>OZ024906.1:29369278-30644484 GCA_964017125.1 Flabesymbios commensalis | reverse complement strand
CTGTAGAAGCTCTGAACCTGGGCATGACATTCATTACGATTTGGTCTTAGTACGCCTCTGATCTCGGTTCTTTGAGGAGTTAGGCTCGTTTGAATTAATTGACATGTCTTCATTCCACCCACAGGTTACATCAAACGAAAAATGCTGCTGGATATTTCGTATCTAAAAAAATTGCAATCGCCTTAACAAATTATATTTCGTGGAAATGGAACCAGACCAACAGCTACAGTAGCATAAATAGAAACATGTTTTCAATTTATTTTGGTAACACAAACTTTTTTCTGAAGTCAAAACGCAGTTAAAACTGCCTGCTTGGAAAGTCGGAGATCGCGGGTTCGAACCCCACTCTGTCCTTAATGTTTCAAAGAAAGAAAATGCTTCTTCCCCGCTCACTCGAAAAGATTCAAAATTGTGGTGAGCCTCCGTGACCGAGAGGTAGCGTTCTCTACCTCAGACCACCAGGGCTCAAATTTAGAATCCGGTGTCTAGAGGGCAGTGTCATCTCATTCATCTCACCATCCTCAGGAGGTTCACCTGGCCCAGTTTAGCCTATAATGTGCACAAAGGTGGCCTAAAACCACACTAATTTCATTTTAAGTCAAAACGCCTGTCATACCACCCTCATTTAGACATCACCACCATCTCATTTCTAATTTCCACTGATTTCAGCTCATTACAAATTCAAAGAATTTTTTTCGGAGATAAACTTCAAAGTGGTAGTCCATAATCACTACAAGGGCATACCCATAAATCACCGCGCGGGTTACAGAGATAGTCAAGATACGCGCCACCTGATGAATAACTATGAGCTAGACAGGCATGAGATTGGACAAGGCGTTTAAACACTATTTTACTATTGTTACACGCAGATAATTATAATATTTAATAAATTATTGTATACTTTTCTGAAATTTATACCAGGCCCAAATAGATTAGAGCAGAACTAACAAAGTAGAATTGGACATTGTTGCTTAGACCAAGGAATTGACAGTATAATCACGATCATAGCAGATACATTTAGGAAAAAGCTAATAGCACAAAAACGCTGCCAGACTTCAAAGGGTGGTTAAGCAGCAGTACAACATCATGGAATGACGCTCTTACAACCGTGTGGGCCTTTATCAGTCCCCTCTACAAGCCTCTGTGAGTGCCCTGATTTATCACACAATATAATATGACTCAGTGTGGATATTAGGAGCTTTGATCTGAATTTCATGTGGCCAATTTGGGCACGGTCAGGAAAAATAGTGTCTTTGACATGGTAAATAACATGGCCCGGCGAAAAGATTAATGTTCTATTAAATTAATAAAGTAAGTATGTAAATAGTAAGTAGACCTGCCTATAGAGACCGTCAGTGTATCACCTGGTTGGTTTTAAACTGCCCGCATAGGCCTACGCCGGCTGTCTGTACACAATCACTATCACAGAATCACGGGTAATATTAGGCCTACGCGTTTGCTGGAAGTACATTTTCTGGACAGATGTTTGTAAACTGGTCACTGATTGTCCTCTAAATATCATACTCAGTTTCTTTTATTAGTTCATTCATTGCATAGATACATTCAAATACATAATAGGTAATACATTTAGATACATGATGCGAATTAACTATGGTAGATGACGGATAATAAGGAACTGTGAGCTCAGCACACTAAGACAAAATATGACCATCGCGCAGATCAGCCTGCTCATCAGCCCTGTGGAGTCACATTATTTAAGCATGAGGCTCATGCTCTTGTGTTTAAGACTTGTTTTGCAACACATTAAAAATACAAAAAATGTGACACTGGTTTTTCTGCAACCTGCTTTTCAATTATAGGTAATGTAAGTTAAAATATAGTGTAGGCTGTAACGATACGTTTAAATCTATTTAAGGCACTTGACAAATTTATTTTGCAAAAACAAAATATTTCAGTTATACAATTTCTAGTATAAAATTATTAGTGGAGAATATTTCGATTTGGCTGAACCTTTGCTAAAAACAATTTGTTTCGTGCAACTAAACTTGTATTTAGTCATCCCATGGTGGCACGACTAAGTCTTTATTTAGAGATCCAATAATGTCACGATAATTTATTTAGTGATCCCATAAACTATAATTAACTTTAATATGCCTGATATCTGGCAAACCGTGTCAGATAGCTAGACCATTACTATGAAACAAAATGTGCGGTTTCAGGTAAGGAAATATGCCCTGAAAAATTTCAGCTGGATCAAATTCAAAATGGCCGACTATCGGCCACAATCAACTGTAATATGCTGGATATCTGGCAAACCGTGCCAGATAGCTGGACCATTACTAGAGAACAAAATGTGCTGTTCCAGGGAGGGATATGGCCTAAAAAAATTAAACTTGATCAAATTTATAATGGCCGACTATCGGCCATAATAAACTTTAATATGCATATCTGACAAACTGTGCAAAATAGCTGGAGCATTACTATAAAAAATATGCGGTTTCAGATGGGGATATGCTCTGAAAACTTTCAACTCCATTAAATAACAAATAGCCGACTATCGACCATAAACGACTTTATTTTGCGTGATATCTGACAAACTGTGCCAGATAGCTAGACCTTTATGATTAACCAAAATGTACTGTTTCAGGTAGGAATATGCCCTGAGAAATTTCAACTCGATCAAATTCAAAATGGCCGACTATCGGGCATATTAAGTTTTAATATGTGTGATATCTGGCAAACCATGCAAGATACCTGGACTATCACTATAGAACAAAATATGCGGTTTCAGGGAGGGATATGACCTAAAAAATTCGATTAAATTTATAATGACCGACTATCGGCCATGATTAATATGCATGATATCTGACAAACCGTGCCAGATAACTGGAGCATTTCTATAAAATTAAATGTACGGTTTCAAATAGGGATATATGCCCTGGAAAGAATCAACACTATCAAATTCCAAATGGAAGACAATCGGCCATTATTACCTTTAATATGCTGATATATGGCAAACGATGCCAGATAGCTGTATCATCACTATGAAACAAAATGTGTGGTTTCAGAGAGGGATATGGCCTAAAAAATTCAACTCGATCAAATTTATAATGGCCGACTCTCGGCCATAATAAACTTGAATATGCCCTATAGCTGACAAGGGCGGGGCCCCTGGTGCAGTGGTTAAAGTTGCCTGCTTGGAAAGTCGGAGATCGCGGGTTTGAACCCCACTCTGGCCTTCAAGTTTCAAAGAAACAATTTTGTTTTCCCGCTCACTCGTAAAGATTCACTATTGTGGGGAGCCTCCGTGACCGAGAGATAGCGTGCCCTCGAATTTCGAATCCTGTGTCCGGAGAGCAGTGTCATCTCAATAATATGGGTAATATCGGGACAACAGCGAGAGATAGCTTGATGACAACTATAAAACGAAATGTGTGGTTTCTGTGAGGAATATGTAAAACCTAAAAAATGTCAACTTGATCAAATAAGGAAATGGCCAACTTGCGACCATCATTGACTTCAATGTCTGTAATATACATGGCAAACTATTCTAGATAGGTAGACCATTATTGTAAAGCATAAAGTGAGAGCTCAAGGAAGAAGAAGAAGAAGAAGAAGAAGAAGAAGAAGAAGAAGAAGAAGAAACTTTATTTAATCATAATTATATATAACATTTTTTTAGTAATTTATAAAAGGAATAGGTTTAGGAGACCTCCATTAAGACAATAAGCCGCTAACATGGAGGCCACCTTGTAATTAAAAAATAATAACTGTGCACCAAACATTTTACATAATAAAAATACAAACAAATAAACATACATACAGTAAAAAGGAAAAATACCATATACATAAAGCAAATTAATGTAAATAAACTCTCATAAACATACCAAAAAAAAAGAGAAATGATCCAAATGATGAAAACATCGACAATTTATACACCTTTGATATTTTCAAGGACATTAAGAGGTTAGAGTTAATTATTTATTGGGCAGCCAAACGATGGCAGACATAGCAATTTTCAACAATACAATTCTCTGTGTAATTTTCAAGGAGACTCAATTTAATGTATCTACAAAAACTATCAAAGGAATGCGTGAAAATTTTATTTATAATATTAGTGGAAGTAGTGTTGATAATTTTTGGTAGATTATAACGGAGACATCTTTTAGAAAAATCCCGTTTGGGTCGAAAAGGGCGAAGATTTTGACAATGGCGAGTGTTGTAATTGTGATAAGTACAGTTTCTGGGCATGTTAAAGGAGTCGAAGTATTCTGGTAATTGATTATTCAAAAATTTATTGTAAAATTTGAGCTGATTTAAATGAAGAATGTCAAGAATTTTTAATATTTTCAATTTTTTGAATAATGGATTAGTATGTGAAAACCTGGGACTTTTATCAATAATTCTAATGGCCCGTTTTTGAAGTTTATATAAATGTTTTGACTCATAGCCCCAGCCAAGTAAACAGTAATTAAGTTGAGATAATATAAGTGAATTATAAATAGTAAGTAAAATATTCTGTGGCAGCTGAAATTTTAATTTGTTCATAATCCCAATGATTTTACATATTTTATTTGAAAGTTTATTGACATGATCGGCCCAACCCAGATGTTTATTAAATGTTAATCCCAAAAAATTAAAATTATCGATACATCGTAAATCAGTATTATCAATCTTAATGTTAGGTATTGTTACTCTTTTTTGACGCTGATAAAAAAACATAAATTTGGATTTACTGGTGTTAAGTGACAGCCTATTAACTTTCAGCCAAACACAATTTTTTCTAATTCTCTATTTAACAAAACATTAATATTTTCCTTATTATCACGATTATTGAAGTCACTTTGTTTGGCTAAAAGTGTACTGTCATCGGCATACGATATGATTTTAAATATATCACTTGCACTTGTAAAATCATTTAGATATATGATGAATAAAAGTGGGCCAAGAATAGATCCTTGTGGAACACCTGTTTTAACTGGAAGAAGACTTGATTTGATGTTGTTTATTTGTACAAATTGTTGCCTATCCGACAAGTAACTATTCAAAAGGTTTAATGCGCAGTCCTTAATACCGTAGTGTTTTAATTTGTCTAATAATATGGAGTGATTCAATGTATCAAAGCTTTACTTAGGTCGAGAAAAATGGTTATAAGGATGTCTCCATTATTCATATACGTTGTTAGTCTGTCAATTAATTCAAGGGCAGCTAATTCAGGGGAATGATTCTTACGGAAGCCATATTGACTAATATTAAATAATTTATTTTCTGTAAAATATTTATTTATTTGCTGGAAAATAACTTTTTCAAAAATTTTTGATATAACTGTAAGAAGAGAAATAGGTCTATAATTTTTAAAGATTGTTGCATCTGAATTTTTATATAAGGGAGAAACTTTGGCTATTTTTATTTTTTGTGGAAATATGCCCGTCGTCAGAGATTGGTTAACAGTAATTGTCAAAGGTCTAAATAAATGAAATGAATCGGGCTTTAGGCCACCTTTGTGCACATATAGGCTAAACTGGGCCAGGAGAACCTCCTGAGGAGGGTGAGATGATTGTGATGACACTGTCCTCCAGACACAGGATTCGAAATTCGAGCCCTGGCGGTCTGAGGCCGAGCACGCTACCTCTCGGTCACGGAGGCTCCCCGCAATACTGACTTTCACACGTGGATGGGGAAGAAACATTTATTGTTTCTTTCAAACCGCCGAGACCGGGAACCGAACCCCGAACTCTGGCGTGAAAGGCAGCGGTGCTAACCACTACCCTACGGCCCCCGCCCAGTCAAAGGTCTAATAAGGTGATCTTTAATAAGCTTTATTAACGAATTGGAAATCTCCTCATGTCCAGAACTATTCTTTGGAGCAAAATCATCAATTATTTTAGAAATACAAGATTGATCAACCGCATCCAAGGAAGAATGCGCCTTGTAAAATTTCTATCACGCGGGCGGGGCGGGGGGATTATGGGTGGGATTTCGTGTAAATTTAGATCACTTTGATTGGTCTCAGTTCAATTTTGTAAAATAGATGGACTAAACTGTGTCAGAGGTATGTGCCTAGCAAAGACGACACATTAAATGTTGTTTTATTGTTGGATCACCGTCTGAGACGCTGACTTAAAATTAAAACAATGTCATTTAAAGGTTTGGTAAAAAATTGCCGGGTTCACAAGGAGAGCAATATAAGCCCCCTAGCGACCAGCCGGAGGATTCCTAGCTATATGATGGCGGTCCAAGAACGTTACCACGTGAAGTCATACAAGCTCATCAAGCGCATCTAGCTACAGGGGAATAAGTAATTATTCTGATATATCAGTTATCTAAAACAGATCTCGCTCGTACTATCTATTTTAAATTTGACATTTAGGCCATGGTAGGCCAAAATAGTAGACTTTATCTGCAAAAGGAAGAAAGGGTTGGATGTGAATGAACTATATTGGGTTTTGATGATGCGATAAAGCACACCAGAGTAATACCACACATCACAGTAAAATACACGCTGGTCCAACGGTGACACACGTTAGCCCACCATTGATTCAGCTTTACAGCTTGCTGGGAAGGGCACACAATTGCTTTTGGTGACCGGGGAACACATCGGATGGGGTGGAAAAATTAATAAAGTCTGATTGGGCGCCCTTTAATTGGAAGGCAAACTCGTTCAGGAGATGAGCTTATGCCCGGGTTGATCATATTGTGAGATACTGAAGGCACCCTTTAATACCTGGATATCTCAGGAAAATTATATGTTAACTCAGCTTCAAGAGTTAATGCCACTTTGCGCCAGCTGCTGGTGGTATGATTGAACATGTAATATACTTGCGAATATTTATTTTCTAATTATTTATACAAATTCCTTAATTCCTGATAATTCATGAAAGTGTATAAATCACTCTACATTTTTTATTTATTTATATGTATACTTTGTGAGCTTGAGAATAATTATTGTACAAATATATCTTATTGTTTGTGTTGCCACTATGGTGTGACTATTTATGAGGCCTAATGGCTGTGGATTTATGCCTAGGCTCTTCCAATTTGTCTAAGATAATGAGTTGAGTTTGATGAGACCTCTGGTCCACCCTGGGCTGCCTCTTTAATACAATCTGAACCCGCACAACCGGTCTGTCAGCTGTCACAAAATTCACTTTATTTTACAGACATTCCCCTCTCCCTTAATCTTCCTTACCTAAAGTCATTTGGGAGTCAGTCATTTCGGGAATTTACCAGATTTTATTGCACTCGCGTATTGGGTGTGATCGTAATTGCATGAATTCGTGCCCGCCAGTGCGAGTTGTATATAAAACGCAAGCCGCTCAGTAATGAGCGGCTGTGGCGGCATGGACTACATCGTAAATGAACGATTTTTCCATGGACTGTCATAAAATAATACATACATAAAGACAGTATCTCATTCCTTATGTGTACTTGAAAAGTAAGCAGTTACTGCCGTTTGGCTCTGCGCAGTATTAGTCTCCATAAAAATACTTCAAAAATAATATATTCGGAATACAGCGACGTACGCTAATAGATGCATCAGGATCATAGCCTACCTTCAAACCTGCCTTCAAACATTAGTTTGCTGATAATTCAACAATGATCCTATGGCAACCTGTGGATATTATAAGGACTCTCTGTAGAAAGAAAAAACGACAAGTGACCACTGGATTTTTGTCTCTGAATAACCACTGCGATTCTGGAGAGTTCATGAAGTTTTACTGCACCGGCTGAAAGATTGAGGAACAAAAACACACATCTTGAAAATCTTTGAGAGCGGAATCCGAAATCTTACTGAAACGATATAGGATGTAAAACAATGGAATATTGAGCCCACTGCAAGACTGGAATTACGAATTTTTATCGCCCACGTTTCAACAAGGGCGATATTTGATTATAAAATTATTTCGATAATGCCATTTTTTTATGTTTTTTCAATAACAAAATAACAACGTAGGCCTACGCCTATATGGTTTATAACGTGTATATCATTATCCTTAACATTTCCACGGCATATAGTATGTGTAGGTAGGTAAGAATTTGTCATATAACTAACACATTCTCTATATTCGTACGTATAGTCATGTAACTTACATTTTATAACGTGAGTATTTGATGAATATAATGGTACTTCTATACAATGATTCTTACTTATACTTACTATAGTTTCTTACACAAGTGAATTTTCTGTTCATTCTACAAGTAATCTTCTTTAATTTTGTTATTAAAATTAATTTATGGCTTAAGACATTAGAGCTACCTGAATCTCATGATACAATGTAGTTTAGTTTTATAATTTATTTTATAATTGTGAAAAAGAGAAGGTTTAGTTATTTGTTCAGGGTATCCTAGTTTCAGGTGGGGAGGAGGGTGGGAAGAGCCCATTTTCAGTTTACCCTCTTTAATTTAAAATTGCCTCCTATATAAATACACACAAAGTATGGCCTGCTAACTGGGTTCAACGTATATTCAAATAATTATAGCTGGAATTAAATATTGTGATTTCAATTGTAAATCATGGTGAATAAGTTTTCGCGATCAATTGTCTTGAAAATATTACGAACACTATATTCTCCTAGCCTAGTCCTTCAGCAATTGTCCTTAAAATGTTAATAAAAAAACGTACGGTTTTTATAACATGTAGTCAATTGCTGATCATGCCGTCCCTCTACAAACTCAATAAATTAATTCAGTTCCAATCTCAAAATTACAACATTTATGATTATCAAAAGTTCTACCTTTTCAAATTCTGTGAAACTCAATGTCCTTGACTTCCTTTGCACCGAGCTAGCTAATACAATGAAGTATGGGGGCGGGGGTCTCATTTAACTTTGTTTTCACCGAATTGCTATTTAAAACGGCTTCCGGTGACGTCACTGCGTTTCACAGAATACTCACTAACAATTCAGGGTTGTTGCGGGATCACTGGAAATTAGCAGTTCTACTTGCGAAATTTCGTGAGAATTAACGAGTAATCGGCGAAGATCACCGGGCGGTGATTAGTTAAAGTATAACTAGAATATATAACATGCTTATGTATTCTTGAGTATAGTGATATCAGTTTAGCAGCATAATCAAAGAATATCTATATGTCACAATAACGTATTCTATAATTTGAAAAAAAATATATTTTACTCTACTAAGTACCAATTATTATCAAAAATGATAATTGCGTATGTACATTTTCTCTGGTTTGGGCAGATCGCACAAAATACAGAATACGCCTACTATTGACTATTGGCGATATAATATATTGTATTGTAGCAGATCTCATGGCAGCGGTCTAAGGCGCTGGCCTGATATTCAAGCAGAATCATGACTATTTTATCAAAATATTTTTAAAAAATCATAGTTTAAAAATAATTTAATATGTTGATGCATCATTAGGTACAGTATGTGCAATCACAAAATGATCAAGAACAAATAAACAATATTTTAAAGAATAGTAAACTTAAGTTGGATTAAAAAACACAATATTGAGAAACATCACTGCACCATTTTTATGCATCATTTCACGTGCAATAAAAATTATAAAAAAAAATAATACACAATATTTTAAAAAATAGGAAACTTAAATAAGATAAAAACACACATTAAAGGGAAACATCACTATGTGATGCAATCAAAATCATCTTAAATTAATAAACAATATTTTAAGGAATAGGAAACTTAAATAAGATAAAATAAACACATTATAGAGAAACACTATTGCACCATTTTGATGCATCATTATCATTCTATGTGCAATCAAAATTATCTAAAATTAGTAAACAATATTTTAAGGAATAGAAAACTTAAGTAAGATAAAAAAAAACATTACAGAGTAACAACACTACATAGTACCAACTATGATGCATGATAATAACTGTAGGCCTACATAACTATTATTGTTATGTTTCTGTTGTGGGCAACATGCGCGATCTGTATAGGGCCTATCATTTTGATCAGACTAAATAACGTTTGGTAATTTCAATAGCCTACTCGTTGCCATGTTTGTCCTGTCGTGCAAAAAATTGTGACGACCGCGAAAGACCACCTGACTCCCGTCATCAGCCCACTCCGCTGGAAGGCCCAAGGCCCCAGTCTTTCATCACCGGACCTTACATCACTTGGTCTCTTCATCCGGTAATCTGATTACGGTAATGCCAGCACGGACTGGTCCGCGTTGTCACCGTGGTCTGACATGCACTGCCGTGTCATTCAGACAGAAGCATGCCAAGTCATCGGGTTCATAATCGACAATGAACCCGATACGCAAACGGAGCAGTTAACAGAAATATTTCTTTGTATGCCCGCATACAAAGAATTGTATTTTAGTCTTTGACACGGTGATAAACACATTATTTTATTCCATGTCATATAATAGGGGTTATTGTGGCAACATTGGAAACGCATAAAAAATGTAAAAAATATGAAATTTATATATTCATCAGATTAAATTATAGGGTATTTTATCTATTGCCATGGATTTTAAATATAACCTGGTTAGAAGTTGTTTTTAAAAGTGCGCCCCATACAATTTGTTGTTTTCAAAATATTTTCTACAGGTCGTAGAAACATTGCATGCGGCCTATTAGACAAATAATTATTCGCTCTTAAACTCCTTTATATTTGATGACCTTGCCACAGATTTTACTTGTGGAATAAATGTTATTTTTATCCGGACCACGGTGACAGACATATTTTTGAGGGTGGAGTATCAAGGGGCAAGGTTTGTGGAAGAGCGTGAATTGAGGAGAGGTGTTGGTGAGAGGTCTACATATATTTCTTTTTTTATGGTCGAATAATCCAAACTTATTGCAATAAGTTGAGATTACTAAAACGATGTATGAATTATTTGATGTGAAGGGTGCATTTTAAATATAAGAGCACTGTTTTCACAAACGAACTTGAATCAGCAATCGTTTACAACAATTAAGAGCTCAGCAATTTCGAACATAGAAAAACAAAAAACCGGCAATGATCAGGTGTCATGTATCGACTCATAACTGAAACAATCACAGATGGAGTAAATCATTACTTTGATACATAATTAATTTAAATGTTTATTGTTTTTTTCGGCGTGGATACGGTGGAAGGTCTAATCCTCCACTGCAATATCTCGAAAATATCTAAATCAAGTCAATATATATGACCAAAATACTTTCAGCTTTGATATAAAAGTCTTATCATGACCTGTATAGTGGCAGGATGCTGGTTTGTTGCATTGGGTAAACGCCCGGGGGTGAACGTAGATTACTCACAGATAGTAATGTATATATAATGAACTATCGTTTGGTGTTGTACCTGAGATATATAATTAGAATTATTGTGTACACTGTCTAACACTGCTATACTCTCAGTTTGGCGAACGAGCCACACTGCACCAGACAGGTGCTTTGGTATGAAATGCATGGAACATTATGCATATATCCAGCAAATATGATATTTCCGTATATTTTCATCAGATAAAATCGTTGTTACGTTGTGTCGGTTGTCTCTGTAAAAAGCGGTGGTTATCCATGGTTATTCTGACTGCCAGCAGATGGCTCCACTTTTCCCTCCAGCAAACACGAGACGTTCACCCAGTGTCGGCTCAATGCCGGTCCAGCGTCTGCGACGCTGGCCCAGTATTAAACCAACACTGGGTGAACGTCTCGTGTTTGCTTCCCTAGCCTGGATCCCCCTGCCTGTCGCCTCGCCCTCCCCCTTGCTGTTCCCCCTCGGGCGCCCGGGGCGGGTTCATCCCACAGGAGCTGGGATCCTGCCTCGAGCTATCCCAGGTCCCCACTACTTGAAAGACGGGCGATAATTGGGGAGAGTGTCGCGATGGGGAGGGGTGAGTAGGCCAGAGAAAGATGCTAACGGATAAGTAGAGATTGAAGAAAGGAAAGCAAAAGAAAATTTAAAATTGTTGTAAGGCACCAAAACAAGTGAGTGTGATTGGTTTAAAGAGCTATAAAAAATGAATAGGCCTATTCTAAAAAGAATTACATGTTTCAGATCGATATTTATTTGAACCATGCATTTTATTTCTGGGTTGTAATTGTCTACATTCTCAGATATTGATGTTGGTGCTTTCTGTGATGATTAAATTGAACTAATTATCTAAGAAAACATCCAATAAGAAAATATTGGCATGCTATCGGTAACCATATCAACCCATCTAGTATATACATTTTAGAGGCCAACAATCCCGATTTAAAATATATAATTTAAAATAAACAAATACACCGTATTGTATACCAAGAGTTATCAATCAGTGTTTTCTATCAGCTTATTATATGATGAATAGGCCTACCAGGCCTTATATGTTAATTACCAAATTGTTATTAATAAATTACTATTTATCTCATAAGAGAAACAGTCATTTATTGATAACAATCAATGAATGAATACGATTCTTTAATTTATTGCTTGTTTCGTCATCTTTAAATATTTGCTTTTTTCATCGGATATGCGATATTTCTGTAAGATTTTAGATAATTGTCGGTTTAAGTTTAGTTAATAACCATATAATAAAAGTCTCATTCAAGTATAAAATTTAATCTGACTTATGTCCCATAAACACAATTATTCTAGCCTCTTTAATTTATCTTTATATTTTGTGTGGTATTTGGGGCGCAGGGTGAAATAAAATTTCCATTACTCAATAGCATTACTAGTCTTATGTACTTCAATGTAAAGGCAAAGGGCAGTAAGTAACTGCTTAATTGAAAAGTTTTCAGTTACTATTTTCTGTACCCAGCAAACGCAAAACATTTGTATAGCTTTTGTACAATGTTGGACAAACGTCGAAGACGTTGGGCCGACGTTGTACAAATGTTATACAACTGTTTTGTGTTTGCTGTGTAGGTATGAGTTACTTTTCTATAGGATCGGAATCAAAAGCGTATTTCTCTTACCGCAACATGTTTTACAGCACTCAAGTACACATCAGCAAATAAAATCACGGAATACAGAAAAAATCAAAAACACGATACTGTAATTGCATTGTATAAATTACCAGTAGAACTAATTGTCTGAATTCATAATGCTTGCTGTCATCTATATTTTATATGTGTTGTGTTGCGTACATTATTCATGACAAACTATTGAGTTATGGAGCTTTTTTCCTATTTTGTCATGACGGGTTTAGCTCACTGTAGAATCATTCCAGCTCTCATTGCGAAGACCACATACTAAATAAAAAGTGATGTCCTATTATTTACTTCTAAATTCTGTATCAAATACAAATCATCACATGTATTGTTTATTTATGTTTTTACCTAACAAATACACAAAAAACTTCTTGTAGATACTTAGAAATTGTTTGACTAAAACTTTGTAGTGTCTATTAAATATATATTATAATTTGTTTTCAATAATGGACGAAAATCATAGTTAAAAACGTCATAAAATGTTTTCAGAATATTTTAAAAATATTTTTCAAAATGTTTTATAACGTTAAAAAAACTCCTTTAAATCGTTAAGATGGTGTTTATGCATAACATTAAAAATGCTTTATAAATCTTTCCAGACCCTATACCAACTAATTTTTAAAAGTATTTGTATGCGATTTTCTCAAAATATTTTCAAAATATTTAGTGTTATTTATGTATACAGTAATTATGACGACTTTTGATCCACAATTTTGACTGGCAATGAACATTTTTATAATGGAATAGTTTTGAAGCGCCTTGTTTTGGGGCGACTTGTTTAGCAAGGATGTAAGCTGGTCAGCCAATGAGAAGTATATCCTATCCTATCCTATCCTATCCTATCCTATCCTATCCTATCCTATCCTATGGTATAAAAGTCAGTCATTATTGATCGAGATGGCGATGTTGATAAATGACATGTCTAATATCTGGGTCCAGCTAATGGAGAGTGCGCAATCATGGCAATATCGCGGAAAAAGTAAAAGTGTCCTACTTTTATCGAATGACTTCAAGGATTATTTATAGTGCGCAGTACCATAAACAGCGTTGCACACGCCAGGCATTTGAACAGTTTGGAGAACTAATGGAGAACAGATCGTCGCCTCTGAGCTATATTGTCCTATCTGACACGCTATTACTTAGAGTATACAAACTGGTGTAACCTCTCACTTTGTAGGGTTTTTTGACAGGCAGTCGAATTTTTGCTGCATATACATTTTTAAGTTAATGATTATTTACTATGAGATTTCACGCAGTGAAATGACAACGACGTGCACCACTTGAGTATGGCGTTAATAATAAACATCGGCGTGATTCAATATAATAAATTCAAGGAAAAATATTACATAGGCCTATATCCACTATAATATCTAGATCAAAATATAAACACCTCACAATTGTCAACTTCTTGTCCTATTAAAAAGTATTATCAGTCAACACCTTCTATATCGACGCGATTCATTTTTTTTTTAATATCAAAATACTTTGACATCCGAACTGTAAAAAAATGGCCAGCTTATATGAGTAAAAGCAGCAAGTGACGCCGCCTATACGTTTAAAAACCTAATAATATTTCGAAATTAGCTAAGTAGTAGCCTCAAATGATACAGGCCTAATCAAAACGCATAAAATACGCATTTGACTTTATGATGAAATATCTTGCCATGTGCATAATGGCTTTATTATACTGCTCCGCAAAAACAAAAGGCTGTCGCGGTAGGTACATTGAAAAATATAAGTTACTGTTTTTGCTCTTTGCGTGACAATATAAATTACAATAGAAGTCAACAGTTTGTCTATTAAATTTGTAAAACAATGTCTGATATTAATGTTTTGAGCTTTTTAAACAAAATTATCATGAAACCACGTACAGAAACTCCTAGCAATCACAATATTAGGTCAATTGGTCTCCCGTCTAAGATGATGGCCAAACAAGGTTCGTGTTTTCTGAAATTATAACTGGAGCATGCGAACCACGTCTGTGTTCTCAATAATATTATTACTGTTGTCTTATAAAGACATGCAGTACCAAACAAAGCTGTGATAAACATGAATTAAGAACTATTCATAATTTTATATATGAAGGTGCACAGGTAGTAGGCCTATATCTTACCAGAAGAAACATTGTGTAGCTTTAATGTAAAAAGATTTGTATGGTATTGTTTTAAGATAATTTATTTTCTCTCTGTCTCACAAAAATTACATAAAATAAGTAATGAAATTGATCATCAATGTATCTTGGTGTAATGTCACATTTAATACATACAGGGGTGTCCCGGAGAACCCGTTCTCTACAACCAGTCTCTATCGGCAGCTTATGGTTTCTGCAACGGAATTTAATAAATATTATTTTCAGCTTTGTAAATCGATCAAGTAATTTTCAAAAGTAAAAGTGATCTTGAATGTTCTATAAATTATATCCTTTCCAGATTCGTTGATTCCTGTTATCCATTGATGGAAAAACTGGTCTCGAAGTCTCAGTTTTGTTGACTGCCTAAAGCACTTAGGGCTTGTCGGTAGAGACTGGCTGTTAGTGCAGTGGGCTATGTAATGACATTGAGGTCACTTGGATCGGAATATTAATTTTTGCCACCAGTGCTAGAAATGTTCCCTATGGTCTACTCTTTCAGAAAAAACCTTGTCGACATTTTTTATTTTCAGGATAAAGGTCATTTCGTGACCTTCAAAGGTCATTCATATACTACAAAGAGAATTGTGACGGAATTTGTTGTATATCTCACATTTGTCGTGTAACGTGGGTCGTGTGATATACCAAAAACGAGAGAGTCGTAAAACAGATAACGAAAAAAAACGGACTGAACCTCACTGCCTCTGGTACACACAGTTATGTGAAGAGAAAGGGAAAACGTACAGAACATGCCTAAATAAATATAGGAAAAATAGAAAAGTTACAAGTTACAAGTAAGATAATTATATATAGACAAACAAACATCATTTGACCAATTTTGAAAATTGAAATCAACCAATTATTGTGGCTAAAATACTGTAACAAAACAAAAAGAATCTGAGCATCTAAATCTTGAATCTTTCCATGAACATTTCGTAACCTAAATAAACGTATTCATACTGAAAAAGTTCCCCTTGATGAGTTGATTTCAGATCCTAGCCGCGGTCCAAACCATTCATTAGGCTAAGTTAAATATAAACAAATATAAATAACAAAGCTGTTCACATCAATATTATAAAGCGACTATCGGTTTTGTAGACTACTTTGAAATTACTGGTCCTGCGCAAGTCATGAAAAAGTATGCGATAATGTAAATAGAATACAGCTATGGCAAAAAATGTTAGAATATGATATAAATGGTGATGTAATTAATGTTGCACATAATATGTATTATCAGTCGAAATTTTGCGTTTCTTTGACAGACGGTTCAGTTTCGTCCATGTTTCAATGCCTACGTTAGCGTAAGACAAGTTGAAAACCTGTTACCTCTACTAATTACTTCTGTCCTAATTGCAGAAACACCTGAATATATCGAAAAACAGATACATGCCATGGGCTGGTATTGTGAAATATGGAAACTCTTTATAATCTGATTCCTATAGTTATCTCGGCATTCATTCTATTTAATTATGTTGATAAATTTAGTAAGGTGAGGTGTGATTCACTTGTACGTGGCAATAGAGCAATGTTTTCACTAATCAGCGAATGTGGCAAATTAAACTTACCCATCGATTTATACAATTTCAGCTCTTTGCCTCCTTGGTAGCACCTACTATTCTGTATGGTTATGAAGTCTGGAGACACGAAGGATCTGGTATTTTAGAATCTCTCCACCGAAATGTTTGTAAAACTATACTTTATCTGACTAAAAACAGAACCAACTGTATGATATATGTAGAGTTGGGGCATACTTCTATTGAATGTAAATAAGGGTAAAATTGTTTTTTATCTATTTTATTATCTTAATAGTTGGTTGATGTTTATTCAAACAAACTCTCGATGATTGTGGTTTTCCATATATTTGGAATGACCAAAATATCTAATAGCGTTTCTGCATGTTTATAAACATGGTTGCAAAATGTCTACATAAATATTGAGTGTACTGATTACAGAATTTATAAGTATATTTTTGGTTTTGATTATTTCTTGATTAAACTACCTGACAAATGAAGTGTAGTTCTGGATAAATTTCGGTGCCGTAATAATCTATGGCCTGTAGATATTGACCGCGAGAGCAGCGGCTTTGTAATTACCGTGATACTGGGGATACCGGTGATGAATTTCATGACATGCACAGTATTTGTTTATCTGTAAACAACCTAATATTTATAGAAATAAGTATAGTGAACCATTAAATTATCGTAGCACATTTATAGGTGACGTCCACAGCTCATGGAAAACTACCATTAAGGCGTACCACAAGGTTCAATTCTCGGTCCAATTTTCTTTATTGTCATTATAAATGGGATGTTATACTTTATTAAGCACGCCTTTCAAATTATGCAAATAGCAACACTCTTTTTTGCACATTAAAATTTCTAAATTGTAAAATCATGCCTCGATGCTCAAGAAGTAAAAGCTATATGGTGGTTTAACATTGATTTAATGCAAGCAAATCCTTAAAAATTTCGGTTGATAGTTTTTAACTCTAAAGATGAGTCCCCAGTGATACCCAGGCTGTATAATAAAACCTGAAAAAGTAGCAAAACTTTTAGGCATTTACATAATGAAAATTTAAACTTTTCGATACACACAGATTTGTAAGAAAACTGACAGGCAGCTAAGTGCTATGGGAAGATTGTCTTTTTATCTTAGCAGCCAGGCTAAATTGGCTCTTTTCAGAACGTTCAGCCACTTTCAATACTCCTCATCCGTCTAGTATCACTGTAGTGCTCCAAATGATCGCTGTATGGAAAAGATTGAGGAGAGGGTTCTAACGTATGTTCATTCCAACCATACCGCATCATAAAGCTTGAAGTGCTAGTATTGCAGCATTGTGTCTTGGACTTCTGTAGCCAGCGTGCGCAGTACCAAGTTTAATAAAGCTTAAGAAATTCTGAAAAATATCCTGAAAATTCCTCTGATGAAGAGGGTGCGATATGGAACAAATTCATTTTGTTTTTGGCCCCAAATACTGGAACTCTTTGCCATAGGAAATTGAGAATAACCAGAGACCTCAAAACTTTTAGAGATGGCCTGCGAGCATATTTGTCTATTTAACTGAGAGTATAATAAATGTAGGTCCCATGAAAAATGATCTGATATAGTTATTTATTATTTAATACGTGCAAAATGTTTTACGTAACTTTTACGAATATAAGTAATTTTCTCAAAATTATCCATTATAAGTTTTCTTATAATTATAATCTACTTTTTATGTACGAAAATGTTTCATGTAACCATGTAATTGATATTCTCATATACATTATAAGTATTTTTCTATATAATCTTTAATCAGTTTGGTACTTTTCATGTTAACTTCCTGCCAGCAAACCTGCTTGTTTTAGTTGTTATCTTTATTATTTATTTTACATGGCCCTTGTACTAGCTTATTGGAGCTAATGATATATTTTAAAATAAAATTTATCATAACTTGTCTTATCTTATCTTACATCTCCACAGTAAAAATGCATGAGCCAATGAGTGTGAACAACATTGGTGCTCTTACTAATTTGTCACAATAGTTATATGAGAATACTTTAATTTATATACAGTCGATAACAGAGTTATATGAACACTAATTGTACTATTGACGTAACATACATACATTTTAAAGTATTATGTCTAGTGATGTATTTGTTATTAATTTTAAGTTAATCCGCTATATTCGTTCGACATTTACAAGATTCAAAATGTATATGTATGTATAGATGTACTGATATGTATAAATGTATGTTATAACCTTGAAGTACTAGTATTACAGCATTGTGTCTTGGACGTCTGCATTTTTATTCGTTGAAGATGCATTCATTGTTTAATCAAATGTCATCAAACAATATTATTTCTATGTATAGTAATTTGTCGCCGTTAGGTTTTCATTATATACCATATTCTTGCAGCAGTCGCCAAACCCATACGACGTCGTCCAACCTCAAACCAACATTTGGTTTTCGTCTCGTTTTTGCCGGGACATGTCTGCACATGCATCGCAGTTAATATGGTGCATATATTGTGACCACTAGTCACCAGGTGACGCTATGTGCGGTAAACAGACACAGAAAAAGAGTTTCTTCGTAATATTTTGCTTATCATTTTTTTCATTGTCTAAGGATTTTATTTTTTCATGCAGATTACAGAGTTATTTTTAAGGTTTTAAAAATTTTCATAAAGTTATTGCAGTAGTCTCTCAGGATAAAAATTTTTCGAATGGGCCGCCTCGGTTTTTTTTATTCTGCTTTAAAACTTTCACCTAAAATGATTACAGATGATTTTAAAACTTCACTTGGAAAGAGTTCCATATGATTATATATAATATATGTATTTTAAACTTAACTTATTATTGCAATAATATTGCCGGATATATATTTTTCGGGCACGGTGACTCAATGGAGGGGGTCTTTTTGTGCTTTAAAACTCCAACCCAAGTTTTTTTGTCAGACTCTCTGGAACAAAAAAAATAATATTGCCGGATATATATTTTTCGGGCACGGTGACTCAATGGAGGGGGTCTTTTTGTGCTTTAAAACTCCACCCCAAGTTTTTTTGTCAGACTCACTGGAACAAAAAAGTCAGACAGGGGGGGGGGCGGCTATATTTATTTGGCTTCTAAACTTTATCTTGAACTACTACTGTAGTCTCTCTGGTTCCAATAATAAGGTCAAGCCTTTGAGATCCTACTCTTAACATAACGAGCCCTTAAGGGCCGGACATGTTTTATCTTATATTTTGCCGGCGGATTTTATCAGCAAAGGAATCGGAATAATAAAGTGTTCCAGATTCAGATGTTTTTATTCAAATTTTTATATAACACAGCTACAAATAATGTCAGTCAGGATTGGCAATGAAAAAAGATTGGCAGATATTGTACGGTAACTTCCGTTAATTGTAACCGCACATCAAAATAAATCAAATCAAATTATCCGTACAGGCTTGAGGATATATACATTAAAATTAGTACATGATTATGTGCACACATATAAATACAAATATATAGTAGTCAATTAAAGATCTAGCGTGTTGGATTTCCGAAAATAAAAGCATTATACACAAATCTAGCGACATGTATATACAGCCCGCGTGAATTAAACAATACATTAAATTGTGTCATCGCGTTAGGCCACTTGTTTTAATTTCTCTGTTTTAGATCAGAAAAAATCCAAAATTTAATGAGAGAGGGCGGAAAAAAACATTAAAAAAAATTATTGAACCTATTTTTAGAAAAGTTAATGAGGGCGACGAAATAAAAAAAACATTGGACATATTTCTGGAAAAGTTAATGAGGGCGACTGAATAAAAAAACTTTTGACGTATTTTAAAAAAGTTATTGAGGGCGACGAAAAAAACATAGGTGGAAAAATATTTTTTATTTCTCGAAATGAACTTGTTTTTTTTCGGAATGTTTTTTATCTCCCCGAAATTGACTTTATTTTCGGCAAGAATCTAATGCGCGCGCTGGGCAGAAAAAAAACACATGTTTTTTAGGTAATGCGCGGCCTAAATCTAATGCACGCGCTCATCTAAAACAGAGGAAAAAAACATAGTGGCTTTAACTTCATTAAAATATGGCAAATTTGTCGAGATGTTATCAAACATCAAACATAATTTTGAAAAAGCTTTTCTGTGCTTGAAATTCGATAAATCTTGTAGTGTTGTGTAATTAAGTGTATTTGCTCTATAACCTACATACGTATTTTTTTGGCAATGCCCATCTTAACATTATCATCGAATAATGTGTCGAATATATGTCAATGTACTTGAACATCCATAATGTGCCATTTTAGCACTATATGTTCTAAATCTAATTCTAAATCCATGATAAAAACACAAGCTCATGCTTTTATCATAAAATGCACAGTATATTCATAAATGAGAGCTAATCAGCTGGGCTACAAAAGATTTTTTTTATTTTGTGCCAAATCTGTGAAGCGATAGGCCTATAATAGGACTACGCTTTGCGTGAAATAATTTTTAGCAATCAGGATTCACTGAGTTGTAGGCCCACCAGCATGCGCCAAAATGGTCAATGGGCTGGCTGGGAATCGGGGACGTCACAAGATAAATATTATTGACCACTGAAGTGAAACGACACACATGTGTCTACTCTTTGTCATAGTCTCTGGAGGACGAGATCACTCAACTCAATTTTATAAATAAGATAAATGAGATTAGACAATATACATGACATAGTGAAAGTCAACGAATGGATAATAGGCTATGTGGTCCAGACTGTTAGGAATTTAGCCATACTATTCAGACCACATAATAATAAAATCATTTTAAACTGTTATTATAATAAAAGCGAAAGCCCTTAAAATCAAGATTTGATATCAATTTTTTATGTTTTCAACAAAAAAGCTATAACAAACAATACAAAAAATTAATTTAATAAAATTTGAGACAACTATACCATTCATCGATAGACGTTTTAAAAAATATGATTTTCTTTTTAAATCTTTGGGGGCTATTATCATTTCGGACATTTCTATTATACAGCTCATAAAAATGAGCGATACGACTGATTACCTGATTGCGTGCAGATAACTCACAAATAGGAGTGTTTTGGGGTATACACAATAATATCACCTCTCACAGGAGGCGTACAGCATAATGCCATTACTTTTTTCCTGTTTTGAAGCATCAAGATGTGAACATACATACACGTCTACAAGATTTAAAAATTGTATTTGTCGTATACGCTATACTGAGAGTAATCATCAAACGTTTTTTATTCGTACTGAAATAAAACATTCAAAGTCAATATTCTTGACAAAAACCTTGTAGATATATTACACGGGTATCGAGTGGTCAAACTGCCCAAACGAAATCAGCGATCTCGTAATGAAGAAGGGTCGTGTTTTGGGCAAGCTCGCTAGAGGGCGCATCCTTGACCTTGGTCTCTTGGGAAGGTCAGGCCAGGCGGCAGGATCCCTGACTTTGGGGTCGTTGACGCATCGCGTGTCCAAACTGACACGCGTCATGGGAGATCCGTCCTTATTTGATAACTTTTCACAATTGGCCTGAAATCAATCGGTGGAAGTCATGGAAATTGGAAATTTTAAAGGCCGAAGCCTATAGGCCCTACCTTTAATATTCTTTTTTTAATTACTAATATAATAATGTAGACACCGGCCATCAAGCTTTAATGATCGGCCTATATATATATATATATATATTCACTAGCAATTTTTTTAAGATGAAATATCTGTTTTAGTGGTGGTGGTGGTGGAAGGGGGGAGGGGGGTAATATAAATAATTTTATTTTGTGACATGTGCTGTTTAGATCTAACTATTATGTTACTTATCACTCAGGCCTTTTAAGTTATTTTACAAACTTTTCTTTTTGACTTAACAATTTTACAGCTTGTTGACCTATAATTAGCTATAATTGAAAACAAATTGATTGACCTACAATGAAACATTTCGATTTCCTTTTCTATTTGAGATTATTTTGCTATCCGAACTCGTTTTCTTTTATGTTATGTTAATTTTGTCAGCTTAAATCATCCGATTTTCTTCAACTCAAAAAAGTGCAACAGGATTTACCTAATATATGTAAGTTATATCAGCTAATCAAGGTTTACTGCATTCCACCTTTTGATACAAAGACTCCCACCATTCTGTTGTCACAGCATAATATCATAGGCAGGATAGGCAGTGGAGACGTACAGGATGAGTCACATAGACTTATAGTGTTACATTTTTTTCAATTACCTGAAGCCATTAAATTATGTAACAGTATCATCACGATATAGGCCTAATATAACTTATTGGTCAAAATATGTGTTGTTATTGAACAAGTTGTGTTTATGAAATCTTTGGGTGGCGGTTATAGGTCTAGGGGCCTACATGTTATGTTAATGCGGTTTTTACTTTACATTTATCATACTAACATTGAAATATCAAATTAGTAAATTTACAGATAGAACAATGAAAATGAAAAGCAAAAATCAGAGTAGATCACGTGTTTTTTTTATTGGGTGTTATTATTGAGTTCGTCCCGTGCCGGATAAGGAGAGTGCACCTGAATTTTCGCCTGACCTCTGTGCATTTGACCACTTTGTGTGAGTGTTTCCTGTTATTTGCCCACGGCACATTACGTATTATTTTACCCGCACTTCCCTGTCCAAAATATATCAATACATCCAAGAAGAGTAGTCCTGCTCTGCTCTGTCAAAAGGCAGTAACTGTTTACTTGAAACCAGCCTGGCACACACACACATATAATGCTGATGATATTAAGCATGCTGTGTCGCGTCCCAATTTGTAATAACGTCCCAATTTCTAAAAAAAATATAACAAATTCGAACACACATATGTAATGGCATTGCGTTCCAAATTGTTATAAATTATTTCAAATTGGAACGCACTTGCAATGCAATTGGGTCCCAATTTTTAATAAATTATTACAAATTAACGCGAATTTGCCATGCAATTGCGTCCCAATTTCTAATTTGTTTTACAAATTGGGACGTTATTACAAATCGTTACACAACAATGATATAGACTAGGCCTACTATCCATAGATTACCATTGCTACTATATGATTTGTTTAGAGCGCGGTATCGACCTAGATATCCGCAGAGACAATGTACATGGTCTTTCATATCGGTTTGAAATCTGAGATATTTCTCGGAAACTATATCTAAATTATAAATTATTAAGCAGATCTCACCCCGCCAAATGGACTGCTTGTATACTGCACAATCACTATTAAAAACGTCTAATACAAATCAAGACTTCTAGATTGTAAATCCACAAGGCAACCGAACCGAGTGAGACGCATTACAGCCGTCCAAATACTCCAAACAGTTAATGTGTTTATATAGATAAAACAGTTAATAGTGTTTATCCTGTAGACGGTGGACCAGCATTAAAACAACATTAGGTGAATGTCTCGTGTTAGCTGAGAAATTTACTTGAAAAGTAAACAGTTTGTACAGTATATTGTTCACACTGCCTTCTGCTTTGTATGGCAGAATGACAGAATCGACTTATGGGGCATTCACCCACCATCAAACCAGTGGTAGAACAACCTTGAGCTATATTTTTAGTTGAGCCAGGATCGCAGACGGTGGACCAACATTGAACCAGCATTGGATAAGAATGGCCAACCAGCACTCCATCTACGATCAACCAACCTTAAACCAGCAATTCTGTAAGACGGCGTGACGTCACATGTGGGCGAAAAAAGGGAAAACCATGCGGCATGCGATAAAATCGTGGGACAAAAATATTTTTTCAACTTTTCTATCAACGCTCGGTAGATTCTAAACATAATATTTGAGAACATGAAAAACAAAGTGCCTCGTTTAATTATCAGTTAAGGCTGAAATATGTGGTTTATGTGTTGTTAAATGTGTGGTAAGGGGGCCAAAGGGTCCCCAATCCAAGATGGCGACGTGACGATCCGACTTCCAGAATGAGCCAGCGTGTCCGAGCCCTTATCTACTTCATGACCGCGCGCCAGTCACCCAGATTCTCAGCTTCCGATGCCGGTGACGTCACTACCGGGGTGACGTCACGGGTTGACAGGGCGGTGACGGCACTTCCGTGATCGTCACAGAGAGTGGCGAGCTGTCACACCGGACGTCATCGGGATCACACGTCACCACACCCTAGCTGTCATACAATGCTAAAAGGAGGTAGCTGGCTACTTGCCAATGGCGGTAACTGTTTACTTGAAATATAAGCAGTTACCGCCTTTTGTCAGGTAACAGTTACCGCCTTTTGGCATTGCAGAGCAGTTTTGTCAAGCCTCGACTGAAATAACTCCAGGATTTTATAGCGTACGTGGCAGCTTGACTTGTCTGAAGGTCATGGTAATTAAATATAAGACGAGCCGTAATCGTTTCGTCAGAAGAATATTATTTCACCAAACTAAACAGCCTATATAGGCCTAATATTAAATAATTACAATGAATGACACTGATATAAATCTGTATGCGGCGACAACAGATATGATTTGGGAGCAGGCGGATCGACGTTCACAATAGTACCTTAAATTCTGTACAAATAGGCATAATAAAAGATTCGTAGGCCTATAATAAATCTTCTTCGAAAAACAGGAGCCTAAATGTCATGATTGCCACTGAAAAAATTGTAATGTTTTTATAATGATATTATCATTAAGCGTATTTCACTACAGCAAGTAGGCCCTAAATATTTATTCTTTATTAACTTATGGTTGCTCTGAATTTTTTCTGAAGCGGGTTTTTAAGTTTCATTACACAACCATATTTGAATAAGTATGGAAACAAACTAATCCTAATACAAAACGCACACCCTACACCGGAAAAAAATCTCAAGAACGGTATACCTGGGGGTAGCCAATGCATAATTTGTGAGCACAATTCCAAAGCGGGGTGTTCAGTTTCATTACTAAAAAAAAACCATAATTTTATACGAATATAAAAAAATCATCGACTTTGCAGAATATAAAAAATGCCAAGAAAGGTACCTGGAGGTACTGTGATAGCCCATGCATAATTAGTGAGCAAAACCCGGGGGGCCTCGATGACATGTGGTTGGGACTTGGCGGTGGGATGGATGGGGGGGGGGAGGGTGGAATCGAGCGGCAGATGACGATCATTTCCTCTTATTGTGAGCATCTCTCTCCTCCCCGCTGATGCGATGACACTCTCACCTAATGTCGCCTCAACGCTGGCCCAGCGTCGCGGACGCTGGGCCAGCGTTGGGCCGACATTAGGTGCCGGTGTCGTGCGTCACCCCATTCCACTTCCCCGTGTCTTTTCTCGGGATGCCTGGCCACTGACATCTTGACAATGATCCAGATGCTGATGCCTTCTGCGCCTCGCATCTTCCGCATCCCTGATCTCTCAGCATCCCGCCACTGGGATCAGTCCCTGTAACACGGCCTTGCTCCTTTTGCCGCATCACACTCTCCCAGTTACGCGGTCACTTGAACCCTTCGGTCATGGTCCTTCTCATTAAATTATAACTATTTTCTTCGTAGGATGCTTAGTCCTAAAAACACATTTGAAAAAAAGCATATTTGCTGATATGTATATATTTTAGGTCCATATTTTAATAAATAAATAAATATTCTTATTAAGTATCACAATTAGAGCGTGTAAGGCTTAACCCTTTCAGACTTCAGAATCTGACGTCTATAGACGTTAAGTCGATCTCTGAACTGAAAAAAATAAATATTTATAATAGTTGTACTATAAATATATATCGTTCTGTAAAGGCATTACTATATTAAGGGGCCTTTAGACGTCAATCGCATTATTAAAACAAGCATTCAACAAATTAGAAAGGATATTTCCATCCAGCATTTCAGTCGCATAACAACACATTGTGGACATAGCTTCGCTCGGATAAATAAACCCACAACAAACAAAATGCGTGCAGTGAGACCTATCATGACCTACCACACATTGAGACCATGTCCATGAAAGATGAAGGATACGTTGTCTATACTTTTTCTATTAAATATTGTAACCTGGTATATCTCGCTCAGTAAGCTGGCACGAGATCTGATGTTCGGCCAGTGTTGGGCCAGTGTCGCATACGGACTCGCATTGAACAGACATCGAATCCGTCTGGTGTTTGCTTTGATTGTTTGTAATTTGATAACTACCTTATAATGAAGTAAGTGTGCGTCGTAACTCGGGCCATATCGACACAATTAGGACTGCATAAATATCAGAAACCATTTCGAAATATACAGATATATAATATATTAATATATTATATTATAAATTGTTTCAAAATATATAGTTATCTCGCATAGAAGTCTATAGCTTTATTATTTGTTCTGTTGTTAAAAACAAGCACCATATTCATAAACATCACTTGATTATTGTATTAACAATGATTAACATGCAGTGATGTCACCGCTCGTGTCGTTAATCATCAGAAATCGGACAAACGTGGTGGTAACTTGAAATTAAAATATTAATTTACTTGAATAAAAAATACATAGCATAGACTACAAAATTAGTTGTTGCCAAAAAACTATATTACGATTTTTATCTTGCGGTATGCTAGATATATAATGGCTTCTCTGTCATTGCATAAAAAAAACATTTATTGTATATGTATACCGGGTATTTATAAAGATACTCTCTATTTTATGGCATAAAAGTATTAATGTTTGTTCAACATATATGACCTATACAATAAAACTCCTAGCTTCGAATGAATGACACAAGTAGTTTCATATTTAAAACATAGGCCTTAGCCTATAGACTATCATTTTTGTCAATAATATATATTTTTGCACTTTTTAGAAGAGTTGAATATTAAAATAATCAGATTTTTTTGCTTGTGAGTGACACTTTAAGCACGCGGTGTTGTAACAAATTCAAAGTGACCGTGAACTGCGTATCGCCTGTGGGGCCGAGAGGGCTGTACCCTGTGTGGGGGGTCGACAGGACCCCCCGCTGAGGGCCCGTGGTTACACGACATGCTCGCCACCTGGCGGCATATTATAACACTGGCACGCGTCGCGCGGCTTTCTCTTTCACTGCATCATCTCTACCCTCTTCTCAGTCTCTGCAAGGATCTCTGTGACAGTAGACCAACTCTACTCAGCAAGGCTAAAAAGCAGTAACTGCTTACTTTTATAAGTAAACAGTTACTGCCTTTCGGTTTTGTACGGCGAGCTCTGCTCTGCAAAGACAAAATGCGGTAACTTCTTACGTGAAAAAACGGCATATACTGCCTTTTCGCACCCCCCCCCCCCCCGGAACAACCAGAGCACTTTATGTCTTGGCTTTTATGAGTATATTTACACAGAAATAATTGTCTCCTATAAATAGATGATATATGAGGGTATCGCCTGTCCTAGCTAGGTATATATATAAGGTGAACTTCAAAGGCTGTGAAAATGTACAAAGTTGCAATTGCAATTACCTAAAGCAGAAATGTATTCCACAACATCGTATTGGCGAACAACAAACACGACTAAACATAAGCCCCCTATATATAATTCAGATTTATTTTTAAATGTAATATAAGGTCATTGTGACGTATATTGAAATAGTATAGGTTCAAATTCATCTCTGGATCAGTCAATGGGCGGCTTGTTTTACGTATGCATGCCAACTTGTAAGACAACATGCCTCAAAAGAAGGTATAGAGAACATCAACAGAGTAGTTCAATTTGGAATGCCCTGCCACGGTAAATGAGAGCAAGGATACTAGAACCTCTTGATGACAGTGAAGTAGAATCGCCTAGCTCATATCAGGAAATTGTACACCGTCTGTCGAATTTTAATTTTATACACAATAAATAGTATACACACAGTAAAATAAAATGTCACTTGATATTCAGAAATAAGGTTAATATAAAGAACAACTCCGACAGTTAAGACAATAAATAAAGAGAAATGAACCATAAATCGAATTAAATACATAAAAAAGCAATATTGACAGATCTATGCAATCACCTAATCCACGTGAACGTATATCAAGAGGCCCACAGCATCATAAAATGAATAAAATATTAAAGAATGAGGAAAACAAACACATGCCGCCTCTACCGCCCATCTATTTATCCCCTCAAGGCACTCATCCACTCGCCCATCTCCGCCCACCCCCCTTGTCAGCTCTCTTAATGCCTAATTAGTCCCATCATACTCAACCCTTTGCGCACCAAAGCCTTGTTATCGGGCTATGGGTTAGAATATCAGTCAAATTATAAGGTGAGCAAAAACATTTTTTTGGGAATTTTGCAGCGTCTGATTATTTTTCTACCCAGCATAAAAATTATCAAACGTTGCAAAATGTTATTGTGAAACGCGTGACTAATAGAAGGTGCTGTGCCACAAGCCGCAAAGGGTTAATTCTCTCCGTCTCAGTATGGAGCATGTCGTCGTCCAGCTCCCCCCACTCCCCACAATCCACCCCCCCCCCCCCCCTTGTCCGTGCGTCGTCATCTGTCGCCTGGTCTTGTTCACACTTCGCCTAATTGATGCTGAAGCTGCGGTGAAAGCGTCGCCTGGCAACGTGACGCCCCCCTCCCTGACGGGTAATTGCGGTACAGTTCCCGTTATTGTGGTTATGGGGCGGTCGTCTTGGCTCCGTATCTCAGAACCTCCTAATTAGCACGCTCTTCTTCACGCCGTTATCGTGTTAGAAAACGTGACGTAACATCTTACTACGGCATTATATTTAATGGTGTCATTTATATCATTTGTTTGTATATTTTTGTATTAATCATGATAGCATGAGGTTTATCTGTTTATAGCGGTCAATGGGAGATACATATATAGCCTATTCAAATTAATGTACCGGTATTGAATTTCTGTGGAAAAAAGTATCAGAAACGTAATACTAATGCTAATCATAAATAAAGGTAGGCCCTATATGTGTGATATGATATTTTTTACAGATTAAAATACTGGTACATAATTTATGCATATTAGCAGAAATGCATTTCTGGTATTAGCTATGCTATAACTAAATAACAATTTTATTTGGCCTAAAAAACTGAAAAGACATAAAACAATAAATGTTGGGCTTGTTTATTTACTTAGATCCGCAATGATAACTTAAGAAAAAGTATGCACTTGGAATGATTATCAACTATAAATGATCTTCATACATATTTAGAACTAAAACGATATTTTTCAACCGTAACTCGCTATTTTTTGAAGTCTATATAATTAAAACAGCGAAAGATTCTGTATGCATAACCATGTATACATACGTAGATATAAATACATAGTATACCAAATATACAGAAATGTGCAAATTAGAATTATAATTACGGCCAGTATATTAAAATGCGACAAATCAAGATATACGTGTCTTTTCAATATTGCTAATAAAATCATGGTAAATATCATATAAGAGATTGTGTTGTGTGATTGAGTTGTGTGAGTTTGGATTGTAAGCTATAGTGCTGTTTGTACTGTTGCGTATTTCGTTGTTTAGTTTATCCCATGTTTGAGGACCTTGACACGACAAACTTGTGAAGGCTTTCTTAAAACAAATTATACTAATATATACGTATTTTATATCTGGTTTTGGCGCGGAAAACATATATTATTTATATTATCTTTCACACTTTTACTTTTAAGTGTAATTAAAGTGTATATAAATTATTTCCTGGATGTCAAACTTAGTCAGGGTGCTGCATGGTAAACCTGTATTTTACATCCTGATGCGCACAATTTTATTTACAATTGCATATTTGTACGATTAATGTATATATTTATGTATATAAAGCATAAATAAATAAATAAGCATATTGTGTGTTGTCTAATCGGTCAATGTTGGAAGATCTGAACGCATAAGTATGAGAATTGGATTTCTGGTGAGCCTTATCTTGTAAATAAACGGGAGCAATCTATATGAACGCACATAATAAAGCCTAAACTGAGCTGGTGAAATTAACAATCTCAGAAAATGATATCTATTTAAAGGGACTGGCCCAGGCTAAAATCATAAAAATATCGGTAATTTTATTTCGGGTTCTTAATATGACCATAGGATGTAAACAAGTACATAGACTAGAACTGCAAATTTTTATCATTTTTGTGCTGCGCATTCACCCGGTAGGCTAGATATAGAGACGAAATTCCTGATTTCTAATTATTGACAACCATGTCAAAAATAAGAAATACGGGAATTTCGTCTCTATATCTAACCTAGCTGGTGAATGCGCAGCACAAAAATTTAAAAATTTGCAGTTCTTTTCTATGTACATCTTTACATCATATGGTCATACTAAGAACCCGAAATAAAATCATCGATTTTTTTATGATTTTAGCCTGGGCCAGTCCCTTTAAGTTCCCGAATAATACTGCGCTAAGAGTAGAGAAATCGACATCTAATATTAATCCAGCTGCTCTTTTGTGAAGTTTCACAATCTTTTTTATATTTATCTTGCAAATTCAATGTCAATGATTCGAGTATATGTGAATAGCTTAAAGTTTGCCATCAAGTTCGATGTAGTTAATAAAAATGCTGATTGCTTTTTAAATGACAGTCATCGGCTAGCACCAGGTTCACTGTACATTACAAGTGATTGCAATTTGTAATAACTATAGGGCCTACATATTATGTGTCGCGCCAAGCAAAAAGGCAGTAACTGCTTACTTTTCAAGTAATAAGCTTATGGGGGCACTGTGTGCAGTGTTTTAAGACTGTGTCGCCATCCAACAAGGGCGTCTATTAGCCAATTTCTGTGTATTCAAGGCTTGCCTATAGTCAATTTCTGTATTTCAATGGTCGTTTTCTACCAATTTTGGTATATTCAAGGGTATGAAAATGGCATGAATTGTACATTATTTCTCTAATAGTTATACACCAAACAAATACACCATGATACAACTTTGATCCATTTCAAAATTGGACCCCTGTTATAGATACTGGCCTAGATTATTGTGAAATGCCCATAAAAAGTCTATTTGAAAAAAATGGTTTGTGTCCAAAATTTTACTTCATAATATATTTTTACTTGAAACCCTATGTATTCAAGGGTATCTTTTGGCCGAAAACCGTATATCCAAGGGTATGTTCTCGGCCAAAACAGTGTCTCCAAATGTATGTTTTCGGTCAAAGCCGTATATTCCTGGTATCTGGTGCTTTTGACTTTAGGATATTGTCGCCTGGTCACGGCTATATGCTAATTGTGTGCCCCTCGAGCACCGCTGTGATCACTTGATAGGTAAATTCAACGTTTGACTAAAAAATGAGAGGGACATCCCGTCCCTCTCATTTTTTAGTCAAACGGTGAATTTGTCCATCAAATCCTCAGAGTGCCCCCCGCGGCGCCCCCCCCCCCCCCCGCGGCGCTCGCACGCGTGGCTGATCGGTATTCAACACCGAGCCTGTTCACGCCCCCTGCACACTTATATCACTGCGCCTCACTCGTTCTCTGTGATGTCTTTCCGCCTCTGTTTGTTGTTGTCGCTCGTGGCGTGAACAGACTTTGATACCCTGACCATCCAGATCAAGAGGGTCAACAAAGTGGGGGACCTTCCACCGACAAAGGCTTATATATAGTCATTGGAATAATCAATTTATTTTCTGCAATTTGCATTCTAGATTTGTGTTGCGCGATAGAATTATTTATGTTTCATTCATTCATTTTTTTTTAGAAAAATCACATTGGCGAGATAAAATTATCTTTTATTCTGCAATATATATCTATGAAAAAATCCTATAAAATCGACTTTGGGGAGGAAGGGGTCTGGACAAGGTTCGCTCACAGGTGTAGTGACAGGTGTCGCCTCCTCGCGAGTTAAATTGACAGTAGCAGACGACTGCGCGTCTAATTGGTTTATGAAGTCAAATCAGCGCAAACACTTCCGCTAGATTATTCACGGACACGTTATTGTTGTCAGCAACTGAGCCCCTCATATTAAATATCTGGAGAAATTCAGGACAAGAGAATACATGAGAATACATCTTAAATTTGAAATTATTAAAAAAAAAGTAATAAATTATAATAACATTATAACGTGGGGCACCACAATTACACAAACAGGAGTGGCACCTAATACATGCCCCAGACCAGGTATATACATTATCTGTATCAAAATAGGTAACAAGCTTGTCGTAATGCATTCAAAGTTAACGTTTAAAACAATAAAGAGAATTGACGTTCCTCAATTGCCGCGGGGGGGGGGGGCGTTCCACAGTGGAACAATTCTTTTAAAACACTCTGCTATAATAACTTTCATGCGTAAAACAAGGCCCGCATTCCCAGATCTGAGAGATGAGTTTGAAAGTCTTTCTATGTTATTACACAAGGAAACGTCATAGTAAACTTTAATACATTTAAAAACATATAACAAATTTGCAATTTCACGTCGGTAAGATATTAATGGCTGCAAACAAAGCATGGTGCACTGTTGCTCGGAAATAATTTCCAGATAATTAAAAATATAACGAGTAGCAGCTCTCTGTATTTACTCAACAGCTTTTATACCTGAAACTGTACTGGGAGACCACCGCAATATTATAGTTACTCCGAACCGATGTACGTCAAAGGGAGGTCGTAGCATTAATAGGAGCATTAAAACCAATTGCCCGTTTAATCATATACCCATCTTTCTATTACATTTATTAATCAATCCCCTACAATGTGAACCCCATGCGAGATTGATGTTTATCGTTACTCCCAAATCTCACATGTGCTGTACTCGTTGTAGGGACTACAATTTTATATTAAAATATAAATGACAATTTATTTCTGGTGATGGATAATTCATTGCGTTTGTCAATGTTAACATTCACCCCCCCCCCCTCCCCGGATATAAGTCCACATTAAAAGACTTTCGATGTCTTGCTGTAGTAAATTAAAACACAATCATTTAAAGACCTTTTTTTAAAAAAAAAAATGCATCATCAGCAAACGTATAGAACAAGAAGAAACAACATCTGGAATATCAATAATATATAATAAAAATAAAAATGGGCCTAAAATTAATCCCTGGGGTTTTCCTGATGTCACAGACAACCAGGTAGATTTAGCACCCTCTATAACTATACTTGTTGTTTTGTCCCTGTTAAATAGGATCTTGACCAATTTAATAAGTCATCATTAAATCATTTTTTTCAACAAGTGATGAATGTGGTACACTGGCAAACGCCTTAGTAAAATCGAAATAAATTACATCAGTTTAAAAACCTTTATCTAAAAATTCACCTATCTCATTGTACACTTTAATCAGCTTGGTATTACATGGCCTACCCGAAAAAAATCATGTTGCCTTTTCAGAGATATCAGAGATATCCTCACAGACGGTGGATCAACATTACAGCAACGTATATTGGAAGACAGACAGCTTTATTCCAACAACATTTAAAAAATGATTTTTTTTATCAAAATAAGCACAAATATAAATTTAAAATAATTAAAAGAAATACATTGTGACAAATTTTAATACACCGTTTTATGAAATAAATGAAAGATATATGAAGAAATAATTCAAACGTAAAATAAATAACAAAATGTGACTGATAAGAGAATGAATGAATATATCACAATGTGAACCAACATCCCATGTGTCAACTCAATACAGTTACATGTTAAAGACGAAGGAGACACTCGGATTGTGAGCTTTAAAAATAAAGCTACTTATCAGTAAGTAAGTATTTATTTATTATAATTATTATAGTGACATGTGATAACAAGAAAAACGTATACAGTGTGCCGAGGAGGTTAATATCAAGAGCTAAACATTTCTTTCTCTTTGACCAAGCTTTACATATATAAAATTAGATGCTTCTCGCCAAAATCTGGTGATAAAAAGTAGACAAAATTCTAAATTTAAATTAATCAAAACTGTTATCAACTCTAATATAGACAAGAACATATTTACCAAAAAATATATATTCATTTTTGTCTTCGCCACATGAGCATTTTTTCTGACAGTTACTGACACTTTGTGCGGCAGTGGAGGCTAGTGATCTGGAAAGCCCTGGCAGTAACCTCTGAATTGAAAAGAGAGTTTTTACCATCTTCCCACGCAAGGCTCGCCACTACAAATCAGGACGCTTGGAGCTTCAAATTGACATAACGCCGATACAACCCTGTATAATTGATGGCCATCATCGATACCGCTCCTGGCCTGCGCCTAGCATTGACTCACCCTTCTTCACCGATAATTAGTAGACTAGTATAATCTTAGAAATTAGACGACAGCTCATTGTGATATACTTGATTGTATTACTAAAGTGACCTCGCTTCTCAGGGCCTTTAATTCACTATCATATCTCGGCATTACAATGAAATACCTTTGTGTGCTTAACCTTATAAGTTAACGGGTCGGGGGGGGGGGGGCTGGGGTAGTGGTTAGCACCGCTGCCTTTCACGCTAGAATTCGGGGTTCGTTTCCCGGTCTCGGCGGTTTGAAAGAAACAAAAATGTTTTTTCCTCATCCACTCGTGAAACTCAGTATTGTGGGGAGCCTCAGTGGTAGCGTGCTCGGCCACAGACCTCCAGGGTTTGAATTTCTAATCCTGTGTCTGGAGGGCAGTGTCATCTCATTCATCTCACCATCCTCAGGAGTTTCTCCTGGCCCAATTTAACCTGTATGTGATTAAAAATGGCCTAAAGCCCGATTCATTTCATTTATATAAGTTAAGGATCGACTTCAGTGTACTTGTTCATATTCACTCAACATACGCTTTCTCCGGTTAATACGGAAAGCTTATCATTTTCGCGTCAATATGTGGAAGTCACATATAGATTATTACATTATTTAATTGCATTAGGCCTATCTGCCAATTTTTTTTTTACTTCTGGTAAAAATTCTAGCAGACTCATGGACATAACACATGGGTCATAACTCATTCATTTTTGTCAATTGTGACAAATGTCATTGTGTATAAATATTAAGCTCGTACTGCCATAGAAAGCCAAAGGGTAGTATCTGTTTACCGGGAAGGGTAAGTAGTTACTGTATACTGGCCTTATAGAGCAGAATATATCAGAAATGGTTGACAAGAATGACATTTTGAAGCCGTTTGTCAAACGTGGAGAGATACGTGTGAGCTCTCTAAATGCTAAATTGATCTATCCGAAAACTCCGTAAAGACAAAAGACAGTAACTGCTTCCCAGAAAACACGAGGCAATGACCCACTGTTGTTTTATTGTTGGACCGCCGTCTTCGACGTCGGCCCAACATTAAAACAACATTGGGTCAATGCCTCGTGTTAGCTGGGTTACTTAACTGCTAATTTTCTGCTTATTTGCAGAGTAGCATTATATAGAGGACATCCCAGCAAACACAATACATTGACGACACAGAGCCAGCGATGGGTTTTATAGTAATATATTCGAACATTGTAATGTTGTCAGGGTGATAGTGAAGAACAGAAACGCTCATATTATTTTGCTCTCGAGGCCATTTTCACACATTACCGGCCATTCTGTGACTGTCGGCTCTGACAACGTTAGCAAAACATTTAGCTAGCGTCTATAAAGTTAGACTACCGAAAAAAATCGTAGAACGCTCAAATATTTAGCAATAAATTAAATTAGTTACGCTTTTATCTAAATATGTCATTGGTTATTATTTTTCCAATTAGTCTACTCTAGTCTGGATTAATTTAAAATTAAATTTAGAGATACAATTTTAAGTCAATTTTAGGGCTTACAGCCCAACAAAATATTCATTTTAAGATAGGCTATATAGCATATTAGTCAAAATGCCAGTATATGACAACAAGCCCAGCTTAAAGACTTGACAAATGGGGAGAAAAGGGCAATAGAAATAGTACAGAAGAGGTTGGATAAAAAACTTTCTAAATACACCCTCACATGAAAGTCAAGCTACGGCTGAATTCGATCAATACTTTTAGAATGAAATGACAGAAATAGGTGTTTCAATCCAGCATAATGTAAAAGAAAAAAAAGAAAATGTAATTTTAGACAAATGTAATTAAAATTGAAATAAATAAATGATTCAATGCATTAAAATAAAATGTTTTGAATACTAGAACGTCAAAATTTGAATCAATATCTATCACTAAAAAACCCATCTTGAGAACAAATCATTAGGGCCTAAATAACACTAGTGACCATGGACATGTTAAAGGAGCACGCCCTAAAAAAAACAGGTGATTGCGGCAATTTCACTGTAGCCCCAATACTTATAAAATAGTCAAAAATATAGATAGACAAATAAAGACAAAAGCTGACTATAAATCATCATTACAAAAGTAAGCTGGTGCCAAAGCGGGATAATTGTTGGCCCAACGTCGCAGACGATGGGCCAGCGTTAAATCAACCCTGAGTCCCTTTTTGCTGAGAAGAGACCTCGTATAAGACCAAACTATACGTGAGGTCGGATAAATATCATTATTGATCTCAATTACAGATCATCAAGTTATCACGCAAAATGTGTGATTAATAAGATAAATACTTATACATGCACATACATAAAAACACAGGTATGTATTAAAAGTGTCATACTAGCAATAATATGTTATTAATTTTGTGGTTTTTTTGGATCGAGATCTTAGATAGGCTGGCAATATTTCTATGTCTATATGCAGCATTTTATTTTTCACATCGATAAAGTAAGTATAGTAGCTTTGAAACAGAAAAGTAAATCATTTCAATGTATATACAGTAAACTATGAAAACGGTCTCCAGGAAAGAACATTGTATTTGTAGATATAATAGAGAGTGGATGTATTTGGTGACTGGGGGAGGGGGTGGGGAGATATGGGAGGGGCCTGTCGTGCTGAGCGCCGGCCGTAATCAACATCCTTGTCTTGGTCAAGCGTGTCAGTTTCACCCCGCAAATCAGATTGCCTCGAACAGCGACTCCGCCGGGGCGCGATCATGCAAATAGCGAGACCGGGCGGCCGCGCCAAGTAAAAAGACGGTAACTGCTCACTTTTCAAGTGAGCAGTTACCGCCTTTTGACTTCGCGCGGCAGTCACACATCCCGCAGTCGTTGCCGGTGTTGTCATTGTATCAACTGTAATGTGCGCGTGTGTGTGGCCCTCCTACCCTATAGAAATAAACATGAGAATCAAGACTAATACTGGCCCAATGTTGGGTCGGCGTCGTACATAATGAGCCAATGCTAAACCAACATAGGCCCAATGTTTCGGTGTTTGCTATATAATACGGACTGCATGTGTGCTCATCCAATGTTGCTGTTCCGTTGGGTCAGCGTTACAGACTTTGTGGGGGGGGGGGGGGGGTTTCACCTGATAAAAAAAAACAGTTTTATTTTATGTAGGCCTATCGTTCAAAGCAAATAAATTGTGCTGCATGAATGATTTTTTTCAAGCTGTAAGTCACTCCCTCACCCCCTCAAAACTTATAGGCCTATTGAAAACAATGTACACTATTTTTTTACGACACGATATGGAAATATCAATGTTGACAGAGAAGGAAGTCATACGTGTATAATTGGTAAAGAAGGTAATTAAACGTGTATTATGGGCCTAATCACGGGGCTTCTTGTTTTGACCAGAAAATTTCAAATACAGTATATTACAATAGGGTAAAATAAAAAATATACCAGTTACATAAAATAACGAATATTTATATAAAATGTAAAAATGTAAGATCGTTTCCTGAGTAACAAAATCATTTGAATATAATATACTGTGTATGTATTACTTTACACAATGACAGATACATTCTTTCGTGGCCAAAGGACAAAGTGTTTGTTTATATATATATACAAACTTGAGGATTAACAACTTTAAAATGTTTATCGAATTACAAGCGCTAGGGCATCAGGGGTCGTACATTGGCAGATAATTAAAAATGCTGTGAGTGTAACAACTGGCCTTATAAGCTTCTCATCGTCAACTGTAATTTTCTGTACAGATTATCCGTTTCAAGGCGCCCAACAAAGGGGCGTGTAATTTCTGATTTTACGCCTATGAATTTCAAAGTCGTCGGGGTCGGCCGAGCTTGTGTTTTGCTTTTAGCAGACAGACATCTTACAGATCGTGTTGTTTTATTTGTGTTTTGTGAATATTTTGATGTTACTGTATCAAAAAAAATTGATTAGAGAAGCAGCCAATCTCATCTTGACTGAGAAGAGATTCATCCCCTGCATGGGTCATTTGGTCGCCAGCTTGTAACAGTGACACAATGACGGTTTAAACCCCTTTGGAATATTGGAACATGATTTTTCCCTCGGTATACATTTTCACAAATATCGCGAAAAACTTGAAATTCGGGGAAATATGAGGATCTCCGCATTGCGATTGATGACAGAGAAGAGAGGATCGGATTTTGACGGAAGCCTGTGGTTTACCATCTGCCGTGTCCACGAGCTGCCAACAGACTGCAGACGTTTATCCAATGCTGGGTTAATGTTGGGAAAGCGTCTGCGACACTGGCACACAATTAAAAAAATATTGGTAAACGTTTCGCTTTTGCAATCTGTATCTAGATAGTGAAGCATTTGGACTTAAACATGCATCAAAACTGGTTCGAATAAACTGAAATTCTTAGTCCACTTCAGCGATTTGCTATTACACATCAGTGGATGTTATTATTTCCAGATTTTTATTCTCCACATCCACAGCGTTATATGCATGTATTTTGCTAATTATTCAATTCAGTTTATTCAGTGAATTGTACAATCAAGCACATGCAAAAAGTAGATTAAATAAATGTATGAAGCATTGATATAAAATGTACAATGTTAAATAGTTTAGGCCCATACACATCACACAAGTAAACAGACCATGCAGAGAGAAATACTGATTGAGCTTCAAGGGGAGCTGTTGTCTCAAATTGAGAGGGGTTAATAAATTAGTGTATATAGGCCTATAGGCCTAATCACCATCAATAATTTATCAATAAATAGTTTTTTACCATCGACATTCGAATTGGTTTTAAACAGGGACTACATTCTACTATAGCAGGGCTGTAGAAGCGGTCCTCTATCCAATTTCAATGTCGCTATCACTTTAAATCTTACTTTTTTCTAACACAAAACGACCCCCCTTCGGCACCTCTAAAAATCACTAGAAATCTCACGTCACAGCACCTGATTACCAGCAGATGATATAGACATATAACTAAAAATGGCGGCGTCCATGATATGCGTTCACTGATGTTTAACATGGAATTATTACATATTGGTACATCAAACGAATCTGAATGGTGATTGATACATTAAATGATAATTTTCAACGTTAATTTACGGGTAATGTTTCCCTTACTGTGAACGTCTCACCACACATAATACCGCTCCCATAGACTTATTATGGCCCATACGCTTGGGCCTACCAGCATTCTATAAATGAAAATATCTATATAAACCTGTATATATTTTTAATCATCATGACATACTCCATCAATATAAAAAATAAATTAAAAGGGTGCTTAAACATGTTTTTTTCTATTTTGTAAGGTCCTAGTACCTTCCCTGAGCGTTGCCAAAACACGGGAACTTTTGAACGCAGCATATGCCTTGTTACTACCAGCGTAGGGACTACATTTCATACCTATATTTCCCGATTTCAATGTTTTTGAAGGAAGAAATGGTCACCCAATCTAGATGAGTTGGTATCAAAATGATATGAATGTATTATTTAACCCCAAGCCTGCTATAAGTCACCACATTTTATAAAAAAGATCGTAACTCTCTCACTCTCATTAAACTTTTTAATTATATGCGCGTATGAATTTGTGTGATGAGACCTGAAGCCTCTACAAGTATATACTTCCTATGCCCCCAAACATATTTTTTATAATATAATATATATGTAGATCTGTTAATTTTCGCGTGTTCAAATTTTCGAATTCTCATTTTTCTTTAGTAGCGCTATTATAATAATATTTTTAGCGAGATTCTTGAATTCGCGAATTTGGCCCCTCGCGAAATTCGTGAAAATTAAAACCTCGCGAATATTACCAGATCTATACAGTAGTTAAAAAATGCTTTATTGTAAGTACCAGCCGTGGAAGTCGCTGTTTTTTCAGTCAATTAAATTTCAATTTTCAAGAAGTTTTGCAAGCACTATTTTCTAGTCCTACAGCGACTACACTCGAAAATTACATGAAAAATATCATACAGCTTAAAGGTTAGTCTTTGTATAACATCACTAAATGACGCCCCTCTAAAAACAATTAATTTAATTTAGTTTTAAACTCAGGCCTATTTTAGCATATCATTTATTTAAGATACCTTCCTTTTTATCAACTGCACAAAACGCTGTGGCTTGTGCATTTTTCAAAACGCTTCTTCTAATCCAAACATACATAGAGCAAAAAATCAATGTGTTTCGTGGGCGTTTTTGGAAAAAGGTTGATACGGAGAGCAAATATAGGCGCCTTTATCGGCCTAGAGGGGCCACCAGAAGGTAACGGATTTCTAGATTGCCTCAGGTTCGATGTTGGTCCAACTTTGTACAAATGTTATACAAATGTTTTGTGTTTGCTGGGTGGTTTTTGAGCAGTTTGTATATTGCTATTTTTTCATTTTCGAAGGTTATATTTTTAAGATTTGCATATTATAGTCGTCAGTGAAAAAATAGGACGCTTATTATTCCGCTTGCACATACTTATTTGCAAAATGGAGTAACCGTTTACTTGTAAAGTAAGTAGTTACTGCCTTTTGATTTTTCAAAGCAGTGCATTGGTTCCCATTTGATAATAGGCACAGCCAGCAAACACAAAACAAATTGTATAACATTTGTACAACGTCGGCCCAACGTCTTCGACGTTGGTCCAACATTGTACAAATGTTATACAAATGTTTCGTGTTTGCTGGGATGTTCACTGTATTTTGCCTTTCTTTGGCAAAAGAGAGAGTTGAGGCTTAGACATATGTTATACCTGGTGTTGGTGACGTCATGCCCTTTAGCACTTCATTACGTGTATGTGTCACATTCAGAGACTGCATGGAATGTAGACGATTCCCCCACGCTTTAATCCCCCGAGCTCTTTGCTGCATGAAATACATTTTAAATTAATGCCAACAAAAGATATATCTCGAATAAAAAAATCTGCTTATACTGTACATCGCATACCTAAAAAGATACATGATCTTTCACCAAGGTCCAGTTTAAGTTATATTTAAAATTGATTGACATTACAGTACACTAAGTTCCTCTAGGACTAGTGATGTCACTGGTGACCCCATAATTATCCTCGCTGTTTGGGGTAATTAACTGAAACATCCTCTAGAGGCGCCACCCGTGCAGCTCATGTCAATATACGTCAATGTAAAACTATGTGGTGTCAATTTGACTGTTAATATATCACCATTTTGCGATAAAACACATAATCAAGATAGGCCTATTTTTTTCTAAAACTCAGCTGTGTCTCTTTTCACATTTTTTCGCATTTTCTTTGCATCACAATGGGCCTACATTGCTTTACAGGTATATATATATGTAACTGAGTAATGTGCATGAATAAAGCGAAGTCACCCAATTAAGTTGATTGTTTGTGAGCCACGTGCCAGACGCCAGTGTTGTCACCTCCGGCGATTCTCTCTTTTGTCATCCTCGTTATCTCACACAGCGGGGAATGTTTTTATCCTCTAGACCATCCTCAGTGCATTCCAGCTACAATTTGCACACAAACAAAAAGGTATTCACTGAAATTGATCGAATGCGTGGGTGTCGTCCTTAAATATAGCACCAATAGTGATCTGCATGAAAGCTGCTCTGCAAAACCAAAAAGCACTAACTTAATCTTGCTTGAAAAATATATGCAGTTATTGTCTTTTGGTTTTTGCTCGGCATTATAACGGATCTGCTTTTCAAATTCACGTGGATATATTTTTCATTCATTTGAAGCAGGCATCGTAGACGCGATTGATAGCTTTAAATGAATGAAAATGAATGTTATGTGGTCGGTCTACTGCATGGCTCCATTCCAAGACCACAGGGTATCCTGGGCGTTCCTATTTTCACATATTGGTAATTATCTAATAGGTGTATCGGTCCAGCTTAGCTTACATGTCCTATGCAATTGTCCCGAAACAAAATCATTATTGATAATTATATCATAATTTGTGTACCATACACTTACAATTTCTTTCCAAACTGAGAAACGCTAATTGCATCTTATCATAGCACGCTATAAATCTAATGTCATCAACATAATTGATAACACTTAAAATATAAATATTAGCAAAGTTCATACACATAGCTCTCAAGATTTTATTCGTTATGTGAAAAACATTTTTGTTGCTTCTTACTATAGTACATAGGCCTAATACCTGCACGAGTCATCAGTGCTATCAGAAATGCATAATACATGTTATGCATTTCTGGTGCTATCCATCTAGACGTTTCAATACACGTAGCTTTCAACTTGATGCTGTAATTTCAACTGTAATTTCAGCTTTTTCGTGTAAAATTATTTCTGATTTAAATCTACATATAAATATTATGCAATGGTAATACACATGAATTTAGAGATAATGCGACGGTCTCATACATATTGAATTATTTTTATTTGTAAAAATTATGTCATGTTTACTTATAACCATTTAAACCAGTTGTGGCGACTTATTTTCTATTACTAGGACTTTAAAAGGCGTCTCCTGACCATATATTTTCAAAAACTTATAACACATACACTGGATTGGTCAAATAAATGTGATATATAAAAAGAGTACAATGGCTAGTAGAAACATTCTTTACCCAACTATCTTATTTAAATTTCGACCCACTAAAAGTTGTGTCTCGCTGGCGCGACCCACAACTTTAAGTGGGTGAAAATTACTCATATTTGTTTAATTTGATACCAAACCTATGCAAATCTTGATTTTTAGCACACATTTTATTCCCAATAATTAACTGTAATTAAATCATGTTAATCAGCTATTACAACAGACTAACACCGACTATAGTCGTGTTTGTGGTGTGAGGGTTAATGTTGATGGCATAAGGCCTAATAACAATTAGGTCTGTGTACGCGGCTTGTAGATTAAAAAAACATATAAATACTAGATAAATACTAGACTTTTATTGTAATTTTGAAGATCAGTATAATACATGTACATATGCCGTCATACCCTATACAAGCATTTAGATACACTACAGAACCCAGTGATCTGACATGATGTCTGAACGACAAGCAAGTTACAACATCAAGTGGTATATACAGGTTATTGATGTAAATCATAAAGTATATAGTATCAATTATTATAATTATAAAATATTTGAGGATATGTACGTGCATATAAATCTGGATAAATAAAATAACGTCTTTGTCGGTATATATTTATTAACCCAATGCTGATATACATCTCTCGGGATAAAGGGTGCACCGTAGAACGTTAAGGTGATTGTATATGGAACTCACGAAAAGTTCACGAATATATAGTGAACCCTTATATACATTATGACCCAAATGTACTCTACACCAGACCACGCCTACACCGTTGAATTATAATCCATGTAAAATATAGTATGGGTCATATTGTTATAACATGTGAACATGCAGAGACATATTAATATAAAGTTGAATTTAATGATAATTAATTGAGATTCAGATAAATTATCACGGCGGGGATCGAACTGATGTCAAATATTATACGCTCCGATGTTGGGCCATTTATTGGTCTTAACTTATCATGCTGTAGCTTTTCTTCTTTTGTGAAAAGTTATTGTACATGTATATTTGTATTCAGATACGATATAGATCATGGGCTGAAAGTCGAAACCCTCCCCCCTGGGTATTTTTGTAGACCATATTTTTTTTAACTTTGTTATGTACCAAGTTACTTTTAGGTGGTTTGCAGATATTCTATGCATGGACAGGGTCACCAGGGGTCATCTACGTATGATACCCTTGACCCTTAGGGTTGTATAGGAATGTGTCATATAAATAGGTCGAAACCCAAGCTTGACATGTATGGTGAGGTTGATGCGACGCTTGATCAAGGAGGGCAACAGATGTGATATTTCTTGATTTTAGTAAAGCGTTTGATTCTGTGCCACATAATTTATGATCCATAAACTAAGATCATTTGGATTTAACGGAAATTTGCTGAATTGGATTAAAAATTACTTATCTGATAGACACCAATCTGTATTTATTGACGGCAAGGAATCAGATAGCTTACCCGTAACTTCAGGTGTACCGCAAGGGTCGATATTAGGCCCGCTTTTCTTTGTACTTTACTTCAATGATTCACCTAATGTATTTAACTCCAAGGTATCTTTATACGCCGATGATGCTAAAGTTTTCAGAAAAATTAAACCCATAGATGACTGTATATTATGACAAAAAGACCTTGAGTCTTTGTTAGCATGGAGTCATAAATGAAAAATGAAATTTAACCCTGCAAAGTGTAATGTTATATCTATTAGTCGAAAGTCACATGTCCCCAATTTTCAATATTGCTTGGATAATAATTCTTTACAGCATATTGGAAAAATTGTAGACCTTGGAGTGATAATTGACTCAAAACTCAGTACTCGGTATCATGTTGTTAAAACAGCTTCGAAAGCACCCACCGTGCTTGGTATGATTAAACGGGTTGTAGGATATGATTCCCCAGATTCTGTTAAACGTGAGCTTTATTTGTCACATGTTCGGTCTGTAGTAGAGTATTGTTCTCCAGTTTGGTCACCATACCTCGTGACAGAAATAGCATCATTGGAGAAGGTGCAGCGACGTGCTACCAAATTTATTCCTAATGATTTATCAGATATATCCCATATAGAGATAGATGTACAAAATTATCACTACTACCCCTTTCTTTCCGTAGAGAAATACATGATCTATATGTTTTATATTTAATTGTTTTCATAGAAAAGTTAAACATTCTCTGTAATTTATGCTGTACAACACCATTGTCATGACAAATCGGAATAAATAAAATATAAATAGGTTCGAAACCCAAGCCAAGTACAAATGGTGACATGGGTTGGTGCCATGACCTTGAGATGACCTTACCATGACCTTAGGATGACTCTCCTATGAAACCCAACACCTACCCATGTCAACATGTGTACTTGGCTTGGGTTTCAACCTATTTATTCTTATACCACCTTAAGGGTCAATGGTACCATACTTCGATGACCCCTGGTGACCTTGTCCATATATAAAAAATCTGCAGACTACCTGAAAGTAACGTGGTACATAATAAGGTTCAAAAGAAATATGGTCTACAAAAATACCCAGGGGGAGGGGGGTACAGGTGGGCCCAGGGTCTAATAGGCCTATGTGTTATTTAATGAATCTACAAGAACTTTTCCTCCTGACGCAGCGACACAATCAGGGCAAAGGCATCATTTTTATTTTGGCTCCTTGATATGGCCATAATGTGTCAACATGTCATAGACTATGATTGCCTAATGTTTTGTTGCGCGTTTACCAGTTAAACGAGAAATAAGGACGAAATTTAATTTGCGGGCATGCATGTCCAAAATAGGAAATAGGGAATATTAACTGATAAATGGGTCTTTCGGCACTCTAGCTACGTTTCCACAGCAACCCAAAATTTAAAAGACTTGCACAATTCTATAGTCTATGAACAGGATTACATATTATGGCCATATCAAGAAGCGAAAATAAAATGTTGGCTTTTGGATCATTTTTGACCTGATTGTGTCGCTTTAATTGACTTTAGAGCCTATAATGATAATAATATCTGTAGAAATGTGGCGTCTGATTCTGTCTCATCTGTCGGTATAAGCTATGAATGAGTCATATTGTATTAAAAAATTGAATAGATTATTTCCAATTTTTACCCTGTCAATTTTAAACAGTTGAACATCAAAATGTGTTATCAGTTATCTACCGCACCGAGCTAAAATGCTGTAACTGCTCATTGTTCAAGTGAACAGTTACACCTTTTGCCTTTACAGAGCATTCTAGATGATAAAGAGATAATCCTTAGGATGGCGTGTGCCTCTGGTCCATCCGAATTAACACACAGCTTGATTAGCTGGGATGTATATACGCGCTGTCGTGCAAAGCGAAAAGGCGGAATAAACGTGCTTGAAAAGTAAGCTGTTACTGCCTTTTGTCTGTGTATAGCTTCATGGCACGTGGGGTGTCCCATTGGTTCAAGAGCTACTGTTACTGAGATAGGTTGCCATGACGGTGACAGGGTGGGGAGGGGGATCTCAGCTGACTGGCACACGTGCAGTCAGACCACCCACCCCTCCCCGTCTCGCCCGCATCTCTTGCAGCCCGCGGGACCGCCCATCTGAAATGTCTATTTCACCGCATCCCCGAGTGGGCGGGGCGTGCATCCTCGTCAGTTTCCGCCCGGCCAGCCAATCACGCGCCACGCCCGGCCTACTTATTCAGCATGAGCATTTCCGTGCAAAGCTAAAAAACGGTAACTGCTTACTTTTCATGTAAGCAGTTACCGCCGTTTGGCTTAGCTAAGCGGCACAGACTCCCGCCTGAATGGCGGACTGTTATTGGCCTGTAATTGGCCGCCAGAACAGCAAACAAGTCAACCTACTATAAATGTACACCCTGGCAAATTTCATTAGTCGTTCCAATTTGTCTTGTTTAGTGTGAACATCCCGGCGCGCGTAGATTTGCGAGCAAACGGCCAGTTAGCGGAGCTATAGTGTGTCCGCCATAGGGACGACTCTGTCATTATATGCTTACATACCGTTACTACGGGAACACGTCGGCGACATCATTCTCCCGCGCGTCTTAAGTAATCATCACACGGCAATCAACCAGCTGAAATTAAATACAGTAAAGGCCTCGATGAGCAATTAGCGCGTTTGATTCAGGACTGCTATCGGAATATTCCCTCGGTGTATACGAACAAAGTTTATTATAGGCCTGTTTAGGTCACATAGTTGTAAGCCTACGCTCAGTCTACTTGCGTTGAACTATACTTCAAGACAGGATTCTCAATACTTTCTCACGGCTTACCATCCCTCTGGAACATTCTAACCGGCCAGAATTGACTGATAACAACAAGAATCCACCGCTATCAAGAAATCGCGTGTGTATCCCGAGGCCGGGCGCAAGTCGCCGCAGAAAAAGGAGACTCTTTTGTGCTGAGCTTTTGGCCATAGTGCCAAACCCCAGGCTGCCAACATTTTCACCATTTTCCCTTCCAGTTTCCAGGCGTCGGTGTGTGCCGGCGGTATGACGGCGGGTTTGGGCGACGAGCAGCGGGTGCCGGGTTCGGACGAGGGCCGCGGGACGGCGGGGGGTATCCCGGGGGTGGACAAGAGAAAGTGTGAGGACTACTCGGCCCTGTACACCCCCCTAGACACATCCTCTCAGACACACAACCCCAGCCACACGTCCCGGACACTCATCACAGATCACACAGGTAAGTGTACCCTATACACAACCAGAAGCAAGATACTGTCCAGCAAATCCAAAAAGCAGCACAGAAGTAAGCAGTTACTGTCTTTTGGCTCTGCAAAGCAGTATAGTGCAGAGAAAATTCAAAAAGCGGTAACTGCTTACTTGCAGTGTGAGTAGTTACCGCCTTTTGGATTTGCGTTGAAGTATGTTAATTTTAATATTTAGAGAGAATAAAATATACTTGAAATGTAGGCAGTTATTGCCCTCTGCGCATACAGTAAGCCCGAGCATGTGGTGTTATAATCTTGATATTTAGAGAGATTGTAATTGACATGTTAGCAGCTACTATATTTTGTTTTCTGAAGCTCTTCTATAATATTGATATTTAAGAGATAAGTCATATACTATATATAACTATATATATAGGCCTACACAAATTTAGTGCCCAGAGAAAAACACCATGCATTTATAATACACGATATTCATTGCGAATTTTCCACATGCTACCATTTTCCTGTATCAATTATAGGCTTCGAATTTAAATATACGATTATTTTGATAATTGAATTGCATATAGGCGATGTTATATAAGGTAATTAAATATATATGGATTACATTTTACTATGTGAAGCAAAATAGGCATATATTAACAAGTAAGCGCAATATGATATTAAAAGGGGACACTATATTAGCATTCTTGCTATTTTTCATTTGTGCCCTAGGTGTGGTAAAAAATACTTTTGAAAGTAATATGGATATGCGTGTACATATATTTTATATTTGTTTATGGATTGATTATATTTGAAACGTACGCAAAAATTGACATAGTCAAGAATTTTGCGAAAATATTTTATTTTTACCACAATTAAAAAATTTCTAGGTGATTTTGAATTATTTATAGTAAAATTAATTTATTTGTATGTGATTTTCGAACACTTTTTGTGATTTGAATTTCTTCCTCAAAAAATGTATCTTTTATGTAATATGTTAGGTAGGCCTATTATTATTATTTTTATACAGGTTACTCATATTTTGAATCTTTTTCTCGACAGTCAATGGTCATCATATATATTATTTATATTCTGGAAATTATTATTTCAATTTAAATTTCGTTCTTACGAATACAGAGCAAAATATATATATCATAGACCTCCATTTAAATTTTTTTTTAAAGATATGAGCGATGTAATCACAATATTTTATGATTAAAGTAGTCAAATCCATAGGCATATAAAAGTAAAAACTGTATGTACATACATGTTGTTGGTGCGAGAAACATCAGGTATTTTAACACTGCTATCATAGCAATGCCACTTTTAACGGTCTTAAAAAACCTTCCTATGGCAATGCTAATTAAATTGATTTTTAGTGTAACTATATGATTAGTTTATGGATATTTCAATATCTATATATATCATTTACATAATTATATCCCAATTTTAGAACTGTATTGTGTCATTGAATGCATAACAGGGCACATATTTTAACAATAGCATATACTTGCTAATATGTACACACCCTGTATAAATACATTTTAATAAATAAAAAACATATATAAAAATAGCATATATGCCTAGTTAAAACGATTACTGTAGTTTTCAGATTAGTACAGGTCTAGATCAGAAATAAATTGAAACCACATGCAATGCCGTTGAATTATATATAGCACACAAAATTAATCTCATTAAAATACACATTATGTATTAAAGTTTACTTTATTTGTTCTATTTTAATTATAGAACCTATAACCTATATAATTATATGGTAAATATAAAAATAAATTAAAAGTTGATAACTAAACTCGCAGCAATTTGATTAGTAGTACATTATACAACTCTAAATGAAATAAAATGAAATACAGGTGTACACATGTTATACTGTTGAAATAAATAAAATATTAAAAAAAATAATGATCAATCATAGACATGGAAAACTATTTATTTCACAATCAATTTGCATTATATTATCTAAAATCTTATATATACTTTTTTATTTGTTTGATATTTTATTTATTATTAGTATTCAATTATAAACCTCATTCGGTGTGAGTGTATAGGCCTAATGCAATGTTTATTCACCAGCTTGAACTGGTGGATCGCGGTATAGCGAGGAACACCTTCAAATGGATAAAAAGTAGGGCCTACAATATATTTTTGTCTGATATTGAATCGTCATAGACGTACCAAGTGAGTATATTATAATTGAATAATAAAAATAAATATTTCAAACAATTTAAAAAAGGAGCATACTGTACCGTAATAATTTGGAGTTGAGGGTGATAGGAGTGTCCCCCACCTTACTCCAGTAACAAATGGCGGCAACGGCCCGGGAGCAAGTGCTCTTTATTAAGAAGGAGTGAGGGATACTCGAATCTGATCAAGTTCCAGTTTGGCAAATCAGATTGGCCAATCAGTTTATTGGGAGCCTTTGCTAAAACATCAATCTAGTTTTGAGTATACAAGGCAGATTTGTGCAGTGAGTTATTTTTAATTTCCAGTTTATATATATTTTTCCATGCAATGCTCAATAAATAATACAATGTTATTTAAATGTCCTTTCTGCCAATGAGCTCGGATTATTCCAACAACGCACGACCTCTTGCGATTGAATGGTCAACTGGAGTTCGATAGCCCACCTGCATCATGGCCGGGCTGCAATTCAATTTTTGGCCGCCTCATCGAATTAAGGATTTGATTGGGTCTATTTCAGGTGACGACTGGTGTGTTTCACCAGGGGATTGTTGCTATGGTGATATTTTTAGTAGACGTGTTGCTTAGCGATCACCTTGAGTGTGGCAATTGTATATAATTATACTGCCGTACAAATCCCAAAAGCAGTATCTGTTTACTTGAAAGACTGCCTTTATGCCTTACAGAGCAGAATGGCATTTGTGTCGATACGTTTTTGGATAAAGCAAAAAAAAAATATTATCGTAATTAAGAAAGCAATAAATAAAAAAAATGCAAAATGCGTCATATACAGTTAATTTTTTTAAGGTACACACTTGAAAATATTTGATGATGCAGACTGATTTTTGATTGAGTATCACATAAGCTATACATCCCATCAGCAAACACAAAACAGTTGTACATTTATACAATGTTGGACCAACGTCGAAGACGTAGGGCCAAGGTTGTTTTTTAATTTATTTTTTGATTAAATATATATATATTAAATATATTTTTGTTTAGGTACAGAAATATTTCAATTTATTTTCATTCAAAAAAATTAGTTTTTTTTTATGGATGAGCCTATTCTATTTATTATTATTTCTTAAATGACGACCAATTTAAGTAAGAACGTATAAAAATATATTTAAACAGTGTTTTTTTAGAAGTGAATGCATACGATGTAATAAAATAAAGTAAAATAAAATATAATAAAATAAAATAATAGTGCTACGACACATAGACCCACACATAGAAACATATCTACTGACAGCTCATTCTCTCATTTAGAGGTGATATGTATTTACAGATTTTTTTTAATGAAAAATGCTTTAGCTATCTATATATACGTTTATCTATAGCGCGTGCACAAATACAAAAACAAACTTAATTATTGTATCTATGCATTGATATCTTATGATCAAGTGATGAAAAATATTAACTTCATATACATTCATTTTTTGAAACTTTTTTATACTTGTATCCCCCAAAGTAGTCCCCAAAAGTAGGATATATGCCCATAAAATGTAGTAGTATCTATAGTATCAGCATGTATTTTTATTTACTATTTAAGTTACAACGGCCTATATGGTAACTAGTATTTATTGAAAATATATATCAGCATGTATTTTTATTTACTATTTAAGTTACAGCGGCCTATATGGTAACTAATATTTATTGAAAATATATAAGTGTATTAATTTAAAATAATTTGGTTAGAATTGAGAAGACGGGAAAATAATTAATATGTGTTATTATGTCTATGTAGCATGCGGACCCATATAATAGTATAGGCTGCCCAAGTGTAGTTATCAACACCAATCCAACTGAAAGACAGTATTTCACGTCACGTGTTGTTAAATTATCAATCAGCACCCGTCATTCAGGTTTGGTGTCGAGCACCACACTTGGGCCTATACAGATTTGGTAAATGATTGTTTAATTAGTGGATGGCCATTAATAAGCTCCGCTATTTGGGCTCTGATATCGCCCTGTGTTGCTATTAAAAGCACTAATTACGTTATTTTACGGTAAATTGACTTCTTCTTTTTCAAAGGCACCGCCCGCCCCCAAACAAATACACATCCACAACACAGCGCCAATCATGGTCGATCAACACCGCCCACCTTCGAAAATATACGCCTATAGCACCATGCATATATATGCATTTCGCTATGCTGTAAATGTCTTTATTATCTACTGTGGATATATATGTGTTAGAGGGCGAACGGTGTTGAACTATATATCAAGCTACAAATATGCAAAATAATGTCTTTGTCGGTTGTGTCCAATTAATGGGTCGATGTAAATTATGACAAATCGAAATTCATCAAATTTGATCATTATCATTAACCCTTGTCCTGCTTTTTAAAATATTTTTCATTCCTTTCAAGTTGGCATTGCAAAGGCAATTTCCAATTTTAACTGACACCAACAGTATTTATAAAAATAGACATCTACACCCAAATACATTATCCGAATAACAGAATATCTACGACAACGTATTTCATCAATTTCAGGACATTTTCAGGTTTCCAAATAGTAAACAATTTAATTTTCAAATATTTTCATTTACAAAAAATAGACATCCCCCGAAATGAAAGATTCAAATAGCGGAGCTACCATATTGACTACCACCACACTTTTCAGTCCGACACGGACCATACTTTTCCAGGTTTGCTATAAAAACTATACAAGCTATGACAATCAAATGATTTTGTAAATATGGATTATTATTATTGTAGAATGACAAACACACGCAATTAATGACGTAACCTTCTCCGTGTATGGTAACGGCACGGTTATTATTTGCTATTCCGTATTGTGGACACAGCTGCTGTGTGTCAGGATGTCCCATGCTGCTTCCAGTGAATGATGGCGTGTTCGGCGCCATGCAGAGATAGCTGAGAATGCCATATTAGTTATAACCGATTTATTTATAATAAGCCTAGATCGAGATTTTCATATGTCAAATTATAGGCGTAGGCCTAATGTTAAATTATATAATATGGCATTTAAATTTGTAGCCGCTAATTTTACTTCATATTTTAAATAATTTCTCATTTTGTCTGTGATGTTTTTTCAGTTTCAAATTATTTCATAAACGGTAATCATTATATTATGCCTATATCATTAATATGTAGCGTATGCCCTTATTCCATTTGCTTTGAACATGCATAATATTTGGAAATATTTATTTATTCAAACATTATTTATTCAAACATTATTTATTCAAACATATGATCAAGTTATGGGCCTACAATTTTATATATACATATACTGTACATGAATAGGCTTAAATCTGCAATAATTAGTTTCGAGATTTAAACAAATATTATTCCAATTGTTAGACATAAGCCCTAATTATCATATATTTTTTTCTGATGCATATATAGGCCCTATTCCAATATTTTTATCATTTTTATTATATTTATATGCCTAGGTTTCTATTATAGAATATTTGGAAAGAAGGGTCAATTATAGGTCTATACAATTACCATAAATCTGTAATACTTCTTTCAATAATAAAATGTTTATTACGAAATGTATCATCTTAGATAAAACTAATTTATTTTGCATTTTGTATTTTCTACTCTATCAATTACATATATTTTTTTTATATTTTTTTTTTTGTAATTACTATTTTTCACGTTTGAGCTGTTAACAACTGGTTAAATGTGTGTATATTCTCCCAGTGTGGAGGTTAACAAAATATATATATATAACTGTTATTCAATAAAAAAAATACTTGTTTTGGGTATTTTATGGAATAACTGGAAAACATTATACAACACCAGCAGAATGTTATTATGTAGGCTATAGGACATAGGCGTACCCCCTGAATACATCCCTCTGGTGGCATGCAGGGATACCTGTTGTCATGCAGAGTACTACTGACTGGTGCTCTATGTAAATAAGTTCTATGACGGCGTGCGAGGGAGGGGGGGGGGTGGGGTATTCTTGAGTAATTACAGATCGTTTATAATTGTCATCATTTCAAGATTGTAGCTCATACTTTAGGCGTTACGTGTGTAACGGAACTCTGGCACGCGCGCACTGCATGACGGGATGACGTCACTGATGGCCGCCAGCAGTGATAGAGGATGACGTAACCGTAACGGCAGCGATTGCTGACATACATCTGCCGAACAAACCGAAAGGTAGTAACTGCTTACTTTTCAAGTAAGCCGCTACTGCCTTTTGGCTTTCCAGAGCTGACACGACAGTGACAGGTCGCACGCATCATTAGCCCTACAGGGCGCCAACATTTCACGAATGATTAATTTTAATGAACACGCAAATCTTTCCAATTAAGGTATACACATAATTGTAGGCTAAATATAATATGGGCATTTTTCATGGCGATAAAGCTGTCAAAAGAAAACTGCATATTTCAAAATTTATCAGGAAAGCTCAAGTAAGCCCTATCGGTAATAAATGATTAGCCCCAAATAAATATATAATAATACAACATTATATTAACACATAGAAAATATTTTAAAATTATAAACGCTTTATAATTTTCTTTGCCAATATGATCTCGCCAGTCAACATGTGGACCATCATTAATCTCCTACCGTCATCTGTTGTGATTAAACATTGAGGTGGATGTCGACACCATTTTATGTTCTACTTTCACTTTCGTTTTCGTGCATGCCTGGATATCACTATTAAAAGACATTTTATCCGGTGCCGTTAATGTGTTTCTGTCATTTGTTTTCATTAGTAGGACCTACACTTGTCACATGCACATATTATGTTGGGTTATTCTGCCAAGAACTAAATCTGTTTCACAGTCTTCGATGTTGACCCAAAAGTGAACCAACAGACTACATTTTCTCTGCTGGTTCAATGTTGGGCCACCGTCTGCGATGCTGGCCCAACATTGAATCAACATACTGCCCTGCATAGCCAAAAGGCATTAACTGCCCTTTGGCTTTGCAGGGGGGGGGGCATAGTTTACAGAGAGTGTACGGGAATTGTCACATCCTCAGACGATCACATTGTTTACGAACAATACATCTACCCTGCATGACATTGTATCTCCAGCGAGTAAATACATTTTTTAATTTTCTGTTGAAGGAGCGGAAGGAGCGTTCAAGAAGTTGAAGCCCGACCCGGGAGCACCCTCTACTTCTTCTTCCCTCAGCTCGCCAGGGGGCTCTCTGCACACCACCACCCCCGTCAACTCGCTGACCGGTGGTGGCGGTGTGGGGGGCGTTACCAATTCAATCACGCCCTCTATCAGCGGCGCCTCCTCCCTCTCCTCGGGGACTGGGTCAGGTCACCCGGGGTCATCCAGTCACAGCACGTGCCCCACGCCGGCCAGGCGGCGACATCGTACAACTTTCACTCAGGTCAGGAAACATTATTTATGTCGGTCAAATATTTTTTTGAAAATTAAGTGCGTAAATTATTTTCAAAGTGAAAAATAATTATTGTTATTTTAACCGTCAATATAAGCTGTGTTACCTTATAAGCTAAATGCCACAATTAAAAATTTTAAGATTTTTACTATTTTAAGAGTAAATATAATATATAAGGCAGCAAAATGCATTTAAACTTGCGAACGCATGTGATTAATAATAAATATAGGCCTAACGATACATTCAGAATTTTTAAAATTATTATAATAATATTGATATCCTTATGAGAACTCTTTTTGGTGTTAAAACTATTGTAGTGATGGTGCGAATTGATAGAAACTGGTAGAGCATAATTATTGATTTATTTTATTGTTTTTTAGTTTAGTCTAAACGAGAATTACCTTATTTCGTTTGCATTATAATTATGCAGGGGAACACTCGTAGTAACTTTGCATCTTCTATTATTGACAAATTGAGACCCTGTGTTCACTTCTTGTCACCATGGTTACAGGAACAGCTACAAGAGCTGGAGTCGGCGTTCGCCAAGAGTCACTATCCAGATATATATGTGAGAGAAGAACTGGCCAGAATAACCAAGCTAAACGAAGCACGTATACAGGTCAGCTTATATAATATCGCTTGATATAGGATAAAAAATGTCTGCTGGTCTGCAAAACCCTCAACTATTGAACCGCCGGTGCCGCATATATTCGGGTTTTCATTTTTTATTAGCACATTATGTACCACCTTTTGAATATGTTAAAGATAAAATGTGACATCAATCAGCATTATTTGACAACAGTTGACCTCCATTTTGTCAAATCTGAATAATTTTCACTCACTTGAAGTTGTGGATCGCGTCAGCGAGACACAACTTCAAGCGGGTGAAAATTCATATTGAATAATTTGGCGGCTGAGGGTTAATTGACCATAATTATTTACGGTAGTTAATAATGCGTGCTAACGCAAGGTGTCCAGCAGACACGAAATATTGAACCAATGTCAGTTCAAAGCTGGGCCATCGTCTGTGACGCTGGCCCGCCATTAAATCAACATTGGCTGAATCATATTGTTGATGCCCTGACCATAAATCACAACAGATGTCTGGTCATTAGATGGTGAGTGACCGGTCCAGCAGCGTGGTGACCACCGACATGCCCCCCGTCACAGCCGCTCTGGTCATCCACCTGTTACCGTGACCAGCACGACACGCCGAACCACCGTTTGTATACTGCCGGGCCAGCGTCGCAGACGTTGGCCCGGCATTAAACAAACGGTGGGTCACATGTTTCTGATATTTAAACGTGATTATTAAGTATTAGCATTCATCTTACCGTGTCACGGTTAGCGCTGCCGCCTGTCACGGCATAGCTCATTGGTTTGTCCCCCGCCCTCGGTGCTCAGGTTTAAAAGAACAGAAATTTTTCCCTCCGTCCACTCGTCAGTATTCAGTATTCCGAGGGGCTCCAGTGACGAACAGGTAGCGTGCTCGGCCTTAGGGTTCGATCTGGATATGGCCACGAATAGTCTCTCAGACATATAAAGATCTCCTCGCGATTCTCGTCCAACTATGTAAATTTTAATTTTATCGAAATAAAATACGACGAGCCTATGATTTGGTATTACATATATTATTATTATTGTTTTATTATTATTATAATTTATGAATCTGTGTATCGCACATGCAATATAGTGACTTACAATTATTGCAGAATTTTTTTTAAAAATGCAGTGGTTGCTCTACAATCTGTTGGTAATTCTAATTATGTATTCAATGATTACTTTATATTTATAACTCGAGAAATTTTAGAGCTTGTCGTATACATGTAGGGCCTAATAGTGTTGCTTGAAATTGTACAGCATTAATTTAGTGCATGGCCGCTATAATTCGATTTGACTTTGCAAACTGAGATTGTACATTTAATAACGGCAGCCTCTCCAGCGCGCAAAACAATGCTCCCACGACGTGCAACCTGTTGTCTTTAAATCTTGAAATCTCACTATAATAATAATAATAATAATAATAATAATAATAATAATAATAATAATAATAATAATAATAATAATAATAATAATAATAATAATAATAATAATAATAATAATAATAATAATAATAATAATAATAATAATAATAATAATAATAATAATAATAATAATAATAATAATAATAATAATAATAATAATAATAATAATAATAATAATAATAATAATAATAATAATAATAATAATAATAATAATAATAATAATAATAATAATAATAATAATAATAATAATAATAATAATAGTAGTAATAATAATAATAATAATAATAATAATAATAATAATAATAATAATAATAATAATAATAATAATAATAATAATAATAATAATAATAATAATAATAATAATGAAATAATAATAATGAGTTTATTCAATACATATGCATATACATTTGTTGTGTACATAGATAAAATGTAAACCTTTATGTTACGATTGCTTATAATAATAATAAAATATACAAAATGCATATACGGTATCTAGGAAAATAGCTAAACAGGTATTAATTATACCTTTTCTGGTAGCCATCCACCTGATAAAAAAATATTTTGTAAATATATTTAAAAGCACGTTGTAAAATGTCGCAACGGCCTAAGTGTAGTTATCGACACCCGTCCAATGAAAAGGAGGTATTTCATGTCACGTGGTGTTAAATTATCAATTAGCACCAGTCATTCAGTTTTGGTGTCTAGTACTTCACTTGGGCCGACGATTCTAAGTTTACATCTCTTCTGACATTTTGTGGTAGAAAATTTCATAAGTAAACAATGCGGTTAAAATTGCTCTTTCTAAAAGGCTCGGTTTTACAAAAAAGCACTCTCATGAGAAATCCTTTATCTGTCGAGCTGCGGGTCAACGGTCGATGCTGTTTGAAACAAAAAAATGTATTAGCCTGCATGGCCAGACTTATAGCGATAGAGATCGGCCCATGAAGGATTGACACTGCTCTATATTATACTGATGTGCAGAACTGGAAAGCAGAAACTTCTCATTCCTAAAGTCAACAGTTACTGTCTTTTATACTTTCACGGCAGCATACCTATTCAGTGATAACGTCCAGTAGATTGGTAACCCTATTACCGGGGTTCCATTACGCCCCATCTTCCTCGTCTCGCATGCGCACGTGTCCCAGTCAGTCACACCCCCAGTCTCCCCTAGAAAACACGAGCCATTAATGCACCCAACGCTAGTTTAATGTCGGTCCGCCGTCTACGACGCTGACCCAACATTAAACTAGCGTTAGGTCAACACAGATTTCAGAAGAAATCCGCACCAAGTCGATACAAACGTGGGCCATCGTCGTAGACATTGGCTCAGCTTTGATACGGACTCTATCTACGGACTTAGAGGGGTTCCCGCCCGCCGACCAGACAAATGGGACGGAGCTTTTATACAAAGCCCTCCGTGCTAATGTCATCAGGGTTATTTTATTAGGCGCACTATTCTGCGGACGTTATCCGGCCGCGCGTTTTTACACCTTTGAAAAGTAGATTGGATTATCTGAAATGAGCAGCGTCATATCCGCGCCTTTTTTGAACTCAGGACAACACATCAGCTGTATCGGATAGACAGTCGGGATTTTATGAATTTTATGATGAAAAATCGATATACGTATACGCTATATTCATATCCTTTTTGCTGTCGTTGAATATGTGTCATATCAAGACTGGCAATTGGTCTTAACAAGGAGGTTAGGGTAAAGGAGGGTATTATGAGCACCTTAACTTTAATTAGCTATTTTGGGCTAATAAATTAAGTGAAAAAAATTCAAATTTGACTTGATCAAATGTTTGTACAATTATGCAGTAATTCATAATATTAAAATACTTAATTTAAATATAAATAAATAATTAATTCAAAAACCATAAGTATGAAAAGATGCGTAATTAATTGCCATTTGACAATAGGGTAATATGAGCACTTTGCCATAAAAAAGGCATTTTTCCAAAATGTTTATTTTATGAGTAGTTTACTAAATAGAAGTGTCACTCATGTACCTTGATATGACCCAAATGCTATTTATTTTCATTAAATTTAAGTGGTTGGAATGGTTTCCTCTCATTTCATTGTATAATATGTTTAGGGTATTATGAGCATACTATTTGTATCCATATATATCTTGTAATAGGGGTATTATGAGCACCATGCTCATAATAGATTGAAACAGGATGCCCATATTACCCAAGTAGAAGGGGGGGGGTGGTAACAAGCCTAATGGGGGTCCAGAACATGCAATATCACTTTATTATCGTCCCTTCTCTCGCTAAGAACCGATATGGTTAGCACTCACCCACATTACTTTCATGATACCTAGTGATTTGTGGACGTACGAACAAATCAAATGTAACTGTATTTTTTTAATAAAACAGCCCAAAAACTTCATTTTGTCATAATTGGACTAGTTTTTCAAAAAACTTTCTAAAAACTGAACGAGTTCATGTCCGTATCATGACTATATTACAAACCAAATTTCACCCAATTCCCGTTGTTATTGAGAATATTATAGCCAGTGCTCATATTATCCACTATGCTCATATTACCCCATATTACCCTATATAACCTCCTTGGTCTTAAGTTATAAAAATGTATTAGGCCAAAATGGCTGAGTGATGTTCACGTAGAAAGGGCTCCGTTTTCTGACGCAATTTCACAAAACAAAACTTCACAAAATTAAATAAAAAATCGACCTCTACTTCACTAATCCGCATTTAATCTGCTGTGTGTAGGGGCCTGTATTGTAAAAAACACACCTGTCATTCATTATTTAACAGGCCTTTAGTCAGCATGAGGCAGACGAAATATTTTCCTTTTCAAGTTTTTAACATTAAAAATTCTCCGAATTTTTGGCTTTTCAGTAATATTAGCCTTGCTTGCAGTCTCACATCGTGAGTCGTCTCTGTTTCTATGCTCTGGCTACGGCCCTGCTTGAAACAGGTTAGTCGTTCGCTTCACTGATTCATAATATTTAGGCCTACTTATAACGGACGCCACTCCTTAGAACATTGATTTCATGCTGCACATGAGGGTGGGCAGAAACTACATATGCTCAACAAATTGTGACTATATCTTCCTATTTGAAGTACATAGGCCTACCGGTATATAGCGTTGTCATCGACACGATTACAGTCATATATTTGGGCAGTGTTTGCTTGATAAATCCAGCGAAGCACCTCTGATACCATATCCGAGCAATGTTAGCAGCTTTCAATGATAGCCAATGTAGCCTAATGCTAGATTATGCACAAATCATGAGGTACTTTTTGATAATAGTAGGTCCCTATATCCATAGTTTTGGATGGTGGCGTAACGAGATTTTTCTTTGGCTGCAGTGGGGGGGGGGGGGTCAAAAGTTAATAAAAATTGTGATTTTATTTAACACGATATATACTTCTGAAACCTTAATGAAACTGAAATTCATTTCAATAGAATATAAGCTTGAAATCAGAATACTTTGTACAAATGCGTCTAACTTATCATTATTTATTTCAATGCTATATTCACGCATGTATATGTTGGGCAAATATCCAGGAATGGTCACAGAGACATTGTCGTGAGAGCCCAAATAACTCAAATCGTACCAAATTAATCATCTTGGTCAACAATTTATGTAAAATAATTGCATACAGCAGGGCCTACGTATACGTTCAATGCGCGAGAAAATCTTTCAGCCGCATTCATCATGCACTATTGCCATTGTCACTCAAAGCTGATGTCCGGTTGACAATTTGAGCATTTCCACAATATTAGGTTGAAATAAAACCTTTCTCTGAATAATAAATATGTCTCTTCAAAATGTTGTAATAACATTGGTAATATATTGTATGTATTATCATAAATATAATATAGTTAGACTCACCATGATGTACCAGTGCGCCACATCACTTGATAAAAAATGAAATGAATCGGGCTTTAGGCCACCTTTGTGCACATATAGGCTAAACTGGGCCAGGAGAACCTCCTGAGGGTGGTGAGATGATTGAGATGACACTCTCCTCCAGACACAGGATTCGAAATTCGAGCCCTGGCGGTCTGAGGCCGAGCACGCTACCTCTCGGTCACGGAGGCTCCCCACAATACTGACTTTCACACGTGGATGGGGAAGAAACATTTTTGTTGCTTTGAAACCGCCGAGACCGGGAACCGAACCCCGAACTCTGGCGTGAAAGGCAGCGGTGCTAACCACTACCCTAGGGCCCCCGCCCACATCACTTGATAATAAATGACGTTGGAATAATACAATTTTCGTCAAATATACAATTCTGGAAAATTCGAAACACATATTTGCATTCGGGGTACATATTTATATACACACATATTTGTGTATATAATTATCTATACCCCATATGCAGATAATACATACTTTTTATATATGGCAGTTAAAAAACAAATAATGGGCTTAATTGGTACCGAGGTATACTTGGAATTTAACTTAATTTTCGAACAAATATTTTACTAGCGCATGGCATGCCATTTAATACACATGCGTAAACATATTACCTTCTAATTAATTATTAACCCGTTATAATATAAATTTCATTAAATATAAGATTCAATAATATGATTATAATACATAAAGGTTTTGTATAAGTCCTGGAAAATGTGGAAGTTGAAGCTCACCGGACTATGCCGAGTATTATCTATAATTTCAAAAGAAACCTTTTTTAGTCTTGTATATAATATTGCTCTTTCTTTAGTAAATTTCGATAAAATGTACTTTTGCTTGCGATTGTAATGTCAGAGTGTACTATTTAAAAAATCTATTTTTTTTATGGCAATTGTTCTACCAGGTTTATATGTTGATGAATATTCAATTTATTTGGAAATATACCTGGCGTTATAAATTTTTATATTTTTTTATTTTTTCCATAAAGAGACACTTTCATAGCCATACAGCAATATTAATGCCGGATAGTGGAGTATTATCTGAACAGAGTAGCAAACAATCCACGAATATGTAATATTCAAAAATATACATCATTTAGAAATAAAGTTAAAGCGCAATGAGCAGCAATGTGGCAAAAAGAATTGCATCTCAATGTGGCGGCGCGTGCTGCAGTATAAGGCATCATTTCCGGTCTGCGCCTGACGCCTATATATAGACTTCCGCCGCCAGGATTGTATCAGACGTGCACGATTACTTGGCAAATTCCAAAATCTGGTATATGTGACCAATCTAATCCCGCCCTATTTCACCCGGGCTATGACGCTAAAACAATTTTCTGCCCGACACGACTGGACACAATTCGACGAAATTAATTTTATATCATCGGCACAAGGCTAAGTCAATTGGCGAGTGTTTAGCTATGTTTGCGGGCACTGCCGCCGCCTAATCACGTTGACGTCTCAGATGCGTGAAAAGCCAACGGCTTGCTAAGTGCTCAGGGGGGAAGGCCCACCAAATTCAATTTATGTAGTGGCCCAAATGAAGCCTGTGCCTGGAATACTAGAGAAGGGCTCCGGTGCCCTCCCCCTCCCCACCCCTTGTCTGCCTCTTGCAGGCTCCGGTTGCCGGCGTCCTCGCGGGAGACTGCCCACAAATCCGGCTGATGCAGCACTCATCTGCAAAGCCAAAACCCAGCAACCACGAAACCTCTGTATAACATTCGTACAATGTTGGACCAACGTCGAAGACGTTGGGCCGACATTGTACAAATGTTATGCAAATGGAAGACAGTTACTGTGCAAGTAAGCAGATACTGCTTTTTGCCTTTGCAGAGCAGAGTAACTGCCCACATGTGAAGTAAACAGTTACTTCTTTTTGGCTTCGCAGCACAGAGCAGTTTCTTGTCCCGTGCTACGACAAAAACCCTATCCGAACCGACAACTCCACACAATTTAGCAGTAACTGCGTGAATATGTTTGGATTTAAGGGCCTAATGATCGTATTTCAAACATTATATACAAATTCACCATTCTCTCTATATAGAATGGCCAGCAAGTATAGTCTTCGTTGTAATTATTCATGGGAAAAAATATATTCATCGAAAAATATCGGAGTGACTCACGTTATGGAAAAACTAGCATCTCAAAACATGTAGATTGGCATTTTGTTACTTAAAAAATACATTTGACACTTTGACAACGGTGTCCAGAATGCAGATGCGGTGGCGGCAGGGAAAGAAAAGAAACGACAAGAGAGCCCCAGTTTCCCCTGCCGTCCATCCTGCCCCTTCCTCCCTGCCAGCAGACCGGTCGACCTCCACACACATGCTAATACCCGGCGTGTTCAAAAGATTTTTCTATTAGAAGAGCTGCCAGTTTTCATTTGTAGCCCGGCTCCCCAGCGGCTCTCCCCAGTTTGATGGGAATCCATTAGCGGAAGACAGGACGGCATTGGGACGGGCTGGGAGGGTCTGAAGAAGGAAGGCAGAGGAGAGGAGAGGGGATGTGCTGCTCTGAATAGTTCAAAGACAGTGACTGCTTACTTGAAAAGTAAGCACTTAATGTTTTCTGGCTTTTCAGAGCAGTACTGCCAAAAAACAGTACTGCTTACTTCAAAAGTGAGTAGTTGCTGTATTTTGGCTTTGCCAGGGGAGTCGAGAGGATGAAGGAAGGCCGAGATGGAAGACGTCAGCGTCTGTGCCCGATAACCGATGTTGGTTTAATGCTGGACCAGCATCGCAGGCGGTAATCCAACATTAAACTAACATGTGTTCAGCGTCCCTTTTTTTGCTATGTAGATATAGAGATAAGAGAAAAGAAAAATTCTGCGAAATTGAAAAATGCCAAGACAGGTTTTATCAGCCAATAAACCTAGCATATAATACAATGTCAGTTAAAAAATGTAAGAATAGTTAAAGAATTCAACACCGGTGTGATTGTTGGCTAGATCAGATAAATTTTAACAAAATAAAATAATGTAAATATTTTGTCCTGACAATGAGACATATGACTACACAACAGTGTATTTATAAAAAAAAAATTTTTAAACACAGACGTGATAATATAATTTATAAAAATTGTGTTAATGATTTTTTTAAACACATAAAACGTGTAGATATTCGATATAATTGTATTATCTCATTCTGGCAAATTATTCCCTGCAGGTACAGACACCAATTAATATAGGTCTTTGCGAATGGTCTGCGTTATATAATTGAGTGTGTAACACTGAGAACAGTCTAACAACATTGTCGTCCGATATTACACTGATCATGTTCTCAGAGGACTGGCTATATATTATTTGTCTGTTTTCATCTATTTATAAAATATTAAAATTCCTGCAGTAATCAAGGCAAATCTGCAGCATATAGCTACATACAGCAGCCACAAAGATTTGGTTTTCGACCAACATTTCGAGGCTGTTTGGTGCTGTACTATTTTGGGGATGGTTGGTACAGTTGTTTGGTTGGCGATGTTCTAGTTGTTCCTGGCGAGCACACAATGGATTATGTCGCCATTAGCCATTCGTGATATTGGTTTCTACATTTCGAGGCCTTGTTTTGCTGGTGATGTTCCTTTTGCTGTCCGACACAGAGCAATTTTGGAACCAGCCATTGGTGTTATTGGTTTCTAGATCTCCATGCCTTCTGTAATTTTTTTGGCTGGCGATGTTTTTTTCTGCTGTTCTGCACAGACGCAATTCTGGCGAGATCATCCATCGGTTCCTGCAGCACCTTTCCTTTAGAATGTACCCTCCCTCTGTTGGCCACTAGATGTCCCTCCCGGAAGCACCATCGTTCAATAATTGGGCTGGCCACTGGGGCCAAGGGTGACTAGACGAGGGAGATGCCGAGTTCCTGCAGCCTGGGGATGTGGAGAAGGGGTGGTCCAACCGATTAATGCTGGCCCAGCGTCTACCACGCTGGCCCAGCGTAAATCTAACATCGGTTCAACGCCCGGGCCGAAAAATACAACCGCAGCTTCTCCTTTGTCACTTGGCTTCTTTTCCTGCCTTTATTTATTGCTATTTTGATGCGATGCCGCTCAAACCATCAGGGGTTTGGCATAATAAAAAGCGGAGCGTTGAGTATAATTGATTTTACTGGCCAGTGATCTGAGAGTGGACTCGTGCATTAACGATCACTATTTTCACAACTACCACCAACCAATCTTGCATATTTTTTTCGTCCTCAAATTACAACTAATATTGGCATCAGTGTCTAAGGCAGATATATAGAAGCCCGAAGCACAGAATTTAAAGGCCAGGTAAAGTACCCAGAATTACTCTGCACAAAGCAATTCCCCATTTTATTTTAAATGGTGAGAGTGTAAAAGTGTTAGTCCACTGGTATCGATTTCCTCGACTCAAAAGTAGTGGGCGGAGCTTGTTTTAGACGTCATGAAGGATTTTTTTCACGCCAGGTGGTGGAATTTTGTCTCATTGGTTTTAGTACATGCACATAAGTATGTACATGTAACTGTTTTTGTACAACGCATCTTCACAATGTCAATCCCAGTCAACACGAGAGTCGGGCAAGCAGCGATGCCGAAACACACTACAGATTCTGGTCTGTCACTGCCACAGCTTCTGGCCGACGTCACACATTGACTGGGTTTCCATTCTGGTTAATTGAACTAGTTCGTGTACAGTCATGCAAGCACAAAATGTTGACCCAGTACAGCTTCAATGTTCGGCAAACACCACCGACCTCTGCACGAGAGTCTTTACTATATTTGGCTAAAATTATTTATATTAATAATTGGTGGACTTTGTATGTGATGTCATTGTAATTCTACTCAGCTCAGAATGAGTGTACATTTCTATCTTTGTTTTGTCTAATAACTAATTATTAGTGGACTTTAATTATATGAGAATTCACAGAACACGTCATTGTGACATATACTTCCATTACTTTGCAAAACTGTAATTACTCCACCTGGACTTTAGTCACTTCATAGTGTTTCGGATATATTGGTCGTAACAAATTATATACAAACTTATCATGCCTTAATTGGTGATTAAAAGTTCACAGGGTACAAATATCATTGACCATAATCTGAGAGAAAAACATGAGGTAAAAGTGTTTATAATGATCCCTAGATTGCTAACTTGATTATTTTATTTATAACATTCAGATTGTTCCAATGATTTGTTCATTATTATTATCAAATGTTACTTGGACGGTATTCACAAAGCGATTGGTCCTGCTCAGTCGCTTTCAAAATACGGACCTTGGTCTTACTGTAAGGGGGTGTGTAGGCCCGATTTTACCCCTTTCTGTGATTGTTCTGATCATTACAATAACGCAATATTATGAACTTTCTATTTTATTTCAATTCTGCACATTGGCTTATATAGAATTTTTTGCGGCAAATCTGACCGTCACAGCAAGGCGTGTGCGATTCCAATCACTGTACTAGCTGGATCGATCTGCAGTTCTTAGGGACTGAGCTATAACTGCTCTCCAAAATTAAAGGACAGTAACAGATATTACCGCTTACTTGAAAATTAAGCAGTTGCTGACTTGAAACTAAGCAGTTATTGCATTTTGGCTACGCACGGCAAATATCGTCCGCATTTGAGAATATATTTACTCCAGAAATGTCCACAATCAGGTTATTTGGAAACCGAGATGAGCAAAATAATATGCCAGGTTTCTGGTAGAAATTGCAGCTGAAAGCAATGATCAGGCGCTCTTTCCATAGCGGTGGTTTGATCGCTGGCTATCCTGCTGTGCAAAGCCAAAATGCTGTAACTGCAAGCAGTTACTGCCTTTTGGCTTTGCGCGGCAGAGTCCTGCACAAGACAGGATGCGAGCATTGGGGGAAGTCTCACTGCTGCCACCACCTCCCGGTAGCAGGTGGGTCCCAAAAACACGAAACGTTGAACCAATGGTGATTTAGTGTTGATCCACTGTCTGCAACGCTTGCCCAACATTAAGTCAACATTGCTTCAACGTCTCGTGTTTCCCCACAAAGCCCGGCTCGGTCCGACTCCGCGTCGTCATACAGCTATTTACAAAAGGCACTAATTGAGGCACGGGTCGCGACACACACAGCACCGAAATTGGCAGACATAATTGAATTATTGGACCAGAGGCGAGAGACAGATGCTGAGGTAGTCAGTCAGACCTGACGAGGCCGACACAAGAACCGTCTCAAATCCAGAAAAAAGAATGTCCAACAACGGTTCGACGTTCTTTCAGGGATCTGCTTTAAAGGTCGAGTGAAGTCTCCAGAACTACTTTGCAGAAAGTAATTTTCCATACCATTTTAAATAAATTTTAATAATTATTTTGCTAAACTGAAATCACTTCACTCGGCCTTTAACATCGCAGTTCTCGGTTTTTTAAACAACAATTATGCAGACCATGCAAATCATTTTGTGGGGTTGGAATGATTTTCGGCAACCAATATATCAAAAAAGATATAAATTCCTCTTGAAGTGTGTATTCTCTTTGAAAATGTATCGAGATTGATCAAACAATACTGTTCTAGGAAGATAAAAGGAATTCTAGATTATTTGTCCGAAGGACGGTGTCATTTGATTCATCTCAACATCCTCAGGAGGTTCGTCATTCATTCATTCATTCATTCATTCATTCATTCATTCATTCATTCATTCATTCATTCATTCATTCATTCATTCATTCATTCATTCATTCATTCATTCATTCATTCATTCATTTATTCATTCATTCATTCATTCATTCATTTATTTATTCATTCATTCATTCATTCATTCATTTATTCATTCATTCATTCATTCATTCATTATTTCAATCGTTCTGGCTTTGCGCGGCAGAATGCAGATCTGTACCGATCGATCCTTTTTTTAAATGTTTTTCTCTTCGTTTATCAGTCGGGGAAAAATATCAACAATAATATTTTATTTTAATAGGTTAATGTGTGATTAAACACATATAAAATGAGGAAAACTATAGAATAGGAACAATGAATCCCTTACAGTGCGTAAGGACGATTTATCCATTAAAACGCGAAGTTTATGGTCACAGTTATAAATACGTTCTACAAATAATTATTTTACTGAATCAGTTATTGTGAACATATAGTTTTACTCTTAGCGCTTGACTGTATGCTAGTTTATGGTGCTGGGAATTTTCTGCGCACAGCAAGATAACATCCAAGAAGCATGTCTTTGGAAAGAAAACCAGAGAGCGAGAGATCTCTCAGGGATAGGCGAACTTCGCTCTTCTCAACTGATCTGGAGCGATGACACAATGTTGGAGTGAGAACGAGCTAAAATTTCCGACTTTGTTCTATCCTCGAGCCATCATTGTGGCATTTTCTCTTGTCAGACGGCCTGTCCCATTTGCGACAGTCCACATGGGCATCGCTTCCCTCCTCGTTTTGCCTGCTTCCACTCTGCTGTGCAAACCTAGAAGGCAGTAACTGCTTACTTTTCGAATTAGCAGTTACTGCATTTTGGCTTTGCACGGCACCACTGTGTCATCTCCGGAGATGGCCTTTCACTGGATCTCAAGTGCTCGCCACTCACTGCCCATGCGCCACTCACAGCGCAGCTTCCGGCTTAAGTTACAGCAACACAAGGGCTACTGTTTCCCTGACATTTCCAGAAAAACAAAGATGCTGGACAAACGCTGACAATGCTCATACCGAATCTTCACCAGGAATGTGGTTTTAATACTAAGCCATTTTGCCGAACGTTGGTGACTTTTACAGGGACACTATCTGGGTTATTTCGTTTATTTCAAAATAACTGGCAAGGGGGCATCAATAATGGTCCGAATACAGCAAGACATTGCGAAAAAAACACACAGTTATTTTAGATATTTTTTGCCTCGCTAAAACTGTGCAGCTGTTTTGACATTTATGACAATTGGACTCATTACTACGTGATAATTATATAAAGATAAGAGCATATAAAGAAGAGAGTAATAGTACATTTTTTACGATCACACACTATTAGACTAGCAGTCTATGACACCATTACTCATAGATCTAGCCATTACAGTATACGAATTTTCACTTCTAAGTATCAATAGTGGTTTCATCATTATTCATATCACATAGGCCTATTATTCAACAAATCTCTTACATACAATTCACATTAGCAGTCGGTAGTCACGGTGTGAATAATTTAATCCACGTCACAGCAAAAAGCACATACGTACCTATTTTAATAGTTGTTGATCGAGGTATAAATGTGAACACATAACTTGATATGCACTCCTCTGCAACGCTAAAAAAAGAATAACTGTTTATATATCAAGTGTTTATTTTTCAATATAATATCCTATGAGCACAGCACGTTGCGTCAACGTTGTTTAACGTCATTGACGTTGAGCAAAGTTAATGCAAAGCAGTGTGCCCGGTGGCATGTATTATATATATGCCTATGTGTACACGATTTCGATGAAAAAGCAAGAATTGAATACACTTCGTTATTTAATTGGATTATTAGAAAAAAACACCTTTTCACGTGGCTGCTCATAGTTTTGGCTCTCAGTTGGTGTTGTGGTTAGTGCCATGTGTGGCCACCGTGGGGCGCCTCGGGCTACCACGCCCATGTGATCAGGAGACGCCCTCTATGAGTGGCACCTGTAAGCAAACACACACTTCACCATTCAGCCATCACAGAGAATGCGGTGCCCCAGGGGTTTAACCTCTGCCGCCATTAACATGGTATTTAGAAGGATAAGTTGTAAATGGTGAAGTTTAAGGGCGTGTACTAATGTCCCCTTCACTGTGTATGTCATTGTATTTATTATGGACTGTTCTCACTCTCTGTATCACCCTATGATAGACATATATAGGCTACGTTATCAAAATTAGATCCAGTAAGAAAGGATACCTTAATGAATGGCTTAATGTTGGGCCAACATCGTGGTGGTTCGTCATAAAATACATGAGCACTCGTGCAGCCATAACGTTAGAATTAAAATTCTTATTTCTACATCTGCACCATTTATATTTCTACAGATTATCGCACCGAATATAATTGTCTACTCCTGACAAATTGACAATATTTTGCCACATAACTGGGTCAGCTAATCACCGCCGGATATTTTATTATCATATAAATGAGGGTATATATAATACCATACGTGGATCAGTATAGCTATATGACAACAGTTTATTATGGGACACGTGTGTGGCAGGGTATTATTATTATAATTCAGAGCTCTCCGTTGTGATGGCAACTAATCCCGAAGGCTCAGTCACACGGATTTGACGGCTAACTTACAAATAGGATTGTCCACGATCGCATTATAACCGTCCTAAATGGCTCTTAATCTCCACTGACCCTTCCTGCACCGCGGGGGCTTCTTTGTCCAGTTGACACGTCTTAACAATAGGCATGTACACTTTCCCCGCAATTTGAAAGTACAGACAGATGCGACGATATGCCTGATAATTTGGATGTTTTCGGGATTTAATAAAATCTAAAAGAGTCATTTGGAGCTAAAATGTGGCAGTTAGGGTCATTTAGCTTCGAGGCCACGACATGTATCATGTCCCTCATAACACAGTTTACTGTTAGGCTGTTTATTTTTTTAACTGAAGTTGTTGCTGCTTAATTTACAATAGTAAAATCAAAGTTTGAAAAATATGTATAATAGTTTCTTTGCATGCGTAGGCTTTATTAATTGAAAAAATGTGCAATGAATAAAATCGCATTGTCGTAAAAAAATACTGGGCGGTGTTATTGCTGGGAATTGTCAGCGACACGAGTGCTGCACTAATAAGATTAGACGTCAACTCGCTTGAATGATTTATAAAAGGAGCAGATTGCGATGCTGATCCTATATCAGAGCTGTGATGCAACGCCAAAAGTAACTGCTTACTTGAAAAGTAAGCAGTTACTGCCTTGCAGGCAGCATCCCAGCAAACACGAGACATTGACCCAATATTGGTTTAATGGTAGACCACTGTCTACGACGCTGGCCTAACATTAAACCAACATGGGGGTGTGTCTCCAGTTTGTTCGGATGTTGCTCACCCCATGCATAAGTTATACCAGAATGCACAGCGCGCACCTCGTTCTGATACATGTGTCACCTGGATGACGTCATCCACCCGGGAGCGCAAAGATGATGGCGATTAATAATGTCAATCATAACTGGCTTAACTGTAATAATATTGTGTAAGCAAACTACATTGGAATTTAATTTGGAATTCAAATTGGAATTAAACCCCTGTCTTGTCAGTTAATATTTATTATTCGTTTAAAGCTGGAATTACAAACGCAATTCCAATGTAAATGACAAAAAATATTTCTATTAATGAAAAATATACATCTCCCAGATTTAATTATCTAACTAACTGAGTATAAACCACAAAATATTTGATCAATTTTATTGGCATTTTATTTTCTCTCAAACTTATTTCAAAAAATAATATGGTAGTATAGCAGGATAAGGATTAACATGCTTATACATAAGGTACATTTTTCATGCAAACCATTTAATTTAAAGACTTGACTGTTGCCTGTTTCCTTAATAGGACTATACGCATAGGCATATAGCCTATATTTCACGCAAACGTACATTTCTGCGACAATCGCCGTCTACTGAAAATGTTAAAAATCACATAATTCGATATAAAAATGAAAGCTTATTTGAGGTCTATATATATATGTATTTGGACATAGAATTTTTCTTTCCATTCAAACCAGAAATTTAAAAAGACTTCGACATTCTTGCCGTTGACAATGAGCCCGCTTGAGTCATTGCACTCCAAGAGTATTATTGCATGACCATTCTATAGATATGACACGCGTATCCGGCCCCGGGACTGGCAGGGTGTGTCGTGCAGGACCGGGATCCCTGTGGACCCGCTGAGGGACTCTCCGGTACGGGAGCGGAGCCGAATCGGGGAGCTCTGCCTGGAACGGGATCAGTCAGGCGTCCCTCTCCGCGGTCCCCGGGGAGGGACACGGCACCGTCTGCGGCACGTCTACGGCACGCACGCACGCACGCTGCAGAATAGCCCCGTAATCAGCACGCGTGTTCAGTTGCACATCACGCCCCGGTGCTGTTTTAATGCCGGTCCGACGGCTGCGACGCTGGCCCAGCGTTAAAACAGCACCGGGGCGGCGTCCCACATCTACCACGCAGAAAAAGTGTGCCGTCAAACTCCTACACGGCGTAATTATCAGTCACGGGCGGGTTTTTGCCGCACGGTTCTTGCAGACTCGGATCGTGAGATTTTTGACGTTATTAAAACGAATGCAATTGGATTTACCATCAGCGCCGATTGGGACGGCATGCAAATGAACAGTCGCGCATGCCCTGTATTAAAAACAAATCACTAATCTCAAACTGTTTGCTTTGTCACGACAAATTTATCATCCGTCCTGCAATCTAGTTAGGGGGAGTTTTTCCTCGTCTGTCGAGAGTCTTCATTAATCTAACTATAAGTTAGTCTGGAAATGTAGAGCTATAGTGTCACAGGCTCGTCACTTGTATTATATAATATGCAAATAAGACTACAGTGTATTATAATTAATTAGCATTAGCAGGCAGAAAAACACAACTAAAGGTGTAGGCCTAAGCTCACAATAAGCCTCGGCTACAACTCTTTGCCTGATGTTTTTTCTTATGACAGACTACATAGGCCCCTATATATAAGTAGGCCTAAGCCATATAAAGTATTGTTTTTCTTTAACGCTGACCAGTTAAATATTTTTTTTCTTGTTTTTTTTTCAGTCACATTAATATGCATGTATATATGATTATAAAAGTACATGGCAATATTGTGGACAGGGAACTGTTGTAGCGCTACTGCCTGTCTGTCATTGAGTTCGTGTTCGTTACATTGAAGTTTCAAAGACACAAAATGTTTATTTTATGTGCACTCGTATAAAAATAAAATTGTGGAGAGCCTCCGTGAGCGAGAGGTAACGTACTCGACCTCAAACCACCATGGCTTTGATCACCAATCATGTTCGGCGTGTATCTGCAAAAAGTGGCCTGAAGCCCCATTCATTCATTCATTCATTCATTCATTCATTCATTCATTCATTCATTCATTCATTCACTCATTCATTCATTCATTCATTCATTCATTCATTCATTCATTTATTCGTTTATTCTAATCTTGCTTCTTGCTAATTGTTAACGTCAATACAAAAATAGCCTACATGTGTCGTAATACGTTTGGGTTGCGATTTAAGATATCACACTGATATGTTGTTACACCCACCCTTGTGGGTCCACAGCCAGTCAGAGGGAAGTCTCCTCGTCGTCAGATTTAGTCACAGTCTGTACTGTGTCACAACTATTACACGCGGCCTTTGTTGCCCATTTCATGCATCCTGCGTTAATTACTCGTGGTATTTGGTCGTGTGGACACGCGCAGAATAATGCCCTCCAGTTCCTGCTGCTAACAGGACGCCATCTGGCGAGTTGCCCGGCACGAGGATCGCGCCATTTTGTGCCAGCGGCACAAGATGGCGGCGTCCACGCGCTGACCAGTTGGCGCGCTGCGGGAGCTGAGCAGACGACACGGTGTGTCGGGCGAGGGCAACTTGACCGGGGTGGAGTGCTGGAGGGAGGAAGGACCGGTCCCAAGGCTACCCTCCTACTACCCGGCCCCTGTGAGGCCGCCACCTTGTCCCCTTCCCCTGGGGGAGCACTCTCACCCTGTCCCTCATCTCACCCCATTATCGCCTCCTAGCCGGAGCACGAAAGTGAAAATCTGTCACTCCGTTTACTGAGAGTGCGAACGCCTCCCCTGTGGATTGGAACGGAGGCAAATTGAAAATGGCAAATGAACAATGATGATGGGGACATGCGAATTATCACCGCCCTGTGTCTGCCTTCATGCTCATGACGTATTGATGGCTGGGTGTATTTCAATTAGGCTTAGATTCGACAACACTGATTTTCCAGCCATCCATGCTGTCTCATTTAGTGCGAAAAATTGATGTTTAGCAAATATTGAGTTTCGTGAGGTTTATCATTTTTTTAGTAAGCCAGTAAATGTAGGATGACAAATCTAGGCCCATGAAAATAAAGGGTATATATGTAGATCTAAACAATATACTTGGCAATTGCGTACATGCACAATGTTCTATTTTTCTGCGTTCACCCTTTAATAGTGCCATAGGCAATCGCCTAATACGGAAATAGGGCATCATGATCACTCGCTGCTGAAGACACCATACTAATACTGCTGTGTAAAGCTAAAAGGCAGTGAAACTGCTTACTTTTAAAGTAAGTGGTTACTGTCTTTTGGCTTTGCAGGGAGGTATATCTCTCCAGATGGTGTAGGCTGACAGTGCCGTCTTGTCTTACGCGCGGTTATAGACTCAGCCGCCGGCGCCGCACTGTGCGTCCCTGATGCCGCGCCGCGAGGGGCATACCAGAAAACAAGTAATATTGGCCCAATGCTGGGCCAGCGTTGTGACCTTTGGTCCGACATTGCGTCAATGTCTCTTCGCCCCATTGCCCTGGATCCACGTTACGTCACGCCGGTGACAGGGATAACGGCAGTGACAGTTGTGGATAGGTGTGACGTCACAATTATGCTGGGGGAGGGGGCACAGCATGCAGTCTCTTATGGCGAGCCATACAAGAGGATAACAATAAATAGATGAAACTTGATAACTGTCGTGATTGAATAGGCCTAAATTTAAGAGCCCCGCATATTGCACCGCTACCATTATATTTTGTTCACATTTTTATAACAAGACCAGATATAGCAATAAATGTGGCATTATTTCACGTAAGGCACCCATTTTTCAATAAGATATTTTATAAATAGTTCTGATCACACAAACGTAAAATGTATGTAAGAGTGTAAAGCCACTTTCACATAGGCTATATAGGCCTACGAATACGAACACAGCAAAAATCCCTGTTCGGCAGACATAGGCACTAATTGATTTAAGTTTAATAATTTAAAGAAATATACATGCATGTAAATGTATTAGAAAGAACATCTTGAGTCAATTCGCAGATTTATGTCTTCGCGTATTAGATAGAAACTCAAATTGTGTTAATGAAACTATATAAAAGTTGTGTCCTTTATGATTAAACAATGTCTGTGTTTGAAAGTATTGAGCATAAAATTATGATGTAGGCCTACACTATCAGCCTATATATTATATATTTGCTTGTCTGTTTGTAGGTTTGGTTCCAGAATCGTCGGGCCAAGTATCGCAAGCAGGAGAAGCAGCTGGCCAAATCCCTGTCACCAGCAGTCATTCCAACATGTAACGGTATGATGAGGAACATCTACCCTTCCTCCAGTAGAGGCTACCACGGCTACCCCACACATCACAACTCTGTCAACAGTATGCCCGCCGCCGCCGCCATGTCAAGATATCCACAGGTAGGAGCATCATCAAGTGCAACCAGGTGTATACTAACAAAAGATGTAATTTTAAGAACTTGCAGTTGATGCAGTCAGATTTTTATTAGCAACAGCTGTAATTTCTGGCAACTTATTGTGGCTCAAAGTTGTGGTGTCACATTTTTCCGCCAAGAAAAAGACAATTTTGATAGATTATTAAAACTGCCTTATAAGCCACGGATCTGCGATTGCACGTGTCAGTATAATAAACAATTGTATACTCTACTCTAAACAGTAACTGTTGATTATTGCTTATTGGTCAGTTTAAATATAAAAATAAAGACATTTGCAAGCTAGAAAACAATTATGAAAAACAATCTAGACAGACATCATGTTCTTAGCTAGGTTTCATCCAAACCTGCTTATCCGTTACATTGGCCACGTCAACGTAAAATAAGATAACGTGACAAAATTACGTTCCATGGCCATGAAGTGACATGAAATATCGTCCATCATTGGATCGGTGTCGGAAAAAAAACTTCGTTTGATAACCACCTGATAACACAATTGTGATTTTAATATGGGATGTGAATTGTCTTCGCGTCACTCGTCTTTAAATACTGTATGTCCTGCGTGTGTTGATGTCCCATGACAAGTGTTGATGTCCCATAACGAGTGTTGCTTCACTGCAAGCCTTCATAAATATTCATTCATAATACAGGTATCTTATTTACAGGACTTTTTAAGGGACAATTTAAGAAAATAAATTGTAACTGACGGTAGCCAAACCGAATCATTAGGGGCGCATCAAATAATCATTTAGTGCGACGCAAACACGTATTTTATGTGCTACAAATGATTTGGTGCGCTCCAATTAAATATTTTCAGCCCCAGGATATTTCTTGACATATCCCTTTAAAAAGCGCTTTATTATTTATGTTGATATCATAATTGATGTTGAGATCAAAATTTGGAATGTCTGTGATGATGTTGCTATTGTTGAATTATGTTTCCCTATATAATGCATTAATTTGACTGTGTATAATTCTAGATGAACACTAGCTACTCTCCAATGGCTGCTCAGTTCTCCGGCATGCCAGGAGCCATGGCCGGAAGTCACATGACAAGCCCAGCATCCAACATGGCCGCGATGGGCCCAAGTCCGCATGCGCAGCAAGCCATGCAACGAATTCCAGGAATGACCAGCGACTACAACGTTAACCTTGTAAGTGATGACATACACTATATTTTAACAGTGACATCATCGAAGGCCAAAAAAGATAACAACATCTATTCATATTCAGCTTAAATATAATATATAATGTCGCTACTTTTTAAAGTGTTACAAAGAGGTATAACCAGCTCATTTGGACTATGATACATCACCCCACTTCGTAACAAGTATAGTATTCCACCCCTGACCAATGAAAGAGTGGCTCACCCTGTCACATGACGTGATCAGCGAATCACCGACATCATTGAGTTGTTATTTAAATTAGGGGGTAAAATACTCCCATACACAGATTCCAATAAATCATTTTGAAGTCCAAGATAGTAGCCCTATGGTACGTGTTTTTTTTGTAATATTTAAACGTAATTAACGCTGATATGTTGCAAAGAGTTCTAATTCATCAATAATATAATACGTGTATAAACAAAATTAGCAACATCATAAAACTTGACATAAAAAATATTCCAACAAATTATTTTTATGAGTGCACAGACAGATATTTAACCTATGCCAGGTTACTGTGAGTAATTTATTGACTTGACTGTTACAGGAAAGCCATGAAGACGACTGGTACAACAAGAGTTTGACGGCCCTCCGCATGAACAACGCCCACCCAGGACTGTCAAACCCCATGCTGCAATACCAGACATAGACAAACACATACATATGATTATCTCATCAAGATTGTCACAGAAAACACGGGACGTTGATCCAGTGTTGTTTCAATGATGTCCCAGCGTCGTATATGCTGGCACATCACTAAAGCAGCATTGGGTCAACATCTCGTGTCTGCTAGGACGTCTGGTACAATAAACCAGCTTGCATACTTTCCCAAGCTGCTCGAACCCTAGGCCAATGGACAGCGCAGTTCTATGTAACTGAAACTGGTCGGGGGTGCAATGTTTATGTTTTCACAAAGCGTTCAATTGGACACCCACAACTCTCATCTTTGGCATTCCATGACATAACCTCACCTCTGTACGTCTGGCTCTGCTATACTCCCATCGGTGCGACAATGATTGCTGCGACAATAGTTGCTGCGACAATAATTGCTGGGACCTACTCAGATCTCGTCAAACACCCGTCAATTCTCGAGGAATAAAACTGGTTTCTCACCTATATCTCCAGATGGACCGCAGCTTTGGGTAAAAGTGGCGCCAATTTACCTCATGACATTCTGCGACAGTCGACGCCTTATGGTTTATGACGAACTCCACTTGTGAATAAAATAAAAATAAATTAATATGTCATTAATACGACAATTAGAAGATACTATTTTAAAACTACCAAGAAGCACTGGGAGTTGAAAAATGACCTCTCTTATACTAGTTATTTATTTCCCGCTCTGGCATCTGACACTTTATCCTCTAATTATTTTTACTGGCGTTAATTTCTTAAAACGTGAGACCCTGCTGTTTCATAATAATGGAACTCCTTCACAGACAAAACAATTACACAAGTGTGCTTAGAAAACCTGGATCATGTTCAATAAATGCCGTGCAATACTGCTAATGATGGACAGATATTATTGCGATATGCTATTATTACTATTATTATTATTATTATTATTATTATAGAACGCTTTATTTACAACTTTTTGTTGAGATTAAAATGTACAATGTATGTTAATTGTTGCTCTATGTATGTACGTTTCTATGTGTGTACCATTTGTAAGAGGAGAGGGAAATATTTCACGCATGTTTTACATGTCAAAGTATCTTTATATACAATTATTATTACTCTCCACTTCGATACAAGATCATAATTACGCTGAATACAATGTAGCAATTCTGAATATAATTAAATTTTACATTGTCTCAGAAATACATTTGTCTCTTATTCTTCTCATTCGATTTTTCGTTTTGTTCGCAATCAAAGAATCAAAGAATCATGAGTGAATGAATGAATGAATGAATGAGTGAATGAATGAATGAATGAATGAATGAATGAATGAATGATTGAATGAATGAATGAATGAATGAATGAATGAATGAATGAATGAATGAATCAATCAATCAATCGATCGATCGATCGATCGATCGATCGATCGGTCGGTCGGTCGGTCGGTCGGTCGGTCGGTCGGTCGGTCGGTCGGTCGGTCGGTCGGTCGGTCGGTCGGTCGGTCGGTCGGTCGGTCGGTCGGTCGGTCGGTCGGTCGGTCGGTCGGTCGGTCGGTCGGTCGGTCGGTCGGTCGGTCGGTCGGTCGGTCGGTCGGTCGGTCGGTCGGTCGGTCGGTCGGTCGGTCGGTCGGTCGGTCGGTCGGTCGGTCGGTCGGTCGGTCGGTCGGTCGGTCGGTCGGTCGGTCGGTAGATCGATCAATCAATCAATCAATCAATCAATCAATCAATCAATCAATCAATCAATCAATCAATCAATCAATCAATCAATCAATCAATCAATCAATCAATCAATCAATCAATCAATCAATCAATCAATCAATACGTCTAAAGTTGCTTATAATGTGTAATTATTATTCTCTTACTAATGCACTATTTTTTATGGCCTTTGGTTCATAAATATAAAAATACCGTGCAAGCATTCAAACACCGCTCGGCTGATGCATTGACTATAATTGTCCACAAATCTGACCAACTGCTTCGAATACATTATGCCAATAGAAGATCAATGATAAAATCAAGATGTCCGGTTTCGATCGCACCAGGTTGCGGCCATTTTGATAATCGGTGGAAAGCTGAAAATATAATAAGGTCATCTCCATACTCATGGGTAACTTCACATAAAAATTTGGAGAGAAGATTCAATAATTATTTTTCAAGTTATCACGTTAACAAGGGTTTTTTAAATTAAAAAATCAAGATGGCGGCCATAGCCTCGTTTTCGGTCGCACTCAAAAACGGACAATGCCAACAAACTCGCAGACCCGAAAACCTATATATACCAAGTTTCAAGGCAATTAACTGAAAATAAGAACATTAAATTTATTAAAATTGATAAAACCAAAATGGCCACCGTAGCCTCGTTTTCGGTCTCACATAAAAACGGACAGTGCTAATAGATTCGCAGACCCCGCGAACCTTTAGGCCCTATATAGCACCAGGTTTCAAGGGAATTCGGAAAAAAAATTGGTTGAAAAAAAAATTAGTCGCCAGGTTGCGGCCATTTTGATAATCGGTGGAAAGCTAAAAATCTAATCAGATCATCTCCATACTCATCGGTAACTTCACATAAAAAAGTGGAGAGATTCAATAATTATTTTTCAAGTTATCACGCTAACAAGAATTTTTTAAATTAAAAAAAACAAGATGGCCGCCATAGCCTCGTTTGTAGTGGCCAAAAGGCTGCGTGCGGCGGCGGCGGCGGCGGCGGCGGCGGCGGCGGCGGCGGCGGCGGCGGCGGAGACGGCGCAGAAAGAGGACGACAATATCCCTTTGGGCCGAGGGGTAAAAACTGATGTTGCCTGCCTGTTTTAAATGTAATGTAGATTTTCAATTTGAATAATACTGAAGGTATCTTGAAAAAATAAAACAATTGACAAATCCAAGATAAATGTAGAAGTGCTTCGGTGGGTGGGTGGGTCTATAGCAAACTGGGATTGACAAGAAGGTAATACAATGAAGTCTATAGATATATATCTTAAGTTCCGAGGTCTGACTGTATTTGGAGGACCATAATGATAACGCTGTGAAAGGGTGTTGTCAGTCTAAGGAAAGGAAAGAAAACATGTTTGCAAATGAGATAATAATGTGTTTATTTAAACAGTAATCCCGTGACTACGATGCTCTGCAAGATAAAAGGCAGTAATTGATTACTTAAAAAGTAAGCAGTTACGACCCTTTGTCTTTGCAGAACAATAGGTATCATCACTAATCTCACCCACCGCTTCATTATCTCAATATCTTACAAATAGATTATCACCGTCTGTGTTATTGAATCATGAGATAACTGAATTTTCATTCTCATCGGTTATTGCCTTACCAGTCGTGTCTACCATTAATTTCAGAAAAAGAATCAAAGAAAGAGGTTCTAGTGTGGAAGTGTAACCATCCTAGCCCCAAGTATTTCTCCTCGTGCTCGTTTTGTGTTGTGAACTGCTGATGCGATTCCCACTCAATCTGAAAGAAAATGGGCTGATTTCATAAAATAACCAAGTATATAAGTTATATAATATCACAAATACAAGCTCAGAACATTCCTACTAGGATCATTTTTTTTATACATTTTTTTATACAATACATTTTGTTGAAAATATGTTTTGTGATGTATCAAAGCGACCAAAGAGCTTGAATAGTTAATTAACCCTTATACCGCTAGGTACGACTATAGTCGTATTTAATCTGTTTTATTAGAATATTAAATCACAGTTGTTGGGAATTAAATGTGTGTTTAAAAACCAGGATTTACAAGTGTTTGTCTCAAATTAAGACAATATGAGTAATTTTCACCCACTTGGAGTTGTTGGTCGGGCTAGGATGAAATTTAAATCATTTAATTTAGCGATTTAAAGGCTAGGAGGTCTACCGACATACTTATCTCTCTCTTAAGTGTGGTTATTGTTGTGTTGGTGAATCTAGTAGTAAAATACAAAATATTATCAATGCAGTTCGATACATAAAATATGCTCAGCGAAGTAAAAAAGCAGTAACTACTCACTTGAAAAGTAATCATCTACTGACCTTTGGTCTAGTACACAATCTTATGGAGTAATGCACCATTTCATAATAAAACAATTATATGTTCCAACCTTCCGTCATAGTCTCTATTACTAAGCGAAACGTTTCTTATTTCATTAGGACGGGTTCATTAGTATCGGTTTTAGCGCTACCGCCTGTCACAACATAGCTCGTCATTCATTCACTCAGTGAGCTTTTATTTGTGTTAGTATACCATTACTTGCAGAAAAACAATCAAAGGAAGACGCCCTAATGTCGAAGTATAACCATCCTAGCCCCCATGCATTTCATTCATTCATTCATTCATGCATTCATTCATTCATTCATTCATTCATTCATTCATTCATTCATTCATTCATTTATTCATTCATTCATTCATTCATTCATTCATTCATTCATTCATTCATTCATTCATTCCTACATCTAATTATTTTATTCGTTCATTTTATAGATGTTTCTATCATTGTGTGAATGTAACAAAATATGCAGGACATTATAATACTAGCGTGTTTATTTTGTCGTGATTTTGATATGGCGACAATTGGTTTGTCAGTCTGTAGGGACGCGCATCAGTCTGCTCGTGCTCGTAACGACAAGACCACAGGCTGGACAAAGCCAAAAGGTAGTAGCTGCTTACTTGTCAAGTACTCAGTCGCTGTGGTTTGGTTTGACAGAGTAGCAGAGGCCGGGTCATCGTCTCCACGCACATCCAGCTCCCCTCCAATTCAATTAGTTTCTTCTGTATCGAAACTAATCGAATTAAAGTCCAAATGTCCATCGCTGCTTTCAACAGAGGCCGCTTCTGAGGGACACGCCAGTTTCGAATGCAATGGCCTCTTCCGGCAGTGTTAAACCAACCGTAAAGACCGACCGATCCAATTAGACCACGAGGGCGAGAGCGATGGAATTGTCAAAGAAGACGGAGAGATCTTCACCTGAAACACTGGATGCTCCTTTTTGGTGGTGTGCAAATGTGGTCATTTTCGAAAAAGCTTTAGTTTGCGAATTTTTGAATATGCAATTATTTTCTTGAAGGATAATTTACACTCACATGACTATCATGCACTAGTCACGCGAATAATTTAGCTCGCACCAGGTATACAGTGCCTGAAATTTTGCCGAAGTGACAACAAATAGCATACCTGATAGGTAAGCTATTTGTTATCACTTCGGCAAAATTTGTCGAAAAAAATAGGCTACAATGTTCGTCTACACTGCTCTGCAAAGCTAAAACTCATCAATTGAAAGTAATAAGTCACTCTAGTTTGGCTTTTCATGACACTAAAGTAATGGTATGTTCAGTATTGCGGGGAGCCTCTGTGACCGAGAGCTAGCGTGCTCGGCCTCATACTGCCCATTTCGGGTCTGGAGGGCAGTGTCATCTAATTTATCTCACCATCCTCAAGAGGTTCACCTGGCCCAGTATGTATGTGCACAAGAATGACCTAACTCGGGGTTCTATGCACAATTCTAACTAAACAAAGTTGCTCGGAAACGTGCAAGAATGCATACCTCAGTTACAGCCATTCGGCATTTTCATAAGACTAAATTTTCCATTGCTTATTTTTGGGTGGCAATGGTCAATCAATCAATCAATCAATCAATCAATCAATCGATCAATCAATCAATCAATCAATCAATTAATCAATCAATCAATCAATCAATCAATCAATCAATCAATCAATCAATCAATCAATCAATCAATCAATCAATCAATCAATCAATCAATCAATCAATCAATCAATCAATCAATCAATCAAGTAATCAATCAATCAATCAATCAATCAATCAATCATTCAATCATTCAATCAATCGATCAATCAATCAATCAATCAATCAATCAATTAATCAATCAATCAATCAATCAATCAATCAATCAATCAATCAATCAATCAATCAATCAATCAATCAATCAATCAATCAATCAATAATTCAATAAATCAATCAATCAATCAATCAATCAATCAATCAATCAATCAATCAATCAATCAATCAATCAATCAATCAATCAATCAATCAATCAATCAATCAATCAATCAATCAATCAATCAATCAATCAATCAATCAATCAATCAATCAATCAATCAATCAATCAATCAAAATTGACATATATCCTTTTTGTTTATTACTCTTTCGAAAAGAATTGTTAGCCACGCAAATTTTCAAAATGGCCGCCATTTTCCAAGATGACCGCCATTGACGATGCAAAAATCTATTATTTGCCATAAAATTCAAATCGCTGGACCGATTGGAATGTTTTTTTTTGTGCGAAACATATGTTTTTAATTATGAAGATTCCAAATTTCGCCATTTAAACCCTACAAAATATGTATTTGTACCTTTTCTTGCCTATTATAGAAACAAAATGCTAAATGATTGTTAACATACCAGACAAAATTAAGCATTATTAGCAGTTTGGGATGTAGACCTACTGTTGTTTCAAAGGTCAGACATATATTTTAGATGGACTCCTGTTATTAGTCCTCGCTGGTCACATACCTAAATCTCATTATATCTCCAATCAGTTACTTGTTCACATAATGGGGCGTCGTATACCCAAATGCATGGTGTACAGATAGCCCAGGACTGAACTGACACTATATGAACGATCGGACTATGTGTAAGTGATCTACTAGTATACATATACTAGTTAATAATAATAATAATGATATATTAGTCAATGGTGGTAAAATGGCAATCCCTCGGCCAGTTGGACATGTAACAAATTGATAATGATCAGTGGTATTCAATTACAACTAAGGTGGAAAACTAAATGGGAAAAGTGTTTTTGGCCATAGACAAAAGACGGGTGAAGGTATCAAATAATCAGCAAGAAGGATATTCAATGATTGCTGCAAATATTCCACACTTTCAGATGGCAATGAAGCTACACCCAGCACGATCAGATGAAGGTTGTGCCATAGAGGAGTCATTAGGAGAACGCAATCCAAAATATCACCAAAGTTGCCTATGCTTTTCAACAAGTTAGCAGAGACCGAAAAGAGCGATTACTGCTAAAGTAGCCAACATGGGACAGACAACAAGTTGAGAAAAAGAATACTTGGAGTCCAGTTTGAATGTTTTTCGTGAGAAGAGGAGGCTCCCCCGTTAGCATGACAAGTCTACAGAAGGTGTACGATGTGGATGCAGAAGGTACGGGGCAAACCCCTTGCAGATTGATTCTCCAGGATCTTCTCCAGGATAGAAGATACAGACGAGAGAAATCAGATATGGGCGTGCAAAGCCAGAAGACAGTAACTGCTTACGTTTTGAGTAACCAGTGACTGCCTTTTGGCCTTGTACGGCAGCATACAGCATGCTGTAATATGGACCCAGAAGGGAGAAGTGGAAGGCCAGATGGGAATCGCTCGCGCTCTGCGGGACGCACAATTCACTGCCGGCGTCTCCTTCACTGACGCAGAACAATCCCCGCAGATGGGAAACTGAGATGTAGATGTGGACGCAGTGCCGGCTCGAGCATGGGCCATCGTCACGGACATTGGCCCGGTGTTCATACAAGGTTTGGCCAGCGTCTCTAGTGCAGGCAGTGTGAGGGGCGGAATTGCGATCCAGGTTTCTGCTCGTTAGGCGATTATTGATAAACGTGATTGGTGTACATGCATTGACTCACCCCCCCCCCCCTCCCATATCCGCCACATAATACACAACGGGATGTGGAATGACGCTTTCTCACAATTATATACAGCCTAGTAATACGTCAGTGATGCACATTGTTGCATAATAAGACAAGATATTGCTCAATGACAAATAGAAGAAAACCCAAAAGCCAGGCGTGTATTCCAAATTCACTTCACAATTATGTATCGTGTGAATACACACTAGTCAACATTATTTTAAGCATTTCAAGTCCAAACACAATGTTTCAATGAGCACAAAACTAATTCATTACAAGTCAGTGGGGGGGAAAGGGACGGACCAACTGGGCCGTATTTGGAGGATGTCATTCTTTATAACTATTTATATTTTCTTTAGGAGGCTTCTATGGTCATGTTTACAATGTTGACGAAGATGTTCTTAGCGCCAATACATTCCTTCGTTCTCTCATTCATTTGTCCGCTCATTCGTTCCGTTGTCATTCATTTATTCCGTTGTCATTCATTCATTCCGTTGTCATTCATTCATTCCGTTGTCATTCGTTCGTATTTATTTATTTGCCTGCCTGCCTGCCTGCCTGCCTACCTACCTACCTACCTACCTACCTACCTACCTACCTACCTACCTACCTACCTACCTACCTACCTACCTACCTACCTACCCACCCGCCTGCCTGCCTGCCTGCCTGCCTGCCTGCCTGCCTGCCTGCCCTGCCTGCCTGCCTGCCTGCCTGCCTGCCTGCCTGCCTGCCTGCCTGCCTGCCTGCCTGCCTGCCTGCCTGCCTGCCTGCCTGCCTGCCTGCCTGCCTGCCTGCCTGCCTGCCTGCCTGCCTGCCTGCCTGCCTGCCTGCCTGCCTGCCTGCCTGCCTGCCTGCCTGCCTGCCTGCCTGCCTGCCTGCCTGCGGCCACTTTAACTATAGCATGGTCTTGCTATTATCTCAGAAACCTTTCGTGAAAACTTGAATATTATTATAAAATAAAGTCTGCGGTGAAAAAAAAGAGTTACATAAGGTTTACCAGAAAAGAAATAAAAAAAAAACATTTTGTTTCATTGTGCTGCTTAACTAGTTAACTCGATAACCAGTTACCTTGCTTGCTGTGAAATAAGCCTGAAATATCAATAAACCCTGAAATATTTTTCCCCGATCCTAAATGCAGTAAATGTTCAGACTGTTTTATAATTTACTAAAGTATCCACAGACACTATTAGTTTATGTTGTCTTTGCACTTATGTTGCAATATTAAAAATGTTTCTAGTGGCCTACTTCATCTTTTTTTATGAACATTTTTTTGGATATTAATAAATAAATACATGTAACTAGAATCAAATATAGTTACATTCAACACAAAAGTTTTGTTTGTAATGTGTTTAAAAAGGTAGAGGTTTTTGTAATTTATTTAAAATTTTGAACTATATATATATTCCCCCAAAAAAAACATTTGAAAAAAATATCAAAATAAACTCCAGACGTTATAAGGCTACCATTATAACAGTTTGCTGTATCAACAATAGATTTTTCTACCAATACTCTTCCTATCACCAGCTATTTAATGTCATTTTCATTCACATTGAGATGTCTATTGTTATCGCAATTTCCACCAAAGTAAATAAAAAATATCCTGTTTTTTTATGAAATACCCAATCTCATTGAGAGCTCAGAACGTTCATATTTAATGGATACCGCTTTGTATTCAATGAGGGTTATTAATATGATTATGTAATCCCAGCAAACATGATACATTGAGCCAATTTTAGTTTATTGTTGGGCCAGCGTCGTAGACGGTGGGCCAGCATTAAACTAGCATTGGCTCAATGTAATGTGTTTTCTGGGATGGTATATATATAAAACCACATGTACTGCACACCATCACTCACTGCAGTGTAACTTGATACCACTATTTATACACATTATAGCCTTTGAGAATATTCTGTATCACTTGTCTTTTCCTGTGAGGTATCACAGGGTTTATGGCACAGTATCACCACATCTTCCACGGCGTCTCAGGGACCCCGCTGTGTCTTCTGTCCGGTAGAGGCCCAAAGATCTAAGGCCGGGCCGCGAATTGCATTCTGCTTCTGGCCCGGTGCGGGACACTCCAAGCTGAGCAGGATGCGGTGGCCAGTGAGGATAAGGCGTCCCGAGGTAATTGGTGATGGCACCGCATGGATAATGTAGCACTGGATCAGCAAGGACTACAGGACAAGCAGGAGGGGGGGGGCAGGGCCAACCCCACCGGCTGGATGTCGGTCTAATGTTGGCCCATCGTTTACGACAATGGGTCAACATTAGGCCGACATCGGGTGTTGGGTTCGACCTTGCCGGGAACTGATCCTGCGTCTCGTGTGTCGCGAGCCGTGCAAAGCCAAAAGGCAATAACTACTAGCTTGAAAAGTGAGTAGTTACTACCTTTAGGCTTTGCAGAGCAGTGACCCTACATCGCGGGGACAACAACAGCGACCCGTCGTCGGGGTAATATCGGGCCGCCGTTTCAGACGCCGGCACAGCTCTGAAACAACGCCGGGCAATCGTCTCAGGCTATTGACGAGCCGCTGTGGTGCGCCGTGACAAAAGTCACCCTAAAAGGGGCAGGTATTCAATAGATTCCTCACATGCCCTGACCTCTTTGACGCGCTGAAACATTAGGCGAAGAATAGTGAACGAATTTCACTTTTTAAGTCTACACTGAACACAGCCTCACATGAATAAGATTGTAAAAAATATATAGATAAAATATATTTTTACATTAATTTATTTAAATGATTATTAAATTGCATGACTAGAAGATGCAAGATTTCATGAACATTTGTTGAGAATTGACTGAAAAATCTGCGAAAATCTTTCACCACGGTAATGTGAATAATACCGTATATTAAAAATTTACATGGAATATATAAATTAACATTGCGTATTTTTAGTTAATGAAGATGGTGGCTAAGATCGCCGACAGCGTATAGTATAGGCAGAGACAGACTAAAGAATTTGCTTAAAGGGACTAGCCCACCACATATACTTTCAGTCATGCATGGTTGTAAAAAAATCCAAACTTGCCTGGTGCATTAATAGTTGTTTCATATTATTTTTTAATGTTAAAATCTCATTAAAATAATGAATCTAAATGACTCCAATAAATCTATTGACTGTTGATGCACTTGTCAAGGTTTGAATTTGTGCCAGCCATGACTACAACTAGGTGGTGGGATAATCCTTTTAACCGTTTAAACTCTCGCGATGCATCAAAGCATCATTTACATCCCTGAAAACAGATATAATTTTCCTACAACTAGAGGTTTTGGAATGAAAATTTCCATGAAACTGGTTTACTAATACATGGTAATTTTCTTTAATTTTTCACCCATTTTAAATCATCTTCATCTACTACAAGTCAAGAATTGCGACAGCAATTCGCGGCTTGTAGTAGATGAAAATGACTATGGTAAATTCAGATTTGAAAGGGTTAAATAGGTCAATTTTAGATCAATTTGCTTTTGTAATACACCATTTCAAGTACTTTGATAGTCAGTGAATCAATCTGAATAACCACAGAAAATTTTGAGCAAAATTTGGCCCTATATTTCAGGCCAAGAGGAATTTTTACCGAACTTCTTTGGATTGTCAATTGGGACAAAACGAGATGACCGCTCAGTTTTATTCTGTAATACACCACTGTAAGTCAACTACACTTTGGTGGTCTGTGAGTCCATCAAGATCAATCACAGACAATAGTTAACATTGAAGTAAAAAAAAAATTTGTTTTTATGTCCCTCGGCAAAACATGTGCCCTCTACAACAACAAAAAACATAAGAAAATAACACATTAATATTGAAGATGTTTTGCTCACAGTCTATTATACTGAGGACTACTGATGCAGCGTAAGTATAACGTACTAGCCAAACTTTCCTAAACTTTTGATCATATTGATTTACTTCAGACATGAGCATTGGTTTAGGGGAGGCTATAAAAATCATACATTGCATGTGATATGTCATTGCTAGCCCACAGCCCCCATTTGGGGGAGAGGGAGTGGGGATTTATTCTAATTGGACCATTTATTTACACATGTCGTCTGTAGACATGATGTGTGACACCATAATTATGTGACCCATCTGCACAAGAATCAGTCGCATCGCGCATTTTTCAGAGAATGAGATAATGTAACATTGTAAAAGAGAAAAAATGGTCCATTTATGTGGTTCAAAGTACATGCACAGGACACCGAGATTTCCCCAGCCATGCATTATGGCTCAGATGCTGCAGCCTGTGCATTAGAGGTGAGGGGGGGGGGGGGTTTAAGAACAGGCCTCCAGTGTTATTGGCTTGTGTTATTTAAGATTCCTATATGCCACGTTACTGTTTACAGGGGTATATAACATTATCTTTAATTATCAAATATTCCCAAATCCTGTAAAAATGTGAAATTATGGCGGTTTTCAAATATTAATATTTCTAATATTGAATTTGACTCTAAGGATACAAATAAAATATACTTGGGTCATATAAGCTACGTTTAGACGTGGGTTTAAATCCAAACCAGACGCCTGGATATTAGATGTCAAACCTTATCCTGGGAATACATCTGCAATTATATGATCCGTATTAAATATGTTGTTAGAATCACAACGATTTATCAATTATTTTCAGCTGAAAATTGCGCTGCTATGACAACTGAAAATGTACGAGGAATACTACAAAACTTACAGCATAAAACGGACTGGGCCTCAGTGAGGTGCTAAAATTACATGTGATTGAGTAATCAACGTCTTCCACACTTTTTTATACTTCATTTTTTTATAAACATGACATGAAAATGATACATCGAAATGAGACCTAGCTACCTGATTAATCCACTACATTTCAGCTCATTGTCGGGCAATTATAATTTAACGCTCAAACTTTTGACCGGCTGTGATTTGGTTCAGTTCACGTTACCGTAGTCAATTTATTTTCTTTCTGTGTAGACCTTATCAAAAATATGTACTGGGGCCTAGATGTCTAACAAATGCGGGACATTCCACCAATGTTGGATAATGTTGGGTGAGCGTCGTAGACGGTGGGCTAATATTATTCCAACATTGGGTCAATGTTTTTCGCGTTTGCTGGGTTTGATTAACCATATTTGGAAAAAACCTTTTTCATTGGAATTAAGTTTTTCGAGGAAAACAGTGGATTATTAAAGAATAATGTGGGAAATAGTTCTTATAAGCACACAAGAGGTGTATCGTGTGTTGAAGTTTACCAGCTAGGCCCACATAACAGCTGATAAATGACGGGTGAAGGAAGTTTTGAGCTGAAATTCCAAAGAAAAACATCTGTATTTTGTGAATAATAGCTCCAGAAAAATAAGTAAATAAGAGAACTGGTAAAATTCAGAAATATTGCCTTTTTCCAAAGATAATTTCCACATATTTTAAACCAACGTATACACAAAAATGCTGCCACAATAGCATCTAGCGCGCCTGAAAAAAACTTAGGCCCTACTGGAGTTTAGCTTACATCAATTGATACTTTTATTTTGTCATCTCGCATCAGAAACGGCAAAAGAAATAGCTTTTTCCATATGTCGGAATTAAAACAGACAAGAGTCACACTCCAAACCAGTAACCAAATCACAGGGGTGTTATCCTGGTTATTCAATCAATGTTCGTGGCACAAATCGCAAACGTGTGTAGGCAGGCCGGCGGGAAGGTGGGGGAAGGAGGAGGAAAAGGGAATATCTTGGGAATGAATCCTTCTCGTATGCATGCACCTCTGTGGTTAGATGGAAAGTAACGTTAACATTTTGGCCTTCATGGTGTTAGTGAGATATGGTTATATTTAGATGATTTGTTTCCTTCCTTTTCGCTGAATCTTTTAGCTGAAGACGGTAACCATGGCCCCAGTAAACACAAAACAATGCCATAACAGTTGTACAATGTTGGACCAACGTCGAAGACGTTGGGCTGACGTTGTACAAATGTAATACAAATGTTTTGAGTTTGCTGCGATTTAGCTAACATTCTAAACGCCACAGATAATGCCATGTAAATTACAAATATATAATTACGGGATACGATTTCCTTCAGAAATAATTTTACATTTCATTAATCTTTTTGTAAATATAATGGTATGTTTTTAAAGGTAATTATGAGCATATTTGTACCGGTCAGGTTATTATAATTATTGCGATCTGCGCCACATATGATAAAAAATATCATTTTAAAGGTGATTTTGGTCATGAATCCAATCTAAGATGGCACGATAAATTGAGCGATGGCTGTTTTAATGCTGTTCTACCGTCCACGGCGTTGACCCAACCATAAAACAACATTGAGTCATGGACATTGAGTCATTTTTGGTGGAATAGTAATACAAATTTGAACCATAATCATGACGGGGTCAACTAATCTGTTCTGGTGTTATTCAGACTTAAACACGAATAAATATGTCCAGCTTTTATAGCCCATCGTCTGATCATATCACGGATTTTAAGTGGTGTTACGAGCGATGTGAATCATACGAAAATTAAAATGGTCTGTGTAAATAATAGTATTGGCGTCATAGAAATATTGATGTGTGTTAGAAATATGTATAACATAAAATACTTCCATTAAAATTTACGTTCCATAATATCATGTCACATTTATGAAGCAGAAGGAAATATTAAATTACATTGCTGATCAGATAATATTTGCAAGCAACGTGCTATGATACCTCTCAAGTGGTAAAGGTGGAAATATTCACAGTATCAGATAAGATGGCCATTACGTTAGACAGATCAGCAGCACAAATTAAATGGATGATTTATTCGGTAACGAATTCAATTCATTAGCAGAGTGCTCAGTGTTTCAGTAGTTGTTGTCGGTTTTGCGGCGTCAAACTTCTATATCCCAAGCACCACCTGGCGAATATAAAAGTAGCCTAACAATTTGATGTTGCCAGTGCAGGCCATAAGTGGGGATTTTAGTTGAAAAAATTGTCAAATTTTGCTCATAGATTTCATTTAAGCGTGTGATAAATTAGGAACAAAATGTAATTGACCAAATCATAACTAGGCCTATTATTTTACAATACCACAGATATTAAATTAATATTTTCCATTTTGTTTCCAATTAGGACCGGTTTATTTCTCATTAAAAATATATTTGACCAAAAGTCAAACATATGTTTTGTTTTACAATTTAAAATTATTATGCACTATTTCGGTAACAATTATGACGGGTCTATGGTCTATTATTGTCATATAGTCATAGACTACTGTCGCATATTCACACACACGAGCAGGTGTAAATGGTTGAGCCCTTACATCGAAATATATAGGCCTACACGTGGTGAATAAGCTAGATTGTGATCATCATGATAATAATAATACTAATAGCCTGTGCTAATTTAGGGTCTTTTTGGACAATTCGAATCCTACTAAAAGTTCAAAATTCTCAGGATTGGCATTAAATTAACACATTGCCTTCCACACAAGCGCCATTGCTATGTTAAAAATATTTTTATTTGCGAAAAAATGTTTGTGACCAAATCAAAAACATCTCTTTCACAATTGTATTAATGTTGAATTAATATTTTTAACTTCTATTGTGTATGCAATTACGACAGGTCTATTGCTTATTATCTTTTTCCATCTACTAACTAGTACGTGAGAATTATTGCTTAATCACATTTGTTCATATCCTTCAATTTTAATTCACTGGTATATATTACTGACAAATTTAATACAAATTATTATTGAAACTTTAAAAAAATATGTTTCGGAGCAGTACTATTAAAAGCAGGTCAGTCGTTTTGCTGCACTGATTGATAATATTTACTTCTGACTTTCCTTTGAAAGTTGATCATGCTGCTCAACGAATTCTGATGACCCACCTTATTTAAGCACACAGGTGCCAATAACCATATAATGTCGAGCCTTCACAAAAGGTTGAAAAAACACGTCTCCTTTCATCCACAAATCTTGATTAGGATCCTACCTTCAGAACAACCCTAAATATTATCAAATAGCATAAAACATAACTGTTTGATCCAGTGTTCATTTATCAACTTTCTGATAGGCCTACATTTATTATTGTTATAACTGGATAATCTATAATTTTTTAAATGAGAGTTGTTTTATCGCTCAGCGATGTGAAAATCCAATTAATTAGACTTAATAAGAATTAGCTTTCTTGGTACCAAATTAAAGCTGATCTTCTTTAGATTAAATCGGAACCGCGGGGAAACATTTATAAAGTTGTTCAAAATAGGCTAAAAAGGGCAATAAGCGCACTTACCCACAATTTCAATAAATCGTCGCTTTTTCGTTAACAAATATATGAGTGCACAAACTACCACTTCTAGCTTTTATACAAGGGGGTGGTGGTGCGTGAATATTAAAAAAATATATATGTGGATTCAATGATAAATTATACTGTGAACTGATATTAAAACCATATTTTACTGTGTTCTCTGCATTAAATATATATATATATATATATATATATATATATATATATATATATATATAAAGGTACGTGCCCTGGATCCGTCGATTACATTCAGTATTAGTAGTGGATGTGTTTTAATAGACTTTTGACTTCACGCTGCAAATGATTCCTCTGGTATGAACTCACCTTGGGTCACAATTTCAGGAAATCGTCGCTTTTTTGTTGCCAAATATATATGCTGTTCACAAACAACCACTTCTAGCTTTTGTATAAGGGGGTGGTGGTGCGTACATATTTTTTTTTATTAAAATATGTGGATTCAGGGGCGTGACCGCAGTATTTTCAAATTGGAGCCTAGAGACGGCCGGGGGCCGGACCTTCCGAGTCCCTTAGACATTTTTCTATGCATCCCCAGATCTCCTCTAGATTGAAAAACCATATATTGCTGGTCACGTTTTTTTTCAATTTTAATGACTTTCGTCATTTATAACACTGTGTAACATAACTGAAAGACTATTATGTCTATGCATATTGCAAGGACGTAAAATACAAAATGATATCAACGTCTTTGTAGACTGATTGTACATAGCTTGAAATGATAATTTAAACTGTGATATTAAAACCAAAGTTTACTCCTCACATTAAAAAAAAATGATCATCGTCATTTAAAACACTGTGTAATAGAACTGGAATACTATTGTGTTTATGCATGTTGCAAGGACGTAAAATACAAAATGATGTCGATGTTAATGTAGATTGGTTGTACATAGCTTGAAATAATAAATTAAACTGTGAAATCATATTAAAACCAATTTTTACTGTTTTTTTTTTATTTTTAATGACCATCATCATTTATAACACTGTGTGATAGAACTGAAAGACCATTGGCTACTGTAACTACGTCAGCATATCTAATTATTTCAGCTCCCCAATTTTGTCTAATTCAGATCTTAGTGCACAATTTTTTTTTTAAATATTCTCAATGATAACCAAAACAGACGGGAGCAAAATAAGATGAAGATCAGTGGAAACACGGCATCTAAGCAGAATGATATCTGGTACACAAATTTCTTATATAGGTGCCTATGTCGTCGAAAATCATACAATCGACCATTATAAATAATTATGGATTTTTTATGGGGAAGTCTCTAACAAAACAGGTTTTGAATGAGGTAATTCATATACTTCAAGTTTAAAGATGCACACATTGATTTTTTTTGTGTCACTCTACATATTAAAACAGTTTAAACTTTTCTTGTTTTAAACACTTTTAAACTAACACGTTTTTTTATATGAAATATTTATATTTCTCTCGAAAAGTGTTTCGCATTTTCAATAATAATGGGATAAACTGAATTATTTTTCCTATGATTATCCGATAGGCCTAAAGAATAGTTTTCACAATGTAATGTTGATTTTACCTTTTCCTATATGGGACAAAATTTATTATATTCTTTATAATTTAAGTTAAAATAGGCATAGTTATATATTACAATTTTGACTATCTGGAATCTGGAGCATTTTAAAAGTAACTGTGATCTGGGCGCTAGCATTTTTAAACACCACCAATCACACAGACTTTGGTAAAATGTATGCTGTTCCCAACCCGTTATTTTTACTCCAGAGATCGATGCAAATTTTATTTTAAAAAATTGTTCATTTCAATTTACTTATTACTTCATAGACATTTCTGAACCAAACCCAACTACTATCTGATGTCCTGTCATGTGTCCGCCCGGTTGTCTATCCACCACTATGATAGAGCTATGACTTTTTTCGTGTTCCGGTTTGTACATCAAACTTATTATACTGACCATGAATGTAAGCCTATGTGGTTAATAGGCCAACTGTGCACAGACCTTTTTGGCGGAAACTTGTAGGCCCTATGGCAGAAGATGGTCTTAACCTTGGTTAAGAATGCTGTAGACTATGGTACTATATAATAATAATAATATAATAATAATAATAACTATTTTTTTCCAAGAGGGTAGCGTCATTTTGTAAAGTTAATTTTCTAATTTGCAATGGGCCCTGTCAAGCATATATATGTACATTCGAGATATCAAATAAAAATGCATGATTACTAAAAGAAGGCCCTATTATATTAAAGTAGGTGGGTCCTTATGATTCGCTGATAAAACATTTAGGGGGCCCAACGCAACGGTATGCATGCTCAACATGGTCAACGTACACAGGAGTGGGGCCGTGAAGTACAAATTTTAATTTAGTGAAGCATAAAGACCCACGTACTTTAAATTGAAGTTCGATAATGTCCAAGACTCTCGGATGCCAATAAAATCGGATTTGTTCAAGTTTGAATTAGACTAATGTGAAGCGATCACAACGGATATAAAATACGTGAGTATATTTTTAATATATAATATATTTTGCAGGGGGGAAGATAAAAATAGAAAAAAAAAATATATAGAAATAAAAAAATGAGGTAGGCTATATATGTACATGTATATGGCATCAGAGTGATAGTTATGATTACCGAAATAATGTTTAGTATATATAGGCTACATTTTAATGCTTGTTAATGATGATGCGGTTTTAATGTTGGCCTATCTGGTATTTTGTTCCTGAATTTTACACCGTTATAAGACTTATAAGTGAAACTTTTCTTGTAACGTCTTTGTAGATGATTTGTTTTGGAAGATCTAGTATGCCTACTATTGCTATGGACAGATTTATTATATTGAAATAATTCACTTAGACCTTGATCGTTTTTGTTATTTAGGAATTTATAAACTTGTGTTGACCTGTGGTAGTCTATTCTGTCTGTTAAATACATCCAACGAGGTTCCGAGACAAAGATGTGGCTTCTTGTGTTATTATATTCATCTAATATCACCCTGGCTGCACTCTTTGTATTTTTTTCTCAATCTGACATTGATTAAATATTTTGGGCAAGTAGGTCTATCTACTCCTATAATGAACTACGCTAATCCAAATATGGTAAGAGGTAACTACTGTATAATAAAGGCATGTCTTTATAATGATGTGTGTAACATGCTCTTTCCAATAACAAAATCAACACCGAATATTTTAGTGTTATTTACACATGGTAGATCTACATTATTAATATCTACATTCGGTCTGACATCTTGATAGTTAGATCTACTTATTTTTTTTACTTGTGGCGAGACTTAGTATCGCGACGTTATCTAAATACCATTCAAATGTCAGTCGGAACACTTTTATTGGTCATAAACAAAACATTCGGTGATATCAAGGGGGTTCAGAACACCTCCCCCCCCCCCCCCCCTGAATCCGCCCCTGACATGGGGATGTTCTTTACATGGACTATAGAGCAATAGAGCAATAGTGTGCAGGCCTACTAACGTATATTAGTAAACTATGTTCTATGCGAGGTGGCGCCGTTTTGATGTACGTGGCGCCGTCTATGGAATAACAAAGTCCGAGACCATGGCGCTCAAAAGCTAACATAAAAATGCGGCTGCAGTGTAGCAATAATAAAATATTACGCCAAAATGCATATGTTTAAGTTGTTTTTTGAATTAAAGTTGATTGATTTACCGTCGTATTTGCTTAATATAATGATGCTCGAGGATACAATAAAACCGATCGCAGTGTTAGTAGTCTAAATTCTGAATGATTTAGCCTTGTCCCAGCACCAGCAGACGAAATTCATCCTATTTTTATTTGGTATACATTGTATTGTCCGTATGATATTTAGCTCCGTGTCTGTCTGCTGCAAACGTCTATAATTATGTTTAAATAATATGAATAGGCATGCCTAGAAAGCGAGCGGAATTATTATTATGAACTAAAGTAGGGACTCATGTAATGACATAGGCTATAGGCCTAAGTATAAGTCAATGTAACGTGAGGATTACGTGTAGGCTAGACTACACAACAAATGGCAGGCCCTGCCGCAGGGTGTTGAGTAGCCTAGTTCCTGTCCCACCTCGAGCCTAAATTGATCTGGCTTGCCCAGAATGCAACGGGTCACGTATGGGACTAGGTGTTGAGCAATCCATATATTGTCGGAAGGCCCAGGCCGCCCACTTGCAAGCTAGCTAAAGTCTAAACCAAACAAAAAACATTGTGCCCTGCAACACTGATTTAGATTACACTACTATTTACAGAAATGTAGTGTTATCTACATCGTCAGTGGCTAAAAAAATAAAAAACGGAAGCAAATTTTTTAGATGTCGTCCAACTATGTTGTAGAAATAGACTAAATGAACTGTCAGTGAGTTTGGTCTTAAATAACTTTGCAAGGGAAATGTTCTCGCAGGGAATTTTTCTACTCGCTAGGTGGTGTATACATTCACATCGGCGATAATCAGGGACGTTGACGATAGATTTTTTCCTGTAAGTATGTGGGGATGACTGAACTTTGACCTCAACAATACTAATCAGGAAACAAGATGTCAGCGCCCATAAACACCACGAAATATTCAATCTAACACTGTATAAACATTAGATTTTTGGCCTTTCCTTGCTGACACCCGTTGCTGTAAGAGCTCGCTCCCGCGAGCTGGGGCTCGCGAGTCCGCTCGCTATTACACTAGATGACTGTATAGGCCTACTATAATATTTATTCCTATATTTACAATACATGGAGTGAATACTAAAATATTTCACTGCATAAATAATGACCTTTCAAATGTATGTGTTCTGAACGATGTAGGCCCCTATAGGCCTAGCCCTGGCCTAGTCCTACATTATTAAAGTAGGTGGGTCGATCGTCACAATTTGCTGGGCAAATGTTCCACACCCACCCAGATGCGCAGCGCGCTAAACGTTCTGAAGAGTGGGACGGTCATTAGATAAGATATTATTGATCAGTGAAGTGAAATCATCTGCTGTAACCAACTTTTATCTTTGAAGCAATGATTGCATATGAGAAACCACCAAAAATACATGTACTTTTTCAATGTTTTTATGTGACTCTGTCTGTTTCACTTCAATTTTCATCGAATAATAAAATCTGGTGAATTAACTTGTCTATGTGTTCTTCTTAGGTACGTACTCGGCTATGGTCGAGTTACACCCCGAAAAATAATCTGCTAATCACAAACCACGTTGATCTGATGTTATTTTCAACTGTACTATTGACCATCACCGACAGAAGCAGAATAATACATTTATGTTGAGCTTATTATACAGCTTTTCTCATTCCAGACAAAAAAGGCGATAACTCGGTCAACCTACTTGAAAGTAGAAGTCAGCAAACATTATATATCTCGATTTTACGATGACATAAATTTAATTTATGTACTAAGAGGACCGTCTTGGATGAGTTAAAACAGGATTGGGGGCGATTGTACTCATAATCTCCTGATTACGATTTTTAATCGAAAATATTGCAATCGTAATCAACATTTTAAAGGCGCTATAATCATGAATATTATTGTATTCGGAAAAAATATTGCATTTATCGCAATCAATTTCATAAAAAATAAACAAAAGCTTAATTGTATTAATACAAGTTGAGACCATTAATAGGCCGAAAAACAATCAATACAATTTAGAAAATATGGTGTCACGGTTCATTTTTATAGATCGGTATACTGTTTAACAGGTTATTTTGTGAATTTGCCTATATCGTAGGCAGATAAGCATTACTTGCAACCAGTGTTGTTGCAATGGTTTTGGCTAAGGGAGAACGGGGCTAACTAGGACACGGGATTAACTGAGACAAACCTCTGACAAGAAATTATTTGAAATGACAATATCTGTTGCCTCGTTTTCAAAAAGGGCAATATAAAAGTATTTTTTCACCTCTTCAGTATTTGTTACCTTCCACTTTCGATTCATGTAAAACTTAAAATACTGATACTTGTAATATACTGACATATATATCACTGAAAACATCAATCAATACAGTACAATTGACAATTATTAGATTTCCGATCTTTTGCAGTACCACATACCAGGCCATATTTTTATTGGTCAAACCAGGCTAAGCGGGACAATTTTGCGGGGCTAACCGGGACAGTCTCAGTTAGCCCCAGTTATAAAAAAACGTTGTGTCCTACTTTGTCCGTGTGGTTACTGATATTTTATCAAGATATAATTTAAATGTGCCTAAATAATAATTATTTGTTACACGTACGAGGATGTTTTGACAACAAACACAACTGCAAGATTTCTAGCAGAATCTGTTGGTGTTATTTTATGATTAAATAATTTTGAAGTGTTGCTACATCTCATCCAGTCACCTACGTCCAACAGACACTCCTGCAGCAGTAACAATAACATCTCAGAATCTGATTTGAACAATGTGACATTGATCTGAGTGTCATCAGCATAAAGGTGGTGACATAAAGAATAATATACTTTTACTATATAGTAGCAAATCGTTTATTACACTGATCTGTGCATACATATACATTCACTTTACTTTGTATTATTTCTGAATTTTGATATTCAAGCACCCAACCGGACTTGGGGTTTATAAATCAGTTTGAACGCCTTATTTTTTATATAGAGTACACGAATAATGAGGTGGGTATACATCAACATGATCCAGGTCTTTTCTGAACAAAAGCGTGTGTTAACAGAAAATCATATAATTAAAAAATTTAACACTGGGACACGACCAAATGCTTGGTCAACCCTGGACCACAGTCCATGCGACGCTAGTCGTGCTTCGCCCCACCAAATGGCCATATCATCGTGCTCATCGGGCAAAAAAAGCCTTGTTGAAAACACCCCACATTTGAAGAGATCATGAGACCCAAAAACCCTCAATCGGACAGTTTAAAATAAAATTTAGTATCGTTCAACAATCAAAATAATAATAATATTATACATACGATAGAGATTTTCAAGTGTTCCACACACTCTCTACGTATTTCAGTAGGCTTACACATTCCGTTCCTGTTGCAATAATAAAACGAAAAATCAGTTATATATAGATTAGAAAAATAGTATAAGTCACAGTAGGCGTATTGTTTTTAAACAATAGGTTTCTCTGATTCCTGTAAACAAGGTATAAATATCCAAAATGGAATTCTTCTTCAACTACGTTTTTACAAAAGTGACACATTATTTGCGGCCTGGCTCCCTGTTGACGAACCGGCTTTGGCCTGAATTATGACACATAATCATGTTAAGGATTTGTGCGGCTCTGAGCTCGGTCTGCTGAGAATTTAGGTTCTATGGAAGTTTTATTGATTGATTGATTGATTGATTGATTGATTGATTGATTGATTAATTGATTGATTGATTGATTGATTGATTTTGATTGATTGATTGATTGATTGATTGATTGATTGATTGATTGATTGATTGATTGATTGATTGATTGATTGATTGATTGATTGATTGATTGATTGGTTGATTGATTGATTGATTGATTGATTGATTGATTGATTGATTGATTGATTGATTGATTGATGCTTATTGTGCAAATATATTAAAGGGACAGCCTATGTTGACATGACAATTTTGAAAAATGAATTAATATGAAGTTATATAGCCTACTGTTCTTAACCATCAAGTTCATTGAAAAAGACTAAACTAGTTTTATTTACAAGTTGTATACTGCCATGTAAACACAACTCTGCTCATTATAAAGCACTTCATACCACAAATATCCACCGTTTTCGACCGTTGGATCCAGGGCACATGAAATACACTAAGTGAAAGTGAGAACAGGGGGGATTCGTCTGTAGCACGGATTTTCTGCCCAACGCTGGGCCGACATCAACACGTGGCCCAATGCTTTGCTTGCATCCAACCATCCAATATGTGTACAAATAGTTTGTTTGGGATATTTCTGGATTCTTAGAAATGTTGATAAAAAAATGTTTTTAAAAATCTAAATTTTTTGAAAAAAATTAAATCATGATGTATGGGATACACTGCTTCATACAAAACAAACTAACAAAAATGATGTCATCCCACTGAACCCCTTTAATGTTCAGAATTGTGTTTAATATCAATCGACTGTCCCAGTATATAGTACAGATAGGCGGTAGGTAGCTACGAATATTATGTATGTTAAATAAGAACAAAATGTACAACACAGAACTTATGGTGATCTGTCCAAGAAAATGAGTTGCAGATGTGACCTTGATGTGCTATATCAAGATTTTTTTAATGAATTTGCAGTTAAAATGGTAACAGTATACTTTATATCTTACAACTCCATCACTGTCGTTAGAGCATACAGCTTACATTAAGGCAGCTGACTTCTATGTGGAATTAAAAAGCACCATTGCCTTGTGTCCGTTCTGCATTTTCTCTCATTATCCACCAACCAGTTTTTCTACGTGGTGGAAAATGTGCACATATTACAACTCTGTAACTAACAACTCTACCATGCTAATTTTATGCCAGAGTTGTAGAAAGTTTGATTGTCGTGCATTCCAGCATTTTATTATTTTATATTACACTTTGCTTGAAACGTGCATCACCACAGATTGGTGCTTGCTCAGTAATAGATGGCCTATTGAAAATCACAAATTGTTTGTTTTTGTGACAGAGCTGTATAAATGCTGCTTTGGGTCAAATTCTTCTTTTCGCTGTCAATTTATTAAAATAGCTGCTAGGCTCTGCTGACTGTTTAATTATATTGGTTATTGATGTATCCCAATGGAAGAGACCTGATAAAAGCAATACCTTGAGGATTTGAATTCATATTTGGTGTCATCTCATTCCTCTCACCATCCTCAAGAGGTTTCCTGGTCTAGTTTAGCTTATGTGTGCACAAAGGTGGCCTAAAACCCCATTCATTGATTGATTGATTCATTGATTGATTGATTGATTGATTGATTGATTGATTGATTGATTGATTGATTCATTCATTCATTCATTCATTCATTCATTCATTCATTCATTCATTCATATTTGGTGTAGCCTGTATTGACCCCTAATGTGAGAAAATCTCCCAAATATTGATAGTAAACACATTTTATGTCTATTGTATGAGCCGTGGATGAGCCTACACAGTTTCAATTGAGTTATGTATCAGCCACTTTGGGGATTATATTAGGCCTATCTGGACGTGAACCTGGTTTATGTGTTAACTTCTTGGACTACTTGGGCTGCAAACTGTAAGAGTTTAAGCTCATAGGCTATATGAGCCATTGTACAATAAAGGGGGTCTTTTGTATCCACACCTAATTTTTCTTTATTACCAATACACGAAATTTAGTTTTTACTGCCACTTGTTGGAGCTCTAAATCATTTTATGTCTGACACAAATACTGGAGTTCCTGGTTTCAGCCAGTTCTGGTGGATATGTAACTAAATAGGCCAAATGTCGAATATTATTTTTACTTTTTTCATAACAATATGTAATAATTATTTAAAAAAAAAATAGTTACATTATGAAGACATCACATATGCCTAAACATTTTTTCAGTATTAAATACATTGGTTAGATTTAACTTAAACCTATACATTCACATACAATTGTTGGATTCAATATTACACCTGAAGATATAACGTAATGATGTTAGATAAAATGGAAGTTAGATTAAACACTTTTTTCATCTGTAATTTATACAATATGATTAGAAAAAAGTGTGCCAAACATCCTCCATATTAAAATGACATCTCCTATTTTCAGATGGCGATATTTCTAGCTGACTGATTTGACTGCTGACTAGTTGTAATTTTACTCACCTATTATGGTCCATCATTTAGCAGTATTCTTTGTGGTTTTAAAGGCCTATGCACAGGACAGATTTATTTATTGTAAGTGGCGCTGATCTAGAATATAGGCTACAAAAATTTTTTAAAAAATCATGGTGAATGATGTTGTATTGGAGTAGAGGGTAGGCTATATTAAAAAGAACAGAAATTTGAAACAGAATAAAAAATAAATCATCACAGTAAAAAAGTCAGCTAGACTATCAGATAAAACTAATTCATGAAAAATTATTATTCATGTTCACCTAGTTTTTAGGTGTAAAACTTTTTTAGGTGTAAATTTATGTTCATTACCAGAGCTGGCCAAAAGTTGCATTGATTGACAATCTCCTCTGATTAAAATGGGCACCATTGTGCAGCCTATGATGACTTAGATCACTTTGCATCCATAACTTTCCATTATGTAGCCGGCCTAGATGCACGTGGGCGATTTCTGGAGTCATTTCTTGTTGCGCAATATAACCCTTTGATGCGTTTTGACCTTGTCTGTCTGTCGCTCTGATGCGTGACATGGCGACAATTGGCCAACCCTGTTGAATCACAACCCACATAGCTCCCAACATTATGATATGCCCAACAATAGGTTCAGGTGTAATATTGAATCCAAATCGTTTACGTGAATGTAATTCCCGTATTTCTTATTTTGGATATGCATGACCGAAATAAGAAATCAGGAATTTCGTCTCTATATCTAGCCTAACTGGTAAATGCAAAGCACAAAAATTGAAAAACTTTTGCAGTTCTAGTCTATGGACATGTTTACATCATGTGGTCATATAGTCTAGGCTAGATAATATTATTATATATTTGGAAGCCAAAATAGAATTACCGATTTTTTTGTTTTTAGCCTGATTGAGTCCATTTAATATTTTCAACACTGTAACAGTCGATACCACAACAGAAAATCGAGCTGACCATTTTCATTTCATGATACATTACTGTGATCACATCAAGAAGATTTTGTAGCCTATGCCATGGATCTTGTATGAAAAGCATGGCCTATTTTATTTTAATGTTTACAGGTAGAAATAAATCATTATTGTATATGAGCTATTGTCTAGCTCATATAAATGGTACAAAACATTTGCATTGTGCACAGCTTATTATGCCAGTTTCATAGACTTAAAACACATTGTTTCTGTAGAATGGCTGATAACTGTAATGCCACATATGTCCCAATAAATATTAAATTATCAAATTATTTCGTTTACGGAACGTGATTGGACACCATTTTATGTGATGAGGTGTCATTCAGCATTTTCTGTCATTCTGATTCTCTAGTTTTCATCACCGGTCTGTCAGATTGTTTCACAGGGCCAATACTTGTGAAACTATCATTTAAAAAATAGTAGTTTATATTGTGTCATCCAGGTAATAATAAATAGCCTTGTTATCAAGTTATATGAATAATTGACATATATTTAGCATTTTTTCTCAGAAGAATCAAGAACAGTCTCAGTCTGTTTGTTTGGGATAACTTTAGCAGTAGCTAGCCCTTAAAGCAGGCTGCCCGGGCCTTTCAATAATTATCAATCGCTCGTACACCAGGTGGGGGCTGACCACAGATTAAAGTACGTACTTCCTTTGATGTACGTACTTAGATTGAGGTATGTCCGTACTTCGATCTAAGTACACCCTGAGCTTCACTTTTACAAATGGGTAGGGCCTACTCTCATTTGTTATTTTATTACTCCTTTGCAACTTAAGATGTTATTGGTTGAATAGTTTATTTTTGAACATTGATAATCAAGCTATTAAATTATTCATATTGGGACTTCCAATTATTTTCTGTTTACCTGAATATCATCAAGACTTTTGCAACAGGCTGAATTTTTTTTCATCCCTTGGCTTTGCTTTGTCCTGGAACTGTTGAGCATTTGCCAGCTACCAGAAATAGTTTACTTGAAAAAACACATTTCATTGTACAACATGTATTTTCTCAAAACTGTTTATCATGTTTGGAAAATTATATATATAACTTTATATCTGCTCCACTGAGGGCGTACTTAGATTGAAGTAGAGGGTGTACCTTAAAGGAAGTACGTAGGGGAGACCGGGGCTCCATGGACACCTTTTTTTCATTTTGGATTTGCTTTAAATATTTTTGTAGCACATTAACGTATTATCGACCAATAGGTAACACTGGACTAAACTAATTTCTGACTGGAATACTATACATGCATTCATGTTGGATGTTACTTGAAAATCAATTTTAAAAAAATCCAGCAAATGTCCATGGTGCCCCGAGCTTGGGGCACCATGGACATGGGGGTGGGGTACAATGGACATGTCTACAGTCATGTTGTAGGAACTTCTTGTGTCAATCAACCCATTTTTAATAGTGAAATAAAAAATAAAAAAGTAATATTTAAATGTAGAAATCTTCATTTTGGGGGTAGCGATATTAAAAAAAATAAGCTTTCTCTGAAGACGGGGCACCATGGACATGAATGACAATAATGGGGCACCATGGACACGTCCATGGTGCCCCAAAACATGTCCATTGTACCCCGTCCAGGGTGCCCCAGCATGACGATTGTTATAAGTGTGGCTCTAACTAGCTTAAGGTAGAATCTTCCATTATCGCCCATGTCTCTTGAAAAAACACAATTTTCACTAGCTACTATGTGATTCTTCTTTTAACTTAGTTCCAATGAGTCTTTCATGTATTACCGAAATCCGTGTATCACAAAAAAATACTTTAACCTTTCAAAAACACATATTTCGCCATAGCTTGTAAACACAAGCCTTGATGAATCACCACCAATTTTTCTGAAGAAATAGAACAGCTCAAAAGCATTCCCTAGAGGGTTCTTTTGTTAAAATTGGACAACGCACTTGGCCAAAAAGACAGATGTTCATTGTGCCCCGATGTCCATGGTGCCCCGGTCTCCCCTACTTCAATGGAATTACGGACCATGAGGCATGTGACTCTATGGCAGAACTTTAATAGCACATTCCTAATTTTACAGACATAGGACTGCTCTATAAATTGGTGATTTAATATTTCAAACTATCTTTTCTAAAGTCCATTATTTCTTTTAGTTGGCAATAGATATTATCTACTTCAAATTGATAAATGTTTACCTCTTGTTGCACTCTCAGCTTCCCAGTTGAAAGCATGGCCTCTAACAAAGTCAAAACTCCTGTAAATTTAGTAGCCTGATTATCATTGGACAGACTCTGACTATTGGACCAATGAAATAATGTGTTGCAAATGAATGAGGGCACAACAAGTGAGTGCCCTATCAAGCCAAAATGAGGCTGCAGGCGTACTTCGATCGACGTACTGCACACCTCAATGGAAGTACGTACTTCAAAGGAAGTACGTAATTTAATCTGCAGTTGGCCCCTTCCTGTAGCCTACACTGCTATACTCGCCGTCACAATAACTCGTATCGCATTTATTTCGCCGATTTCTCAGATTTCCACATTGTTCTTCTTTTTCTTATAGTGAACAGCGAGCACTTCTCACTTGGAGTAGGCTAGCCTATGATAGTTGTGAGTTGATACGCTGTGACTCAGGGCTCCAGATAACATGCGTATATGAGTAAAATACGCATGTAAAAACAGCAAATACTCATAAATAGAAAATCTGAGGAGTAATATTACTCATAAAAACTATTAAATTACCCATCAAACTAAAAAATCTCAGAAAAATGAAACGATTGTTGTATTTTTTACGTGAAGAGAACTATGTGACTGTAAGAAAAAATGATGTAAATAAAGCTTTCATGTTGTTGCATGAAAAATACTTTTTTTTTTATCATATTTCACTCCTCATCTCCCATTTCAATGAGTGAAATACTCTCAAACCAAAAAATTATCTGGAGCTCTGTGTGACTGTGTGGGTGGCGTGCACTGAACAATGCCAGGGCAAAGCAGAAAGTAAAATGTGCTGATGCTACAGTCTGTCTGACGGTGGAGGATGGTACAAAATGAAAGTTAGCTTATCGGTATCCAGTCAGTCAATTCTAAAGGGATTGTCACGAAATTTTGTAACCATTATTATCTAGTCATTTGGCAACAACCCTGAAAATTTCGCGAAATGCCATTGGCATTGAGTATTTAAAAGTTACACCATTTGAGATACAGATATATACAGGTATGATTTTGTGTAAGAGGATAACAAAATCACTTATAAAAACAAACGGTATGAGGCCACTTAATGGTATAATTTGTGATACAACTGGAAGTTTGTAGCCATTAGCTTGTAGTTGTAGTTTGATTATTTACTTCATAATGGACTATGATACATTTGATGATTAATGCATAATAACAATCATTCCACTATTTTCAGTATTGGGACAGATGAAACATACAACATATTCCTTTAACAAAGTTGTCCCAAGCGTTACCTGGAAGGTTATTTATACTGCAACATGCACAAAAGGCATGAAACATTTGTGTAACCATTTAAGAAAGAGAGTTTATGAAAGGGCACCGTTGAGTCCATAAACACATTTTTCCTGAAGTCTCGCAAAATATATAATATTCACATACCAGGTTTGAGGCACTCTCTCCCGTTATATGGCTAAAGGGCGTATCTCTGATTTTTGTGAAAAATCGGTTTTGCATAAAAAATAACTTACTATTACCATGTGCACATTTTGTAAAAATATTGAATAAAAAAATTACATATTTTTCTAAATAGAAATACTAATGTAGGGGCGCATCTTCTATTTTTATGGCAGAAGGGCATATCTGGACAAACAGACATACGCCCTTCTGCTATATATCCATTATAACATGATTGAGATACGCCCTTTTGCCATATAGTGTTGGATCGAGATACGCCCTTCTGCCATGCACTGATAGTATTTGTAATCACCGATCCACTGGTAATTATAAGAATATGTTTTAGTAATACATGCGTTTTTATGATAATTGGCTCGACTGGAAACTCACCAGTGAGCTTACGTATTATTTATGATCTCTGATCTTACTGATACTGGTAAGCTTTTATTTTTCGTTCAGTTTATTGTACAAACACAAAAATATGTGTTCCATGGCAAAAGGGCGTATCTTGATAAATTGCATTTTTAACCTTTTTCCAAAAAGCTTGAACAATTAAATTTTCATCCACTTAATTTAATCAAAAGAACAAAAACATTTGATAACCCATCAAAATGTTTTACTAAATTGCATAAAATCGGCAGCATCCTTAAACGAAATCTTCTGTATCTCAAAATGATTGCTAACAGAGATGCGCCCTTCTGCCCTATAACGGGAGATCTGTTTAATAATTAAGAAATTTATGAAAAATAATGACTTTTTCACTGAATATTTCAAGTTTATGTCTGTATGGTAGGCCTACATTTACCTTATTTATGTTATTTATGGATTGATACAAATGTCTACTGACTGTTCAGTTGATTTGATTCTCATTCAATTGGCTGCTCAATTATATTATTTTGGATTTAAAAAATATTTATCATGTTTATATGGCAAACTATTTTTATTTGGATTCAGACAAATGGATTTAATTTTCAAAATATGATCAAAATTAACTACAGTGGCAAAATAATGCTGGTTGCCTTTTGCCACCATACATTTTTATTTAAAAGTCCTATTAATAAAGCTAATTTAATACAAACTTTGCTAAGTACCCGGTGTACAAATACCTTACACAATAGCCCTCATTTATGACATTTTATATTCCCCCGTCAAAAAGCAGGACCAATACAGTGATAAACAATATGTAGGCCTAAATAGCAGCATTCACAACTGACGGTGGTCCGGTGGTCCGGGACCACCAGAAATTATGTCGGACCACCAGATGATTCATATCTGGGCAGTGGTCCTGTGGACCAGCGAAATATCTAGCCCTAATCAGAATCGTAAAATGCCCCAAAGATATAAACAATCGTCACAACTTAGGGCCAATGACAGCAGAAAATCATTTCGAATAAAGGAACAATTTCATTACAGAGTTCTTTCAAAACCATTGGGGAAATAGAATCTGGGCCAGAAGCTTTATGGGGTGTTAGATTGTCTGAGAGTTTTTTGACACCAGAAGTTGATTATTCAATGTCAGGCATAGCTGGAAAGGGACTCGGCCCTTTATCTGGCATTGGTCCTCCGTGTTCTCGGATGAATATCAAACTAAATTGTTTATTGAGGATGGTTGCTTTGTCAGGGGCATCAATGAAAGTGTCGCCATCACTACACAGGGGAGCTACGCCCGATGAATCTGTGCGCATAAGTTTAAAGAATGACCAGAATTTATTTTGTTTAGATTTTCTTTCTGAGATATATATTATCTTCTTCCGAATACTCACCAGATCACTAATGTTGTCAATGTATGTCCAATTGGCTTTTCTCATATCTTTTTGTAAACTGTGCTTGATTGCTTTATAAATATTGCTTTATAATTTTTGCAAATTTTGAAGACTTTAATTTTGAGTAAATTTTGTTTTTCTCTTTGATCATTTTCTTAATCTTATGCGTGACCCAGGGAAGGTGGTGCTTATTAATAATCAGTTTCCTAGGTATAAATTTGTCCATGCCAGAAGTTAGGGTTGTTTTGAAAGAAATCCAGAGGTCTTTTGCAGAATATGCTTGGTATTTGGTTTTGCATTTTGTGTACACTGTATATTCTGTGAAACGCAGTGACGTCACTCGGTGAAAACAAGGTTATATAACACCCCCCTCCCCCATACTTCATTCTGTGAAACGCAGTGACATCACTCGGTGAAAACAAGGTTATATAAGAACCCTCCCCATACTTCATTGTATTAGCCAGCTCGGTGAAAGCATAGGAGGTCGAGGTCATTGAGTTTCACAGAATACAGTTGTTTTTAGATTTTAAACCGTCTCAATTTGCCTTTTTGTATAAAAATATATTGCATTTTGGTCTCGAAACACGGTGTGGCTGAATATCAAATTTTTGCGTAGACAATTTTGTGGTCTTATTTCCCTATACCTGGTAAAATTTCGGTTTTCTGAAGGCTTGATTTATCATTGGTAAAGAGTAGGTCAAGGATCCTATTACCTCTAGTCAGCTTATAAATCAACAACCTGGTCTAAATTATGGTCAAGCGATAAGTCGATTAGCTTTTGGTGTTGGGGTCTCCCACGGCCAGCTGATGAAGACACCTCAAGCGATGTTCAGTCGACAAAACACGCATTGAAGTCACTACCGAGCCAGACATGACCATTGGCTGTGTGTGTTATTCTTAAGGGATTCATCCAATTAGCAAAGAGGGTCTAAATCATTTTGTGGTGGTCTATAGAAGGCGCCAAAATAGAAGATTTGCATCCAGTTAAATTTATATCACCCACAGGATTTAACAAATACCGGTCAACTTGTACCCATGTCAACTCGTACCCATGTCAACTCGTACCCATGTCAACTCGTACCACCAATAGATGTCGACTCGTACCACAAGTGATGTCAACTCGTACCACCATTATATGTCAACTCGTATTCAACAAAGCAAGTATCAGATGATGGTACGAGTTGACTTATTTTACCACACAATAGATCCCAACTCGTACCCATGTCAACTCGTACCCATGTCAACTCGTACCACTGATAAATGTCAACTCGTACCACAAGTTGCCACAAGTGATATCATCTCGTACCCAACAAGGTGAGTATCAGATGATGGTACGAGTTGACTTCTCTTACCACACAACATATGTCAACTCGTACCATCATTAGATGTCAGCTCATACCAAAGATAATATTCTGGAGGATAATGAATGTAGGTTATACATAACTTGTAACTATTCATTTAGTGGTAAAATAATACTATTTTAAATTATTAGGCCACGCATGTCAAATGGGATTATAGCCGCATTGATCGTTTGCCCCCCTCCCAGACAATGCCGTTATGTTTATTTACGGTGTTGCGTCATAAGAGATCACAAGTCAGGAAGGGTGATAACAATTATTGTTACTGCGCGGTGACAATTTAATGTCTTCAGGCGAAAAATGTTTTTAGTTTAAATTTCAACATGTGTCTGTTGTGTTAAAGCTGTGGTAGTAAAAATACGAATGACTCCGGTACTGAGGTGCAATGTTTTGGGCTTTTCAAAATTGACTTAGATGACAATGGTGATGGTTGTGTAGGTTGGTCTCACAATACTAAATGTCAGACCAGCATAAACATTATCCCCGTAAATAATTGCTTCATGCATTATCATGAATCTTTGCAACATCATTTTACCTCAATTATTCTCAGACGAAACATTTGTGTGCAGGTCCTCATAAGACAATTGATGAATCCAAAGCAACTTTGCGATATATGTTATGTTTTTAGGTGACATTTTTTAAACTCCAAGACTGGAAGGGTCAAAGGGATTAGCGCCCTAATTAGTCACAATGCCGTTATGCTTATGCCTACATACGACGTTACGTAATGTTAAATGAGTAGATGGGGGTACCAGAAAATAACGGCTTAAGCAATGATGTGTTTTCATAGCAATCATTGCAATTAGAGACAACACATGCACCATTTGTAGTAGAGGGGTTAGATCGTTGACACCCCACAGCTAAAATGCAGTCAAACGCTCTATTAACATGATCATAGAAGCGTTTTAATGTCACAGTTTCTCACTGATCCTACAGACAAGCCAGTGAAAAATTAAAACAGACATAAAGTGACAAGGATAAAAAGTAACAGATTCACCTAAGTAGCTGTTATAACTTTTGAACTGAAACATTAGAACCAAATAGTTTGCTCCACATATAGTTGAAATCTAATTTTGAATTTCAGCTGAACACTGTTTGCTTCAGCTCCACATACTTAAAATTTGTTACTTTGTCATCCCGTCAAAACGTGTTGACTTTGAACTTATGTTGCTTTGAACAAGTGTTACTTTGTCATCCCGTCAAAACGTGTTGACTTTGAACATATTTGCCAGGTTTTAATTTTCACGAATTCCAGAATCTCGCGAAAATTATTATTATAATAGCGCTACTAAAAAAAATGAAAATTCGCAAATCCTAAACTTCGTGAAAAGTCCCAAAATTAGAAATTAGCGAAAATTTAAACACGCGAAAATTACCAAATCTCAATAAAATATTGCAACAAAATCATTGATTAATAAAATATTGAAAGTTCGTATAAATTTATAAACATATCAGTGCATTAAACACAAATAATTCTCAAGTGTTTTTGGTTAAATGTATTCTGTTTGTGATACTTAAAGACCCAATAACTGAATAAATAGGTAACATATGTAAAACCCTGTCCATGTAGCCTACAGGGCTTGCCCTGGTGCATTGGAAAGTTGGACATCGCAGGTTTGAACCCAACTCTGGCCTTCAAAAATGTTTCTTCCCCGCTCACTCGTAATAATTCAATAGTTTAGCCTATTTGTGCACAAACGTAGCATACATACAGACAGATATTTTATTGACATAAAGAAAAGTCTTATTTGTCATAAAAATGATAGAATATTATGGACATGTATATACAATATGGTTAATTTGCTTAAATCACACGACAATTACAATCATGTTAAATGGCATTGCCATAAATAAAACAGCCTAAAACCCTATTCATTTCGTTTTTTTGTCCAGTTACACTTTATAAAATGACATCAATTTCCTCTAGGTATATGAACATATACCTAGAAGAAATAAAAATAAAATAACATTATCATTTGTATGAGGATATCATTACATTAAATTTAATTGCAAGGTGAACATGCCTTAACACAAGTAATAAATAAATAACATAAACCAAACTGGCTTTTATGTATAACCTACATTCATTTTCCTACTGAATGAACATTGGTACGAGTTGACATCTAATGATGGTACGAGTTGACATCTATTAGTGGTACGTGTTGACATGGGTACGAGTTGACATGGGTACGAGTTGACATCTGTTGTGTAATATGAGATGTCAGCTCGTACCATCATCTGATACCTGCCTTGTTGGGTACGAGATGACATCACTTGTGGTATGAGTTGACATCACTTGTGGTACTAGCTGACATTTATTGGTGGTACAAGTTGACATGGGTATGAGTTGACATGGGTATGAGTTGACATGGTTATGAGTTGACATGGGGTGAGTTAACATGGGTACTAGTTGACTGTCACCCAATTTCACAAATCATTAGTAACCGCAATTAAGACCCCACCATATAACTGATCGGGTCTGTCCTTGCAGTATACTCTGTAGGCCCAATCGGGTTTAAAAGTTTCTTGTGATGTGATATTACTATTAGACTTTAGCCAAGTTTCAGTCCCGATGATCAGTTTCAGTTCCGATCATTCGTCCCCGCAGCCTTAATGATGGCCTCCAGAACTTTCTCATACTTTCTTACGACAGTAGTGCAAACTTGGGAATAAAAAAGGAGTGAGAATCTCGCTCTGATTGGTATTAAAATGGGGAGGATGGATGTTGCAGCCTGGCCTACCCGGAATTCAACGGGTCATGAATGGGACTAGTCACAAGAAGAGGGAAAGCCCAAGAGCGGGTGCCACCTGGGAATTTTTTAATTTTACCACAGCAAATGGTAGCCCCTAGTTGGTGCCTCTTTCTATGATTTTTAGTATGAAAAAATGAATTTTAAATTTATAATCGTAAGTTGGAAAAGTGGTGAGAATCGTGAGAGACCATTTTTTGGTCAGAAAATTTGGAGATCTCACGCTCAAATCGGGAAAGTTGGCACAAGTGGACATAGATCTAGTAGTCTATTTACATTTTTTGCATTTTTTTACAAGAAATATAAAAAATATCAGAAGGGGCCACATCATGCCAGTTCCACTTAGCTCTTCAAGCATTTGTTGCAACTATTATGAAATTAAAGGCGATAGCTGGCATCATTTTTCCTAATTGCGAGAAATCTAATGACAGGAACCCCAGAAAAGGTGATAAAAGTGCTGAAACATCCAGTATATTAATCTGGATATAAATTTATTTATTTTTTGTCACAATCGTTTTTGTCACAATTTTTGTCACACCACCCACCAGAACAACCAGCCTTCCATTGGAAGTTTCTGCTCTGCACACATAGTGAAGAAGAAGATGGCTTCATTTCTACCCGTAATTTAGTGAGTAAAAAGAACTAACAAACAGAGCAAAATATGCCTTTTATTGCAGTGTCTCACAAATTCACACAAATCCTGAAAAAAACATGAAAAACCCATCAAAATGACTTTTTGTGATGTAGGCCCTACCTAACTAAGGAAGGTTTATGATGCCTGCCTGTTTCTATTCCTAAATCCATGTAGTCTATGATCACTTAATCTTAAAACTTTTTTTTGAGACCATGATAAGTTGTAAATTAAATAACCTTTTATCTATCTACAATAGAGTTCTTTATCTTTGCTAAGATAGTTCTAAGTTTGTTTTTTGTCTAACGTTAATACTAACGTTAGTATCCTACCTTTTATAATAATAGTGATCTAAACTCTAGTTATCGCCTAGTTCGCTAAAACAGAATGGCCGAAACTCACTTGGATTTGAGATGGAAGGAATACTACAAAATACATTCTGCACTAAAATATGTACAGTATAACATTTCACTTAGTCACAAAAGTGATGTGGTAAACTACATATGAACACAGCGTAGATTAAAATAATTTATGCTACTACAGTGACAATTATGCCTCTTTGCCAAAATAAAGCTGGTAGGTCAGTCATAATTTTTCACATACATGTGCCCTCCAAGTATGTTAGCATGCAATTTGGACCTGAAAAAAGCTAGTGATGCACTGCTTTTAAGCACTCTTAGAACATGCAGAATGTGGGATGCCAATGAAATGCCAAGTGCTCACGACACCCACACATCGATGCTGAAACCACATGCATGCTCCCGGTTCTCCCTTGTCCCAGTTCTCCCTGTCCTCCTCTACGGTTAAGACAGGATTCCGGTTTGTACCGGTTGCACTGTACATGGTAAACTGTGCTAGATAGGCAGACCATTAAGTACTGAATAACAGAATGGGAGACTAAACTAAAGTACTGTATGCACCTTGTCAGGGCATGAATAAGGATTGTTGGCCTGGTTGTCATCCGGACCACCAGGTCAACTTTTCAGGTTGTCCACAAGATTTTGTCCGAATTTTGAGTCATAAAAACATGAAAAAACAATATTTATTTTTCGAAATAAATTAATTTTAAAACACTAGTTGTTGATTCTCTGCAAATCTTCTGCTTATTTCAGGGTGAGGTGTTAAATGGTTAATGCGTCTTGCACAGAAACAATTTGCATATTTTTGTAAATCTTTATCAATTTTTGACTGGTTGTCAGACAGAAACCCTGAGATTGATACTGTGTTGGCTGGCCTCACGTTACTTTATTGGAACTCATTCAAATAAAATATTAACATCGTTCACAAAACGGTTTTCTAGGTTCAGCTAGTGTGTGTCCGGGTGTCCCAAATGCCTTTCACTGACATCTCGTCAAAATCGGCAACGCAAATAGATTCATTTTTCTGTCATCACATCGTATACTGTATGCCCTGTAAATGGTGTTTCTGAATACGTAATAATTTATGTATTATTAAGCTTTTCCTCGTCAATTTTAAGACAGTGAGGGTTTTTGTCTTTTGAGCTGTGTGTCGAGCCATTTGTCACAGTAGATGGCCAGTTTGTTTTCAAAATGTACATGTACATGTAGCTCTCACGTAGCACTGTCTACCTCGCGACAAAACTATGCCAATAAAATTGAATATATTGAGCAGAGTGAGAGTTGAAAGCTGGGGAAAGCTAGCAGATGTTTATTTTCGGAAGCAAATCTATTATGATATCAATACCAAAGTTTGCAATAATACATATTGCCTTTGGAAATCTCACCCATGATCTTAACCCTTCAATCCTGAACTTTTACAATTAAGTCATTCTTCAGAGATGCAAAATGATGCTTGAGTGCATCGTGGGGGTCTTAAAAGGTTTATAACACCTGACACCATAGACATTCTTTGATTTTATGCTCCTACGAGAAGATATGTTGGTGACTTACAAGTTTATTTTGGAAAAACATCCGTTAATAACCAGTAAAACTGAAGAGTTACCTACAAACTCGTTGTAGATAATTTGTGGTTTTAACTCGTGTATCCCATATTGCCACAACAATTTTCCTTGCCACAATAATCTTCTAGATCCATTAGGCCAATTTCACTGTGGTTAAGCGGTGGAGGTAACTGGAGTTACCATTAGCAAAATATGGCTGGCACGGCTTCCGAATCGTTTACATTTTCATACATTTTGTGTAATTTAACGTTCTCCTTTGCTCAGCCGTTTCGTAGGTGAAATAATAATCAACTGGAAAAAATGGACATTATGTTAACCTAAAATTGTCGATAATTTTCTGGTAATCGGTAAACTGAATTTGTTCAATGAGAATGGTAACTGCCAAGTGTGTTGCTCGTAACTGCAATACTTATTGATATCATGCTAATGGTAACTGACAAATTATGTTGTTGCTGGTAACTGATACTTTATTTATTGGAAAGTTCCAAATGGTGCATCAGATATACTGCTTATTTTGAATTTTACAATTGCAATTCAGTTAGCATTGCTAGTATATGTTTCTCATCATCATTTCAGTCCGGAATAATTGCCTGAGAAAATCATCGCTCTTCACATTTCTGTTATTTAAGTAACATTGGTAGACTATAGTGTTACAATACATCTTAATACTATTTTATTATGTAATGGATTTCAATTGTACCCGGCAAACACGAAACATTGCCACCACCTACGACGCCCGTCCAGCATTAAACCATCATTGTTTCTATTTCTGTGTTTTCTGTGTAGTTTTTTTTGTCTAACTGTAAAATGAACAAGTACAGATCTGTGATGATTCACTCCAGCAACAGTAATCAGGTAATAGGCTACTTGTAGATAGTCACCGATAGTAATAGGCCTATATATTATCGTACAAAGCCAAAAAGCAGTATCAGTTTACTTTGTAAGCAGATACTGCTTTTGGCTTTGCAGAGCGGTATATGTTTATCAATAAGGGAATATCGATATAATTGAAATTATCCATCAATACTGCTTTAATTTTTTTTAACAACAGGCCTATTAGTCGAAACATTTTTTTTGTTATTTTTGTAGATTATCATCAATACTTATGTTATCAGTGTATATCTTGCACACAGTGTTAATGGTGTACTGGATGACACATTACAAAATCATGATAGATCACAAAATTTCAGTGTGAGAAAGTGGTTTTTGGATCATAAAAGCGAACATTGTGGACACAGATCAAAGCATTTTCACAAATCAAACACTTCATTTCAAGAGATTACTATCTAATAATACATCGTTGTCTGAAAATTGGAACGAGTATTGTAACGCTCAGAGCTGTAATAGCACGAGACGAAGTCGAGTGCTATTGCGCTCTGAGCGTTACGATACGAGTTTCAATTTTTAGACAACGATGTTTTATTCTCTTTATTAAACATATGAGCAATAATTATAGTCTAGATTAACTCTCAATTCTTCATCGTCTCCAAAAACATTACAAATTATCATGTGGCTCAAATGGTTGTCATGCTTGCTATTTCTAATGATCTGTAGGCCTATATGCTTAGACTTGACTCAGTGTTTCTGGCTCTGAAAAAAGTTGGAGTCAGGCAATATGCAGATTCTGACTCCAGACCTGGTGTTGGAGTCAGCACGCAGCGCGGCTTCCGGAGAACGCCCGTCAAAGGGGTCGTAAATGCAGGGGGTCCGGGAATTTTTTTTAAAGAGAAGGCTTTAGCCTTTAGGTGGCTTTTAGTGATATCTAAGGTAAATTTCAAGCTTTGAAACAACTCATTTTTTACTAATCATAATGAAACACTGAAAAATATCATGGAAATGGTTTCTGAAAATTGCATTAATCAATTTCGTCAAAACGGAATATTTTTTCGTCAGGGGGAGGAGCTTGTCGTCAATTCTGACGACATGACGACAGATCAGAAACACTGAACTTGTAGATAGGCCTACCCCTCTGGGCCTACGCAGCGCAGTTGAAGTCTATGCTAATAGTCTAGAAACTGGGTCAGTCGGAGCGGGAAAGACGATATACAGACCTACACGCATGTGTGTACACCTGCACAACATGACTAGGCTTACAACGCCTGTACAGGTGACGTACTTAGAGTTACGGCCACGGCAACATCCACAAAGACTAGACTACAGCTCAGCAACGCTACACTTGAGCTCCATTTGAAACGTCGTTAAAGGCACTTATGATAAAATCTGTCGTCAAAATGTGTTCTTAAACAGTGATTATGTCACAAGAAACAAGATTGAATAAACCGGGGGGTAATCCTTTCAGTTTTCCCGAAATCATAGCATAAAGAAACTCCGAGTGGGGGGATTGAATCATCTATGTGCTATGTAGAATTCAGATTCTAGTTTTCGTAAGGACCTAGCCGTGTATTATTAATTAATAATACACGGTCACGTGATTAAACCAATAATTGCAGGATGATAAGCTGCCTTAAGCTTGATAATATGTTCATAATAAGTGATATTTGCACGACCGGTAACAACACATATGTTTCTCCATGGAGTATGGTGCTTTAATTTTGTATTTTACTGCTCCGGTTACTGAGTTAATAAGGATTTAAGTTTGTTGTTTTCCAATATTGTTGCCCCACCAAAACAAACCTGATCACAGCGGAGTAAGACATACTGTCAGGACATTAATAGTACCAAGTGGCAGATAACGGTCATTATTGAAAAAAGAGTGGAATACTATTAAAATTATTTTAATTTTTTAAGTGATCATAGATACATTTCACAGTACAAAGTGTATTGTTTCATGTCAGTTAGACATATCTAGGGGTTATTATTGTGTGTGATATGAGAGATATCTGCATGTAATGTCATGTTTAATTTCGGTACCAGTATGGAGAATGTCATTCACTTGAAAAATAGAACTATATTTTAGTAAGGTGCTTTTCAGTGTGGGCCAGCATCTGAGCCTTTGGCCCGCCTTTAAGACGCTCTCCCCAGACCGTGGGAAATTGCAGTGGAATTAGCAAAAAAATTCAGTGATGTAAATTATCCTTTTCGCTCTTTTAATTTTCGTGATTTTTTTCAAAAAACATTCGCATTTTTTTATTCGGAATCTCATGGACTTTTCAAAATATAGTCAAAATGTTAATAGACAATATCAGACTTTATTTTATTTTATCGTAAATCATCACATACAGTGATATGAATCGCGCTATGCGGTAAAATAAAATAATATTTAAAAACATCAGACTTTACTGTAACTGTTTTGACCCAGTCTCCGACATCTAGATCTAAGGCTGATTATATGGGCTCTGTATCCATCTCAGCTAACACGAGGCATTGATCCAATGGCAGACTAATGTCGGCCCATCGTCTGCGGTACTGGCCCAACATTATGCCGATTCAGTTCAACGTATCGCGTTTGCTATTAAGGGGGTGGCTTGGTGTTGGCCAATGTAACATTATATTGGCACATAACCTTAACACTATTACATACATATTGTACACACACCGAGTCACTACTTAATAATACTTGATGGTTTATCGCATGGTGAACTAATCCCGCTAGATTTACCCAGTTTTAGTGCATTTATAAGGGCTTTAAAACAATATTAATGATTGTTTCGTATGTTTTAGATTTTTTTTATCGAAATAAACAAAACAGTTATGCAGCTTTAAAATATCTTACAAACGTTTTCAGAAAACAAATATGTTCTAGTACAAATATCTGCTAGTACAGGTCGTGGAGATTTTAATAATTCTACCAATGTAACCCATACACAAATTCAACTGATGATGATATAATATATGCAATAATACCTGGCGTTATTCGCAAGATGAAATATATTGGACATGTAGATGATTAAATCGGTTGTAAAAGAAGGCCATAGATAAAGGCATTTTGAACTCTAGTATAGCCCTACATTTAATTCTTGATATTGGAAATGTCTATGAACAAACAGCTGTGTTTAATATCACGTAGGCCTACAATAAAGAGACTCACTGTAAAGAAGTTATTTCAAGGGAAGGTAATTATTGTTTTCGTGGATATAAAGCTGAAGGATTAGGTTTTGTTGAGAAAAAAATCAGTCCTGCTGATTGCAAAATAAATTTTGCTGTTCCATCAGACCTGATTTTAGCTAAACACTCGGCAGTATAGTAGAAATCTTGTATAGACGATCTCTGGTATATACACTATTAGTGAACAGTTGTAATAGGCCTACATGACGCTCTATTAGGACCCATTAATAACCATTAGCCTAGAAGCCCTATTGAATTTTTAAAAGTGTTGACGTAAAACATAAAAATCCAAAATAGCCCCCGTTTTGACCAAGGTCTAATATTAATATGATATAATTTTCGCTAGCATATAAGCTGATTCATGACTTTGGTATCTACCATATGGTTTTCAGATATGCCCTACATAATGGTGTGGTCCGAAATTATATTGGCCATTGCATTGTGAGTAAAATCCAAGATGGCCACCATTACTGCAAGGTTAAGCTATAGAGCCTATAAATTACCATCATTTTCGACAGAATGGACCGAAAAGCATAATTTTGATGTCTACCATTGGGTTTTCAGGCATTACCGACATAGTGTGTGGTTGGAAAGTACATTAGACATTGCATTATGGGTAAAATCCAAGATGGCCGTCATTTGTGAAAACCAAAAAATAATATAATTGTCAACAGAATGGAAGAAGATTTGTGATTTTGGTAACACCCATGTAGGATTTTCATATTTACGCCCCTGTGACTGGCAAACATAATTTTGGACAGTCTTCATACCAACAACAAGTTTATCTGGAATCTACTGATATTTTAAAAGTTTTACATGTAAAATTCTAGTCTATGGGCATGTTGAGTATGGACATATCAAGGCGCTAAAATAAAAATGATGATTTTGTCCTTATTGTGTCTCATCAAACCTTCCAAAAAGTTATTCAAAGTGTCTTTTCTGTAGATTGTTTCAGTTTGTTCTAAGCCCAGTCTGCATGTTGTATTCGACAGCTACAACATGTACAATGCGTTATCCAAAAGAGGGAAGCGGCATTGTTACCAAAAGATGAAGATATGTGTTCTCCTGTCACGGCCATATGATACCCAGCTCGGCTATGTGGTACCCAGTCTAGCATATCTGAAAATGTTATTATAGCCACCAAAATCATTCATCTATATCCATTTCAGCAAAACTATGTAGGCCTACATCTCTTTTAGGTCATGGCTCTGAAGTGGCCATTTTGTTTGTTTTTTGGCCGCCATTATGTGTTTAAACATATTGATCATCATTAAAATTATTTTCCGATCATCTCGGGCGCTATACATGAAAACCCTATGTTAGACAGCAAAATCATCAATTTATCCTAATTCGGGCAAAGCTTATACACATTTCTTGCAGGGTCATGTTTCTGTGATAGTTAATTTGCCGCCGCCATCTCGGTTTTGACTACATAGGCCTACACCATAGTTGTTTTAAATGATTCAAATATAGTCACAAGTCGAGCTACTAGTATCTGAAATCTCTATGGTAGACACTAATATATGTTACTTCCAGTAAAGTTATAGCCATTTCCTACTCCGAAACCCCCTCCTGAATCTGAATTAAGATAATGCCACCAAGTGATGTGCATAATCTTATGGTAGACACTAAAGTCACGAATCTCCTTCTATTCTGACTAAAACGATAACAAAAATGTTTGACACGAATTTTGTTTCATCTTGTCAAATGGCGGCCGTCTTGAATTTCATCCACAATAAAATGTCGAACTACCCTCTCGCCACACAACTAAATTGGGCATACCTGGAAAACCGTCGGCATTCACCGAAATCGTGAAGCTCTTTCAATTTTATCGAAAATGTATCAATTTATTGTTTTGGCCTTGTACAAATGGCGGCCATCTTGGGTTTTACTCGCAATGAAATAGCTAGTACGTTCTGGCCACACCCCTATGTCAGACATGCTTGGAAACCCTATGATAGACACCAAAGTTATGATTTTGCTTCCATTTAAAAAAAAGAAATGATATCAATTTACTGTTTCACCTTGCACAAATAGCGGCCATCTTGGATTATATTCACAATGCAATGTCCTTTCTGACTACATCACTATGTCACTACTAAAACCCTTATGCTACATATCACACTAAAATAAAGAATCTGCATCTATTCTGTCGAAAATATTTTCATTTTATTAGCTCCCGCCGTCACCGTAGGTGAGCGAAGGGAGCTATGGATTCTACCTCCGTTTTTTTTTGGCCTCTTCTTTTGCCTATAACTTTGTGAGAAAATAAGCTAGGATAACAATTTTTGGTATGTGGGTTACTTCCAGGTGGCTAATGGACGGGTTAAAATATTTTTAATCTGAATTCAATACGCAAGGTTGCAGAGGAGAAAATGATGATGTGACGGCGTTGGGCCGTTGGGCCGTCCGTAAACAATTCGTTTCCGGAGCATATCTCTGAAAGTACTTGTCCGATTGTCTTCAAATTTTACACACAACACCCCTAGGGGGTCTAGTTGTGCCTTTTGGGGTATTTGAACTTTGACCTACTTCTGGTTCAGAACTATGACCTATTTAGACGTTTTGACGCGCACTTCGTTTCCGGAGCAGATCTCGAAAAGTACTGGGCCGATGACAGTCATATTGCACATACATGTCCTCTAAGGTCCCTAGTTGTGCCTTTTCAGGTTTTTGGACCTTGACCTTGAAGTTGACCCAGCACTTTGACCTAATTTATAACATCGGTAAATCCGACTGAAAGATTTTGCGGAATATCATGAAAACCGCTCAAGATAGCTACACCATTACTATAAAACAAATTGTGTGGTTCCAGGTGAGGATGCATCTTGAAAAATTTCAAGTCGATAAAATTAAAAATGGCCGCCTATCGGCCATTATTCACCTCGACAGGCCTGATATTGCGGAATATCATGAAAACCGCTCAAGATAGCTACACCATTAATATCAAATAAATTGTAAGGTTTCAGGAGAGGATGCATCCTGAAAAAAAATGAAGTTGATCAAATTCAAAATGGCCGCCTATCAGTTATTATTCACCTCGACAGGCCTGATATTGTGGAATATCATGAAAACCGCTCAAGATATCTACACCATTACTATAAAACAAATTGTAAGGCCTCAGGAGAGGATGTATTTTGAAAAAAATCATTTTGTCAAAGTTCAAAATGGCCGCCAATCAGCCATTATTAACTTTCACATGGCCGTTATTTGGTAAACCGTGCTAGATGGCTAGACCATTACTATAAAACAAAATGTGTGATTTCAGGAGAGGATGCATCTTGGAAAAATTTGACTCGATAAAATTCAAAATGGCCGCTTTTCGGCCATTATTCACTTTTACATGGCCGTTATTTGGTCAACCGTGCTAGATGGCTAGACCATTACTGTAAAACGAAATGTGAGATTTCAGATGAGGATGCATCTTGAAAAAAACTGACTTGATCAAATTTAAAATGGCCGCCTTTTCGGCCATTATTCATTTTCACATGGCTGATATTTGGTAAACCGTGCTAGATGGCTAGACCATTACCTGATTACTATAAAACAAAGTGTGAGTTTTCGGGGGAGGATGCACCCTGAAATTTTTCAACTTACGAATTCAAAATGGCCGACAATCAGCATTATTTACCTCGATAGGCCTGATATCAGGTAAACCGTGCTAGATAGCTAGACCATTACTATAAAACAAAATGTGACGTTTGGAGAGAGGATGCCTTTTAAAAACTTTCGACTCAATCGAATTCAAAATGGCCGCCTATCGGCCACTATTTACTTGCACATTGCTGATATTTGGTAAACCGTGTTAGATAGCTGGACCATTACTATAAAACAAAATGTGAGATTACAAGAGAGGATGCATCTTGAAAAAAATTGACTCGATCAAATTCAAAATGGCCGCCTATCGGCCATCATTCACTTTCACATAGCCGTTTTTTAGTAACCGTACTAGATGGCTAGACCATTACTATAAAACAAAATGTGAGATTTCAGGAGAAGATGCATCTTGAAAAATTTTGACTTGATCAAATTCAAAATGGCCTCCTATCGGCCATTATTCACTTTCACATGGGCGATATCTGGTAAACCGTGCTAGATGGCTAGACCATTACTATAGAATGAAATGTGAGATTTCAGCTGAGGATGCATCTTGAAAAATTCTGACTCGTTCAAATTCAAAATGGCCCCCTATCGGCCATTATTTACTTTCACATGCCCAATATTTTGCAAACTGTGTTAGATGTTAGTCCATTACTATAAAACAAAATTTGAGGTTTCGGGGGAGGATGCACCCTAAGTTTTTAACTAATTTATATCGAATTCAAAATGACCGTAAATCAGCTATTAGTTAACTCGATTGGCCTGATATCGGGTAAACCATGCCAGATAGGTAGACCATTACTGGGATACTGATTAGATTCAATAATTTCAATGGAGGTTTGCAATCTCTGACAGACTGTCTAGTTCTTATCTTACTCTTAGATTGAGCTTCTTAGACCTAGTTGTCTTGCGTCTTGATTTTTGACCTAGCCTAGGACTACATTAAAAACCCTACACAAAATTGCTTAAATCAAATTCTAATTCCTCGCGGGAGCTCCTGGACTTATGTAGTCTTGTTGTTTCATCTTGTACACAGAACGGCCATCTTGGATTTTGCTATTTTTCGGTGTCTTAAGTAGGAAAACATTTTGGACTCCTAGGCTAACTTTAATCAGAATTGGCCACTGAGCCTTAAACAAATGGTGCTTTTATCCGCTCGATAACGATGAGCCTACAATTTCATGCTAAACTTCGTACTGACTATTTTTCAAATAATATGTGATTTGTATTGTGCTTAAATAATAGGCTTACATCTAAACACCTCCAGACAGAAATTAAGATTTTCTACATAATGCTTTGTGATCAAGCAGAATCTCTCCAATTAATGTTAGGGATAACAGGGTGCTTGATAGAGGTGGGCGGGATGTAACCAAATAATTTATAATAAAAATAATATACTTTAAAAATCACAAGAGACATCTCCGAAATGTTTTTTAACATATATACTATAGCGATCTGGTGTTTGAAAGTAAGCCCTATTATATTAATGTTGAGCCAGTGTTGGTCCACCGCCTACGCCTATGAGTACAGGCATATATATGCATCTGGTATCTAATATAGTAGGCCCTCGTAATATATTACATCGCCCCTTACCATGCTTACTGTGATACTGTATAATGTAGTAATTAAAATAAAAGTCAGGACGCATCGTCATCAACTTCACGATCATGTAAACTATTACAAAAGTTGCTTTAGAATATACATTTTAAATGGTATTTTCCTGTCAATTAGAAACGACAGTTACCATCCACTGAAACCGACAGTTACCACCCACAGAAGTTGCAGTTACCAGTAACAGCTGGAATTGACACATGACAGTTACCATTCTCATTGAACAAATTTAGTTTACCGATAATGAGTAAATTATCACCAATTTTATGTTAACGTGATGTGCATTTTGTCCAGCTAAATGTTATTAATTCACCTACATATCGATGGAGCAAAGGAGAACGCTAAACTACACAAAATATCTGAAAATGTAAGCGAATCGGTAGCCTTGTCAGCCATCTTTTGCTAAAGGTAACTCCACTTACCTTCACCGCCTAACCACAGTGAATTTACAACGTTTCCAATATGTATCTGCATTCCCATTTTTGAATTCCCCTAGTGCTGCACTATAATATAATGGATAAAGTTGACTTCGGTTGACTTCACACAAACTGAAAATTCATCGTTGTTTGTTTGAGATAATGTTTAGTGCACTATTCACAATGTGCATACAAATGCAAAATGGTAAATCTTCCCTCACTTCATTGAAATTCTATCAATTATCATCAGCATAATGCCAATGAATTTTCTTGATATGATATTTGTTTTGACTTTGCCATGCACAGGAATCCTTATCGGATGAATGAGGTAAAATACTCTCAATAACCCTTCATCAGTGTTCATGCACAGTTACCTATTACCACTCTTATATCGTCATTTGTACATATGTTGTTCTTTTACAGATTGAACTGATTTTGACAGGGTCTGGCCAGGGACTATTCAGAAATCAACCTTATTATAAAACTCTTTAAGTCATTTTGTATGATGGCAATAGTCGTTCAGTGCAGTTAACATGGTTACGTACTGTTTATTTATGTGTTATATACCCTGTATAAAAAGCATATTTTTCACTACTCGCCAGATCCCTTCTGAAACTACAAAAATAATGTACTCTGCGAGCAGTAAATACATAAGTTACACCAAACCATGTGCCATGTACTGTAATTGGGTCCGTAAGGTTATTAGCTGGATTTGTCGCATGTGGGTGAACAAGGTTAGGTAGTTTTGTCGGAGCCTTAGTGATTGATACACCTTGTCCGTGTTAGATCGATTGACTGCAGGACAACCTGTCTCTTTGTGCTCGCTGGACTGTGATATGGTTCACTGGGATGAAGCGTGTGTCTGGCCCAGACAACATAATCCCGAAGTCCACCAGGGTATGTGACATGCCTTGTAGGGCTGATAGCTATATAGAGGGAGCAATTTTTGTGTTCAGTGGCGTGTGTGATCTGGTTTGTCTGGGTGAAACCCGTGTCCTTCCAAGCGCACAAAACTTGTAGAGGATTATAACCGGCATGTACAACATTTGCCTCAATGTTGGGACTTAATGTCTAAGACAAGAAAAGCATTGAGCCAATGGTGACGTGCAGTATTCTGCCGCAAATTTTTATCTGTTCTAGGTTATGATTTTGAACAAATAGAATCGTGTATACTTATATATTTAAATTTTATATACTAATTGCACTAATAGTTTTTTAGCTACTTTGTTCTACTAGATGGTATGTGCGGGTATTTGTTTTTTCAAGCGGACTGATATTATACAGGTCTGTCGTTGTTTTGGAGCTGTACTATCTTGCTGAATGCTCAAGACTATCTGACAATATATTATAATATATTATAATATAGTTGTTATTTGCTCTATTTTGTTAATGGCTTATGTATCAACACATTTATCTGCTCGCTTTTTATAATGTTAGATTTACAAAAAACTGATGACCGGAAAGATTTATACAGTCGGTGATTTTTTCATGCCTCTGAAGTGAAAATATTCGATTGCAGATGCGGTGCTTGTAAGGATAATCTTGATGAATGATTTTGCCACTCCCGAGAGACACCCAATCATCCCTTGTCTTTCCCAGGCTTGTCTGTGACAGGCTTGGACTTTCCCAAGTGGGTGTCACCCTTTATCAGAGAGGGGGGAAACATGTCCAATTTTAGGCCAAAAATGTGTGCCTATGCAGCTTGCTTTCAATTTGACATCGGAGTTGATGCAACACAGTGAATAAATAGGTTTCCCTCATCATGGATGAACTAGGTGTTAAAAGAGTTTTATGAACCCGCTGACAATTCTGAGTAGTTGGAGAATGAAAAGGATAGATAGAGGAGTGAGTGAGGTGTTGAGATGGTAACCATGGTAACGGAGAGAGGAGTGAGTGAGGTGTTGAGATGGTTAAGGAGAGAGGAGTGAGTGAGGTGTTGAGATGGTTAAGGAGAGAGGAGTGAGTGAGGTGTTGAGATGGTTATGGAGAGAGGAGTGAGTGAGGTGTTGAGATGGTTGCGGAGAATGGAATGAGTGAGGTGTTGAGATGGTTAAGGAGAGAGGAGTGAGTGAGGTGTTGAGATGGTTAAGGAGAGAGGAGTGAGTAAGGTGTTGAGATGGTTAAGGAGAGAAGAGTGAGTGAGGTGTTGAGATGGTTAAGGAGAGAGGAGTGGGGTGAGGAGTTAAGATGGTTAAGAAGGTTATGACGAGAGGAGTGGGGTGAGGTGTAAAGATGATTGAGGAGAGAGGAATGGGGTGAGGTGTTGAGATGGTTAAGGGGAGAGGAGTGAGTGAGGTGTTGAGATGGTTAAGCTGAGAGGAGTGATTGAGGTGTTGAGATGGTTAAGCAGAGAGTCAAAGGCAGTCACTGCTTTCTTGTAATGTAAGCGGATACTGCCTTTTGTTTTAGACGACGGTATAGTCGACATCAGTGCTCTAACAGTCAATATGAGAGGAGTAGGATGAGGTGGTGCACTCTCCCGCAGAGTGTCACTGTGCCTTACAAAGCCTAGAGGGAGTAACTGCTTACTTTACAAGTAATCAGTTGCTGTCTTTTGGCTTTGTCGAGTGTCACTGTCGAGACTACACGGAGGGGAACCCCTCTCATCACCGCGTTTCAACGGGATATTGATTCCCCAGATGATTGATCACCCTAACTTATACACAATCAAACGTTTACAAAGCGTTGGCTGATTGTCGTGCAAACGTCCCGGACGTTTGTTTAAAATTGAGCCAACAGTGGACACGAATCTTGTTACCGATAGTACCATCTGTAACAGAGGATATTCTTGTACTGTCTCCAGTCTCCATTTTTTTTCAAAATTGCAGCAAAGCCACAGTTAACAAAGGGGTATTGTCGTCCCCTTCGTGCGCCGTCTCTGCCGCCGCCGTCACCTTTGGCTACTGCGCCAACATGGTCCAAAAGATTGAATTCATAATTATACAAACATTCAACCCCTCCAGCAATTTTTTTTACCCAAGAACAAGGTCATAGGTCAAAGTCAAAGTCAAATATTAAAAAAAATCTTGTTATTGCTTCAACTTGAAAAATAATAATTGGATCTCTACAATTTTAAAATTCCTTGTTAACGCGATAACTTAAAAAATATTTTTTGGATCTCTCGAAGTTTTTATGTGAATTTACCTAAGCGTATGAAGATGACCTGTACTGATAAGATTTTCAGCTTCCCACCGATAATCAAAATGGCCCGTCAGTTGTCGACTAATTTTTTTTAAAATTTACAATGGTGCCTTGAGACCTGGTATAGGTTTTCGGGGTGTGCGAGTCTATTGGCATTGTCCGTTTTCATGTGCGACTGAAAACGAGGCTACGGCGGCCATCTTGATATTATTAATTTTAATAAATCGTTTTTATTTTCAGTTAAATGCTTGAATCCTGACATATTGTTTTTCAGGGTGTGCGAGTCTATTGGCATTGTCCGTTTTCATGTGCTATCCAAAACGAAGCTATAGCAGCCATCTTGATTTTATCATTGGTCTTCTATTATTGGCCTACCGTATTGGTAGCAGTTGTGTCAGATTTGTCGCTATTTTAAGTCTACTTTGAGTTATTCAAACATATGTTAAAATTAAATTAGTCTTTAAATTCACAATTGACTGTCTGAAACAAACATATAGGCACAGACCAGACTCTGGGCACAGACGAATATCTAAATATAGGTCTGGTTTGCATGGTTGTTCGCCAGGTGGTGCTCGTTCCTTATACTCTTTAAAGTTGAAAGCTACGTTGAAAAAAGATCTACGTTAACAAACTTTTTTTTAGTAATTATACTACTCTGATCGGATGAATAGTTTCTGGTGGTTTTGTCACCACATTATTATACGGACTGGCAATTAGGGACATGCTACACAATAATATGTAATGTTGGCGTATAGAAGTTTGAGCCATGGACAATACTTTGGCACATAAACGGCTACTATACCCAACTGTTACGTGAGTGAATTATCCCTTTCTTTGGATTATAATAATATCTACTGTAGCAAGAGAAACCTTGTATTACATTTTTAGCTCCTGCCGTCACCGTAGGTGAGACGGAGGGAACTATGGATTCCGCCTCCGTTTTTTTTCGCCTCTTCTTTTGCCTATAACTTTGTAAGAAAATAAGCTAGGATAACAATTTTTGGTATGTGGGTTACTTCCAGGTGGATAATGGACATGTTGAAATATTTTTAATCTGAATTCAATACGCAAGGTCGCAGAGGAGAAAATGATGATGTTACGGCGTTGGGCTGTTGGGCCGTCCGTAAACAATTCCTTTCCGGAGCATATCTCTGAAAGTACTTGTCCGATTGTCTTCAAATTTTACACACAACACCCCTAGGGGGTCTAGTTGTGCCTTTTGGGGTATTTGAACTTTGACCTACTTCTGGTTCAGAACTATGACCTATTTAGACGTTTTGACGCGCACTTCGTTTCCGGAGCAGATCTCGAAAAGTACTGGGCCGATGACAGTCATATTGCACATACATGTTCTCTAAGGTCCCTTGTTGTGCCTTTTCAGGTTTTTGGACCTTGACCTTGAAGTTGACCCAGCACTTTGACCTAATTTATAACATCGGTAAATCCGACTGAAAGATTTTGCGGAATATCATGAAAACCGCTCAAGATAGCTACACCATTACTATAAAACAAATTGTGAGGTTTCAGGAGAGGATGCATCTTGAAAAATTTCAAGTCGATAAAATTAAAAATGGCCGCCTATCGGCCATTATTCACTTCGACAGGCCTGATATTGCGGAATATCATGAAAACTGCTCAAGATAGCTACACCATTAATATCAAATAAATTGTAAGGTTTCAGGAGAAGATGCATCTTGAAAAATTTCAAGCTAATAAAATTCAAACTGGCCGCCTATCGGCCATTATTCACCTCGACAGGCCTGATATTGTGGAATATCATGAAAACCGCTCAAGATATCTACACCATTACTATAAAACAAATTGTAAGGTTTAAGGAGAGGATGCATTTTGAAAAAATTCAACTCGTCCAAGTTCAAAATGGCCGTCTATCGGCCATTATCCACTTTCACATGGCCGTTATTTGGTAAACCGTGCTAGATGGCTAGACCATTACTATAAAACAACATGTGTGATTTCAGGAGAGAATGCATCTTGAAAAAATTCGACTCGATAAAATTTAAAATGGCCGCTTATCAGCCATTATTCACTTTCACATGGGCGATATTTGGTCAACCGTGCTAGATGGCTAGACCATTACTATAAAACAAAATGTGAGATTTCAGATGAGGATGCATCTTGAAAAAAATTGATTTGATCAAATTCAAAATGGCCGCCTTTTCGGCCATTATTCACTTTCACATGGGCGATATTTGGTAAACCGTGCTAGATGGCTAGACCATTACTATAGAATGAAATGTGAGATTTCAGCTGAGGATGCATCTTGGAAAATTTTGACTCGATCAAATTCAAAATGGTAGCCTTTAGGCCATTATTCACTTTCACATGGCCGATATTTGGTAAACCGTGCTAGATAGCTAGACGATTACTATAGAATGAAATGTGAGATTTCATCTGAGGATGCATCTTGAAAAATTCTGACTCGATCAAATTTAAAATGGCCCCCTATCGGCCATTATTTACTTTCACATGCCCAATATTTTGCAAACTGTGTTAGATGTTAGTCCATTACTATAAAACAAAATTTGAGGTTTCGGGGGAGGATGCACCCTAAGTTTTTAACTAGTTTATATCGAATTCAAAATGACCGTAAATCAGCTATTAGTTACCTCGATTGGCCTGATATCGGGTAAACCGTGCCAGATAGGTAGACCATTACTGGGGTACTGATTAGGATCATTAATTTCAATGGAGGTTTGCAATCTCTGACAGACTGTCTAGTTCTTATCTTACTCTTAGACTGGGCTTCTTAGACCTAGTTGTCTTGTGTCTTGATTTTTGACCTAGCCTAGGACTACATTAATAACCCTACACAAAATTGCTTAAATCAAATTCGAATTCGGAGCGGGAGCTCCTGGACTTATGTAGTCTTGTTGTATTTGTTTCGATCGCAAAATAAAATATGTTTATACATTAGGATCTACTGATGTACATAACGACTGGTAACTTTAAACAAATCAAATAGCCTAATTATAAAGTGCAGTTAACACGCAGAAAGTGAAGCGCGAAGAATAATTTCTAATAAAACATTGCTACATCTATCTACCTAATGCATCTACGTCATGCTCTGTTCTCAGACGTTGTCAATGACAGTTATTAGACCGCAATCCAAACACCTCTTAGATTCAGATTCATCAGCAATAATGTTTAATGTTGGGCCAGCGTCATAGACGGTGGACCAGCATAACAGCATTAAAACAGCATTGGTTCACAACCCCGTATTTGCTGGATCAAGTCTAGTACACACTATATTAATCTTAATCAATCAACCAAAATAATAAAGAAAACAATCTGCTTCAACGTAATAATCTGGTAATTCCATAGTTGATCACCAGATGTCCTCTCCACAAATCATATCAAATTATTCCTTGCGGTAAGTACACAAAACACGGAATGTTGGACCAGCGTCTGCGACGCGTGTCCAACATTAAGCCATCATTGGGGCAACGTATCGTGTTTGCTGGGAAGATGATACAAAATACATATTCGGCCCAGCTGTGAATGTGAATCAGAGGTTAGCGAGATCAGTAATAATGTTGATCATCTAAACACCAGCCAAACTGAAGTTAGTTTACTACAGACCAGACAAATGGATATTTGTCCTTTTAGAAGTATTTATGTGAATTTATTTAACTTCTTGAAGTGCTATTTCTGCTTTGTTGTCATTATATGAGAGTGGAACTACGCCGAGACCCAATTTGACTTCGAAGAGGTTAGAGATTGCATATTCAGTTTCCTGCGCCCGGTGATATAAATTGTAAGAATTTTTGTAATTGTATTAATCATGTTTATTAAACCGTATATCTATCCATGCAGTCGCATGTGATACATTGCACGATACTATTCGAAATTTTCAGCAAAAATTAAATCTAGTATAAAGTTAGATCTCCTGTTAATGTGATTTGATATTTTTGTCAGCGTAGTAGGCCTACTAGGTAAGGGGTTAGGCATATATCTCCTGGAATAACAATGGAAAGATAGTATATAATATAGATGCTGAGTGCCGAGTCCGTAGACAGAAAAAAGGTAACTTTTCGTATGTTTCTGTCTACCGGAAAAGATTTTGAATCAGAATGATAATAGATTGATGTAGACTACTTGAGACTTCTGAGCTCCGAATCTGTGGATTTTTATGATTTAAACAAATTTAGATGAATAAAAAAATGCACATCGATTGTACTATCCTGACAGTTTGTTAGTTTCATAGCAATCATCAATTTATATAACACCAATTAAGGCTGCCTGATTGTCAAATTAATCATTTCCGACTTGGCAGAGCTATATGTGTAAAAAAGTATGAGCATCAGGACATAGACAGGTCAAAACATAGTAAATAGAATTGCCCTGTCCTGCAACGTTTTTAATGTTATTTCTCCGTAATATTGGAATCCTGTTTGTGCAGTGAAGTTTTCTATGCGGCTATTGATCACTCAGGGGCCATAAATAAAGGCCAGATAAATGTCCGGATTTCTGATGCTCAAGTGGCTGGTCCAGTGGAATCTGCTTAAAACACAAAGAAACTGTCTGCTGATTTAATACCCGGAGGTGTTCAATGTGTCAAGAGCTGTAGCACAGACAGTCAAAGTGGTGATGGCAGATTGGCATCAAACACGAGACATTGTTTGGTTTAATGCTGGGCCAGCATTAGAAATGGTGGTCCAGCAGTAAACCAACATTGGGTGAGTGGTTTCTGGCAAACTGGCTTTCATGCGCAGGTAGGCATGCACATCACGTATTCGCTGGAGATCCTCTTTGACCACCCTGGGTCCACAGCTCCAATACATCGCTTTAAAATTACCACTTCCCGATGGGTTTTAGTTAATGTAATTTCGCCACAAAGCCCAGGTCTTCTTTCTCGACAAGCTGACAAAGGGAAGAGAACTGTAACAGAGACACATTATTGTATGCTTTTTCGAGTCATAAGTGGAAGTGGGTTCAATCAGATTGCTTCCTGAATGGTGCGGTTATGTATTTGATATTTAAGCTCACCGAATCAATGAGTGGTTCACTCTGTGATTTAAGGCGTCGTTACGAAGAAAGAGAATGTGACTAGAATTTATTTACCGGCAAACATTAGACGTTACCCAATGCTTGTTTACTGTTGGCCCAGCGTCTGCGACGTTGCGCAACTTTAATCCCTAAACCGCTAACTAATGTACTTTAAATTTTCACCCACTTGACGTTGTGTCACGCTACCGCGACCCACACCTTCAATTTGATAATTTAGTGTTTCAGTGCTAAAACAATTGCTCTTTACAAGATAATGTACTAAAATATTGTACGGCACATCAATATAGTTAAATATATATCAGTCGTTGATTGGTTTCGCCGGAATAGTATATGAATGTAGACAGAAAAACGACCGTTGAACTCTCTTTGGTTAGTTAGCAAACGCCACCCTCCACAACGTGTTACGGGTTAGCAAGCATTCCATATCTGAACCGTAAGATAGCGTGACGCCGGCGGTTCGCGATCGATTTAACTCCTATTAACGCCCTCAAAATACATTTTAATTGAGTTGACCTAACTTAGTGACCTTTTATGCATCCACTCAGCTGATTCTGAAACATTCCATCAGTTATTTATCAAGTGAGACCATTTTTAAAACACCTCCCGAAAAATATTTCCATTTTAACCATTAGTGATGATGTGAGTATCTTACGTTTCAGATACATGCTGCGTTCTAACCTGGAACATAGTGGAGGGCGAGATCGTTCTAACTATATTTGGTGTAATGTTGATCCATCCTCTGCGAGCATTGGGGAGTTGTTACCTCTGCTGTATGCTGTATAGCCTGTTAACTGGTCTACAACAACCATACAAGAGAAGTGGCAGCCTCCACAAGCGTGTTGCATGGCTACAATCGGTCTGCCGAGGTTCCTTCGCTCAACAGCGGAGCTAATGCAGCTCTCGCATCAGTGGTCCGAGGTAGTGCCTTACACTGCCGGCGATAGTGTTGACAATTAGGTCCCTCACATAGAACAAATGGAGTTACTGTTACCCTCAACTATTGCTACTCTGGGGACTAGCCAACCCGAGAATAGTGGAACTGCGCGAAAGGACATGTTGGCCGTCTGGGCATGTCTGGGGGTACATCTCCTTGACATGCCAAGAACCCCTTATCGGGCAAGTGAACCATCATCATTCGTACCTCATTCATTTCTCATCCACAGACTGCACTGTTTTTAACGTATTACAAAGTCACTTAAATGACCGTTCCGGCCAAAAAGTGACGTTAATCATTAATTTACTATATATTACCGCTGATTGCTACTACGCGTCATCATCTGTACATCATTCATATTTCATCTGAGGATTGCACTGTTTTTAACGTATTCGGCCCTCCCGCCGAAAACATACGTTAAGCCACAATGCTACTAGGCCTACCTCTACTAGTACCGTCTGCGACGCTGGTCCAACATCACACTAGCATTGGATTCTCGCATCGTGTTCCCTCTTGAAGATGGCTGATATTGTCTGATCTACTTGCCATGCTGGTCTGTGTTGACTGCAGCCGATTGCAGCATCGATTGACCATGTTGACCAGCGCTGACCAGACTCCACCAAATATGCACTTGATACCATTTCCGCTCGTTTGTATCCCAACTATGAACAAAACATCCATGTGCGCGTCGGTTTCTGACTCTTCAGCTCAATAGACCATGTATGTATGTTGGATTGCTTCATTTAATTCCCAGGGATTTCCTATTTTTATCCTCGCCCTACGTAGTTGGGTTTGTGGGAAATTATAGTTACGCCGGTGTCTATCTGCCACTCGTCTGTCTGATTTGTTGATGATCCTCATGATCGTCAAAAAAGTTTAGTTAGAAATTATTCAAATTTCCAACAATATGGTGCTGTGCAAGTGACTTTTGATAATATGTAATGTTATCGAAATTAAAAATGGCTGCTGCCGGTACACTTCATATTTTTTTTGCGTGCGCACAAATTTATTGGCCATGGCTTGCCAATACGTGTTAGTGGAGTTACATGACTTTTTCATGTGACTTGATTTACGGGTGGGGCATATTGTGAGCTACAGTACTCTTGTTATGATAGTTTTTATAAATAATTATTTAAATAGAACCATTATTTTATGGCTGATATATCTTTGTTGATAAGTAGCAATTTAATATTTTTGTCAATTTTATCTCTCCACGTGCTAACTATAAATTACTATTTAATTCATCTGTATTAAGCAAGGATGGTAGACATATAATGCTGTCACACCGGTCATCTTGCGTAGACAAATGTCTACTTATCGGCGATAAAAATAGCTCTCACGTTAAAAAGACTAACCAACCACCTAGTTCTAGTCACTGTTTGTAATGGTTGACTATGTGACAACCATGACATTCATGATTGTCACATAGTCAGACATTACAAAGATTTTTGAATTTTAGCTTTTAATTTTAATTTACTTTAGTCTAGGGGTACTGGAATGGTTGTTAGTGGTTGTATTTTCGTCCCCACTTATTAGGGGGCTGTTCCATCTGTTGCATGCTGTATAGCTCATGGCACGTAATCACCGGTCTACAGCAAGCATCCTAGAGAAGCTGCAGCGCCTTATAGAATCTGGCTATATTCTTATCTATAGGCGGATTGCCAGCGTGTACCCTGCTTCATCTGTTCAACAGCGGAGCTATTGCAGCTCTCGCATCAGTGATCACTGATGTGGCCGCAATATGGCTATTCCACGTCAATACGTTGTTTGGTATTAGGTCACTTATGTGTGGAGTTAACACCTGAACTAGTTTTTCTCTGGCAACTATCCGACCCGAGGATAGTGGAGCTGAGCGAAAGGCCCTGGCGTTAAATCATTACATTGGACAGCAAAACCTAGGTCATATCTAGGGGCCCAGAACCCCGTATGGGTGAATGAAGAAGTCACTGTCAATAACCCAGCATACCCAATCACCCCCACCTCCAGGTTAGCATAGATCTGTACATCATTCATTTTTCATATACAGATCGCATTGTTTTTAAGGTATTACAAAGTCGCTTAAATGACCGACCCGGTCGAAAATAGATACATTACTTATGTAACAGTGTTGAAACTGCCCAGCCTGGGGATCGAACCACCGACCTTGGCATCGTCATGCCTGAGCGTCACCAATCGAGCTATAGAGTCGACTGACTCATTGGCCAGAGTAGTAATCACTCCAGTCCGCCACACACACACCCGTCTACACTTACTAGCTTTAGTCTAATAATACTTTAACATTAAAAAATACTGTTTAACAACTGTTAATGCACCAGGTAAGTTTATACTTTTTGACAACCCTGCTTTAAACTAGGTGGTGGGTTAGGCCAGGCCCTTTAACTTTATTGAATATTTGCCATTTAAAATCAAGTATTATAATTATTTCATGCCTCTTTGATGTTTAATTGAATATTGGAATAGCAAGGTTTTCAGACTAGCTGGCCTTTAATTTAGCGGCATCTTTGTATTTCGTTTGTAAATTCATCGTCCTCTTATGTAACTGTCATTTTTATGACGGCTGCACCCCTTCAACTCTAAGGTGACTTTATTATTTATATTTCAAGCGATGGAAACACGATGGATGTGTCGAGCTTAATACACCGTCCCCGTGACTATGAAAGTGTGTATCTGCCACTTTGCAAAGTGGCAGTTACACCCTTTCATATCGAGGGGGGGGGCGACATAAGTTATAAACATGCATATAAATGTTTGCCATTGAATATTCACTATAGTAATAATCAGGTTTTCGTATCTAATTTGTCAGTGACGCGCATTGGAGCCAGTTTTACTGTTTATGATAGTTTTAGTTTTAGTGAAGAAAAGAAGGCAGTCTGGTGATTGAGTATGCTGAGCTCGTTTTCAGAATTTTCCCTGGTGTAGATATTGAATGCGGACGGCCAAAACACCCTACGAGCAATTTTGACGGTCTGAATTCGCCGACCAGCATTCCATGAAGGAGTGATTTGTCACTGTGGGGGTCTTTCAGGGCATGCTCACCCTTAGCCTACATGTCTTTCATACGCTTCCCAAGGGTGAAATTGTATTTCAAGAGATGTGAAGCATGGACGTGGAGGACTAGGGAAGTTATATGTATTGTGGTAATGCTGGGCCACCGTCTGTGGCGGCGGCCCAACACTACAGCAACTTCGTTCTCTTGCCATATTTCAAAAAAAGTATTAATTTTATCGTGATAATTCTGTTGTCATATTGCATCTCTGGGGATATTATTCAAGTAGATTTATAAAAATATCTTTTTACGTTCCTTATACTTCAGAGAATTTGAAATAAGACGAATGTCGCCCTAACTGACAGGTGCACCAAAGCTGAACATAATGTGGGTCAGTCATTTAGTGAGCTGGGCGGCGCTGTTAAAGGGACTTCACAGTCTTGATATTACGTTCTGAGGGTTAAATATAATTTTTTTGCTCAGTTGTTTCAAGCTGCATAACTGTCTTGCTTATTTCGCCAGAAATACCATAGCATGTACAAAATAATCATTCATATTTTTTAGAGGCCTTTTAAATGCACGGAAATTGGGTAAATGTAGCGGAATTAGTTTACCATGCGATACACTATCAATAATTTTGAAGTAATGAATCGATGTGTGTACAGTTTGTATGTGGTTAAAGTATGGGCCAATATAATGTTACATTGGCCAACATCAAACCGCCCTAATAGCAAACACGAGACGTTGAACCGAGTTGGCCTAATGTTGGGCCAGTACCGCAGACGATGGGCCAACCTTAGACAACCATGTTTAGACTGCCATTTTGTAGTTTGTAGCTAATTCCTAACTACAATCTCGCACGGTCAGGGGAGAGCGTCTTAGTGTCAGGCCAAAGGCTCAGATGCTTGCCCACACTTAAAATAACCATACAAAGAATAGAGTCCTATTTTTCAAGTGAGTGACATTCTCCGCACCGGCTCAGAAGGTAAACATGACATTATATGCATGGCCTACCCATTTCACACATAGATATGCCTATATGAAATTACAAAATAAAATGTATACTGTGTAATGTACCTATCATCACTTCAAATATAGCAATAAGTTTGAGCGTGTTCCATCTTTTTTTATTATTCTTCCTTATTTGACACTTGGTACTTTTAATGTCCTGATTATACAGACAGTGTGTCTTACTCCGCTGTGATCAGTTTTGTTTTGGTGGGGTAGCAATGGTTACAAATTAGCAACATTATATCATTAATAGCTCAGCAACCGGATAAAAGCAAAAATTAAAACACCATTCTGTAATATTGCTATTTTAAATAAAATATCAATAGTGTGAAGCCCCTTTGAGCTTGGTTACAGAGGGATGTAGCATATTGTTTTCGCGCGTTGCGCTCTGTTATTACTGCCGCCTGTCGCACGTGTTCAATCTCCGCTTGGAACTGATAGTAAATCAGTATTTTTATTTTGGCTTCTTAATATGACCATGATATGATGTAACAATGTCCATAGACTAGAATCGCGTAAATTCTTTCTGATTAATTTTTGTGTTGCACGTTTACCAGTAGAGCGAGATGTAAAGACGAAATTCCCGTATTTTTCTTATTTTGGATATGCGCCGACCAACCTCCCAATGGTCGGCGGCTTGTCAAGCTGATTATTTTGAGTACAGAAAAATAACATGACTGGCCAAAAAACGGCAAAATTTCTGGGCAGAACCATGGTGAGGTGAAGAACCGTTTATACACATCGTAATAATCTGCCAGTCGCCCAGTGGGTATATTATGTGTTGGTAGTAATTGTAACAATTAAGAAAGTTTTCTTTAATTTCGAAAGGAATAAATTATTTTAAATAAAAAAATAAGTGAATGTAATATAAAAACAGTTAGTAAATGTTTGAATCTTTTGTAACTATTTGGTGGTAGCTCTGAAGACAGCCGTTTTTGTTTTGACTAGTGGAGACGAACTTACTGGAAGAAGTCTTTAGTGCATCTCTGTCTTGAGGTTTGAATCACTTTCGATGTGTCTGATTCGATCATGGCTCGACCTCGTTTTCTAGAAGCTCAGCTTTGCCAGTCTGTAGAGTATAGATCTTGATTTTTGCAATATAGTTAGCAACTTCTAAGCATGCGATCTTGGCTGGTGCTTCTACCACATCATCATAATCTTGTTCAAGGTATATCTCTTCCTCCACTCTTTCTTCTCTGGCTATGGCCATTATGTGGTCTTCCCATTCATCATCAGCAGTAAATGTCGTCTCGACGTTGGCATCAAGTTCTGATAATTATGCTAGTGTCATACCATCTAGAATGTCGCAGTATTGAGTCGCTTCATCACCTTGTTGGTTTCTGTCATCTTCTTGGAGTTGACCTCTGATCCCACATTTTCTGGAACATTTTCTTATTGTTGAAGGCTGGACCATCTCCCAGGCGTATCTGATCCACATGACATCACAGCGTCCAGAACGTTGGAGTTTTTGGCAAATTCTGACGCTGTGGTGACTTCATCCATCTTTAGCAGGATATCATGGATATGGCGCATCATCTTCTTCCTGTGTATCTGCTTCAGGTTCTGGATGATACCAGCATCACATGGCTGATGTCGCCTTGTATTGTTAGCTGGCAGGAACATGATCTTTACATTGCTCAGTTGTATCTCATGATGCGCACTACAGTTGTTGACCAAGAGAAAAATATTCCTGCCATTGATCTTTATTTTTCTGTTGATTGAGCTAAGCCAGTCTGAGAAGATCGATGTCGTCGTCCACGCCTTCTTGTTGAAGCAATACTTCACTCACAGACACACCATCTTGTATACCTGGAATGCTCTAGGTTTTTGCCGATCTCCCGATCACAGTATCTTTAACTTCTCTCAGGCCGCACTGCAGGCGATCGTTGACTCTCTTCCTATTTTTGCATGTGTCTCCCTTGCCCACCATTAAAGATTTCCTAAAAACAAAAGAATTATATTTTTATAAATTTACACATTTTTAAAATTGTTCAACTTGTAGTTGTATTAATAACCTTGTACATCATATAATGGATCAGTAATTATATATCTAGGCAAGTATGTAAATTCATCGATTATATGGTCTATGTAGTTATCATAACTACTGGTAGTTGAAATAGAACCAGTGGAATATTTTTTAGATTAGAACCTTATGCTATCAAAGTATTTATGATCAATTTGCTCACAAATGAAGGTTATAGATGATAGAACCTGGAAGAGGCCGACTCACATTAACTAAATAATGTATTGAGATAAACTGATGCTCCTAACAGTCAGGTTGGTCACATAAATCTATTTGATTTTGCTTAGATATTTAATTGTCCATATCATAGTTGTTTATGCATATTTAATCATAAATTATGGATACATTTTTTCCCTCTAATATTTATGAACATGAATAATGATTTCAGAGATGTACGCCCGAAATAGTGTACGCCCGACACCATAAATTAATAAGGTACTATATATAACTGGATATAATTAGACAGTCTACCTCAGCAATATTAACACTTTCATGAATCATACCACATGAAATATTTTGACATAAAGCGTAATAAATCACTGAAATTTACACAATAAAATGACCAAGTCTAATTTTCTGATTACGTTTGACACCGCGCTTCTTCTCATATTTCTCAGAGCACAAACAGTAAACTTAAATATTTATCATGGCAATATCTTCACACGACTCAGTAAATTAGATAGACATTGGTTTGACCCCAGCAATGGTCTATAGTGTCACGTCCCGTTCCGAAATTATGGAATTGCCCTATAGTAGGGGATCTGCTTTAATAAATATTGATAATATAAATTTTAATTACAAATGTTAATTACTTCTAACTGATGGTATAGTTATACAATTTCTATATTGTTTCAACTTGTAAATAAAATGTTCACAATTATATGGTAAAGTTTTCTGTCTAAAAATACTATCTCTGCACTAACTAGCTGATTTTCCAAAATTATCGGCAAGTATAGCTCATACATATATATATCTTGTGCTTTATACCAACAACGCCAAGTATACTGTGTAGAATATTATCGATATCCAAAAAGACACATTGCAACCACATAAATCCTGCCATGCCAAGGCCATCACTGCTTGTAAACTTTTCATGTAAGCTGTTAGCCAGTTACTGTCTTTTGGCTTTGTAGAGCAAAATTGATCGGCGCTTGTCGTGAAAATGCTATCGACTGTGGCACTGATTGTCCAATTTGGATGGTATGGCCTACAGCCATGTAGATTATCCGGCAGGAATCAGCGACGCACACTAACTTATTCTGTTTGCCTACAGAAGTGGAATCTCAATCTTCTTCTAGTGGTCGACAAGATAGTTTCTTTACCCTGGATATTTTTATGCCGGTACGTAGGTATTTTTGATTGACAAATTATGGAGATTTTAAAATTAAAATCAGAACATATTTTGGAAAGTGTCACATGTGGTATATCCCTTTTATTTCTCTACCCTTCGTCTTGATACGTGGCCGAACATAACATTCAGAAGTATGTACATTAATGAGTCAGAGAAGAAAACAATTTCCTTTTAGGGATATTTTTGCGTACGAAACCAACCCAGTACAAGTCAAGCAATTTTTAATACCATTGTTTTTAAGAGGTTTCCCTATCACTTTTTATTGACCAAGCGCTGAATTGCTGAGACTGCAATGTATCCAATAACATTTTTTTTTAATGAATTTAGCGGAGGGTCCTTCATTGAGTGGTTACTATGGTATTTTAAAGCGAAATTGTATGTACCGGTACTAGTTTCAGTTTTAGATTGCATACCTCTGTGTCGCACAGCTTTGCCTTGTGGTATGTTTTTGAATTTGTACAAATTCATACTTTTTGTTTTAGTGAAACATTTATCGTTTTTTTCTCGGGTGTCTGTACGTTTTTAGGTGGATGTCTGTTTATTTCCTGTAGCTCCATGTGATTGTTGGATAAATTAAATACCATGGACATTAGGCGGAACTGATCGAGGCATTGGGCCTGACACTTGTATGTATGCTATATTTTATGAATACTTTTATGTGCTTAAATTCACTGTCAAATTGGTCCATTTTAACTATACCAAGACTGGACCTCTGTTTATTATCCTGTATCAAATACGAATGACTGTCTGTTATCTCTGCAAGGCATACATTTATAAGCGAACACGAGATGTTTAGCTAATACTGGTTTAATGTTGGTCCGGCTTCTTTGATGCTGGCACAATATCAAGCCATCATTTGTGTTGCTGGGGTCATTTGCGTTACAATATCACTCTGCTGGTGAGAAGAGAGCACCATAAGGACCGTAAAATCGTGCAGTCTCCACCTGAACGCAACACAGCTATTGTGAGTTTGTTATGAGTATGGTCACTGCCCCACTATCATTTTATGCTACCAGCCTAGCAATTTACGAAGCCTCTGCGACTGTGAGGTACGAGACGTGTGCGATCAGATATGCAGAATAGCTGAAATGTTTTTGTCTTTTGCTCCATACATTGTGCTCGCTGCTGTATTCTGGATCAGGTACTTTACATTATCGGTTGAGGCTGAGCAATGCTCAATTTTAGGTGGTGGTTCTGGTTCGGTTTATATTATTTTTCAGGCTGATGTATATATTTTTGTACATCACATGTATTAAAATACGCTTTGCTCAATCATACTTGGAAGCTTTCAACTTGGATATTAGACATTATTGGGTTTTATAGTGTATTATGTCGTGATTTCTTAGGATTTGGTTTTCTTCAACATCTATTACAATGTCCGTGTAATAATAACATGTAGCCAATCTGTATTTATAGACTTGTTAACGATTTTGAAAGCTCCATAATGACCTTTAAAAGCAAACGATAAATCTCACATCACTAAAGCATATTTCTTTGGCGATTGCGTTGATTTGCGTTGATTACGCTACCTGCTAGTGACGCATATGCGCACGAATATATTTCATATCAATAAAAAGTTTTAATTGTCCATGAATTGTTTCTCGGAGACCTATGAAACACACTATAGCGACTGCATGTGTAGGTGAACTTGTAAAGGGTTAATTAACAAAAAACGTTCCGCGAGGTAATTGAAAATTCGAAAGCCTATCTGAGTGACTGTACAGTCACTTTCACATTATAGGTTGCATACAGGAATAATACAGTTGTTTGATCAAGAGATCCTCATCGTGATTATCAAGACGTCACACAAATTGTTTTCTAATGTGACACATTACTGCCCATCTACAGACAAAATTTCATAAGTCCAGATGAAAAATTGACAAAATTATTGAATAATCACTGTCAAATTTGCCACAATTATGCTGTCTCAAATGAAATTTCAGCAATTTGCAGCCAACATAACTGTTACAAGATTTAGTATATCGATGTGTTTCACACTTGAAAAATAAACTACTGTTGCTCAACAACTAAACAATCCAAACCTTTTCTGAATAGCTGGTCTGTGCGCGAAACCATGCAGGATTGTATCAAAGCACACCATTTCCGTTAAACTAATTTTGAGTTTGTCCTCTCCAGGACAAAGGAGGTTGCCAGCTAAGAATAATAAAGTTATATCACTTTTCTGTTAATGTAGTTGTAATATAGCTTATCAGTAAGCAATATCAACTCAATTATTTAATCGGCAAAGCATAGTTCCCATGCTATATACATTGAAAATCTTACTAACTAATCTTCCGTTAAAATATGTCCTCTCCAGGACATTCAAGTCCGTAAGTACTGAGGTATGTTATAGTTTCATTTTTGTTGTTACATTATTTAACCTGGTGTGAATGGACCACAAAGGGTCAATCTGTAACAATTGGAGGTCGACCATTGCTAATAAATACAGAAATATTAAAAAACGCAAATGTCCTCTCCAGGACACAATTTTAACACGGGGTTACCAACAAGGTCAAACAACCTGAATCTACACTTATTTGAAGTAGCAATATTCACTTAGTCAACACAACTGGCTTGGACTAATAAATCTAGTTTTTAGTAATTTTGTATCCACCATTATACTGGTCATAGGATCCACCTCAAAATCTATACAATATTGGTTGTAACATGTGATTCTATTCTCGGGATACATCCAAGTTTTGTATACTATCTCATTATAGAACCATGTTTATACCCAGATAATAAACAGAACAAATTTAAAAGACACACTGATAATGTACCTCTTTTTTTAAAAATTCCTGAATGTCCTGGAGAGGACATAATTTTAACATTGAATGTATGTCGCTTGTGTTGAATACGATTTATGTATTTTATGTCACAAAATTGGCTCATTACACACTGTCTACAGCCTTGGTCTGGTCTAGAATTGACTGGAGTCAGTGAGCACCCTGGCATGCTGAGCACCATGCTGGTCTCCTGCAGGCTCAAGAGAGTTTTGGAGAGGACTCTCGCAATTTGGGGGGGGGGGTGGAGAAAGAATGAGGACAGTGAAATGTGTGCACTTTTTGAGGGGGGTAACCGTGGATAGAAGAAAAAATTGAAAGATGTTGTTAAAATGCTGGTCCATTGACTGAAGCTGTGGAGCAACAAAAAAACAACATTGGTTTAGTATGCTGTACATATGTCGCACTGCGAACAAAAGACGTTGTGCCAATGTTGGCTAGTGCTCAGCGTCTCGAGACTGTCATGCTTCGCTGAGTAAACAGGAGTGGGGTCCGCCTCAATATAAGTATTATGTTTCAGTGAAGCAAAATGACCCATCTGCTCTTAAGGCAACATTGTTTGAGGGGTGGTTCAGGGTAGTGTGACACTTGTTTGCTTTTGTGTATGGCAATATTGATAATTAGCATACCTAGCATTGCTTTGATCAATTGATCGCCAACATGGCTTTAGAAGCAAACAACGTTCTAAATTGGGCAACTTTAATCAGGAAACTTTATATGAACACTAGAAATACTGGTTCTACATTTACCTTTTATATATTAATCAATTTAAATATTATACATCGTAATTGTTTGTATTTATATTATTAACAAAATGCCCTGTAATTTCACTTAGGTAACATTAACCACGGTAACAAGGTTTGTTTGTTAAAAAAGTAAGTTAACTAAGTAACAAGAGCACACTCGACAATAGCACGCCGCCATTACATTGAACTGAAGTTATTGCGCCCACAAGGTCAAAATGCAAAAAATCACAATAAACAAATTTGGGAAGAATACATGAAAAACTGTTCATGTCATCGCGCCCACAAGGTCAAATTATTGAAGTAAAATGCGAAAAATCTCAATAAATCAGCCATTTTGATTTTTTTTCAGTCATTATTGATTTTGTCCGAGAACTGGTTACACGAGTAACAAGCATAACAAATTTGGAAAAGACACATGAAAAACTTTTCAAGTTATCGCCCACAAGTAAATGCATGTTAACGCCGAAGCCGCCGGTATTCAATTGCAATAGCCCACCTTTTTTAATTAAAATTAAAAGGCCGGCTAAAAAGCTGTAATTTTTCAAATTAGCAGCCAAAAGCATTAAAAATGTTTTTATTGATCCATTTCAATATTTATGTTGTGGTGGAAAAATTGTCCTAACCTTGACCCATATTTTATGTTTATTGGTGGTTCAAAAAGAGAGCAAGCACAATTTGATGAAGCCCTTCATCCTCTTTACTTGCTAGCACTGTGAGGTGCTGTAGGTGCTTTCACAACTCCATTGAGTATACACTTGTATATAAAGCACAAAGTGTATTGACAACCTGACTATATGGGGCTCTGAGAAGAGTAAATATGTGTGTCAAGTTATAAGCAATAAGCTGACTAGCATACATTGCGATGACATATGGTATGTCATAAGCAATGAGCTCATCATCAGAGGGTTCAATTTGTTTTGAAAATATTGTGTACAGCGATTTGTACGGGTTTTTCCTATCATTAATTATAAAATATTTTGGTTATCAATTTCAAGTTCGATTATCAATTGGCCAAAATTGTGTAGCTTTTCGCTACGCAATACTGAAGAAATTGAACACTGCATCTTTCATTGCAAAGTATGGGCTGGCAGCACAACGGACATGGGTGGCTGGCTTAGGATGACAGTTCAATAATGATGCTGTGGTCCAGCTGCTCAAAGGCAAACAAAATATATCTCAAAGTGGTCAGTCCATGCCCCTTGCCTCTGGCGGCTGATAGCTTTAAGACTGATCTCCAGGTTGATCAGGTCCCTAGATCCTTGTTATGTCACCCTGATGGACCTCCTGATCATTTGTTCATTATTAAATCTCAACCTACTATGTTACGGATTCCTAAATTGTTTTAGTGTTGTCTACTGTTGTTATTATTATTATTTAACAATTAGATACAAACGCAGGTACAGGATGACTAGTACAGTACTATATGTAACTTGAAGACTGAATCATATGCTTGTTATAATATCACTAAGCCATTGCTAATGCTTGACATCACTGATAATAGAAATATCAGAGAATATGTTATTCATGGTTCTAATAGAAATATCATTTTATGCGTACCAGTGGTCTCTATAATTATATTGACTTAACAATTAGCATTACTGTAAATTGAATAATCTGACAGTAATGTGCAGCATTTGTTGAGCTCAGATAATACTACATGTATTTCTCAATTAAAAATAGCTAATGAAAGAAGAATTACCTAAGTAGAATTGGAATTCTGGCTTTTTAAATCAACTGTTAAAAATTGTCCTCTCCAGGACATTTAAAGAAACAGAACAAACTCGTGAAATATACAGCTTAATTTCTGGAGTGAAATCCACCCTTCACAAACCTTTAACTGGAAGGGGTGTGCAGCGCATTTCAACAAATGGGACATATAAATAAACATCCATTATTGGCATTGACTGCCCAATTTCTATCTTCAAAGAGTCAGGCTGTTGTTATTGCGATTGAATCTAAATTTTACATGGCCCTCAACTACATCATATACCGGTATGTATGTGTGTGATCAACAGCACTTTTCTTTATAAATAAACTTTTTAATGTAGGGTCCAATTTATTGATTTATCAGCACAATTTAAGTTTCTATATTCAAATGTTAAAAAAATGTCCTCTCCAGGACATTTTAACAACAGAAAATTCCTAAAATAGAACGCCTGATAATTTTGTCAATTTTGTGAATATTGCCCCGAAATTTTGAACGTGTCTGCTCCTACCCTTCTACTAGTTGCTCTCTTCATCCTGAGCAGCAAGTAGTGTTTTATTTTATTAAATGGTAATTGAAAGGACGGCAGGTGTGTGATTTCTCAAAGGTTTTTTGGAAAATGTATGACATTTTTTCGTTCATGACTATAATAACACTTTTTGTCTCACAATTAAAATAAATATGAACCAGTCAAACAGTGTAGGGACAAAAAGAGTCAATTTTAGCTCTTAATGCCTCTCCTGCAGCCACTGAGAAAATTAATGTAATTATTTTCCAATATGGTTATCTGACATTTAAAATTTGCTTGAAATTTTATTCAGTCAAGTTGTTGCTCTGAAAACTTGCAAGAAGATCCACAACATATATCTGCATCATATAAAGTTGGAATAATACAACATCAAACACCTTTAAAAAAACACATTTTGAGACAAATTATGCAACCTATACCATGAAAGTGCCCTGTAGTCCTGTCAGATAAGAAGGGAGAGGGACTTCCTGTGGGACCTTTCTGACGTCACAGCAGTGGCTCGTGGACACGGTAGTGATGGGTATCATTGCTCCCTGAGGGCAGCACTGTCGTGTCTGCAGACTTCTCTCCCATTTTCTGTCGACCTCCACCTACTAGACGAATGGCGGCCTCAAAGATTGTGTCATCACTCGGAAACCGGGCAAAAATTTGCAAAATATCTGAACCTCTGCTTGCAAGTACTCTGGCCTATCTTGAATGAATTACACTTATTTTAGTTTAATAATCACCTTTCTACTGTTCGGGCGCTATCAGCTGTGCTATCTGCTCCCCTGTTGTCAAAGAATGATTTTTTTTTCGTCATCTCGTCTGTGAGCTAATCTTTCTCGACACTGCTATATAGATACAGCTTTTATTTCAGTTCCACAGATGTAATGAGTAAATATGTCTTGAATTGTCCTGTTTGATATGATCTTTCCCCAATCGCCACCAAATATGTTTACTAGCCCTCCATATGTTTCATTGTTTCTATCACATACTTGTCCTTTGATTTTCACAATTTGTCTTGATTTAATTTATTTTTTAAATACATCAGTCACTTTGAGATAATCAACTTTATTCATCAACTAAGCTTCCTACCTCGCGGTATGATAAGCAGTAAAGTGTTTTGCATTTGTTGTATTAAAAGTAGCTACCACTTTGCCGCAGAATTTCCTGCTTTCACTCTCCTTCGGCGTTTCGTTTGGCTCCCTGTTTGTTTGCCGGGTCTAATGAAAAAGCGCCACCGTTTCCCTTAAGCAGTTTAGTGTAGCGGATTGTGGAGCAATCCGCACCGGGAGACAAAACGACAACTCTGAATTAATCCAGCCAAAGAGTACCGCACACAAAAAAAACATTTGTTTTGCCAGCCATGTCACGTATGGCATTAATGGGCCTGGCTTTTTGTCGTCTTTCTCTCGAGCAGCACATTTCTGCTTTGGTTATTTCGCTTGTCATCCTGTGTGGATCGGGACGCGGAGGGTTAATTCTCGGAGACTTAGGGATCAGTACTGTCGTGCAAAGCCAAAAGACAGTAACTGTTTACTTCTCAAGTATGAACAGTTACTGCCTTTGTGATTTGCAGAGCAGAGTAGGTGTGATCATCTGTATGCTGGGAAGCTCCCCCGCTCCCTCCCGAGCCACATGATCAATGAACACTGTACACCCCTCTGTCTTTACCATGGAAGCATCTCTGCCATATCCATCTATTTATCTCAATAATACCCCCATGCAAAACAAAAAGGCAGTGACTTCTTACTTAAAAGTAATCAGCTGTTGTCTTTTGGAATTGTATGGCAGACCACTGGGCGTTATTTTTCACAAATCCCCATGTAAATTTAGTGACTGCAGCTCATTGACGCGGGTTCCTTCTACTCTCTGGCAGTGGGATGCATTTCTCTCTTGCAGTGGAAATTTCCACCGATGCGGTACGGGAGACCTGGCCCCGCCTCGCCGCCCGTTTGTTATGTGTTGGGACCGATAATCTGGTAACGTTAGTCCTGTTTTATTCGTGTGGCTTGCAGGTTTTCGAGCCGGAGAAGATATAACAAGCGTGATGCATCGCGTGGCTGTGACCGTGTGCTGCCTGTTGGCGTGTGTTGGCCTCGTCTTCTGTGAGGTGGGTCACCAGACCGGCCAGCAGAGGCCACCAGTTGTCGTCCAGCCGGGCGCTGGCCACAAGCGAGCACAACAGTTCCACGACAAGACCCACACTGAAGACAAACAGTAAGTTGCCGCTCAGTCGTTGGTAATCCGAGTATGGTTATCGCAGATTAGTAATAGTAAGTCATATTACTGATTGATATCTGATTAGAATATGCAAATGAAATCTATTAAATTGAAAGACGACGTTTAAAATTAGCTGGTAATGTATACAGTATATCTTTTTGGCTAATTAAATATGTATCACACCAACGCTTAATGCTAAATTGTTATAGATCAAATATAGCTCAAATTCATTTTCTACATTTTCAATGATGTCAGATTCCACCGTCTCTGTGACACAGGCTGGTGTAGAGTGTTCGTTTGGTGTTGTCCAGAGCAAACCAACACTGTTCCCCATCCTATGTCGCAGAGAAGTGGATTCTGACACATATACCAATTTTTCAAGTTGCCAACATGGAAAATGCAAATTGGTAACATTTGATCTGTAACAAAATATAACTCGTTTCTAATCGCGTCTAAGGCGTTTATTTAAAAACATTTTATTGGAACTTAAGACTGTTTTCTACAATGTAATTAATATGTGTTTAAACAGCACATTTTTCTTAGATTCAGCAAAAATATATGTATATTTTAAAATATTGATTTGTCGCACTAGTTAATGTCTGACAATTTTTTATTTTGTTGGTTTTATCCAGGCACATTATGGAGCATCTTGACGGGCATGTAGACGGGGACAAACTAAGCGATAGAGAAATGAATTTTCACTATTTCAAAATTCACGACTATGATCAAAACAGTCGTTTAGATGGTATTGAGCTGATCGCAGCTCTTACAGATTATCACAGAGGTAAGTGAACCTGGTAGTGAAGCTGTCTTACTTTATTTTACTGTAAAAAGCTGTCTATTTTATTGTAAAATGTGTTATCCTGATATATGTGATGACACACAGTGAATAAGTTGTTTTTATGACTGTTTTAACTCCTTATCCGCTTATGTGATTCATCATTTTGTGTCCTTGATAACTGACTCAATTTCCTAAATCCAAGTGTTTTATAACAATATTTGACATTTGTCCTAAATTTGTCAGCCAATTCAACCAATCTTTGTCCCCTACAACTACATATCGAGAATTGCGACAGAAGAGTGCAGCTTGTAGATGAAGATTGCACATTTGATATATTCAGGATCGTAAGAGTTTTAATGGTCGAATAAAATCGCATTTAATTAGAAATCTGTAATTAATTATAGTTTTTTTCAGCCGCTCAGCAATTGCAACATAGATCATTTTGATTTCTTTCGCAAATGTTGTGTACATTTTATTACCGCGCTTCTATCACTGTTTTAAATTGAATATCTCTTAATAGATATTTTTATATTGGAATAACATTACGCGCAAGTATAATTAAATACATAATTTAGGCCCTTCACTAAAAATAACAATAATAGAGGGACTGACGATAGCATGAGAAGAACACATGCAATTCAATCAATGATATCCTTTTGAAATCATTTGCTAATAACTCTTGTCAATAATTCCACTTTGTTTATCACGTTAATCAAATAAACCTGATATAGTAAAAGCCCCTAATGCTGAAATAGATGGGTTACGTCGTTTCCTGAAGAAATATAAGGGTGCAAAAAAGGTGTGTTTACTCAATGTGGAGGCAGCGTGTAAGATTTGGCACAACTTTGAAACAGCGCTGTGAGAGTGTCTTGTTTATCGCATTATTCAGCAAAAATGGTACGCTGGCTTGATGTTGGGGCAGCGTCGTTGACGGTGGGCCAACCTAAATCCAGCATTGGTTGATTTCCTGGGTATAGCTTGGGGACAGGGAGACTGGGTGTTTTTCTACATCAGTGTGGCAGGTAGCCACGGGGAATGAAAAGTGAGTGACACACTGTAATGATAGCCAGGCACGAGACCTAATAACACTGTTCACAAAGCAATGTATATCAGTTAACGTTGATAGCTAGAAAATCAGCAGATAGAAAGTAATGGTGCGCATTTTTTTCTTTTCCAACTAAGCTCACAGCGTTGTGGACTGTCAGCCAACATTTAACCAATATTGGGTCAATGTCTGGTGTTTGGTGTATTTTCCTGATACGTTTTCAAGCAAGTTACAAAACAAATAAAATACCACTGAAATTCACAAAGTATTTTCGGTCAGATAGATGCTCAATTACGTACAAAATTCAAATAATTTTTCTTATTTAAAGCTGAATATTGCATCAGCAATTCCAGCTTCGAATGAATGAAAATTACGAAGTAACAAACCAAAATTACAACGTGTAATATGCTACACCACAGCCTGATATAAAGTAGCGCTTTTGGGCGCGGTTGTTAATGGCATTTATGGAGGTACAGTGTATTTTCGGGAGGGTATGTCTTATCTCTTTTAGGATACCTCACATTTCGATGCCAAGTTTTGCCCAATTTAATGTACTCAGGTTTTTCTAATGACGTTGTCATCGACGCATATAATTATTCTTTCAGCTGACAATTTGACTGAACATTATTGTCTGTCTTCTTCGTTCCCGTCTGTCTGACCGTCGTCCATCCGCAGTCTGTCTGGTCGTTTAGGCGTTGGCCTTGTTATAATGAGTCGACCAGTGCGATATAAGGCCAACTTATCAAATTTAGAAGCGTTAAATTGATCTTGTCGACGCAATAATTTGGTGAGACTTCCGGCTTAAAAAAAAAGTTTCTTTCCTATGTTCTAAAATAAACTCAACATAATTCAAAAATGACCGGCAATTGGTCACTTTTTATACCGGTAATTATTTAGGCCCTAACTAGTGTAAAATAACATCATACTTCGCCGCCTGTCTATTTGTGAGTGTCATCTCTTCCTGCGTGTTATCTTGCAAAATAACCTGACTAGCTCTAAAATTGCACCATTCATGATAAAGATGAGACATGTTTTCTTTAAAAACGCCTGATTTCTTCTACAGTTGTTTTGGCTTAAAAGTGCCAATGACTCGTTTTCAGTGCTGCGCTGCATGTCTATATTCGAATATTCAGTCACCGTTTCCTATAAAGATTTGATTATCATTCAGGACCCATATGTGCTATAGACACGTGAATACGATAGCTCGAGAACCTTTAGTCAGATTTCCTCATATTTATGTATGCTATCTGTCTGGTTAAAGAATCATTCAACTGCAAAATGCGCATGCCTGGGACGGTCAAGTGTAGGCCAACAGTAGCCTATTGTGTACAGATTGACGGCATTAATATAGCCACTGAACTGATTACAAGATATTACTCAAACGATACATTGATTCAATACTGTTTTAATGCTAGGCCAACGTCTGCGACGCTGGCCCAACATTGAACCAACATTGGATACATGTACAATGTTTGAGAGAAAGTCCTTCTGCTCAGCAAAGACAAAACATTTGTATAACATATATACAACGGCGGCCCAACGTCTTCGACGTTGTTACAACATTGCATAAAGTCATACAAATGTTTTGTGTTTACTGGGTGTCAATACAAGCTTGGGGTCAGGCCGTTTCCACATCCCCTCAGAAATACAGTCAGTTTGTTTGCAAGCCAACGACCACGTAAGGTCAAGGGCTAAGGGCTTTGAATTAACAACTCATGATTGTCGCTCAAGTGTATATGAACTTGCTGTGATTTGAGAACCTGCTCTTAATGAGGCTTTGGGTATGAAACGCATATTTAGTATTATTATGGAATAGGACCTTGGCCTACCCACGGGCACTATTGAATTCTGGGGGACCCTTGTTCTGCGAATTTTGACAGTTGACCATACCTTTAACGAACGAAAATGTTTTGGCTCTCAGTTCAGCAATTCTTGTGGAAATGGCAAGCGTCTTAGCAAAATGTTGGTTGATTAGTTAACTATCGCACGTGTTGTCATAAGGTAGGCTCCATACTTACTACCATTAAGCCTAGTGAGTTTTGCTGATTGTTTTCGTTTTGAATCAGAAATTTCGGGCTATTCTTTTTAAAATATGGTTGAAAAATTAAATTATATTTTTCTCTGGTACTGTTGGTCCGATCTGACTTCCAATTTAATCCGGATTGAGCTATAAAAGAGTAATTTGTCTTCAAGCAGTCACATCATCTACAAAAAGTAACCTTTGAATTATACTAGTCAGAAAACGTTTGGGCTGTATAATATATACAAGTAAACATTTGGACTGTATAGTATATACAAATAAACGTTTGGCTGTATAATATATACAAGTAAAGTTTGAGCTGTATAATATATACAAGTTAACATTTGGACTGTATTGTATATACAAATAAACGTTAATGTTTGGCTGTATAATATATACAAGTAAACGTTTGAGCTGTATAATATATACAAGTAAACATTTGGGCTGTATAATATATACGTTATGTGCATTGCCCACTTTGACTTGCCAAAAATGTCCAGCAGTTCATTTCAGATTCAGCATATTAATATCTGAAGATAAACGAAGCTTGTGGAAAATATCTTGGTATTTATATCAATTTCACAACTTTCTCAGTGTTACGCGTCTTAGTTTCCATATCAATTCTGTCCTTGGCAGATATTGTGAGTGACGAGAGTGTTGTAGTTATGGTGACGGCTTGACCAGGCTCTCTGTCCAGCTACTGGCCGAGATTGACCGTAGACATGGCATGTGCTGGAAGTGGCACCCGCGTAATGTGGTGTCCGTAACCGCTGTCCGTAGCCGCTGTCCGTAATGCCCACAGCCCGCCCCGACATATCCTAAAAAACACACAACGCTGATGGAATGCCGGTTTGATGCTGCGCCAGCGTCGCAGATAGTGGGCCTACCTCAAGCCAGCATTGGATCGACCACTCCTGTTTTTTTGGGATACCATCCCAGCAAGTAAGATAATTTTTCCCAATGTTGTTTTATTTTTGTCCACTGTCTGCGAGGCTGGGCCAACATTATTACAACACTGGTTCAAGGTGTCAGCATGTTTTTTCTGGGATTTCATCCCAGCATGAGCAAACAAAAGATTGACCCGATGCTGTACTAATGCTGGTGAACCGTCTGCGACGCTGGCTCAACCTGAATGCAACACTGGTTCAACGTCTCTTGCAAACGAGATACTTTATCCCAATGTTGTACTAATGTTGGTCCACCGTCTTCGACGCTGACCCAACATTAATACACCCTTGGATGAAGTAGTGCTGTTTTGTGGGATCTCAGCAAACACAAACTATTTGTATAACATGTGTACAACGTCGGCCCAACGTCTTCGACGTTGGGCCGACGTTTTACAAATGGTATACGAATATTTCGTGTTTGCTGTGATGTCCTGTGCAGACCACGGCTCACTACACACTGCCACAACACGTCCTGCCATCTCGCCCCGGGACATCTTCTCGTCGTAACTCACCCCGTAAATGTGACCCCCTCTTTCAGATGTGACGGCCAGATAACACGGGGCGCTATGGTAATTGTTTTGTTTTAGGCCAGCACCCAGAGGAGCCCGTGCTGCCTGAGAACGAGCTGCAGCTAATGGTGGACTCCATATTGGTGGGCGATGATTTGAACAGCGACGGTTATGTGGACTGGCCCGAGTACATGATTGCCCAAAAGAGGAGGTGATACTGCCGTTCTCATAGCATGATACGCCTGGTGGTGACAGTAACCAGCAACATGCCCGCCTAGCTTTCTGTCCAAGTTTGTGTTGTAGACTCATGAAATTATTGATTTCGAATACAGAAATTATTGTCCCAAGTATGGTATTCTACCCCCTAATTTAAATTACAAATGAATAACATCGGTGATTATCCGATCTCGTCATTTGACAGGCTGAGCCACTCTTTCATTGGTCGGAGGTAGAACACTTGTTCCAAATTATCGAGAAACAAAGAACAGCAAATTATATTGCTATTTCGACAAGAATTCGTATTTAGAAAAATGTAAAGAATGTGAGAAATCTTTCAAATTGTTCATATTTTATCATTTAATTAAATTTCCAAGTGATCTAATCGGACAGGAGGCTAGACTGGATCTGGTCGGTATGGCAGCATGTCAGGATATTTCTGTGTGTGGACGGTGGCAGCATCACTTGTCGTCTGGTCTCTCTAATGCTTTATATTTGTTTCAGCTGGTGCAATACTATGGATCCCCCCCCCCCCAGCAAATATGAGATATTGGTCAAATGTTGCTTCAATGTTGGGCCAGCGTCACAGACGGTGGCGCAACATGGAAACAAATAAACAGTCAATCAATACCTCATGTTTGCTGGTATGGACCGTGGGTCTTCTCAATGTTGGTGAAGCGATGGCACAATGTTAATCAACAGTCTGAGATATTGTCACAACCTTGAGCTAGCGCTTTACCGATGTATCTTTCGAATCGATCCTTGGCTAATTCTAAAAATGAATGTGTGCTATGTATTCGTGTTAATACAACAGTAGTCAATTGATTGAATTACTTTGATATTTCTTTCAGAGCACGAATTTATAATTTACAAGCCAGACAGTGAGCTCATACTCTTTATGCTATAATGTCATTTTCGTTTATAGAAGACGAATGAAAGATAAGAAATACCTAGGGTTATGAAGTTCTAATTATTTCCTGAGTTTGGGACTGCCAAAAGTCATATAAAGCCTGAATTGTTATACCAGATGATAGCATATAATGAAAAGAATAGCTGAAGCAAATATGTCCATTCAAAAAAACATCGAGTCGAATTCATCTCAATAAACTTTAAATTACTGAAGATGGAACTACGTATGTTTGATGTATTGCATGACCAAGGAATTAATGTAAGGGTTTGCACGTAGCTGGTGAGCCAAAGGGAAATCACATGTCTTGTTTGTGTTTGTGAGGACTGGGCTAATGGCTTGTTGTTTAAAATGTAGTATTCTACCGTTGGGGGATTTTATGCTTTTTGCATGAAATGATTCTGAACAATATTTGATGCGTGTGTTCTCTTAGACTATACAGTATATGGTATCATTCATTCTCTTGAAGTTTGGAGTTTGATTGAAAGAAAAATACGTTCTTTTAAAAAAGCACGACTCTTAATAAAAATGTTTTCTGACTATCGAAATGTATGTCAATTTAAATTTGACCTGACATATACATTACATAGTTTGTACTGGTGGTTGGAAACCTTGAAAATGATTGAATTTCACAAGAAGTATTTCATGCCTTGAAAGTGCCTGACAATTTTGGTATTCAGAGACAGCCACTTGAATGTTTGACCGCTGACTGATTGCACATGGTATCCTACCGCTGTTTTATTTCGCATGGGGGCCTACATTGCAAATGATCTCAAATATTGTTGTACTTTATTCATGTACATATATTATTATGGTATTGTAATGAAATTTATTTATTTATTGAAAAATATTTATACAGGATAATGTCTATTAGACAATATTAGCAATCAAGCTATTTTACATATGTGGTGAATTTTTTTACATACATCATAATAAAAATAATCAATTAATATAGAAAATAAACATGCAAAAATACACATGCACAATACACATGCAAACATACATTATATGACCATATAATTAATATTAATGTAGCAGAAAATGTACTTGCAGATAGCATGTACAAAAGTACATGGTAAAATTATCATGATTATATAGACTATCACAATATAGTTAAAATTAACTGAGAATTGTCGGTCATCAGTTTCCCACACTGAAACCAGAAATAAAATATTTAGCAGTAAAAAAGACACCATGGAATGCGAAGAAACCCAATTAAAGCCTATAGGGTCTTTGATAGAGCCCCTTTGCCATGTATATCGACATATACATACATCCATAAATAAAAATATAGCAACTACCATAAAATACATCGGCTGGCCTTTTGGAATTTCTTCAGCCGAGATTTAAATGTATTGTATGTGTGCGAATCTCTGATGTTCCAGAGATTCGAATATTTGAATATTGTTAAATTTGGTTTGTTAGATGGAGATTTTTATTTATTGAAGCTCTTGTTAATGCACTATGATGTTCTGCAACGGAGTAAAAAAATGAGAAATATAGTTTTGTGCCAAGTTGTATAGGCGATACAGCAAGTTTTAAAAATTCATATTGTCCTCTTATTGTTTGCCATCCGAAGTTTCTGATAATGTTTACACTAAAATTCATCCCAGTTTAAATTTTAGTTTGCAATACCGGCAGCTCGTTTATGTAAATGTTGAGTGTTTTTCAGAAATCGATCCCCTGAAAAAGCTTACAGACCTGATGAGTAGTTGAGTCTACATCTTTCACTATGTATTATAATATGCTTAATGAAGACATATTGGCGTATGTGTTCAAAATGATTGACATTTGTTAGCCGGTCCGATTTCAAATAAAATTAAAAAAATAGCTGAATACAATGCGGCACTTAATGACGCGTATTGTTGCCCCCTTCCCTTGTAATTGTAACTTTACAGTATGCTGTATTAACGCTTAAACAAGTTATGAGAATATTTTCTGCATTTAACCCGACTCGGCCATCTTAGTTACATCAAGGAATGCATAGATCTGTGAGCCATTACGTGGTTAGTTTACCATTTAAAGCATTATGCTGTATCAAAGAATCTTTTTGTATCTATAACCTAATTTTCTACATCTAACGGTTTTGGAACAACCGTGTTAACAATATAATTATGTCTTAACAATAAGTTAATGGTAAATTTGTATATAAAGTCACCCACTTCAAGTCATCTTTATCCACCTCAAGTCGTGAATTGCGACATAGATATATTGCAAGAATGAATATGTGAAAAACCGTCCAGATTCCTTTTAGATGAATTTACTATATTTGTCTTCTCGAACAAAGTTTTACTCATAAGCTTTTAATCAGTAATTTAATATTTCAAAAATTAAAGGACACTGCCAGTGACAGTCCGAATTCTCAATCTTGTTTACGATGTTGAACTTCGTCTGCATTGCTAACTGCACAAATTGGAATAATGTGAGAATGGATTGTCAATATCTATATAATTTCTACGGACAGCTCGAAATTTTAGCGTACAACCTCATATTTTTGCGTCATTGTCCACTGTACGACCTCTTTTACACCTTATTCCGTACACTTATTAGCTCCCGCCGTCACCGTAGGTGAGACGGAGGGAGCTATGGATTCTACCTCCGTTTTTTTTTGCCTCTTCTTTTGCCTATAACTTTGTAAGAAAATAAGCTAGGATAACAATTTTTGGTATGTGGGTTACTTCCAGGTGGATAATGGACAGGTTAAAATATTTTTAATCTGAATTCAATACGCAAGGTCGCAGAGGAGAAAATGATGATGTTACGGCGTTGGGCAGTTGGGCCGTTGGGCCGTCCGTAAACAATTCTTTTCCGGAGCATATCTCTGAAATTACTTGTCCGATTGTCTTCAAATTCTACACACAACACCCCTAGGGTGTCTAGTTGTGCCTTTTGGGGTATTTGAACTTTGACCTACTTCTGTTTCAGAACTATAACCTATTTAGACGTTTTGACGCGCACTTCGTTTCCGGAGCAGATCTCGAAAAGTACTGGACCGATGACAGGCATATTGCACATACATGTTCTCTAAGGTCCCTAGTTGTTCTTTTTCAGGTTTTTGGACCTTGACCTTGAAGTTGACCCAGCACTTTGACCTAATTTATAACATCGGTAAATCCGACTGAAAGATTTTGCGGAATATCATGAAAACCGCTCAAGATTGCTACACCATTACTATAAAACAAATTGTGAGGTTTCAGGAGAGGATGCATCTTAAAAAATTTCAAGTCGATAAAATTAAAAATGGCCGCCTATCGGCCATTATTCACCTCGACAGGCCTGATATTGCAGAATATCATGAGAACCGCTCAAGATAGCTACACCATTAATATCAAATAAATTGTAAGGTTTCAGGAGAGGATGCATCTTGAAAAATTTCAAGTTGATAAAATTCAAAATGGCCGCCTATCGGCCATTATTCACCTCGACAGGCCTGATATTGTGGAATATCATGAAAACCGCTCAAGATATCTACACCATTACTATAAAACAAATTGTAAGGCTTCAGGAGAGGATGCATTTTGAAAAAAATCAACTCGTCCAAGTTCAAAATGGCCGCCAATCGGCCATTATTCACTTTCACATGGCCGTTTTTTGGTAAACTGTGCTAGATGGCTAGACCATTACTATAAAAAAAATGTGTGATTTCAGGAGAGGATGCATCTTGAAAAAATTCGACTCGATAAAATTCAAAATGTCCGCTTATCGGCCATTATTCACTTTTACATGGCCGTTATTTGGTCAACCGTGCTAGATGGCTAGACCATTACTGTAAAACGAAATGTGAGATTTCAAATGAGGATGCATCTTGAAAAAATTTGACTTGATCAAATTTAAAATGGCCGCCTTTTCGGCCATTATTCATTTTCACATGGCTGATATTTGGTAAACCGTGCTAGATGGCTAGACCATTACCTGATTACTATAAAACAAAGTGTGAGTTTGAGGGGGAGGATGCACCCTGAAAATTTTTAACTTACGAATTCAAAATGGCCGACAATCAGCATTATTTACCTCGATAGGCCTGATATCAGGTAAACCGTGCTAGATAGCTAGACCATTACTAAAAAACAAAATGTGACGTTTTGGGAGAGGATGCCTTTTAAAAACTTTCGACTCAATCGAATTCAAAATGGCCGCCTATCGGCCACTATTTACTTTCACATTGCTGATATTTGGTAAACCGTGTTAGATAGCTGGACCATTACTATAAAACAAAATGTGAGATTTCAGGAGAGGATGCATCTTGAAAAATTTTGACTTGATCAAATTCAAAATGGCCTCCTATCGGCCAATATTCACTTTCACATGGGCGATATTTGGTAAACCGCGCTAGATTGCTAGACCATTACTATAGAATGAAATGTGAGATTTCAGCTGAGGATGCATCTTGGAAAATTTTGACTTGGTCAAATTCAAAATGGCCGTCTTTAGGCCATTATTCACTTTCGCATGGCCGATATTTGGTAAACCGTGCTAGATAGCTAGACGATTACTATAGAATGAAATGTGAGATTTCAGCTGAGGATGCATCTTGAAAAATCCGACTCGATCAAATTCAAAATGGCCCCCTATCGGCCATTATTTACTTTCACATGCCCAATATTTTGCAAACTGTGTTAGCTGTTAGTCCATTACTATAAAACAAAATTTGAGGTTTCGGGGGAGAATGCACCCTAAGTTTTTAACTAATTTATATCGAATTCAAAATGACCGTAAATCAGCTATTAGTTAACTCGATTGGCCTGATATCGGATAAACCGTGCCAGATAGGTAGACCATTACTGGGATACTGATTAGGATCATTAATTTCAATGGAGGTTTGCAATCTCTGACAGACTGTCTAGTTCTTATCTTACTCTTAGACTGCGCTTTTTAGACCTAGTTGTCTTGCGTCTTGATTTTTGACCTAGACTAGGACTACATTAATAACCCTACACAAAATTGCTTAAATCAAATTCTAATTCGGAGCGGGAGCTGGACTGGTTATGATGATAAATACGACGATTTTGAACACGCTTTGCTAATTGCCGCTCATGGTATGCCTTCTCGTCTTCTCTTCCCCAATATTTTGATTAATTTGATTTGTTACGAAACAACTGGGTGGATTGCAATCATGTTGCATATAATTCTGGGGTTCAAGAATTACCTTTTGAGCTGGTTAGCAAATTAATATACCAGACAGACAGATACAGACATACCGTTATGTAAATCCGACATGTAAATACCGTTATGTAAACCCATCTTGTGTGTATATATGCGCATACGGTACCGCCACTTTCAATCTCCAAAGGTAAGAGTTACGAATATACGAGCCTGTATTTTCCGCATATAATGTTTACAAGGCGTACATGTATGCATATTATCGTCTGAATATTTTGAAGTAGAATCGCGTGTGACATTGACCCGATGTTAACATCTCAGAGACGTTGGGTGACCTCGCATGCTGAGCTAGGTCAGGCTATGATTTCTCTGTTAGTTCTACCAGCTCTGCTCGGCAATGTAAATGCCAGTAACTGCTTGGGTTTCAAGTAAGCAGTACCTGCCTTCTGGCTTTTCACGACAAAGTTTCTCAGAGTAGAATATCAGTCGGCAGCAAGCAAGAATAGAGCGCCTGGTTGGATTGGAACTGTCTGTCTTTACTTCCAAAACTGACACGAACAGGAAACCGCCGGTTTTCCCTGACAGTGGACATTTCTTTTCCATTTCTGCACCACGCCGTTTTGGTCTAGGCACACCCAGTGTCTGAGCGGCTCCCATATGGATTCTGACATGGTAATTAGAATAAATTGATAGAAATAACCAGCCATCGCAGTCAATAATCTCCAATCGATGGATATATTTTTCACTTGCGTGTAGGTTGGTATGCCACTAAACAGCATTAATGAGAACTGACTTATCGCCACTGGTACAAAACACCAAGTGCTCACCAAGTATTCGCACAATGTTTGGCCAGCCATCATCAGACACTATTTAGAAATAACGTCATGTTTGCCATTTTCAGTTATGTAGAACATCGGCTTCGATGTGGGGCCGACTCTAAATCGACATGGCTAATGTTTTTGCTGGACTGTAAAACAGCTCGTACCACAGACTAAATTACCGTGTTGACGTCTTACAAATGCTGAAAATGGCGTAGTATGCCAGTTTCACTCACTGCCAATATAGTCATGTCATTATTTATCACGAATAAAATTGCAAACACGAATTTGTGACTTGGGTGAAAAGAACGCATTATAAATGGCTAATTCTAGTTTTCTTTTGGCACATGAATGTTTTCTCGATGTGACGGGACATCCATTTCCTGGACGTTATTTGCAATTTGGCGATTAGTCAATGACAGCAAGATTTTGTAAATGAAAGATGTGTTTCCTCTTGTCAGATCTTGCGTGCAAGTCGATAACACAAATGGAAACAGGGCGTCACCCTTCAGGCTCTGTTAAGCTGTAACCGCTTACTTCAAGTAAACAGTTACTGCATTTTGGCCTTGCAGAGCAGTGCTACCCAGCAAACACGAGGCGTTGGCCCAATTTTGGGCTTATGTTGGGCCAGCGTCGTAGACAATGGGCCAACAACATCCCAACATTGGGCCAACGCCTCGTGTTTGCTTGGTAGGCTGTGGCTGTTTTTCTTGCTAATAAGTCATTGTTTTGAAATATTTCTATACCAAGGCTTTAGATTCAATTACCAGCGGGGCTGGAATATTTTAACGTTTTTCGGCACAAACACATGCGCATCCAAACACAAGGACGCGTGCGAAATAGACATATTTATACAGTACATAAACACACTGACACATGTGAACGAACACCTACACAAACACACTGACACATGTGAACGAACACCAACACAAACACACTGACACATGTGAACGAACACATGCACAAACACACTGACACATGTGAACGAACACCCACACGAACACACTGACACATGTGAACGAACACATGCACAAACACACTGACACATGTGAACGAACACATGCACAAACACACTGACACATGTGAACGAACACCTACACGAACACACTGACACATGTGAACGAACACCTACACAAACATACTGACACATGTGAACGAGCACCTACACAAACACACTGACACATTTGAACGAATACCAACATAAACACACTGACACATGTGAACGAACACCAACATAAACACACTGACACATGTGAACGAACACATACACAAACACACTGACACATGTGAACGAGCACCAACATCAACACACTGACACATGTGAGCGAACACCAACATAAACACACGGACACATGTGAACGAACACCAACACAAACATACTGACACATGTGAACGAACACCAACACAAACACACTGACACATGTGAACGAACACCAACATAAACATACTGACACATGTGAACGAACACATGCACAAACACACTGACACATGTGAACGAATACCTACACAAACACACTGACACATGTGAACGAGCACCTACACAAACATACTGACACATGTGAGCGAACACATGCACAAACACACACACTGACACATGTGAACGAACACATGCACAAACACACTGACACATGTGAAAGAGCACCTACACAAACACACTGACACATGTGAACGAACACCTACACAAACATACTGACACATGTGAACGAGCACCTACACAAACACACTGACACATGTGAACGAACACCTACACAAATACACTGACACATGTGAACGAACACCAACACAAACATACTGACACATGTGAACGAACACATGCACAAACACACTGACACATGTGAACGAAGACCTACACAAACGCACTGACACATGTGAACGAACATCCACAAACACACTGACATATGTGAACGAACACCTACACAAACACACTGACACATGTGAACGAATACCTACACAAACACACTGACACATGTGAACGAGCACCTACACAAACATACTAACACATGTGAACGAACACATGCACAAACACATTGACACATGTGAACGAAGACCTACACAAACACACTGACACATGTGAACGAACACAATCACAAACACACTGACACATGTGAACGAACACATGCACAAACACACTGACACATGTGAACGAACACCTACACGAACACACTGACACATGTGAACGAACACCTACACAAACATACTGACACATGTGAACGAGCACCTACACAAACACACTGACACATTTGAACGAATACCAACATAAACACACTGACACATGTGAGCGAACACCAACATAATCACACTGACACATGTGAACGAACACATACACAAACACACTGACACATGTGAACGAGCACCAACATCAACACACTGACACATGTGAGCGAACACCAACATAAACACACGGACACATGTGAACGAACACCAACACAAACATACTGACACATGTGAACGAACACCAACATAAACACACGGACACATGTGAACGAACACCAACATAAACACACTGACACATATGAACGAGCACCTACACAAACACACTGACACATATGAACGAACACCAACATAAACACACTGACACATATGAACGAACACCTACACAAACACACTGACACATATGAACGAACACCTACACAAACACACTGACACATGTGAACGAACACCTATACGAACACACTGAAACATGTGAACGAGCACCTACACAAACACACTGACATATGTGAACGAACACCAACACAAACACACTGACACATGTGAACGAACACCAACATAAACATACTGACACATGTGAACGAACACATGCACAAACACACTGACACATGTGAACGAATACCTACACAAACACACTGACACATGTGAACGAGCACCTACACAAACATACTGACACATGTGAACGAACACATGCACAAACACACACACTGACACATGTGAACGAACACATGCACAAACACACTGACACATGTGAAAGAGCACCTACACAAGCACACTGACACATGTGAACGAACACCAACACAAACACACTGACACATGTGAACGAACACCTACACAAATACACTGACACATGTGAACGAACACCCACACAAACATACTGGCACATGTGAACGAACACATGCACAAACACACTGACACATGTGGACGAAGACCTACACAAACACACTGAAACATGTGAACGAACACATGCACAAACACACTGACACATGTGAACAAAGACAACACAAACATACTGACACATGTGAACGAACACATGCACAAACACACTGACACATGTGAACGAAGACCTACACAAACACACTGACACATGTGAACGAACACCTACACAAACACACTGACACATGTGAACGAACACCTACACAAACACACTGACACATGTGAACAAACACCTACACAAACACACTGACACATATGAACGAACACCTACACAAACACACTAGCACATGTGAACGAGCACCTACACAAACATACTGACACATGTGAACGAACACATGCACAAACACACTGACACATGTGAACGAACACATTTACGCATGTGCATAAACACGTGTGAACGCATGCACATGATCAAACACACTGACACATGTGAACACACTACATACACATATGAACAAATTCGCATACCCAAATACACTAACACATATGAACGTACGCACATACACGGGTGAATATACAATTTGAGGGGTCTTTCACTCTATATTTTTGAAGAAAAAAAGTTGCTTCAAATTATATATACTAGCGTTAGATATTGAGGGTAGGGTCTATGTGATACACATTTAAAATATAAAAGCTTATTCTCAAATACATTTGAAAAAAATTATGTGTTTTTTGTGAAGGACCGTAAAAATAAAATGTCAACTCAGCAACGGAATATATATATATATATATATATTTGATCATTTTCAAATCTTAAAGATCATATAATTATTGCTTTGTATGATAGCTTATTGATATTTTAGACTTTATAACACTTTAAAAAAAAAAATTGTTAAGACAGAACAGATATTTTATTGTGAAATTATGTAGTTGCTGAGTTTACATTAATTATTGTTTCTGAGCTGACAAGACACGAGATCTCTCAACACTTAAGAGCCCCATTTTCTGAGAAAAATTGTGTTGGCTTTGGTTCATCTTTTGAAAGACAAAAAGAAAATGGGAAAAATTGTGTTGGCTTTGGTTCATCTTTTGAGAGACAAAAAGGAAATGTGAACATAATATGCCTAATGCTGACAATTTATTTCAAAGACCATCGTACAATACATGCATGCCAATATAACGAGGGTAAATTAAATTCTGAAATTTAACTAGGTGTTATTTTTAGTTTTATTTTTTCTGTAATTTCTTTTCTAAAATACTCTCTCACTCTAATTTAATCAAAAGCAGCTTTTTTTAGCTGCATTTTACATTGATGGAGTTGAAATTTTAGTTTTCAGTCAACTCAGAAACGTATTTTTATTGTTGTAAAAATGTCTATATAAGCGAATACTCTCTCAATCTAATTTAATTAAAGCCAACTTTTTCAACTGCATTTTACATTTATAGATTTACGTTTTTAGTCTTAATTACATTAGTGAGACAGCTTAATTTAGTCAACTCAGGAACGTTTCTGAGTTGACTGGTCAACTCATAAACGTTGTTGTGTGGATGGAAATTATAATGTTGCTGAGTTGAATACAGATAACATAGAACGATATTAAATGCATTTAAAATAGATGTATCATTGCCCACCGATGCAGTAGGGGGATGACTATCATTATCAAGCACTTTGTTCAGTTTAACATGTTTTCAATGATTTTTTGCTAAATTATGAGCGTTTCTGAGTTGACACAGATAATGAATTCGTTTTAGGGGTGATTGTTTTGGTTATGAAATAGCAGTTCAAATTGAATGTTAACAAATATTTCACCTACCTCAAAATATTGGGACTTTTCAGCTGTCTCTGTGTATATCAAATTAATTGAATAGTATCACACCACAATTTGAGGAGTTTCGATAACACTGACGTTGACCTCTTGAGGTGAGACAACTAAAAAGCCTCAGTAAATGTATCCTTGGCAACTTTTTATATTAAGTTCATGTCTGTTTATGAATAAATTCCGTTGTACATAACAATTGCGCTACGAAATAACTCGGGGGTAAGTTATTCCCCAGAGATTTTTCCTGTTAAAACAGTCTATGTTTCAGGTGTTAGATATTGGGAGACATTGCATTCGTGTATTTTGGCACATTGCATGTTGATTAAAAAAAAATTAGTTAGAGATAATGAATTATTTATTTTTCCCAGCTTATCGCATTTCCCATAGGACAACATACAAAAATTGGATCCACACAATTCATAAATTCGTTCAGAATAGCCAAAAGACACTAAATGACCCTTACATTGTATATTCACCCAGTGTACTTGTACACATCGGAAGCGGCAATATAATTATACCGGCGAGTGAGAATGACAAGTAGGTCTACACATTTAGAAATTGAAGATGTGGTCAGCATTTCGCCGTCAATTTGGTAATAAAATACCTGGATTTAGGTGTCCAAGATATATTGGTTATGCATACCATCATTATGTAGATACCATTATTATGTGAGAATTTTAGGTTAATTTGTGCAAATGTACACTAATAATCTTGTTTTTCCCCACCATTTCAATTCTGTGATTGTATTGCCAGTAACTGCTATGCTGGCGTAATTAGTCGTTCATCATGGTGGATATCTCGGGCATGGACGCCCACCTCTCCTTTTTCTTCACTCTTTTCCTGAATTGTGTGTTTCTTTTTTTCTTTCAATTAAAGCAGGAATGCTAACGCAATAACTATCTTCAAATGGCGAAAAGTATTTCAACTTATGAAAAATAGACATCTCAAATTAAGATATTTGACTAAATATATTCGACTTATGAAATTACACTAATGAAATTTGCTCGATATATATTTATACGGCTATATACAGCAGTGCAAGTGGTAAACAACGCCACACAGTTTTGTCTCATATTTACTGACTAAATAGTATATATTGGAACCTTTTATTTTTTATTCTAATATTTTTCAGATTCACTTTTCGCAATCGCTCCAAGTTTACTTGGGTGTATACGTAAATTAACACCGCACAGTTTATTTAAGTGATATCACATGCACTGTTCATGACAATCTAAGACATTTTTGCAATGTAATTCTATGTCAAGGCACTATACACGGACAACACAAGGATGTCCGGGAAATTTAATGTTTGTGTACCACGTGGCTTCATCGTTCAAAGTTCTTGGTCACACTAATGTCATTAATGGTGGGTGTGATGGCGGCAAGTTGACAGAGCAAACTGGTTTTGTCAAACATTACGCCCGCTACAGAAGAAAATATACTAGTTTTCTTTCTGAGTATTTCTCCCTGGAGCCATTATGTAACCACCTTCGGGAAGACGGAAAAGTGGCCAAACTGCAGCCTGCAGCGACGCCCCCCAGTAAATTATCACTTGCAAATCACGCAGTTACTTTGCTGGACTTACCAGCAAATGCAGTAGCTGTTCACTTAAAATCAAGTAAGCCATTACAGCTTTTTTGCGCGACAGAGCAGTAAAAACAGTAGCTACTGACTTTTCAAGTTATCAGTTACTACATCTTTGGTCGATCGCCGGGCCGACGTCTCGGACGTCGGCCCGGCGATGGGCCCATGCCGGACCGGAGCGGAGCGTCTTGTGATAATTTTCCCGGCGGGCTGGTTTTGCGGCCAACCATGATTGAAAACAGTTTGCACGTCAGGCTACCCAAGAGAATATTATATCTCCTTTTCATCCCTCCCTCTTTCTCTCTCTTTCTTTCTGGTGCGTCGCGTTTTAGTTGCGAGTGCTTAAGTGTCGTAAAGGTGGGAAAATGTGCATTAGTGTTGTGAATATCTGACCTGGCATCTTTCATGTCTGGTGGAACTCAGTCAAAGATACTTTTGTATTCGACTTGATTCTGACCTTAAAGATAAAAAATTCCAACCAGGATTAACCCATCGGGGGACAAGGTCGTGGATAATTTTACTTTTTTGCTATTAGAAATAATTGTTATGTATTGCAAACAAAATTGTTTTCATGATGCAAAGCGGCATTATTCAAAGGTTTATAGCCCTCTCTTTATAGACCCTATATCATACTTAATTGCTAAAAGGGGTATCAGATGCGCTCAAAATTTCCAAACCGAGGCAAACGCGAGGCGTTGACTCAATGTTGTTTTAATACTGGTCCTCCGTCTACGACGCTGGCCCAGCATTAAAATTACATTGGGTCAACGCATCGTGTTTGCTGGGTACAAAACTATACGACGATGTTAAGAGATAAGGGTTTGTGTTGTGTGGTAAATCTCTGGTGTTATCTCAATCAGTTTGCATTATCTGATGCCGCTGACGTCTACTCTACTCTGCAACGCCTAAAGGCCGTAATTGTTTGCCTGAAAAGTGAGCGGTTACTACCTTTTATCTTCCCACTAAAGTACTGCTCCGATAGCTCGATCTCTGGCGAATAATAAGGTGTTCTAATCGTATGCGAAGCGCCGTTTTTAAATGTATAATAATTATAACTACCTGCGTCATAGCCACCATTTAACTGAACTATCATTTGTAGTTTTATAGGTCATTATGGCGTGGCTACAATAATGTCAATGATAAAATTTATAAACATTAAATCAAAAATCAAATGTTTTTTATTCGACAAATATTAAACATACATGTTCAAATTTGTAATCCTTCGAATATCTCGTAATTGATTTAAAAAAATATATAATTGTACTTCGACCATTATATACGCCGCTGTGTTTTGTATGTGCTTTGTTCTATCATTATGTGGTTGACATTTTCACTGCATACATCATTTTGTAGGTTGGTCGTAAAATGCTAATGCGAAAGTCGTCACTTTAGTTTGAATAGATTACAGAAGGGACAAACAAGAAATCTGCCCCAGCATGAAACCAGAACAGGGTAAACGTCCCGTGTTTGTCGCAGCGTAACTAGTCGGATCTTGCCCTAAAATGGACTGACATTCTTATCCAATTATTCGCTAAGAAAGTTAGATAGATGAAAGGTAGGTTGTCCCGGCCTCGAGCTTCTTCAGTTGAAGATATATTGACACGGTCAAACAGCTATCCATCACTTGATAAAGGGACACCCTAGCGGTTGATAAGGGTTTATCTCTGTCACTTCCGCCCTCTTCCTGAGTCCTCATTTGATTGAAGGCTTGGTGTCAGTGGGGTCAACACATTATGCATTATGCATCGATCAAATGGCTGCCGTTCCGGTACCGTATAACTGTATTGTTATACCATTACTTAAACCCTTTAGGCTCCCTTGTCGCATTAATTCATATTCTCACTTCAAAAAATGGCATAAGCCATCACATCACGATGTTTTGAGCTATACTCGAGTATTTTACAAAGTCCTGTCATTTTCCTTCGCTTCGAGATGGGAATCACATCTCAAGACAAAATGGAATGAAAGAAAATACCTGGATGTCAGGAGGGTTAATATCTCTCACCCCCTGATGTGTTAAATTGACCCTCCAATTTGGAAAAATTCTACCCTGCGCTTGTTTTAAATCGCGCCGTTCTCCGTGTAGAATCCGCGTTCCACCGCGCCGTTCTCCGTGTAGAATCCGCGTTCCATGCCGGCGGGAGGCAAACAGTTGCCTGCAATTGCAGGACGGTAAACTTTAGTCGCCTCGGGAAATTAATGTCACGTAATTAACGACAGGCATCTATGGATGCCACTGAATGGCTGACTCACTCACCATCTGCGTGCTGAAACTCTCACACCGATATATGTTTATTTATTTACCGTTCTAACGATTAAAATAGTTGTCTATCACTTTTTTCGTAAAAAATCGCATGAGATGTGAATATCAACCCGGCCATGGCTCTGACTGATATGCATAACATGCGATTTATTTTCTAGGTTTTTAGAGTTGCGAGCACATCTGGATCTTCATCGAGGCCGTTAGACCGCCGTGATGTAAATCACGCCTGTTTGTGGACGCCTTCCAACGCAACGCGCGAGATAATCCTCGTAAATTCTCCACCCTGGATCAACACTTAGCGCCCTAAATATGGGCGAGCGGTAATTGGTTTGGTCGTTTCTGTCTGGTAACCGCTTTAAACAGAAGGTTTACTTTTACTACTTTTTAATCAATCCAGCTGTATGCGAGTGTTGCTAGTATTCAGAATATTTTAGCCGTTTCGACTGAAATTCTGGCTGATTGTTATAAGTTTAGTGATCAATTAAAAACATTTGTGCAAGACTAGGATACACTGCGGCTGGTACGCTGACTGTTAACGAGGTAAAACTCCTCCGTGCTCCGCAACCACATAGTCTACGAAGGGACTAAGTCATCAAGCTCAGGTTAAAAATGTTGCCATGACGATAATTAAGTTATATTTTTGTATTCAATGTTTCGTTAGGGGTATTGTGATTAGCGCCGCAGATCAATTGTAATTTCGTCTCATTTGCCAAGGTAAAGAGCATTCCAGCAATTATAATGCACGTTCCATAAGTTGCAGGTAGTTTGGGTTTTGCCAAATAATAATTGGATTGAGATGGATTGGGATGCTGAAAACTTCCAACTATAATTCCCTTTTCGAAAAATAGGTTTTGTGACTTAGTCATAATCTTGGTTTCCTAATTGGTAAAACTTTTTTATCATCATTCACTGTAATGGCATGTCAGCTACACGTCAAGTGCGATTTCGAATTGATTATTGAATGCATTTCCCAATGTGACGCCTTTTTTTAATACATTTTCTATTTTCAGACAATGGATTAAGTACTCTTGATTAAGCCGAATAATGGCAAAATATCAATTTGGTATTGATACTACCATCACCATTTTGACTCACTGTTAAATGTTGCTTTTCGATCTTCGTTATTTGCAGAGAGCGGATCTGAGGACGTGCACCGCATGAGTGACTCCGAAATGGCCGACATGGTGGACCTGATTTTAAAGAGCGACGACAAAGACAACGACGGCTACATAGATTACGGGGAATTCATCAAATCACAACAGAACGAGATGGAAGAAGATTCGGATCCGCAGATAGACGAAGAGGAGGACACAGAAACATAGCCAAATTAATCATTAGGCCTACTTACGCACATCACTCACAACCACACAATCATGGTCTCAATTTGTTAAAAAATGTATCCTTCTCAGTAAACACGAAACGTCGACTAAATGATGGTTTAACGTTGGGCCGACGTCGCAGACGGCGGTCCAACGTTAAAAACCTAATTTAGTTAGCTTGTAGTGTTTGTTCGTTTATCCTGCTGTGCTCGTGTATGTGCGTCTCAATCATGTTTTAAACTAAATATTATGCCACTGGAATTGATAAATAGTTTGCTGTAAATTATCCGTTAAATGGATAATTCAATCAGGGTTGTGTCGTTTCTCGCAAATTGAAATATTTTTCGTCATTTGAAGCTAGAAATTGCGTCAGCAATTGCAGCTTAAAATGAACGAAAAATACAAATTGCCAATTTGGCGGGACAATAGGTAATAGCCAGACAATGGGTAATACTCAATGGAAATGTGTTTTCAAATTTATTTGAAATAATCCTCAGCAGCTAATTAATATCGCTGTGTAATTAGTGGCAATCTAGTTCTACCACTGAAATGCCGATGACATTCTTCACATCCCTGCAAGTGAGAAACGTTGGCCCAACATCAAGTCGTATTTGAGTCAATATTTTCTCTTTGATGTACTCTGCAACGGTATTGCGCGATTGCACACATTGTTAATGAATGTTTTTGTGCGGCTACCGGTCACAGCCAATTACAAAGCATTGCCAATCTAATATTGGGAAGACAGAATGTTTTTAATATTACGTCCGCTTAGATATGAAAGGGTGTATCTGTCACTTTGCAAAGTGGCAGATACACCCTTTCATATCTAAGGGGACGATTAGTCCGCTATAGACTTCACAATATAAAGCCACCAAACTGGAAGGCGATAACCCTAAGTGAGTGCACGCTGCCATTTTCTTATCTTGGTCATAAAAAACATTCAGTTGCGTAAAATGTAATAATAGGAAACAATATTATAATATTTATACTTTGTAAATCTGGATTTAGGTTATCAACGCAATTTTAATTGTATTTGGTTGAGTCACCCATCGACATTCTGCTCTTGTGACATCTTATCGTATCACGTGTTTAAATTGTACACAAGAGATTGCCGGCATCTTGTACGATTTGTACATAATATTATAATATTTACGATTTGTATATATTGTATTTGTAGTAACATTGCTGTAATATAGTTTGTAATCAACTTATAAAGGTGAAGGTTTTCAACTGTCTATTTCTGCAATTTCACCCACTTGAAGTTATGTATCGCCACCGTGAACCACAACTTCAAGTGGGTAAAAATCACTGCTGATCTTTGCTACAATCTACAACGTTACCCGGTACGTTGAAAGAGTTCCCTATCTTGCACTGATCTCTACAGTTTGTGGACATGCGTTAGCTGGTATAGACTCTTCTAACACGGAAATACACTGTGATGACAAATCAAGCAATACAATGTCTGAGCCGGCATTTGTCTTTTGTTTCAAACGAGAATTGCTAACGTAAATTCCATCTTCCAACGAAAGACAAATGCGCAGGAACATTCAGCATTCATATGGTTTATTTACTACTTTCAGTAAATTACCATTTTCCCATAGCCTGCAAGATCTGGCATGCAGAAATAAAGGTTATTCAAAAAATAAAATAAAAATGGTGTGCAATTCGATCAAATAAGGTCATGTGCGGTAGCATCTTGGTTAAATTCTAACCCAAATACGAACAAGTTTATGAAATGACAGTACTTCAATTATATCGAAAGATCAGAATAATAACCCTAATCTGCCTGACAAGATGGTATGCTCATTTTGTTATATATCATGAACTTTGGTAATGCAGACGAAATAGGCTGATTGTTGAAAATATATCCGAGGTGGTCGGAGGATAAAGGTTTATCTTATGGACATGTTCAACAACGATATGTACTTTTTATATGAAATACCGTGTATTGCTATGTATCATCATCAAGTCTGTGACAAATTTGGTTTTAAACCAGAATATTGTGGAGCTCCTTATTTTTTTAAATTCACCCAAAATTTACGTTTTGTCTAATTCGCCTATAGCTATCTTTGGTATTAATGTATTTTTAAATTAAAATGAGTTGTTTTACATATATATGTTCTGGACATCATTTGTATTAGCCTCTTTTGTTATTTGGAAATCAAAATAAGAACATGTATGTATATTGAGCGATTGGATTTATTAAACCTTCCCTGTGATAGGCTTGATCCACTATTCGACTACGTCTGTTGGAGGTGAAAGGGTGTATCAGCTACTTGGCAAAGTGGAAAATACACCTTTTCATATCCAGCGACGTTAATATATAGAATATTAACTTTACACGTATGACTGATTACTACCTGTGAGTGGTTAGCTTTTTTCAGGCATGAATCGTACTGAACGTAAACTTTGCTGTTATTAGGAATTGTGCAATAATCAGCGTACATTTTCTTGTCATCTTTTTTGGTGACGTGCAATGTGTCCATATATATGATCGTGGGTAAAAATTCTGGAATTAAAAATGAATGGATGAATTGGGTTTTAAGCCAGCATGGAAATTACAAAAGGTGACTGATCGTTTTCAATATATCATTGATTGGTACATTTTTCTGTCTGTGAATAGCTAACGCGATATCACAGTGCCTTCTAATAATGTTAACGCTCGATTGAGATATTAGTGTTATTCATTAGTGGAATCCCACCTGATATAGCCTGCGGCGTGCAACAATGTTGAATCATTGTCGATGACGTATGTATTGTCGAGCCTATATGATGGATACACTGGTATGATGTTTTGTGTGCGTGTGATAGTTAGATACCCCACCAGCTAATTAATAGTAAGAAAGTAGGCGAATTTGCATTTTATGTGGAAAATTTCTTAAATATCTGTATAAATGGCATTATAATATATAGTATATAATATTATTATAAATCAAGATTTATTGACGACTGAAAAAAAAGTTGGCACTGTGTCATGCGAAGTTAGTTCGTCTAGCTAGTACGTTCAAGGAGGTTCAAGACTGCGAGCTAACAAACATAGCATCTCCCTTTTATCATTACTATGGAGAACAAAATCTATGCTCAACGACCAGTCATTGAATCAGTTTACTAAAGGCCGAGGCGGCACAAATTTGCTTGATTGTATGTAGAAAGGTCTCAAGTTCCGGTGCGGAGATTATGTCATTGGTTTATTTCGACAGCCGCGCCTGCGAGTTTGGGCTGGTGAACTAAACCATAGCCAAAATGACAACGTACCCACGATAGTCACGAGTGTCCTTCGAGTGACCTTTAGGCCTATCCACGTTATCCCACGAATTTATAATAAACACGATAAACAATAGTCGCGAGCCACATAGACCTGGGATTTATGATGTTGTGTGAGCCGGAAGTGCGAGTGTGTGATTAATCCAGACTTGGTCCCCAGGGCCCGTATTCTCGTACAAGTTACGATATATCGTAGGCTTCTGATTGGTCGAGATGGCCATCTCGACAAACCAGAAGCCTACGATATATCGTAACTTGTGTAGGCGAATCACAGCTGGTCTGAGAGACACACTGGACCAATGTGGGTTTAGTGTATGTCATCGTCCGAGACGTGGACCAGAGTATTAATTCAACATTGGACCAACGCCTTATGAATTGCGGGATATAATCCGCTTACTCCGCCTCATATAACACTACACACACATCCCGCGCACCCTGAACACACACGCGATAGCGGGTCGTGAAAAATTGATTTTGAAGATTGTATTTTGTGCCAGCCACCATTTTCTCATCGCCTGCAAGAAATTAACCAAATTGATTGGGTGTTTTTACACGGGATAATTATTGAATGGATTATAAATTCAACGCCGAGTTAAACAAATGTATGGATTGTTAACATACCAATTTATTTTGGTAATCCAAAGTGCCCTATAAAACTTAAGGCCTTGTAATTTAATTACCTCAATTATGCCCTCTTCATTATGGGTAGTAGGTTTTTACAAATATCTTTTCAATGATCACTCCCGTATCCATCCATTTAAAACGCTCTTTTTACCTCAAGTGCCCATCTACGCAAACGGCCTTAAAACTTTTACTGCAATGTCGACTTGAAAACTGTCGTATTATAATTATTGCATCTCAGATGATCAGTCCGTCAACTATTATTTCGTTTTAAAATCGTTGTGAATACCACCGGCGCTATATTACTAAGACCCTTATGGTGTCTACTAATAGTTTACCACAGGTTCAAATGGTCTCGCTGAGTCTCAACAAAGACTTTAGAAAGTCCATGATCTCACCAAAGAATTTATCTGAGCAACGAATCTGATCAACTGTTGTATGTAACACGCTGCTTCAGAGCTGGGCTAATGCCTTGAGCGGTGGCCCATAGTTGGCCGGATACCGTAGTCTATTATTTGTTGTCCACAGAATTAAAATGTAAACATGAAATCATAATTTATTTCAGTTTTCATTGATGCCGTCGTTAAATCGACTTAACGAAGGTTCGAAACGTAAACAGTGACAGTGCATATATAGTCGCCGTCTTTATTTGTGAACGACAACACGTACCTAGGAAACATGATGCAAAACCCCACCATTAACCCTTTGAAGCCTGAATTTACCATTGTCATCTCCATCCACTACAAGCCGCGAATTGCTGTCGCAATTCTCGACTTGTAGTGGATGAAGATGATTTGATGGGGTTTAAAAATTAAAGAAAATTACCATGTATTGGTAACCAGTTTCATGGAAATATTCATTCTAAAACCTTTGGCTGTAGGAAAATTAAGTCTGTTTTCAGGGATGTAAAATGATGCTTTAATGCATCGTGGGGGCTTAAAGGGTTAAACCAACTGATTCATTGCCTTGTGTTTGCCGGGACAAACTCTTTCTGTGCCATCATTACACACGATTACTGCCCACCTAACACTTCCTTTGTTGTTGTGCTTGTGAAGTTTGTGAACTATTGACTATGATGATTCTTACCTGTGAGGTAGGTCAACATTTCTTCTACTGGAATTGTTGAGCATTTTACGAAGATAAATAACGTTGTTATGTATTTTGTCCCGGTCAAATCGATACACCAAACAGATTCCTTTGTTGATAACGGAGTGACTTAAGACAAATATCCAAAGATAAAATCATGGTTTTCTTGGTTATATTATTATTATTATTATTGTTCACATTCAATATCTTCTTCAACACGAACGGAAATAATTGTTGTTTTCATGGTACAAATCAAAAATCGTAATCCCAACAACGCTTACATAATTATGGCATTATTTTTTAATGTTCATGAATAGAATCTATTATGTCGAGTATAATGCCTAACATCTCTTGTATTTGAATTGTTGACAGTATCACGGTGCCTTCAATGACTTTGTTATATGTCAACCCTTTGCGTGTCAAAGTCGCATATTATTCGATGTATTTATCGTCATATAGCCACGATAAGACGAAAATTTGTATTTATTTTCGAAAAAATATGTCACTTAATATTCAAAGGGTTATTATATGTTTTGAAAAATGACTTTTTATGAAAGAGTATTTCATTGGATTTGTATCCCCTTGGACATGAAATATTATACTGTAGCACCCAATAGAGTTGTACTTCTTGTAGTTCTCATGTGAATTTTTGGCTTATTATTTCTCCCCCACCAAAGCTTAACATTTTTTTGACTCCTTGTAGTTACATTCGCTTCCATATCCTCTCCCTTGGGGATCAAGGGGTGTATCTACCACTTTACAAAGTGGCAGATAAATCCTTTCATATCAAAGGAGACTGTATATTGTTAAAGTGAGATGTTTTGAAATACTCTTGTTATACAAAATGATATGTGCATCGTGAGATATACGACTTTTATTTTGATACACATTGTGAATATTCTTTTACTTGTAAATTGATGATGCATATATATAATATGTATGCCTAATATGGGTTATCATGAAATGTTATCCCCCGTATTTCAGTCATAATATCCACAGCAAAGTCAGTCGTGCATAATAGGCAGGGCAACATTTCGATATAACCTAGTAGCGTCATGTCATATTGTGTACTTTTGAGTTCTATCGATTTCCTCGTCAACACATCAAGTTTAGATTGTTGAGGGTAAATCTGTTAATCCATCACAAATATAACCAGTGGTGAAGGTAAAAAATAAAAGACAATCCGTGCTGACTTAATCATTGACTGAATTTCTCGTGGATTTTTATTACAGACGTGTGTAAATATATTCATATTCTAAGTTTCCCATTTATAGTAGGTCATCAGCCTCGATTGTATTCACCTAAAGGGATATCATCAGGTATGTTTGATCGTGGTGATTTGTGTATTACATAATTACAGCTATACTGATATGATTTATGTTTTTTTAAGTTCTCGTTAAATAACATTGAAAAAGCCCAAGAAAAAAGATTAATTTAACCCGATAGGCCTACTAATAGTAAAAATGGCCTTTATGTCAAATATGACGTTATAAAAGATCACTATTCGTGTGTATTCGAAGTAGCAATTCGAGTCTTAAGCCGAGAAAAAATACATACAACAATTAGGATCTTACAAGCTGAGTGACTGTACAATGATACTTCTGAAAGTGTATAGGATACTTCTAAAAGTGTATAGGATAGCTGAGAGAGATGTGTAGACATGTTGAAATCGGTTACTCTCCGTGTGTTGTATAATCTGACCTTTCTCAGTGTGGGATAACTGATGCCGACTGCTGAAAAATGAAACTGTTGACAACTACAAAAACACAACCATTGATATAAATTATTCTTAATGTATTAGTTAAATTAGTTATCCAATAACGAACAGGCCAATTAGCCGAGATTTTTTTGAAGTATTTTTAGATTACAATGATATACAGATTCAAAACCCTTGTCCTGCTGAATTGCTTCAATTGTATTTCTCGTCATTTGAAGCTGGAATTGCTAACGCAATTTCCAGCTTCAAATGACGAATTTTTTTACTATTTATGAAAAATAGACATGTCTAAAATTATTGGATCAACTAAGCATCTACTAAAAACTATTTTATCAAAATTAAGTGATATTTGTATTGATCTAAAACATCCTTAACCCCGTATATATCCGGGCATAGCAGGACAAGGGTTAAGATAGAGTCGTCCGCGTCGTAATTATCACCATCGCTCTCCAATAGTCAACAAGCAGTAACTGCTTACAGTTATTGTCGTTTGGCTTTGTACGGCACAGAACTGAATTCAAGCAGAACGCGTCATCTTAGCACATCCTTAAACATATCAGTTGTCCGCTTTAAAAAAGACACGAATGAGGCTTGTAAAAATTAACGTGCCTATTTTTTTTTCTTCTCCTATGATCTTCGCTCCGAGTCTACCTTTGTGTTGTCATCTTTATATAGATCTGATATGACATGTTTAACAGTTAACCTCCTACCATAGAGTAAGTTATAGTGACGCCTCGTGTTATGAATTGGTACAGGTTTTGTTACGTGTATGTGTGTAAGCTTGGTGATATAGTGGAGGTGGTAATTGCAATAAAAGTTTGTGATTAACTTTGTGCTCAATGTCAGTGGCTTTCTATCGGCATATCACACGCAGTATTTGTATCTGTACAACGGCCAAAACCAAACACATTCAACAGAACTTGACCACAACGTGCCCAAGTATAATGTTTCCTACCTCTTGCCATTTATCTAGACACACAGTAATATGTTTGGTGTAATATTATTAGGATTTATATTCCGGTTGATTTTTTGATCAATTAATAAAAGTTGTCCCGAGGTCTGACGATATATTATATTTGACCTTGAAGTGTTTAATTTTTAAACATGTTACAATGACCGGTACATGTCACGATTTTTAAATCGGCTAATTGAAAATATCTTTGCTTTCTTAATACATCAACACATGTCTGCAATTTCATTGAGAGTCGGGGTATGTGAAAGCCAATCAGAACTGTGCCAGCACATATTAGCTCATCCACCATCAGTCGGTGAAAAAAATCCGACAAAATGTGTCGATTTACAATATTTTCTGTTTTAATGATTACCGCAAATACGTGTGACATTTTCTGGAGTTCCAGATCTGTTTGGAGAGTATACGCCAGAAAACACGAGACATTGGCTCAATGCTGGTTGAATGTTGGTCCAGCGTCTATACTTAACCGGCCTGGATCAATGTCTCGTGTTTGCTGGGACGCATCTTGGGTTTACAACCAGGTGTTGTGTTTTGTGCCACGAATTCTATGACTACATTCCATGAGGTGCTGGATCGTATGCGTTTACCAATATATAATCATAGGTTGTACGTGTTACATTTTGTTAACTGGTGAAAATAAAACGTTGTCATTAACCTGGTATTGTTGTGTACATCAAATAGAGAGCAGGTGTCCGTTTATTATTGACTGTATAACCAATAGTTAAAAGTATTTATTGATGTGTACTGGTATATGTCATTAGGATTATTGTATATACATAGGTAATTAAGTGCTCATGTTTCTTCCAAATGATGTTTCGATCTTCCATATTCGTGCGTATGATAATTCTTCCATTCGCATTGTTTTACCCACATTTGGTAGTGTTCTGTCCCCAACTAATATTCAAGCTATGCTCCTAGTACTACCATAATATCAATGGTGAACATTGTATTGACTCATACTTTGCTCAATTTAAATTTTATTCGTGATTCGCAATCATCGAAATTTGACTTGGCACATTCAAGATACGTTTTCCCAATGGTATTTTAACGTTGGTCCACATTGAGACAAGGTATCGTGTTTGCTGGGAAGACTGAGCGAAGGTGTACAGACGGGTATAACCACCGTTATCTGCTAGCTAACACGACACATTAAACCATTGTTGGTTTAGTGTTGGGTAAATCAAAATAAGGTGGTCGGTGTATCGTCTTTGCTACCATTTATTTTCAGTAATGATAATGATACGTGCGTGTTTGCTCGTCATTCATGAAATCTGACAAAGATGATTCAAACTGTCAGTTCGCACGATGCCTTGAACGCTTGAAAAAGTGCCAATTCATGTGGCTTCAGTAGAAATATAATTATTTTTCTTACTGATTTTTTTTGCTGCCAAAATGTAATATGTATATACAGTTTATTTGCAACAATAATCTTGCTCCCACCACCCCAAATAAATAGGTATAGCTACTTAAACAGTTTAATTTGTAATTTCTTTTATCTATAGACGGGAAATATAGGCTATGAAAGTGCACCAATAGGCAATTGACGCAATGTCCTTAGATTGAAACGCAAGCCCTAATTAAAGAAGGTGGGTCGTTATGCTTAACTGAATCAAAATATTTACCTCACGATAGACCCCACTCATGTGGACGTTGATCATGCTGAGTATGCGTGCCTTGTATTGGGCGCCCTAAATGTTTACTCAGCGAATCATAACGACCCACCTACTTTAAATAAATAAACAAACTAAGTGACGGTTAAGTGGCGATCCCACCATATGTGATGGAATGTCTTAATATATATTGGTACGATATATTGGTAAAGAAAACTATAAAGGTCCATTCGAGTAGCATTAAAAGTTTAACATAATAGCAATAGAGTTTACATTGTTACAGCGAGTATAACAACATAGCATGTCTCTATTGACTTGCTAAAGTAAACTATTAGTACTTGTTATGATTGCATGCTCATTCACGTTGGTGCTTAAGGTATTTTTTCAGTATTGTTTTCTGTATAAACTGTCGGGTTTTTCAAGTACAACTTGATACTTTATTCACACACTTAATTTGTAAGTGAAAGAATGTTTGAACTAGGTTTTATATATTAATCTAAATATCACCACACATCAACTTCTTGAATTGGTAGAATTGGTAGAGGATCATGATATGCGCTTCCTGTCATTCTTGTTTGAAATTTCACGTACATTTTCATCGCTAGTTTTATACTATCATTTCGTGTGGTGATATCCTCTTTAAGAAGCATGTAATACAGCTATGCTGCTTCATCTGTGAAAATGTCAAAACTACATAACTATTTTGGTGGAGGCGTTAGTTTTATTGTGAAAACTGAGAATCTCAGCATTGTAACTGTTATTTACGCCAATAAAATATTTGATTTTAGACGCGATTGTTACCTGCTCTGCATAGCCAATAGGCCGTGGGCCTAAGGTGTTGTCGCTCTTTGGCTTTGCTGTATAGGCCTGATTATCCTACGCCGAACACATTTTTATTTCCAGCGCATATTTCTGTCCATAGTATTGTCGTTGTCTGACCATCAGTGTCCTTACTGTTGTCCTGAATATGTACATGCCACTTCATATTGTTAACAGGAATAGAGCAATAAAGAACCCATTTGCCATGGCATGCACATAATGTGGTTGTTTTGTCATAATCGAGTAAAAACTAATTCTTTATGCGAATATATTGGAAACTAGAAAAGGAGTTCCCGAACTCCGAGGCCCGGTATTTAGTCTGTTTGAGTGCTTTAGACAAAACAATTGGCCTAATATTTTGTAAACGCAACTGTAGGCCTATTGGTTTTCCTCATGGGCCAGAATCCTAAATATCCAGGATATAATTATTGTAAGAACCAAGGAGACAAGTATATCTTCAACGTGTAGGCCTATTCCTTCCACCACCATCGCCGGTGCTGGCCAACATCCATGTTGTGCCGCGTGTCTTTTTCACTCCTGAACATGCTGAACGTACTGTGACATCCACTGATAAGCCAATGTACGAGTCTATTATATGTGTCTCCGCTGTGTGCGGACGTGTTTTTGACAAGCTAAGATAGAGTGTGATTTATAGAGTTCTTTACAAGATTATTCAAAGATTGTGCATACACTATGTATATGTGCACGGACTTCAATATTTAATATCATTACTGGAGAAAATAGTTTTATTCTGAGCGAAAAAACTGACTTTTGATTTCCTAAGTTGGTCAACATTCAAATGGATTACTGGTATATAATAGGTATATTGAACATTCACTGAACTGTATTGACCAGTGTCGCCTGAGAAAACAGCGCAGTGCGCTCACATTTATGTAATGAAGCTTGCGTATGTGAGCTGTTAATCATCTCACCAGGTACCTGACACAAGCAATGGGCCGCGTCAGCCCATGTTACGGCCTGCCTAATGGCCCATGTCCTCAGAAAAGGTGTGATGAAACTGTGAAGCTCAGCCAGGATGACCTTATGTTGTGTTACGATTGTGAGCTTGTACACTTCCCGAGACAAGAACACACTATAACGAAGATGTCAATGCCCTCATCTGCAGTTCGGGAGTCTACGGAAAACCGAAGTTTACCGAATGACACTCACAGAGCCATACCAAGTGCCCCTCCCATGTCACCGTCCACAGATGAAAATTATGAACGTGAAGATGTTAATATAAGAAATCACGATAATAATAGTGAATTCATATTAGAGCCATTACTTGCATATATACTATTTTCCCTGCAAAGCTCAACTTCAGAAAATATTAGCAAGGCAGTGTTGGGTCACTTTACTCCGGAGCAGATTTTCAACGCAAAAGAAGTATTATGGGGGAAATGTGATATCAAAGTGATAGGACAGAAGGTAAGAAGACGAGGATCTAATGTCAGATCTGAACAAGATGCTAATCTACAGGATATCATCGCAGCCTTAATGAAGCTGGATAAAGTTGATAAGCTACCATGCGTAGTAATTGACGCAGGTAGTCTGGGGATCATTCCCAGATCTCACCCAGAAGAATTAAATAATATATCGCTTCTGGACAGGTTGAATATATTAGAAGCCAGAGTGACTAGTCTCCAGCAGTCCCTGCGCCTACATGCAGATTACGTGGAGAGGCCTGCAGGAGCAACCAAGTTATATTCTGAGGTCACTGCAGCCGCTGTAAGCAAGCAGACACCTGTTAAGCTGAATGATAGCAGTATTACCAATAATAAAACCATCAAAGACAATGGGGTACCACAGCAAATTCAACAGAAAACGCAGCCGCATGACGACAATAGGCATCGGCCAAAATATGTCTTAGGCCTAAAAAACTGTCAGTAAAAATTTGGGAAAGGAATTTTCAGTTTGTCTGATTCACACATTCTAAATTTCGAGAGTCCCACAGTGACAGTACCATTAACATCAGATGCTTAAGTTACTTTAATTGTTACAAGTGAGATTTCTAAACTTAATAAATGGAGGCAAAGTCACCGACTATGTGTGATTTTGCCCCCCTCTGAAACAATAAAAACATCTTCAGTAGGCCTACATATTTGAATTTTATTTGGATATTCGGACTGTGTTCTCTGGTCAACAATGCCGTATTAATGTAATGTCCTGCAATTAAAGAGTGGGTTAAATTCACCAGTTTCTGGTATACAAATAAACAGTAGACATATCACATAGTTTCAGCGGTAACCTGTTCGGTGGTAACTGATGCTCGTAGATTACTTTAGTCCTGGGGCTGATACTGAGAACTAATCTAAATCTAGAGTTTGCTGCACCTCTAAAGTACACAGGTTTCTCACTTTTTAAAATATTTATTTTGTATGTAGCGTATGTAACTAGTTTCAAAACATTACCACTCTAGAAATGTTTCTGAAAGAAAAAAAACGCCTAAAAAAAAAGTTTTTGCAAGAAAAAAGTTTAAATTGAAATTTATGCATCGGTAAATCTATGTTCTTACAGGGGTGCAACAAAATCAAAGTTTTCAGAATCGGCCCAGGACTTCTTGAAGAAGACTTCTGAATGCAGATAAATCTACTTTTGTTTGGCAAGATGACTGTAAATGGTACCGTCTTCGGCACCTTTTATATGTATCAGGAATTGATCAGCTATATCCATGATACAGACATCAGACTTGTATAAAGTAGGCCTACATATGTTAGATTTGGGAGAATCTAGAGTACATTGACGATAGTGATGTATAAAAGCGATATCAGTATCCACAATAGCTGGAATCCAGCTGTCTGTAGTCCATTTACTTATGTGATGAATTCCCATCTCAAAAATTCTATCTGGGCGCACCATACATTTCTGTCGAAGTGCAGAGAAATCTGTACGTATTGTTCGATTGAAAAAATAAATCTCGTTTTCCTGTTTCTTTGGGAAAAATGCACTTTTGAAACAGAAACCACTATGTTCACCGTCATCGATCTCTGCCATAAGGGAGGGCCACCATTTTTGTTGAGTAGGGTTATGAGGAATTAGTAGCTCATCCAGATCCTGGAACATGATATACTTGTGCTGGCCCATGTGTGAATACAGACAATGGTGAATAGCCAGCACCTGGCCGTGATACCAAATACTCTCAGTTGCCATTGGCAATACCCAGGGATGAATCGTCGCATATCCAACTTCTTCATAGTAATGTAGGATATAATCAATGTTTTTGTTTAATCCGTCGAAGTAGAAATATACGTGGCCATTGCCAAGTAGTTTTGTGGTCTCTATGAATTGAATCAGCTGTTCAAATGGGACATCATCATGCAAAGGTGGCACACATACGGCAAATTCCTTTGAATATGCTCCTTCAAGTAAAGTTTTTATATATGTGATCGTAACTGATGTTGCTTTCTTGTCCTTGTTCTGCGACTCCATCACAATGTCAACACTTCCTGGATTTGTAGTTAAAATATCCCCGATGGAACAAGAATGCATATAACCTTTCCAACTGAGAGCATGATTTTCGTTAAATGGGTAACTCTCGGCTTGTATATTTACCTCTCGACCACTTACAATTAATACACATGACAAATTAATTTTATTCGTTCTTATTGGGCTGAAATGAACAGAAATGAACCTGATGTACATGTTGTCTAGGTTCCTGTTGTCAAAGTAAACTGATAAAACATAATTGTGTTTATCCATTTTGGTGAAGAATGTATCGTTAGCAAACACATGTTCTGTAAACACATCTAGGCCTACATTGTTCAGATTGTCTGCACCACGTTTATCATTAAACTGCGTTTTCAGGAAATACGTGATCATTAATCCATACAAAAGCAATACAGTTCTTCCTAGGTGTACAAGACCTTGGCGACCTGAACAACACAAAAAGTAGCCCTTTATTCTAGTCAACACCATTTTTATATGCCTCTTTCTGCACAAACAGTAATACAAATATCGGCTGGAATCGGTGGATGAGATGCAGTATCTGTTGTAATATCTTCCTTCAATACCACTCCAGTGTATAGGCCTATATTATACAGTTATCATGATAAGCAGACGATAACAGTCGACACGTGTTAAGTTCTCATTTCAATATTATTTTTTAACCCTTATAGTGCTGATCAGGTCCATGTCCGTTATCAGCCTTTTTATTTGTCCTTAAGAAAAAAAAAGAGAATTTGAGTAATAGATACGCTATATTGATATATGTTTTTATATAAATTGTACATATTAAATATTCTTCACCAATTTGAATTGGGTAAAAATTTATATTCTATAATTTAACACTTTTCAATTGTTAATAAATAAGTAACCTGCTCTGCACAAAACCACTGCTCACTCCAACTAAACAGTGACTGCGCGATTGCCTTTTCAGAGCAGTGTCTAGCGGTAGCTGCAATACACAATGTCCGGCATGGACAGACTAATCGTAAGACAAGTTTCTCTGGCTTTGTTTATTCAATAGTTTAAAACTTGCCAAATAGCGAACCTGAATAGGATATAATTATTTTACTTTTTTTCTTAACCTTAGGCCTAATGATATGACCTCAGCTAAATGATTTTTTTGTAATGTTAATTTGAAGATTTTATTTCATATGGTTCTTTATTAAATATACAGTAATTAGTAACCAACAAAATAATTTTAAAATTATAAACAGAGACCAGGTTGAATCGTAACTAAAAATATAGATGTACACGTTTTGCTAGATAACCTTCATAAAAAAATGTAAACGAGAGAGGATTAGGTTCGGTAGCGAAACCTAAAAAGCTTCACGGTGGTGGTGGTGTTTTATTATAGCGATAAAAAAATTGTACTGTGTTAAGTAGACAATAAAAAACTCATTTTAAAAAAAAAGTGTTTTATTTCCCCGGTATATATAAACCATTCAAATGTGAGTGTCCTCCAATTGACTCCTGAAAATCACATAAGGTCAGAAGTAAATATGCATGTTTACACCTATTGGTGAGTAGTCATGTACACCTGAGTGGTCATGTACATCTGTGTGACCCCTAAAAGGTGATAGGAGACTCGGGTATCAAACATAAATATGCGGCTGCATGCACAAGTTTATAGCCATATTTACCTTACTTTTCAAGATACATAATTATAGGACTATTTTAATGGCCACCAAGCAGCTATTTTAAAAGGGAAATTTGCCCAGAAATTGGTTTGGCCGCTGCATGTGAACAACATCCCACCAAATATCAGATTAGTTGCAACAACAGACTACCGAGTTAACAAGTCCAAAATATATTTAGCCCAGTTCTGACAAAGCCAAAACATTTTTATCTAATTATAAGGTGTAGTGTAGACTACTGGCCTAGATAATTTAATTGGCAATAGGGGTTCTCGACTCGGGGAGCACATTTTGTTGTTAAATGTACATAGTGTGATTTCCTCATAGTCTGTATTTAAAGAACGAAAAGACGGTATATCACGTCACGTGGTGTTAAATTGTCAATCAGCACCCGTCATTCAGTTTTGGTGTCGAGTACTACACTTAGGCGGAAAGGTATTTATTTATTTATTTATTTAATAAAGTTTCTTTTATAGCGCCCACTCCCACTATGTGGATCAGAGCGCTGTACAGTCATTGAGTCAAAACATATATGTCTTTAGCAACTTTTTAAACTGCGTTAGGGAACCTTCGGTAATCCATTCCATAGGTGGGGTGCTCCAAAACCAAATGCACCTTCACCGACTTTCTTTTGGGCTATGGGTTGGTGTAATGTTATTGTGTTGGCTCCCCGCAGGCAATTATTCAAACCACGGGGTGCTAGCAGTTCTGCCAGGTACACTGGAGCCAAGCCATGAAGAGCTTTGTAAGTGATCACCAGAACCTTATACACAATACGTCTGTCTATTGGCAACCAGTGGAGTTCTTTTAGCACCGGTGTGATATGCTCTCGCATGGAAGTCCGAGTCACCAGTCTTGCAGCCTTGTTCTGTATACGCTGCAGGCGTGCTATTTGTGATGTCGGTAGGTTCAGGAGCAATGAGTTGCAGTAGTCCAAACGAGAGGTAATCAGCGCCTGGACTGCATTCTTAGGTATGTGGTGGGCACTTCCTTAACATATGAAGAAGAACGGATAGGTGTTCACACAGGTCTGTGACATAACGCCTGATGAAGGAGTGTGCATATGTATTATAATGTTCCTCATTTGCTATGTTTTCACAAGTGACAGATACTTCTGGGTTCTGATTACATTATTTTAATTTGGGAAAGGTGGGGGCGTGGGAAAAGACACGACGTAGTACTGGTAATGGGTCCAATACTAAATCCGACACGAAACTATAATTTCTTTAAATAACTGGACACGTCAAATTGATCTTGTATGCACATCTAAATAGCATATGAGTGGGATAATTTGTTTATGCTATATAAATGAAATAAAAATATTCGGACAATACGTCACGTGGCTTTTAAAAGAACACGAACTTTTAAATTAGGTCAAATTTCATACAAGTATAAATAATATTCAACAATTTATTTTCACAATACAATACAGCTTAATATGCATAATAATAATATCAATATTTTTGCATGTATAAATGGTACTACAGCCCCTACACGCCATAAAAGGTCAAGACTCTTTAACCATTGATGGAAACGTTGAACCTTCGCAACATAACAAGGAATACAAACACCTATACAATTTAACTGTAACAGGTTGCAAAAAATCCATTGTTTGGAAAATTTTAAGTGAATATTCTAATGTACATAGCAGTTCCATTTCAATATGAACCACTTTCAGCTGATGTTGCAGAAGTGTAAATTTTTTCAGCTGTATGGGGTTTGTGTATTCTAATATACAATGCTTCGACACATCAGGAAAAAGTTTTCTATCATCATTGTCGCTATAATGTGAAACAAACATTTCCATTTCTAACTGCTGATATACTTCCTGTGTATCAGCGAATGTTTCAAAGATGAATTCTAACAGTTTTTGCTGCCACATCACATTGTAGAGGGATGTATCCTCATTAACACACTCATGAGAAAGACATTTAATGAGCTGTAGCAGATTCTCATACATAATTAGATGATCGGAGACTTGCTGAATTAACTTTTCATGCTCTACAGTTAACGAGCTATCAATATCTTCCTTTAATTTTTTTTCAAATATAGCTCTAGCGTGTGTCGGGTCTTGACCACCTTTCCTTGTAATCGATGCTAAAAGCTTTGATTGCAATTTGACATTTGCCAAACAGAGTTGACGCAGGCGTTTTGGTATAGCAATCTTGCTCCCATATTCTTGGAGAACGAATCCCTCTGGATCAGATGCATTTACATCTAGTTTATTCATGCGATCACAAATAGATAAGCTTTCCTCAAAATCATCTTTATTCTTCAATTGTGTAATTTCAGGTAAGATTTGTTTTAACATTGTTACAGATTTTTTAGAATGTGGCTGATTTACAATATCCTCGCGAGGAATTTGTAAACTGTGTCCGGGTTTGATGCTTTCATTTTGACGTACCCCCGACTTAGGGATGAAACGATTATCAGTTTTGTGTGACACACCAAGCCCACTACTGGAACATCTGGGCACTGTTCTTTTTTGCGAACCTATGAGTGGATCCGTTCTGAATGGGGCAGTCATGTGTATCGGCTTCTGTTTGGCAGATCTTGCATCAATTATCCCTTTTCTAGTTTTTAAAGCAGGGGGCTTGTATTTAACTGATTCCTTATTCTTCACAGTGCTGTCTTTATTCTTTGTTCCACTGTGACTGTGTCGTAGTGGTTGTCCTTTTCCTGTATCAGTAGATTTTGGTTTGCTCGCTCGTGCCTCATTAATGGTCTTTTTAGTATGGAGAACATTAGCTGCTCCACAAGGTGATATCATAGACTTGTTTGATGCAGATGTTTTACACATGTTTGTAGAAGTAGATGTATCAGTAGGTTCATTATTTGGGGTGATTGCATCATCATCATCATTATTGATTACCTTATGATGACAGTTACGCGCACGGTGTGCTTGACTCAGTAGCTTGTCAGCGAGCAATATGTCTGGGGATATTATTTCATCTTGAGGACTTATCGCTACAAGAGGATTTCGTATTGGTTCTTCTTCCTTATTAGGCCATGGTTGAAACAATTCTCTAATATCTCTGCATACGGCTTCAAGCTGTACCTTTTCTTTTTCACATGTCTCATACAATGTGAGAAGTTGGGTGATTGCTTCATTCCAACAATAGGCGTGTTCATTAAAGTTATGGCTGTTATGACACCTTTCCACTTGCCGCTGCATTGTTCCTGAAACAAACACCATATGTCAACCCTATAGTTAAAGGGACTAGCCCAGGTCTAAAATCATAAAAAAAATCGGTGATTTTATTTTGGCTTTTTAATATGAGAGACGAAATTTCAGTATTTCTTATTTTTAACATGGTTGTCAATAATTAGAAATCAGGAAGTTCGTCTTTATATCTAGCCTAACTGGTGAATGCGCAGTACAAAAATTAAAAACTTTTGCAGTTCTAGTCTATGGACATGTTTACATCATATATTAAGAAGCCAAAATAAAATCACCGATTTTTTGATGATTTTAGACCTGGGCTAATCCCTTTAATGACTATAGTAATCTTTTGGTTATAGTAGCACTAAGTTTGCTTTAACCACTTCTTAAAAAGTGAAATACTTCTGTCTGTGAACTGATATAGGCCTGTACATTAAATTAATCAAATTCAAATAATTTTCAATCATTTGAAGTGGTGGATCGTGGTAACGAGACACACCATTTTAAAGTGAGTAACTATTTAAATTTAATACCAGAGTGCTTAAAGGATAAAACACATTTAATTTTATCCCAATGTAGCACATAAACAATCCGTCACTTAAATAAATAATACTGTGTTCGGAAACATAACACTGAAACTAATTTAATAATTGATATTTGATTAGAATAATAATGTCGGGTCAACATGTGGCGACCTCACTTGCAGATTATTGCGACCGGGTCCGAGCCACTCACTGATTGACGAATTAGCGCTTCCGCCCGGCTCACGCCACGTGCGGCCGGGCCGCACTCTTTCACTCTGAACCCGACCTCCACGGAAGGTAGACGTCTGCATTCAGCCGCGTGGCTGTATAGCCGCCTCTGCCGCACGAGACTAAGTAGCAAACACATATCTGACAATGCCTGCATGAATATGGAATGAATAAAGAACGAATAAAAGGAATCATCTTTCTTTTTTCTACAGAGAACCATCACTTGCTGACCGGGCAAGACTCTAACGATTAAGATTGGGCCTGAGGCAATGGTCGCGTTCATTGACTTGGCGAACACTCAACAAAGTCAATGGTAGCCAACGCCCCAGTAGTAGTAGTAGTAAATCATTGCTTTACGTCACTTTTCGGCACAAAAGGTCTTTTAAGTGACATTATAATACGATAAAAACGTTGTAGTCAATTGATGAGATGAATGATGTACAGATGATGATGTGAGGGTGGGGGTGATAGGGCATGGTGGGTTATTGAGAGCGTTTTCCTTCGCCCGCCCGATAAGGGGTTCTGGGCATGTCTAGGGGATATACTCCCAGACATGCCCAGACGGCCGGAGACTTGAGTTTCGCTGTATAATTTAATGATGAAACTCTGTGGCATTTCGCGCAGCTCCGCTATCCTCGGGTCGGATAGTCCCCAGAGTAACAATAGGAAGGATCACTCCCTCTGGGTAACTCCATTCATCCCACGTGGGAGACCTAATGTCAAACACGCTATTGCCGGTTATTTAAGGCTACCACGGCCTACATCAGCGCTAGCACTGATGCGGGTGCTGCATTGGCTCCGCTGTTGAGCGGAGGAACCAGGGTACGCCACTGGCAATTCGCCCGAAGATTATAGCCAGATACGAGGAGGCTGCAGCTGCCCTTGGATGATTGCTGTAGACTAGTGCTTCCGTACAATGCCGTACACAGCATCCAACAGACGGGACAGATCCCTAATGACCCTCCCCAGATGGGGGCAAAAAGTACTACTACTAGCAATCATCCCAGTACCCCCCATCGGCCCAGAACCTAATAAACATATACACAATCATATGTCGGATCAACATACACAATCATTTTCACTAGATCAGGTGGTAATTATTTTTGTCAAAATGTGGTTAATCGTTGCTCTCCGGTCCGTATGGTTCGTAGAAATCTGTGCATTGTATGATTAGGAATGTTGTGAGCCAGATGCCTGTGGGAATAATTCGCGGCGGGTTTCGGAGATTCGTTTCCAAGGCTGCTGTGATTTATATTGTTGGTTGATTTTTGAGGGAAGCACGCAGATTGAATTTGTAAGATCACTCTGAGCTTGACATGGTGGAGTCCATAGAACAGCTGTACCTGCAGGGAAATTTTTATTGAAAAATTATTGATTAGCGAATATCTTATTGAAGCTGTGACTGTTTACTTTTTTATTATTGATGCATAATTATTTAAAATGATCAGATTTGCATAGCTTTTTCGCGACGCGATACTGAACAAACTAGAAAGAGGTGTTCGGAAACGAAAACGAATGCAGCCCTCCATTATCGCCAGTCGGCCGTTACAAATTTGATATAGATCAGCAAACTTTCTCACGGTTTATCTTATATTACCGCTTTAGCTATTATGCAAGATTTCCGATATAATGAGAAAAAACAATCAAAAATGAATGCCAGTCGGCCATTTTGCCTTTTACTTCTGCGAAATTTGTCATGGATTATCCTTGTGTGAGTCATTGATTTTGTTCTATATGCATGGTCCAGCTATTTTGCTCTGCTTTTGAGTTGGGCAAATATCACAAAATTACTCAAAGTCAAAATGACCGCTAGACCGCCATTTTAAAATTGTTTGCTCCCAAAAGTTAATCAGGTCATTGGCTGACATTGCTGTGTATATTTGTCAAATAAAAAGATCTGCTGGAAACTTTTTCCTGAAACGCACTAACAAACTTGTATTTCTTTGTTAGTGGTCCTAGTAATTGAAGGGTTGATTATATGTGAATCAAAATGTCACCAAAAATCTCCCGGTGGTACCTGGTATGTGTCGAGTATGAGGAAGAAGAAGTTCATAGGTCAGCTATCATGCAAGATTTCCGAGATAGCGAGAAAAAAAATTAAAATGGCCGACTGGCGACAGTTTTGGATTTTATCAGTGCGAAATTTGTCATGGGTTATCCTTGTGTGACACATTACATTTTGTTTTACATCTATGGTCCAGCTATTTTGCATTATTTTTGAGTTACGTAAATATCACAAAATCACTAAAATTCAAAATGGCCGCTTGATGGTCATTTTGAAATTGTTTGCTCCCAAAAGGTAATCAGATCATTGGATGACATAGCTGAACATCTTTGCCAAATTAAAATAACATCTGATGGAAACTTTTTCCTGAAACGCGCTGACGAGCATTTCTTCATTAGTGGCCAAAATAATTGAAGTGTTGATGATATGGGGATCAAAATGTCACCAAAACAATTCCCCAGTGGTATGTGATGGCTAATTGTAGTATGAGGAAGCAGAAGTTGAAAGATTAGTATATCTATCAACTGCCTATGCCTATATCTGAAGCTAGACACAGGGGCCTATAATAAAACCATTAAAAGGCATAGGCCTGGGAGCACTGGTTTGGTCACCATGGCATGTGAGACCGACCTGTTAAAAAACCTTATTATGTTTTTTGATAAGATTTCAACACAGCTGAATATGCAATAGCCCATCAACAGAGCTGAGTATGCAATAGCCCATCGTATATCGTGTGTCACAGGGCAGGCTTACTGTTCTCGGACCCTACTCTTCCTGACTTATATTAATTACATCCCTTCCACAGTCCTCGCAAGTTTGTCTCTTTGCAGATGACTGCCTCCTGTATAGCCCGATAAAATGTCAAACTGATCAGCTGCAAAGAGACTTTATCTGCGTTACAGGAGTGGGTAGATCGAAAAAAAACAACAAGCAGAAGACAAAAGTCTCCCATTCTTGTTGTGGTGAGCCGTCACTTGTATATATTACATCATCTGGTCAGCATGCTCTCAGGAGAAGGAGTGTATACTGGGTAGGCCCTAATCAGTTGACCTGATCCGAGCAAATCATTGAAGTTGTTCAAATATTGGTTTAATGTTGTACCACCGTCTACGATGCTGGTCCAACAATAATCCAGCATTGGATCAAAGCGTCAAGCTGATGTCAATTTAATGTTGGGTGAACATGTCGTTTGCTGGGTAGGTTTTTCTGGTTCAGCATCTCTGACACAGTCCCCAGCATTAGGCGAACTTATTGTGCTGGATAGGCGCTGCGTCACGATTGCACAGATTGTCTGGCCCTGGTGTTCTTTGAGAATCAGACTTCTGTAATTGCTGCTTCCTGATAGGGCCAACAAAACAACAGTCTGGTGACCCATGCCTGACCTTGAAATCTATGTCAGGTTCGCGGGTTTTTTTGGCCTATGAGAGACAAGTTTACATAAATATGGTTGTCATAATAGGCCTATTATTTTATTATGACCAGTACATGCAATCTGTGTTGTATTATAGTTGGTCCATGCTAGATACAATGTTGGAATGGCCCAGCATTTTTCAGCAACATTGGATATGCGTGGTTTATTTGTGTCATTGTAGACTTGTGGTTGTGTGATACAAAGGCTACCAGCATAACTAAAGTGACGGTATCAAACACTCTTTGTCTAATGTTGGGAATTGTTTCAGACTGTTGATCATGATGAACCCAGCGCGGGATCATGTTCTTACTGTGTGTGCAGTCTCAGTCAACACGATACACTGACCCAAAGTTGATTCAACGATGGTCCATCATTTGCAAAGCAGGCCTAACAATGAGCAAACACATGTTACGCAAGGTTGTTCCATGGTCTGTATATAGTGGAAAGATTGTTTCCGAATCATATAGGTTTTGTATGGGTTATATGATATCGGGTAACATAAATATGTAGAGTATTCTCGATTAGAAGAATTTTAGTCTGAAGTAAAACTCGATCTGGGGTCGACTGACGCGTCCTGTGATAGTATATAATGTGAGGGCTAGTAGAGTTGGTAGAGTAAACAAGTCAGACAACAGCAGAAAGAGAGATATAGACATTTTGCAATCAAACCAAAAACAACTGCAAGGGGTGGTTTGGCAGAATAAGAATGCAACATACAGGTCTTATGCTAGTATAAAAGCATGCGAGATAAATCAGAACAAGAGTCAACAAATAAAAAAACCCCAGCAAATTAAGAAATTAGTTACACTCTCGGAAATATAAACATTGTATCTAATGTAGCAAATGTTTTTTTGTTTTTTTTATTCCATTTGAATGATCTTAACGTAATGAAACTTTGACTTGGGATTCTTGGACAGGTTTTATAATAACACAAAATATGAGGGAGCAACAACAGAGTCAACAAATCAGACTACAGAAAAAGGTGATTCATAGAAACCTTGGAACTTTGCCAACACTCGGCAAGAGAGAGGTGTAGATCTATTCTGACATCATCCTATTGTAACATTTTCTTAATTAAAACTTGAACTGGGAACATTGAACAGGTCTTATGATAGTACATAATATCAGAGTAAATAAATATGAGAGATGAATAACAGCGTCAACAGTCATGGAAACTTTGTAATCATGCCAAGAGAAAGGTGGGGGTATAACTTTTTAATTTAAAGGACTTTTTGAACAGCAGAGTGTATCTAGATCAAATTTAACAGCATCAAAAATAACATTTTCTTATTTGCATGAGAAAGTTTAGATCAACTTTGACAGCATCAAAAAAATAACATTTTCTTATTTCAATGTAATTAAACTTGACCTGGGATCATTTGACAGGTCGCATGATAGTACAAATTATGTGAGCAGATGTACAACAGTGTCGATCAACTGAGATACAAGAGGATGCACAAAGTTAAAGACGAAGGTAGTTGTGGAGGGGGGACGAAAGTGGATTGTGGAGGGATGTTTCGCTGGGAGGTGGCGGGGGGCGTGGTGGTTGTGCTCCATCCTATTCTGTGAATAGCTGCTTGCAGTAGTCTAATGGGGTGCGATGAGATGAAGCGCTGTCCTATCATATCTTCCTGTCTTCTCCTGGTGTTACTCTCTCGCAGTCTCATTTTCTTCAGTGTAATTAAAATTTCAGTGTAATGTTAATGTAATTAAAACTTGATCTGGTAGCATTTGGCAGGTCTTAAATATGAGAGCCAAAACAACTGAACAGCTGAACAACAGAGTCAATCAACTGAGATACAACAGGATACACAAAGATTAAAATGGATTGCGGAGGGATGTTACGCTGAGGGGGTGTGGGGGGGGGGGGCGTTGAGGCTGTGCTCCATCCTATCTCACAATCTCATTTGCAAGATTATCAACATTTTCCCGACTTGGGAACCGTGATGGTATGGTGCGGATTGAACGGGGGGGGGGCGTGGCAGTCTTTCTGTCGGTTGTCTTTTTTCTCAAGTTCGATTAACACTACCTCGTGGCGGTTAGCTCTGAACCAGTCCCTGACACTTTCAGGTGTCTCTTAGCCAGGCAACGGCTCTGCTAGCAATAGCACTGCTGACTACAAAAATGAAAAAAAAAAAAAAAAAATGAATGAATGAATGCTTATCAAAATTACCTTGGGGAAATTATAAATACATGTCATGATAAAAACAACAAGAGACTTTACTCAATGATCAAAGCCATAAAACGGGACTCCTCCTGAAAGGCTTTGTCCATGGGCATGGCCAGGCCCACCCAACAGTCAATGACAATTTGTTATGTAGCAAATCGAAGCTCCAAATGATTTAATTTTACTCGTAATATATTATAGCTGCATGCATGATGACACAATGCAAGTGGGATTATAATCATAAATCGACTGGACATAGATATGACGAAGACAAACTCGTCGTATGGGCAAATGTCCGTGTCTGCTAGCAGGGGGGGGGGGTAGCTTCAGTCTCTCCTCTCTTTTCAACCTCCTTGATCATACACTAGCTGGGCCGAGTGTTCCCCCTGGTATGATGAGAATTTTGAAATAAAATGAATTAAAAAAAAATAGCTGGGCTAAGTGTTCCCCCTAATATGACAAGAATTTTGAAATAAAATAAATTAAAAAAAATAACTAGTCTATATTATACACTAGCTGGGCTGAGTGTTCCCCCATCAATGAATTAAATTTTGAAATAAAAATTAATTGAATTTTTTTATAAACCTAGGCCTATAGGACTAGTATGGTTAGAAAATCATTTACAAACATTACATTTCCAACATAGGGATAAACACTACTTAATGTATGGTATGTATTATATATTATATTGTGGTCAATAGGGAAGGCAGGGGGAATATATAACCTAGCCAGAGGGGAACACTCAGGACCAACACTCAGCTGAAACCTGAGCGCTGAGGCGTCGCATGGATGCCATGGTATGGGGGAGGTGTAAACACTCAGCACTCTGCACAGCAGCGCATGACAGGTGGGGAACAGTGGGCCTGGGGGGGGGGGGAGTTTCAGAATATGAGAGTGACAGATACGAGTCGTTCCGCTCATGATCGCGCATGCGCTGATGGGCGGAAAGGGAAGTCTCAGCACGGGGGAACACTCAGAATACGACACCGGGCGATAATATGCGAAACTGAATGACGGCGGTGTACAATTGTTATTCAAAAGTAGTCTAGATAATCAAATATCATTAATAAAACAAAAATATTACAATTACACAATTCAGCCGCTGGGTACAACGACAGGCTAGGTACAATGTCAAGGAGAAGTGATAAAGTTCAACATTGACTGTTGTTTTTTTGTTTGTTTACTCAGAATGAATAAATAAATCAGTCAGCTAGACTTTGTCAATTGCCCACTTAGCTCTAACAGGCCTACGGCGCAGAATGTAGTACAGCTGTCCTGCCACGGACAATAAAGCCCGGGCAATAAAGATGCTCAGCTCGACTTTAAAATCGCACTTAACCGACTTACCTACCATGTATGCGTCTTCAGTAGGCCTACCATATTTGCCGCTCATGTGAAGATTTATGGTGGTTAAAAAGAAAAAAGTATGTTTATATTTATATGCATATGTAGGCCTACACTTGACGTCCCCGCATGATCTCGGTTGGAGTGGGGTGGCAAGACAAAACTTTGTGAGATAGGTAACATAGTCAGGTAACAGTTCTTCGGAATCAGCTCGCTTGAGGTCCGGTGTGCCCCAAGGTACTGTTCTCGGACCCTACTCTTTTTGACCTATATTAATGACCTCCCTTCCACGGTCTCCTCACAGGTTACTTTCTTTGCAGATGACTGCCTCCTGTATCGCCCGATAAAATGTCGAGCAGATCAGGAGCAGCTGCAAAGAGACCTATCTGCGTTACACGACTGGGCAGATCGATGGGGGATGTGTTTCAACCCCTCGAAATACTCGGTCCTGAGGGTGTCCAGACCGGAATAAAAAAAAACTGGAATTTGAGTACACCCTTAAAGGCGAAACACTAGCAAACGTCTCATCAACACCATATCTTGGTGTTTGCCTTAGCGAGACCCTGGAATGGAAGGCCCACATTACCAAAATTACAAGTAAAGCAAATTCCACTCTGGGCTTCCTTCGGAGGAACCTGAAGTCATGCCCCCCTAAACTAAGGGAGACTGCCTATTTCTCCCTGATCAGATCATCCTTAGAATACTATTCAGCAGTTTGGGACCCCTTTAGACAAAAAAATATTGATAAATTAGAAACAATTCAAAGATCAGCAGCAAGATTTGTCTCCCAAAATTATAGGTGCTGCTGGAGTACCAATTCAAAGTTCAAAGTTCAAACAGAGCTGGACGATGACGTCATCACGGCTGGAGTGGGGTGGCAAGGCAACCTTGGTGAGATAGGTAACATTGTCAGGTAACAGAGTTGGATGATGACGTCATCACGCATGTCATTTGTGGTCCGACTGTCCGACGCACATGGTTTTGTGTTTATGAACAACTTCAACGTGCTTAGAGCGTGCGCACTTGAGGACGATTTATCCTCACATAGATGTCGCTCATGTCGCACCGGCAAAGATTCATGCAAAATATATTGCCGTGAATTGTAGTTGTATTTTACTTGAACTCAGGTTCGATATGTCATATATCAACTCAAGAATTATAGAGATGTAATTAAATGTATTTAATATAAGTAAAATGATGCTAGATTGGTCATAGCTCATCATATTGAGTGCAGAGTAGCCATTTTTAAACTCAATTTACGGCTCTCGCCCAGGGCCATTGTTTACTCGGCTATTGTTCACTATCTGACAAAAAAAATCCCTGCTTCTCCTCAGTAAACATTCCCAGATTCAATAAAGAGTATCAGATTGCTATGGTGATGCTGATAATGCTGGGACGAAATGACCACCCCAATTTTATCTACTGGGTAATCCTACCAGCCACTTCCTTGTTATAAGAAGCTAATCCCATAACACTTGTTTACCAGCCCTGCAGCAGGATGTGTCACATCGTGTGAAATGCCACAATTTCAGCTGTGAAATTGAATTGCTCAAAGGTATAAGGGTTAAAGTGACACAATCAGACTAGAATCATCCAAAAATCACAAATTTTATTTGGCTTCTTAACACTTTCCAGCCGGAGAACACTTAGGAGATCAATACAAGCTTGTCATCATACAAATTCCTGATTTCTAATTATTGTCAAAAATGTCAAAAATAAGAAATACGGGAATTTCGTCTCTATATCTAGCCTAACTGGTAAGTGTGCAGCACAAAAGTTAAAAAACTTTCGCAGTTCTAGTCTATATGGACATGTTTACATCATATGGTCATATTATCAAGCTAAAATAAAATCACCGTTTTTTTGAGGATTTTAGACCTGGGCATGAAATATGCAGATAAATTGTTATTTATCAATAACGTTAATAGTAGAAGCTTTTAACATACTATCAATTTTTAGCACTTTTAGCTTTACTGTGAGAGAGGCAACCATTATATGTGGTTTAATCAAAATTTTAGAAGCAATTTTGTTTATGTGTGAATCCCATTTTTAATGCTTGTGTAGGCCTATTGTTAACATTAAAAATTAAATTCATCAGTAAATTCTATTTTGATATTTTCAATCTCTATATTAGGTATATTGATTTTTAGGTATATTGATACCATAGTGATTTATTTTCTGAAGTAGGCCTACAAATTGAAGTAGGCCTAAAATAACGTGGTCAAGAGTGTCGAATGCCTTTGAGAGATCTAAGAAAATGGACATCGGTATTTTGCTCAAGGGTTCAATATCCAAGGTAAAAGTAGAGGGGGAAGTAAAGTAGAACCTTTGACTTAGAAAGAAGGAGGGGAGAATGGAGTGGAAAATTTGGTGTATAGGGCATACTCCACTCACCTGTTCTGGTAGGCCTGTGGGGTTAGCGTCTCACTGTCCGTAACTGCTCGGCTTTTCCCGATCATTGACGAGTGACGGGGATCGCCGAGCCTCGTTCTGACTAGACCACGCCACGAAGAGCGCGCCTGTAGCGAGGCGCACCAGCCAGTAAACTCAAAGCCGCAGAAGCGGACGGACATACGTCAAGAGCTCAGGGGCCTAGCCGCATGGCACCAATCGCCGCGCTCCGCTTGGGAACGGTGTGTTAAATGAATGTCTAGACTTAAATAAAGTGAGAAATACCTGGAGAATGATTTAATGAGCATTATTTAATCCCGACGGAGGAGGTAATGGAAGATGGTTGAACGTAAACCTTCAACATATTCATGTCGGCAACACGATCGATCCACCACCCACCCATATTGGTGACCTGACATTGAACTTAATCGCAGCTTCATTCATGCATATTGCTTTCACTGAGCAACAAAAAACCATCAATTTTTAGCCGAGAAGTATAGTTTTTTTACAAATAGGGCATTTTGCAAAAAAGGAAACTTTATTTTTTGCAAGGTACGTAGTGATCATAGGTCAAAAATACTAATATGCGAGTGAGGTTCGTTAGAAAGGTTATCTGAACAGAGGTTTTCGCGTTAAAACAGCGAAAAATTTGATAGATTTTTCCAGAAACTCACGTGGTTTCGACATTTTCAGGATGGCGGATCTCGCAGACATCCAGTTTAGACTTAGACAAATTCATATTAAACGGAATAGTCTACTCTCATAAATTATAACAGATTTCAATGTTTTTCTCTCAATTACGCCACTATCGGCGACTAAAAGGATGATATTTGAAATTTTAGTATATTAAACCGTTTTTGACACCTCATTCAGGTGACGCGGTTTTTATGAGAATACCCGCCATAATTTTTAATGGTTACGCAAAATTTCGCTACGGGTCGAAATTATGCCTCGACTCAGACAGCTTTTAAATAGGATTACATCCACTTAAAACTGTTCGCCTGAAATATATGTGAACAAAAGGTCCTATTTGGTCTATAAAACATCATTGTTCCGACTGTAGGTCGATATTTTAGGACTGTAATCATAACTTTTATTTCAGTGGTAGCAATGTTATTTTAATGTGAATCGGTAAGTGGCCGCCATTTTGGCAGCCGGTGACCTTCATTTAGCTCCATTGGCTGCAAGACAGCTTCACGTGTTCCCACCCACCCGTCATGCATTGCGGTATCACACCATCTGCTCAGGTCGGCATAATTAGCATAAATTAAGCCGCCATTTTGAATTAGTGACACGAACGGCCAATGGCACTCACATGTCAAGGCCACATAGACCTACACGGCATCTGGAAATAAAATAGGACTAGAATAATTTTTTCCAAAATATCTTTCTCAGTCAGGAAAGAGAGACTGATTTAATTTTAATTGTGTTACTAAATATTGCAAATCAGGTCGCACATTGGGCGATATTTTTGTGAATGACAAATCAGTAGTCTACCTTTTCCAGACAGCCTGAACTGCTGAATATGTTAATGAGTCCTGAGCCGGTGCGGCACGCCAATCGACCACACACACACCGCGTGCACAGTGCACGGTAGCCGAGACACACACCAACAGACAGCGTACTGCCATGCATACTACCCGCACATTATATGAGCGTACAGTCTAAATCGTAAAGCACTAGACTACAAGCACCGATACAAATCGAAGCGAGCGATCGATTCGGACGTCGATAAGAATAATTCTCATGGTGAACATTTAAAAAAAAAAAAAAGGAAATGTTCATTACGGAAATATTCATCAATATAATTATTTAAGCAATCTTTATAGACATCTGTCAGTCAAAATTTCAATAAGTGTTTCTATAAATTAAGACGAGCTTTACACGCATAAGCCAGTCGCATTTAGCCTATTTTTAATGAGAATGAAATTCTCTCGGGATAGGCATGATTTAATTATTTCTTATTAAATCTAAATCGAGACTTGACAGTTGAACTAGGGAGACTACTTTGATACAGTGTATGTTTTTTCGATTTGTGGTAAAAAAATTTTCAACACTGGTCGAATAACCAAAGATTATAAACATATAGTTTAGAATAGCAATTTAGCATTTATTCTGGCATTTGTTTTGCATGCAATTAACGACCTACAATCACCACAATTAATATGTTTAATGTCATATTTTAAACATTTCCACACGTACATTTCTGCATTAAGACTTCTCATCATTTCAGCAACCCCTGCACTCTACTACCAGCGAATCTACATGGACAATCTTCATAAACAGAATTATCTCACATCTAGACTTTTCTCAAGCTAGACAACTTAACACACAGTTTTCCACGCGGAGTGCGGCGATGAAACTAGTTGGTATGTTTTACATGCATACCATTTCAATACCCGTCTGAGATTGCACAGTACCCAATAGGCCAGCAACCTAGACGTTTTACTAGTTAAACTAATTTCAACAAATAACTTTTCAAAATGGCCGCGAGAGGCGACAGTGAAGGTTTCGTGTCATCACCCCTCAACAGACAAGAGGCACGTCACAAAGATTCGTACTACCCGATGAGTAATGAAAATGCAGCAGAACTTAGAGAAACGGATGCTGAGTTTCGCCGATTAAAAGCTGATTTCCTGCGGATCGCACGCAATAGACGTAGGAGAGGGTTGGCACGGAGTGATTCATCAAGAAGCCCTTCGCCGGTCAGACGTCAACCTCCACGACGTTCAGCCATTCTGCCGAAATTCAAGATAGCAACTTTTTACTCAACAGATGTGGAGTTATGATTTAATCAAATCGGAACACAATTTGATTTACACCAGATAACAGACGATGATGAACGTTACAGATTGACATATTCTACACTCTCTGGCGAAGTAGCGTCGGATGTTAGAGACGTTTAATTGCAACCGTTCCTCACTCATGAGTACAAAAATTTGAAAGCGATCCTAATCGAACGACGAGGCTTAGCGACACCAAAAAGAGTCAACAAGGTGATTTCAGGCGAAAAACTGGGATCCGACATACCGTCTAGATTTCTTAGGCGGTTGCAGAAGACAGCTGGATTTGGTACAAAAGCGGTAGTAGGCAAGGCCGTCATCCGCCAAGCCTTCATTCGACAAATGCCGCCTTCAGTACGTGCGCACTTAGCTACACAACCAGATAGTGCGTCGCTCGAGAATTTGGCCATGTTGGCCGACCGCGCTGTCGCCGCTGAGAAGGACGTCGATGAAGCTAAGCCGGGGGTTGCTGAGATAAACGTCAGTGAGAGCGGTAAGCACGTTGGACTGTTGGAAGACCTGTCTCGCAGGCTCAAGAAACTAGAGACAGCCACAGCCAAGGCTACAAAGAAGAAGACATACGGACACTCACAACCAACCGAGAACCGTGCCGCCATGACACAGTTCGTCCCCAATGTTCAAGCAAAACCTTTTATGCCCAATAATCAAGCTGTTACTAGGCAAATGTATCAAATAATAACAAAAAAGATAGTCGTCCTAATGCACCGCCGCCGCAAACGACGCAAAGTAACGTTGCTCAACCGATTGACACAGCCGACGCACCTGTTTGTTTTTAACACCAAACATCTGGTGACAGAGCATGCATGTGCAGAGAACCTTGCACGTTTTCTTTAATTTAATCGGCCAGAGCGAGGCACCGACTCTTGCATCTGGCGAAATAACCGAGGCGCGAAATAGCTTTGCGGAAGCTTCCTTTCTCAGCTTATCCCCCTCTAAGTTATTATACGTCGCAGACAAACACAACAAGTGTAACTATTTAATTGACACAGGCGCAGCGGTCAGTGTGTTTTACCAAAGTCTTGCGCTAACAGGACTTCAGACGCTGCCTGCCTGCCCCTCGTTGCAGCTAATAATACTACTATAAACACCTACGGTAATTGTAGACGCGTCGTCGACGTTGGTCTTAAACGAGATTACGCGTGGACTTTCATAGTAGCGGACGTCAAACAACCAATCATAGGAGCTGATTTTCTCATACATTAGTAACATTACAGCTTACTGGTAGACTTAAAAAGTCGTTGTGTGAGAGCAATGCGAACCGGTTTAGCCATACCAGCTACCTTATCGTCTATTAAACTGTTATTACGGAATAGAGTAGACACCGTTCAGAACAACTACACAAAGTTATTAGGTCAGTTTCCGGAACTGACTCGTCCTACAACGAAGGGCGAACCGGTTAAACACGGTATAACACAAAAGATAGTGACAAAATGCCAGCCAGTATTTGCGCGCCCACGACGTTTAGCACCTGATAAACTAGTCAGTGCGAAACGCGAGTTCGATGACATGATTAAGTTGGGCGTTATCGAACCCAGTGACAGTGAGTGGTCGTCAGCCCTTCATATGGTGCCTAAAAAAAACGGAGATTGGAGACCGTGCGAAGATTATAGAAGTTTAAACGATCAGACAGTACCGGATTGATACCTGATTCCACACATACAAGACTTTACCCAACGTTTAGCGGGGCAAAGTTTTTTCAAAAATAGACTTAGTACGGGCATACTACCAGATACCGGTCGAACCGTCTGACGTGCATAAAACAGCGGCTACAACACCTTTCAGGCTGTTCAATTTCACTAGGACACCGTTTGGCTTAAGAAATTCCGGCCAAACTTTTCAGCATTTTATTGATCACGTTACGCGCGGATTAGATTTCGTGTTCGTATATTTGGACGATCTATAAGTAACAAGCCCCGATCATTGTACGCATAAAAAACATTTGAAGATTCTTTTTGCACGTCTAGCAGAATACGTGATAATTATAGGACCAGACAAATGCCAGTTCGGTACTACAGAATTAAGTTTTCTAGGACATCATGTTAGGGCAGCAGGCATTTCGCCGTAAGCAAGTGCGGAACATTGGTGTTAAGAGGATTGGAACATTGGTGTTAAGAGGATGGGAACTCAGATATAACTATTAAATAATAACTCGTTATAATAATAACGCGCCTGCGAGGTTACCAACCACCAACGCTGGGGTAATGTGGGGTTAGCGTCTCACCGTCCGTAACTACTCCGCTTTTCCCGATCATTGACGAGCGACGGGGATCGCCGAGCCTCGTTCTGACTAGACCATGCCACGAATATGCGCCTGTAGCGAGGCGCACCATCCAGTTAACTCAAAGCCGCTGAAGCAGACGGACGTACGTCAAGAGCTCAGTCAGGGGCCTAGCCGCATGGCACTAATCGCCGCGCTCCGCTTCGGAACTGTGTGTTATAAATATGAATGTCTAGACTTCAATAAAGTGAGAAATACCTGAAGAATGATTTAATGAGCATTATTTAATCCCGTCGTCCTGAGGGAGGAGTTAATGGAAGATGGTGGAACGTAAACCTTTAACATATTCATGTCGGCAACACGATCGATCCACCACCCACCCACCCCCGCAATTGGAAAGGAGGCATGTGGGGTTTGAGCCTTGCTTGGCAGGGCTCAACAGGCGGCAATTGTTAGCTTGACATGCCTGAAGCAAGCCAACAATGAATGAATATAATTTTTACCTCTATAAAAAATGGCAAATCTACAATGTCACGATTTATTATATGAACGACCCTTAAGAATATTGGTCTGTTTAAAATATGTAACCCAAAACTACTAAAAATTCCTATAAATGAACCTGGCCTGCATCTAACTCAGTAACCGGGCGATAATCAGTGACACTGTCACTGTCACTCTCGCTCACTGGCCGCGATAATAATAACGATTAGCCTATATAGCTGGATAATAGTAGTACCGTGGTCAGATGCAATTTGATTAAATTCAATAACCAGGTCCATGGTGAAAGAATTTCTCTGTCAATTCTCAAACCATTGGCAATGCCTGATTGGGTGATTGGTAGTCTAGCTTTTTTTTTTTAAAGGTGATTTTACCCGGAATTTCGGAACACTGTGCAGTACTGACAGAAGCCGACATCAACCCCCGTATCGACGTTCAACCGCTCGCCCAGTGCGTCAGTTCAAAAAAGCAAGTTGGGAAAACATCAGGCAAGAAATTAGGAGACATTGGGCCTCCTTTTCCAAAGACAGCCCCAATAATTCGGTAAATGAAAAATGGTTGAGGTTAAAGTCCATCTTGATGGACTGCCTGAATAAATTTGTACCAACAAAATTAACATCTAAACGCCAGAACTTGCCCTGGCTTAATAAATCGCTCCGCAAGGCTATTCGAAAAAAGGCAAGACTTCATTACAGAGCGAAAACTTCAAAAAGACCTGACCTTTGGGCAAAATATAAATTACAGAAACGGGACACGCAGCAAAACCTTAGACGTGCCCGTTGGTCCTTTATTAACGACAAACTTTTAACATCTCTGGAAACTAAAAATTCAAAGCCTTTTTGGCGCTATATAAAATCACAGGGTCAGGATAGGTGTGGTGTCTCTCCTTTATTGCATGATGGCCAACTGCATTCAGACAGCAGGCGCAAGGCCGAAATCCTCAACCAACAGTTTTGCTCAGTATTTACTGATGAGGACACCACTAATATGCCTAAATTAGAAGCACCACAAACAACTCCCATAAATAATATTGAAATTACACAATCTGGTATAACTAAATTATTGAGTGAACTGAACGTCGATAAAGCACCCGGACCTGACGAGCTCCCAAATTAACTCCTCAAAAATGCTGCCAAGGAGATATCTCCTTTTTTAACAGATATTTTCGAACACTCTATCCGGACCGGGAAATTATCCGATGAATGGGTCGAGGCTAATGTAGCCCCTGTTTTCAAAAAGGGAGATCGGCATACTGCTTCTAATTACAGGCCGATCTCCTTGACATGTGTTTGTGCCAAATTGCTCGAACACATTATTTGCAAGAACATCATGACCCACTTTACCAAAAACAAAATTTTAACTTCTGTGCAACACGGTTTCCGTGCAGAGCACTCTTGTGAAAGCCAATTACTACTGACCACTGAAGATCTGGTTCAAAATTACGAGGACAAAATTCAAACAGATTTAATTGTTTTAGATTTTAGTAAGGCTTTCGATGTAGTTCCCCACCAACGTTTACTACACAAACTTGATCATTACGGAATTAGGGGACCTACACTACTTTGGATTCGAAATTTTCTCACCACTCGGTCACAAAAAGTAGTAGTAGATGATAGCTTTTCGGACACTGCTCATGTAGGTTCTGGTGTACCACAGGGTACAGTACTTGGCCCCATTTTATTTCTATGCTATATTAATGACCTCCCATCCTCGGTCTCATCTGATGTTCGACTCTTTGCTGACGACTGCCTCCTTTATCGGCCCATAAAATCTAAGGACGATCAAAAAAAGCTACAGGAGGACTTAACAAAATTGGAGCGCTGGGCAGAGATTTGGGGGATGAAATTCAACCCATCCAAATGTTCTGTCCTGCGAGTGAAGAGACCCCGGGCTAAAGAGATAGCATCAGACTACCAGCTCAAAGGGGTCACACTCGGGCAAGTAACAAATTCACCTTACTTGGGAGTCAGCATCAGTGAGAACCTGGAATGGGGGGATCACATCTCTAAAATTGCGAGTAAGGCTAATTCCACACTGGGTTTCTTGAGGAGGAATTTAAAGGGATGTCCCTCAAAATTAAAAGAGATTGCATATTTTTCAATGGTTCGGTCACTTTTGGAATACTCTTGTCCTGTATGGGATCCATACAGGCAAGGTGACATCGATAAATTAAACAAAATTCAAAGAGCTGCTGCACGTTTCGTAACTAACAACTACCAGCGTAAATCAAGTGTAACAGCTCTTATCCAAGATCTAGGCTGGACTGACTTACAAACTAGAAGAAAGAACTTCAGGCTGACAAGCCTGTACAAAATTTTAAACGGATTAATTGCTGTACCTGTCAGTGACCTTTTAACCCCAGCTGATGAAAGAACTCGTGGTGGACATAAAAAATCATTCAAACATATTAGAGCTAACACCACGCTGGGACAAAATTCTTTTTTGTACAAAACCATACCCGATTGGAATCATCTTCCACCAGCTGCTATTGAATCCAGATCAATAGCAGCTTTCAAGAGCCAACTGAGCGATTAGTCTTGTCGGCCGCTCAGCACAAACCCTTCGCCTGATACTCCGTGAGGAGGACTGCGAAGTTAACCCTTTAAAGATTAAAGATAAAGATTGGCATTTCCAGGAAATTTTAATTTTTACTGAGTTTAGACTTTAGAGATAGTGAACCTATAGCATGGCATAGTTAGGTAGATTCAATAAATTTTAAAATTGTCTAATAAAATTATGCTGAGTCTTTTTTCGTAACTGCCGACATGCTAAAAGAAATATTTGACCACATTCCACAGTTTTCACTGAGCAAGAAAAATGCTGTGCTAGATCAAAATCTGAGCTAAATTATAAAAACCTCCAAAAGATGGCACCTCAATGTGGCAAACGGTTATGGGGGTAACAGAATCCAAAGCATCTTCCACTTGAACTTTTTTAGGCAGCTGAAGAAAACTACTGAGGTGTTGCCGCTGTTGAGAGTTTTGTTTTTAGATACACCAGGGCACCCAATGAATGCCCCGCAATACAGAAACAGTACTACAGTAGCAAATACACCATATAAGCACATAACAATCAGAAATTTGGGCATAGCCTCCGGCCTCCTTTTTTTGTGTTTTTTTTTTCAAAGTCTACGAGGGGGTCAAGGAAGAACATAACTTTTGATGGATTCTCATCTTTATAGCTATGAAACTTCCATTTTTACCCTCTGTGCGCTCCATGAGGAACTGCAGGTTAGGCAAACCTCTGGGTAAACTAGTGCAGCCTTACCCAGATATCTCATTTCTTTGAGATTCCCATATTGTTCTGTCCAAATGGTCCTAATGATGTCCTCCAGAACTTCCTCATAGGGCAGTAGAAATATATAGTCTTTTTTCATTTTTTGCATTTTTTTACAAGGCCACAGCATGCCTGTTCCACTCACCTATTCAAGCATTTGTTGCAGCTATCATGAAATTAAAGGCGAGAGCTGGTATCATTTTTCATAATTGCGAGAAATCTAATGATGGGAACCCCCAAAACAGGTGACAAAAGTGCCATTCAAAACAAATAACTCTTTTAATTCCACAATGATGGCTTCATTTCTACCAGTAATAGTGAGCAAAAAGACAAACAAACAAAGAAAAATATGTCTTTTATTGCAATGTATCACAAATTCACATAAATCCTGAAAAAAACATGAAAAAACCACTAAAATGACTTCTTTTGACATACCTAGCATAGTAGACCTATACTACTGCTCGTCACATTGAGCATGATTTACGCCAATTTCCCCGTCAATTCTTAACCGATTTCCTTGAAATTTTGCAAAGGACATTTTCTATTCAAAAGTTAAACCATTTGACATGTAACAAAATTCTACGTCGTAATTTCAATTTGTACTTTTGTAAAGAAACTCTATATAATTTTACAAAATTATCACGGCTGTTGGGATTCTATTGAAAAAAAGTGTTTGCAAAATTTCATGAAAATCTGCTGAGAATTGACTGAGAAATCAAAGAAAAACATGCGATCCCGGCTGATCACTTTTATTGTGACTTTGTAGTCTTGGGGCTGATTCTGAGAACTTGTCTAAATCCAGAGTTTGCTGCACCCCCTCAAAGAACATAGGTTTCTTACTTTTTTATCTTTATTTGGTATGTACAGGGTTCGTAATAGTGGTTGTCCAAGACAACCAAAAATCGTCACGGACAACAAAATATGAATCTTTGGAAACACTTCGGCTGTCCATACGGACAACCACGTTTATCCCAGAAACAATTTTGCCACAGAACACATATGCCGTACCGTGACACGCGGCACACGGCAGAGTAGCGTCATATCAAAGACAGAGTTAACTTGAATCATGTGTGCTGTCATGTGCTTCTGGCTGTTGACTATGCTGTGTGATAGAAACACAATATTTAAATTTAAGTACTAAATAGAACAATTAGTTTTTTTTGAAAAAGCTTAACATGCAACATTTGAAATGAATCAGTGCTGAAGCCACATCATGTAAACTATTATTCATTGATATTGCAATGCCTGCACACATTCCTCTAGTCAGTGGGGAATCCCTAGGTATACGTTTCCTGGGGCTGTTTCCTTTATCGTCTTCCCTCCCCTTCCCTGTCATTATTTAATAGAGGGAATAGCAACAAAAAGGAACAGCCATGCACGTTGTAAGCAGTTGCTGTACCAGTACATTCATATGGTAGGTATGATAGATCATGAGATACTGATCTGCATTGTCATTCGCAACTAGTTTTTGCAAATTGTATTTCACTACTCTTAAGCATGGATATTGTTACTATTCCATGTTTTAACCGATCTTTATCCAAATTAGGAGTGCCAGTCCAATGCTGATTCAATAGTGGTCCGACGTCGTCTGCATTGACCCAACGCTGGGTCAGTTTCTCACAACAGTAGGTCTATCACTGTCAACGGTGCCGCCGTTATCGCGTCAAATAGCATTGCTAAGAATCAAAGCCACCTTTTGAAGACTGCAGTCATGTAGCCTAGTAGGCCTATGCTAGTTTGAATACATTAGGGGTTTATATTAGGTTACAGAATTGTTTTACAAACATATAGGCCTACATAATATCAATTAATGACACTAATTAACTACAAAAACAAAAAAATATGTAATAAAAATTAGCTCGAAGTCTGTTAAACAGAAATTTGCTCGTCACCGGTCGATAACAATATAGGCCTAGGCACTAAAACTGATACGCACAGAAAAGTAGTCTGTTGATGGCAAAATATCACTCTTTCCAGGATTAGGCTTAGCTAGGAGCCAAAGGCATGCGGACAACCAAAAAATTGGGAGGTCAACCACATGTTGACACTTTCAGCCCTTATTATGAACCCTGATGTATACATGTAACTAGTTTAAAAACATTACCTTTCTAAAAATGTGTCCAGAAAAAAAAATTGTAATGATTTCTCATTTTTTTGCAGAAAAAAGTTTAAATTCCATTTGTGCCTTGGTAAACACCAGTTATTACACTGCAATATTTTTTTAATATATAAGTAGGCCCTATAGGGCCTACTGTTAAGTACGTACCAGGTGAAATTTGCAATAATTGTTGTGGTTTTGTTAACTACAAGTATATAAATGGAAATGTTCTCATTTTAACCAGAGCATTATTACCGACTGCACAAAATGGTCCTCAAAGGGTCTATCGGACACATTTTAAAATGGGTAATGTTTTTAAAATGAAAGCTTGTGAACCAAACAAACGAAATATACCATAAAACCTATGTTCTTCCAGGGGTGCAACAAACTTTTCAGAATAAGCCCCAGGACTAAGTGTGATAAGTAGCCATGGTAGCACAGTGATTTCTTCATTCTTTTTCTCCAACAATATTTTCAGTTCATGTTTTGTTTTTCTGTGTGTCACTCACAAGAAGTGGGGAGCCCACTCTGTTTCACCAACACACTGAGCACTGTCAATCTAGCCCCAAGTTGCATTGCTAAAAATCATAGCTGCTTTTTGAAGACTGCAATCATGTAGTCAACAATATTTCTATTAAATGATGAAAGTCATTTATGATATCTTTTACAAACAATATGCCAGTAAATTATCTTTAAGTAGTCTACATTTCTATTTTCAAAGCATCCAGTGTTTTATTATGGCAATGCCACCTAACATTTTAATTCTGTATGTGATTTCATCCAAACTAACCATGTCAATAAAATATATATATATATCTAGCTAACTACCTTTAGCGTATATAGTCAAGAACCATGGTAAATTTATTATTTTATTGTACTTCGTTCGTAGAAAAGGGGTGAATGCTCATTGGGTTTACCCTCTTGAAATAAAGATATTATTTTTATTATATCAAAAGCCGTCTTGACAAATAGTGAAAGTCAGGGTGGACAGGAAATGATTGATGGCAGCTCCATAACAATATGAAACTGATTTGTGCAAGAAAAAAGTCATTAGTGACAAAAAAATCCTCTTTCCAGTATTTGCTGAGCTCATGTATCACTGTACATGTATACAGATAACTAGATATGGTAGAGGTTGAGGACAGATCATCGAGGTCTCTCTGAAAATAACATGCTGATGTTGACTATAAAACCAGTCAGACAAAATGACCAATACATGTAGTGGCTAGAAATGAACAGTTATTTATGATGTAAATCTGAAACCCCGCAATTAAATATTAATCTCAGGAGCGCGTGATCATTCAACTATTGTAATTGGTAGACCCTACATGTGTAAAACACTATAAAGTATAATGCATGTCATGTTATAATTGTATGATGTTATGGGAGATAATTTGTTATAATAATGAACTATGAGAAGTTGACAATTGTTCATTTTAAATAAGAACAAGTTGTAGGACACTAGCGAGAGTTGATAGTGAGGAGAGAGGTGTTTCCTAATGATATAATTTGCGCCTTCATGCTCCCTAGAGTATGCGTGGTTGGTACATACTCACCGGGTGCCGGGAACCTAATTCATACTGTGTAATAGATGAGACACCCCTGTACCATGTCCAGCAGTAGCGTTGGTCCACAGGCTGCAACGCTGGCCCAACATTATATTAAACAGGAAATGACATTGGTCACATCCGTGTAAACACAACATATTTGTATAACATTTGTACAAAGTCGGCCCAACATCTTTGACGTTGGACCAACATTGTACAAATGTTATACAAATGTTTTGCGTTTACTGGTATACAACCCCAGCTAACACCAGACATTGACACAATGACGGGGCAACTTTGGGCTAATGTCGTAGACGATGTACCAACATTGATCCAGCATTAGTTCAGTGTCTTCTGCTCACTGGGAAATACTGTAGATCTGGTAATATTCTCGAGGTTTTAATCTTCGCGAATTTTGCGAGGAGGACAAATTCGAGAATTCGAGAATCTCGCGAAAATTATTATTTTAAAAGCGCTACTAAAGAAATATGAAAATTCGCGAATTAAAAACTTCGTGAAAAGTCCCAAAATCAGAAATTCGTGGAAATTTGAACACGCGAAAAATACCAGATCTACAGTAACACTTGACTTGGTTGACTTGAATATACAATGACCCAACGTTGGCCCATAGCCATGATAGCCTCTGGTATCCCGGTAATTTTCATGGACAGCTATTAGCAGGCCCTAATTGTACATCCTTGCTGTTTATACACTTGTCCCGCTCCACATCAGCCAGTCACAATGTTCCAATGTTGATTCAATGTTGGTCTGACGTCTAAGATGTTGGCCCAACATTGATGGTTATTATCATCATCAAAATGTTCCTCTGCAAATAACACTTGACTTGGTTGACTTAAATATGGCTGGCAACTAGCCATGAACTGTTGAATAATTTTAAAGGGGAAACGAGCGAACCACTCAAGCAGAACAAGTAAACAAACACATGTCTGGCCAATGCGCCTCCGCTCTCAAGTTATCGCGTGACAACCCTATTGGTTTGCCCTATTCTACTCATACCAACCATATCACAAAACCAACCCTATCACAACGTGACATAATCGCTTTAATATTATTAGAAATAATTATGATCCTCACATGTGACTATGTTATATTTTTAGGTACCATTACTGGAGTGGTTAGTGTTGTCAGAGGGAGATAGTTTAAGGTCAAACAACTCAACTGCTGACATAGATGAAGCTGCAATTGATGATGCTGATGTCTCAAATGATTTTCGCGATGTGTCTGCAAAAGATTTTGATGAGTGGATTGATGTTGTTTCAGCTTCACAGATGCGAGAATCAGGTGATTTGTGTTCACTCATTTCTGGTAGTATTTGTAATCAAGGAAACAATTCAAGAAATAGGATAATAGTGATACTTGAATTCTTACCACATTACACAAGTAATTGTATCTGTATCAAAATATAAATGCGTTGATCTATGCATTTATATGGCTTAGAGTATAATTGAAATCAATCTGTATTTTTATGGGCACAGCTAAATATAATTAAAATGTCTGCTATGTTGATATTTATCAGACTGCTCATGAAAAAACAACACTGGTTATATTGGTTTGCATCTATTCACCTTTGATTGAGCATATATGTATTTGGCAGGGTTTATTGAAAAAAAAAATTATCATTTAAATGTGATTTATGAGCTTTGTCCCTCTCAGTCAAGTTTACCAAAGTACCCTGCATGGTTGGCATCCCGTTTTTTCACTATGACACACAAGTTACATGTATGCATTATAGCCAGCAGGGGATAATTTGCCTAAAATGTATAAATTGAAATACCTCACCCCGGGGATATTTATTAAATATGGGTAGACTTTAGTCATTAGAATCTGACATCTGTAGACGTCAGATTCAGACGTCTAAAGTCGTCTGACGTCTAAATTTGATCTATGCACTGTAAGAGTAAAACTATTTATAATAGCCATAGATCCATAACATAGATATTCTGATGAATTGGAATGACCTGAATAAGACATTTATGAAGGTTTCAAATTGAAAAAAAAAAATTTGGTCTCCATGGTTTACATGAAAAAATTCAGCGCTTTAAGGGTTAAAGGCATCTACAGTCTTCTCTGCAGTTTAATCCAGTCTGGAAATAATAACTAGCAGCTGCTACTGACATAGCCGAGTGGATATGTTAAAGCGGTTAACTGTAGGCCCAGCGTCACAGACGCTGGTACAATGCTTTAACAACCCTATGGTGTGCCTACTCCATAGTCATAGGACCACGTATATACAATGAAAGAGGCAGAGAGTTTGACTTTACATTCATGCACTGGAGTCATGTGGCTATGACAAAAAAAACAGGGTGGACTTTTAAAAAGCTAGGCCTAAAGTCACAGGAAGCAAAAATTCAAAATGACTGCCAGTCTGAGCTACATAGAACTTAGAGGCAAAAATACATTGGGCAGATCCGTTCCCGTTAAAACCGTGACGAATGTAGAAGATGGCAGAACATTGGAGGACAGATCTCCGAGGCCTGTCTGTATACCACCTCATGTCTGTAAAGGGTAAGAGGCTATCTGGGCTTATATAACTGTGCTCTTTAGTGTGATTAGGGTAGCTAGCGGCTGTTAAACTTGACAATTTTTAAGCACATTTAACTTCTTAAAGAGAGGCTCGCTGTGATATAGGTAATAATGGGACTGTTAGGTGTTAGTTTTTGCTCGAACCTTGCACTTTTGGGTTAAAGCATGACAGTTGTAATGAGTGATATCATGGGCTCATTTTCTGATATAGAACACCTTTATCGGTCTTGTGTGGAGCTTGTAATGAGGGAAAACGTACCCCCTAAAAGCAACATGGTTCTATGTTAAGACAAAGCACCAAATATGTTCATAGTGCTGGATATTTTTTTATAAAAATTAACTACAAAGGTATTCTTATCTATGTTAAATATCATTTAACTGATATACAGTTGAAAAAATCAAACAGCTACTTCAAATGTATAATGTTCATATCATCTGCATGAACCTGTGAGATTGGTTTCTATTGTCTATTACAAGATTACTAAAGAAGTACATGCCACTGAACAACTGTTACTTTATGTTTGCGATATTATCAAAGTATTACCTGGTTATATGTGTTTGGCTTTGGCAAGATAAACCCAGCATTAAACATAGAGGGTAACCGGTTAAGTGTTGGGCATACATTGGCTGAGTTTATGGTCTTTGTACACGGTTGTGCAGGCTCATGCTAGGGGCTGGCTGGTAGGGGCCTGGTGGTCAGCGGAGTGTTTCAAGGATGTGTGCTATGGCTGGCGCCTCGTCACCATTTTGTCCGCTGTTCTGCTGTTCTTAGCGCTCGCTGTGTACACCCAAACATCTGTGATTAGATTTGTGTGCTCTGACAGCCAATATCAGCTTTTGAGGATCAGCTTTTATGTGTGAATGTAGCTGCTGGAATGAATGAATACAATGTCGATGTGCCTACTACAGTCTTGTGTCATTTACGGCTCAAACTAACTTTAAATATCATCCAGTCACCACCGTCCTTGGAGTTTGATATTATCCCTTAAATTTATGGAAGGGTAAGCTCCCTACTTGAACTAGGATTATCCTCTTCAGGCTTTTTTACAGCTCAACAGGCCTTTTGAGTTTGATGAAGTGTACTCCATACATACTGGCTTCCAGTTAGGACAGGCCAGTCTTCTGATAACTCCAGCCAGCATGACTAGGTAGGACCTGGTCATTTTGAATAGCTTTACCCTTTGAATGATTAGTCTCATAGTTCAGTCTCACTTGAGGATTTTTGAGAAAGAGTCGTACAGCGCTGGTGGTTCAAAGTGTGGTTCGTTTAGCTCATAGTGGCTCGGCGCGGTACGCCCATCATGTGTGGCCTTTTGGGGAGCATATCAGTGTTGTGCGTCTCTTCACGTGACCTGTTGGCATCTTCCGATATTGACCCTTTCTTATGGATTGGTATAACCTTCGCTATACATGAATTTACATTTATACCGGTATTTAGAGACTGATGAAAAATACATGTGAGAGCTGGTATTTTTTCTGTTTGAACTGCCTTCATTAATCGCATAGAAATATCATTAAAACCAGTACTAGATTTACTTGGTAGTTCATTCATTATTTTAAGTATCGAAATGTCGTAAATTTCCTTAAATTGGAATGTAGGCCTACTTTTATGCATGCCTGTTTTAACATTTATTTTTTGGGCATTTTTATGTTTTTGAGGAGGCTAGGTCCAATGTCGGTGAAATATTACAAAATTTATTGGCTATGATGTTTGGATCAGTGATTTCTCCCCCGTTTATCATAAAAATAATTAGAAAAGTCTCTTTTGACTTTAGATTGTTGTACATAATAATTTTTTAATTTAGTTTAATAATATTACTTTTTTTTTTTTGAATAATGACTAGTAGTGATTTAATTTTTCCATTCAAATGTTAGATTTTAATATTTTGTTATAGGGGCCTTCATGTTTAAGTTAATTTTAATTCTATCGCGTGTATCTGGGTTTATAGGTGTTGTTCTATATTGCTTATGTAATTTATCTCGATAAGAAATGGATTTTACGATGTGTTGATGTACCAATGTGACTTTTGGCGGCATTTAATAAATTTAACAATTTTAGGGTCCAGATGTTGTTCAGTTGCGGATTTTAAATTATTATGAATTAAAAATTATTAAAATTATGTCATAGTTAATATTGGGGTCAGAATAAATATCAGAGTCAGCTATTGCATTTTTGAAGTTATTAATTGAAACAGGGGAAGTTTGTTGTCAGTCCGCTTACCAGATTTTGAGAAAGCTAGCGATATAAAATATGGAAAGTGATCGGAAAGTGAGGTTAATAATATACCTGCAATAGAGTTACTTGAATTTTTAGTTCTTTCACATAGAAAATTATCTATTAATGTTGCACCAGAATTTGTGATTCTAGTGCGTAAAGTTATTGTGGAAAAAATCCGCACGCTACTTGCTGATCAAAGTTTTCATTAACAGTATTCTTTTCTTTAATTTTCAGTTGATCAATATTCATATCGCAGCCAATTATGATGTCATAATTCCTGTCTTTAAATGTCAAATCGTGATCACCAAGATTCATCTCATTTTTTTTTCTGAACCCTCTGATGGATCACCCTGGTTGATTTAAAAACCCCAGCTAATTTGTATATCCAAGATTGCCAACCCGACCCTTTACAAATCAGATTACTCTGGTGAGGTTTGAAGATTGGCTATTTTGCATATCCAACGATACCGCCCTAAATATATATCCTATTAATGGTGGAAGATGGAGACTTTTAGTATTTGCCAGTAAATATAACATCTAGTATCATATTTGAAATGATATTATGAACAGTGATTGACTGAATGCATTTTATTAACAGTTACAGAGACTCCGAACTTGGGCATGAATCCCCATGGGACATTACTGAGAGAAAGTCTGTTGACTCACCACTGGCAGCCAGCACTACCACTTGTAAAGCAACTTTTGAAAACTAACTTGTTGACAAATCAAGGCTTCCACCAGGTATGATCATTCAACCATGTAAACAAAAAGGTAGTAACTGCTTTTTTGAAAAGTAAGCAGTTACTGCCTTTTGAATATGCACAGTAGCATTGTTGTTAACATGAAATACAAAATACTTTATTCTGTGTATAAAAGTCAATGCAATTTATCAGTAAAAATCACATGTTGAAATAATTTTTCTAAAATTAAGTACAACCCAGGCCTTCAGAATTGAAAATTAGTCCAGTCAATCTGGAGATGTACCTCCCACAAATTTCGATAGTAACTAGAGACAACTGTGACAAGTAACAGTAATAAAGTTTGGACGTACATTTTAAACTTTTTTATTATGATATTTGCGACCTTTATGACTTTGCGATCGTTTACGAACATTTGCGACTGTTTGCAACTGTTTGCCACCGCGCCAGTTTGCGGTCATTTACAACCATTTGCGACGAATTACGATTGTTTGCTACCATTCGCGACCGTTTGCAACCATTCGCGACTGTTTTTCGCCAGTTTGCGACCATTTGAGACCATTTACGACCGCTACCATTTGCGACCGTTTGCAGCTGTGTGCGACCATTTGCGATCGTTTGCTAACTGAGTGTAGCTCTGTTTTTTTTGGTCGCCCTCTTAACTTTTCCAGAAATAGACATGCCCTTAACTCCTCCTTTACCGACTCCCAGGCCCCCTAATAAAACTACCCCCAAAAACCAAGTTCTTTTTTAAGGAGGACCCCTGAAGTAGCTCATGGGCACAATACAGGTTATAGCTATGCGCGCATGCGCACACATCGCACAAATAAAAAATGCAGGAGAACATAGCGTCCATGTCACTGACCATTCTGGTTGGCGATTTTCAACCATGCATGTAATGAAATATCTCCATTGCAATTAATGCATGTACACATGTGGAATTGGGATAAATGCGAAATTGGTAAAGGAAGGTAGTTTTCCCATAAATGCGAAATTGCTAAAGGAAGAGTTAAGGGGCGAGTGATTGAAAACACTCTCAATAACCCTCTATGCCCCACCCACACATCATCATCTGTACATTAAATAGTCATTAGTGCCAAAAAGTGACGTTAAGCATTATTTTACTGACAGTTACATCTATATACATCTATATGTATTTAAAAACTATTGGAGAATGAAAATAAAGATGGCCGCCACCAGTCATATCGTAGTTTTAAATCAATTTTCTTGGATATATCTGTATCTACTACATATAGACCCAAAACATGAGTGAGATATAGAAAACTGAAGTTAGATGCATGCAGGTAAAAGGTTTTACTGTTTGATTTCCCCGTAAAAAAATATTATTTTATGAAATAACACAATTTTGATGGCTGTCCAGGAAACTTATCTCAGATCTATCGTTCAATACAGTGAGTGTTACTACTATCACATTCGGAACAAATGTCGTCTGCGTCGGTCCTCGATATCTGAAGTATAGCTGAAACCTTTACTTGCACAGGTTGCGAATAAACTAAACTATTGCAAGGACCTCATCCATAATGTCACATATTGAGAAATAAAACAGGCTCTAGGGAATTCAAAACTGTCTGGCTTGATTAGTGAGACACTCTTCTTGTTTTTGTGGAACAACACCCCTGTTTATGTTGGTACATTGATCACTGTTGATTTTACAATATATGGTTAGTTTCCTAAAGAGTCTTATGTAACAGTAAGCACTTTAACTTATCAGCATTACTCATTAAAACAGTAGAATCCGGCTATAACGCGATAGTTGGGGTCCAAGAAATGGGACTGCGTTATAAGTGGAGCGCGTTATAGCGGGATGACCGTTTTACCACTAATGGTCAAACGTAGGCCTAGATGTTGCTCTATTAGGACACGCTATATGCGGCGGTTGTAGATGTTATGTGCTAGATATAACATTGTATTAATTACCAAATTAACTGAATAAATAATGATTTTGAAATATGCTAGGGTGGGTAAGTTACTTATGGTAGTCTTATGTATTATCATATTTAGTTGAACACAATTAGAACCTCCTGGCTACTCGCGAGATATGATGACATCTTGCGCTCCGTGAAATCACTCCATATGTATAGTTAACAGAATGAAATGCGACTTTAGGCGTGGATAAAAGGTGTAAGGAGTTTACATCGACCCTGTGAATGCTATGGGATCACACAAGGCGTGATTATCTGTTTCTTATGACAAATAAGCTATTCTGTTTCATGCAAAAAATGAGGTGTATTCTTCAAACTAAGCCAGCATTATTCCAGCACTGGCCCAAATTAAAAATGTTATGCCAGCGTTGACACAACAATTAGAAAATTGTTTATCATGTTTGAATGTGGATTATAACTGATCATTCCCGTGTGCATGAAAAATACCTCGCAATATCCCACCGGCATCAGGGTGTTATGCGAGATATGAAGCGCTGACCTCTCCTCCCACCAATCAACCCTTTGGAACAGTTTGATTGACAGGTATTACGAGAGGGTGAGCTTTGTATCGTATATATGTATATATTGTATTGTATATACACGAGGCGCGGTAGGCCTATATAACATGCCGTCACAATGGGAGACCTGTTAACAGACCCGTGCCCAGGAATTTTTTAAGGGGGGGGGGGGTTGAATTTTAGATTGCTGTGGTATTTTTGAAGGTAATTGGATCCCCTGTAAAATACTGCTTGAATTGATATTTGGCGTTGAGCGAATGGGAAATGCAGGTTAGGGGGGGCTGGGGGCATGCCCCCGGATTTTTTTATTGTTAGCTGCAAACTGGTGCGACCCTCTAGCCCCCCCCCCCCCTCCCAAATGACAGGCCTGGTTAAGCTCCAGTACAGTTCATGTACACAGACGGCCAGACAGTTAAAGTGCCAACGGAGATTAAAGAGAGAAAGGTGTACTGTTAAACATGTTGCATAAACGCCACAAATTGTTATTGTCCTCCTTGCGGTGATCTTGCACAAGCCTAACATCACACAGGTGAGTTGTAAAACAGAAACAATCATCAAAGATCCACGTGTCATTCCCTTTGCTTAAATGCGCACATACCGGAAGATGATTACTATTTCACGATAGTCTGCATTAATTGAATAAAATAATTCCCTACAGGTACAAAAAATAAAAAAGCCTAGGCCTATTTCTATATTGTATGTACATGTAATTTATATAAAAATCTAGCATTTAACATGTGCCGGTGGTCTCACATTTGGCGACATCAGCAATGATGAACTATAAAGCACACATGTCATCTCGCATACCGCTGTAACAGGTAACAGGATCAACCGGGGTATAACAGTATCATCATTTACCGCGGTTACTGGATCACTATACACCGCGGTAGGCCTATAACAGTATCATCATATACTTGTAACTGGATCACCATATACAGCAGTATAACATGTAATAGTGCGGTTACAGAATGGTTACTTATTATTTTATTTTGAGCAGTAGCAGTCATAAGGTTAATCTGATGTGTGTCAGTATTGGCACCTGCCCACAGTGGACGCAAATGCCGGAGGGTGTATTTATTACTGCATGCATGCATGCCTGGTCAGCACACACATGAACGTGAATGGGCGCTGTGTTAAGGCAGACTGGTGTGATGAAGAATAAAAAATACAGGCACTATTAGTTATTGAGTCAAATTTTACCCTGGAAAAAACGGGGTCCAGGTTATAACCGATATCGAGGTGTAACGATTGGCGCTGTAACTGGATTCTCCTGTACCTCCCATCACCCTCTAACGCCCACCCGTCGCCCTTTAGTACCTTCCCATCGTCATTTAAAGCTTCCTTGTCACCCATTAATGCCCCATGTCACCTTTCAACGCACCCTGTTCCCTTTTAACGGCCCTTCGTCACCATACAACACCTCCTCATTACCTGTCCTAGCATCTCCATCACCCTTTATAGCTTCCCCATCTCCCATCAACGCCTCTCCATCACATTATAGGGCCCCATTGTTTTTAACGCCTATTTAAAGTCTCGCCATCGCCCTTTAATGCATATCATCGCCTTTCTACGCACTATGTGGAACTTAAAGTGACTTTTTCTTGCCCTTTATGCATCTGTGTCTCCCTTCATGGGCTCTCTGCCACCTCTCGCCCTTTAACACCTCCACATTGTCATTTCGCGATTCTACATCGCCTTCTAACGCCTCTCCGTTGACCTTTCATGCTTTTGATGCCTTTTAACACGTCTCCGCCACCCTTTAGCACTCCGTCGTCGCCCTTTACCTTTTACCCATTGCTTTTAACGCATAGTGATCGCCTTTTAACACCTTCTCGTTGCCCTTGAACGTATCGTCTTTTTTAAAACAACTCCCTTTTTTCTCTCTTTACCATCACCCTTTAAAGCATTTGGCTACATATCACGCACACAATGTAATCTGAACAAATTAATCCATTTACCAGTATACACTACCCTTGCACATAACGTGTCACCCCAACCGATGCATCCCCACACCATGACGGTGTGGGTGGTGTGAATGACAGATTGAATCTGCTCTCATCTGAGAAGATGAGCATCGCCCTCTGGTCAGCTGAGGGTGACACTTTATGTGTGAGGGTAATGTAGCTTTACTGTCTTTATGGAGAAGACAGATACATCTGTAATTATAAAGCATGATATGAACCTACTCAGAAACGTTACAATTCTCGTTTTAATTTTCAATGAATTGTCAACGATTTACTGATTGGATAAACTACATATTTAAGACTAAATGTCCCTTTTCTGTGAATAGCTATACAATATAGTTTAAGTAATCATATTAGATTATGCCAGCTACTTTAAAAATGATAAAAAAAAATACTACCAGTTTTAATTATCACATAATCAACAATTTTTGCGTGAATGGCAGCCATTTTGAGTTTTTGACGTTCTTATGGTCAAATAATAAGCAAATTCTTTGGAGCAAGGATTTTTTTCAACCGCACTATATAGTGTAGTTTAAAGAACTCTTGAGCGCATAAAAATACTATCAAAATTACTTTACAGATACCCACATTGTGATAGTATAGAAATAAAATTAATATATATATATAAGAAAACAAAGCAAGAATTAATAATTGTTAACTTCCCCTAATATCACTCACAATATACCTGAACAGGATACGTTCTGCTTACCACTGGTGAATAACTGCTTGCTATGCTATGATTACCTGACATATAACATAAAAATATAATAAAACGGTAGTATAATACCTGCTGAATATAATAGTATTACAGCCTGAAATAAACCTGCCTGACTAAAGGCAAATAAATCGACCTAATCACAGGACATTATAAAAATTGATGTACTGCCAAAACTTTAAGATACTCAAGCACAAGACTAATATGTCCCACACTGACTTAAATCTTATTTCAGTCAAAGTGTATCATAATAAGTCATATAGATTTCAGATCAAAATTTGATATTATAATAAATCATAATTTTTAAAAATCACACGATTTCCCAGGGCGTCACAATATAAAGGATATTAATATATTTTCATGATGATGCATTTTAGAGTATAGATATACATTATCTGACACATTTATAGCTGATTTTTTGCAATGCTGTTGACAAGAGTCAGGGCCCTGGGCCTCTTGTTTCTCTTTCGATTATGTATGGTTAGCATCCCTACCATGATATTTGGGGCAGTGGATTTTTTTAAAAGCAAAATTCAAAATAGCCGCCATGAAACCGCTTAAGTTATCATATCTTCATCAATAATATAGATAGATAGTCTATCTTTATCATAGAGACGAGCTTATTTCACCAAACCATATGTTTTCGGTATCAAGGGATACATTATACCACACGATACCTCTACTCGACATCTTCAAAATGGCCGCTATAACAATAAAGTGATCACTAAAGTTATCATATCTTCCTCAACATTGCCCTTATTGACATTGCCCTCACTTGACATTGCCCTCCAGACACAGGATTTGAAATTCCATGGCAGCAACGAGCCCAATATCTCAAGTTCCATCTAAACTAGTAAATAACATGTTAGTTGGATAAGTGAAACATTGTTCACATTCCTATTTTATTCCATAGAAAAATTTGATCGGAAGTGGTATAATATTATATGAGAGTCATATAAACCAAAGTATATTACAGTATCCCCGCACATAAACATACATGCATATTTAGTGATGGGAATTGGTTGGAATTTTATAATCAATGATTGGTTATAATTGTTTGGTGTAATGTCACACGCTGCCTGGAAAGCATACATATAATCCCCTGTAAAAAATAGGATATACAATTTAAATGTTTACCAGCTGTATGTGATGCTGGCACATCTTAAAACAGTAAACATCTGCAAAGGCTAGCCCAATTAAATCTGCATTGTGTAAACACCACTATACCCTCTGATCCATCTACGCACGTACGGCCACACTTTTTTTATTAACGTGATTTATGGATACTGCGACCCTAATTTGTCCAATATCGGAAAAAAGTGAATATAGGTCTAACATATTTTTTATTCCTTCCTTTTCAATTGTGTGGAAAAACACCCCAAAATAAATTTTAAACGATAAAAAAATCCCTTTTTGTGTACTAAAATACAATTTCCTGAGATAAAAATTTAAAAAAAATACACTTTCAAGTTCTTATTTCCCTGACACCTGGTCTGAAATCTGCTAAAAAGATTTTTTAAATTATAAAGTAATATTTCTATTTTTTTTCCCTGTCTAACCTTTTTTCAAAAAAATCTGTAAAGCACAGTATCAAATATGTGGGCCTAACCAGGCAAAGGGTCAGACCAATGATCTCTAATTTATACCATGAATAAAAGGTCCGACAGCTCATCCCAGCAAACAACAAATATTGACCTGATTTCATTTCAATTATGGTCCACTTTCTGTGACGCTGGCCCAACAATCACACTTCAGTCAGTTCTTTTTTTGATACCCCGCCCACGAAGTAGGGGCGGGGGATATTGCCATCACCATGTCTGGCCATGCGTCTGTGCATTCGTGTTTCGTTCCGGACGATATCTTGGAAACCGTTAGCGAGATTGTTTTAATATTGAATAATTAATTGATGATGTCGTTATCTCATGTAATCAGTTTTAACTTTGAGAGAATTGAAGAAGTCTTTGAATGTAGAATGTGTTTTTTTCTGGGTGTACAAACCCTGACCGTTTATAAGGCCACACAAATTAATTTGCTTGTTTTACCGATTCGCCTCCAAAAATATCTGAAAATGGCAAAACTAATTAAAAAAAATTTGTTTTATTTTTTTCTGCTGTCGTTGATTTATTTATTTCAAAGTTAAAAAATATGAAAACTGTTTCTTTCATGTTCAGATCTTCTTCCACAGAGCACAAATTTGCGTTGGCAGGATTGTTGAGCGACGTCTTCAAGCCGTGCTCTAGAAGCGCTGATCAATCTGCAATCTGTCTTACTCAATGATCACTGAGCCAATGCCAAAACTGACACACTGTCGTCATTCTGACACAACACAACGTGTAGCCTACCCAATACAGGTGGCGACTTAAGGTGTGAAAAAAAGCTGTGACAGATCAAGGCTGACCCTGTGTATGATATAAGTACTATGGCTCTGTTAATGTGTCACACCAAGGATACTAGAACAGAAGGATAGACAGCTTGAGCCCCTCCCCTGGCCTGAACTGGCTTTCGCTTCGGTTTGCACCTCCCCGTTTATTACCCCTGATTCGTCACACTCTCGAGATACCATCAGCCAGAGAACAGAGAAATTTCCGTAATTTCTGCATCCACAAACCTATTTAAATTCGCCCGTAGGGGAAGGGGGATTTTAGTCCCGCCAGGATTCTGTCCGGCGTCACGTTTTCTTGTGTGCGCAAAAACTACTGGTCAATTTGTTTTGAAATTTTAATATCACATTCCTAGCAACATGGGGATGTGCAAATGATTCTTTAGGGATGCTACCAAAATTCAAAATGGCCGCCAGAGGTCAACTCTAAATTTTTTTGTGGGCGCAAAAACTCTAAAACTTAAAGTCAGAAATAAGGTAAATGTTACTATCACATTCCCCACGATATGGAGATGTGCAAGTGTTTTTTTAAGGTTTTACTGAAATTCATAATTACCACCATGGATAAACTTCATATTTTTTGTGGGCGCAAAAACTGAAAAATGGAAATCAGTAATAATTAACATTGTACAATCACATTACCCACCATCTGGAAATGTGCATGTGATTATACTGAAATTTAAAATGGCCACCACAAATCGACTTTTTAAATATTTGTGACGGCAGAAAGTCTAACCTAATTTATGGCGGGGGATGATATAGGACTTCAGTCCTCTTGTTTTAAAAGTCATTAAATAATCATGATAATGATAATATAATAACAAATTATTTCTCGAGGGCTGCTAGTTGAGCAATGTTTATTCGCAAATACTTATAAGTCATCTTGAAAGTATAAAGTGTACACAAAATACGCACACAATTGATGAATTTATAAAAAATTGATAAAACACATTTATGATGCGCCAAAATCTCATTATGATTCTAAGGAGCAGTGATAGTCACGGAGGCTACAATGTTGGGACACACACACACACGATCAGCGATAGTAGCTAATTGACAACAATTGTAATAAATGCATATAATTTATTTTTAATTTCACATAAATTTCGATGTAATATAGTCTATAGATGATCATGTAGGGATTTTTAAGTAATATAGTAGATTAATAGACAAACGGGTCATGTTGAAATAAGATAAAATGCTGGCAGTTTTGTCATAATACTACTATACAGTTACAAGTACAGTTACAGTACAATTATCCATAGCAGAATAAGGTAATATTATCAAATACAAGAGACAATGATCTAATTCCTCTCGTTGACGGACCAGCGGGACATGATCCTCATTTTCAATTAAGATATTCGCTATTTACATATCCAGCATGAAAATGAAATATGGGCGATAATAATGTATTACGCAAAAAGTGAGTGGCTGGTACACTACGGTGGTGCTATTGAACATGTTCTGTAGCAAAAGCTGCAACAAAGAGAGGGACATGGCGCAGTGGTTAGAGCGCGGCGCTCTGCCGATGTCGCTGCCTGCTGTACGGTTTCGAATCCCGCTTGGTGTAGGATTTTCAGAGAAATATCATGTTTCTCCCCTCTCAATCTTGGGACATTGTTAAGATGGTGTGTCCTTGGGCAAGACACTTCACCCTCAAATGCTTCACTTGAATCGGGTGAAAATGAGTACCTGGTAGGACAGAGATGGCAATGTGTACGATAAGTTCAATGCGCCAAAACGGCTGCAGAACTGTATGCTCCCCGGAAAGTTGAAATGGCACACGAATAAACAGGTCCAGTGACCACGGGGTAAAATGTTAAGTCCGATGATAGGTCTTCAGACTTGATATCAGACTATAAAAAAAAAATAATAAACCTGCACCTTTAACTCTTGACACTGTATTTTCTCTATTTTCTGAATAAAGTGTCAAATTTTGCACTCTCACTTTCCTCACAGAAAAACGTACATCATTAGAACATAACGTTATGTTGCATCATTGATGCTTTCTTTGTAGAATTGTCAAAAATAGTCCGATTTTCATCATTCAAAAACTGACAAAGATGGCAACCTTTGTTGATGTCATAAATCCTCAATGAAGAACCACATGGCTCCTCCCACACTCAGAAAACATGAGGGGTGTCTGCCATAACAGCCGAGTTATTGAGGTCACATCAGCAGTGATCAGGGGCTGGGGATCGCAAGCCACATCAGGCTGACCCAGTTCACCCCTCCCTGAACCTTTATGATCCTTGATGCCATTATAAAACAAAGCCGTCCTTCTACTCTATGTATGGGTACTAATCTCTTTTCCGCCACCCAAACCCCACTCTCCGGAGCTGTATATCCTTCTGTTCTAGTATCCTTGGTCACATCAAGGAATCTTTGGTCACACACATTGCACTCAAAACGAAACACCTGGATTGATCGATAATACGATTGCCAAATAAGAATTAATAAAAAAAATGTTTTTATTCTCATTCGATGGCAAATGGGCAGTGTTAACTCTGGGCCGACCTCTTCGATGTCGACCAATCAATGCTTCGATGCTGACAACGTGCACAGGAGCACAAACGCTATCTTCCCGTGTATCCACTGAGGCAGGTGGCTGTGAATGTGGTCGGCGCGAGACGTCGGTGCAGTGTTGTTCTAATGCTGGGCCACCGTTGTCAATGGTGACCTACATTAGACCGTCATCAGTTTGACGTCTCGTGATGGCGTGTGCAGATCCCCTTATACACCCAAATCTGACACACAGCCTCTTATGAAACTGTTGTGTTTTATTCCAGCGGATAACATGACCGTTGAAGAGCCTGATTAGGAATTGGGTTATATCAGGCATGGGGTGTCAAGTCAGGGTCAGTTATATGCGCAGGGTGTGGTTCGCAGTGGTTGGGGAGGGGGTGGGTGGCAACGGGAAGTACTGTTAGTGTAGCAGTGGTGAATGATTATCATCTAGATGTTTTGTCAACCTGAATATTTAAACTGAAACAAGTAAAACAACAAATTACATAACGTAAAACAAAATAATCAGACCAATAATACCATTCAAGAATGTTAGGAACTATTCAAAATACGCTGAGTATTCTGAAACCTGTCTTAGACAATTTGGAAAGAGAACATCACTGAAAAGTATTGCCAACACTACATATACGACACTGGAGGTAAGATAATGAAGTACAGACAGGCCTCGGAGATGCGTCTTCCGATGTTCCTCCATCTTCTACATCCGTCATGGTTTTGGCGGGAACGGATCTGCCCAATGTATTTTTGCTTCTATGTTCCGTCATTCCGATGTCCGCCTCAGTCATCAAATTTCGGGGACGAAAGGGTTAAATCAATGCTTAAAGTGTCCCGTTGTTCTGTCACGTTGTCCGCCTCCGTCATCAAATCTCGGTGACGAAAGGGTTAAATCAAGCATGACTTAAGTGTCTCATTGTTCTGTCACCAGATGACGGTCAGTCACACTAATTGTGTGAACGCCACTCGTTTGTATAGTGATTGTAGCATTGCTTGAATGTCCTTTTCAAAACATTTCCCCATCGCTGGCTGATTGCACCTAACGTGTGAGGGATTAGTGGGAGGCTATAAATTAGCAAATAAAACCCCGCAAACACATGTGAACATTGGTTTATTGCTGGGCCACTGCCTTTGACATCGTACCGCCAACAAAGGAGGAACCGCTCGTTCTACATAACACTTCTTGTCGACAGTAATATGACATAGCCCAGCAAACACAAGACGTTCACCCAATATTGGTACAATGTTGGGCCAGTGTCTGAGACGATGGGTTCACATTGTACCAACATTGGGTGAATGTTTCCTGAGTCAAAGCCAACGTCTCGCACATCGAAACAATGTTTAGTCATACTTGGCACAATGTTTAATTTCGTGTGTAGCCGCTAGTTAAGCCGATAAAGATTAATTAATTTGACCTTTAATATGTCTTGTGTAGATATCAGTACCAAAATATTTGATTTTGTTAACTAAATATATAGGTATCTAACAATTTCTGTGAACAGATCATAATTATTTATGCTGTCATCTACGTTTCAGAGGACATCAATTTCACAGATTATACTCTAAGCCGTGAATACCTTGTGTTTTGGTTAGCAGGAAGTTCAACACCCATTTGAGCGTTGAATGGTTTACCATTGTAAAAAGATCAGTATGTAAAGCCCTACAATAACAGGAAGACAGTAGTCAGGTAGTCGCACGTCCGGCAACATGAAAGTCGGAGCAATAAGCCACCCGCCCCAGTAATGGCACGGTGCTATACACAGTGAAATGTGTTAGATTTTATCACGGCGATCTGTCAACACCTGAGTTGAGTGATATTGCTTGGAGTCATTTCTACTACCAAATGAAAACATTATTATTCTGTTAAATCAACAATTGAAACAGATTAAAGCAATTAATACTCCTTTGTTCTTCTCCTGTGATAAACAGATTAAGTGTATAAAAAACAAATTAGGCTTATGGTAGTCATTCAGTTTCACATCTTGAACTTCGAGCACTAGACACTACCTCTACCATATCTAGAAAACAGACTTTCTCCAAAAATAAAGTTAGAATGTACAAATGTTTTTTAAATCATGTAATTATATATTTGAAACAATAAAATTATAATTGTATCGTATTTATGTTGTTATTTTGTTCGCACAACCAATACATGTACTAATATAATAACATTACAGTATGAATTAGATATATATATCCTCAGTCCCAACACAGCTTGGAGGGGGGTGGGGGTGCTGCTCCGGAACTCTGCCATATTTGAAGTTTCGTCATATTTCTTGGGAACAGATGATGACGTAACATCGAGGTCTCTCTGTAGTTCCTTTTTTACGACATTCAGGTAGGCCTAATTTATAATTTATTAACCATGCGCATTCATAATTTTGACACTGTCAAGTCATGCTTCAATCAAGTGCATTCCTAATTCGATCACTGTCAGGTCATGTTGAATTTATCAACTGGGCGCATTCCTAATTTTGACACTGTCAAGTCATGCTTAATTTATCAACCATGCGCATTCCTAATTTTAGGACTTTCAGGTCATGCTTAGTGTATCAATGAGGTGCATTCCTAATTTTGGCACTGTCAAGTCATGCGTCAATCACGTGCAATTCTAATTTGATCACTGTCATGTTTAATTTATTAACTAGGCGCATTCCTAATTTTAACACTGTCAAGTCATTCTTAATTTATCAATCAGGGGATTTCCTAAATTTACCAATGTCAGGTCATGCTTAATTTATCAATCAGATGCGTTCCTAGTTTTTCCACTGTCAGTTTATGTTTAATTTATCATAATATTTGTTATTTTATCTCTTGTTTTCTATGGCATACATGTAATATTGTTATATTGTTATTTAATAATCAATGAACAAAAGTAATTTGATATTCATATATGTCATATTGTTTTCTACTCATATATTGTTTTCATAAGTCTTTGCGAAATACCATGATTATACTATAATATGGCATATATACTTCCTATATATGTTATATGCTCCTGTTAACACTTCTAACCAATTAAGATTATCAGCCTTTGTAATATGTACCCGCGCTTAGCGACAATGATGAACTGGTCACACTTAGGCGACAAAATCTTGAGGTCAAATAAAAAAGAATATTGTTTCTGACTTCAATCAAAGCATAATCTCTATTATGCTCTCAGTTCTCCGACAAGCTTCTACTATGTTTTTGCAAAACTAATGATCTCATTTTGTGACAAAACAGCAATTCAGCTTGAACAAGTGAGAAATTATTTCTTCGGTTTCAATTAAAATATATAAATTCTAGAGAAATTGATGATATTTTAACATTTATAAATGCCACGGGGACGGGATCAATTTGTATCGATAAGCAGGTAAATTGGCTATAATATATACATAATCAGTTAGTTACAATGGTAATATTGAATAAATATTTTTATTTCGAAAGTGAAGAAAACATGATTTTATTTGAATACATGACAAAGTTGTATGTTTTAAATAATGACAATAAAATGATTAACGTATAATAAATAATTGTTGTTGTCATAAATTCTTCATTTGACTTGATAGCGTACCTATTACACTAACAAGTCACTGACTTTATATGAAATATAATAATTATGGTGACATTTCTCGTTAGCCAATGATTCGGATAATTGTGTAAATAAGTAACCTCAATAACGCATCCGTGGCAAGGAGCAGTGTAAAAAACTTTCCCCTTTTATCTTCAGACGGGCGATACTTGATGTTGTTTTAGTGATTGGCCGCAACAAATAGCCGTACAATCTATTGTCCTGAAAGGGGTGGTGGTGTAGCTATTAATTCACACTAAATAAGGTGTGATCGCATTGTCTACTGTCGCCCCTGAATGACCATCTTGTTCCAAGAAGATTCATTCAAAATGTTAACGTCCCGTATGTAATGATGCTAATAATCTACTTGTTACAATAAAATATAATCAATAATATTTTTATTTGATTATTTCTGATGAATAAGTTTTCTATTTCTCTTTGTTTGTAATGTACGTTATTTTTTAAATCATCCATATATTTATTTTCCATATAATATTTATTTTAAAAAAAAGGATTTATATTTGCTATGAAAATATCTCTGCTGTTAAAGGTTTCATATAATATATATATTTGATTAAAATACTTGATACCATGATCATACATACACGCGGGAATAATACGTTTTTTTAGATTGAGAGGAATTGAGCTGAATTCCACGTCACACTGGTGGAAAGAGGGTTCAGCGTGAGATTACAAAGACATTCTATTGGGCCAGGCGCAGTAGTTCAACTAAGTCGGGGAGAAGGAGCCAAAACAGTAGATTCGTAAATCCGAATCATCTACTGTTTTATAAATAGTAGTCTTAAATCACTATTTTTATTTTTAACTCCAGGTACACCTTGGCGCAACCTTTGCAGCATATTAGGTTATTTTTAAATATATTTTACAAATAACCTTAGATGATGTAAAGGTTGATTTTTTTTCTATGCTAAATGCTTAAGAGGTGTGCTGAATGTTCATTGTCAGAAATTTCACTGCATTACAATGGTTTTTTTTATTTTATTATTTCTTTTAATTTGACCCACAGAACTGAGTCCGCCCGTCGCCGCCACTTGTTTCTGCTCTCACTCGAAAACCCTTACTCGGATTATTTCTAAATATTTGCAGTATGCATACTGGCCCTGGGGGATTTGTCTGGTGAAATTTTTTTTTGCGTTTTTCAGTTTTTTAAACAAAATCCAAGATGGCTGCCAAAATCCTATGGCGCACGCTACAGCTTGAACCACTTCATCGATTTGTTTCATGTTTGGTTTAAAGGAAAGCCCTTACCCTGGCCGTGAGCTGAAAAGCTTTTGGTGTGATTCTGATAATAATTTTTTTTTTACGTTTTAGTATTTTAGCATATATTTCTGCTCTGCTCATTTTGGCCATCAGCAAAATTTGGTAATATAGCCATACACCCCTACTCAGAATATTTCTAAATATTTGCAGTATGCATATTGGCTCTAGGAAATTTGCCCTGTTAATTTTTTTCGGCGTTTTTCAGTTTTTTAAACAAAATCCAAGATGGCCGCCAAAATCATATGTCGCTTTCTAGAGCTTGAACCGCTTTATGGATTTGTTTCGTGCTTGGTTTAAAGGAAAGACTCCACTCTGCACATGTGCTGATTAGTTTTTGGTGTGATTCTGATAATAAAAACTATGATTTTTTTTACGTTTCAGAATTTTAGCGGATATTTCAGTTTTGTTCATTTTGCCTATCATCAAAATTTGGTAATATAGCTATACACCCCTGCTCCGATTTTTGCTAAATATTTGCAGTAAGCATATCGGCCCTAGGGAATTTGCCTGGTAAATTTTTTTGGCGTTTTTCAGCTTTTTCAACAAAATCCAAGATGGCCGCCAAAATCCAATGTCTCTCTACAGCTTGAACTGCTTCATGGATTTATTTCATGTTTGGTTTAAAGGAATAACCCTACCCTGGATGTGTGCTGATTAGTTTTTTGTGTGATTATGATAATAGAAACTTTTATTTTTTCAGTTTTTTGGATTTTAGCTAATATTTAAGTTTTGCTTATTTTGGCTATTATCTGAATTTGGTAATATGGTTATATACAGCTCAAATTTTATCTTTTGTGTGTGCTCATTGGCCCTGAGAAAAAAGTCAGGAAAATTGTTTTTTTCATTTTTTCAACAAAATTCAAGATGGCGGACAAATCACTTGTTACTCTGAAGCACGGAAAATTAGGATGTGTCTATGCAGTGACAATCACTGCAATGTCTACACTTCTACTGAGGGAAGGAAACTTTCAAGTCCTAGTCATTTTAAAATGAGAAATGGACTATGTACACTTTTGTTTTCTACCAAATAAATGCTACCATGGCATATCTAGTTCTTGAAGCAAATTATTGATGAATTTTCAAACGGAAATCTCATAATTTACGTGCAATGATAATCATTTTCGAGCTCGATTCTGACAGAAGCACTATTTCCAACAAAATAAGACATGTCGTGAATAATACACTGCAGTATTCAGCTTACTATTATATTGAGAAGTTACTGCCTTTTGGGTTTACACGATAAAATAGTGGCGCTGAATAGCCACTATGTTGAGCGTGCGGGCGTGAACAATAGGCCTAGTATGTTGAGATTGCTGCTTCCATGATTCCAGTGAGTTACCGACCTTCTATAGAAAACCAATGAGCATATGCTGACCCTATCCCATCCAGCTGTGCTCTGAAGAGCTTGAACTGCTTCACCGATTTGTTCCAAGGAAGCAACTTACCCTGGCCATATGTAGATTAGATTTTGGTGTGATTCTGACATTACATTTTCATGTGGTTTACATAAAAATTTGGTGACAGCACTGTATTTCTCTATAATTAATGTACTATGTGGGGCGGGTGGAGACGCAAGCTTTGCCCCTCAGGCAAATCTAGTGTTTTAATTAAGTTTTATTACGTACTTTTCACTATGAGTGTATCGTTTTGTGTTTTCCACATGTTATAAGTATAATGCCATAATTGTGAACTTGACAGTTGATAATCATGTTATATCTGGTGAAAATAAACAAATGTTTTATTTGAATAAGGCTGTGTTGTGTTACTTTTTCAATTGGCAGTTCTTTCTATAAATCTATAGATGTGATGTAATAAAATACTGATATAAGTGATACTGTTCCACTGTGTGTCAATACCACCGACATCCACAAAATGCTGACACATTACGGTCAATGCGTGGACAGTAGGGTATCAGCAAGGTGATGCCTAATTTTGCAGGCCTCTGACCAGGCGTTGTCAAGCCACACAGTTGACCACATTTGTACATGTAATGCTAGGTGTAATATCCTTTATGAACCCTACTTAAAATTGTTATTAATCCCAATATAATTTATGTTTACATATACATACATGTCTGTATTTATTAAAAAGTTTTTTATTTATACGAGTTCTGTATTTTATTAAATCATACACGATTTCTTAATATTGCTGGTTTATAATATAACATCTTTAGTGAGATAGACTCCCCCCCCCCCCCCTACAAAAAAAAAATATCATTTGACACACATTGTTGTCTATTTTGTGATATATTGATATTATCATTAATTATAAAATGTTGATCTCCATGGATTGCGTAATTATTAATAATTTGTCATTACTATTATTATTATAAGACTGCACAGTTTAATTACAAATATTAAAACCCCTTGATCAGCATATCTCTAATATACAACATTAATAGATATTTGAGCTTACTGCATCTTTGACAACATATCTAATGGAAATATACAATAACATTAATATAAAAAAATCACTGCATGATCATCCGTAGGCGTTACACACAGTCATGCGCAATGAGTAGGAATTGAGGCCATGCCTAATATCTACCCCAAGCCTAACTTCGCTTGACACCGGCCGCAGTAATATCGCACACATACATCTATGCCTTAGGGGGTGTAGATGTGGCAGTGCTTTTTGGGGGTTGTGATTATTGACTTGCACACACCATCCCTTAAAAAGGGGGTGTAGATGTGCCTTTTTATTTTGGGGGCTATGGCCATTATTGACATTAATTAATAACGGGGGATATCGATAGCGTCAGCGCTCTTATTATAAAAACAAATCTGATTCCCCTCCCAACCCGATGGGTGTCATCTCGCCGCACAGGTGGATCCTGTAAACTTTTGTATATAAAATGGTAACTATTCACTTGGTTGTTCTGCTGAATTGTGACTGCTTCATTTTCTGTCTATATGCAAAATTAAAATGTGAAATGCTCTCCACACCAGCTGTACTAGTCTAACAGCATGAGACCGAAATGTATTTTATGGCTGGTCCACCCTATGCGATGTCAGCCTAGCATAAAACAACATAATACCATATAAAAACAGATAGTTTTAATAGATAATAATACATTTCAGTACTAAATTTTCTACACATATGCAGGATAAATGTGTGCATTTTTGAAAATTTATCAAATCTTGGCCTCTTGTTCCAGGACAGTGACCCCATGTACCACATTTCTCTTCTACAAGAAAGTGAGAGTTCCGTGGGTACACAAAACGTTTCACTGCCCCCCCCCCCCTAAAAAAAAAAAACGAGTAAAAGTGCTTAGAATGTGCCTCTGAACATTTTGAAATTCAAAAAACTCCTGGTGGATCCCATTTGACCGCTTTTATCACAACAGTCACCCAAATCTAGGCATTTTCCCAAAGCATGTGGCAATTAATACAACCGAGTGCGAGCACAGAATTGTGTTCAGGTGTGCTAAATAAGTTGTATAATTTAATGCACTGGCAGTCAATATGTTCCGAAATTATAATGATTTATGTAAATATAAAGCACTATATGTTCACATGTACAGAAAATGTAGACCAGTAGATTGTAATGATAATCTGCACTTATCTTTGATCTTTTATTTATGTAAATATTGCTATTTGTTTTAACTGACTTGCAGCTCGGACTCAGCCTTTGTGAAGAGACATCACAAAATTTGTGCCAAGACTTAGAACACTGGACCAAGTGAGTAAAATAAATCATGCTTAAACATATAAATATCAAGCAAATGTTTTCTTCTGGTAACTCATCCGAACTGATCTCAAACAGGGGGGAAAATGGCTAAATGACGAACAGACAGCGATGATCGCCACAGGACAAAATACATGTACTTGGTATACTGTGTATTTTTGTCATGCTAAGGCAAACACAGCAATTAAGCCTACATCATGGATACAACCCAGAATTTTTTGTTTTTTAATTTAGTTCAGGAAGATTTTCACAATTTTATCAAGCCTATTCGATTTTTCACAAATAATAGGGTATGTCAACTATAACTTGACCATTTTTCAAAACAAACAGTCACTATTCACAATGTTTTGTACAGTAAGTTATTGAAGTTACGTCATTTTGTTTGGTAACCATTGCAGTTATGGATATATCTTTTTTCAAATAAGTCACTGATTGTAAGTCCAGGCCAATAAACGGTTGTGTTCGCATCATGTTTTATTATTATTCAAATTTACAGTAATTGGACAACACTAATAAAACAGTTTAAAAAAATAGCAAAAACAGCCACTCACCCACCTGCATAAAAAAAAATTGAAAATCTTGTGGACCGATATTTGGTGTGCAAATACAATGATACAGATAATTTTCAGATTTTTCAATTCTATTTGAAATTAGCATGAAACCACCCAGATTTGATGTTTTATCACATTTTATTACCCCCAACACGAATATCTATATATTTTAGCAAGGTTCCCAATTTGTATAAAGCGACTAATAAATTATTGTTCAATATTTCCAGTTTAACATATTTAAGGTAGCTGAATCATTATGTTGCTTACATGAGTTTCCGTGGTTGGTGTTTGTCAGTTATTAGTGGGGGACCATAATGTATTAAATTTGCACATCTGGCTAAAATTGTGAAAATTGGTGTACAAGCCCACAAGACAATACTCTTTCATATTTTTGATGGATCCAATCTGAAAAATGGCTGGATCCATCATTTTAGGCAAAATTCAAAATGGCCGCCACTTGAAAACCAAAATTATCATATCTTGGCAACATATGGTCTAAATTTTACGATGTTAACATCAATTTTAAATATATGGATGACAAGAAATCTATTTTTTATAGTTTAAAAGTGATTGGGATGAAATTGCATGTTTTAGTTTTATTTAAAATGTCCAAAATAACACATTTTGTAAAAAGAATATGCTAAAAACCAAAATATCGAACGCTGGACACATTTAAAAAATAGTTAGTGACATTCGATTCATATATTGACTGTTAACAACATAATTTATATAGGCCTATACATATTGGTAAGCGTCATCAGGCAAATAAATCTTCAGCTAGTACATGTATCGCGGTTAGCAAACATTATTTGGACATTCATTGTTTATACACTCCCAGTCGAGGTGACACAGATGTGTGCATCCTAGATTAGCATTAGCACATTTGCAATTCCCCTTATCAGGTTATGTTTTTTTGACAATATTGATTGCAGTGTTGCAACAATGCACAACCCTAACTTCTGCAAAACATTCAGCAGACCCAGCTCCATTCCTATGGATTGTATATTTTGCTGCATTTCAAGAGCTTTTCTGCAAATATATCCTGCCTGATGCAGTGCTCGTCTAGAAGACCGAAGTAAGGCCTCTTGTTTGGTTGGTATGTTTTCTAATGTTCGTTTGGCACAGTCCATGCACCGCTCCAGCCATGTCAATGGAGTCCAGGGAGGACAGAAGAGGATATTCGGTATATGCCACGAATGTGTCTGTTATTTCTGGGTAGGAACCCAATGCAGCCAATGCACTTTTCTGCCAATACTCATATAAGATGAACTAGAAGGCCTATTGCAGCAAGTAAAGAAGAGTGGGAGTGAGATGCACCTTTGGGGACCAAGTTATTTTTAAGATTGCATGGATAGAGATTGTCTGAAACATTTTGCCAGAGCCGAAACCAACCCAAAATTCAATCAATCACAGGCTGGTAAAGGCTAGTAACAGCGATGCATATAATAATGCTATTCACTGTCCTGATATAAATATTGTTATGTGCTTAATAAAGTGTAGAACATGCGACTATCAGCTTCCATTTGATCAAAAGGCATAAATTGAGAGAGGTTAGCGTTATTGGAAGGATGTGACCTGGTCATCCTACGTGAAATAACTTTGATGAGGATAAGAATCCCAGATCAAGTCAAGTCTGGCTATTATGGACTCCGATTTCATGCTCTGGACAAATGTTAAGAATGACATTCTACGTATTGTTGAAAGTTTGCAACTTTGATGGTTCGGATCATATATGGACAATGGCAGCAGCATCAACAATTTTCATAGACACATCGATTTCAGCCATTCTAAGATGTCAGATTTTTTTCCACTCCTCCATTTCCCTCTGTCAGATAATAATGGTGGCTCCTTTTGATTTTTAAATAACGTAAATCATATTTGCAGTTGGGTGTGATTGAAGAGAACTAAATAAATGAGAAACCAACGAAGTACTTGTCTTCTGATCACTAATATTTTTGCCCTCAGTTCTCGATGGTTTGCAATGTTGGGAGAGATACCCTCTTTAGTTATAGACACAGATACATTCATCATACACTTTCATGTACATTCATGCCTTTATTAACATGTTAAAGGCATATTGCATTATGTATCTGCTGGACCAGCAGGAATTATTTATCTTGTATCTAATGTGAGCATATTTGAACAATGTCATTAAATAAAAAGGATTGCCCTTGAGTATATACAGGAGGGATACAACATCTTTAGACAAACAAGTTTGGAGAATTTGCCCTTCTTAGTGATGACCATAAACAGAAGAAGATGATGTTGAGTGTGACGATAATTCAGCTGATGATGCAAATTCAACCAGTGCTTGAACTTTCCTAGGTAGGAACAAGGTGTTCATCCATATGTGATAACAGCAGGATTATCAAATTGCGAAGACATATATCGGTAGGCAGAGTAGTTTGTTTGGTTTGAAACAAACAAACATCAGCACAGGTCATCTATTACCTACATATGAAGGTCGAAATCACCCTCACGAACAAGTGATCAAGCAAATCAGCTGTATTTATTACAGATCAAGAATCATTAAACGAGCTTTAACTAATATGAAATATATATTATTACAACTTCCTCATGTTGTTATCCCAGCTGTCAAAATCAGAAAACCCATGCAGTTGGTTTAGAGCATCAGTGTTATAGGCTTATTTGAACTTGGCGTCATCTATCTTGTCATGATGTGGACAAACGAGAAGCTCTGACTTTATGAGAGCAACATAAATATATGCCGGTGGAGAGGTTGGGATGATGTATGCGATACATGCTGATGATCGTCCAAATGTTACAAAACAAACCTATGTATATTTTCATAGAGAGGGACATGGCGCAATGGTTAGAGCGTGACGCTTTGACATTGTTGCTTCCTGCCGCGCGATTTCGAATCAGGCTTGTTGCAGGATTTTCAGAGAAAAATCATGTTTCCCCCCTCTCAATCTTGGGACATTGTTTCGATGTTGTGTCCTTAGGCAAGGCACTGCACCCTCAAATGCTTCCCTAGACTCAGGTAAAATTGAGTACCAGGTAGGACAGAGATGACAATGTGTACGATAAGTTCAATGCGCCGAACTGGCTGCAGGACTGTATGCTCTCCGTTGAGTTGAAATGGCACACGAATGAGCAGGTTCAGTGACCAGGGGGGTGAAATGTGAAGTCGGATGATAGGTCTTCAGACTTGATATCAGACTATAAACCTGCACCTTTACCTTTATAATAGTTAGGCTGGTCGGGACAGTAAATTATGACCATAATTGACAATAAGCTACATATGTATTATTTATTATTTTCTGTTCTATTGTATTTATCTAGCATACAGTAACGTTATTGTAGGCCTACTTGCAATTATGGCCACACCTGATCTAATGGGTTAGTAGATTTATTGAATTTTTATATATTTTGGTCTCAAAAACGCTAAAAATGGTCAAAACATAAAATATATGGCTCTAATCATGCTTAGACCGAGACCAATGAAACCGTTGACCTCGAAATATATGAAATTGATGTTAACATCATTAATTTTGATCCATTGGTTACAAAGTTACGATAATTATTGTTCGCGAGTGGCGGCCATTTTGGATTTTGCCTAAAATGGTGGTTCCAGTACTTTTTGAAGTTGGATCCATCAAAAATATAAATCTATAAGGTCTAAAGAACCTATAAACAATTTTTGACAATTTTAGCCAGATGTGCAAATTTATACACTAATTGTACATTATGGTCCCCCACTATATAGCATTCTTCCCGGATATTCATTCGGGATATGGATCTAATGAGCATGCTTATAATTTTTTTTACAAATGTAGTACGCAGGACATGGCTCTTGCTGTGGTGTAGTTGCGCAGCCCATCAAAAATGCAAAGTGGTCCGATAAATCAATCGAAATAATTATATTGTTTCAGTCCCAACAATATGTACACAATTGTCATTGTACCTTCTATTTCTTGTGTATCACCAATACACGAGAAATACATTTCCGATGCAGAGTGTCATATTTTCATTAAAAAAAATATTTATGTAGCTTCTGAACCTTGCCCGTCGGACTTGGTACAAAGGCAGTAGGCCTTGACCATTTCTATGTTGTCCAGGCTATACGGTTTGTAAAACACTGCAATGGATAAAAATAAAACTTATCGGATTATAGCCATTTACACAGTCCAGCCTAGTGTGGCAGGTCCTTAACAAAATAACAAGCAGGGATAGAGTCAAATAAATATTTGAACATTTTGTATAGGCTATTCACATTTACATTTTGACGTTTTTGGCATGTGTTTATATCTGATCCTGGTATCCCAATAGTGTTTGGTTAAAACCGTTTCGTGTAATTTTTATAGATTATAGTGTATTTGAACTGTATTTAACTACCTCTATGCTCAGGTATTTTTTCTTCTCCTTATTAATATTTCAAAAAGTTTGTCTTTGATCCCATTACTGATGCCAATTTTAGCAGATGACAATTTAATCTTAAGAATATTATGTAATGATAATAGTCATGTTATTCCTTCTGAGTTGTCTTGAAATATTGATAATTTAGTGTGTTAATGTTTTTTCTTTTCGTTTTTTTTCAGAGCTGTTCAAAACCTTTGTCCACAGAGTGAAGAATTATGTTTGCAGCATTGTTTAGCTATTTTGACAAACGACATAGAAGATACTAATAATGCCCTACAGGCACTGGTAAATATGTATACTATAAATTACTTATAAAACTACATATACATCCAGACACTAGGTAACTATTTGTATTCAGTATCCATATTCATCTGTATTTGATTTCATTTTTTTGAGTATTCATGTGTATTCAGTATTCATGACAAATTATGAATACAAGTATTTGTATTGTATTTAAATACTTTTTTAAAAGGCCTGTATTCATGAATACTTTTTAAATACAGTACATTCTTGATAAATGTCCTTTGTAAGTGGCAGATACACCCTTTCATATCCATCAGTCCATGTGTGATATTTGTCTTTAGCACCTGTAGAGCTGTGTTCTAGACATTAATCCAATGTTGCACCAATGTATTGCTAATGCATAAAAACACTTATTTATACAAATTATATAATATTTTACCTAAGATGCCATAGATCCATAGATCAGTTTTCTTCATGTAATAGCCACTCCCTGTTAATCATATTGTGATACACACCAACTAGCTTATTGTTTGTAATCAAACAATTTGGCTAATATATGAGTATTTATGTAAACTGCTGCATTTATTAAATCAAGCACGCCTCGCTACGTTAAGTCTTTCATCTTCCTTGACATTCTGAGCTTTAATTTGAGATAATATTGTGTTGGGTATTTATGCCTCTGCCGCGAAGCGAGCGAAGGCATTATATTCTCGGGTTGTCTGACCGTCCGGCTGTCCGTCCGTCCGGTCATTATTTCCATCGCCATAATTCAATAACAACTGAAGCTAACAGTTTCATTTTAATACTAGTGATAGACCTCATGAAAGTCTAGGCCATCTTCACAGATGGGTGATCTTGACCTATTTGTACTACGCCGACATTGTCATCACGATATCTCTAGGTCAGGGGGAGAGGAGATCGAGTGGGCCTACATGGGCCTCATGTGATGGCGGAGGCATACAATTGATGCATATGCGTCAAATTTCCCTTCTAGTTTATAAAATGAGAACATATTTATTCACCGTGGTGTGGGTATTGCGGCAGCAATTCACGTCAAGGTGAATAAAAATGAGAGTAAATAACTGGAAAGCTTGAAAGTTAGATACACAAGAAGGTGGGCATCTTTTACAGTGAAAATATTATACACCATGGTTTGCATGCTGTAATTAAAAAAATCAATTAATTTTTCCTTGTGTTCAATATGTTGCTATAAAAAAAAATCATCTCGAAATAAGATTATATTGTTTAGGTTTGTGGGGTTTTTTTGTGTTCTATGAAGAGAAACATAATTTAATTATCCACTCACCAAGCACCTTCTATATGGACACCTTTCCCACACAAAGAGGGGGAAGCTATGCAAGACAGGTGTTTTCCAGATGTTGAAGTCATTGGCAATATAAATAGACTGTGCTTTTCACTGTAATTATTTATTCATATCAGAACATTTTGTATCAACACTGCAATCAGTACAAATCTTTAAAATACAATAAGAATGACATATGTATGATTTATGTGCACAATAATCAGTGCAAATATTTAAAATATATACAAATATCTATGCAATAAAATGTAAATTAACATTCAAAATATTTAAAATGTTATAAGGAAAGAATAATAATAGTAACCATAAAGCCTATGTAACCTAAGGACTAGGATTGATATGACTATTAGGCTAGCATAACAATGAACTTATGTATTATCAATGGGACAATGGATGTGATTAACAAATAATTAAAACAGGTCATAATCATCTAAACAGTAAGATTATCATTAGTACAACCTTGATTAGCCCATCAGTAGGAATTTTAGACAATTTTCAGCATCCTTTAAAGGTTCTCACATTGAAGTATATTCCTGTATAGAGTTTCCAAAACATGACTTTCAGTTTAATTATGATACAAATGCCGTGTATATGTGGCCATACTGCATCATTCAAGACTCTCATATAAGATGTTTTATTGATTGTATGGCCGAATGATATTCAAACTGTTGCCATTTTTGTGTAAACACGCCATATGCTAATTTCGGTCACTTGAACGTGGCATACGCAAACCGAGAGAGTCTGACACAGCTTAGTTGTAAACAGATCATCCACATCATGCTGTCACCAGCGCCACGCTCACGAACCTGTAGGAAGAGATAGGGAGAGATCGCCTTTCTCACAGTATGAATATACTATAGGCCTAACAGTTTACTTAAAAATGCCACCAGACAAAAACTCATCGTCATCTCAGATTCTGAGACTCTGTGCCCAGTGAGAACACACGCTTCATCATGTTGATACTTTGCCAGCTCAGGTCGGTTCAGATGCACACAACCAGACAACACGCACAGACCTACACCATGCCGCCGCGTGTATGTTACATCATGTGGACAGCTATATGGTGGTATATGTGTATAAAAAATATGCGCCAACACACACCCAGCAAACATGAGTCATCCACCCAATGTTGTTTCATTGTTGGTCCCCCGTCTTTGACGCTGGCCCAAAATTAAAACAGCACCGGGTGAATGTCTCGTGTTGTTGGTCAGGGTCGTCTTGCACGGCGCGCGATACCGCCAGTCTGTGCCGCAGGGCGGGAATCTGCCAACAGTCATTACAGTAGGCCTACCCAGCTGCAGATAACCCCACCGGTATAGTCTACCGACCTCACATTGGGCTTCGGAAATTAAAGATTATGTTAACATCTCAGTTCAAGTAAGACATAGTCTAATTATCATCTAACCGTAGTCCTAATAGTCCTGTCTAAAAGTACTCTAGGCTCTAGACTAACTTGACTTGAAAAACGGCTCAGTTATTGCTCGTTTGTTTGCTGAACTGTCAGAAATAGACATGGCCACAGCACATGACATGCATGATTTATTGTTGATTGATAAGGCTCCGCAACTTGTGGGTCACATTGGAGAATTGTTGAATGACAATACTGCATTTTAAAGTTGTTTTGGCGGCGATATTTATCAAAATAAATATAAATAATAGAAAAATCAGGCCTTATAGCCAATTTTATAGTCTGATTATTTCGAAGTGTGTACCTTTAAATAATGAGAAAGATTTGTATTTGTGAATTATTTGCTAGCAGAACATTTATCAGAATCTTATTTTATCAATTTTATTGGCATTTTATAATTGGCTAAATTTATCCTGTTTTGAAGAAAAATGTTATGTACCTACTTTTCCTTTTGTATCTCAAAGCATTATAAAACCCGGAGAAAAGCGAGAAAGTGTAAACTTACTTGCCAGCAGGAGAAGTGGAAGGATTTAGTGGAGGCTTACAAAGGCTTAATGAATTATGCTATCTGGAACAAACAAATGGAAGAGCTGAAGAAAGGACATGATTTTGATGGTACACGTATTGCAATCTTAATCATACACAATCCGATGATCCGGATCACTAAATATTATATAAGATACCCATTTCTAGTAGGCCTACTATTTAGCTATGAACATAATTGAAATTAACGCCTGGATATATGTATTTATCACACTTACTTTCTTCTGGATATATTTATATTTTCTATTGGTCATAATTTCTATATTCATAAAATAATAACGGTTTATTGATATAATTTTTTATTTATTATGTAGTTGTGAAAACAGCTGTGGTTGAACCATATTTTTAATCACCAACGTAGCATAGGTATGTACACATATTGCCAAACAAAGTCTATGTATACCCATAAATGGGTGCTTACTACTGTATCTATGTGTACTATGCACATCTTTACACCTGCATACTATACACAGATGCATATTATGCCACGCGAAATACGGCAGACATTTTGTTACAAGATTGCTATTTGACATAGAATAATGTAGCCAAATATATCTGGTATACATGTTGACTTGATTTCAATTAGGCTTCAAAACTAGTCCATGTAATTCATGTTTTTATAGACATGACTGCCAGTCAGAGTACAATACAGTTGGATCAAAATATGGAAAGATCATATCAAAAAGTATGTAGCCATATTGAGGATTTGAAAAACAAACCGGGTGTCTGGGATATATTCATATCCAAGTATGCTAATGTAAGTGGTTTTCTCCACTCTTTCGTTTAAATAGCAAATTATCTCCGAAAATCCTATGTCAAATAATTCCTAATCACTGTATTTGTAATTACATACATCTATTTACATCTTAGTTTACAAAGTATGAATTATTTTCATGACATTCTCTAGCAAACAGGAGATGTTCAACCTATATTTGTCGACCCAGCATTAAAACAACATAGGCTGAACATCTTGTGTTTACTGTATTATACGTACCTGACTTTCTGTTTAGATTATGGATTACTACGGGGAAGCAGACATTGTGTTGTCTTCACTCACTGAATATGCTGACAATCATAGCAACAACCACAACAGTCATCGCCTTCTCTACCAATATATGAGAAAATATGATTGTGCTAGTGAATTATATATTCCAGTTCTGAGGGTAAGTTGTTTTCAGCACTCATTATTAGATATCATATATAATTATGATGGACTTTATTTATGATGCTTACTGGTATTTACCATAATATCATGACACAGTCCATCGAAGGTGATTTTATATTTTTTCAGAATCTTGCTGACCTTGCACAGTCTGATCAACTGGTTATTGATTTGTGTGAAATACTTTTCTCTCAAGGTAGGTGTGGGATTATTGAGATATATTTCAATATCATCGTATTCTGCATGTTCTAATGAATAATAACCTGCTTAGAAGATTGCTGCAATCTTCTACAATCGAAAATTTATGACAAGGAATCTGCTGGTCGTGTCATGTGGTCTAGTATGTGACCAAACATTTGTCAGAGAGTAGCTCCAACAAACACGACGCTGGTCTAACATTTTACCAGCACTGGTTTAACGTCTCGTGTTTACTGGGAACTGATACATTTTGTATTGCAATCAACAGTAAGCATGGTAAGTAATGGAACATGAGTGTTGACAAGGTGTTCACAAAAGGGTTGGGGTCAGTGCAAGTAACTGTACCTAGGCACAGATACAGGTACTCTGGAAATGTTCAGTAACAGATACAAGATATATACAGAGTATGTACGTACAGGTACTGTTGTTTCAGGTACTTTATAGCTCCGCTCACCAGTTGTTGGCACTACTGCCATTTATAGTTTCACTATGATGATGGAACCCTGGCACTGAGAGTGGTTTTATGGCAATCAGGGCTTACTATATATAGTAGTCCCGATGCAGCCAACCATTACGTGTTTGGGCTTAATTTAATAACTCTTTTAACTTTTACTTACATATCGTTACGTTGTCACCCAGCATAGCGTCGTCCGTTGTTGTCGTCAGAAAGATCTAGGCCTGTATTGGAGTTTGAATATTATTTGTCATCCAGTTTGTAAACTTGATTCAGCAGTTTTAAGCAACTGTTAGCATTTAATGGGCATTATTATGACATATGCCTTTAATAAATGCTAAGAGTTGTCGAGTTTGTCAGACATGTCTCATTGCTCTGAAATTAATGGAATTTCTTGGTGTTACCGGTTGAATAACGTCGTCATAGAGAACGTCTTGTCAAATGTACCCCCTCCAGCGTCATTTGAAGTTTGGTTCTAGGGTTACTAACGTTAGTAGTAGCTTTTTAGGATTTAATAGGATAGTTAGCCCCCGAGCCAACAATTTTTAGCAATTTTAGCATCCTGTCTGCTGAAATTCTTCAGATGGAACTCCCTCATGCCTTCAGTGTATACCTGCTAATGGTATAATATCATACATTGAGGACAAGATCGTTGCGAACAGACGTTAAGTTGTATTTATCTCCCGGGTTTTTAACACTTATAAATCACGACATGGACATTGCCTTATATTCAGCATTTATACTGGAAGCGAAAACCGCCCAGACCTCACAGAAAGAGTTTCACTAATAAATTAATATGCCTTATCTCTGTTTCAAATACACTGTCAACTGGGTTTGGTGTATTCAGAAGATAGTGGCGGCCTATGTTTTTCAAAGGAATCATTATTTTTTAAAACAACAATAATTTTAGATTTCGAGGCCAATAAAATGGACACTTCCAAGGCATAATCAGTTATGCTAAAAATACGCTTGTGTGTAATACGATATAGACATTCTGCCACAAAAGGAACATAGGAAGCAGATGTTTAGAAGAGTGGTTGTTACCTTACATAATGCTCCTAACACGCCTGTGCTTGTACTAATTAAGTCACCCCACCCCAGGTTTCCCCCTGACTGGTCTGGAAGTGGGTGGTAGAACCCGTCTCCTTTATCTACTTTGTGTTCAGTGTTAACCCTTGTGCTGCTAAGACTGTATATATAATGCGTTTCCAAATAAAATAGAACTGACATCAGTAAATTATTGTTAGGTAGATTATCAGTTAATCAAATAATTAAAGCAGCCCCTTGGGATGACATCAATGTTTGTTTTTAGTTCCGTACTAAAGAAGTATATCCCACGGATCATGTTTTTATTTTTTTCAGAATTTTTATATTTTTACAAATATTTTTAATCAACATTTCTATGAAGCCAGAAGAAACCCAAACAAACTATTTTTATACCTGAAGGACGATTGAATGTTTTCACAGCATTGGGCCACATGCTGATGGCATCGGCCCAGCGTTAGGTAGACAATCAGTGCTGCAGGTGTGTCCTCCCGTGTCCTGACTATGAGACACCAATTAGCGGCGACTGGTTTGATCTTACCGTATGATGCGTGGGAATATGTGATCTAAAGTGCTGAATATTGCTGACTTGTTTTGTTTACATGGCAATATACGACCTGGAAATACAACTATTTCACTCTTTTTCAGTGCTTTAAACTTGTTTTTTGACTTTTTCGTATTTTCAGTTAAGATCAGTAGGCTATATAGCCTTATATAAATTAAATTTTCAAAATTGACAACATTGAGAATGTCTCATCCCAAGCGGTCCCTTTAAGTTTGGAGATGTTTTTTTTTTATATATATTTATGTTTGTTTCATTTGAAAGTGGAAATTGTGTTAGTAAAATGAATTAACATAGGAATAAACAAATCAGCCGGGCAAAGATTAACAATGACTTTTTTGTTAATCTACGAAGTACATATCCAAGTATTGCATTTCACAGATTTGAGGAATGAAGGCTACACCAGATTATTCAATCTTCTGGATTATGCTGAATGGCAATGTAAGCCGCAGCCATGGTGCTTGCTTTACACGCAGTTAGGACACTGTAAGCAAAGGTATGTAAGGGAAACAAACATCACGGCAAACACACTGGACAAGGTTGGGCAGTCAGTAGTCCATTATTGAAGCAGGATATTTTTGCCATAGTGTGTTTGCTGAGATTGATTTATAAGAAAATACAGTTACCGGGATAGGTCTCCTCATCATTTTATTGCAAAATTATTCAATGTACTATATATTCACACTCAATTATAGGGAATCGTGAATGTGTGCTATAAGTTTAAATTTTTGGTTATATCATCATTATTTATTTATTATATTATATTATTATAGTAATTGCATCGTCAGCAAATGACTGGATATGATTGATATATTTCGATATAAACATAGCGTATACAACATTTTTTCTTTCTACTAACTAACTAGATTTCTCTTGCTTGGTCACCAATGTACTATGACCAAATTTTCAGACAATTGCGTTATGCATTGAAATATTTTTCTTTTAAGTGACACTGAGCTGGTAAATACATGTTGGTCGGAGAGAATGGGATGGTGGCCTGCTTACCATTTTTGTGTCGAATCTATTCAGAAAAATAAGGCATGTTCAAAGCTGTTGGCTTATAAATCTATGATAGCAGCTGTGTTGTTGGGAGAAAGTAAGTATATCTTTAACTTTGACTGGTTTACTCCAGCAGCATCTCCAATTGGAGTCTCAGGTTGAGGATGGAAAGAGAATGGTTGACTTAATCAACCAGCTGGCTCTTAAATGATGCCACTGTTTCTAGCACCTGCTGGAAGGAATTCTAATTGGGGGTGCTGTAGTTGAATGTGAAAAAAGGATTTTTCTGGCTCTATATCATAGGCCTAATAATAGCCCGCCATGCCTTTTTTTGTCTGCTTGGATTAAATTGTTACTGATCGCAGTTTTCAATTACAGAGCAATTAGTTTAGTTTGCACATCATCAGAAAATAGATGTAGGCCAACTTAGAAATATATGACATATCGCCAGTCGACTGAGTAAATTGCAATTCGCAACCGCACTTAAGTATGCTTAAAAAAACTACTGGGGCTGTAGGTCCATCCATTCTTCCGAGTATGCATGTGGGAAAAGGTACTTGCATAGTTAATCTCAGAGCACAAATTAGGGTGCGCAAACGCGGGATTGTCGCCGTTTTTTCTCAGATCCGCGCATCAGTAGTTATTTCCTGACCTCCGTGGGCACAACATCTGTTTGAGGAAATCGTGTAGTGGCTAATCGTACGCGATTCTTCATAATGTAACCCTATAAGCAGCCTCGTTCACGAAATGAAGGGCTCCAACTGACTCCCATTATAACTTTCCCGTACGAATAGCCACTCCATTTTGTTAATCCTGATATCAAGTTCACTGCAAACTTATCATAAGATTGTATCTGACTCTATAACCTTACATAGTGTAGTGTAGTTCTAAAATGGTATGAGACTGCAGCGCCGAGATCTAGAACCTACACTGCCCTGCAAAGCCAAAAGGCAGTATGTATCTGCTTACTTGTAAAGTAAACGTTGTTTGTTTCCCAAGCCAGGCAGTTGATCAATATTAGGGAAGATATGTGCTTATTTGGGCAGTCTAAACAAGACATTGGGCCACTGCTGGTTCACTGGCGACATGCATATTATTGCTCAACCTCTAGCTAATTGTGTATCAATATATTGTTACAACAGTCAGTGAAAATGATCTCCACATGACTGACAGCTCGTGCGTTGAAGTATTGAGAGGGGTGCGCTGACTGACTTACACGGCTGTATGTAACATAACTGACATAACTTAAACTATGCAGGCCTACTGTTTTCAAAGAGCCGCGTCTTGCACAATGAAACTGTGTACATACTGACATTCATGTGCTAGATATTGCAGGCCTATAACTATTCATGGCATATTTATATTACATTGATTGGGTCAATAATTATATATGAACATTAAATGGAGTCATAGCTTAGGTATAGTTTTATTAGGCCAATGAACGTGAAGGGTTAGATGATTCCCAGGGTTCCAGGTACACGTTGGAGGGATCCACGTACCAGGACTTTAGCCATCTACAAAGACACATTTCAATTATTTTTTTATTAAATGCATAATGGTGACAATAAAAATAAACATTTGACTTGTTGATTTTTTCATGTGATACCCGAAAACTCCCCCCCCCCTCAAGGGTAGACAGTCCCCCTTTGAGTTAAAAATCCCCTCTAAAGAAATGTTCTGGAGGGGGGGGGGGGGCAGTTCCCCCAAAATCTAAACCTTAATTTGTGCCCTGAATGACAAATATGTTTAAAATACATTTGTATTCTATTTAATATTTTACAACTGAACATTTTTGCGAACAAATGTGTCCAGAGAGACAACCTTTTCAACAGAAGTCCTTATTTCGGACCCTGCATAGGTAAAAAATTTGTATTTTTTACTGTTTTGCTACAATTTTTTAGCAATAATCAGCATGCTAGAAACGGTAACAGGTAACCTCGCCACAGGTAACCTCGCCACAGGTAATCTCGCCACAGATTTGGTAACCTCGCCACAGGGAGCTGAATAACCTCGCCACAACTTCGCCACACCTGTTGTATCTGCATTTATCAATGTTTTTTCAAAGGTTAATTTCCACCTTGAAATGCTCGTTAGCGCGTTTCAGGAAAAGTTTCCATCAGATCTTCTTTTAATTTGGAAAATATGCTGAGCTATGTCAGCCAATGACCTGATTATTTTTGCGGCCATTTTGAATTTGAGTTATTTTGTGATATACTTCACATAGCCATCACATACCACCAGAAAATTTTTCGTGACATTTTGATTCCCGTAAAATCAACCCTTTAATTACTATGGCCACTAACAAAGGAATACTCGTTAGCGATCTTCTTTTTATTTGGCAATTATACACAGCAATGTCAGCCAATGCTCTGATTAACTTTTGAGAGCTAACAGCAATTAATTTTAAAATGGCCGTTTAGCGGCCATTTGGAATTTGAGTAATTTACGTAATACAAAAACAAAGCAAAAAAGCTGGACCATGCATATAGAATAAAATGTGAGGACTCATACAAGGATAACCCATGACAAATTTCGCAGAAATAAAATCCAAAATGGCCAACTGGCGATCATTTTTATTAGCCCGCCTTTTAATTTTAATTAAAAAAGGTGGGCTATTGCAATTGAAGTTCGGCGTCGTCGGCGTCGGCGTCGGCGTTAACATTTACTTGTGGGCGCGATAACTTGAAAAGTTTTCCATGTTTCCTTCCCAAATTTGTTTTGCATGTTACTAATGACCACTTCTCGGACAAGTTCAATAATGGCTGAAAAAAAATTCAAAATGGCCGACTTATTGCGATTTTTCACCTTTTACGTCAATAATTTGACCTTGTGGGCGCGATAACTTGAAAAGTTTTCCACGTATCCTTTTCAAATTTGTTATGCACGTTACTAATGACCAGTTCTCGGACAAGTTCAATAATGGCCGAAAAAAAAAAAAATTGCCGATTTATTGCGATTTTTCACATTTTACGTCAATAATTTGACCTTGTGGGCGCGATAACTTGAAAAGTTTTCCACATATCCTTTTCAAATTTGTTATGCATGTTACTAATGACCAGTTCTCGGACAAGTTCGATAATGGCAAAAAAAAAAAAAAAAATTGCCGATTATTGCGATTTTTCACATTTTACGTCAATAATTTGACCTTGTGGGCGCGATAAGTTGAAAAGTTTTTCACATATCCTCTTCAAATTGGTTATGCATGTTACTAATAAGTAGTTCTTGGACAAGTTCAATAATGGCCGAAAAAAAAAAAAAATGGCCGATTTATTGCGATTTTAAACATTTTACGTCAATAATTTGACCTTGTGGGCGCGAAAACTTAAAAAGTTTTTTACATATCCTCTTCAAATTAGTTATGCATATTACTAATAAGTAGTTCTTGGAGAAGTTCAATAATAGTGTAAAAAAAAAAAAGGCCGATTTATTGCGATTTTTCTCATTTTACGTCAATAATTTGACCCTGTGGGCGCGATGACTTGAAAAGTTTTTCACATATTCTCTTCAAATTTGTTATGTATGCTACTTATAAGTAGTTCTTGGACAAGTTCAATAATGGCTGAAAAAAAAAAAAAATGGCCGATTTATTATGATTTTTCTCATTTTACGTCAATAATTTGACCTTGTGGGCGCAATAACTTGAAAAGTTTTCCACATATCCTCTTCAAATTTGTTATGCATGTTACTAATAAGTAGTTCCTGGACAAGTTCAATAATGGCTGAAAAAAATTTCAAAATGGCTGATTTATTGCGATTTTTCGCATTTTACGTCAATAAATTGACCTTGTGGGCGCGATAACTTGGAAAGTTTTTCTAGTATCCTCTTCAAATTTGTTATGCATGTTACTAATAAGTAGTTCTTGGACAAGTTTTATAATGGCTGAAAAAGAATTCAAAATGGCCGATTAATTGTCATTTTTCGCATTTTACGTCAATAATTTGACCTTGTGGCTGCAATAATGACTTCAAGTTCAATAATGGCGGCGGGCTATTGTCGAGTGTGCTCTTGTTTGTTTTTCTCATTATCCCGGAAATCTTGCATAATAGCTAAAGCGGTAATATAAAATAAAACTTGTTTATCTATTGCTAATCTATACCAAATTTAAAATGGCCGACTGGTGATAACAGAGGGCTGCTTTCGTGTTCGTTTCCGAACAACTCTTTCTAGTTAAATAATATGGTTTTAGAGATGTAGATATCTATATATAGACTTATGTGCCATTAAAATGAACAGCAAAAAATGTACAAATAGGACAAAAAACATTTGAGTTTTAAGTATAAGCCTACAGATTTATTTCGTACAACAAATATTGTAGAAATTTGCTTCATGCCGTCTAAGATATTATTCCTCAAACCGCTGAATTAAATATTTTAAATCTTCACAAGCTTGGAAGTTGTGTCTCACAACTGCTCATTTTTGTAATTTGCGATTGAGCAATTTACAAATATTGATGTTTTTAACGGCTAAAAATTTGGTGTAGCGGCAACAACTCACGAGGTGAAAACACTGCCCAAGAAGAGCTCCGACAAGCGCGGAAAGACCAGAGAGAGAGAAGATTATGAGTAACATTCAAGCTATGTGAACGACTCCACTCCACGAACTGTAGTTACGATACTTACAATACTAGACTAGGCCTACATTGTAGCAATATAGGCCTGGATATAGATGTATAGGGCTTACCGGGGAGACCTGCATACTATAATGGTTATTATCATATATATTAGGTAAGATTATCAATTGTTACTACGAGGCGCTTAATGACAGCGCTATTTTTTTTTATTTAAATACTGCGAAACCACAAATTAAAAATTACTTGCATTTGTAAGCAAATAAAATTTACCGACTTAAATTGATATTGTGAGTTAATATTTACAGGTACCGTTGCCGCTTGATCTCTGCTCGTTTCACGCAATTACTCATGACTTAATCTCACCGGTTTATTAGAAAATGATACTTTATTCATATTTCTATGACAATTTTTTGCGAACGATAAAGCTTTCAGCATTTAGCATAAATTCCAAATTGATCTTGTATTTTCTATTATATTTGAACCAGTGTATAGGAAGTAAGAGAAACAAGAGTGTTACAGACGATATAAAATGACACTTTATTAGGTATCATTAGAGATATGACAATTTAAACTTGTTTAAAAATGGCGGCCATCCTGGATTTTGCTATTTTCTGATAGCCCCCACACACAGACTTCTAGATAATTTAATATGTTAGTATATTAGTATATTTGAATTTCTAGTACGTTCCAGAATGATATGACTGCTTGTCATGTTGATTTGTTTGTTTCTATAATTTATTCATTTAAAGCTGGAATTGCTAGCGCAATTTCCAGCTGCAAATGACGAAAAGTATTATTATTTATGAAAAAAATAGACTTCTCGGTATTCTCCCATATTCATGATATGGGATTATTTGATGACTGATGATCTACCACACATTATTAGTTTGTCGACTCGACAAACTTTTAAGCTGGTTTTCCACACAAATGTCTGTCGTTAACTTCCGGTACTATCTGTTGTGTCTGTGCAATGTCAGAAGGCAATATCTGCTCCCTGGTATACTAGGCATTTACTGCTTTTTAACTGGCGTCCCGTCTCTTCCTGCCATAGCACTGCCAAAAGGCCGTATTTGTTCACTTGTAAATCAAGTATATACTTCCTTTGCCAGTGTTCCCTGCAAAAATGAGACCTTTAGCCAATGCTGTTTTACAGCTGAGCCATGGTCGTAGATGATGGGCCAGCAGTAAGCTAGCATTGGGTGAACGTTTATCTTGTTATACTGGTATGCCAATGCTGGGCTAATGTCAGCCCAGTGTTGTAAACGGTGGGCCACTATCAGGCTAACATTGTGTCAATGACTGAGTTTGCTGATCAGCTGTGACTGCAACCCAGCAGACACGAGGCATTGACCCAATGTTGTTCTAATGCTGGCCCGCTGTCTTCGACGTCGGCACAACATTAAAACAACATTGGGTCAATACCTCATTTGACACAACCGTGTTATGTTACGCAATATAACAATTAGGTCTTGGCTAAGATATTTATCTCTAAAAATTGCAAATTTTGTATTATTCAAACTAGATTTTTGGACTCGGCAGTAAAAGGCATTGCACATTGATATAATTTATACACTTCTGGTGTGAAAAATGACCGAATAATGTAATTTATTGCAATGCCCGATCATGTGGTAAGTTAACCCTTTCATTACGACCATCTGACATGAAAAGGGGACAAAGTATGGTGAACTATACATCTTTATTTATTAAGTTTATTTCGCCTGAGTTTGTGGCCTATTTAGGGGAAATAGGGGTGCTGTGTGTGAGAAACGGTTGAAATTTCTGTACACCAGTCCTTGTGAATATGTCCAATATAACGTTCAACTTTGGAGTCCCTAGGTTAGGTAGGCCTACTTTCGTCTTTAAGAAGTGTTCAGATAAAATATATGTTCATGATTAAATATATGATTAGACCGTAAAGGGTTTTGATTGGAATAATATTGGCCAAGCGTCGCAGACAGTGGCCCAGCATTACATCAGCATTGGGCCTATGTATCGTGTTATCTGGTGTTTCTGGCGCCTGATGTAAAGAATACCCAGTGCCTGACTTATAAAGAGTAGGCCTAATTGTGGGATTCCCACAAAAAATAAAACTGGCCCAACATCATTCTATCGCTGCGCCACACTTTGAGCAATATCTTTGTTTTTGACGCAACAAGTGAATTTTAGTGGGCCATAGGATTTTTGAAGATAAGGCCCTGCCTGCTGAATTAAAGGGACTGGCTCAGGCTAAAATCATAAAAAAATCAGTGATTCTATTTTGGCTTATTAATATGACCATATAATGTAAACATGTCCATAGAATAGAACTGCAAAAGTTTTTTTTAATTTTTGTGCTGTGCATTTACCAGTTAGGCTAGATATAGAGACGAAATTCCCGTATTTCTGATTTTTGACATGGTAGTGCCGCCAATGAATGCCCATTACGTCGCACACTGTCAAATTGTGAGCTGTGTATCGCTGTATTAGTTTCAGTATTAGTATTCAGCGTTGTTAGAACAGAGTCAAGGTTCGGCATCCCATGATCCAAAACATAGGCCTATATGCTTACCAATACAATTTAAATGAAGTATGGCAGATAACGAGCTACTGAAACCAAAATGTACTTGAAAAGTTGCAGATTCCAACGAAATATTGGACTGTCACCTGTAACCTGACTGTAACCTCGCCACAAGGTAACCTCGCCACAGGTAATATCGCCATAGATTTGGTAACCTCGCCACAGAAGGCTGAGTAACTTCGCCACAGCTTTAGTAACCTCGCCACATGGGGCTAAGTAACCTCGCCACAACTTTACCACACCTGTTGTATCCGCATTTATCAATGTATTTTCAAAGGGAAATCTCTACCTTGAACGTGGTGTAGATGTCTATATAGACTTAGACTATATGTGCCATTAAAATCAAAAGCAAAATTTTTTTTTTTAAAATGGACCAATATATAACGAATAATAATAGGCCTACAAATTTATTTTGTACAGCAAATATTGTAGAAAATTTGTTCATTGTGACTAATAATAATAATATATTATCCCTTAAACCGCTGAATTAAATAATTTAAATTTTCACACACTTGGAGTTGTGTCTCACTACCTTGACCCACAACTTTAGGTGAGAAAAAACAACTCGTATTTGATTAATTTGTAATTTAAGACTAAGCAATTTACAAACTTGATGTTTAAATGGCTAATAAAACGGATTAAAGCGGCAACAACAGAGGAAGTTGATGACACTGCCTCAAGAAGAGATCCGACAGCACACGAGGAAGACAATGAGTAGCACTCAAGCTATGTGATCGACTCCAATAACACTCAATATTGTTGAAGCAATTGATTGACACAAGTTATATTAACTCATGTGAGTGCGTGGTGACGTGAAGTCGATTGGGCCTACTTACAAACGCTGAATGTTGAACCATTTTTTCTTCTTCCGGTTTTAATAATAGCATAACCGCCAATATGAATCTTTGATATTTCCATCAACATGAACATGAACACCTGATAAAACGTTTAATATGGAATATGGGGTGATATGAATGACCCTTAAGTGTTTTATTTGTTGTTGGGAAAATGCCCCCTTTTTGAAATAATAATGGGTCACATGAATATCATGGGCCCCTTGGCCCCGTTTTTCCAATTTATAATTCGGGCACTGAATATGTAATAGTACCAGTCTCATACATATAATTTTAACTATTTATATTGCCGTATATTAACCGTCTGCGTCCCTATGCTTGGGCTATATTCAAGTTAAACTGAACGTAGATTTTAACCTAAGGCGTAATCCACATTTTGGCTGAAAAAAGGGGTGTTAGCTTCACTTTAGTCAAAAAAATGCATGAAAATTCAATATTATCACCAATAACGGGGGGGGGGTACGCCAGGTACGCCCTATGCTGGATCCGCCACTGTAAGTCTATGCTAAAAACACAAATAGTAGGCCTAATTTATGTTCTTGTATTATGCACCCCGTCGATGGAAGCTGATATTCAACATCACATTGTAAAAAAGGCCTAAATATCACGCTAATAGGGATCTAATTAGAAGTTACAAAAATGTGTGGTACCAAAGCCATAACTTTATTTTGAATTGAATTTACAGATAGTAATATTATTAATAAATGATGTTCCTTTAATGCTGGGTAAACGATGTAGAGGGCGGCACAACAATAAACTAAATATCCAGTTATCCCTGGTTTAATGCTAGTCCACCGTCTGCACTGCTGGCCCAACATTAAACTAACATTAAGTCGATGTGGCTTCTGTGGAAAGCATAGCGTATATAGCCAGTGTAATATATTATGAGATTATGCTTTGTACGCATCGCGTTGACTACTACAATGAGGCAATACCGCTGGAGTACGATCACACGTGTCTTGCCATACAGTTAACTCTATATTTGGTCTGGCTAAACTTCTGAAATTCAAAACCTTTGAGTGTTCGCCGTATCGTATTTGCTGGGATGCACCTAAAAGTATGCATACATGTGATAATGATGGATTAGGGCTACTGTATATTTCATGGCTGAGTAAGAAACATTTAAAGCTGATAATTTACAACTTTGTTAGGCCTATATTAGACAGAAGAATTAAAATTGAAAATTGAAGATTTCGTAAGGATTCCTGGCTAACTGGGGCATTATAAAAGTCCCAGAAGAAGTAATAATTGCACTTTTGTAATATTAACATTGTAGTCCTGTGAAATGATTCTTTGTCAAGCATATTTCATTAGGTGCAGTGCTTCAGAACGTGTGTAAAATCAGCAAAATGTACTATGGGAACCGAACATAATAATATAAATGCCAATGATCGATATAAAGGATATACATCTTTTCATGATAATGCATCTTAGAGTATAGATATACATTCCCTGACACATTTATAGCTGATTTTTTGCAATGCTGTTGACAAACGTCAAGGCCCCTGGGCCTCTTGTTTTATCATTTACGATCACTTTTTATTTGCTTTGAAACATGCTTGAAGCTGTATGTAAGCGGGCCTAGCAGCATAAGGGTTGATTAAAATTTTTTTTTTCAGATGATGAATATTGTAAGGCATGTTTGCAAGTAGGATGTGACCGATCAATTCTAACAGAGATATCAGATCATTGGGTGAATAAAGAGAGAGGCAGACATGGAAGGTTTGTAGGCCTATTTATGAAGATTAAACCATCCAATATTATGATAAGGCAGGCTTGAGGTCAAAGTACTCGGTACTCCGGTACTCTGGTACTCAAATACCAATTTTGCAGTACGCGTCGGTACTCAGTACTCATACTTTTAAAAAGTACTTGTACTCGTACTTGTACTCAAGTACTTTTAAAAATAAAAGTACTTTTAACGAGTACTTACGAGTACTTTACGAGTACTAGTCATCTCAAATTGATTTAAAATAGCTCACAGACAAATCCCAAATCATTATTGCAGGATATGGAACATTCAGTTAATGATTCTTTTACCATATGTTTAGCTATTATATTGAAAAATGATTTAATAAATACTTGGAAATTATTTCAAAACTAGTCCAATTACTTACATCAACTTTTTAAGCCCCAGAAAACATGAGGTATTGAAACAATGGTGGTATAATGTTGGGCCAACGTTAAAGACTATGTACCAAGATTACTATAGGTTCAATTAAATATCGTTTTTGTTGGGACGATCGATCGGTATTTGCATAATATTTGCACAATATTGGCCCAATTGCGTACATACCTAACCGACATTTCCCCAGCACAGGACAAATAATGTCACTTGAGTGAACAAGTAGTTTATAACTGTTATCTTTATAAAGCAGTTGAGACTCGGGGTGGACTAAGATATATTAAAACTGCCATAGCTCATACAACTCGGTACCAGTGTTGTGTACATATCAAAAAACACGACCGCGACAACGCGACGTCTTATCTACAGAGACCTTACAATGCCGGGCCAATGTCCACGACATTGGGCCAAGAATTAACCAGCAAGTACGTAGGATCAACACATGATATAACAATACTGTTCAAACAAAGATGACCAAAGTAATTAGACGGCAAACATCACCCGTTAACTGCGGGACACCACTATTTTTTGTATATCATTATTACAAATCATTTATAAAGCGGTTCATCCAAGCGGTTCAATTAAATATCGTTTTTGTTGGGACGATCGATCGGTATTTGCATAATATTTGCACCATATTGGCCCATTTGCGTACATACTTAACCGACATTTCCCTAGCACCGGACAAATAATATCACTTGAGTGAACAAGTAGTTTATAACTGTTATCTTTATAAAGCAGTTGAGACTCGGGGTGGACTAAGATATATTAAAACTGCCATAGCTCATACAACTCAGTACCAGTGTTGTGTACATATAAAAAAACACGACCGCGACAACGCGACGTCTTATCTACAGAGACCTTACAATGCCGGGCCAATGTCCACGACATTGGGCCAAGAATTAACCAGCAAGTACGTAGGATCAACACATGATATAACAATACTGTTCAAACAAAGATGACCAAAGTAATTAGACGGCAAACATCACCCTTTAACTGCGGGACACCACTATTTTTTGTATATCATTATTACAAATCATTTATAAAGCGGTTCATCCAAAAAAATCGGATCGCTGTACATACTGAAAACAAGAAAAATAAGAAATAAAAGTAAACGAAATTATGCACAAGTTTACAAGACGTCAGGTGTCTAGCGAACTAAACTACCCTGAAATGTACAATATATATACATTGCCTCAGGTCACCAGCAAGCAGCAGGTGAGTAAAAAAATGTATTTTTTTATTTGTCTATTTTTTATTATCGTGATTATGTAGTTTGTCATTTGAAGCTACAAATTAGAGGAAAATATAATTGAAAACGTTAGTGTCGCGTAAGGGTTAAAGGTGTGAGGTTACATAATGAGTCAATTGTAGGCCTACGGCGGCTTTATATAACCCTTCCCGTCCCCGAAATGTGATGGCGGAACGAGTATAAAAATAGATACAACACTGAGGTGCTCGTCCTATAAATTGCAAACAAATATATTTTTAGACTAATAATAGGCTAATTTATCAGCCAGCGTATTCCAGGGCTAAATCTTGTACGGATATACATGTATTATGGTACTACATTTGATTTGATATCACAGTCACCAGCAACTAAAGTATGCCTGTTATCGCAAATCAATTCTGCCGTGTAAAGCCAAAAGGCAGTTCTGTGTACTTTACAAGTAAGCAGATACTGCCTTTTGGATTTTCAGGGTAAAATTGTGATCCGTATACCTTTAATTGCCTTGATCTTTTCCATGACACAATGTGTGTTCAGGCTCGTTTAAACGTGTATTACAGTGGCGGCCAAATGTTGGCGGCACTGGCCCAAAATTTTACCATCATTGAGACTACTGAAAGTTTTTAAACTAGCGTGTTTTGAAACGTAAAGCTTCAGACACAGACAATTTGTATACTAGCATGTGCTTACTTATTTATTATGATTCGCCAAATAGTAAGCCTACATGTAGCATACAATACGTTGTACACTGATAGGAAAATGCAATATCATACTATTGGCTGGGACATGGCATCATGCAATATCAATACTAGACCTGTCCCATAAAATATTATTTTCACCACTCATATATATCTATATGTGACCCGACCTGACAAAATGAGTCGTCATTTTGCCGGATCGGGTCACATATATCAACATGAAGTAACATATATTATAATCAATTATTTATTCAATAAATTTTCGGTAATTAATTAGAGTTTACAACGAAAGTACTCGGTACTTGTACTCAAGTATTTTTCAAAGTACTTGTACTTATACTCAAGTACTTTTGAAAATCCAGTACTTGTACTCGTACTCCGTCATTTTTTCAAGTACTTGTACTTGTACTTGAGTACTTTTGTCCAGTACTCGCCCCAAGCCTGGTATAAGGTCGGGAGTGCTTGGCGTGGGCCTTTATTGGTTCATCGTTGACTTTGATGAGCGGGGCTGACTCGTGTGAATCGCTCTTATGTGCTCGGGTTGGTGAACAGTGAGCACTCGTTGCGGGGCTGAGCGTCGCCACATTGATGGTCTATAGCAGAGAGCAATGACCGGCTATGGGTCGAGGTTCTGTGGCACTGCCGTCAAGCCTCGGTAGTCAACAATGGTCTTGCCATATTCCCTTGGACCATGGCACGAGGGCCTGTTTTTTATTTATTAAATGTTTATCAATAAATTGACTACCGTACTAATAACTAAATAATTGGGACAAAAGTTTTTTTTAGAAATAAAATATATCTGTCATTTGAAGTGAATTATCCAGGTTGAGAGGTAACATGCTTGTCCACAGACTTACAATCATAATTTGTATTGTGTATCCTCATAGGAGTTTTCTCTCACCCATTTTAGCCTAATCTATATTCACTAAAGGGGCATAAAGTCTGATTATCAGTTAATATTGATCTAGAAAAATGTATCTACTCTTTTGTTTCAGGTGACATAAACTAACATCTTGAGTTATGTACAGTCATCTGCACTTAATTAGCTATCCCGACCATCAAAAGAAGTGTCATAACCGAGTCAAAATGAACTGATATTGCTTACGAATCTGTCAAACCTGCAAGGAATGAATGATATAATGAAACTGTATCAGAATACTTGTGATGCAATTTTTAGCACAAATAAACATTAACTGAGATTATGTACTTGAGACAGACAGAAAAAAAATTTTATGTACAAGATTTAAAAGTCATAGCTCGGCCAATTTTTAGCCATATTTAGTAGTTGAATGCGCGATACTTTTTAATATTTACGTATTGCTCTAAAAACTGAATTTGCATGGGTCCAACTCTCCCACAGTTCAAGATGATGTCTGTTCCATGACGATTGGGGTTGTGCTGAGGTGTGTCAATTAAAAAGAAATTGCACTTGAAATTATCACAATTACCGCTCTGGCTTTTAAGCTGTTTTTGAAAAAATTCTTTGGGGTGGGTTCCGGCTGGGTTAGTGATTTTTTTTAAATTGAAATTAATGATTGCTCTGACTTTTTTCAATGGGTCGAGCTATCCAATAGATCTATCAAGTTCAAAGATGGTGTCTGTTCTTCATCTACATAATTAGCTTTTTTATTTTAAAGATACTTTTTATCTCCGTGATCATTACAATTTTGTGACTATTTGCATTGAGAGTTTTCAGATTTGTTGTTACAGATTTGTTTTCAGATTAATTTTGTTGTTATTGAAAAGCACAATGTATTTAGCAATCATAAGGAAACTTGTTATGTTCCCACTATATTATTACATCACAGCCTTTCATCTGTCAATAAAACATTGTACCATCCATATATCATGTATGTCATTTAGTTTACTTCCAACATTTGGTGTTTTATTAAACTAAATCGATGGCTACATGTGATAGCACTGTGATTACTTTTATATCAATTATGACATGATAATGTTTTGTGGGGATGAGGGATGTAAGTAAAGAAAACACACTTGAAATTATTTAAATAACCACTCTGGTTTTTAAAACGTTTTTGATTTTTCGGGGGGGGGGGAGTACAATGGGAAAAATAATAATTGGGGAGGGGGTGATGAGTGTAAATTTAATAAAAATGCACTTTGCAATCACCACTCTGGCTTTCTCAACCGTTTTTTATTTTAAATAAGACTACATAAGTCCAGGAGCTCCCGTTCTGAATTAGAATTTGATTTAAGCAATTTTGTGTAGGGTTATTAATGTGGTCCTAGGCTAGGTCAAAAATCAAGACGCAAGACAGCGAGGGCTAAGAGGCTCAGTCTGAGAGTAAGATAAGAACTAGACAGTCTGTCAGAGATTGCAAACCTCCATTGAAATTTATGATCCTAATCAGTATCCCATTAATGGTCTACCTATCTGGCACGGTTCACCCGATATCAGGCCAATCAAGGTAAATAATGGCTGATGAATCACGGTCATTTTGAATTCGATTGTTGGCCATTTTGAATTCGATAAGCGGTTAAAATTTCCCGGGTGCATCTTCCCCCGAAAAATCACATTTTGTTTTGTAGTTATGGTCTAGTCATCTGGCACGGTTTACCAAATATCGGCATGTGAAAGTGAATAGTGGCTGATATATGGCCATTTTGAATTTGATCAAGTCAAAAATTTTCATAATGCATCCTCTCCTGAAATCTCACATTTTTAGCTCATTAGGCCTAGATGAGCTTATGCCATCGTGTTGCGTCTGTCGTCTGTCCACAATTCACAAGAAATGCTTCTCCTCCCTCAATTCTTATCCGATTTCAATTCTGTTTGGTTTGTAGTCCAGGCAAACTATGAAATGACCCACCATAAATTGCAACAGAAATAATTCCTTCACCAACAGTCTCAGAAAGTTTCATAGAAAAACATATTAAAAGTCACAAAGAATCGCAGTAGTGGAAGAGTGCCTAATTTGCATAAATTTAAAATGGCCGCTAAAAAAATGACTAAGTCTTATTTTGGCGATATCTCGGCTAATAATCAATGTAGAATCGTGATCTTGGTGTCTAATCATATGTTTTTGGGGTCAAGGAATCGAATGAGCACATCATTTAGCATATCAGACTGTCTCTTGACAACGTAAATGTGATTGTCTTATATGACGAATGCCGATTTGCGTAAAATTTCACGTATTTTAATCACCCATCACTATGGTGGCCACCATGTTATCAGAAGTAATGTCAGGCTCTTAGCCGACTTGTCGACGGATTTAACGATTGATTAAGTGTTGATGAGAAACCTCAAAACTACAGATGGTTTGACGATAGGAAGTGACATGAATGAATCGCCGCATCTCGTATGGTTTCTCTCAACACCGGCTTGTATGGGAGACCCAGGAGGATTTGGACATTGCCAGCTTTTTTTACATTTTTCTCATACCATGTTCATGTGATAAAGCTCATCTTTTGTCTAAAGAAAGAGACTCACTATGCCTATGGATAGCCATATGTGTTTTGAACATTCTATACAGAAGAATAACACCATAGAGATAGAAAAAATCAAATTTGTCCAAATCCTCCGCTATGTGTGGGTGGATTTGGACATGGATTGGGAGCATTTAGACATAATTAGAATTAATAACAATAATCCTGAAAATCAACGTTTTTATACATTGAGAGTCATATTATCTGAGCCATTTTATAACTTTATTCATTGGGATAATGAATTTCATGCTGTGAGTAGGATTCGGACAAGTGATTTGGGGAGGGTATGGATATCGTCAAAATCCTCCCCCAAGCGTCCAATTCCTCCCTGAAAAGTGTCCAAATCCTCCCTGAATCTTCTGTCTAAATGCACCCAACAGCATGAAAATCTGTAAATAGCCCAATTCTCCAGCAACAGAGGCATTTGTCATGAATTGAACTACACAAAATGAGTAGAACAGCCATTGAAATATTTGGGTAAAAAAATGCACCTTGTGTCCAAATCCTCCTGGGTCTCCCCTACTCATGTTGATTGTGCCATACAAGCCCTGACTGATCTTTCATACACAACCAGTGTGCAACACAAGGACGTTTCACATGCACGACAATAAAAAGACATGGCAGACACCCTTAAGATTATGTAGTGTCTGATACCATGAGGTCCTTTCTCTTAGAATTAAACATTGCATATAATCGCGTCAGATATAACAGGTGATGTCTCAGTGAATTATTATCGTACTCAGGAGATGGATGAGGAAATACAAACAAATATGGCAGGGAAAACCGTGGTACAGCACTCATTAAAAACGAAAGCTCAAATATGTCACCTCAGCAGCACCAATACCATCAAGATAAGAGACGAGGTCATTCACATGGATTCTCAACTCCTCTTCAAGATACCTGTAGCTGCAGTACAGGGTGCTGATGACTCACCAAGATAAGAGACGAGGTCCTTCACATTGACGCATAACTCCTCCTCCAGAGACTTCTAGCTGCCAGACAGGGTACTGATGACTCACTAAGATAAGAGATGAGATCGTTCACATTGATACCTAACTATTCTTCCAAAGAGTTGTAGCTGCAGGACAGGGTACTGCATGATGACTCACCAAGATAAGATACGAGGTCATTCACCTAACCCCTCTTCAAGAAACTTTTATCTGTAGGGCAGGGTGCTGATAACACACCAAGAAAAGAGACGAGAAAAGAGACGAGGCCATTTACATTAATACCTAACTCTTCAAGAAACTTGTAATTGTGGGGAGCCTCCGTGACCGAGAGGTAGCGTGCTCGGCCTCAGACCGCCAGGGCTCGAATTTCGAATCCTGTGTCTGGAGGACAGTGTCATCTCAATCATCTCACCATCCTCAGGAGGTTCTCCTGGCACAGTTTAGCCTATATGTGCACAAAGGTGGCCTAAAGCCCGATTCATTTCATTTCAAGAAACTTGTAGCTGCAGGACGGGGTGCAGTTAACTCACCAAGATAAGAGAAGAGGTGATTTAATTTGAGAGACTTGTATCTGCAGGACAGAGGGCTGATAGCTCACCAAGATGAGAGACAAGGTCATTCACATTAATACCTAACTTATCTTGTAGCTGTAGCTGCCAAACAGGGTACAGATAAGCTAACAAATGTATTTCAGTACGAGCTACATGTATGTAGCTATTCCTCAACCCTATAATAGTAAGTTTACTCCCAGAAAGGCGAATAAATCTAGCCTAGCTGATGCACTGTGGAATCACATGCCTGATGACACACCACTACCCAAAATTACCATTCAATATATATTATCAGATTATATAGAGGTACCTTACCTCATAGAGTCACTCTGTGTAAAGGAAGCGCAACATGAAGAAACATGCAAGCATCAACTAAAGTATGTCAACAACCACTATGGAACACCGATTGTTGTGTTGATGTAGTTTACCAAAAACTCTCTTGTATCTATGTAGGTGCAACTGTACAAGTTTCAGACTCTGTGGTCTTTAGGGAGAAACGGGAAGATCATTTCTAAAATTTCAACAAAGAGATTTGGTAATAGTGAAAACACCAAGCCCAACAGTCGTGGTTGGCGATGACACAAACCCACTTATTGGTATGCTTCCAAGCCAAATCCACAAATTATATCTTAGACCAGAGGCAAATCAGGGAGAAAATCATCCACCAAAATACTGGAGTATTGCTTTATTGAGAATAACAGTTGGTCCAGAAGTTTACAGAAATGTGTCGTTTATGCATCACATTGTTGGATGGTAGGCCTATGCCACCACGTCTGGCGTCGGGACTGGCAGAAAAGCAGCATTGACACTCCTATCCACCAGTGCAATATTTCGGGAACAGTGGGCTAGTTTTCAATGATCTAAATAGCTCATAGGCTGACGTGATATCTACAGGTGAAGACGCTCTAGTCGTTTTATACAAAGGTAAACCTGGTGAGACGCTTGGTCATCTGAGACTGCAAAAGTTTCATCATAAAGTCATAGTCAAGCCTTAGAATCTTATGTAATACCACATATTTTACTAATTTGAATACACTGATTTTATTGCACTGGGGTTGGTGTAGCAAGGAAGACGAACTTGCCAATAAGTACAGATAAGGATCCAGCTCCAACGGATCTCCTCAAGATCAGTTACAAATGCAAGACTAGATTCGCTACTTTCATAACTGTAGGGAAGTATGTGTGTTTATAGGATATCATTATATTTAGCTATGGCTGGTATCTGCTATATTACTGTTGATGTTTTAGTGCAGCCATTAAGCGTTTATGTTTATAGGTGGGGTTGATATTGTTCATAGTATGTGTAAATAATTACACGCTACTTTATGAAAAATGTCATTGACATAGGAATTGACTGAGTAATTGATGGTTATTGTGAATCCGACTATAATCGCACTGTTTTTAATGTGACATTATTTGCTTGATATGATCATAGGTATCCCCTTTTCACAAACAACCCTCGACATACTATACTTTGTAGAGGGAGGGAGGATGTGGAAAAGGGGTGCATATAAGGTGATTTACAAATACAGCTTATCTTATATATTTTAGGCCCACTGAATGTGTCAACAGGTTCATCCTAATTTTTTTCGTTCAGGGGCCACCAATCAATCTCTAGGGGGGGGGAAGGTGCTGGAATTTTTTTTAATATATAATTTCGGATAGACTCTGTGTGAAAAAAATAATTTATGTCGAAAACTGTTCTTTATCAACATGTAATACAATTTTAATACAAGTTTCAGCACGCTGCCGAGCTTGGTTGAAATAAATCATTTGTCCGCGACAAAAACTACACCCCCCCCCCCTGGTGATTGGATGGTGGCCCCCTAATGACTTTCGAAACTTTAACCGCTGATACAATAACATGTTTATAAAAGAGCCATAATGATCAAGTTCGGCATACTATTATGGACTTGTTACAAAATCAAAAATCGTGAAATTTGAGGTGATTTTACATCCGTTATATCAAATATTTTAATTTGTGGTGTAAAAAGGATGTCCAGGATGTTCAATGAAGTGCTCATTAGATTCCTTGACCCTAAAAACATAAGGTTAGACACAAACATCATGATTCTTCATTGATTATTAGCCGGGATATCGCCAAAATAAGACTAGGTCAGTTTTCATGGCGGCCATTTTTGATTTATGCAAATTAGGCACTCTTCCACTACTCCGATTCTATGTGACTTTTAATATGTTGTTCTATGATAATTTATAAGACTTTTGGTAAAGGAATAATTTCTGTTGCAATTAGTGGTGGGTTGACCCTATTTTTGACATAGCTGTCCTGGACTATTGTTTAAAAGAGCTTGGGCCTGTGCATTAAACTTCCTCACGGATTTGAGAAATTTTAATTAATAATTAACTTATGACCTAATTAAGACCTAATTAGAGCACTCTGGCCACCATTCACAAGAAAAGCTTCTCCCTCAATTCTTATCCGATTTCAATTTTGTTTGGTTTGTTACAAAGAGCTTGAGCCTGTGCATTAAATTTCCTCACGGATTTGAGAAATTTTAATTATTAATTAACTTATGACCTAATCAGGACCTAATTAGGGCACTCTGTTCACCATTCACCAGAAATGCTTCTCCTCCCTCAATTCTTATCTGATTTCAATTCTGTTTGGTTTGTTTGAAAGAGCTTGGGCCTGCGCATTAAATTTTCTCACGGATTTGAGAAATTTTAGTTAACTTATGACCTAATTAAGCCCTAATTAGGGCACTCTGTCCACCATTCACAAGAAATGCTTCTTCTCCTTCAATTCTTATCCAATTTCAATTCTGTTTGGTTTGTTTGAAAGAGCTTGGGCCTATGCATTAAACTTCGTTACGGATTTGAGAAATTTTAATTATTAATTAACTTATGACCTAATTAAGCCCTCATTAGGGAACTCTGTCCACCATTCACAAGAAATGCTTCTCCTCCCTCAATTCTTATCCGATTTCAATTTTGTTTGAAAGAGCTTGGGCCTATGCATTAACATCCTCGCGGATTTGAGAAATTTAAATTGTTAATTAACTTATGACCTGATTAAGACCTAATTAGGGCACTCTGTCCACCATTCACAAGAAATGCTTCTCCTCCCTCAATTCTTATCCGATTTTATTTCTGTTTGGTTTGTTTGAAAGAGCTTGGGCCTGCGCATTAAACTTCCCCGCAGATTTGAGAAATGTTTAAATATTAATTAACATATGACCTAATTAGGACCCATTTAGGGCATTCTGTCCACAATTCACAAGAAACGCTTCGCCTCCCTCAATTCTTATCCGATTTCAATTTTGTTTAGTTTATTTAAAAGAGCTCGTGCATGTGCATCTGCCTCATGGATTTCAGAAATTTTAATTCGTAATCAACTTGCCCTATTAAAGGATGAGCTTCTGTGTCATTGACACTCTGGTGTTTTATAGTGATGGTCTAGCCATCTAGCACGGTTTACCTGATATCAGGCCTATAGAGGTAAATGATGTCGATTGTCGGCCATTTTAAATTCGATAGAGTTAAAAATTTCCATGGTGCATCCTCCCCCGAAATCTCACATTTTGTTTTATAGTACAGGTCTAGTCATCTAGCACGGCCCACCAAATAACGGCCATGTGAAAGTGAATAATGGCCTAAAGGTGGCCATTTTTAATTTGATAAAGTCGAAATTTTTCACGATGCATCCTCTCCCGGAATCTTGCATTTTTTTATAGTAATGGTCTAGCCATCTAGTACGGTTTACCAAGTAACGGCCATGTGAAAGTGAATAATGGCCGATTGGCGGCCATTTTGAATTTGATCGAGTCAATTTTTTTCAAGATGCATCTTCTCCTGAAATCTCACATTTTGTTTTATAGTAATGGTCTAGCTATCTAACACGGCTTACCAAATATCAGCAATGGGAAAGTAGATAGTGGCCAATAGGCGGCTATTTTGAATTCGATTGAGTCAAAAGTTTTTAAAAGGCATCCTCTCCGGAAACGTCACATTTTGTTTTATAGTAATGGTCTAGCTATCTAGCACGGTTTACCTGATATCAGGCCTAACGAGGTAAATAATGCCGATTGTCGGCCATTTTTAATTTGATAAGAGTTAAAAAATTTCAGGGTGCATCACATTTTGTTTTACAGTAATGGTCTAGCCATCTAGCACGGTTTACCTAATATTGGCCATGTGAAAGTGAATAATGGCCGATAAGCGGCTATCTTTAATTTGACAGAGTCGAAATTTTTCAAGATGCATCCTCTCCTGAAATCTCACATTTTGTTTTATAGTAATGGTCTAGCCATCTAGCACGGTTTACCAAATAATGGCCATGTGAAAGTGAATAATGGCCAAAAGGCGGCCATTTTGCATTTGATCAAGTCTAATTTTTTCAAGATGCATCCTCTCCTGAAATCTCAGATTTTGTTTTATAGTGATGGTTTACATGTAGCCGTTTAGCACGGTTTACCCAATATCAGCTGGCCTGTCAAGGTGAATAATGGCCGATAGGCGGCCATTTTGAATTTGATCGAGTTGAAATTTTTCAAGATTCATCCTCTCCTGAAACCTTACAATTTATTTTATAGTAATGGTGTAGCTATCTTGAGCGGTTTTCTTGATATTCCGCAAAATATTTCAGTCGGATTTACCGATGTTATAAATTAGGTCAAAGTGCTGGGTAAACTTCAAGGTCAAGGTCCAAAAACCTGAAAAGGCACAACTATGGACCTTAGAGAACATGTTTGTGCAATATGACTAATCGACCAAGTACTTTTCGAGATCTACTCCGGAAACGAATTGTGCGTCAAAACGTCTAAATAGGTCATAGTTCTGAACCAAAAGTAGGTCAAAGATCATATACCCCAAAAGGCACAACTAGACCCCCTAGAGGTGTTGTGTGTAAAAATTAAAGACAATCGGACAAGTACTTTCAGAGATATGCTTCGGAAACGAAATGTTCACGGATGGCCCAGCGCCGACCCATCATCATTTTCTCCTCTGCGACCTTGTGTATTGAATTCAGAATAAAAATATTTTAACCTGTCCATTATCCACCTGGAAGTAACCCACATACCAAAAATAGTTATCCTGGCTTATTTTCTTACAAAGTTATAGGCAAAAGAAGAGGTAAAAAAACAGAACAGAGGCGGAACCCATAGCTCCCTCCGTCTCACCTACGGTAAAGGCGGGAGCTAAAAATGGGGTGTAAGTTTTTGCACTTAGAACTGTTGCAATAACCACTCATGTTTTAATCCCCCACTCATAGGGGGAGGGGGAATATATCGCGCCTCGATTGCGTCACGCTTTTTTGTGGGCTAAAAATGACTAATTTTGTTCACGATATTTTACAAATAAGAGTTTTAAAATAAATGGTACCCATGCACCTAAAGGCAAGAAAGATAATCAGCAAAGCATCCACGTTTGCTTATAGTTCTGAAAACAAACAAATTCCTTGCACTGTTTGGACCCCAAATAAAAATTCGCCCTGCTGGGGCACTTATATAGGTGTTCTATATCAGAAATTGTTCAGTATGGATCACTCTTTATGCATGCCAAGTTTCATGCTTTTAACCCAAAGTGCGCAAGGTTTTGAGGGTTAGCTTAGCCAACCCTCAAAACCTTGCACTTTGATAGTTATTATACTCCTCAGTGGAATAAGGCCAACACTAACGATATTAGCACGTATTTAACATAACTTACATGGTTCTCTCAGCAAAATTAATGTGTCTTAAGGATTTAGGGTAATCCATTGTAATGAAAGAACTAAAACTAATCAAATCCATTAAATTAGATATTTTAGATCCATTGACTTTAACCATTAACCAGTTACTTATGTCTGGTATATTTCCAGACAAACTTAAATTGGCCAAAGTAATACCCCTCTATAAGAAAGGAGATTCTACAATCACTGATAATTACCGTCCGATCTCTTTATTACCTACTATATCTAGATTATTTGAAAAAATTGTCTTTAATCAATTACTCACATATTTTTCTGATAATAAACTTTTTTATCCAAGCCAATACGGTTTCAGGCGAGGTCACTCTACAGAATTGGCTGCAAATGAGCTAATAGATTCGATTGTCTAAACTTTTAGATCAAGGTAAATTACCCCTAGCCATATTTTTAGATCTGTCAAAGGCGTTTGACACTCTTAAGCACGACATTCTTCTTCATGAACTCTATTTTTCAATTTTCCATTTCTCATGTAACGAATTGCATTTTTTAAATCCTACCTAAATAATAGAACCCAATATGTTAACTATACTACAACGGGGCAAACTCCAACATAAAACATATTACTACTGGTGTTCTCAGTGATCAATTTTGGGCCCCCTTTTATTAATCATCTACATGAACGATATCTCTAATGCCAGCAATTTTTTTAAAGCTATTCTTTTAGCTGATGACAGTACAATAACTACTACGTTAGATATATCCAACAACTCTGTTACGAACTTCAATAATAATATAAATTTCGAGTTGTCCAAAATAAGTAATTGGCTTAAACTGAATATGTTGTCCATTAATGTCTCGAAATCAAAATTCATGATATTCCATATGCACAGAAACATATTGGGATACCTTCTTTAAATATTGATAGTACTGACATAGAACGGGTTGCAGACTTTAATTTATTGGGTTTCACAATCAATCAACACCTAAAATGGGACTCTCATATCAATAAAATTGCTCTCAAAATTTCTTCTGCAATAGGAGTAAACTGAAGAATATATTCCCCCAAAAAATCCTTTTAACACTTTACAACACATTAATTTTACCACACAAATCTAAATCGAATAGGGACATTGCAAAAAAAACCATTAGGGCAATTACACTTATTAATTATTTATCGCACACTGAACAAATTTTCAAACTTTTAGGGACATTAAAAAGACATCAAGATATTTTTTTACATAATCAATTAAAGTTCTGCTTTAAGCTCCTAAATAATAATTTACCTGTATACTTTGAATATATAAACGTTACTGGGCATCAGGAAACTCATTCACATAATACCCGTAACAGAGGAGAAGTGTAGGCCTATGTACGCACTCTCAGCACGGGAGTTCTTCGGGGTTCTTTTCCATATGGTGATGTATGGGAGGGTTCCACATACACACCTGGTGTGTATGTGGAGCATTTCTCTGTGTTACTGTGTGGTGGGGAGCCGCTGGGACCCTATGTCCCTCCCCCATGTCTCATTACAATATTAATTGCACTACAGCCACATTTCTGAAATATATTTTTAGTTGTTTGTCATAGGTGACCACCATGTTAGCGACTCATCTCGAGTCTTTTTAGTGGCCTCCTGCACCAGGAAACAATATTGACCCGCACTTTTACTCTGTACATGTATATATTTGTTTTGTTTTCTGTTTCGAGATAAACGATCTATCCTATCCTATCCTATCCATGTAAAATTTACATGATAATAAATGCCTGTCTTGAGGTCAGTTACATAGTCATTCCACGTCAAAGCCATGTGCTTTCGCCAGCCGGTATTCCTGTTTGGCAGGAGCATGTAGCTGAACAGAGACAGTCAATCTTTAGGCACATTATATGGGAACAATGTGGTTCTCCAAAAAAGGCCCCAGAATAATGAAGAAATCCCAAAAAATGCTGAGGCAGCTAATGCCCTTCTTGAAAAACGAACACAATATTTCTGATCAGAAATATTCTAATCAGAAATAAAGTAAACTAGAGGGAAGCAATCTTAGTCCAAGTATGATACGGCAGTGATCACATTAAACATTCCTCTGGGTTGGTTATATAGAGGTCTTTTTGAGGTTTGAATTCATGGGTTGGTTACCAGAACTGACCACAAAATGACTGGTATGATTCTGTTATATCAAAACAACCAGTCATTCTGATGACTTCTAAATATCCTCCATTCAATCACTATATTTACTGACTTTTACATAACCATCATGTTTGCCTACTTCACAATGACTATTAAATACCCACCTAATATCTTTTTTGACAGCCGAATTACCTTCAGATGACAATTATATTTTTCATATTCCTAATGACCCCCAAATAACCATATAATTACAGACTATAATCTAGCTTTCTGGCACCATAAGGAATGTGTGTGTGCAATATGATTCAGAGATCTGCTCCGGAAACGAAAATGCGGACAGACATCCGTGGCGACGCCATTATTGATAGGCCTAACCCTGTGTACCTGTTTCCTAAACTTATGCAAAAAATATCTTATCCAATTGCACACATAACTGATCCATTTAAATCTGAATATCTGCAATCATCGGGGTGGTGGATATGCAGGCATACATTTGACTATTTTCGAGTTGCTCTTGCATGGATACCACCTCAGTCTGCAGCCTGCTGCAGCACCGGGACGCTGGCTATGATGCTAGTGTAATTTCATGTCTGAGCTGCTCCCTAAAAGTTATCATATTTTACGCTGCGCTGTGTATATGCCAGCAGCGTGTATTCCAAGTGTTTTTTGATATATACCTTTACCTTATACTTAACATTGTTCATATGACAGCATCTTGTCTACTAGCTGCGTATGCAACCTATCGCAATGCTCAGTTAATGGACTCGCTGCTGTCATATTTAAGTTCTAAACGCCACATTGTCTTCAGCGAACCAGTTATAACTGTTTCATACTATCACAGTACATTTTTTCTTGCCCTGACTTCCACTTAAATGGATCTACACTGACTTAAATTACAAGACGGAGCGCTGTGCCCCCTCCACCCCCGCACCAACTACAGCAGCCTGCACGAAACCAGTCATCATGTCACCACTCAGCGAGCGAAACCTCGTATTACTATTTTGTATCTGTTTCAATTGCTTAATAAAATATGTTTATACAAAAAATCTGAATATACATAATACATTAATATTCAGAACACCGATGTTCTCGCACCAATACTTCCTTGAGTATACTGTATAGTTTTGGTTTTATATCAAGTGACATTACAAGCCAGATTGGCCTGCCATAAATTGTAATATGATCTCGTTTATGAAATAATATTTTGTAGATGGATCTATTTTATTGTTATAAATAAAATAATACTTGCAATATGTTGTGCTATAGTATTAGAAAATTATTTATTTTTGCACAGTAAACAATATTTTGTTACGTTTGTATGGTGGACTGAGGAGAAAACAGTAGTCTCAGTTCTACTTGCAGAATATGGTCGAATGTGCGTTCATTATGTTATACCGACTAAACTGTGAAAAAATACCCCAGTCACAACGATATGAGAAACATCAGGTGTGTATAGAAAATAAGTGTTTGGTGGGTCAAATTTATTTAAAGATATTTGAATGACAATTATTGAGTATAGAAATAGATAATTATTGAGTATTGCAAAAGCCTGATTCAAAATTAATATAATAAATCATGATGTGTCTTTGTTCGAATATATACAGTTTTAAAACTGGACTGACCTAAACAGATAATGGATTTATCAAACACTTTTTTATGTATATATATTTTAAATAGAATAATTTTTTAATAACCATAGTTCTAGATCTACAATGTAGAGATTCCACTATCTTGCAGCAACTTTTTCTGTCTTGTTCGCCATTATACCAGCAACACCTGTAAAAATTATTGGATGGTTATTAAAACATATTTGACAACTATCATAACACATTCCATGGTATTTTTCAACAGCAGCATGATATCCAATACCCCATAGTGTACAGCACTGATCTGTAAAGCCAAAAATCAGCCAGTTATTGCCTTAGCATTAGCTACCGTTCTATTCCTAGAAATGGCCTTTGTCCTAGGATGGCCTTAAAATTGCCAGTTCATCGGAATGGCTAATAACAAATGTTGCCATTCCTGCACATTTTTTGGCAGTACCGGACTGGAGGAATGGCCTTATTTCGAGCCCTGGTACACCATAATAAAAATGAAACTGTTACAGTGATATTTGAAAAGGTTATCAGAATTTCAGGATGCGTACAAATTGCCATTGAAAAATCGCTACATCTCACTATAATCATGACAGAAAATTTCTTATTAGTTTACTAATATAGTTTAGAAAACTCACTGTCAAATGTGATTTGCTCTCTGATATTTTTTGTCTTGATGCTTTCGTCTTTGTTGTTAATGAAGATATCTCCATTTGCCATATCTTTCCAGCCATATTTGTTCACCCACTGGTTTACTTGTGATTCTGAAAAATATGGGATAATATCAAACACATTGTCAGAATTAAAGCGTGGTCTCAATTCTCTGATCACAACAAAATAATTTATATCGCAAAGCTGGCATATTTTGAATAAAATCCATAGGATAAAAAACAATGTGCAAGCACGCAAACACCCCTCGATCTATGCCAATGGAGCTAAAACAACGAAAAACATATATATATATACGAGGTTTTAAGGCATTTAAGTGAACATAAGATAGATTTATTAAAATTGATAAAATCAAGATGACCGCCACAGCCTCATTTTCAGTCGCACGAGAAAAAAATGCCAATACTTGCAGACCCCAAAAACCTATATATAGATATATCCTGTACATGTGGTTTAAAATCATTTACCTGAACATAAGTACGATTTAATAAAATCAATAAATTGTAGATGGTTGCCACAGCCTAGTTTTTGGTCACTTATGAAAAAAGACTGCCAATAGACTCACAGACCGCAAAAACCTCTATACATGTAGAATATAACAACAATCTAGTACTATCTAATATGTAAGACATTCGACGGCATCTAACTGAACATAAGATCGATTTATTAAAATTCATAAAATCAAGATGGCCGCTACTGCCTCGGTCACATGAGAAAAAAAATGCCGATAATGGCAGGCCCCTGAAAACTATATACATTATAGATATATCCTGTGTATGTGATTTAAAGGTATTTAACCAGGCATAAGTTGATTTATTAAAATCTATAAATCGAAGATGGTTGCCACAGCCTAGTTTTTGGTCACACATAAAATAAAACCTATACAACATGTAACAACTATTTACTACTATCTAATATGTAACAGGTTACACAGCATTTAACTGAACATAAGATAATTTTATTAAAATCAAGATGACCGCCATAGCCTCGTTTTATTGTGAATTATATTTTTTTTAAATTGAAAATGAAAATTAACCGCCATTACGTTAACAACAATTTCCCTTCACATTTGATCATGACCTCCAGTAAAAAAAATTGCAGGAAGGGTTGAAAGTATGAATTCAATAGATTAGGACAAAGCAAATCGCGTCGGCGGAGACGGCACATGAACGGGATAAAGATACCCCTCTGGGTCCATTGAGCCGAGCAGGGTTTCCACTCGAAACTGAAAACAAATTCTATGATTTTTCTATGATACAAGGTTATTTTTCCAGGTTGACTCATTTCCGTTTTGGCTGCATGTGTAATTTGCCTAAATTGTTATTATTCGCCTAAATTGTTTTTATGCAAAAAGATTTGGGCACATGTAACTACCAGTAGTTAAATATCAGGCTAAGAAAGAAACACAAGTGACAAAGAATAAATTCTGCAAAATATATTCTGATATTGAAAAAAAATTCAGATAACTGAAACCAAATTCCATGATTTTTCCATGAAAATTTTCCCATGCATGGAATAATTTTGATAGGCCAAAATCAAATTGAGTGGGAACACTGGCCGAGGAGGTAACCCCTTTGGCTCATTTGTCTGAGGCTAAAAATTATGTAATCCATCATATTAGATTTATAGCGTGAAATTCTAACTATTTTTTAATATTCATTTTATTGTGTATATATATATGCGTCACTAGCAGGTAAAGGGTTATATAGGGTGGTATGCGGGAAATAGAGGGTAACTAGAAGAGGATATTCTGTCAAACATTACAAATTGCTTATTCACAGCAACACCACATAGACACAGTTTCACACAGCAAAAAATCCTGTTGGCTCAAACAACTTTCTGGAAGGTACCCATTGCCATTACAATTTGATGGAAGGGTGTTGTTTTTACCTTTTAATTTAATGTTAATGACCGATTGAAATAATGATAAAAATTATCAGATCTAGTAATGTCTACCTGGTATTCCTCCAAGGAGCTCCTGCAACACAACTTTTTCTATCGTCTGGTACGTGATACTGACCACATGACAAATAACTGCAAAAATAGATTAATTAAATTTAGCTGAATGTCTTTTTCTGTAGCCATAGTCCATACATTTCTTTGTGTAGCATATTTTATGATAGATCAATTTTCATATATATTTCAAAATGAGTGAGGTACATGTATTATCTTTTGATAGAATAATTTTCATATCTTTAATAAAAGTGAAATAAATAATGCATGGTTCACAAGACATTTCGGGGCATTTTTTCAAAAACATGTTTCGAAAGACACATTGACAGAAAAATATAACTAAAAAAAATAGCTCTACAAAACTCCACAAATCTACCCAGGGTAATCTTATAATTGTAAGTTAAAAATTGCACTTTTTTATATTGAATAGATGTAATTTATAAATATAATATAATAAAATTATGATCTACTATAACTGTAATCAGTTATGTTTGCAAGGTATGGTATGCTTACATAATTATATAGTTATACATGTAGTGACAATATACTCACATTTTCTAATGCTGTCCTCAAATCCTACAATGCTTGCAATAATGTCTGGATAATTGTTTATCACTTGCTACAAGAAAATACACACTAATTATGTCTTGGATTTTTCATGAAACATTTTTACCTTCATCCACACACGGTAGAAATTTTTTTATACAATAAGACAAAAAGAATTGCAAGCACATATTATTCACATTTTCTTCTTTTCTAATTGTTTTTAATTTGGAATACATGAAACAGTGTTTCATCTAGGATTCTAAAGGGGCATGGCGCCAACTATCATTAGGGGCACCTTATCATGCACGCCGGGCACCCAGTCGTTTCCAACACCCAACCCTCCCCAATTAAGGGTATAAACATCGTCAGTAATTACCACTATGTACACATGCCATTATCAGGTATTGCGTCATAGGAGTGAACGCGCGACACCAGTGACTGGGGTAGTTTTCATAGTCACAATGTCCTGGGTGGGTTGAATATGAGGTAACAACAGTTCAAAGAGGCATTTCACTGTCTGAATATTAGAAAGGCAGCATGGCGCACATAAGGCAACATGACACTCAAGAAGGGCAGCATGGCGCTCATGAAGGGCAACGTGGCGCTCATGAAGGGCAACATGGCGCTCACAAAAGGCAACATGGTGCTGCGCCATGTTAGCAAGAGCTAGATGAAACACTGTGTAATATTTGTTTTTAAATTCAACCCCAATTCATCTGTTTACAATACATTCAACCTGCATGATCACATAGTTTCCTAAAATGGATTGTCATGTATGATGGTTTGGTATCATCAATACATGTATTATAGTTTGCATGAGTATCAAAGTACTAACCCAAAATAGTCTGAACTGACAAGTCTCCAGGAGGTCTGCTACTTCTAAGATCTTCACAAAAGGTTCATCTTCCATCTGGAATATTTAATAAATTGACTATTCTACAAATAAGTGACCAGAATGCCAAGTAATAGATTTTTGGCACATCATTTTACATTTCTTACAGTTACTGATGTACATATATTTTTCATAACTTGAAACATTAGTGTTACCAGAAATACATAATACAGACTGTATTATGTATTTCTGGTGTTACTCAATACTGTACATATTAAAGATATAACATGATGAAAAGAGGTGCACAACTTTTTTACTATATAACTGAATACATGTATTACATAATTATTTTGCCCAAATTTAAATGTAAATGCTCCACATTTAGACTTTTATACTTATACAATGCTCCCCCACTGTATCGCCCCCATAGTCAGCCAGCCATTCGATGCTAACGTGATGAAAAAACTAGATTTTGACCGTTTTCGGCATGAAAACATTGAAAGCACCTGCGTTACATATTTCCAGAAAAGTTCATCAAAAACATCCACCCCTCGCTAGAAAAAACTTACTAAAACATTGCCACAATAAAAAAATTACTCCCACCAGGTAATGTTTTTTTTTCAAGATGACCTCTGTCAGCCATCTTGTTTTTAATGAATTATTTCCAAAAGTTAATCAGATCATTAGAAATGCCTAGAAAAACACTGCATCAAATTTGAATGCGATCCAACCAACGGTTCGTAAGATGTCACACCCACAAGCTTTTTGGGCAATCATTTTTGAAGATGTCTTCCGTCAGCCATCTTGTTTTTAATGAATTATTCCCAAAAGTTAATCAGTTGATCAGAAATACCTAGAAATCAACTGCATCAGATTTGAATGTGGTTCAACCAACAGTTCATAAGAACTAGCATTTTGGGTGGCAATTTTTTCAAAATGTCCTCCGTCAGCTAACATGTTTTTAATGGATTTTTCCCAAAAGTTGATCAGATCATCAGAATTACCCAGAGAACCACCGCATCAAATTTGAGTAGGATCCAACCATCTGTTCATAATATATAACACCCCCAAGCTGTTTCAGCGGCCATTTCAGGGGAAACTTTGTTTGAAAATTATTCATTAGCAATGTTCTCTAACAAGTTGTAATTTGCTAGACATCCTTATCAATGATGCATATATATTGAGCTAATCAATTACAAATTTGATTAGCAAATGGGCAGAATTGCATAGTATTTTGCTATATGCAATACTGAACAAAATTTCCCCTGCATTTTTTCAAAATTTCATCTGTCATCCATATTGATTTTAATGCATTCTTCCCAAAAGTTAATCAGATCATCAGAAATACCCAGAGAACCACCTTATGATAGGTAATTCATTGTTGGTCTTAACGTTGGTCTAGCATTGCAAACACTGGTCCAAAGAGTTGTGTCTGCTGGGAATATTGTTTATGGAAGCGAACTAGGTATGTTACACAGCCTAAGCACACTTATGAATTACACAATTCTGTGGGGGATAATATTTGAAACAATAGTTTTTCACACAGTGATTTAGTGCAGGTACTTGATCAATGTAAACTGCCACTCTTTTGATTTGAACTCAAAATTGACTCAAGAGCTGAAATTTCAATACCCCCAGTACAACATTTAGCATACCCGGTACTTTACTCTTAGGTTACAAATGCCATCAGGTTTCGTGACCCACACTCACACATAACTTGCTGACAAATACCACTTGTCCCAGACGTGGTGTGAAGGGAATATTACACCACTCCATTCGAACATGTCAAATGCCAAACAATCAGTATAATTTTTTTCTCATGTTTAAAAAAATATTATGTTTCTTCTTACATGTTCTGCATGAGACTTTTACCAGAGGAACAAATCAATTAAACTTTGAGGATATTCTGGAGTACGATCCGGATCCAGAATTATCTTATAAGCTTTGTGTCTCGGGCCAAGGAACAATCCATTAACTTACAATTATGATCCGGATTACGACCTGGGTCAAGATTCGGATTGTATGAGCCAAGGAACAATCCTTTGCACAGGAGGATTCTGTGGCTTCAGTGACCCTATGTTGCGCGCCGGAGGTTTGCCGTCTCTGACGACTGTCTAGTATTTTTTATTGTAATCAGAATGTGTGAGAACAATTAAAGTCTATCAGAAATAATGTTAAATAGGGTGCATATATCCATAGGCCTATTATCACCTCCCTCGCCATAATGCCACACAGCCATAAGTCCCAATGTTGGTGTTATAGCGAAGACAAGTACATATAATATCAATGTGGTACATATTATTACTTATGTATTTTAGAAATTATCAGAAAGAATGTCATTTGATAAAAAACAAATACCGGTACCTTCATGCCATCAATGAGGCATTTACAGAGAACAAAATCTGTATGTGGCAGATTAGTCAGAGCTTTCAACATTATCTGTGCAGCAATATTAGAGTGGAAATGGTTTGGGTTGAACTGGTACCTTAAAAAAAATGCATGTAATGGTTAGAATAGAGTGATAAATGGAATACTACTACGTACTAGTCTGCTTTGTTTTTTGTTTATTATTATGTGGAGATGGATTCCTCACTAAAACAAAAGGCCTGAAGTCCTATATCATCCCCTGCCATAAATTAGGTTATAGTTTTTGCAGTCACAAATATTTAAAAAGTCGACTTGTGGTGGCAATTTTAAATTTCATTTTGGTTCAGTAAAACCTTCAAAAAATTACCTGCACATCTCCATATCGTGGGAAATTTGATTGTAAAATTTGAATATTTTCTGACTAAGTTTAAGAGGTATTGCGCCCACAAACAAATTTGGAATTGACCTCTAGCAGCTATTTTGCATTTTGGTAGTATCTTTAAACAAGAGCACACTCGATAATAGCCCGCCGCCGAATTATGATAAAGAAAGTAAAGACGAATGTCATCACGTAAATAACAACCCGAGATATAAATGGTATGTTAAACCAGCCGCTTTTCAAGTTATAGCGCCCACAAGGTCAAATTATGGACGTAAAATAAATATGAAAAATCGCAATAAATCGGCCATTTTGAATTTTTTTTCAGCCATTATTGAACTTGTCCAAGAACTACTTATTAGTAACATGCATAACAAATTTGAAGAGGATATGTAAAAAACTTTTCAAGTTATCGCGCCCACAAGGTCAAATTATTGACGTAAAATGAGAAAAATCACAATAAATCGGCAATTTTTTTTTTTTTTTTAGCCATTATTGAACTTGTCCAAGAACTACTTATAAGTTACATACATAACAAATTTGAAGAGAATATGTGAAAAACTTTTCAAGTTATCGCGCCCACAGGGTCAAATTATTGACGTAAAATGAGAAAAATCGCAATAAATCGGCAATTTTTTTTTTTTTTTCGGCCATTATTGAACTTGTCCAAGAACTACTTATTAGTAACATGCATAACCAATTTGAAGAGGATATGTGAAAAACTTTTCAACTTATCGCGCCCACAAGGTCAAATTATTGACGTAAAATGTGAAAAATCGCAATAAATCAGCCATTTTTTTTTTTTTTTCAGCCATTATTGAACTTGTCCGAGAACTGGTCATTAGTAACATGCACAACAAATTTGAAAAGGATATGTGAAAAACTTTTCAAGTTATCGCGCCCACAAGGTCAAATTATTGACGTAAAATGTGAAAAATCGCAATAAATCGGCCATTTTTTTTTTTTTTTCGGCCATTATTGAACTTGTTCGAGAACTGGTCATTAGTAACATGCATAACAAATTTGAAAAGGATATGTGAAAAACTTTTCAAGTTATCGCGCCCACAAGGTCAAATTATTGACGTAAAATGTGAAAAATCGCAATAAATCGGCCATTTTTTTTTTTTCGGCCATTATTGAACTTGTCCGAGAACTGGTCATTAGTAACATGCATAACAAATTTGAAAAGGATACGTGAAAAACTTTTCAAGTTATCGCGCCCACAAGGTCAAATTATTGACGTAAAAGGTGAAAAATCGCAATAAGTCGGCCATTTTGAATTTTTTTTCAGCCATTATTGAACTCGTCCGAGAAGTGGTCATTAGTAACATGCAAAACAAATTTGGGAAGGAAACATGAAAAAACTTTTCAAGTTATCGCGCCCACAAGTAAATGTTAACGCCGACGCCGACGCCAACGCCGACGCCGACGCCGACGAACTTCAATTTCAATAGCCCACCTTTTTTAATTAAAATTAAAAGGCTGGCTAAAAATCACTTGCACATCCCCATGTTGCTAGTAATGTTATGTTAAAATTTCAAAAAAATTCACCAAACTAATTTAACACGCCTGGAGGTCCGAGGCAGAGCACGCTATCTCTCGGTCACGGAGGCTCCCAACAATACTCAGTTTTACACGTGGATGGGGAAGAAACATTTTTGTTTCTTTCAAACTGCCCAGACCGGGAATCGAACCTCGAACTCTAGCGTGAAAGGCAGCGGTGCTAACCACTACCATAGGGCCCCCGCCCCATGTTGCTAGGAATGTCATGTTAAAATTTAAAAAAAAATTGACCAGTAGTTTTTGTACCAGCAAGAAAAGGTAATGCCTGACAGAATCCTGGCACGACTAAAATTCCACTTCCCCTAGGGGTGGGCATAATCAGAATAAACCAAAAATATTCCTGTGATAAGCAACTTTTTGATAATTAGAAGAATATTAAATAAATGTAATTATAACTTGGCAATGAAAATGGTACCCTACATTATTGAGAAAAATAAATTGGCAAATGCTGGTACGCGAAAAATAATTTTACATACTTTATCAGATTTAGATGTATATCACCACAAATGTTCATTACAGGGCTGTATTATAGCAAACAATATTGAAAAGAGGTAGTGCTCACAATTTCAGAACTGCCAAGTTTGCCTCTAGGTCATAGACATTCTCCTGTGACTGAGAGCAAACATAACTCTCCAATGTCGCTAAGTTCTCTGGATTGTATCTGAAAGCAATAAAACAAATTGTAGAAAATTAATGTCAAAATATACTTTAAAATAATTAAGATGGGTTTGACATACAATAAATATATATTAAGTGGGGATATTAGATTGAAATTATGCAGGAGAAAATCATCCCTCACGGTTTTGTGGCATCTAATCTCATTACTATAAACAGTGCACATGTTGTCGATAATTGTCACCCGACATTGCTTTTAAAACGGTCCTTTGCTTTGCGGAGGCTGTTATTTTCACATGGCAGGTTAGAGCTGACACTTTTTCATAATGTCAAAATGGCAACTACTTCAAGACATAAGGAAATGATGGACATCCAATACTAGGTGAAACAATTTAGTTGGAGAGCTGTTGTTGATTTAATACTGAACCAACAAAATAAAAATAATTGTGCCAGTGAATACCCAGGTGGTAATAATCTATTGAGTGATTCCACGTTATATCACACCTAATCCTTACACCACTAAAGCACAAACTACACTCATTTTATATACTATTTTATTCTGTTTCTTTAGTCTAAATTAACTGCGATAATAAATTTATCAATGGAGCTAAGGTTAAATTTAACTGCAATAATAAATTTATTACTGTTAATAAATCAGAGCTCGAAATTATCAGACGAGTGCCCCTGCTTGACAATTATTAGGAAAGACAAGTGATATTATTGAGAAGGACTTGTCAATTTTTTTGCCAGATGTCCAGTGGAAATTTAGTCCAATTTCAAGCCGTACAAATGTAGTCATTGAACAGTGTGTAACAGTTGTCTGATCAGAACAGTTTGGCGTTGCTCACTGTGTGGCGTGTTGTTATTGAGAAAGGTGTATATCTCCTTGACAAATGAGAATGCAAAAAAAAAACATATAAGATTATAATCTTATAACGCACTGTAGTCACCGCCAAACAAACTAATAGCGCACCCGCAAAACTCCACAAACACTATACTCAGATTCACATTAACCGTGATGAAGGAATTTAGTTGATTTTTTATTAAATTCTCAACCAATGTTCATGAAATTTTACAAACACTTTTGACTAGTGACAGGGTTGAAAACTTCATTAAAAAATATGGTACCGGGGTAATTTGATTTTCATTCGATTAGCTTCTCAATTATATTATTTTGAATTAAAAAATATTTATATGGCAAAATATTTTCATTTGGATTCTCACAAATGGTTTTAATTCACAAAATATGATCAAAATTAGCTCCATACATTTTTATTTAATAGTCCTATTAATAAAGGCTAAATATAAGCTATGCTAAGTATGCAAATACCTAACAGAACCACACTCATTTATGACACTTTATATTCCCACTAAAAAAAGCAGGTTAACTACAGCGATAAAAAATATGTAAATAGGGTGGCAAAATAGCCCCGGTTTCCGATACCAAAAAATCGTATTAGACTCTAGCAACACATCATTTTTGCAATCTTTTTTCTCACTATTTAAAATTCCAGGACTTTCAAGCACTTTTAAAAAATTCCAAGGACTTTCAAGGCCTGGATTTTTTCTTTTTAAATTCATGGACTTTCCAGGATTTCTAGGACCAGTGCGAACCCTGTCACAGACCATTTGACATGTAATAAAATTCTAGATTTAGTTCAATGGTTTTATAGAGGGACGTCATAATTTCAATTTATTACATTTTTCAGGGATATTAGGATTCTGTTGAAATATGATAGTTACAAAATTTCATGAAAATCGGTTGACAATTGACCTAGATATCAGTGAAAAACATGCGATACTGGTTTATCAGTTTTAATGTGACTTTGGGTGTAGACTATATACCTGACGTCCGATTAACTTGTATCGCATGTTTTTCGCCGTTTTCTCAGTCAATTCTCAACCGATTTTGATGAAATTTTGCAAGGACTATTTTCGGGTCACGCGGCGACTATTGTGAAATTTTAATAAAAAAATATTATATAGTTCAAAAGTTTGACCATTTGACATGCAGTAAATCTGTAATTATGACTTGTCTCAATTAACCCATTAAACTTGCAGGAATCGTAGAATCGGGTGCCCGGGAGCCCGGGGTTACCAGTTGAGCTGGAAGGGCTACCACAACGGTAGCAGCCAGAGCCCAGCGGGCTACCAGTAACAATACCAGCGGAATTACGACGTTGTGCGCTGTACATCTGGTTATATGGGAAAACAACACTTTGCTATTGGCTTGCTATTAGTGTTTTTTCTTGTCGTATGTTTCTGAGAATTATGTGATATCTTCTAAAGACTATATTATTTCACTTGCTCTAGTTTAATTCGCTCTGTCTCTGTGAGAACGTTCTTATTTGTACACGATTCGACCATTATTTATGTTCAGATTCCGTGAATTCCGAGTTCCGCCATCTTGTTTTTCACGGAAATTACAGATCCGACTCAGTTTCATCAATTAAGTTATTTAGAGAACGCCGTTGGTTAATATTTGCATGTCCTTTGACCTGTGTCAACAGATTACCCAATTATAATAATATCCACGAGAAATTAAATTTGGAGCAGTAGAAGTAGATAAATTATGCCTATAAACAACGGATATCATATTATCAGAATAATGTGTATACATAACTTATGTCAAGATAAAAAGCTATGAAATAAAATTTTATGAATGGGAAAATTTGGGTAAGTTACTGTAGGTAGAACAGGCTGTTTTAAGTCAGAAACTATTTTCCTCCCATCCATAAGTGATATCGCATCGGATCGCAAACGGGAAATAGACGCGGGGGGGGGGGGGAGGATCACAAAACTGGCACAACGCCACATTCCTGCGCGTCATAAACGGACGTGTTGATCAGCAGAGAGCTGATAGCTTTTCTTTATATGACGACTAATTGTCTTTTCAGGCATTGATTGAAAATCTGTTTACAACAGAGCATTTAAGATACCCTGTAATACAAAACTACAAGAGTTCCAATACAAATTCTTGAATGATATTTTAATTAATAATTATTGGCTTTTAAAATGGGGTTTAAAAGATGATGATATTTGTACATTTTACAAAGAAGAGGAGATATTTGTCACGTTTTCTGGGAATGTATGTTCACCCAACATCTTTGGCAGGAAGTTTATAAGTATATTTTTAAAACAAAAGAGCCAGTGAAATTGTCGGTATATCTAGGAGTTGACGATGTTAAGGAATGCCTGATTATTTTTTAATGTAAAAAATGTATTTATCTATCACAATTAGAAATCATAATACCCACCTACGATAGATTTATCAGATATTTAAATGAAGTTAAGCATATGGAATTCTTGGTTGCCAAGAATAAAAATAAGGTGGATGTTTGGTTTGAAATGTGGAGTGATGTATGAGTTGGAGATTTCGTTTCACATTCATTGTTATTGTTATCCGTTGATATGATTGTCATATGGAAATGCAAGGTTGTACATTTTGTGTTAAGCCAGGTGTTGGCCTGCTGTTGGCTCACCGCCATCATCCGAGCAGCACTGGCTACCCGGCCAATGCGATGCATCGAGGCGTTGTTGTTCCGGCAGGCGCAACACATTGGGCCGGTGTTGGGTTAATGCTGGACCGCCGTCTGCGACACTGGCCCGGCATTGAACCAGCATTGTTTCGGTGTGTTGTGTTTGCCGGGGTGTTGATGTTGGGCCACCGTCTACGACGCTGGCCCGGCACTGGGTCGACAGTTTGATCGTGTTTGCATCGAGTTCGTTTGGGTGGAAGCCTACCCAGCAGACGGAATACGTTGGGGCGGCCTTGGTTTGGCGTTGGTCTAGCGTCCTGGACGTTGGGCCAGCGTTGAACCGCCTTTGACTCGACGTATTATGTCTGCTGAGTAAGTTAAATATTCTACTGCCGGCAGGCACGTGACAAATGGGCCGGTGTTGCTTCGAGGTTGAGCCGCTGACGATTGTGGGGGACCGGGCTCGGATCAACATTGGCTCAGAGTCTCGTGTGCGCAGATGTTTCTGTTGTTTCCTGTGGCTTTTTAATCATGTTAATATAGACGTAATCAGCATGTACATCGTTACCATCATCATGTACTGTATCTGTGTCATGTTTTCACTGAAATAAAAAAATGTTAAAAAAAAAAAGTGTCTTCTTATTCGGGACTGTACGTATTGTTAATCGTACGTTGCCCTATTTTTGTATTACCAGTTTTTCATGCACAATTAGCATTAAAAAAAGTAATCAGTATGCAAAAGCATATAAAACTGTTACTTTGCAAGGTACACCGAAGTAACGCAGCATACATACGCATGTTCAGCTTTGTTTGTAAACACATTGTCCCACGTGGACTGTGGACTTAGTCATTCAAAGACTGTCACTCACTGGTAAGCCCTACTACATATAGGCCTACCAGTAGGCTAAGTAATAGTTTTATTGTGTGTTTTCTTGGCTGTCACCTCTCTCAACATACTTAAAGTTTAAACAACATATTTATATGCTGGCAGTGGCAAGTCAATTAACTTGCATATATTTTTTTAAGACAACCCTCACACAATACATGTAGAATAATCATGTGATCATGGTTATTACAAGACATTTTTACTGAATTACGAGGAACAAACTTCTAAATGGACATGCTTATAAGTCTAAATAATTGAATGCTTTGAAAAAATAAGGCTAGTCTAATATATACAATATAGCTATAGGCTCCAAATAATTATACAAATTAGATTCTAATACAAATACTATAGGCCTTAGATAGTCATACGTCGTAAGACTCTTGGTCTACTAGTCATGATACTTGAAATCCACCAGACCCCGACCAATCATGAGAGAGGCTGCCTCATACCCTCCACTTTAATATCTATGACAGCAACACTTTTATCTGGGCTACCGATATGCATCGGGGGCTACCCAACTTTTAATGCTGGTAGCCCAGCGGGCTACCAACCATTCTAGAAATTTGACGAGGCCTGACTTGTAGAACTAAAGTTTGTTTTTAGCCCAAAATTGCATTACATGCCAGATGGTCTAACTTTTTTGCTATACAATATTTTCCGATCAAAATTTCACGGCAGTCGCCACGTGACTCGAAAATAGTCCTTGCAAAATTTTATGAAAATCGGTTGGGAATTGACATAGAAATCGGCGAAAAACATGCAATACAAGTTAATCTGACAAACCTGTATCGCATGTTTTTCGCTGATTTCTTAGTCAATTATCAACCGATTTTGATGAAATTTTGCAAGGACTATTTTCGAGTCACGCTTATATAGTTCAAAAGTTAAGACTATTTGACGACGTCCTTCTATAAACCCATTTAACTAGTTAAATTAAAATTTGTTTTTAGCCCTGAATTGCATCACATGGCAGATGGTCTAACTTTTTTGCTATACAGTATTTCCAGCTGAAAATTTCACGCTAGTCGCCGCATGATTGCAAATAGTCCTTGCGAAATTTCATGAAAATCGGTTGAGAATTGACTGAGAAATCGGCGAAAAAGATGCGATAAAGGTTAATCTGACGGCGGGTATGACATTATAGGTCGTACGTCCAATATCGCGAATCACGTTTTTCGGCATTTATAAAATATTTACTGGCTGAAATTGTTTTTTTTACTTCTATTCAACTCACTAACATGTCCGGCGATATCCAGGTATAACTTTTGTTTGAAAATTATTTGTACTTGGGAAACCCTTTCTTTGCTATGTATAACGTTTTTCCTGAATTTCACTTAATATCGCCCAGCGCTCTAATGATGAATGACTTGCACCTGTCATCATACATGACAAAGAAAGGATCAGACGATGTAAAGTATTTTTTGCCGAAAAAACAGCAGAAATAGGCGCTGTATAACTTGGCAAATTAAATGGAGTGGAAAAAAAAAATTTAGTCAGCAAATATTTTTTAAATGACAATAAACGTGGTTCGCGATATTGGGCGTAGGCCTATGACCTGTCCTATTCCATAGTATGTTTACTTGCAACTTTTACACGTTACAAAAAACATTTAGATTGTTCAAACATCTCTGAGACTGAAGCCCCATTAAAGTGTAACAGAGAAAGTCAAATTATAACGTATTTTTTTGACAAAAACCACTCTTTCCCATCAAAGTGATTGATGAGAGCTAACATTATCCACCATTAAAAAGATAGTTGTTTTACACAGATTTTGCCACGATCATATCAAAGTTGTAGTTTTATCGCTTCTGTATGTCACTTTTGTCAGACAAAAAGAGGATTTTTGTTTTTGCAATAAATTATTTTTCAACAGTGCAGACGATAAAAGTATGTGTTTTATAGGGACTCTTACCTCGTACAGCAAATCACTTAAATCCTACCGAACAATGCCAAATAAATAATATGGACGGGGGAGCAGCCTGTCTGTCAAAAGTAACACATGAATCATTGTCTGTCAAATAGTAACGTGCATAATCATTGTCTGTCAAATAGTAACATGCAAATTTACCGTTTTTTTTATTTTGAAATTTGCTGTCAAACTATAAGTTCTGTGAGATATTGCTGTTGTAGTTGTGTGTTTTTTTACAGTTTCGTGGCTGTAATCATGTCAGAGAAGTTTGTGATAGTTCCTATCTATCTTAGCTGAGTTATTTACATGTAACTGACGTTGATGCTTACGCACGTTATTTACGCTCGTTATTGACGGACAGGGTGTTGTTTACTTTTATGCTGTCATTCTTCCCCTCTAATACAACAAGTGATGAAGTAATGGGAGAGTGTCCTCAGTTGTTTTTTGTGAACTCCTTGTTGAACACGTAGCCATTTGTGGGTGTTCTTGGTCGGCGGAAATTACGCATGTTACTTTTTGATGGACTTTTTACAGATTATTTTTAATTGGTATTATTCTGGCAAATCTGGTTCAGAGTTTCATTCCTTTATCAGTGTTTATATAGTACTACAGTATATCAATTTCGGGAGCCATAGCACATCTTGTGGCACCATGGGACTGTATTTTAAGCAGTAAGGGAGTAGAGCTATTTCTGTTTAGGTTTCGACGGACACATGTAACATGCGTAAGCACTTTTTCATATATCGAGTTGTATGTTCTATAAACAATATTACTATACATTAAACAACTTTTCAATAACAATTGGGCATGATGTTTATTGCAACACTTAAGTTTTTTAATTTGGAGACAAATATTATACATACCAGCAGTCCAAATACTAACTTGCCTAAATCAGTAAATGCTACGCTGGACTGTTATAAAATATTGTAATATTGACCACATTTTTTAATCGTAGTCTTTTAAAAGCAAACCATCCTCCATGAAGTTATGTTTTTTATGTAATGATGTGTTTTCCTTGAGCAGTTGAGGATGATATTAAAAAAATATATATTTTAGATATACTAATGGTCCCTATTCTATTGCCAATATTGGAACATCGTAATTACTTCATCAATATAAATTATAACACCTTAAGTTAACACGTTAGCTAATTTTGACTCAAACCAAGACATCTGCATAAAGTAAATAATTCACATATATATCACCAAGGCCTAAAAAAATAATTGTTGTTTCCCGATTGCCGATCAACCCTTGCCGATGTTTGGGACTCATTCAATTTTGTGCCTGTCAAAAATATAAAATAAAATATTGCCGACCGTCCGTCATTAAACGGTTAGGCTACAGCAAAAGTATTTCCAATCTCCTTATAAGAAAACGAGTCCGTTTATCGGCAGCGGCAAACTCGGCGATTGTCATGTGTTGTTTGTTTGGGATAGCTAGCCTCGCATAAGGCTGCCAGGGCCTTTCGTCATTGTCGATATGTCACTAGGCCTATCTCCGGCAAGGATCGAATGTATCGCGTGTTTGTTTACAAAATGAAAATACGAAACAGCTCACTTCCGAAGCGCTGACGCGCACGCGCACTGACGGCTGTTTATCGTAGGGAGCCTATGCTACACACTCTTTGAAGTAGGCCTACTGTGATTGTTGCTCATATAATCGTAGTCAAATGTTGTTATCAAAAAAATTAGGGCCTATAAATATGGTTTTTTTCTGGGAAGACTGATGTTATTGACTACGCAAAATCACAAGGTTCCACAAAACTAACTGTGACTGGGCAATTTGTGCAGATTGATTCAACTTTTGCATGGCTCTGCCCATAACGATGTCAGCTATTTAAACCTCTCATTTTAATTCGGGGTTTTAACCTTTTAACTCTTAAACCTTATCCATGTTTGCAAAAAAAATAAAAAAAGGAAAAAGTAATGTAAAAAATAAAATAAAAAATAGTATAATTTTCCTACCTAAAAAAAAGACCTACAGTCTGTTTCACCAGAACCTGGGAGTAGCCTTTTTCCAATTTGCTTAGTCGGCCTTTTAAATTTTTTACCCAAATTTTTGTCTGATTATTTTTTTATCTTCCCCCAACATCCCTGAAAATTTAGTGGATTATTTTGTGTATTAGCAAAGTAAAACCATTTGGCATGTAATAAATTTTCAAAATTACAGCTCTTTTTAACACCATCGCCTTGAAACAAGAATCCTATTACATGCCAAATGGTCTAACTTCCAAAATACACAACAAAATTGCACCAAAAATTGATCCTAGAAAAATTTTGTTGAAAATTTGTCAAAAGTGACCGAGCAAATTAGAAAAAGGCTACTCCCAGGTTCTGGTGAAACAGACTGTAGACTAGATCTAGAGGTAACCGGACGACTGGGACCCTATACCAACTCGGACCCTATACCAACTCGGACACTAGACCAACTCGGACACTACCAACTCGGACACTAGGCCAGACCAACTCGGACCCTATACCAACTCGGACCCCATCATTATATAACCAACTCGGACACTACTCGGACCCAGCTGATAGGCTCTATAGTCTATGTAGACTATAGGCAGGTAGTTAGGTAAAAATAAACTGTGAAAGAGGCTTCCATTGGTGCTAGAGCCTCTGGGGTTGATGGTTCACTTTGTGGACTCTGAGGAGGACTGGGAAGGTCCATTGGTTCAGTGTCAGTCAGAGAATATCCAAAGTTAGAGAGAGCATCAACTAAGTCTGATAAATTAGCATCTTGGTCGGCAACATCCATGAGATCATCTACACTTGTCTCAGGGTTGGCACAATTTTCACATTGCCAGTTGATATCTACATTGCAACGAACAGCGGTACGGTTAAAGGGTTAATAAAGATGACTTTTTAAATAGAAACTCTACCACGCATATTTTAGCTAATATTTTTAATGTATATACTGTGATATCTTTTATCTGAGATACATTCGTACATGTAGTATGTAATATACATGTTTTCCTTACATTGGAAATCATGAGTCCTGTTATTAAGCATACGTCTGCTCCTGGGACAAGGTAATGTTAAATACTATTTATCAAAATAGAAAAGAACAAGACAATACGAGCAGCATGACCAGTGACAATATTTTTTATTAATTATCAAAACCAGAAAAAATAAAACAACATGGCGGTGACTAAGAGCAATCTCAACCCTAAGGTCCGAAAAAACGCTCATAACTTTTTAATGACTGTGCGGAAATGTATCAATAACATCAAATATTACATCAAAACACCACACACATTCCCTTTCATTGACATTTCGCGAGCATTAGTGGAGCAAATTAATCAAAAATTCGCAACTCATCAAAGCCGTTGACATTTCACGAGCGGCTCTCGCTGACAGGTCTGAATTAGCGATCAACTCACATGAATCCTCATCACAACACCTGAGGTGCAAGGGGTGGAGCGGGTGACTTCACCAAAGACTCGCAACTCATCAAAGCTGTTGGCATTTCACGAGCGGCTTTAGCTGTGAGTTCACAGTTAGATCCCTGGATATATTTTAATATTTGTTCTTGAATATGGGCCGTATTGTTAGAAGATATTTTTGTTAAATAACTGATATTGCTAAAAAATTAATCACATTAATTTTAATCGTAGGCTCTTTTGGCTAAAAGATATTTTTTGTGTTAATACTAGGCAGTGCATGGTTGCTTGTTTGGATTGACGCGCCAGACATTTTCAACTTTCCGTGCTTTAAAAATCATTTTATTGAAAATGCAATTAAAATACATTTATATTTATTCTATGTAGGGTCCGAGTTGGGTTTTAGACGTGTCGGACCCTATGCCAGCTCGGACACTATTCTACCATTACCAATTCGGACACTGCCGTGAACCAACTCGGACACTGTTTGTAGCAGGGTCCGAGTTGGTTAGGGTCCGAGTTGACCCGGAACCGATCTAGATCTAGTCTACCCTGAATAAATTTTAGAAAAAAAATAAAATAATAAAAAAAAATTGCTACCTAGCTCTAACCTGTTCTATTTTCACAACCAATCGGAAAACCAACAATTATTTTTCTTAGGCCCAAGGTGAACATGATCGATCAAATATCTTATTATCTTAATATGGCGACCCGACTTTCTTTTTAAGTTTTCACCCTTTATCGCCCAACTTATCCAGATGGCGGCGTGTATGGCTGAAGGTGCCGATTTTGCCATTACGACCACATAATAAAAACACATTTAGACTATATAGAAATATATTGTTTAATATTTATACTAACGCTATACTACCAAGTTATACGCACCTATCGATACCTTTCAACAAAGCAGCAACATTCGCACGCATCGCTTCAGCCGTCATTTTGCAATTTTGTTGATAAAAGATCGTTACAAGAAATCTACATGATGGAACAGTGTCACAATCTATGGCCATGTGACTTGTCCGGATCTTAAGAGTTTCTGCAAAGTTTTGACTATCAGACTCTATCTGGTCATTGTGTGCAGTTTTTTATTCCCAGACGAAGGCTTGGGGTATTAACGTCGCCTCGGATGTCCATCCGGCCGTCCGTCCAGCCCACTGTCCGTTAGCCGAGTAAACAACGTCTCTGGGCGAGCGCAGCGAGCCACAGAGCCGTGAATCATGTATCAAAGTGGCTTTGATACCAACTTTAAATTGCTCTTCTGGACTTAATCTGATGAGCTATGGCCAATCCAACATCATCTTGCTTATAATAAATATATTTTCTTACATAAAAATGAAATGACTCGGGCTTTAGGCCACCTTTGTGCACATATAGGCTAAACTGGGCCAGGAGAACCTCCTGAGGATGGTGAGATGATTGAGATGACACTGTCCTCCAGACACAGGATTCGAAATTCGAGCCCTGGCGGTCTGAGGCCGAGCACGCTAGCTCCCGGTCACGGAGGCTCCCCACAATACCAGCTTTCACACGTGGATGGGGAAGAAACAATTGTTTCTTTCAAACCGCCGAGACCGGGAACCGAACCCCGGACTCTGGCGTGAAAGGCAGCGGTGCTAACCACTACCCTAGGGCCCCGCCCATTTTTCTTACATATCTGTGATTCTTGAGCTGATAAGTGACATAGTGGAACTGAATTTAGGTACAATACAACTACAATTCACGGCGATATAGTTTGCATCAACCTTCGCCAGTGCGACATGAGCGACATCTATGTGAGGATAATTCGTCCGCTGAGAGCGCATGCTCAGACCACCCTAAACTTGTTGATCAACACAAAAACACTTGCGTGGAGCACAAGAAAAACGACAGATACCAGGGGCGATGACGTCATCTACCACGTGCGATGACGTCATCTCACAAAATCTCGCGTTTCAACCCCACTCCACATGAGATCACTTGGTAGCCTCAAGTGTAGTTTCAAATAAATAACATGAATATAAGCTTACTTTCCCTTTCTAACAACAAAAAATCTTCACATATATGCGTCAAATATGGTAGTGAAGACATGTACACTGCAGGTAAGTAAGCGAATTGCGATTTAACCCCGAACTGGTCACAGTTTATTTCTGTGGCAGAACAGCGGCTGTACATAATTCAGCGCCGTAGGCTGATCAGCGCTAACCGTCCGTCTGTCCACGTTTCATTTCCGGAGCAGATTTCCTAAACACATTGGGGGATTTCTTTTATATTGCACACACACATCCCTTGGCCTTAGGCCTGGGGGTGTAGCCTATGTATATATGTGCCTTTTGGGTTTTCTGAATTTAGACCTAGCCTACTTAAATGGCCAATATCTGGCAGCAATTCGTGTCCGGAGTAGATCTCGGAAAACCATGGGAGGATTTCCTCTATGTTGCCCATGCACATCCCTTAGGGGGTGTGGATGTGCCCTTTGGAGTCAAAACTTTGCCCTACTGAAATGGCCGACCACCGGCCACACTAAACCTACTATAGAGGCTACCTGATATCTAGCAAACCGTGCCAGATAGCTAGACCACCAGGCCTACTATAAAACAGAATGTGCGCTTTTAGGTAGAGGTGTGCAGAATCGCAAAATGTGAGAGTTCAGGGAGGATGCACACTGACAAATTGCTGTCATGCGGGCGAAGCGGGGGATTATGGTGTCCGGTGGCCTCTTGTTCCAATTTATTTCTCTGTAGCTAAAGTCTCCTGTAATTAGGATCTCATCATAGCAGCCACTTAGCTCTCTGAACAACTCACACAATGAAGCGTTGTTTATGCTATTATTATTTGGACTTCAGTAAACACAACATACCGGGTAGGCCTACAGCTAGATATCTACCTTTTTCAATTGGTATCTTGAATGCCACAGCCTCTTGAAAATCTGCTTTAATTTCTATTGCTATTGCCTGAAGAGTTGAGTGAGCATATAATATGGTTACAGGAATTTCCGCACCATAGACGTTTCGCCCCTCAAGACGTTTTGCACCCGTCTTCGAGACTTGCCATACGTTTCGCCCCCTCCCACATGAGAACTTATAAATCAGGAAACATTAACCACTGCAGCAGGGCCCCCGCCCTCCACATTAGGCGTTACGATGCTGTTGTTGTGATCCTTTGATGCTGTATTGCGAGTAGTTATTTTTCTCTTAAAATATCCAAGTTTATTTTGTTTCAAGTGAACAATTTTTGCCCCGCCTTTTAATTTTGGTTAGAAAAAGGTGGGCTTTTGCAATTGAAGATCGGCGTCGTCGATTCATGTATCCTTCCCAAATTTGTTATGCATGCATGCTCCAAATGACCAGTTCTCAGACAAGTTCAATAATGGCTGAAAAAAATGGCCGATTTATTGTGAGTTTTCGTATTTTACGTCAATAATTTGACCTTGTGGGTGCGATAGCTTGAAAAGTTTTTGATGTATCCTGTTCAAGTTTGTTTTTCATGTTAGTAATAAGGAATTCTCGGACAAGTTCGATAATGGCTGAAAAGTTCAAAATTACCGATTTATTGCAATGATAGCTTGAAAAAATTGCATGTATCCTTCCCAAAGTTGTTATGCATGTTACTAATGACCAGTTCTCAGACGAGTTTAATAACGGCTGGAAAAAAAATTAAAATAGCTGATTTATTTCGATTTTTTGCATTTTACGTCAATACTTCGAGATAACATGACAAGATGTTCATGTATCCTTCCCAAGTTTGCTACCTATGTCACTAATCAATAAAGCCTCTGAATGACCAACATACAAATGGATATGTGTAGGCTTTATTAGATATTATAAGAAGAAGTAAATTTAACGAAATGGATGTAAGTATTATTAGAATACATATAAAATAAAGGAAACAATTTTGAAGACAATGATTTTAATAAAATAATACAATATAATGACGTTATACTATCATCATTTAGCAAACTTGAAACAAAAAGTTCATGCAAAACCTTCGATAATCTGGGAAGTGGTGATTTTTTTTATCGTAGTATGTTATGTAAGTTCGTGTTGATTTTAATTGATTGTGTTTTTTCAAAAACATATACCACGTCTGGAAAATAAATGTTTCCAAGATGGCTGCCATGGTAACCAGTCAACATATACACGAATATAACAGTTTGGAGTAACCTACATGTGACATGTCATATCAAACCGGTATAGGCCTATGTCATAAGTTATAATTAAGTAAAAATTGATGCTAGAAGACCAAAGTTCCAGTTTTCTCATGTATCAATAATAGTGAAGATATATCAATTATTCAGGAAGTTATAGACAAAATAAACTTGAAAAACATCAGCCACAAAAATAGTTGAATCTGCAGAAAATGGAACATTAAGATAATATATAATGTTCTTGAAAAATCACAAAATTAAAACATAAACGCTACACATCTCTGCATTACATTTGCTTTGTTTCCATATTTTCTTGTCTCTTAATTACTAATCCAACTATATGGACAAAGCCCGCCACTTCAAGACTTTTCCACAAGCTAATATAAAAAATCAACTTCTCACTAGACCTCTTTTTACAACTTTATTTTAAAATATAAAAAATATTTTTTCTTGTCCTAAAAAATTGAGATACCAAGTATAAAACATCAATTTTAATCATTTTTTTAATGAACAATTAAAATCATCAAAAGACACACACAGAATACGTTTCATTTTTTTATAGTTTAAACATTTACCAAAATATCTGATATGTTTGGGCATTTTTGTACAAATACTATGCAAAATAAAAACATGCACAATTAAATATAATAATGTAATTTCAATGTTTCTAAGTGTCGATGGTCTTGATACATTGCAGCATACGAGATATAAAGGTGTTTCAAAGTAGTAGTGTATTTTTATTTTAGTTTTTTTTTCCTGATAAGAACAGTAGTCTGTACATGTTCAATACCCTTTCAATATTGTTTTAAAAAAACCTAGGCAATACAATAAATTGTGCGTGTCATTGTCACCAGAATTATTGTATCTACTATTTCACTATACTTCACCAGGCACAAAATCATTATCAGAATTAAAAGTAACGTATTCTGTATTTGTGTGTATAATGGACGTTATTACACACTGCCATATTGAATAATCGGGGTGTTTTTTTGTCTAAGCACATTTTTGATTATTTATATAACGTTATATACTGAGTTTCTGTCATTTAGTGCCTGTTAATTAATATTTCCAAAAAAAATGCAAAATACGTTACCAAAATACATTACATCACTAACATAATTCATGCTATGATAAAGTAATGATACTAAATGTCACTATATCCAGTAAATAGTTGTATCATGCAAAGTGTGAGTGTTTTGTACTTTTGTTACGAAACAGAATGCACTATTACAACACTGTTTAGTGAAGAGCAAAATACGTTACCAAAATACGTTACCAAAATACGTTACAAAATGTAACGTATTTTGTGTAACGTATTCTGGATTTTTTTTACTTTTTGCACAATTGTAAAACTGAGTTCAGCGGCCAGGCTAAATTTTCACTTGCTGTGTGGAGACATACCTAGTGAGTAACTAAAGGGCCATTTGTTGTGAGGGGTGCATATCACTATATCTTCAGAGTCCATGCAACGTATTCTGTTTTCTTAAAAAATAAATAGCGCCTGCTTGTTTGTATTGGTTATTGCAAGAGTAGTACTGTGAGTATCACATAATTTTTTTATGTCTTTTTATATATATACATTAGATTACATATTTAACACACGCAAGGAGCTTTAGTTGATCTTAGTATTTTTGGCAGATAAAAACAACTAACTAACTCAAATGTAACGTATTCTGTTATTTTGTGGTGACATGAACATTAATTCAATTTTGCAAGGGACAATATACTACTTTGGGGAATTATTTTTCTAAATACAATTACTACTATATGTTCGTCAAATTTAAACAATTTATCTTCCAAAAACTGCACCCACTCATGAGCAGTGACCTATCTAAGACAAAAATTCAAGCTTGCGACATGCCAAAGATGTCATTTTTATGGCATTACAGTGGTCAAAAGCACATTTTTTTTTGTCTAGGCTATGGATAACTGGACGTTTTCCTAAAGGTCTATGCATGACTTCAATGATAAAACAGGTTAAACATAAGTGGAGGTCACTACAAACGAGAACACTGCTGGGGTCACATGATTCTTGAAGTCGCGGGCTTCGCCCATATGATTAATAAAACTGTGTAATGACGTATTTTGTTCACTTTTTCACAAATCTTACTTTTAAATAGTTAAAAGTTGTCATGACAATTAAAATGATGACGACAAACTTCTGCTAAAAATGTCCCAAATTTATACTCATGAGACGTCCTTTATTCATAATAACACACAATCATAGAAAACATGTGAACTTGGCATAATTATGAGACATCATTCATTTATAAAAACACACAATCATATAAAACATGTGAACTTGGCATAATTATGATGACTCCCCTCAACGGAGAGGTAGAAATGGGATGATGAAGATTGGCGTAATGACGGATTGTCTTACCTCCAATACAAATTTAGTCGCTATGGTTGCTATGATAACAAATGCCACATACCTCACAAAATCGCATAAAATAAGGGAGTATCGTGTAATATATAATATCAATTCTTTTTGTCAGTGGAAGGGTAGAAATAGGTTGGCGTAATGACTGGTGTTCTTACCTCTGAGGCACCAAATAAGTGGTTGTTATAGCAATCAATGTAATGTCACATTTCATGTCTAGTTTTTTATCTTTTATGACTTTATGAATTTATTTTGGTCGACGCCTAATGGCATTATGATCACACGTGACCCCGTGACAAAAGAAACTGACATCTGCAGTGCAGTGCATAAATTTATTTAGAGATAGAGAGTGCATCGGTGGTTAGGCCCTATATACAGTGGGGTTCACATGTTAATTACAGGCCGGTGAGGAAATTACAGGTTTGGCCTTTCTGGTAGGCCTGCAACGTTGGAGTCGCACGCAGACTGGGTGGCAGTAAATTCCGGCTTGTGATTGTTTGGGGGAAGTAGCTGTATTTGTATGTATCTGTTGATGTGATGAGTTGTGCGTATCTGTAGCTGTTTTCGTTTATGCTTGAGGTGTGGCGTGTCGTTTTGAGGGGTATTTGTAAATAAGGGGGGGGGGGTGGGGATGGCAATTTTTTTATGGAAAATTTGGTAGAATAGTACTAGTCTACTTTGTAGACGTCGGACCGAAAGAGAAGGCCAATTTAGTTGTTTTTCTAAGGAAGAGACGCTTGTGTAGTGTGAATAGACATGATGGACCATCTTGCTGCCTAGTTTTGTATTTTGTTAAGGTTGTACATATATTTTGCCGAGTGTGGATCCCAGATGGCTGATGCATATTCAAGTTGAGGTCTGTCGATTGTTTTGTATGCCTGTGATTTTAAAGTTGTGGAGGCTTGTTTGGGGTTTCTTTCCAGCATGTTTAGTGTCTTCTGTGCTTTTTTTGGTTGTGTTCTGTATGTGTGTTGTCCATCTGAGGTTTGCCTTTAGTTCTATGCAAAGATATGGGTGATGCGTAGCTGGCGTTACCGGTGTGTTGTCCATTGTGTAGGTGTGTATGATGGGATGTTTCTTTCTGTGGGCGTGTAAGGTGTGACATTTGTTTATATTGAAAAACACATTTGCCATGTGTGAGACCAGGCAACTAATTTCTGAAGGTCTCGTTGAAGTTGTAAACAATCTAATTTTGAAATTATATCTCTGTATAGTACCCAGTCATCTGTAAAAAGCCTACTTTTTGAATTTATGTTTTAGTCGATGTGAATGATGTAAAGGAGGAACATGAGAGTGCCGAGAACAGTTCCCTGTGGCACCCCGGAAGTGACTGGTACTGGATCAGACATTTCCCGATCAAAAACAACTTTGTGATTTCTGAATTTTAGCAATTTATTGTTTTTTTCTTGAATTCCACAATTTTGTAATTTTGAGATCAGTTTGTTATGCGCCACAGTGTCGAAAGTTTTTGAAAAGTCTAATATGATTACATCTACTTGTTTCTTCTGGTCTAGGCTGCGTTTTAATTCTTCTTTGGTGATAATGAGTGTTGTTTTCTGAAGCCGTGTTGGCAATTTTGTAATATGGGTCTAGTCACACTAAACTAGGCCAGTGGCTGATTCTGAGGGTTGTCGTGTTTGAACACATTTTATAGATATTTATCTTTATTTCACCACCGTAATATTTGGTAGGTAGGAAATAGACACTATGGAGAGTACGTTACATAAAAAATGTCATATATTGGCTCATTCTTTGTGACTTTGTTGTTAAATTATGTCCATGACAAGTGCGTTTTTCCCTATGTCAAACGTTACATCGCCAGACATCACATTTTGAGGGGATGAATAACGGTCTCTGTTTACCGCTGACTTAGCTGTTTTTCATCAAATTATGTGCAATAATGATAAAAGTTGAATTTAGGACCACAATGGGGATAATTTACTTTTTTTTACATAGTTTTTATGCGTTCTGAACACAAAGGTAACGTACGTGACGTTCAGGCAAAGATTTTTGATCTCCCAAGAAAGTACTCAGCATTTTGTATAATTTCTCTGAAATGAGATAACAGATATAAAAACTTGTCTCAAGTTTTATTTTAATGGAAGGCCATCTGTATTATATAACCCTTGGCTTTTCAATAATCATTTGTTTCTGAAAAGATGCAAACCATTTTGAGCATCACGTACGTTACCACGATCTTTAACCACATATCACCATTTCTTACATGAGTCAATTGCTATGCAAGGGTGTGCAAAAGCTACTTGACGAATGCTTCTTTGAAGCAGCCTTGCTGCCAAATCAAAACATGCTGCCATGTGTGAGATATGTAGGTTTTAAGTTTTGGGTGTCAATAAAGCACGTACGTTACCGAAAAATCGTACGTTTACTTTTTGTTCAAGTACTGCTTGGTATTTCGAAGGTGGGGCGTACAGATTGGATATATCAGTTCAAGGACAAACAACCTGATGACAGGTGAATGTGTATTATGCCTGAGCGATAATTGTTGCTTTTATGAAAGGTTACCTCCAGGAAGGTCAAAAACTTATGTGACATTTGACATAACAGAAGAGTCTTGTACGTGATCTTTGACTGCTAGCAACACATGTGATTATTGACATTTTCAGTCACTTGTCAAGAGTAAATGTATAGCTCTGATACTGACGCTCACAATCATGTCAACAGTCACATACTGAGAAGAATCATGTACGTGACTTGTCAAACATCACATACATACAATACACTCACTGTTTTATTCAGTAATTTGCTTCCATCTTAGCCTGTGGTCGCCCAGATCAGCTCACTACTGGCAACATTATTATTTGAAAACCAACAATATATCAAAGGTAACATAGTATTCATGCAAAAAAACACTTTACGTCCCACATTTGAGTACAGTTGGGGTGGAGGTTTCAAAGGTATGTTTCTCCCCTTGGTGTCTCGTTCTGTCGACCCTGTTTATTTTAACATATCACCCTTGTATCAAATCATCTCTTCACATCAATTTCACCAGCTTAGCTATTATATCCCCCATTTAAAACGAGAATTATGTGAGCGTCACGTACGTGACCCTGAAAGCACCAGGCTCAGAAAAAAAACATTTCCTGAGCTCCACATCGAGCGAATTGACTTGCAATTTCTCAACAACAAACTACAGATATTGTACTATCAGCAAATGCAAAAAATATAATGTGTTTTAATTTTGTCTTATCATGTAACACTTTTGGCCTAGTTTAGTGTGACCAGACCCATATGTTTTGTGAGTCACAATGTTGAATTATGTGTGTATGTGTGATGTATTCCATTAGTTTGCAAGTGATGGCTGTAAGGGAGACAGGTCTGTAATTTGAGGCTAGGTTTTTTTTGCCCTTTTTAAAAATTGGCATGACATCTGCTGTGAGCCAATCCTGGGGAAGATCACTGGTATACTAAGAAAGTTTTGGAAAATATTTTTAAAGAATTTGGAGATGTCATCACCATAATCTTTAAGGAATGCTATTGGTATTTTATTTATTTTTTGTTTTCATCCTCACCTTCGACCATTGCTGTCAAATAACTATTGTATGCGTCGTTTAATGTGAATTTTAGACTGTCACTGTTTCTGCTTTAATTTAGTACCAGTAGGTGGCCTACTTTTGCTTTTTTGAGAATTTTGAATATTCTCTGTCTTTTTTATTATCTTTTTATTTCAGTTGTCAGCCATGAAACATTTCGTTTGTTTTTCAATGTTTTTGTTGTGATATATTAATTTATAATTTTGAAAATTCCATCTTTGAATTTTGTCCGATTATATATTCAATAAATCCTTTTTATACTATATATATATATATTCGTATAAGAGCATACTTGTTGATAATAGCTGGGGTGGTTTTCATTTTTCATTCATTTCAAAATATGTGCAATAACTTTCTGAATCCTAAAAGATAACCAACATGCATATCTGGCTGACTTACTTATTCGTACGAAATCCTCAAAATATCTACGCTCCACAAATTCAAAAAAAATTGTTGTTCCTTGTATAAAGCCTAAGACTGGGTCATAAGCTTTCTCTATATCTGGTCCATCCATATGGAACTAAATGTTCCATGGATGACAACTGCAATACGTAATGCAAAAACAATCTTAACAATCCGAAAATTACCTAAATCTCACCTATTTGATCTGGCTTTCCCACCCTAGCCCCTCAACAGCCCGGCTCCCTGTTGACGAACCTGCTTTGGCCTCGATTATGACACATGATCACGCTAAGGATTTGTGCGCCTCTGAGCTCGGTCCGCTGAGGATATAGGCCCTATAGAAGTTGTATTGATTGATTGATTGATTGATTGATTGATCGATCGATTGATTAATTGATTGATTGATTGATTGATTGATTGATTGATTGCTTGATTGCTTGCTTGATTGATTGATTGATTGATTGATTGATTGATTGATTGATTGATTGATTGATTGATTGATTGATTGATTGATTGATTGATTGATTGATTGATTGATTGATTGATTAATTGATTGATTGATTGATTGATTGATTGATTGAGTGGTTGCTATGCATGGTGATCCATTTAATAAAATGGCAGAGACAATCACCAAATGAAACATTTTCGACAACAATTTTCCTGATACTGGTAAGAATCAGAATTGTATATATAAAAAATATATTTGTAAAAAAATCTGGTGGGAAAATTCTTATAAAATTGAGTCACCCGAATAAGGTGTTTAACTGATTTGCACAAAAAATTGAAAATATTTTCTTCCCAGTTGTGGACAGCGGCATAATTAGAATTTTTTTTCAAATTCAATATAATTTGAGGAGTTAGACTATTTTGTCTAAATTTAGACGAGTCTTTAAATTTGTTGCGAAATCCGCCGTCTTGGAAATTTCAAAACCATGTGTATTTCCGCACCGAATTTATGCATTTTCCCGCTGTTACAGCAAAAAAATCGCTTGAACCTATCGTAGTACAACATTTCTAAATAGCCTAATGGCATTAAATGTACATTTTGACCCGAAGTACTTTTAAAAAAATGAGATATAATTTTTTGGTCCCCTAACAAAGTTTAAGCTTCCATCTTGTGAGTCAAATTGCGATTGATTGACAATTTGCACTTCCAATCTTGTAGCTTGGCCTGTCGAAAAGCTAGTTGCGTGTTCGCTCACGTCAGTGGTCACCAATGTTGGGCTTGGTTGTGCTTGATGACCTGAAAATGCAGATCAGAAGGTGCATATTCCTGCGTCGGGGTTACCAATGTTGAGCTTGGTAACCCATAAAAAGTAGATCAGAAGGTGTGTGTTCGCTCACGTCGGTAGTCACCAATGTTGAGCTTGGAGGTGGCGTCACCGTGTTGGTGCGAACCGCCGGCATCCAACCTCAAACCTTCTCTAAATTTAAGTCCTGATCCAGCCAGGTCGGCGGTAGGAGATGAAATAATCAGTATAGCTCCATGAAATTCATTCTTTCATTTATTGTAGATAATCTGGCAATATCAATTCGCTATGCACATGCTCGCGACATGTCTCAGCAGCATCAGAATCTGGAGCTCTCAGCAGCAGAAGAATCAGGGGGTCTGAGCAGCAGAAGAATCTGGGGGTCTCAGCAGCAGACGAATATGGGACTGGGGGTCTCAGAAGCATCAGAATCTGGTGGTCTCAGCAGCACCAAAGGATTCTCAGCAGGATGCAGGGCTTCGAACCTTGCTCACATGGATAGCCGACTAAACTACGACTCTGTGCGAGCGCAGTGCGCCACAGAGCCGTAAATTGAGTATCAAGGTGGCTTTGGTACCAACTTTAAATTGCTACTCTGCACTCATTTTGATAAGCTAGGACCAATCTAACATCATCTTACTTAGAAATAAATACATATTAATTACATCTCTGTGATTCTGGAGTTGATATGTTACATATCGGACCTGAATTTAAGTGAAATGCAATTGCAATTCATGGCGATATATATTGCATTATTCGTTGCTGGAGCGACATGAGCGACATCTATGTGAGGAGAATTCGTCCCCAAATGCGCATGCTCCAAACCGCTTAAAGTAAATATAAACACGTGTGTCGTACCGCAAATGCACATGCATGATGGCGTCATCGTTTGACTATGTTACCTGACTATATTACCTATCTCACAAAGGCTCACCTTGACACCCCACTCCAACCGAGATGACTTGAGGATTTCAAATGTAGATTCGGATAAATAACTCTAATATAAACATACCTTTCTCTTTTTAACCATCAAAAATTTTCATATAAACGGTAAATATGGTACTGAAGGCGCGTAGGCTACATTAATGTAGTATAAGTGGGTCAAGTGTGATTTTGAAGTCGAACTGAACATCGTTATTTTCCGTGGCAGGACAGTTGCTGTACTCAATTCAGCGCCGTAGGCCGGTCAGTGCTACTCACATGGACAGAGGTCGTCAGTCTGAGAAGCCTGAGGGGACAGAGGAGCCATCTATCATTGCAGTAGAGATACTGCAATTAGAGATTGAGACACAGATCAGTAAAATCTCCCGAGGACAGGCCAACAGCCGAAAGGAGCCTATATACAGAGTGGGGGGAGAAATCAAATAAAAGGTGGGAGGTAATATTGGTAATAGAGAGCAAGACGCAGTCCAGAGCAATTCAGGCAGACAGAGGGGGGGGGGGAATGGAATACAGTGGGGAAATTGGAAGTCTGCTATCACTAAGTAGGCCTACAGGGGAAGTTGGAAGACTACAGATTCTACCAATGGAAAGAAGGAGGGGGGCTCAAGAATTCAATGTACAAGGTAAGAGTAGAGGGGTGGGGGTTGAAGTAGAACTTTTGACTTAGAAAGAGGGAGGGGGAATGGGGAGGGGAATTGTGTGGATGGTCGCCTCTCCTGTCCAAGTTCCGCGCATGGGGAAGGGAGGCATGGAGGGGCTTGAGTCCTGCAAGATAGGCCTCCACAGACGATTATAGTTTAGAATGAAGCAAGCCAAAACCCGCCATTCCATGATCGCTGTTGATTTATGGTCCAGATCTAGAACTATAAGTAAAAATCCCGGGAGTATTATTACTTAGATGATTATAAGGTAGACTACATTATGATTGTGAATGTATTTGTCTTAGGGTTTAGTCTTAGACGAAATATTTTAAACTTCAGATAAGCCCCTGTTATCGCTCACCCGTCCACGGTGACTGGCTTTGCTTTGGATTTGCCTTGGGCTGCCGGCTGGGCTAACGTTACACAGTAGGCCTACTGTAACAGGACACTTCGTACTCAAACCAATGGCAATGAATATAGACTATTGTTGATCTCGATAACCAGAGCCCAGGAATCAAAGTAAAACCTATAAACCTATAAAAACCTATATTTAAAAAAATAATCTATAATATTTTTCTGAAAATAGCCTATATAACCTATAAAAACCTATATTTTGATTTTGCTTGAAAAAAAACATTATGTTGAACTATATTTTAAAGGGACTGGCCCAGGCTAAAATCATAAAAAAATCGGTGATTTTATTTCGGGTTCTTATATGACCATAGGATGTAAACATGTACATAGACTAGAACTGCAAATTTTTATCATTTTTGTGCTGCGCATTCACCCGGTAGGCTAGATATAGAGACGAAATTCCTGATTTCTAATTATTGACAACCATGTCAAAAATTAGAAATACATGAATTTCGTCTCTATATCTAGCCTAACTGGTGAATGCGCAGCACAAAAATTATAAAAATTTGCAGTTCTAGTCTATGTACATGTTTACATCATATGGTCATACTAAGAACCCGAAATAAAATCATCGATTTTTTAATGATTTTAGCCTGGGCCAGTCCCTTCAATTGTGCCATTGTGGGAATGTGTTTGTGTCAAATAACTTCCTGTGTTTTAGAAAGAAATGCTTTTAATATAATTTAATTTTTCAAACTAGTCTGAAATTAATAATTATTTAAGCTTATCAGCTACATAATTCCTTAAAAAATTCCAGCCTCGCTTCGCTCGGCATAAATTTTGCTACACCTTGTCTGATATTGGTTCAACCTATGTGGACAATTTTTTTTCTTTAAATAATATATATTCACCTCCATAGCTAAACTTGTGTGAAGAATTTAGTAAGTGCAATAAAGAATTTGTCTAATTCAAACACTCCAGCCCTCCTCTGATTTAACATGGCTCCATTAAGGTGAGCAGTTCGTCTTGTTGCCTATGGAAGTTTGAAAGACCACACTACATATATTTATCCGTAAGCTGATCACCCGATAAATTACGATGGACAGACCAGTATAAAAAAGTATGCATTTTTGGCACTATGTATTATACTGTATATTCAGAGGTGTGAGTGTACTATACGGTATACTTCCTGAAATACGGTAGATATGACTTTGGAATAGTAAAAAAGTTTGAATTTTCACATGGTGGGTACATTAGTGTCACTGGAAAACCTATAAAAACCTATAATTTTATGCCAAATAAACCTATAAAAACCTATATTTTTGTGAAATAAACCTATTAAAAAACCTATATTTTGACCTAAATGAACTTTGAAGCCTGAGAGCCGCTTTGAGCAGCGCATCGTTTTATCGTATTATTCATTACCTACCTGTCGATAGCATTTAAACTTTGTGTAGACGTTCTCAAATGGTTCCCGCGATATCTGGACTAGGTTAGCCTGACTTTTTGCATACACGCTAGGTCCGATGGTACACGACATTTCCCACTTAAAATCACCTTTTTTGCCGTGAAAATGTCAGATCGGTTTTGAAATGGTGGGTGAATCTGCGCATGCTTAGAGAATGGACGGGGTCTTTGCACAAAATTGGGGTGATCAGGCTCTAGGCCTACCACATGAAGCATGATACATGAATGAGGAACCCAAATTCAGGGCTAGACTAGACTAGCATATTTCTTTGCAAACATAAGGTATATTCACTGTAAATTATAACAATGGTATATATATATAATATTTGTTGAAAAATAGGTTGATTCATATGGTAAAGACTAGACAATGCATGTTTGAAAGTAGAATTTATGTGGTGTAGACCTACACAAATTAGTGTAACACAGTGGATGATAATCATGTAGGCCTATATTTCATCCAGTCCAGCATTATGCCTACATGTATAGGCCTATATCGTTTAATTACTCGGATCATTGGCATATGTATATGGTCATCACTTAAATTTTAGGCCTATAAATATATAAAATTATAATGGATATACATATAACAACTTTTTCAAAGTAATTTTAGAAGGTAGACTACTGTAGGCCAGCTGTATAGATACGAAGTGGATCCGTTGCCGGTAGCTGGTCGGCCTGCTGCACAGTCCTGAAAATAGCTAGCCCTGGAAGCCGTCTTGCCTGGCATTTGTTATTAGAGACTATCGGCCCTAACGTTCCATGCTAATTCCTTCTCATTTTGTTTATTTTTCATTTATTTCGTAAATAAATGTCGTACTGTAATAAACATTATGCAAGCCTAAGGTAGGTTTATTGGCAACAAAATACAAAAGACAGGATGTGACCTACAAGGTATGTATCGTGAGTGAGTTGCGATTTTCACTGACATTGTTTAAGCTGTGATCGTCACCTGTCATACACTGAGGCGTCAAATTTGCGCTTTCACAGCTTCGTTCCGCGACAACAGCAATTTTAGCCTAACGGTTAGGGGATTATTCAGAGTACTAATCTTCACCCAGTGTCACTCAATCCGTTCTTATCAACAATAGCAATTATTGGGGATTAGTTTTATGAGTGGATGTGTTTAATTAATTCATAAAAATAATTGAAGGTTTATAATTCATTTATTAGGGAGAGGTGGGTAAATTGGATACCTTAACTTTGAAGTGTTATAATGTTAAATGATCAATCTATAACAGTGGGTATAATGTACATGGTGTCCAACATACCGGCTTTCCGTCATCTCCAATGGAAATAAAGCACAGCCCAGTAAACACAAAGCTATTGTATAACATTTATACAGCGTACGTCGGCCCAACAATTTATAAATGGTATACAAATGTTTTGTGTATGCTGGGAGAAGTGGGTATATTGGACAGCTTGAAAGGGACTTGTCCAGGTCTAAAATCATAAAAAAATCAGTGATTTTATTTTAGCCTGAAGGGACTAGCCCATGCTAAAATAAAAAAAAAATCGGTGATTTTATTTTGGTTTCTTAATATGACCATATGATGTAAACATGGCCATAGACTAAAACTGAAAAAGTTTTTTTATTTTTTCCGCTGCGCATTAACCAGTTAAGGTGGTATCTCACTGGGCTGCGACGGTTTGAAACAAGTTTGCGATTGAAAATAGCTATAAAAATTGCGAATTAGCGAATTAGAATTAACTTTTACTTGCTATCTCACTGAATTTGTAATTACGATACATTTGCGTATGTCGCACGAATCTCGAATGAATATCGTACGAACTTCAACCCGAATTTGGGATGAAAATTCGCCTAAAATACGCAAACATGTCGCACAATGTTTGCACGACATTTGCAGGACATTCTCACAACTAAAGTGTGAATTTTGAACAAGCACAAGTGTCGCATGAGTGTCTCACAAGTGTCTCACGAGTATCGCGCAACATGCACGACATTTTAGCAAGATAATTGCGATTTCAAAAGCATAAGAAAACTCTGATAAACATCTTCTCACTTCATTTAATGACAAGAGAGATGGACATCAGAGACGATGCGGAGATGTTTATGGATGGAGACAGTAGCTTGGATGAAGATGAGGCTGACATGCTGGAAGCTGCAGCATATCTCCTTGCTGCAGCTGCTGTCAAGAAGGCTAATAAAGCAAGAGCCAGGAGGCGACGCATTAAACGGAAGAGAGTCTGGGTGAGGGAGTGGCTATTAAATAGACCTAAATATGGAATGTATGAGAAGCTTATGAATAAGGTCTGAAGGCAAGATGTCAAATCATTCAGGAATTTTACAAGAATGGAACGTAGTATGTTCGACCAGATTGTGAAGGATCTGACAACCAAACTTGAAAAGAGAACAACGAACTACAGGAAGCCTCTGTCCCCTGGTCTCAAGTTGGCTATTACTCTCAGGTACCTAGTCACCGGAGATTCTTATCAGTCACTGTCACACGGGTTCAGGGTGGCCCCTAACACTATCGTCAATATTGTGCCAGAAGTGTGCCAAGCCATATATGAACACTACCATGAATCGGCCTTCAAGTGCCCTACAACCGCTGAGGAATGGACACAGGTGGCCCAGGACTTCTCAGACAAGTGGAACTTCTATCATTGCTGTGGAGGAATAGATGGTAAGCATGTAAGGATACAAGCTCCACCTAACAGTGGCAGTCGGTACTACAACTACAAAGGCTTTTACTCCATCATAATGTTAGCACTTGTAGATGCTAATTACAAATTTATGTATGTGGACGTAGGTTCATATGGTGCTGATTCTGATGCTGGAATATTTAGAGAGTCTGGATTATATCACGCTCTGGACCAGAAAAAACCTGGGCTGCCACCAAGTTCACATCTACCAGATGGTGACTTTGATGTCCCCTACTTTCTGGTTGGTGATGATGTATTTTCATTGAGAAGCTGGATAATGAAACCACATTCAAAGAAAACCATGACAGCAGCAGAGCGCATTTTTAACTACAGGTTATCCAGGGCCCGCCGTATTGTGGAAAATGCGTTTGGCATCTTGGCCAACAGGTACTTAAACTCTATTATTATCATTTATTTTAAAATATATAATTGCAGGGTTATAGCCTAAGCTACGCTTCTTCAGTGGGATACAACCTTGAAGTTTGTAAATCGGACCATTTTAAGCAAAGTTATGGATATTTTATATTGCTATTGAAATTTACTTCTTATATGACGATTTAAATACATTGGTTTTGATCTATTAAAAAAGTGTCAATTTGCATAAAAGGTTGGAAAAATATAGAAAAGGGAAGCCTAAATATTTTTTGGTCAATGCGCCCTTTATTTTTACCCCGGACCCTAAATTGATAATATCGTTTGTTTGTTTGTTTGTTTGTTGGTTTGTTTGTTTGTTTGTTTGTTTGTTTGTTTGTTTGTTTGTTGGTTGGTTGGTTGGTTGGTTGGTTGGTTGGTTGGTTGGTTGGTTGGTTGGTTGGTTGGTTGGTTGGTTGGTTGGTTGGTTGGTTGGTTTGTAATGCCATATTTTTTATTTTCTGATTCAGATGTCTTCACTCCTGCGTGATGCAACGACCTCGGATCGTCAGTAAGATAGTTTTAGCAGCGTGTACCCTGCACAACTTACTGGCAGAAAAGAATCCCTCTCGATTGCAACTAGCAACAGATTCCGAGGAGCCAACAACACATGAAATTCAACCAGGAGAATGGAGACATCAAAACTATGATAACCCCATTCATGGACTTCAACGGCAATTGGGAAACACAGGTACACAATTTGGAAAACATGTAAGAGATTATTTGACTGAATAGTACAATGATGTTGGCGCAGTGCTCTGGCAGAACCGGATGGTGGGATTACAGGACAATTAAAACGAACTTTAAATTTTAAGTAATCGTGAAGATAAATAAAAAAAACAGTGAAAAAGTAAAATAGAACGTTGCAATAATTTTTATTTGCATAAACAGTTTTTGAAAGTTGTAAAAACATTATGTACAAATGAAACAAACATAATCACGATAGCGTTACACTTGTTTGTATATTCTAGGCATGATAACTTTTTTTTAAAATATTTGTTTGGAATATCAAAGTTACTATATATAGCCTAACACGTGTAATCTAATGGGAACTGTCTGTGTTCAGTTACCATTATTGGAACATGAACTTTTGATTGAAAATAAAGTGAACCAAAATAACCATGGTTATGTATTTCTTCAATAATTAAATTGAAAAAAAAAATACAGGAAACATTTCACAACCAATCAAGTTAGTCAGACACTTCCGTTATGCTAGCACCTTTATCATCGCTTGGTGATAAAGCTGTTGTTGCGGATGTTCTTGTGGATGTCAGAAGAGATGTGTCCAGCTGCTGAGTTTCTGGTGATTGGATTGGGATAGGCGTTGATGATCTCAATAAACTGCTAAAGTTCAAACTTGTGCCTAAACCAAGGCTGATGTTTATTAGCGTGTTGGTTACCGGAGTAAGCTGGGTTTAAGATTGACCACTATTATGCTGAGTGATAACCTGCTGTTGCGGCGGCTGATAGTAGGCACCAGATTGCTGTGAAATTCCAGGCTGCTGTAGCTGTTGGATAGAAGTAGATGCTGGAGTCTGTTGAACTTGTGAGGTACCAGGTTGCTGGAAAATGGTACCGGGTTGCTATGTTTTCAACCCATGTTGCTGCTAAATGTGACCAAACTGGAAATATTACAATCTATTATGTTAGATAATTTACACACACACACATATATATGATATATATATATATACATAATTTTTTGCTTCTTCAGTTCTTTGTTCTTACAATCCCTTTGAGTTTTGTCATAAAAAATAGTGTTGCTCATCCAGAATCCCGACATTACATGCTGATCTTCGTCCTTCCAAAGATATTGTCCATTGACCACCTCTTTTGTCTTCTTAGCTCTTTTTATTGAAGAGCTTGCTGAAGAACCATCCGAGTCTTCCGCGGACAGAGAAGCAGGCCCCTTACTTCGTTCCTCCACACCTAGCTCGACTGTTTTTAGGGTAGCAACCCCTCTGCCTCTTCCTCTTCTTCCTTTCGGTGGCATTGTCAAATATTGTTAGATTATGTCTGCAAGAACTTATAGCCGCGTATCGTTGGATATGTGACGTCATATTGGGATACAATTGCGAAATTGCGATTAAGCTGTGACGCTATTGGGACATGTTTGAGACATCTTTGCGACATCAACATGGCTCGCAATTTATTCTCAATTTGTTCGCTATTATGTCGCTCCATTCTATATTTCATTCCAGGTCGCATTTATGTCGCTAATTACTCGTTATTTCCTCGCAAACTGTTCTCAAAGCCCTCGCTGATTTGACTTTCTGAGACTAAATTGAGGAGACTTTGCGACTACTTTGCGACACTTTGCGACCATGTTGCGAGATGGTAAAAATTGTGATTATTTTGAACCTGTTCAAAATCGAAGCAAATCAATTGCGCCACTTTGCGACTCCAGCGATAAAATTGCGAAGCAAGCGACCTTTTGGATATTAAATTGCGAATTGAATTCGCAAACTGGATTAGCCCGGTGAGATACCACCTTTAGGCTAGATATAGAGACGAAATTCCTGATTTCTAATTATTGACAACCATGTCAAAAATAGGAAATACAAAATGTTTGAATATGTGGAAGGTGACAAAATGCATATGGTGGAACATGACACGAAGCAAATAATTGATTTTTTAGACAAGTTTTTAAAATTCAAGTGATGTGCCTAATTTTAATTGCTGATTCTCAAACCTCAATAAAATAGCCGGACTGTGCAAATAAATAATTTAAGTATTGTATGACAAATGAAATACAATATGAAGCAGTTGTAATTCACGAAATCTTACAGAAGATGATCAGGCAAAAACATGTATGTTCGCATGATGTGCCTGATTATTTGTTAGGCACATCATCTCACTTTTTAAGTTTTTCTTATTAAAAACGTCCAAATAGCCTGTCTCAATAATATTGGCATGCACAATAGACGGGTATGACAAAGAGCACATAACTAAGCATTGATATTTTTAGACATCAATGCCGAAGTAAAAAGACAGCTTCAAACAATAATTGTTTTTTATCCTAAATGTTGAAACAGTGATGTGCCTAATTACGTAATTTAAAATTGAACATAGGCATGTGAATAAATTTCCCGTTAAAAGTTGGTGGTGAATGAAAGGAAGATAAAATGACAAAGCGCTATCTGAATTTAAAATGTAAAAGCTCTAATTTTATAAGGTGGAAGAGGGTAAAAAAATAAAAATTAGGCCCATCATGCACGATAACATTCTGTGTAGTTTGACAGAAATTGTTCAAAAGCTTACTGTCTTATTTATTGCATCGACGAGGAGAATACAATTACTCATAGCCCTGAATCAATACCTTCCATACGTGCATGGTCTCACTACCCCACATGCAAGTCCCATCGAAACACATGTATGATGCCAACATTCTAAGGGCAGATTTCACCACTTTCGTCCCCAGCTACATTCCATTGTCACACATTATAAAAAGGCCTGAGCTATTTTTTTTAAAACAGCTCCGAAAATGGTATGCTAGCCAATTAGATTTTCAACTAGGCCCCCTTATGCGGGAAAAGGTCCACATTGCCCAGATCTCCCTAAATATTCTTGCGCGCATTCCCAGAAAAGATACAAATCCTTCTCACTCCCTCTGTCCATCCAAAAATCTCACATAACAGTTATACCTCATATCACAGATAGCGAAAACAGTGTGTGCTTACTTTTTATCCATAGAATTACAACATTCCTGTATTTTTCTTAATTTACCAGAAGTGGAAAAAAACATTTAAAGCAGTAATTTGGGTAGGGACTCCCCAGTCAATAGCCACCCCCTTGGATTTCGGCTTATCTAGGGTGATGAGACCACATTGATCTACAAAACCCCTCCATGCCTCCCTTCCCCTCGCGGGGTACTTGGGCAGAGCAAGGCGAGCATCCACTTCAGTTTCACCTCCCCATTCCCCCCTCCCTCTTTCTAAGTACAAATTATACTTTATTCCCCCCCTCTTTTATAAGGACCACCCTCCTCCATTCTCTCCTTCACTTCTCATGAAGCAGATTCTCTTCTCCCCCTTAGCCTTTTTTCAAAGTGTCCAGTTCTCATGAAGTATTCTTTCTGAAATGTGCAGTTCTCATAAAGCTGATTCCCCTCCCCCTTGAAGCATTCTTCCTTTATTATCCAGATACCTTCCAATTGACGTCATTCTGTTGACACTCCCACCTTCCAGTCCTTTTCCTCATTTCTCATTCACTGTATTCACACATTATTTTGACACTTTAACCTCCCTTTCCACCATTTTTTTTTACTTCTCCTGTCACTGTGATCTCCAGGCACCATTTCGTATCCCCTTTCTCACTTGCCCTTCTATTCCACTTTATTCTCTAGATACCTTCCCATTAACAGTATTATGTTGACACTCGAGACTCCACCTATAAATGTGCGCGTGACGTACATAATTATGTCATTATAATTTTAATTAAAAAACCGGGAGGCACCATATGCAGGCCTAGCCCCAATGTGGCTGAAACAGAATTTGAAACTGAGGATTTCAGCTACACATTGCGCCCATAGAACATCGTGGGAATTTTTTTGGACGGTTATATCTTAAGATGTGGTCTCGAATAATCAAAAATAGGTTTAGTAGAATTAGTAACATTTCTGGTACAAGATCGCATGCTTAGCTCATAGGCATCTATAGGCTACTCTGGGTACAGGTTCCACATGGATTTCACCATTTGACTAAGGTGCCACCTGGTCAATGACTGAATTAAAACTGTCATTTTGGGTGTATTCCATATACTTTCGGAATGGGCCCCAGCATAATTCATATTGGCGATTTTTCGAGTTGACTGGGGTGGCCTGTATCCAGAGTATACTCTGGGAACAGGCCCCAGGCTAATGCATTTTTGCTATTTTTCTCATTGACCAGGCCACTACTCTGAGAACAGACCCCAGCCCCAAGTATTTTGGCTATTTTCCCATCGGTGGGGGCCTGTACCCAGAGTATATAATGGGCAATCTTAATAGGGAGCCTACTACTCCGGGAACATGCCTGTACCCAGAGTATAGCGCCTGCCCCTTTTTTATTCCTCGCCCACAAAGTAGGGGCAGGGGATATTGTCATCATCATGTCTGGCCATGCGGCTGTGCGACCGTGTTTCGTTTCCGGACGATATCTCGGAAACCGTTAGCCGGTTTGCTTTCATATTTCATACACACATCCCTTAGGGGCTGTAGATGTGTCTTTTTGGGGTAATGACCTTTGACCTAATTGTTGACCTTTGATTTTGAGGCAATTATTGACTTTAATTGATTGCGGATGAAAATATCAGTTTCTGGACGATATCTCGCAAAACGTTTGCTGTATTGTTTTCATATTGCATACCACACATCCCTCAGGAGGTGTAGATGTGCCTTTTGGGGGTTATGACCTTTGACCTAATTTTTGACCTCCGATTTTGAGACCATCATTGACTTTAATTGGTGGCAGACGATAAGTTTAGTTTACGGACAATATCTCGGAAAGCATTTTCTGGGTTGTTTTCTTGTTGCACACACATCCCTTAGGTGGTGTAGATGTGCCTTTTTAGGGTTATGACCTTTGACCTATTTTTTAACCTTTGACTTTGAGGCCATTATTGACTTATTGAATAAGAAAAATGATAAAAATATTTGTTGGCTAGAATAAAACATTTATCAATTAGTAAATATAACTTGTGATTCTCATCTCATTGTTCATTTACTGCATTAATTCAATAATGAATCATTAATAGTCATGGGCATAGTGCTACTGATTATCCGTAATTAGCACAACACTTAACCAGAGCATTAGACGAAGCCATAAAACGCGAGTAGTTCGTTTTTCACTGACCCCACCAACGATGACACCGGAGCATCAATTCCCCTTATTGGCAGGGAAGTCTACTGGACTCGATAAGCTGGACAGCCTCATTTACTGTTTACGGCAAAAGGTTTTTCGTCAATAAGGATTTTAGTAGATCTGTCAACAACACACTTGTTACAATTATGTCTAACGTAAGATAGGCAGTTGCAACATCTCTATCTGTTTTCATAACAACTCTCAATAATTTTCAGAACCGCAGGGCTCTTGTTCAAGATGGCTGTTCAAAAAGCTTATGGGCACAAGATAATAACTTTTGGTTGGATCACTTTCAAATATGATATGGTGGTTATCTAGGTATTTCTGGGATGATTCCATTAAAAACGAAATGGCTGACGACAGCCATATTGTAAAAAACATCTAATAATTTTCAAGTATGTCTAAATTTAGGGTGTTTAGAACAATTATTTTGATATTCTGATAAAGTTTTTGTGGGAATCTATTAAAACGAAAGACAGCATCTTGTTATGTTTTGATGGACTGACCTGGAAATATGTAACGGGATGCTTTTAATGTATTCATGCTGAAAAAATCACATCTGGCAATGGCTTCAAACCTGCACGGTATGTTTGTGGTAGTTAGTGAAGCCATCAGATGGCAGGAAATATTTCGCTTCGAAAACAATCAGCTTTGCTTTTATGAAACATTATCTAATGCAGGTGGTGGTGATAATAAGAACAAGCATGACATAGAGCATACCAATAAATATGGCATCAGCACTTCATCCAAATAATACAGACGGATGTGAGACTTCAAGTAAGACACAGAAGATTCCTTGGGAAGAGAAGCTTGAGGAAGCTAGAAAATATAAGGCATCGGGAAATGAATTTTACAACTTAAAGATATACAATAAGGCAGTCAGTAAATACCACCGTGCCTTGTTATATATAAAAGGTATAGAAAATTCACTGGAACAGCATCCTCTCGTAGGCCAGCAGCTGGGAGCTGCTGATAAGCTTACATCTGAGGCAGAAGCTGAGCTGAAAAAGATGAAGATGGCATGCTACAATAATTTAGCGGGTGATTATAAGTTTTATTCGAAAAAAATCTTGTGTCAAGGAATGTCTACTGAAGCTACTACCAATTAGTTTTATTTAACACATTAGGTTAGACTTACATTATATGTCAGTGGTGTAGTCAGGGTCGTGCTCTGAGACGAATGCTTTAACACCCCCCTCGATTTCAAAACATTCCAGGGACGGGGCAAGTCCCCAGCCCCATATAAAAGCAAAGAAAGCCGATATTGCCTAGAGCACCTACGTTAAATAACTTTTTGGCTACACCAGTATTATTTTTTTTTACACTAAAAATTCTCCTGATTGATAATTTCGTCTGGTTTCCCATCGTGGCTACAGCCCTGTAATTATGCAAAGTACACTTTTTACTGACGATACTAGTGGCCATCTAGGATTTGACCTCATTGTGACCTTAGCTCATCATAGATTATGTGAAACATTGTTTTAGTTCAATAAGGTCGTATATCAGCTATTTTAAAAACCTTTTAAAAATTTAACACACCGTCGCTGACACCCATAACCAGGGGACTTTTAATATGTTGATCAGATTAGCAATATGTGAGGGACTAAATTGAAAAAAATATCTGCTAAATATATTTGTTATTCATGCTTTTGGGCCAAATCAGACCTATGTAATATAATCCCCCTGGACTAATTGTAACGTTCTACTGGATACCCCATGAATGGTTATATATAAAATTCATGTTTTGAATTGTAATATAATTGAATGTATGAATGTATACGTATTATGTTTATGAGCATATATACATTATGTCTATTAGCATAAACTGTGGGAATGTTATGCCAAAATTAGTTTAGTAAATTATATTTATCTTGTACAGCATGCTTGCTGCTAACTCCAGAACCACCGTACAGAAAAATTGTGCAGCATTGTGACAATGTGCTTGCCGAAGCTCCAACAAACACAAAAGCTATGTACAGGAAAGGAGTTTCACTATATAATCTGAATAAAATAGAGGAGGCGCATGATATTTTGGTCAAAGCTCATGGCCTCCCTGGAGGTCAGAAAGGTCAGTCCACAATTTATTTAAAGATTTTTGTTACCTTGCTTTAAAAGGACATTTGATTTGTGGCTTGAACGTGAAGGTTTAGTTGTTGGAAAAACACCCTGTGAGCTGTCTCTGTGTGTGTCGTTTGTGCACAACGGTTGTCTGCGAAAGGGGATTCTGGGTCGGCTCTTAGTTGGTTCTCAGCGATGGGCAGTGTCCAGCATTGGATTAGCTTTGGATCTGCTCTCGATGGCACCTCGCACGTGTGTGAATTGTTGTAGTCCAGGGGCGGATCCAAGGGGATGCCCGTGCTTTGGGGGGGGGGTAAAATTTATAATCCTATATAGGGGTTTCCTTGTGAACTGGTTGAACACTGAGGGACAAACATTACCCAATATGCCTTAAATGGCAGGAGAAAACCTTTAAAAATCAAAATTTCCCCCTGGTTGGGCTTCTCGGACCCCGCGCTGCAGTGAAATATTCCTTTGTCAAGTTTGAAACCCCCCGTCAGTGAATAGCAATATCCGCCCCTGTATTCTGTGAGGTAGGCCTATTGGGGAGATATGACTAGATGCCGGCCCATCGGATGCTATGCTATGTAATATCACTCTTGTGATAGTACTTGTGGAATTAAGTTGAACAGTGTGCTCTGGTGTGATTCTGTGAATGAAGTAATGAAAGGAGTAAATCTATGTGCTATAGCAACGTCTTGTGTCGTTCTCTGTCCAGAAACATTACTTTATCTTCCGTTTTAATAGCCTACATCCTGGAATGTTGAATAATAAGCCCTGGCGATTTGGAGCAACGTTCCGCAACGCAACGTCTTCTGGGGATTTTTCACTGTTTTTTTAAAACATTCTGGACCAAGTAACCCATGTTATTTTATCCCAGACTGATCAATGGAAGGGTGACTCAGCCTGTCACATGGTGTTTATTCAGCTAAATGCCACCATTATTCAGATGTTATTTAAATAGGGGGATACTTGAGCCAACTTTTCTAGGGGTATTTTTTATTGGGGTGGGGTATGGGGGGGGGGGGGGTCGGTTTTTAACAATAGCTGCTTACTCTTTCAATGTATGTATGAAACTTTTCAAAGCATTTTTAATTAAAAAAGGTGGCTATTGCAATTGAAGTTCGGCGGCGTCGGCGTTAACATTTACTTGTGGGCGCAATAACTTGAAAAGTTTTTCATGTATCATCTTCAAATGTGTTATGCATGTTGCTAATAAGCAGTTCTCGGATAAGTTCAATAATGGCTGAAAAAAATTTAAAATGGCCGATTTATTGTGATTTTTCGCATTTTACATCAATAATTTGACCTTGTAGCTGCAATAATACCTCCAATTTCAATAATAGCGGCAGGCTATTGTCGAGTGTGCTCTTGTTAATGTATTTTTTTCTCGGACGAGAGGGAGGTATGAGGGGGTTGAAGCAAGTAAAAGAATGAATAAGATAGTTTACTTTTTCGATCTTCTAACTAAATCTTGAGCTAGTTCAAAATTGAGTTTGTCTTTGTATGGTACTATTATCATCTGCTTTACAAAGCATAATGGTGCTGCTCCAATACTAATGATCGAGGGAAGATTTGTTTTCACTATATAAGGCGAAAACATTTTTTTAAGTGAGAAAGTTGCGTGAAAACCTTTCTAATCTTCTTGTTTCCAATTGCCTGTCACTTAAAATAACTGCAGGACATTGTCCTCTTTAGTGAAAACGTCTACTTGTTTTATTCACAGATCCAGCCATCCGTAAACACTTACGTTTATGCGAGGAGTCTATATCAGCAATGGATCAGAAAATGAAGCGTACATATCAAGCTATGTTTGAACAACCCACTGTGGATAATGGTGCTAGTGACAGATCTACACAGTCTACTATCTGTAACGTGAATGATGACAAGAGCTCGAACACTAACGAAGTTTGTGCATGATAATGTATAAAAGTTTTTCTGCATTGAATACATCATGTTAGGTAATGATAATATTTTATTCTCAACCCAGGCGGGAATAATGTAGACTAGTAGGCCTGATGTCTTGCTTGTCTGATTAATGATTGAGTTGGCTATCGACAAATTCTATACGTGTAGGCCCAGTGACTTTATTCTGGTGACATATCATCTTAAATCCAACAACAGAAAGATACCGGTACTGGTGTTGATAGCTATTCTTGTGTGTGTTTATAACTCCATAAGTATATTTATTGTTAGATAGGGGCCTACATTTTATTGAATCATTAAAGTTAAAACCAATCTTACACTTATTTAATACTTTTGATATAAAACAATAATAATAAGCTCCTTATAGCCTACATTAATTTTGTTACGATAGATATGCTCAAAAAAAGCTTATTTATATTCGTTTAGTATTTGTAGGCCTATATGGTAATACTTGGTCGAGTAGCCAGCAATGAGGGTTTTATTAATAAACTCAAAAATGGTTTGTATCAAAAGTTTTTTTGTAGTTTTAAGTTTCTTATGGTTCATATTTATGGCATTTCAGTGTTATGTATATCTATTTTTAACATGGCACAGCACTAAGCTGCTCTTTTGACACATAATTCTATGTAACCTTCAAGGAATAGCTCACTTTAATATCGAGGCATGTATAAATCACTGACATCAGAACATGGATGGCGCTACACAGATAGAAGTTGAACGATGACAAGACGGAATACCTACTAATAGGCCTACTGGCATTTGCTAATTCTAGTAAGATTACTGTTCAGCCTATTCAAATTGGAGATTCCGACATAACTTCAATTTTTGCTACCAGAAACATTGGTTTAGTGTTTGACGACAGGATGGATAGAGGAATGCAGATAGTTGAAGTATGTCAGCCACAGACACTTGTGTAGTCGCTAGTCTTATCGCGCCTTGACTATTGCAGCTCTATCTACCATGGGCTTCCTAAATATCCAATAGCCAAATTACAGCGAGTGCACAATTCAGCGGCCCATCACATACACACCATATCGTGAACACATCACCCCCGTGCTAATACAGCTCCACTGGCTGCCAGTTAGTATTAAGCGAGTGACATACAAACTCTTGCTTTTGACATTCAAAGCCTTTTACGGGCTTTCGCCGTCTTACCTCTGCAAACTGATTCAAAAGCAACAGTCGAGACATTCTAGAAGGCGGGCCATGCACATCCTTCTCGTACAACTGCGGTCTGCTACAAAGGCTTTTGGAGATATGTCATTTGCCGTAGCAGCCCATCGTGCATGGAATGGTCTGTCACCAGAAATGACAAAACAGACGAGCATAATTTCAAAACGTCTCTCAAAACAATGCTGTTTAGAGAATCCCACATGACTAGCTATATGCCTCACGCACTTTAAATTTGCGTAATGCCTGCGCCATATAATCCTATGAGATATGGCGCAATATAAATATATTGTGAAAAGTTACTTGCATGAAAGGAAACAATATGGTCAGATAATGATGCACATTCCAACGTTACACTTACCTCTTGTGGAGTACCTCAAGGTTCAATTATTGGCCCTTCACTATTTATTATATTTTTAAACGATATGGTATTAACAAGCAAATACTTTAAATTTATAATATATGCAGATGATACAACACTGATGGGGAATTTAAATAAATTTGATATAAAGAAGGAATTATCAAAATAATCTTTATGGCTAAAATTAAATCGACTTTCCCTGAATGTAAGGAAATCGAAATTAATGATTTTTGATCACCCATGTGAAAAAATACTATTCGTAGTTAAGAAATAAATAATAAAAAACTTGAACACGTGAATCGATTCAATTTCATTGGTCTAGATATAAATACACAAATTAGCTGGAAAGATCACGTAAATACAATATCAAATAGAATTGTTAAAACTCTATGTATAATGAACAAATTGAAATATGTATTCCCACAAAGTGCTCTAATATTACTTTATTATTACTTTATTATTCTTTAATACTCCTTATACCCCTTATCGGGCGAGCGAAGGAGAACGCTCTCAATAACCCACCATGCCCTATCACCCCCACCCTCATATCATCATCTGTACATCATTCATCTCATCAATTGACTACAACGTTTTTATCGTATTATAATGTCACTTAAAGGGACTGGCCCACGCTAAAATCATCATAAAATCGGTGTTTTTATTTCGGGTTCTTAATATGACCATATGATGTAAACATGTACATAGACTAGAACTGCAAATTTTTGTAATTTTTGTGCTGCGCATTCACCAGTTAGGCTAGATATAGAGACGAAATTCCTGATTCCTAATTATTGACAACCATGTCAAAAATAGGAAATGCGGGAATTTCGTCTCTATATCTAGTCTAACTGATGAATGCGCAGCACAAAAATTATAAAAATTTGCGGTTCTAGTCTATGTACATGTTTACATCATATTGTCATATTAGGAACCCGAAATAAAATCACCGATTTTTTGATGATTTTAGCCTGGGCCAGTCCCTTTAAAAGACCTTTTGTGCCGAAAAGTGACGTAAAGCAATGATTTACTACTACTGCTACTACTTTAATTCTCCTACATATAAATCATTGCATACCAAACACACAAAATCTATTCAAGTTACAAAAAGGTGCAGTGAAGATAATAAGTCGCTATATTAAGCCACACAGATCCCATCTTCCCGCATTTAAAACTCCTGATGGTCAATGATCTATACACACTTTTTCAACAAATTTTATTTTAAACTTACTAAACAATTACTGCCACAATATTGTTATTCATTGGATTTAAAACCAAATCACGATATTCACCTTCATAACACTAGGCAACGACATAATTCACATTATCAGAGTAGAACACAAATTTGCAAAAAGATGTAGCCTATTAGATATCAATTTCCCAGTCAAATAAATGTAACTACAACTCAAACTAGATCTTATATTTGCATGGCCAGTATGAAAGTCTCCACCTTCCAAAATTAAAAGTTTATTGCGAATGCAGTAACGATGGGGTTATATAGCATAAGTGTCATTGTGGCCAGCTTGGATATGCACATTAGCTGATTTTTTAACTCAACCAAGGTGTTTAGAAAAAAAATTGCGAAGATCGGATGAATATTGGCGACTGGGGAGTGTTTACGTCGATCTTGGATATGCAAATTAGCCCATGGCGGCCATGTTGAATATGCAAATTTGCTGATTTTCTAACTCAGACAGGATAATCCATCAGAGGGTGTTCAGAAAAAAAATCGCGAAAATCGGAGGAATATTGGCGACTGGAGAGCGTTTACGTCGATCTTGAATATGCAAGTTAGCCCATGGCGGCCATGTTGAATACGCAAATTAGCTGATTTTCGAGCTCAGACAGGATAATCAATCAGAGGGTGTTCAGAAAAAAAATAGAGAAGATCGGATAAATATTGGTGACTGGAGAGCGTTTACGTCGATCAACGATATTGGATATGCAAATTACTATCTTGGATGTGCAAATTATCTGATTTTCGAATTTAAACAGGATAATCCATCAGAGAGTGTTCAGAAAAAAATTCGCGAAGATCAGATAAATATTGGCGACTTGAAAGCGTTTACGTCGTAAAATTGTTGAAGAATAATAATAATAATAACAACAATATAGACAGCACTAAAACACTACGTCTCCGCCACGTAGTGGGTGGAGACTTTACAGACAAAATAAACACTGAAAGTTTCAGTGGATTCAGTAATTCGCAAAAATTTACCTGGTTTTAAAATATCCTTACAGCTGTACTGTATTAATTTGTTGTGTTTGCAATCACATAATATGCCATTTTGGCTAAGATATTCCATTTTAAAAAATTCTAATACATTTTCCCCTAATTAAAAAAAAATATATCCTTTATTGACTCAAAACCAGTGGTTTTGCCAATTTGCGTGAATTTTCATCATCTGGGGTCAGTGGTTCAAATCAGAAGGGTTGCATGTTCGTTTCGAGCGTCTGAGGTCACCAATATGGCAATATAGAAGTGCTTTGCTCCTCTATCTTTCCATTAACTCTTCCGTCTGGACGATGGTAATAAATAAGTCCTTTTAATTCATTATTCTGTTCATTCTTTCTTTATTGTAGTCTAGACATTCAATAGTGCACACAATCCCCAAGCAGAGTGCGACGACCTAACGCCATGCGGCTTGGCCCTGCAGTAGAGACGGAGCGTCCAGACGACAAGTCAAAAGGCATTATCGGCTCCCTGGTAAACTAGGCATTTACTGCTTTTTAATTGGCTCTTCCTGCCATAGCACTGCCAAAAGGCCGTATTTGCTCACTTGTAAAGCAAGTATATACTTCCTTTACGCTGATGTCACTGCCTCCTTCTTGTTTGTAACGGCACTTTTAATAGACAGTATCTGCACACTTGTGAAATAAGCAGATACTTGGTTTTTCTGTGAGCAGAAGCGTTCTATGTCATGCTGGTTCTAGGTAGTCAACATGATCCAATGGTGGGTAAAAGTTGTGCCATCATTTACGACACTGTTCCAACATTGGACCAACATTGTGTCAGTGTATCGAGTTGCCGGTGTCTCTACAAAAACGAGACGTTTATTAGCCAATGCTGTTTAACTGCTGAGCCATCGCCGTAGACAATGGGCCAGCCTTAAGCTAGCATTGGATAAACGTTTATCGCGTTAAGGCCTATATATTGGTGGACTAATGCTGGGATAATGCTGGCCCAGTGTTGTAAACGGCGGGCCACCATTAGGCTAACATTGTGTGAGCGTCTGGAGATTGCTGATTGACTGTGACCAAACCCAGTTAACTCAGGCATTGACCCAATGTTGTTTTTATGTCGTGCCGACGTCGAAGATGTCGGTCAATAGTAGAACAACATTGAGTCAATGCTTCGTATTTGCTGTGATAAGTGTTCTCGCAGGTGGGTGTCACTCTGTCACGGGGTGCTACCCCCCCCCCCCCCCACTCTCCCACCTCTCTAAATAGATTTTTGGACTTAAAAATTGAAGGCAATGGAAATTAATATAATTTATACACTTCTGGCCTGAAATATGACCGAATAACAACTTTTATTGCAATGCCCGTTCGTTTAGTTAAGTTAACCCTTTCATTACGAATATCTGTCATGAAAAAGGGACAAAGTATGTTAAATATACATTTTTTAAAAATATAATTGTCATTAATTTAACGTTTCTGGGCTATATCATCATATTATAGTTCTTCAACCAGGCATTTTGAGTGAATGCAGGACGATTCCGTGTCCTAATGAGCTCTGGCCGCCACCATCTTTTGAGCATTGAATACTCTGTCAAAACAAACGCTTAGCTACTTAATTACATGTAAAGAATACGCAGTGCCTGACTTATACAGAGTACTTGCGGGATTCCCACAAAAAAAATAAAACTGGCCCGACATCATTTTATCTGTGCATGTTTTTGACGCAACAAGGTAATTTTAGTGGGCCATAAGATTTTTCAAGACAAGTTCTAGGCCCCGGCTAAATAATAACAGATCGGCTGCTGAATTAACCATATAAAAAAAAATATAATATATTTTCTGTGGAGTTAACTACCAAGTCATTACCAGAGAATCTTTTTAAGTTTCTGTTCCCAATGTTAGACGCCTATTTTTCCAAGCAGGAAAAATATTATTTATATGGGGGTATTTACTGTTGGTGGTGCCGTCAATAAATGCCCATTATGGCCCACACCGTCAAATTGTGAGCTGTGTATCGCTGCATTAGTTTCAAGATTTAATTTAGTATTCAGCGTTATTAGAACAGAGTCAAGGCTCGCCATCCCATGATCCAAAACATATAGGCCTATTGCTTACCAATACAATTTAAAGGAAGTATGGCAGAAAACGAGCTACTAAAACCATATAGTTGAAATGTTGCTGATTCCAACGAAATATTGGACTGTCACCTGATAAATCGGTGGAATGTCAGATTTAGTACCATTGCCAATATCTCGCAACATTGTTGGGGTAGGCCTATTCCTGTTATGGTAGCAGGTAACCTCGCCACAAGTTAACCTCGCCACAGGTAATCTCGCCACAGATTTGATAACCTCGCCACTAAAGGCTGAGTTGCCTCACCACAGCTTTGGTAACCTTGCCACAGGGGGCTAAGTAGCCTCGCCACAACTTCGCCACACCTGGTAATTTGTCAATGTATATTCAAAGGTTAACCTCTACCTTGAACCTGGTGTAGATGTCTATATAGGCAGAAAACAAGCTACTGAAACCAAAATGTAGTTGAAATGTTGCTTATCCAACGAAATATTGGACTGCAACATGACTGTAACCTCGCCACAAGGTAACCTTGCAACAGGTAATCTCGCCACAGATTTGGTAACCTCGCCACAGAAGGCTGAATAACCTTGCCACAGCTTTGGTAACCTCGCCACATGGGGCTAAGTAACCTCGCCACAACTTGCCACACCTGTTTTATCCGCATTTATCAATGTATTTTCAAAGGTTAATCTCTACCTTGAACGTGGTGTAGATGTCTATATAGACTTAGACTATATGTGCCATTAAAATGAACGGCAAAAAAATAACAAAAAATGTACAATTTTATGACAAATATTAATGGGCCTACAAATTTATTTTGTACAGCAAATATTGTAGAAAATTTGTTGATGATGACTAATATATTAACCCTTAAACCGCTGAATTAAATAGTTTAAATTTTCACACACTTCCAGTTGTGTCTCACTACCTTGACCCACAACTTTAAGTGAGAGAAAACTACTCGTATTTGTTTAATTTGTCATTTAAGACTAAGCAATTGAGAAATCTTGATGTTTAAACGGATATTAAACGGATTAAAGCGCCGTCGCGCTTAGCGGTTTAGGGGGCTAGTAAATTAGGTGTAGGCCTAGCGACAACAACTCAGGAAGGTGATGACACTGCCCCAAGAAGAGATCCGACAGGACCCCAGGAAGACAATGAGTAGCACTAAAGCTATGTGATCGACTCCAATAACACTCATAAAGGGTGTTGGCACAACACGTGACATTACCTCACGTGCGTGGGTGATGACGGAAGTCGATAGGGTCTACTTGCAAACGCTGAATGTTAAACCATTTCAGCGCTAAAATGTGTGTTTGAATAAAGTGGCAGTAATTAACCGTTATAGCACGAATCGTTACTACACGATGCAACCATGGATAACACGATGCAACCATGGATCCCCCCAATTTTTTTGCCATTTTTCCAGAGAAATCGTGTTATAAATATTTCAACAACCGATTGAGCATGACATTTTAGCTAACTTTTATTTAGCACTGCGAGTACAAAATGTATGAAGTATATCATGTGTAGAACAGACCGTCAGGATCCCAAGAAGGCAATTTTAGGTGCCAATTAATGATATAACCCCTTAATAGAGCCCAAATTAGTGATTAATTAGCATACCGAGTACACGCACAAAGACAATGGCACAGACAAGGTGGTTGGTGGTGGAGCCCGAATTCATCGTTCTGAAGTGTTAAATCCTGTACTTAATGAGCTTAAGAAAGTGTTTTATTGGTGCTAATTACAGATTTAATTAGCATAATCTGTGCATAAAAAATCTCAATGGCATGATATTCTCGGATATATAGTGCGTCAGAATAAACAATACTTAAATGCCAAAGCCTGTAAAAAAACTACTTAAGAACCCTTTAAAGATTGGGGTAAAATAGTAGTTTGTTCAATTTCTGCAAAATTAATGGTAAATTAGGTTACTGTAATACATATGTTAAAAACGGTGCAAGCCGTTGATGAAATTAATTATGTGTCATGATGTGAGGTTGGGGTGAACGGTGACACCCTTTTAGTCAGAAGGCCCGCTAGTCAGAAGGCCCTTTAGTCAAAAGGCCCGTTGGTCAGAAGGCCCATTAGTCAGAAGGCCCATTGGTCAGAAGGCCCGTTAGTCAGAAGGCCCGTTAGTAAGAAGGCCCGTTAGTCAGAAGGCCCGTAAGTCAGAAAATCAGTTAAGCTTTTTGGTCAGAAGGCCCTTCAGTCAGAATTTGGTCAATTAACTGGCTAACTGGGGCCTATTAAAAGACCCAGAATAAATAATAATTGCACATCTACTCTTGTATGTACATAATTTTTAAATTGTAGTCTTGTAAAAATGATTTTTTGTCAAGCATTTTTCATTATGTGCAGTGGGCCTACTTCAGAATGTGTGTGAAATCAACAAAATGTATGATGGGAATCGAACATATAATATAAATTCCAATGATGGATGAGATATAAATATATACTACCGGCCTATGCATATTTTATTTTCATGATAATGCAATTTAGAGCATAGATATACATTCTCTGAGACACCTGTAGCTGATATTTTGCAATGCTGTTGACAAGTTTCAAGGCCCCTGGGCCTCTTGTTTTAATATTGATTTGGAAGTTTCACTGAAAGGCGCTGTAAATCAATACCAAATATTTAAATATAACACTAAAACTAGTGAATTGCACATTTAGAATCTAAATGATTTCATGGTACAAGCAGTCGTGCTTGACTCGCATTCAGTACCCAAGGAACTACACAATTATAAGAAATTTAATGTTGAGATTATCTATGAAAACACATTTAGTACACTCGACTAGCCCTCCCTTATAATAAGTAAAATAATATCCTTAATTTCCTTTTTTTACGATTGATTTGTACATTTTACTGGAAGGCACTGTAGATCGATACCAATTATTAAAATTTAGGACAAAAACTAGCAAGGGACTGCACAATTATAAAATTAGTGGTGATATTATCTAAAAAAAAATATCTCTCGTTTAATGTAGCTGACCATCCCCAATTCAAAAAAATGATCTCACTGCTTAGGCCTGGATATGAATCTCCCTATCGTAAAGAACTAGCTGAATATACAAAACGTTTGCTTATAATAAAAAAATATAAAATGAATGTTTTGTTTTTAGTTATTTCTCCCTTATTTGAATATTTACGCATTATTGCCCAATTCTACTGCCACACTTCGCCATTTATTTTTTGTTGATCCCTTTTCTTTTACAATTGGCTAATATTATTGCCAATTATTGCGTACTTTGAAAATATTATATTTACTTTTCACTTAGTAATATTCTAGTATTTTTTAATTTTTTTATTATTGCCCATTATTGCCCACTTTGGCTAAAAAAAACATTATTGCCCAGCCCGGGTTTTCCCGGGGTGGGAAAACCCGGGCCGGGTAATATTGCCAACCCTGCAACCGCCACTCGTCAGAAGTCGTAAACCCGAGCAGTCCCAAACGGATGAGACGCTATCCCCACACATGTATAATAGCCTATTATGATTGATTTCAAGATTAATCTGTAAGGCCTATCATATTTCCTCTCATACCGTGGTGTTGTGTATAAAAATAATATATATACAGTTGTTGTTCTTTTTAATTCAAAACCAGCAAAGGGTGACCACCGTGCTAGCGACCATGAGGTGTTAACGGTGGTCTCCTCACTTTGCTAAAAATTATTATGTACAACTTTTTCAACTTTGTATTTCTATATGTCTTTTAAAATTATTGAACTTGAACTCGGATGTCTGACATTAGTACGCCTATGGCGATTAAAATGCTACAATTGCGAATTAATGACACTTTTATTTGTCGTTGATGTTTTACATAATGATGCTTATATATTTTTTGACGAGAGGAAGAAAAAAATGCTGTCAAGGAAGGACATTAAAGCCGAAAAAATAATATGTCACTTCTTTCTAGCTCATCCGGCCTTTAGGCCTAGATGAGCTAATGCCATCGTGTTGCGTCTGTCGTCTGTCCACAATTCACAAGAAATGCTTCGCCTCCTCAATTCTTTTCCGATTTCAATTTTGTCTAGTTTATTTGAAAGAGCTCGTGCATGTGCATAGAACTGCCTCATGGATTTCAGAAATTTTAATTCGTAATCAACTTGCCCTAATTAAGGATGAGCTTCTGTGTCATTGACACTCTGGTTCACATTTAAAACAGATATTTTTCAGTAAATTATTTTAATTACCTTTTTAAAATTTATTTTGTCTTGTAAGCATGATACATGCACGTCGTGCACGTAGGCCTACTCTTAATACATATTGCCAAATATGTGTAGGTCGTTGGTGAGATTCGTGCAGATATATTGATATATTAATTTTAGAGATGTGTGTAAGGTATGGTAATTAAAGTGTCAAAATAACGTTATTGCCCATTTTAATGTTAGAATAATGTTTAGAATATTAAAGTTTATGTATGTGCCGACAACGGCAAATAACAATAATTGGCAGTGTCCATAGGTCAACTTAAAGGTGAAATATGATTTAAAAAAATAAAGGTAGTTATTTTCATGATTCAAGGTAATTTTTAATGTCAAAAGGTCACTTTCAAGGTCAAGTCAGTGGCTGATCCAGGATCTGTAGAAAGGGGGACGCCCGGGGTTTTAGGGGCTTGTCCGCAAGATTTTTCTGGTAAATTTTAGCCAATTTAGGATTTTTTTAAAGTATTTAGCGAAAATAGATGGGGGCGCTGCGCCCCCCCCCCCTCGATCCACCACTGCAAGTAATAAAAAATGTGATTTTTACCAAATAGAGCTGGGAACATGTGTACCTGATTTCCATGGAATTTTGACTGGTAAATCCTTTTATTGTAAATTATGTTTGTGATTAAGGTGACCTGCAAGGTCAGAAGGTCAATTTTAAGGTCAAATTCCTGAAATATCATTTTTAACAAACATCAACATCTTTTTTGATGTGATTTTTACTGTAGAATCTATTTATGGTATTGGTGATTTTTGGTGATTCAAGAACATCTTCAAGATTAAAAAAGTTAATTCCAAGGTCAAAATGTAAAATATCATTTTTTGAAGATCAAAGTCTTCAATCTAAAAACGTTATTTCAAAGTCAAGTAAGAACAAGACTAGTGTAACACATATTTTTGGTGTGAAATTAAGTAACCGACCTAACTTGACCTACTGGAAGATCCATTTCTAGTATAAATTTAGTGATTCAACGTCAAAGAAGTCAAAATGTCAATTTCAAGGTCAAATGAGCGAAAATATGATTCAAAAAATACAAATAACACACAATTTACCGCCTTGTTTTAATTTTATTTTGACTAGAAAATCTATTTCTGGTAGTACTTTGATCCAAAGTCTCATACAAAAAAACGTTCCGCCAATAAAAATAAAAACAAGTGTATTACATATCTTTGATGTGGTTTTAACTGCATTTCTTGTAGTATTTTGATGGTTCAAGGTCATATTTGTGGCTATAAGGTTAATTACCTATTTTTGACTGAATATGTAGTGTTCTTCAACGCCTCCCATCGTCCTTCAACGCTTTTCCGAGGCCATTCACGTCCCCAGATGCTCTCTAACGTCTCCCAATTGCCCTTCAACACATTGCCATCTCCATTTAACACCTCTCCGTCACCCTTTAACACTTTCTCATCGCTTTTTAACGACTCCCCATCGCATTTATTTTGGAGCATACCATTTAACACTTTTCTGTCGTTTAACGCCTCATTGTTGTGCTTTAGCACAGCTTCGTCGTTCTTTAATGATTGCCTTTTAAAGCCTCCCTTTAATTCCTCTCGGTCGCCATTTAATGCCTTTGTGATGCCGTTTGACACTTCCTCGTCGCCCTTTACCGCCTCTAAATGGCCTAGTAATTCCTACCCATCACCTTTTAACGCACCCACGTCGCACTTTAACGTCGTTTGGTTGCCCTTTCTGCGTCTACGTCACCCTTTCAACTCCTCTTCGTTGGAATTGTAGGCCTTCCCATCGCCCTTTAACGCCTCTCGCTCACCCTTCAACGCCTCTTCATCGCCCTTTATTGTTACCCCATTGCCCTTTAACACTTTTCCATAGTCATTCAACGCTTCCTCTTTACCCTTTAATGCCCCCCCCCCCCCCCTGCCACCTTTACGTCCCTAACGCACCCCGTCACACTTAAACACATCTTAGTCTCCCTTTTATGCCTCCCCAGTCGAACTTTAACGCCTCTTCATCGTCCTTCAACGCCTCCACATTGCCCTTTAACAACTTTTAGCACCTCCCCATTGCCTTTTAATGTGGCTTAGGCCTCTCTGTCGCTTTTTAATGCCTATTCATAGAAATGTAACACTTTACCGTTGCCCCTTTCAACGCCTCTTCGTCATCATCTAACGCCTTCACATCGCCCTCAAATGCCTCCCTATCGTCCTTTAACGCTTCTTCATCTCCTTTTAATGCCTTTCCTTTTCCATTTAACGCCCCTGCTCTTTTAGTTCTAATGCCTAGTTATTCCTAGTAATTCCTTGTTAAAAATGACGTTTTCATTTTGTATTATGATGTAAACATGTCTATAGACTAGAACTGCAAAAGTTTTAAAATTTTTGTGCTGCGCATTTACCAGTTAAGCGAGATATAGAGACGAAATTCCCGTATTTCTTATTTTTGACATGCGCAACGAATTTTTTTTAACTTGTGCAGTTCTTGTCTAGTATGGACATGTTTACAAGTGTCGCTTCAACTAAACTGCTTCTTCATATTGCAAATTCATATGAAGTTATGCACTGTAAATAGTAATTTTATGGGGCTGGTCCATTTGCTATACAAGTGAACAAGGCCGACCGTTTATAAACGCCCGGGTGTTTATAAACAGAAAACACCCAGAAATGCGCAGCGAGTGCTTATAAACGCACGACCGTTTATAAACGGGAGGCCATTTAAAAATGGCTTGATCCGTACCTGATTATCAACCTACTAATAGCTCGAATTTGAGAGCTGTTTCATTTTTTTCACTTGAAATGATTGCAGTTAGCGCTCCAGCCTTTAAAAACATTTCAAGAGTTTGCATTTTTTAAGGGGTGACAGACCAATTAAAAAATAAGTTTTTGTCATGACCATCTACTTCATAATTTTATGAGGGTGTGTTTTTCCGCCGGGGGGAGGGGTGGGGAATATCAAAAAACATTATTTCCACTCAAGGGTCTTGTCCACTCCAATGCCTCTTTAGTTTATATATATATCTGAGGTGGCGCTTACACTTAATTTCTGTAACGAGCGCGATGATTTTTGGGTATATCCTTATCTTACAGTATATTTAGACTAAATCTAGATTTACTGAATGATTAGAGTAGTCCTTCTATTTTTTCAAACGCTTTGCATGATATTTTTTCCCACGAAAAGGGGGTTATGGCATAGACCTTATTAAAAAAATATATTTCAAAATTATTTTAGTAACTGCTCGACTTTTTTCAAAGGTTTTTTTCTACAGGATGTTTCCAATTATTATAGTAACCTGATAGAATTGATGTCACCGGATGATGTAGGAAATGTAGACTTACTGTAATAATTAGAAAATAAATTGGTCAATCTAGTCTTTAGATGTAGGATTTATAGGATCAATACATTTGATTTAGCTGTCCCTAATCGGATACTTGGCTCAATTCTTTGCCAACCAACCAATCTTGATCTACTAGTATACACCATTACACACATACCGTAATCACCAACACACCAGTGGAGTAACGGGATTCAGAGGTGGCGATCCGGCCCGCCCCTCCCATTTGTCAGCAGAATTAAGGGAAACGCATTACAGAAAGTAAGAATATAGGATGAAGCCCTTAACTGGCAAGATATGACTCTCAATTAACGACGTTATGACAGCCATCTGGGATTTAAGCATTTTGTGAAAAACATAAAGTAGGCCTATGCCAATCTGAGATACGACGAAAATTACATCTGTGGACCCCAAGGAAAAGTTTCCTATGTAAAACTTTACGGTACCAAACATTACCAGATAGCCTATATTGATTGCTTAGCCGATTAGGCCTACTTGCTAAACTCATATGTGCCCAACAATGTTATAAATAACACACCATCAATACTTGGAATAAGTTAGACTGAAAATCACAAATGATTGGTGTTGTCATTGTTATAGCTACATGGAAAAGTGAACAACATATACCGGGTATGTAGAGTAATTATTAATTTTATTCGTCAAAAACAGTAACAAAAATGGATGTTTCAATAGTTCGTTGTTGAACGAGAACAGTTCCCAAATAACATTCTTATATTGTAAAACTGTAACTAACTGTTTTAATTTACATACTGTGTACTCGTAGTGATTGTTTAAGTGTTTTACACTAGCCTGCCCGTTGTGTATTCATATTTTGTGCGCAATACTTCATGCGTATTAATGAAAGCAAAGATAATATTATATACCTGGTAGATGTTTTTTGAGATTTAAATGATATAAATTGTTTAAAAAATAATATTTTTGTTCGAAACTGATGCGCATAGATGAAAATAGATGACCTCACCTGAGACTTAAATTTGAAGCTATTTGAGAAATCTTATTATAAAATATGAATGATATATGAACATATGAGAAAGTTTTCAGCGCTGTGCCATGCGCACTAAGTCAGCCATATGCTGTGACATGCGAACTTTGTTCATATCATCTTCTTCCGTTTCTTTTGCTTCAAGCTCCAGCTTCCTCTTGAAATGAACGTAAGAAATCAGTAGTCCAATTATACAAATCGTTCCAAAGACCAGTAGAATTGATAACCTGGCTTTTTTGGCTTCCATTGATGTAGTCCCATACACCCAAACAGCCAAGTTTGTCTCCAGTGGACAAAAACTGAAACAAAATTTTATGTTAATGAAGCATAAATTTAAATTCTATATTTTACATAATGTTGATTTCCTAACTTTGGTCCAACAGATTGAATTCCTAATTTATACAACCCTTAAACATCTCCGGCAATTTGTTTTAGCAAAGGTCAAGGTCAATGTCAAAGAATAAAAAAAAACTATTGTTAACGCGATATCTTGAAAAAGTATTATTGGATTTTCAGCTTTCGATCCCTAATTAAAATGGCCGATAGCTGGATTTTCAGGTTTCGGTCGATAATTAAAATGGACCTCAGCTGGTGGCTTAATTTTTGGTCGATTTTTTTTAGAATTCACAATAGTGCCTTGAAACACAGTATATATAGGTTTTCGGGGTCTAAGATTCTATTGACATTGTCCGTTTTCATGTGCGACCGAGAACGAGGCTATGGCGGCTATCTTGATTTATCAATTTTAATAATTCGGTAATATTTACTGTTAAATGTTTTGAAATCTGGTATATAGGCCTACATGATTTCGTGGTCTATTAACATTGCCCTTTTTCATGTGCGATCGAAAACGAAGCTGTGGTGGCCATGTTCACTTAACCCTTACAACTATTTTTGTATAAACCATGGAGACCAAAGGGTTTTTTCAATTTGAAATTATTATAAATGTCTTAGTAACTCTTTCCTCTTCAATGAGGAGATCGTCTTTAGACGTTAGAATCTGCCCTCTATAGACGAAAGGCGGCACTGATAGGGCTAAATACCTTGACACCTCGACGTACATAGATATGCGGTATATATTAAATATATATACTTCGAGTATTGACCTTCGAGTATTGTTTGCACGGTATTTTTAAAACTAAATAGTTTAGCTTGAAGCACTCCTATTAATGTTTACTAGGATCGTTTGCTGTCGACTCGGCTTTTTAAACCACTAAGCAATGCGCATAAATAACATTACTAAAATGAATAATGTTGTTGCAACATTGTACATTTTATTAATGATTCTCTATGCCCAAAGTTGACATTATTAACGTAAAAAAATTAACATTATTAAAAACATCACAATCCCCAACTGGTTATATATGCATACTGGTATGTTTAAATTGTTTTCTTTAATCTGATAATTGCAACATGCAAATCGATGAATATTGATTGGAAGAGAATTGTTCAAAATCTTGTCAGGAAAAACCCTTTAATTTGAAAAAAATGTAGGCGAAGTCAGGAAAAAGTCAGTAATTTTGTCTTCGCCACACCCACCTATTTTTCGCCAAATAGTAAAAAAAAATCGCCTAAGTTGACCTAAATTTACCCTCAAACCCCCTTTCTTCAGCTCCTGGCTCAGAAACTGATTTGTACCCGCTTTGGGTCATGAATACTTTCCGTTTTGCTTATGAAAAAACAGTAAAAATTGTTTGTTTTTGAAATTTTGTGGCAACCCTAATTGCCAAAACATACTTCAGCAGATCTGAAAAAAATACATTCGACTGTTTGAACTTTCTCTATTCACATGAGATTTCGACGTAATAGCGAAGAACCTTTTAATATTATGTACCTACTATTATATTTAATAAAAACATAATAGGCTTTTCATACTCATCCTCAAATGGTCTGTTAAAAAATAATGAGGAAAAGCACCCGTACCGCTATATTTCGCTAAAAAATATTCGCGCATTAATACCACTCTTCTGAAGGGGGGGGGGGCGATGGGTGTCACCTCTCGTGTTCCCCCCTGGGCAACTTCATAGAAGGCCAAGAACACCATTATGACAGACGTATTATCAGTATTGTTGTGGTATTTTGTATTATGTGGAATTTGTTTGATTGTATTGTAGAGATTTATGGAGTTTTGTATATTATTTCTTTGTGTTCTACATTGTTTTCGAAATTATAGTAGTTTTTTGGTTGAAATGGTTCTAGTGCAGCTGCTAAGGAAAAAATCGTTAATTTTTTTTCTACAATGTTGAAACTTGGCAGATATGTAGAAAAATGCATACTCTTTGATATTAGATAAGGAGACATGCACAAAAGTGAGAAAAAAATCGGCAAAATCTAAGATGGCCGCCAAAATGGCTTGAATATATTGGTTTTGTCAAGTTTTGCTACAGTTGTTTGGAAGCATATTAATTATTGTGCAGTAGATCAATTTATAAAGGTGAGCACCTGAAAATATAATGATTTGATGGAATTAAAACAAAGACTGGCAATATTGAACCTAAAATAGTCGTCTAATATAACACAAAGTCCAATTCTCACAAACTTTTTAAAATGAACTTTTTTATTGACATGTAACATTCTTCCTTTAAAAAAAAAAAAAAAAAAAAAAGGGCGGGGGCCCTAGGGTAGTGGTTAGCACCGCTGCCTTTCACGCCAGAGTTCGGGGTTCGGTTCCCGGTCTCGGCGGTTTGAAAGAAACAAAAATGTTTCTTCCCCATCCACGTGTGAAAGTCAGTATTGTGGGGAGCCTCCGTGACCGAGAGGTAGCGTGCTCGGCCTCAGACCGCCAGGGCTCGAATTTCGAATCCTGTGTCTGGAGAACAGTGTCATCTCACCATCCTCAGGAGGTTCTCCTGGCCCAGTTTAGCCTATATGTGCACAAAGGTGGCCTAAAGCCCGATTCATTTCATTTTTCATTTCCTTTAAAAAATACACAAGAAAGTCCATATATGTACCTCTCATCGTGCCTGTGATAGAAGTAGGCCCCTATACATTTTCAATACTGTTTAAATGCTTTCTGGGGTACTGAGATGATGGGGTACTGGGATGATTGCTAGTAGTAGTACTTTTCGCCCCCATTCGGGGAGGGTCATTAGGGATCTGTTTTGTCTGTTGGATGATGTTACGGCATTTTACGGAAGCACTAGTCTACAGCAATCATCCAAGGGCAGCTGCAGCCTCCTCGTATCTGGCTATAATCTTCGGGCGGATTGCCAGTGGCGTACCCTGGTTCCTCCGCTCAACAGCGGAGCCAATGCAGCACCCGCATCAGTGCTGGCGCTGATGTAGGCTGTGGTAGCCTTAAATAACCGGCAATAGCGTGTTTGACATTAGGTCTCTCACGTGGGATGAATGGAGTTACCCAGAGGGAGTGATCCTTCCTATTGTTACTCTGGGGACTATCCGACGCGAGGATAGCGGAGCTGCGCAAAATGCCACAGAGTTTCATCATTAAATTGTACAGCGAAACTCAAGTCACCGGCCGTCTGGGCATGTCTGGGGGTATATCCCCTAGACATGCCCAGAACCCCTTATCGGGCGAGCGAAGGAAAACGCTCTCAATAACCCACCATGCCCTATCACCCCCACCCTCACATCATCTGTACATCATTCATCTCATCAATTGACTACAACGTTTTTATCGTATTACAATGTCACTTAAAAGACCTTTTGTGCCGAAAAGTGACGTAAAGCAAAGATTTACTACTACTACTGAGATGATTGCTAGTAGTAGTACTTTTTGCCCCAATCCAGGGAGGGTCATTAGGGATCTGTTCCGTCAGTTGCATGCTGTATTGCATGGTACGGAAGCACTGGTCTACAGCAATCATCCAAGGGAAGCTGCAGCCTCCTCGTATCTGGCCATAATCTTCGGGCGGATTGCCATGAGTGGTTCCTCCGCTCAACTGCAGTGCTAATGCAGCTCTCGCATCAGTGCTGGCGCTGGTGTAGGCTTTGGTAGCCTTAAATAACCGGCAATAGCGTGTTTGACATTAGGTCTCTCACATGGGATTTATATATGACATATATGCAAAATAAATTGCAAACGAATATTTCAGATGTACACTACAGTATTTGTGTGCTCGGGTGCAGCTTTATAACGCCTCAGTAAGATCTTAAAAATGTATACATCTATTCACGGCCTTCTTGGCGGCCATCTTGAATTTTGAACAGGTTCTAATGACTCAATGCCGTGTCTCCTTACCTTATATGAAGCAGCATATCATCCTTGACATATCTGCCAAGTTTCAGAATTGTAGAACAATATGAACGACTCTGCTGATATTTATTACTTAACCGCTCCACTATTCAGTGGTTTCTGTTTGGCATCTTAATCATTTTCGGGATGTCCGAAGGGAAAAAATGCCATATAATTAGCTTGTGGTTCTCACGGTAATGATGTTCTTCTTTACTCTCTAGTATCAATTTCAGTTCAAATTCTTTGTATTTTTCATTATTTTTGTCATACATCTCATTGTTTTAATGGTTTTTCTGTGCCATCCTGGTAGATAATGCAGGATGTCAGAGAGAAGCCATTGCCATACAATTAGCTCGTGGTGACTTACGGTTCGTTATCGCTCTGTGGTGCTCCTCAATATCACAGACCTGATTGCCAACTGTGGGGGCACTGTGTAAGACTTTAATTTTTGAGGATTTGTTCTTTTGTGGTTTAATGGTTTCTCTGTTCATTGTTTATGTCATTCATATTTATGTCAATTTATATTGTATACATACATTCATACATACAGTACATACATATACAGTACATATATACAGTAATTTTATTTTGAGTGGATGCAGTGTTGGTTTGGATGTACTCAATTGCAGCTTCAATGGACTCAGACTAAGTCGAGCCACAATTTTACTTTCCCACTATGATCATCACTGAACCCCGGCATTGGTCCTATTCACAAAATATTTTTACTCAAGTATGTTTGTTTTTGTTGAAAAAAAAAATATTAAGCATTATTAATTTATATTATTATATATATGTTTTGACACAGACACTGTTTTGTGATTTTCATAATAATAATTATTTTTGACATTTTTTGTGTTAATTTATATTTTATCGGCGCTGGCGATGTCTCAGGTTTTCAGAATGTATATATATATTCAATACAAAACTCGCTACATATAGTGCCAAAGGCTCTATCATGTTATCATCAATCGTCTTTATCTGAATGCCTTAGTGCGGACATTCTGTTATCAGTTTACTTTATCACATTTACTGTTCAAGATATGATATTATTTTAGTCTGAATTGTCATTTAAATAGCCATACTAGTCGAAAAAGACGCAAAAAAGATATTTCACTTACTTACTTACTTCAAAGTTATTTTGAATAATTCTACTTGAATGTCACTTACCATACTCTTCTACAAAAGCTAGACGTAGTGATTTGCGTACGGTTATGGTCATATATGTATGTTTCATCGTAAACGTGACGATTTTCTAAATTTGTTGGTAGGTGTGCTTTGTGTCATTTTAGCCTTTCTTTGATAGTTTAAAAAAGTAACCCCTGTATTTATAATGTAGAGATAATAAGCTTTAATTTGGTACCAAGAAACATAATTCTTATAAAAGCCATACAAGATTTGCTGTAAAGCAGCTGGGTCGCTTTGCTTCGTTGGACCATAATCTTTACATTGCAGTGGACCCACAGTGTTTGCTCTGCGAATCATGGCGACCCACCCACTTTAAGCACTCTTTGAAAAATAGCCCATTGACTATATGCAACCTTAATACTGTTGACTGATATTTCAGATGTGCTCCCTAAGTTCTATAAAATTTTATATTGTAATTGGCTCTTGTCATTATTATTTTTGGCCACCTGTGCTAATAATGATGCTTTTTCTACAAAAATATCATCAAACATTCACACTAAAGGCTGATATGAATATTATTCATATCCTAGTTTCATCATAACTGAAACAAAATCGATTTTATGGCGGCTATATTAGATTTTTGTGTATCAAGGAAAGTTGGGAAAGACAATTTTATTGCAGGATTTAATTCCTTGCCCCCCAAAAGACCTTATATGAATATTACTTTACTACAAACATGTGATCAGCCACAAATTTTCTAAATGTCATTATTCGCATTGACCGCCAATTTTAAAAAGTCTCGCCAAAAAAATTCATCCACACTTTTCAGAGGTGCATAGTGACCAATTTTCCCATTCAACCCTTAAGTATGACAAAACCAGTTCTGGACTCCACGGTCACGGACCTAGGATCGATATGACACAACAATCCGTTAAAATCGCTGTTTAACCTCAGCTGGCTAATATCAACTTTGCCGATTTTTTTTTATATTTGGTCTAGCCTGTATTGACCAGTAGTGAGAAAATTACTCATATATAATGATGGCAAATACCTAATTTACATAAATTCGATATTACCACCATTCATCCGTCTACCGATTATCACATTATATCTCATAACTTTGGCAGAAATGAAGAACATGTAAAAGGTGTCAAAATAATCAGGATTGAAATTTCAATACCATTGAATTATGTATATATTACATTGGGATTATTTTTTTAATACTGTGAAATTATGTCTAATTTGCATAAATTGAAGACGGCCGTCACCATATTTGCTGTTTATTATTTTATACATCATATCTTTCGGAGTGAATCAACTAATTTACTACATCTTGGTGTCGATTTGATGGTTTTGATTGAATCACTATTTTTAGAACATAGTTAACCTCTTTCAATGGCAATTAACATGTTTCACATGCAAATACCTGTGAATTAGTGTCGTAAATTATAATTTTATATAGGGATCGGACACAACTCCAAGACAATGGCAGCGTAATCACTGTGATGACATCAGAAAATAAAAAAAGTGTGACACAGAACATTTATTTGCATTGTTAGTGCACCAAGTGTTGATGGAAAAGTAATCGGGACCTACTAATTATAACTAAATATCAATAGCTACTGAGCTCGGTCCGCTGAGTAGTCAGGGACACTATCCACCGAAATACAGAGTTTTCGTAAAATGAAAGCTCTTTTTATCGGACACAAAATAGATTATAAATCTTAGGCGAATCCCAAGCTATGTAAGTCGTGGTTTGTTCGGATCTCGATTTGTTTGTAACAGTCTCTTTTAGCAATGAGATCTGATAGACTGGTCCAAGCCAAAAATTAATCCTAAAGAGATATAAATTTATATACCAGATTCTATGCCTATCAAGAAAATCCCACCTCCTCCCGCTTCCAGCCGCTGCAAGTTTTTTGTTAATTTTTCTTCTGACCGTTTTCATACCCTCCTCAACAACAGATAATCTTGTTCAATAATGTTATTGATAGATTTTGTCAATATTATGTAATTTGTATGTAATGATACAAGAGTCAAAGTTCATTAATATAATAATGTGAACAATTAGTAGATTGTTATTGATAGATTTGGTTTGGTTTGGTTTGTGTGAACAATTACTAGATTGTTATTGATAGTTTGGTTGATATTATCATAGATATTATGTAATTTGTTTGTAATGATACAAGAGTCAAAGTTCACATTTAATAGTAGATTAGATCAATCAGAGACATGTATAAAAATTCATAGTAGATTAGATCAATCAGATACATGTATAAATAGTCATAGTAGATTTGATCAATTAGAGACATGTATAAATATTCAAAGTAGATTAGATCAATTACAGACATGTATAAATATTCACTGGTTAATCCTGTTAACTGACTGTCAAGTAAATTTATACCTATTTTTGTCTTAGGGCTTCACTCTGTTACAACCACGTTCAACCACGTTTACATTAACAACATTTGAAGTGAAGCCCTTTTTATTTGTAGTCGTTTAATTTTAATTAAAAAAATTCCCCATTTTATGTGTCTGTTTTTTGTACGATAAATAAGATCCCGTGCGAATTGTTGTATTATGCTAAACTACCCATCCAAATGTCTCAAGGACATCATATATTAAAAAAACAAACATTTTGGCAGTCCGAAATATGTGTGTGTGTAGGGGGAGGGGGGTGTGGGGTGTGGTGAGGTATAGCAGTAAAAATCATAACATTTTATTTGGCTGACTTCAAGATAGAGCATTAAAAAATATCCAGAGGATTTTTACACATTTTTGCAACAGTAATGCCACATATTGTCATTGAATATATTCAGGACGAAACATATGGCAAGTTATGATTTTTTTTAGAAGCCATGAACCCTCCCTTAGAGCGCTGAAAGTCAATAAGTCTGTGTGTCATGAATTAATATTTGGATGGGTGATCTAGATACCGGCATAAAACGTCCCAGAAGCAGTTCAAGCACCCCCTCTCCAACTGTTAGCCATACACGCAAAACAGGCAGGTTTCACATACTTCAACCACACCTTGAACTTGATGACACAATGGATCAGAACACTATACAACAAATGATACACGCTTCAATGAAAAACTCTTCAGGTCCCGGGTCCCAGGCGGCCTCTAATACAGCTGCAGTCACCCCTGGATGGGAGTTCGGTCATGGCGATCAAACAATGCAAACCAAAACAAAGAAAAAATTCAAAACAATAACCCAAATATGTGTCTCTTTGGTCTGAAGTTTTTTGTGCCCCTCCAAAAAAAATATCACAAAGCATACTCTAATGAGTCCCTATTCAAAGTTTGATGAGCTTATACCAAAATTCACGCCGGGACCTAAAATATGGAAGTAGTCTATGGACTAGGCTACTAGGGTGGTTTATTAGTAAATTATCACAGCATCATAACCAGGTCTAATCTAAGGACACTGATAACACTAGTGTGTGTGTAGGGGGAGGGGGGTGTGGGGTGTGGTGAGGTATAGCAGTAAAAATCATAACATTTTATTTGGCTGACTTCAAGATAGAGCATTAAAAAATATCCAGAGGATTTTTACACATTTTTGCAACAGTAATGCCACATATTGTCATTGAATATATTCAGGACGAAACATATGGCAAGTTATGATTTTTTTTAGAAGCCATGAACCCTCCCTTAGAGCGCTGAAAGTCAATAAGTCTGTGTGAGATGAAAACAAGACCTGAACCAAAACAATGATCTGATATTTATGGCATTTGAGTGAAAGTCCAAATTATATACCTGATAGTGGGATCCAATACTTGCAGCTTGAGTAAATACATGCTGTCTAGATCATCTGCAAAGTAGATAGAATTGCTCCCGCTGGCATTCAAGATCTGATATTCATCATTGCTGTAATATTCAGTTGATCCAACAAAACAATTCTTATAGTTCTGTAAAAAAATCTTATTTATTAAGCTCGCTCCCTGGCCAATAACAATTTTTTTTTTAAATGATAGCAATTTTTGCTCGCATTTCTATCAGGCAAACACACGATACAAACATGTGAAACCTTCCATGCAACTCTTTACAAACTTGATCATACACAAAGCGTCGAATCAAATGTTAATGATGTACTTTTGAACTTACCCATGGTCCCCATTGAAGTGTTTTGTTTAATGCAGAACCGTCTGTCATTTCTGACCACGTCTGTGCTTTCTTTACGCAACCAACCTAAGGATATATTATGTTGTACATTTCACATACAATCATGACGATGTAGTAATAATGACAGAGTTTAAGCGAACGATTTCCTCATCTCTACTCAGTTTCGGATGCACTTAAGATTATTTTCCACATCACGGTATTGTAGTACCAGTTTTGTCCAAGCTCCCCAATGAGCCCACCGCGAGGGGGCTGGGACGCTTAGTGCAAGTTCTATAACGTCATCTAGTTAATTCACGCATATTGAGGGGCCAATATCTTAACAAAGGTTGGAGATACGAATTTCTACTTCTTACATTTTATCTATCACTTTTTAACAAGTTTTTCACAGAATAGATTGACCTACGTGGCTTGGTTAAAAAGTATTGACGTTTCACCTCCATTATTTGATTATTGAAGATACAGTGTTTTTTCTGAGAGTCAGATTTTCTCAAGGAGCAATAACATCCCATTAGAATTAAAAAGTATCAAGTATTTTAAAAGTTACACACTTTCGTAAGCGATCACAATCACCTTTGTCTCCCTAGTGTTTAAAAGGGGGTTTACCATAATATCACCTTTGGAAATAGGTACAATTTAAGAAAACGGATCGTCCAAAGCTTGAAAATTGATATAGATAATCGCCATGTCATGTAATTCCCATTATATGGATCTCAATCTGGTCCGCCAATAGGGATGATCCTTATTTTTGCTACTCATTTTTTATACTGGCGTGAATCAGCACAGTAAATTATAGCTGAATCGTGTAATGAGAGGTCAGCCGGCCACCATAATCGCATCCTTCCCTGAAGTCTCACATTTTGTTTTACAGTAATGGTCTAGCCATCTAGCACCGTTTGACAGATAAAACACATAATTATTGAAGTTAATAGTGGCCGATAATGGCCATCTTGAATTTGATCATGTTTACATTTTTCAGGCCAAATCCCTCCCATTAAACCCTACTCCTTTTTGACAATGGCTAAAATCATAAAAAACGGTATTTTCATTTGAGCTTCTTAATATGGCCATAATATGTGAACATGTCCATAGACTAGAATTGCGTAAGTTTTTTGAAATTTTTTGTTGTGCAGCGACACCATCAGGCTAAAATCATCAAAAAATCTGTATTTTTATTTTTGCTTTTTAACATGACCATATGAAGTAAACATGTCCATAGACTAGAACTGAGTAAGTTTTTAAATTTTTGTGTTGCCCATAGTTAATCGAGATATAAAGACGAAATTCCCGTATTTCTTATTCTGGACATGCATGTCCAAATTTAAATTTCATCCTTATTTCTCGCTTAAGTGGTAAATGCGCAACACAAAATAATAATAATAGGTGGCGCCATGCCCTTCTGGAATCCTAGATGAAACATTGTTTTGATTGAATAATCCATTTCTGCTACTATTTTGGTGATTGAATTTTCAAGGTCAATCTGTCAATTTCAAGGTAGTGTAAGCGAATATATGATTTTTAACAAATAAAACTAGGTAGAAATATGATTTTACCATATGCTACAAAATGGAGCAGGCATAATACATGGTTTTGGTGTGATTTTGACTGGATAATCTATTTATAGTAGGGTTTTATTGAGTAAACATCAAGTGAAATTATCAGGCGACGGAAAAGCGTTATAGGACGATGGACAGGCGGTAAAAGGCGACAGTGAGGCGGTAAAGGGCAATGAGGAGGTGTTAAAGGGCGACTGACAGGGATTAAACGGCAATGAGGAGGCGTTAAATGGCAATTAGGAGGTGTTGACGGACAATAAAGAGGTGTTGAAGGACAATGAGGAGGCATTAAGAAACAACGATCAGGCGTAAAGGGGGCGAAAAAGAGACGTTAAAGCGACACAATCAAGCTAAAATCGGGATGTGACCATGTCCATGGACTAGAATTACGGAAGTTTTTTTAATTTTGGGTTGTGCGACAGATCACATTACAGAGTTCCGTGCAATCTGTGCAAATTTTTATGCTAACATCATATTAGAAAATTCTGAAGATACAAAGAAGCTCTGGAAATCTATAAACAACATCCTACATAGATTTCCTGCTCCCTCTTTGCCTGAAAATCTATCACTGAAGATAATTTGTGAAAAACTTTTTTGTTGATAAAATTACTATTATTTACTCAAAATTTCAAGACGAAAATGAACTCCGAAACGTGCAGCCCCGCTCGACATAATTTTTTAATTGAATACTTTGACTCTCTTGGCTGGTTTACATCATACTTGAGCGACCGATGTCAACAGGTAAAAATTCAGGATTATTTTTCTGATGCGGTTTATATCCATTGGTGTACCCCATGGCTCTGTCCTTGGACCTATACGTTTTACCTTATATACTGCTCCCCTCAGTCACGTCATCGCTGAGCATGACGTACAACATCATCACTATGCCGAGGACACACAAATTTATATCTATCCGGTTCTGAAGCTTTAGAATCCCTGATTTGAAATCCTGTGTTATTGATGTTTTTACTTGGATGACAAATTCGAAGATAAAGCTAAATCCAAGTAAATTCAAGTTTATCATAATTGGTTCTAGAAAAAAGAGAAAAGTTCAAAGATCTATTCCCTATTTTATTACTTGACAATGACACACTTCCTGAAGCATTCGTTAGAAATTTTAGGATTAATTTTTTATTGTGATTTTAACTTCAAACGACAAATCTCTCAGATTTGCAAAATATGCTTCTATCACATCTGTGACTTTTGGCGTATTAGGAAGTACCTTAGCCCAGAAGCTGCAAAATCTCTTGCTCTAGTTACTTGACTATTTCAATTCCCTTTTGTACAATCTTCCTGACAGGGACATTGAAAGATTGCAGCGGGTACAAAATTGTCTGGCACGTGTAGTCTGTAAAGCGTCTCGTTTTAGCAGAAATAAGCCTCTTCATTTCTTCATTGGCTACCAGTAAAATACCGCATACGTTTTCAACTCTGTACTATCACTTTAAAGCCTTGCTTTTTCACCAACCTACATATCTCTTTAATTGTTTAGTCCCGCTTCAAAACTCAAGCCTGCTTAGGGGTCATGTCAAGTTTAAAAAAATCCAAAAATCCGAGAAAAACTCTGATTGGCCCCAAGCACCCACCCACCTATCCATTTTTTATTTTTTTGGAAACATAACAAGCAAAAAAAAACCTACAAAAAACACAAATTTTCTAAACAACAAACAAATCCGAGTTGGGGCTTGACCCACCCACCCACTTCCGAGTTTTTCTCGTTTTTTTCAACTTAATAGATCCTCCAAATTTGTTAACTGTTCCACGTTTTCGAACAAAATGGCGGTCAAGGGCTTTTGCAGTTGCAGCTCCCTCCACCTGGAATTCACTGCCGGTTAATTTGAGAACTGCGAGTACAGTCACCTCATTTAAAAAAAATGGTGCAGACTTTTCTTTTTGATTCGGCTTCCCCCCCCCCCCCCTAATTCTTCGGAGATTCGGCGCCCAGTTGACGACTTAAGCTTTGAAATTTCAATTTGTATTCTGCGCCTCTGAGCTCATATCTCCGAGGATTTAGGCGTTATAGAAGTTACCGAATTGATTGATTGCTGTGGCAACGTAGCAAGTGTGCCGAAAGCCTCATTTATCAGTTATCCTCGTATTTCTTATTTTGGACTTGCATGTCCGAGATTAAATTTTGTCCTTATTTCTGGGGGTAAATGCACAACACAAAATTTAAAAAACGCAATCCTAGTCTATGGACATGTTCACATCTTATGGCCATATTAAAAAGCTCAAATAAAAATACCGATTTTGAGATGATTTTAGTCTGATTGTGTCGCTTTTTTATATAATTATATATTGCACTTTAGCACCCCCTACTAAGAAAACATGATATACCTGTCACTCCGGCGATCGTTGTAGGCTATTTAAAAAAAATAGAATCAGATTCTCAGTGGAAATCAGTCTTTAATATTCCGATGAGGAATGGACAGTAAGGGCTCGTAATCAATAGCTTTGTTAATATAACATTTAATCTGCATTATAATTTGTCCACAACATAAACCGTAAGCGCGTGTAGAAAATTACTTGTTTTCCAGGGCATAATAAAAAAAAAGTTGTGTATGTTATGTTTAACATTTGCTTATCATTCTTACATTCTTTCAAATTTACCTTTGTCATGGTTTGTGTATACCATACATCTTGCCTGTCGTGGATCTCCCAAACCACAAAGTCTGCGCTCAGATTCTTCACAAAGGTGTTGCCGTCATATCTAATAAGACAGTGTGAAAGTAAAACAAGTGCGATAAATTCATGGGGAGGTGATATTTCCGAGAAAAACTTTCTTAATGTGGTGCATTGCACAGCTAAAAATATTACTCACAATTGTAACTTTGGTAGAAAATTATTGCTGTTTGATAGTTGGACAGGACAACCGTAGGTTTCGAAATTGTACAAAACATCCTGAAAAATATATATCAAGTATTTCAATTTGCTTACATAACAAAAAAAAGATATCTGAAAACTCGTAGTATGTTCACAATAAAGAGAGGGAAAATGTATTTTTTTAAACATTTCCTAAAAGCTGGAGTAACTACTGCAATGATTGAAAGAAGGAACAGATGTATTTGTGAATACCCCTGGCATCATCGAGATCATCGAGAAAAACTTGTAAAAGTTGTTCGGAAACGAACACAAAAGTACCCCTCCGTTACCTCCAGTCGGCTATTTTAAATTTGATATTGATCAGCAAAGGGTTATCCTTATGTAACAAAGTACAGTTTATTTTTTTTATTACTCTACCTATCATGCAAGGATCCCGAGATAACGAGCAAAATTGAAACAAAATGGCTACCAGTTTGCCATTTTACATCTACAAAATATGTCATTTGTTGTCCTTGTGTATCTCTGGACACTTTATTTAATATTCACGCTCTTGCTTTTATGCAAGGTATCCGAGATATTGAAAAAAACAAATAAAAATGGACGCCAGTTGGCCATTTTAGATTTTATTTCTGCGATTTTATTGTCATGAGTTATCCTTACATTTTGTTTTATATTCATGGTCCAGCTATTTTGCATTGTTTTTGAATTACATAAATATCACAAAATTAATCAAATTCATCAGGTTATTAGCTGACATAGTATATTTGCCAAATCAATAGAAGATCTGATAGAAACTTTTTCCTGAAACGGGCTAACGAGCATTTCTTTGTTAGTGGTCATAGTAATTAAAGGGTTGATAATATGGGGATCAAAATGTCACAAAAAGAATCCCCCCAGCGGTATGTGACGGCTATGAGAAAGAAGAAGCTGACAGACTTGTAGCTATTTTTAAAACAAATAACTGCGGCGGCGGTGGACCGTGTGGAATATAGTAAGCAGCCCGTCTCGACAGCCCGCCTGCTGATATGCACATAACTGTGCCCTTAGATATCCTGTAATATATCTATGGCTGTGTCCCCCCCCCCCCTCCCTCGTAAACACAAGGAAACGAACCTGCACTGGCCCAACACTACACAGTAGATCTGACGCCCGCAGATTTCCCCCAATTTTGCTTAGCCCAATGTTGCCGACGTTGGGCCGTCGTTACACAGGCAGGCGATGTATTGCGCATAATCACTAGCTGAAAATAGACTACTTATTTTTTGCTGAGATTTCTGTGATTTAAACCTAAATTATTTACGGCACAAAACCATCTCCCCGGAACTGGTAATATGGCACGTACTTCAGAATTAATACTACTGTTGTGTGGGAGGTATATATTGGGTGGCCAGACATAGTGATTTGAATGACGCGAACGTTCAATGAAATCTGGTTACCTTGTCATCTTCTGGGGATTCGCCATTTACCAGCATTCTAGCACTGCAGAGTACATTAAATATGAAATTGAATTAAGATAATTATATGTTAAGTTATTCACTACTTTTTAAACAAAATTAGAATCCAATGTGACAATAACTATCATAATTATGTTGAATCAAGGTCTGTGTATTAAAATTTAATGACGGTCATGCATTGGTAATTTGTTACTTGTTTATATGGCATGATTGACATGCCATGATTGCTGTTTTGATTGGAGGAGATGACATTAACTCTTGAGTGAATATAGTTATAATTAAGCCGGGATAATATTTTGTAGAGTATCAGGTTCAATGGTTTGCCACACAGAAATGAATAATTACATTGTTTAGTTGTTTATAAATGTAATTTGGGGATCCATTTCTGATTTGTTTTATAATTTACAGTTGACTTTTTTTTTAAATTGAAATGACATACAGTAATGCTTCTTCATCATCACACTCGACATATTACTATATCTTATTATTAGACCTCTCTAGTCTGCAGCTGAGACAACATTGTTGCTTAGACTGTAGAAACATATGGGCAAAATCAAATGAAAACCTTAGATGGTAATGGGTGTCTGAGATTGAACATAAGAAGCAAGAGGTGACATACATACTAACTGACACTGTCTTTGTAATTACATTTGAGATGTCTATATATAGCATCTTCAAGTGTCAAACCATGGTTGCGACCAGGTGACGGTTAGCTAGCAATTTCTAGTATGACGCTACGTCATCAGGTCCTCCTTGAACGCCATGTTGCCATTCGTAAGCAACATGCTGCTCTTCCAATATTTGGAATGCGCCTTTGAATTATTGCCACGTCGCATTTAACTCACCCAGGCCATTGTGATGGATTAATTATGTTTAACCCCTAAAGCGCGGGGATCGACTGTAGACATCATAATCTGATGCATAATTGACTGAATAAAAAACCCCTTTTCCAGAATTTAAAAACAAGAAAAAATGTGTACAATACGGATAAAACAGTAGAATGGACACGCCTGCAGTATAATGTCATGATATGGCATTATAATATTAAATCATGTTATTATAATGTCAGAATGTGGCACTATACCATAATGAAATGACAATTTGTGACATTATAAAGATATGATATAATATTATCTTGACAGGATAGTATATTTTATGTCTAAATATGACAGCATAAATCAGGATGACATTATATTAATGACCTGGTATAACATTACAAAGTCTGAATAATAAATTATGTGATAATAATGTCTGAAAATGGCATAGTGAGCAGTCACCTTGACTACTGTAATTCTTTGCTGTTCTGAAAACATACTACAATAGTTACGTGTACAGAATTGACCGTGTAGTTGCCAGGTCAAGTAGGTTCTCTAGAGTCTAGGCCCTGCGCAAGTCAAAATTCACGAATTATTTTTAAACTGAACCTTCTTAGTGGAACCTATTATGGACATACACTAATAAGATTAACCAATGAGAATTTACGGTAATTTATTGTAATTTAAATAAGCGATATACATGATATACGATTATGTGCCATCAAATATAACGTTTAAAAGTGAAACGAGGGAAGAAAAGATAACAAAAAATGTGCATTAATATCATGACTATTATTCAAAGATAAATATTTAGTGTATGTCTTCTTTAGATTGAAACGCTGCCCAACAAATACGAGACCTTCACTCAACGTCGATTCAATGTTGGCACACCGTCTGCGACGCTGGCCCAATAGTGAACCAGCATTGGGTGAACGTCTCGTGTTTGCTGGGACAGTAAATGGGTCTACATTTATTAAGTATGTACCTTGGAATAGTGTAGGTGAAATTGTCAAAATCACTGCACAGAACTTCTTCCTCACTTTCATCCCTACATAAATAAATAAATACATATAATTGCAGCATAAAATGAAACAAATCGGTCCTTCTTATCATAGCACAATTGCCGTTTGGCTGTTAAACATCTTGTTATTTTGGCAATTTCCGATTGTTCGAGATAAACCAAAAAATTAAGATGCCTAAAATGAAACACATCCGAGGAACGGTTCAGACTGTATCGTTCAACAACTGAATTTTGGGGGTCATCTCGGACAACGGTTGCTGGTTCAGACGAGGTCAAAATTTTGTCACGACAATACTTCCGCAGGTATATAAAGGACATTTATCAAATTAAAGTAACGTGCTTCAATAAAAATGTAGAAACAGTAAGCACTTACCCTAGAGTGGGATTTTTAGAAATTCAGAAACATTTTGACATGGGATGACAACAGTTGATGGTGAATTTATTTTATGTGCCACTTCACAGTTTAACTTCTAAAAAAACATGGAATAGAAAAGAGGAGAGAGCAATAACCCAACAAACAAGAACCGTTCACCAAGTAGCCCACCAGTAGCCCACCGTCTAATCAAACAGAAAAACAATATTGGGTTAAGAAATAGTTGGTTTTAACACCGTTTCAGCAAGGCCTCTGTCTGCGACCTCGTGGGCATCGAGCCTTGTGCAGTAAGATGTACTAGTGCTATAAGTTACTATAGCGCTGCGCTGAACTATCTTCTCCCACAGGACTTGCTACTCCCGAGGTCGCACTTGGACTGACGACCTCGCTGTGTCAAATCTTGCTGCCGGGAAGATGCGTTAAACGGGTCAATTGATAAACAGGTCCAGTGACTAGTGGTTTAAAGTCGGCTGATAAGTCTGGAGACCAGATATCTCTGTCTATTAACTCTCTATCTTTACCTTTCACGTGGATGTAGTAAATTTCACGTTTTATCTTATGACTTAATCGGTCACAATCAGACAGATTCAGAAACACAAATTTATCATGTCGTACAAGGCTATGTTATTAAATGCAACCATTAAGCTGAGAGACAATTGTGAAATGTATAGAATGGATTAAGAATTGTAAAGCTCCCGGCGAAGATAGTATTGTCATTTAAAAGATAAAAGCAGTCAAAAATGAGATCGTTCCTCACTTGCAATATCTTTTTAATAAAATGTTAGTAGTCTGGGAATTATCTAGACGATTGGTGTAAGCTATACTATGTCCCTTGCACAAATATGGTACAATATGTAATGTCGATAACTACAGAGGTATATCTCTGCTTCCTACTGTGAGTAAAATCTTCATGAAAATATAAAGTGAAAGATTTATAATTAAATGTATAATTAACATAATGTTGAGAAAGAAGAACAAGCAGGTTATCGTAGAAATTATTCTACTATTAATCAGATTTCTAACCTACAGACTCTGGTGTAGAAATATATGTGTAAAAAAATAAGGGTGGATGTTACGTATTAAGGGTTGATTTTTCAAAAACCTTCGTATTAATGGTTGATTTTTCAAAAGCATTCGATGAACTTGTACCTCATGCACTGTCTGACATGGTTCATGGTAGAGTATTGAATGTCCTACGAAATATGTATGAGGGTTTTAAAGCATGTGTACGAACGCCAGAGTGATCGACTGACTTCTTTTATTGTGCTAGGGGCACTAGGCAGGGTTTTTTGCGAAGTCCCATGCTTTTTATTTTGTACATAAGTGAGCTAATCAACATGTTAAATGAAGAAGATGTACAGGTGTGTTTATAAATGAAGACGCCCCGAATATAATTTTACTGCTGTAAAGGGCTGCTTGCTGATGCTATTGCAATGTGTTCTGATATGCCTGGTAGACTTCAGCATACGTTATTAAATGTATTGAGATTTGTTTGTGATAAATTGGGTCTGAAGCTGAACCTGTTGAAAAACAAAATATTAGCGTTTAGGGGTATTGTGAAATGAAATGAAAAATGGTTCTATGGCGGGAAAATAATTGAATGTGTAAAACAATATAAATATCTTGTATTATTCTTAGCTAGTCACTGACAAAAAGGCGTTATGTATGCTCCATACGTACAACTATACATGTAGCGGTTTACCACATCATATTTATTTGAACTTTTTTGAGAAAATGATACTTTCCATACCACTATATGGTTAAAAAAATTGGGCTTTAAAATATTCGGATAAAATAGAACAGGTGCAACATATTTTTTGTAAAAAAAATGCTAGTCATATACAGTAAACAAGGCAGCCTTAGGTGAACTGGGGGGATACCCTAAAGCAGTGCATTATCATCTGCGATGTGTGAAGTACTGGCCTAAAATCCTCAATATGCAATTTGGTTTTCGTTATGGGCCCAACAAGACGTCGAAGATGTTGATCTATTTATAGAGGTATTTAAAAACAGGGTTTCACAATTTCAGAAGAACAAGTGGTATGACGCCACTAGCATTCCAGTAAATTAACCGTATATATATCATATATAAGTATAGATTAGAGCCTGAAAGTTGTATTGTGTATTAGGAGATATTTTGTAGCTTTTAGTTGTTTAAAATGTCCAAGTCACATTCTAAGGACTGAAAGTGGAAGGCACAACAATACTGTATTAGCTCAAAGAATATGTACTTTATTTATACTCTATCGAAGACGAATTTCACTTGCGTATTAATTGTACAGCATATACGGATTTGTTTAACAAATTTATAGCTCCACATATTTCAGTCTCCTGACCCAGTTTAGCCTATGTGTGCACAAAGGTGGCCTAAAACCTCATTCATTTCAGTTAATTTCATGTTATTTCCACATATTTCAGATTCTCTATCTTCTTATAAAAAAATTGTCAAGTTAATGTATAAAAGACGTTACATGTTACAAATACAAAGTATTTGTTCTCAGAAATTGATGTACAATGGGCCAAATATACAAATAAAATACAGTAGACTCCCGCAAATGCGGTCAAGTACGGGCCAGAATTTTTTGACCGCATCGGGCGATAAATACCATCACGTGGCGTCCTGTTATTTGATATCAAATCAATTATGTATGTTTCAAATAATGAAATGAATAATAATAATAGTAAATATGTTCAAAGTTGATTGCAGCTGTTTAGAAAAGCTATGTTTTTTATTTAGTGCAATATTAAAATGTATTAAATAATTTTGCACAAGTAAATAAATAAAAAACAAACAATTTTTTTCAACATGATAGTCTTGTAATTTATCCTCAATATTGAACATAGAATGTAGAATGTCATCTAGGCCACGGTCTGCTGTAAAGTCTTTGAGGACAGAAACCGCTGCCATAGTCTCATGAAATGAGTATTTTTAATCACTGACAGACTGTCCCTTGCATCATCATCATCAGACTCTACAGCTGGTTGACGGTGAGATTTGCCGGCACTAGCTTTGATAAGTCTCACTCACGCTCGCATGCAATTGAGATGGTGTTTGTGTTTATAGCGTCCGGGCATGCTGGGAGTTCAGCCAGAAGTTTCATGCTGTCATGGGTCTCAGATCCGGTTCAATCTCCGGTCACTAAGTGTCCTCATCTATATCTCAATTGCAGGCGAGCGTGGTCTCACTTTATCCCTTAGGGTCAGTTCTGTACGCGTACGCGCAGACATGATTAAAGTATGGCTATGTGCAGCATAAAAATTAATGATTGAATGATTGCTCACGTTGAAAAGCGTATTCTTATATCGGCCCGTGACACCTGTTCATGGCTTCCCAATATTTATTTGTCATCATGATGGAGTGGCTACTCCGACTTGAGATGTCATGTTCGTGGAGTTAAAATTTACTGAAGGTTATGGATCTAATCATAGGCGGTAAATGGGAATGCAAGTTCAAAGAAGTGTTCCGATAAGAAACAGACAGTCCTACCTACCATTGTCTACTTATTCGCATTGTTTAAAGTGTCTGTACTAGAGTTAGGTATTAATGCGTGTCCTCTCACTGTCGACGCGTCGCGACAAGTGCGAGCGCGGACTTACCCCGATCATTAACCCTCTGTGTCCCGATATAAAAAAATTCTACGTCTATTATTTGTATTAAAACTTAACATGTACTGATAATTACATAAAAATTAGTGAATTGTATAATCTATATAGACACTATCTTAAATGCAAAGTTTTGAGTTGTATAATTACGACATTCCCACGTCTTTAATTATTATTTAAGACTGTCTTTATTATCACGGGCGCTTGAACCAACGCTGGTTTAATGTTGGCCAACCGTCTGCGATGACGGTACATCATTACTTCAGCACTGCATGCACACTATTTGCTGTAGCGAGATGCTTTATCAAGAAATAATCTGCCTAAAATATAATTTTTAATATAATCACTATTGCATTATTTGTCGGTTAATAACACCTTGTTATAATTTTTTTTTTAAATTGTGTTGTGCTTGTATTATCTAACATGGTTAATTATGCTTATTGACGATACCAGATAATTACCGCTTGAAATAAAATAGTTACTGCAGCATGCAGACAGTGTATGGCCAGAAGTAGCGGGATGCTTTATTAACAAACAATTAACCCTTAAACTTCTATATAACTAACGCAGAATTTTTTTTACAATAACAAATAATTTTTAAAATTATCACTATTGCATTATTTGTCGGTTAATAACACCTTGTCATAAATTTATTTTTAAAATTGTGTTGCGCTTGTATTATCTAACATGTTTAGTTATGTTTATTAACGATACCAGATAATTAACGCTTGAAATAAAGTAGTTACTGCAGCACGCAGACAGTGTATGGCCATAAGTAGCGAGACGCTATATCAACAAACTTCTATATAACTATTAAACGGATCAATCGTATATTTCAATGTAGAACATTTAACTTTACTTTCTATGTAGCAATGTGTGATTTGATGTTATCGTGAAATGATAATGAAGTTATTTGCCATGTTTATAATGTACGCATTGTACATGTATGGAAAACATAGGTGACAGTTTTTTAATATAAAAATTCCCTCTCAAAGTGGTCATAACGATATATTGAAAATACTCATTTGACCGCAATGACGAGAGTGAACATGCAATTTTGCCACAAAAATTTGACCGTAGTCCGGAATAGTGGTCTGACCGCATTGGTGATCGCCTTTGATATGGCTTTGACTGAGAGCGAATTCGGGCCGAAAAAATTGACCGTAATGACGATCTGACTGCATTGGTGATCTGACCGGAAGGTGAGAGGCTACTGTATTACCTTACCTTACCTATGTTATTGCTGACATACCAGGCATGTCATTCTTCCACAATTAAGTATGTAATTCACATGTCATGTGCATTAGGATAAAATAAAATATTATGCTTTGACACCACACAGCATTAACAATGATAAGATTGAAATAAAACCTATATGATAAGATAAAATATACATTAACAATATATTCATGGTAGGAGAGAGATCGGGGCTAGTTGAAAGAATTTTCAGAAAATATTAAATGTTACTTGACTGACACCATGTCGACTGTTTGTTGAAGCATCTATCAATAAAATGCAAGATGGCCATCATATTTTTGAAGAACACACAAAAAATGTTTATTGTTGGTGTCTCTAATGCGGTTACCAGGTATTTCTGAGGCCATAAAGCACCCCAGATATCGCTAAATGTGGGTACAATTTCGAAGTCAAACACTAAATTAATATCTTTTTCGACAGAACTGAATCAGATTATGGCGTCTACAATGGGGTTATCAGGTACGCCTGACATAGTGATTTGGGTCAGAAAGCACCCTAGATATTGCATTGTGGGTAAAATCATTTTTGACAGAATTGAAGCAGATTCATGACTTTGGTGTCTATTTTAGAGGTTTCAGGTACGCCGAATATATAGTGATGTCACCAGAAAATACCTTAGACATCGCTTTGTAGCCAAGTCAAGATGTCTGTGTAATTTGTTCAAGGTTAAACAACAAATTAAAATCATTTTCGACAGATACTATGCCCAATACATTGGTGTGGTCAAAATAATTTGAACCAGGCATTGTGGTTAAAATCTTTTGTCGGGGTATTTTTAGGTTTGTCCGACAATGATGTGTCCAGAAGGCAATATAGCCAGGAATGTATTGCAAAATCCAAGATGACCGCCATTTGTCGAAGGTCAAATAATATGGCACTTGATATCATTTTCGACACAGAAGAAGAAGATTCATGATGTCGGTGTCTAAAAGAGGGGTTTCAAGGTAGGTCAGATATCACTGTGGTCAGAAAACAAATTAAGCATTGCATCGTGGGTAAAATCAATGATGTTTAAGGCCAAACAATACATTGATATCATTTTCGTTAAAGAAAATTCGTGATTAGGAAAACATAATTCATCTAATATGACCACCATTTGTCAAATCAACAAATTATATATTTTTGCGACAGACTAGAAGCAAAAATGCAATTTTGGTGTCTTGCATACATATTTGATATATGCCTAACATATTGGTGTGGTCAGAAAGCACTTTGAACGTTTTAAAATCTAATATAGGTACCTTTTTTCTTTTTTTTTGGGGGGGGGGCGAATAAATTGATATCTTTTTCGACAGGATAGAAACAGATCCGTGATGTTGGTGTCTATACTACATTCTGAAAAAAAATACTCACATGTAGTCATGCCTTAATAACAAAAAAATAAATCATTGATAAACTGATGGTAGATGAATGAGTTGAACGTACCAGGGTCCCAAGCATGTCTGACATGGTGCTGTAGCCATTGTCATGGTTGTTAAAATAAAACCATGTATACTACTCACAATTTGTTTGCGAGTCACAAACTACTGAACGGTAACGGTAGCTATATTGGTCTTCCTCTTAGCCTGCGCAGCAGCAACAGCGTGTTTCTAGTGATAACCATTTTTAGCTACAATTAGTTGTACAATTAATCACAGGTCATCTTCTGATAGACATCAAATCATTTATATATCATGTGCGTCTAATGTTACCATATTTAAGTTGTTATATCTGTCGTAGACATTGTGTCACAGGTATACGACCGAACTAACTCAATCACACACACTAGAAATCACCTACAGAATGGATGAATGAATGAATGAATGAATGAATGAATGAATGAATGAATGAATGAATAAATGAATGAATGAATGAATGAATGAATGAATGAATGAATGAATGAATGAATGAATGAATGAATGAATGAATGAATGAATGAATGAATGAATGAATGAATGAATATATCATGAATTAACGAAAACACAACGTCTATATATGGATAAATAAATAAATAAATAAATAAATAAATAAATAAATAAATAAATAAATAAATAAATAAATAAATAAATAAATAAATAAATAAATAAATAAATAAATAAATAAATAAATAAATAAATAAATAAATAAATAAATAAGAGCACACTCGACAATAGCCCGCAGCCATTATTGAACTTGAAGTTATTGCGCCCACAAGGTCAAATTATTGACATAAAATGCAAAAAAATGCAATACATCGGCCATTTTGATTTTTTATCAGCCATAAATTGAACTTCTCCTAAAATATGCATAATAAATTTGGGAAGGATACATGAAAAACTTTTCATGTTATCGCGCCAACAAACTAACTCAATCAAACACACTATAAATCACCTACAGAGTGGATGAATGAATGAATGAATGAATGAATGAATGAATGAATGAATGAATGAATGAATGAATGAATGAATGAATGAATGAATATATCATGAATTGACGAAAAACACAACGCCTATATATAAATAAATAAATAAATAAATAAATAAATAAATGAATGAATGAATGAATGAATGAATGAATGAATGAATGAATGAATGAATGAATTAATTAATGAAAGAGTACACCCTGATAGACATGTCCACCAAATTTTGTCTAAGATGATTTCTGGTCACACCACTACATGTATGTTGGCCGTAACTGAAAATCATAAAATAGACTCCAAAGTCATGGATCTGTTTCAATACAGTCGAAAATGATATCAATGAAGTGTTTGACCTTAAAAAAATGGGGGCCATCTTGGATGTTACCCATAATGTAAGGTAAGTGTTTCTATCCTCACCACAATGTCGGGTATACTTTATAACACCCTTAGAGATTCCAAAAAGATATAATTGAACACTCTATACTATAGTTAAATATTGACGGCTTTGAGCTAAATGAACGTCATTTTGAAAAACACGTTTTTCATTATTTTCCCCAACTGGCTCAGTTCAGATTTGAATTTGGACATATTCTTCAATAAAACATTGTGCTAAACGATGTGCTAGGCTCTGTAAAAATACCCCTGTTTTTCAAGCAGACTACTTAGATGTTCTCTCTGGATCATGTGAGGGTCACACTTCGGGCTTGAGATGCCGTGTTTCAACAAAAACCGCTTTTCAACTAGCCCCGGTCTCCCATCACGTTTATCCCATACCTAACAGCCCGAATGTGTCTCACAGGATTACAGCCGACGTAAGCTTGGGTGACCTGCATGTTATAACACAAATACAAAATTCATTTTTTGTAAAAAATAAAATCAATTTTTAGCAGACTACTTAGATGTTCTCTCTGGATCATGTGAGGGTCACACTTCGGGCTTGAGATGCCGTGTTTCAACAAAAACCGCTTTTCAACTAGCCCCGGTCTCCCATCACGTCTATCCCATACCTAACAGCCCGAATGTGTCTCACAGGATTACAGCCGACGTAAGCTTGGGTGACCTGCATGTTATAACACAAATACAAAATTCATTTTTTGTAAAAAATAAAATCAATTTTTAGATGTGATTGTTTTGTTATTTTTTCGTTTTCGATTTTGAACACCACTTCTTCCTCTTCGTGCAAAAACCTATGTCATTTATTGTCATTTATGTCATCTGTCATTCATTTATTTGGGAAACATAAATAAGGTGCATCAAATGAGAAAACTGAAGACCACAAGTTACAACAGAACTTCAAAACAAATAACTTGTTTCTGCAACGTGTCTTTTTAAATCATATTGTTAAAACACATTTGTCAGAAAAAAACAGTGCTCGCTTTCCTTATATTTCAAAAAGGGGAATAAATTAAATACAAAAAAACATGTAAGTAACCTAATTATTCGCTCATTATGTAGGTATGTGAATGACAAAAGAACACTAACATATTGTGCTGGCGATCTGCATTTCAACGATCCCTTGGTCGGATAGAACGATAGCTCGAACATCCCCGTGCCACCCTCTCTGAAATATATATTACACAGTCCTGTACAATGTTGTAACATATGCATTTGAAGGCATAATAGTATTTTAGCATAGTTTGTACTTGTAGGTTTATTGATTTCAAAGCTCACTGTAACTGGTTGTAGTTCAAGTTGTATGTCTCGTTATTATCCGGTTGAGTCAGTGTCACCGTCTGAAAAAAAGTACAGCATGATAAGTCCGGAGAATACCATCAAATTAAATTGCCTAGTGTGCTAACCTTTTGCATCTTTTCGATTCAGATATTTTAACATTCTTTTCGCGGAACCTACATAAATTATATTGATAGCATTTATGCAAGCGATTCCCAAAATAATAACATATTCCGGTATAGGGGACTATCGGTAAATTGGTAGACACTCAGTTATTTAAAATAGACGCTCATTGCCATTGCCATTAGCTATACTTGTGACGTGCCATAGCAAAACCGGTCCTATGTCGCAAGATATAGAAGATGAGTTAGTAAGTGGCGTTTAAAGAGCCAGCGCTCAGGTGTCAAATGCAAATATATCTCAATTATTTAGGAAATCATGGATGAAACAAAATTTGGAAACTTAGCCCTAAATATTGCAAAATGTTGAGAAAATGACCTACAAAGTTTAAATTTAATAGACAATTACATGAACTAGTTCAAATAGTTCAAACTAAATCATTTTTTATATGAAATAAAACTAGGGTATCTTCAATATTTTGTACTTATATTGCTTTGAAGTTGTATTTCCGATCAGCGTTAAAAAAAAAACAGCAAAAAACTATTTTAACAAAACATGTCCATAACTCAAAATCTAAAGCTCCGACATAGGTCGGGTGCCGATGTGTCACGTCACACTCAATGATTTCGCTTTGGTTGGTCCGGCAGATTCTTCCCTGTGCAGATATGGGCCTGCTTCACTTTTTGTATTGGCAGATGACGTACATTGACCTGTTAAACATTCTAAAGCAGTGTTTCCCACCACTTGTGATATTGTTCATGGCGTGAAAGCTGGTACCATTGACCATATTCGTCACGTTTTAATACTTTTTTTGCAGGTGGAAATTGTGCTTGCCATTACATGTCACTAGAATGGTAACTCAAATAGTGTGTAACAATATTCCCCAGGCTCCGTGCTGGGTACACTCAAACTTACAACAGCCATAAGAAACATAAAGTACAGTAGGATCAAATGACGACAGTGAAATTGTATCTCAGTTCGACTGGTCCTTCACTAATTCTCCTCAATTTATCTGAGGCACATTGATTCCGAAGTTGTCAATAATACAACAAGACAATGAGTTGGGTGAACTCTATTTTGCGATGAGATAGTTGCACCAAAGTCTTCTAACAAGAATTTGACCCTCTTATGCGTGACTACTGGACAGCAGAAACACCTGCTGATACATTGAAGCGCTGTACCGTACTTCACTACATTAACACGTGCTAATGTCAAATGTCAAATAAAAAGCAATATAAATAGTTTGAGGGTGCTTAAATATATATCTATTTTATTATTACACTTCAAAAATATATTACCACACTTGGTTCTATATTGAACTTTTAGGTGATGCGGTAATTCTTTTTTTTTTGAAAAATGTGAATTTTTTTTACCGCATTTAACAAAAATAGTAAAATAAAAACAGATTTTTTTTAAATATGTCGTCTTTTGTGTTTAAATGCAAGCGCGGATGCAGATTTTGTGGTTGACGTGAGCGATTCACCGCCCCAAATTTTTTGTTTGTATATTAAAACCAGGTTAGTGCATTTTATAAAACAATTTGGCAAAAAAATTATGTGTGAGCCACCACCCCCACACGCCCCATGGATCCGCCTCTGTTTTGATTAAAAAAACTGTTAATATCATTAATAATACGTTTTGTAGAAACATGTGGTGTTTTTTTTGTTTAATAATTACTCGGGAAAAAATAAAGTGGGGTTGACAATGCTCGAAGCGAAGCCCTTACACTACAGCTACAAGGTGTTTCCCCTTCCAGTATGGATTAGTATACCATTGTTCAGCCTTGTACCAAATTTGATGCTTTTATCACATTTTGAACAATTTTACTGAATTTAGGGCACTTTTTATAATGATTTGTCGAAAAATGGGGTGTGAGTCACCAACGCACTACGGATCCGCCCTTGTTTTATTTAAATAAACTGCTAAAAGCATAATCAAACAGTTTTGTAGACACCTTTCGTGAAACTTGATTTAAAAAAATAATCACTAGACTTTTTTTCAAAAAATAAGGGGGGATGAAAATGCTCTGAACAAAACCATACGCAACAGTTACTAGGTGGTTCCCCTTCCAATATGGATTAGTATAAAGGCCTACCATTGTGCAGCTTTGTACCAAATTTGGTGCTTTTATCACATGTTGAACCATTTTACTCAATTCAGTGCACTTTTTATGATAATGTGTCGATAAAGGGGGTGTGAGTCCCCGACGCACTACGGATCCGCCCCTGTTTTGATTCAATAAACTGCTAAAAGCATTAATAAACAGTTTTGTAGATATCTTTCGTAAAACATAATTTTTAAAAATAAATACTAGATTTTTTGGAAAAGAATAAGGGGGGGGGTTTGCAAATGCTCTGAATGAAACCATTACGCTACATTTACTTGGTGCTTCCCCTTTCAATATGGATTAGTATATACCATCGTGCTGCTTTGTACCAAATTTGGTGCTTTTATCACATTTTCCAACATTTTACTAAATTTAGGGCACTTTTTTATAATAATTTGTCGAAAAAGGGTGTGTGAGTCCCCCACGAACTATGGACCCGCCCCTGGTTTAAATAAATAAACTGCTAAAAGCGTTAATAAACTGTTTTACTTATGACATATTTGGTGAAACAAATATTTAAAAAAAACCATTACTTGAATTTATTGAAAAAAATAAGGGGGGGGGGGTGAAAATGCCATGAACGAAGCCCTTAAAGCTGTATAGTGCAGCTACAAGGTGGTTCCCCTTCCAATATCATGGATCAGTATACTCTATCGCAGCTCTGTACAAAATTTGGTGCTGTTATCACAATTTAAACGATTCTGCCAATATTACTCATAATATACACAGAGGCATATACAAGCTACATTGTCTGTTTTCACTTGGTTTTTGAAAGTGTCCGAGATCACCACTCGTAATAACAATCCTTCAAGTATGAAGGAAGTGGTTCAATATGACGCTTTTTTTCAAAATAGAAAATGTTTTGTTCTATATGCTTCTAACAGCAAGGAATTTCAAGTATAATGCATCAACTTGTGACACTCTATTAGAACAAACAATCAGTCGTCGTATATGATTTCGTGACCCAAAAAGCAGACGCTCTGTTTGCTTGGTGTCTGGATGGTAAATCCATCGCACATTCTTTTTTCTGACACTTAGTGTACCAGGTATTCATTGCCACTCTTTCAGAATAGGAAGCGCTAGTTTTGTGGCTGCAAACGGTTATGCAGATACACAGATCCAGTCTATGAGCCGCTGGAAGTCGGGTGCTATTAATGAACACAGATGGTGGGTAATGTGATTGTAAAATGTGAATTATTTCTGACTTCAGTTTTTGCGACAACAACAAAATATTAAGTTCATCCATGGCGGCCATTTTGAATTTCAGTAAAACCTTAAAAAAGTCACCTGCACATCTCCATATCGTGGGGAATGTGATTGTAAAATTTGAATAATTTCCGCTTTTAATTTTTTGAGTGTTTGCGCCTACAAAAAAAATGAAGTTGATCCGTGGCGGCCATTTTGAATGTCAGCAAAACCTTAAAACAATTCACCTGCACATCTCTATATCGTGCGGAATGTGATTGTAAAATTTGAATAATTTCTGCTTTTAAGTTTTTGAGTTTTTGAGCCCACAAAAAAATTTGGAGTCGACCTCTGGCGGCCATTTTGAATTTTGAAATAATTTCTGCTTTCAAGTTTTTGAGTTTTTGAGCCCACAAAAAAATTTGGAGTTGACCTCTGGCGGCCATTTTGAATTTTGGAAGTATCTTTAAAAAATTACTTGCACATCCATATGTTGCTAGGAGTGTGACATTAAAATTACAAAAAAAAAATTTTTGCGCCCACAAGAAAACGTGACGTCTGATGGATGACGCCTTACGGAATCCTGGCGCAACTAAAATCCCCCTTCTCCTACGGGCGGGGGATAAAAATGGTATTGACAAGGTATAGTAAATGTGATCGAACTTGGAAAGTGGTCACCTTTTATGCATTTATCAACAGGCTGAATAAAGCAGTTTTTGTTAAAGGTAATGACCCCACGTGGGGCAAGGGGGCACCACAATGCCCCACGTCATAAACATCTTAAACTACATTCGGTAATCTTGGTAATTTTCTATTTTTTTTCTTGTATTCATGAGTAAAAACAGCTTCTACAGAATGATTTCCATCGTGAGACATTGTCCAGGGGTATATGGCATGCCAAATTGTATAGCTCCCACGCTGCGAATCGTTCTGTAGAATCTGTTTTTACATATACAAATGTATATGATGATACCTCGAAATTTTACTCAGATTACCAACTGTCAACGCATGCGGTGTCCACAGTGGACCACAGGCTAGTACATGTATTGGGACAAGGTATGTAAAATGCAAACGAACTGGCCAGGTGGCCATTTCCCTTCGCTTTTATCAGCAGTTCTAATATTGTTAATGTTGATGTAGAAGTTTATTAACTTTGCTTTGTTTATAAACTACATTTCTAAACTAGAAAAAATTGTATGTTTTAATCTAAATGTTGTTGTGTTTGAATTTATATCGCAGTATTATGTTTCTATATCATCACATAGGATGAACAAAATTACAATGTTTGTAAGGTTCAGAGATGGCAACAAGTGGGTAGTTTCTTTGAACGGATCTTTCTTGCTATATTTGCAGAAATTATTTACTTGATTAGTTTATTTACTGTTTCACATACTGTAAATACGAATTATTTGTTTTTCTCTGAACTGTTTTGGTGGGTATCCAGTATTTACAACGATGTGTAATAAAATTTGTCCTTGTGTCATTTGGTTTTGTAATATACGACATTTGATATACATTAGTATCTGAGTATATTTTTTTGCTTGATATGCTTAATCAACAGTCATATTTAAAAGTTGTAAGTTGTAAAAAGACTACATTTCAAACCATTAAAGCTTATTGTGAGTGACGAATTGCTGTGATCTTGAACACAAAAATGGTGCAATTGTACCCCCCTGCAAACTTCATACCAAATAAGGCCCCCGCGAAAAAGAGATGTTTAGCCAATGCTGTTTTACTGTTGAGACAGGGTTGTAGATGATGGGCCAGCATTAAACTAGCATTGTGTGAACATATATCGTGGTAAGGCCATTCTACTGGTAGGCCAATGCTGGCCCAGTGTTGTAAACGGTGGGCCACCATTAGGCTAACAATGTGTCAATGTCTCGTGTTTGCTGTGTGGCTGTGACACCAGAGAGGCTGATTCACTGTGGCCCCCACCCACCCTCTCTCCAACAACTGACATCTAGAGGAGTGTTATGCAATATAGAAGTTAGGTCTTGGCTAAGATATCTCTCTTCAATAATATCACATTTTGTATTATTAAAAGTAGATTTTTGGCCTTGGCAGTTAAAGGCATTGTCAATTCATATAATTTATACATTTCTAGTGTGTAATACGACTGAATAACGTCTTTTTTGCACTAGTGTGTAATACGACTGAATAACGTCTTTTGCAATGCCCGTTCATACATCATTTAGTTATCAGTGCCAATACGCTGTCGTGCAAAAGCAAATGGCAGTAACTGCGTACTACGAAAGTATACTGTTACTGCTGTTTGCCGAATTGTAATTGCAGTTTGTGCTCTGATCAAGACCATGATCTGCTTCTCCAGTGAGAGAAGTCGCTCAGCCAATGTTGGTTTAATGTTGGGCCAATGTAGTAGACGTCAGGACAATATTAAATATACATTGTGGAGTGCCTGGCGTTTTTGCCAGTGGTGACGACGCATTCAGTCCTGTTGATGTCATCACAGGATGTGTTGATGTTCTCGTAGCTCTACCGTATATTGCCAGTTAGAAACCGCGGTTTATCACTGGAAATATGTTTGGTAAAATAGCTAAAAAATCGACAGGTGCGGTTTATAACCAGACATTCTGTGTGAGCCATAACGATTTCCGGTGAAAATAGGGTAGGCCTATCGTCACCTGCGTTGGTGTGAGCTTTGACGCTTGACTATGAAGTCAATTAACCATCTGCGTCCCAATGTGAATAATAATAATATGGACATAGGGCTGAGATCGTCGTCATAACAGTCTAATTGGAGCTGTAGAAGTACAGTAAATGAAATGAAATGAATCGGGCTTTAGGCCACCTTTGTGCACATATAGGCTAAACTGGGCCAGGAGAACCTCCTGAGGATGGTGAGATGATTGAGATGACACTGTCTTCCAGACACAGGATTCGAAATTCGAGCCCTGGCGGTCTGAGGCCGAGCACGCTACCTCTCGGTCACGGAGGCTCCCCACAATACTAACTTTCACGCGTGGATGGGGAAGAAACAATTTTGTTTCTTTCAAACCGCCGAGACCGGGAACCGAACCCCGGACTCTGGCGTGCAAGGCAGCGGTGCTAGCCACTACCCTAGGGCCCCCGCCCTGTAGAAGTACAGTACAAAGCGAAGGGCGGCGATGGTGCCGGGGAAAGCTAATAGGCATTAACTGTTCACTTGTGATCACTTGTAGTTACTGCCTTTTGGCTTTGTAAAACGTTATACTACTACTCCAGCGTCTCAGACGTTAGGCCGACGTTGTTTAGGTATCATACAAATGTTTTGTGTTTACTGGGACAGTTGTCCACCAGGTGCTGTTCTCTTGGTAGACACAGTCGGCCAATATTGGGTTTAATCTTCATAACCCCCTCGATCTCTAGGTTAATGATATCATTGATTAGCAGTTTGGTGATAACATAATAAGATATGATTCATAAACGCATGCAGGCCTCACTGTTTTTTAGGCCTTTGCTACATTACGTAACTTCTCATTAGCACACTGATTACGTAATACTTTTGCATGTAATGTTGCGGCTCATTACACAATTATGTGTAAGGCTTTTGATGAATCATTAAAACCTACTGGGCGGGGGCCCTAGGGTAGTGGTTAGCACTGCTGCCTTTCACACCAGAGTTCGGGGTTCGGTTCCCGGTCTCGGCGGTTTGAAAGAAACAAAAATGTTTCTTCCCCATCCACGTGTGAAAGTTAGTATTGTGGGGAGCCTCCGTGACTGCGAGGTAGCGTGCTCGGCCTCAGACCGCCAGGGTTCGAATTTCGAATCCTGTGTCTGGAGGACAGTGTCATCTCAATCATCTCACCATCCTCAGATTCATTTCATTTCATTTCATTAAAACCTACTTCGCCCAAACTTGGTGTTTCGTTTATAATTGTGTTATATACATGTTGTGTTACTATATCATTTTATTTAATGTTGCGGCTACAAATTAGTGATGAGAAATTAAATTATTTATTTCATAAAGAGCCTTTCCGGGGTTTGATTTTAAAATACCGGAATTCCTTTTAAATGGCTACTCGGTGAAAAAAATGCTACACAAGACCACCTCCCCCATACTTCATTGTATCAGCTACATGTAGCTCGGTGAGTGTGTGCTTTTTAGATTATTTTTAGATTACTTAGGACGTAATTCTGTGAACTCCCATTTACATCCTTAGAACGTAAAACATAAACGTAACGTTATTGGGACGTTCTGAGGACGTTAGGGTTATTATGACTACGTCCCTAGCACGTCCTCGTTACGTTCATCCATGAATGACGAAAATGGGACCTTAATGAACGTTATATTACGTACAGTGTTCGCAGGGGAACAACTACCGGCATCGAGATGAGTCAACACCTTGGAGCAAACAAGAAAACGCAGGCAGTATTGTGAACCACGCACACAGATGCGCAAGGGACGGTGAACCTGAAACCCAATCACTGCCCCAACAAAAAACTGACAGGATGTCGTGAACATCCGACCAGCCAATCTGCGCATGCTGCAAAGGGGTAGGCCATTACGCAAATGTTTCTCTGTATCAAGTCAGACAACGTAAGGCTTCAAGGGGCCCTTAATAGTAGTACTGTCACCATTTTGTATATAGCTATATATTGCAGGAGAGCAGGTCCATGCCCTACTCGATACTGGTGCTGCCAGATCACTTATGGCTGAAAAATAAATATCTGATGTGTCTCAAACTGGGATGTCTGTCATTACTTTGGCCATCCGATCTGGTATGCAAACTTGGCGGAACTCCCCTGCCAGTGATCGGTGAAACAGAAGTCAAACTCATGGATGCCGATGCGCTCCCAGTACTGGTCACAAAAGACTTCCCACATGAGGTGCTGATAGCCAGTGATGCCATCAGCCGAGGGAATGGGAAGATTTATTATGGAACAAGGAAAGTGACATCGTTTGATAAAAACTTTAGCATTACGCCATATACAGACTTCATCCCCCAGACAGCCTCTGTCTGAGAGCTGTTGCCACCCTTGCATCAATGACGTCATGAAGAGGTATACAGACGCTTTTGACGAGGACCTTCTCAACCTTGGTCACTGCAACTTAATTACCCTCACCATCAAGCTTAATGGTTGCTGACCCATTATACTGATGGCCTACTGTACACCCCTACTGTACACCCCTCTGAATAAGGGAAGTGGTCAACGATATGATAAAAGCGGGTGTAATCTAGATTTCAACATCACCATGGGCGGCGCCAGTCACACTGACCGCTATGATATGAATCATACCTAAATCTTCTGCATCAACTACTGTAAGCTTAATGCGGCTACGGTAAAAGACTCAGATTCCTACTGCCTGCCAAGTTGTTTTCGACTTTAGATCTCCAAAGTGGATACTGGCAGATTCCAGTAGCACCAGAGTATAGATACAAAACAACCTTCACTTGCCATAGCGGCCTATTTGAGTTTCAAGCGAAAGCTGTATGAACTGGCCAATGCTTCAGCCTCTTCCAACGCACAATGGACAGGGCCGTAGGCTGGGGGGTGCGTTGGGTGCGCTCGCACCCCCGCCCCCCCCGCGCTGGGACATAGAAGGTCCGTCAGGCCCACCTCAAGGCCACGGTCCGCACATAGATTGGTAAAATCAAGGATACTCAGTGGCAGCAGTCCCCCATTTTCGCCAAATTCTTTAAAAAGTCCCCTAAATTGGCTAAAATGTACCCAAAAAAATCTTGGGGGCAAGCTCCCAAAACCCCGTGCGCCCTCCCCTTTATTCACATCCTGGATCCGCCATTGATTACTGCAACCCCTCGTGAGCGGCACTGTCACAGTCCTAATACACTGAACACATTGAGTCCCCAGGGATGATATAGGGTATAGGCCCTATATATGCGCCTTCTGGAGCATGCACACTTATTCAGGCAGGAGAGACGGGTAGATTCTGTGTGAATCTCATTGTATAAAAAGGCTGGGGGTATATTCTGGGAGGGAGGATAGATTCCGAGAGGCTCGCGTATAGATGTTAAAAAAGGGAGTATATTTTTGGCCGGGAAGGTTTGGATACCGGAGTGTACCACCATCGCATATAGATGTTTAAAGGAGGGTATATTCTGGGAGGGAGGGGTAGATTCTGGTAGGGTCGCATGTAGATGTTTAAAAGGGGGTGTTTTGGGTCAGAGGTAGATTCCAGGAGTGTCGCATAAGGATGTTTAAGGGAGGGAGGGGTCGATTATGGGAGTGTCGCATATAGTGGTGAAGAAGGGGGTAGATTCTGGAAGGATGGGTATATTCTGGGAGGGTCACATTTCTAAGTGAGGGAGGGGTATATTCTGGGAGGGCGGGGTTGATTCTGGGAGCATCGCATATAGTTGTAGAAAAGTGGGGGAATATGCTGAAAAGATGGGGTAGATTCTGGGAGCCTCACTTGATATAAAAGAGGGTATATTCTGGACGGGAGGGGTGGATTATAGAAGTGTCGCATGTAGTTGTCAAAAATGGGGGGTATCCTATTCTGGGAGGGAGGGGTTGATTCTGGGAGGATCGCAGATGTTTAAAGTGGGGGTATATTTTGGGTCGGAGGGTGGATTCTGGGAGTGTCGCATGTAGATGTTTAAAGGGAGGATATATTCTGGGAGGGAGGGGTAGATTATGTGAGCGTTGCATAGAGTGGCTCAGAAGGAGGTATTCTGGAGGGATGAGTAGATTATGGGAGGGTCGCATATCTCAGGAGAGATGCTTGTCTCCTCACTTCATGCTGTGGAGGCCTATATACGACATATACGTGCTGAATTTTATTCTATGTTATTTTATTTTTTTATTGTAATTTGTGATTGTTATTTAGAGCTATGCATTCATCTATATGCATATGAACTGTTGCATTCATACCACCCTGCAAAGGGATCAAATTATATTTCGCTTAAAAAAATGGATTTTCTATACGAATTTGTTGGCCATCTTGGATTTTAGGGTCAGAAATGTGTTTTAATACCAAATTGACGTCAGAAATGAATTCCTTGTGGTCAAATTAGCCAAAAAATGTATTTATTCATATTTGTAGCTTTTATATGTGAAAAGTTATTTTTTCATAATGGCGCAGGCGACCATTTTGGATTTACGCCTCTAGAAAAAAATGCCGGGATTTTTGCGAGGACACTGGAGCTAAATATTTTTTAAAAGGTTCAAGGAAGTCAAAACAATCATCAAAACATCTTAGCCAGAAAGTGGTCATGAAAGTGAGGTTTTTCACCCTACTATTATGACCCCAGGGTCGGGAACATGGGCGCTGTGGCTGGCATCAAAGCCAACACACGCGCTGACACGGGACATTCACCCAATGTTGTCTCAATACTGGGCCAGCATCTCCACAGCTGGCACAGCACTGTCTGCACAGGGACGCTTTGACTTGTAAACGCGGCACGCATATATGAATAGGATATAGGTCTACCGACAGAAAATTTATTATGCCCTATTCATTAATATAGGGCCTAATATCAAAAACACAAATTAGGCCTATGTTATAAATAAAAAGGGCCTTCTGACTAATCATCCTTACTGGTTTTCTGACTAACGGGCCTTCTGACTAACGGGCCTTCTGACTAATGGGCCTTGTGACTAACGGGCCTTCTGACTAAAAGGCGGACACCTGGTGGACGGATGGAAGGGTGAAACTATTTTCACTATCTCGGCATGTGCCCTATAGGCCTAGTGGAAATACAACACATTGAAAACAATGTATTATATATATGTGAAACATTTAGTCAGAAATAAACACATATCATTCGGTTTTATCTCATTCCGAAACATAACATGGGTATCTTATAAGCTTAAATTAAAGTTCTTTGGACGTTATCTTGTGCCAAAGCATAAAGTATCCAATATGTCAGCTATAAATAATACTGAGTTTAAGACAACCATTAAAGTTAAATCATATTTTGATGTTTTAAATTAGTCAAATAATAATTTTTTGTCACTTGAACTGTCTGTCTCGTCACTTGATGATATAATATTGTAATTCCCTAATAACTAAAACATTTGTATTATATGCACGAATGACCACATCATTATATAGTCCTACATTGTCAATTGCTTCTGTGCTACATAAGTGAGTTTTAACGACACATATGGATATATATATATATATATATATATATATATTTAAACCATTATAGTACATCATCAATGTCATAAAAATCAATAACTGGAACCGTTTTGCTAATCAGCTTATAGATAACAGCAAGAATACATAGCACATCATCTTGATATCAGTAATCAGGTAATGTGTTTGTATATATGTCAGTGGCGGATCCAGCATAGGGCGTAACCGGCGTACGCCCCCCCCTTATTGGTGAAAATATTGCATTTTCATGCATTTTTTTTTAATAAAGTGAAGCTAACAATCTTTTTTTCAGCCATTTTTTGTCAATTGCTTCTGTGCTACATAAGTGAGTTTTAACGACACATATGGATATATATATATATATATATATATATATATATATATATATATATTTAAACCATTATAGTACATCATCAATGTCATAAAAATCAATAACTGGAACCGTTTTGCTAATCAGCTTATAGATAACAGCAAGAATACATAGCACATCATCTTGATATCAGTAATCAGGTAATGTGTTTGTATATATGTCAGTGGCGGATCCAGCATAGGGCGTAACCGGCGTACGACCCCCCCCCCCCCCCCTTATTGGTGAAAATATTGCATTTTCATGCATTTTTTTTTAATAAAGTGAAGCTAACAATCTTTTTTTCAGCCAAAATGTGGCTTACGCCCCCTCCTCTTGCACATTCTTGATCCGCCATTGTATGTAGCAACAATACCAAAGGGCGGGGGCCTGGTGCCTGCTTGAAAAGTCAGAGATCGCAGATTCGTCTCCTGCTTTGGCATTCCAAGTTTCAAAGAACAAAATGTTTCCTCCCTGCTCAATCGTAAAAATTGAATATTGTGGGCAGCCTACATGACCGAGAGATAACGTGCTTGGCCGCAGACCAACAGGGCTCAATTTCAAATCATATGTCTGGAGGGCAGTGTCACCTCATTCATATCACCATCCCCAGGAGGTTTTTCTGGCCCAGTTTAGCTTATATGTGAACAAATTTGGCGTAAAACCCCATTCATTTTATCTCATTACATTTTTTAAAGCCAACTAACACCTGACTCGACGTTTGCCTGAAAACATTACAGTAACATTGCAGCAAAGATCGTGTGAGTTGAGAAAGCCTTCATGGGTCTTTATCCTTGGGTCGATCTACTGTTAGTATTGTGATTTTCGTAATTTGCATTACGTAAGAGGGTGTAGTAAAATTGCATTACGGTTACATGTGATATTGATGGATTAGGGCTGTTGTAGATTTCACGGCTGAGTAAGAAACATTAAAAGTTGATATTTTAGAACTCCGTGACGATTTTGTTAGGCCTATTTAAGGCAGAAGAATTGAAATTGAAGAATAAAGACTTCATGAAAATTCCTGGCTAACTGGGGCCTATTAAAAGACCCAGAATAAATAATAATTGCACATCTACTCTTGTATGTACATAATTTTTACATTGTCGTCCTTTAAAAATGATTTTTTGTCAAGCATTTTTCATTACGTGCATTGGGCCTACTTTAGAATTTGTGTAAAATCAGCAAAATGTACTGTATGATGGGAATCAAACATATAATAAATTCCAATGATGGATGAGATATAAATATATACTACCGGCCTATACATATTTTCTTTTTATTATAATGCAATTGAGAGCATAGATATACATTCTCTGACACACCTGTAGCTGATATTTTGCAATGCTGTTGACAAGTTTCAAGGCCCCTGGGCCTCTTGTTGTATAATCTGACACCGAACATGTTCAAATCTGGATACTCAAATACACTTATTCTATTCCCGATCATAGTGATTTAACTTGCTAATAAAATAGAATAAAAATGGCTATAGTCGTGCTAGGCCGGTTAAGGAATCATCATTGAAATTGTATTTATTTATTAAAAAGGCAAAAAGGGGTTCTGGAATATTAATGACAAAATATTTCACGTGATAATTGTTAAAAAATATTATATTAAATACAGCGGCTAGTTAGCCATTGCACATTAAAGACATCAAGTCTTTCACATCTTTCACACATGGCTTCCGCGTGTTGCTACATCAATGGATTAATAATTTGACACCTGGCTCAACAATTCTATAATCATCTAAACACAACAACATAACTGGTGGTCGATTACCCCTCAGAGATGCGATGGTGTCATCGGAGTGATATTACAATCACACACCCCTCTTATTTCGCTCTCATCCCCGCTATTGTATTTTAAATTGGTGTTGTTGTTTTAGATATTTTGTCAAAAGAAATAATTACCTTTCATCCGGGTTATGTTTAAAGAAGACATGTTTTTATTGTTTCAGATCTTTTGATTAACAAAATAATCGGGTGGTTTTAAAGACGTCACCAATTAAACTATTAATTTGCCTGCTAAAAGCCATTTACCGCATTCAATGTTTTCGTAAAACAAAAAAAACAAGACAAGTTATTCATTGTGACATTTTTATTTCAGCAATGCGACATTTTGAAAGTTAGAATAATGGAATTCAAACTGTCTATGATCCTTTCACCAATTGCTTGAATTTGTTTCAGTCTTTAAATTTGAACTTTGAAATTATATCCAGCAGCACCTCCAATTTGGAGTATCAGGCTGGAGGGGGGAAAGGGCTGGTGGATTTAGTCAACCAGTTGACTCTTGAACGCTGCCACAGTTTTTGATTCTATGGCAGCTGCCGGAAGAGAATTCCAATCAGGGATAGTTCGATGCCAAAAAGAATTTTGTCCCAGTGTGGTGTTAGCTCTAAGATGTTTATAGGCCTGATTGTGCCCACCACGTGTTCTTCTGTCCGCTGGGATTAAACGGTCATTGATAGGAATTTCGACTAGCTCATTTAAAATTTTGAACATGCTTACAAGTCTAGAATTTTTACGTCTTGTTTTCAAATCAGTCCAGCCCAGGTTCTGAATGAGAGATGTCACACTGGCTGTTTGTCTATAATTTTGGGTGACAAATCTTGCTGCTGATCTTTGAATTTTTTCTAATTTATCAATATCTTTTTGTCTAAAGGGGTCCCAAACTGCTGAAGAGTATTCTAAAGACGATCTGACCAGGGAGAAATAGGCAGTCTCCCTTAGTTTAGGGGGACATGCCTTCAGGTTCCTCCGAAGGAAGCCCAGAGTGGAATTTGCTTTACTTGTAATTTTGTTAATGTGGGCCTCCCATTCCAGGGTCTCACTAAGGCAAACACCAAGATATGGTGTTGATGGAACGTTCGCTAGTGTTTCACCTTTAAGGGTGTACTCAAATTCCAGGTTTTTTGATTTCGGCCTGGACACCCTCAGGACCGAGCATTTCGAGGGGTTGAAACACATCCCCCATCGATCTGCCCAGTCCTGTAACGCAGATAGGTCTCTCTGCAGCTGCTCCTGATCTGCTCGACATTTTATCGGGCGATACAGGAGGCAGTCATCTGCAAAGAGACGAACCTGCGAGGAGACCGTGGAAGGGAGGTCATTAATATAAGTCAAAAAGAGTAGGGGTCCGAGAACAGTACCCTGGGGCACACCGGACCTCACGCGAGCTGATTCTGAAGAGCTGCCATCAACTACTACTTTTTGGGTTCTATTGGTCAGAAAATTTTGAATCCAATTAAGAGTTGTTCCCCGAATTCCATAGTGGTCAAGTTTGTGCAAGAGGCGTTGGTGGGGGACAACATCAAAGGCCTTACTAAAATCCAAGACAACAACATCTGTTTGTGTCTTGCTCTCAAAATTTTGAATAAATTCATCAGTTGTAATCAAAAGCTGGCTTTCGCATGAATGTTTTGATCGAAAGCCATGCTGTACAGGTGTTAAAATTTTGTTTTCCGAAAAATGGGACATAATTTGTTTACAAATGATGTGTTCGAGTAATTTGGCACAAACACATGTGAGGGATATCGGCCTGTAGTTTGCCGGAGAGTGCCGATCCCCTTTTTTGAAGACTGGGGCAACATTAGCCTCTACCCAGTCATCTGGTAATTTGCCCGTCTGTAGAGATTGGTCGAAAATAATTTTAAGAAAGGGAGATATTTCGTTGGCAGCATTCTTCAGAATTAAGTTCGGGAGTTCGTCCGGTCCAGATGCCTTTCCGCCGTTTAAACCCTCAAGTAATTTAGTTACACCTTGAACGGTAATTTCGAATTTAGGCATTTCAGTATTCGGTGGTCCTGTTAATTTAGGTATATTCGTGGTGTCTTCCGAGGTAAAAACTGAGCAAAATTGGTTGTTTAGTATTTCGGCCTTACGTCTGCTATCTGAATGCAGCTGACCGTTTTCCTTCAAGGGAGAGACACCATTTCCATCCTGACGTTTAGATTTAATATACCGCCAGAGTGGTTTTGAATTTTTTTGTTCTAAAGATTCAGAAAGTTTGTTTTTCAAAAAAGACCACCTGGCAGACCTGATGGCACGCTGGGTCTGCCGTTTACATAATTTATATTTTGCCCAAAGGTCAGCTTTATTCGTACGCTTGGCTCTGCTATATAAAGATGCTTTTTTCCGAATAGATGCAAGGAGTGATTTGGATAGCCAAGGTAGATTTTCCCGAGGGGACGTCATTTTAGTTGGTATAAATTTGTTCAGGCATTGATTTAGGATGGATTTAAGTTTCAACCAATTTTCATTAACAGAACAGCTGGGACTGTTTTCTGAAAAGGAGGTCCAGCAGCTCCTAATTTGTTGCCTGATAGCTTCCCAATTAGCCTTTTTGAACTGACGCACTGGGCGGGGTTTTGTACGACGGTAGGGTGGGTCAATATCCAGTTCGGTCACAACAGCACAGTGATCCGAGATTCCAGGTACACTATGAGAAGATTTTATCAAACCAGGTTTATTTGTGATCAGGAGGTCCAAAATATTTTCTTCTCTAGTTGGTTCTTTATGAATTTGGGCCAAGGCATGTGTATCTAGGCTTGACAAAAGCAGCTCGCATTGTGATTTGTTTGCTGCTTTAGGATTTACTACTCCATTATCCCAGTCAATACCAGGCAGGTTAAAATCACCTCCCAGGACAATGGTCTGATTCAAATTTTTTGGCATGAGGTCTAAAGATTTCACAAGTTCTTCTGAAGTACTAATTTTGGAGTCAGGAGGTCTATAAAAACACCCGAGGGTTAAAGATTTTGATGCCGATATCTGAACTTTAGCCCATAAAATTTCACAGTTGGTTTCTAAATCAGGGAGTATATCACTAAGAGCTTGTTTATTTAAAATTCGATTATTCTTATTATGCTTAGATACATTAAACAGCTATTATCACTATTCATATTTTATTGGATATGGTGACTATTTGATATAAAAACATAGATTCCGAAAATCAAACTATGAACATAAACACACTGCGTTATTTCAATAAACATTTTACTATATTGTTTTTTCTACTATTTCTATTATATTTTAATATAATGACAATACTTTTTAAAGATCTATATGTGATCCTATTTTGGTTTGATTATATAAACACGCCTCAGGCTAGTTGAAGACAAGTAATACCAACCCTGTATAAGGCACTCCTCATGCCAAGGAATCTCTATTGAATTTCCTTGCTCATACATATTATAATGGCCACGCCGGATCGGGTTCACGCCTGCTCGGGCCCGCTTTTTAGGCGCACGCCTGATCGGGTTCAGGCATGATCGGGACTAAATCACTGGGTTCAGTGCAAAAATATCCCCAGACATATGTAATGTCAGTGTGCAATAAGAAATCAACACAATAACAATGTTAATGTTTGTAAAACAATGCGATGACTGACGATGACGAACGGACGGCACTACAGGGTACAACAATACACTTTCGGGGCCAATAGATAATTAATAAAACAAAAAACTTACTTTAATTTGCTTCCGGTAGTGCTTTCCATAGATAAATGTATCGGTCAAGTTAACAATCACCAAACTGTTGTCTGAGACATCAACCTTTAACAATGAATTGAAAACAATTATACCTAGATTAAATGCGCAGCACAATGTTTCTGTCAAATCCCATATGAAAATGAGAGGAAAGTAACTTTATATGTTTTAGTAATTACTAGTCTTCCCCTTAGATATCAAGGGGTGTATCCAAGGAGACGTAATTTATAGATATAATACAGCGAAAAATGACGATATATGATTACAAGTACCCGCAAATCTTGCTCTGTGAGACTTGTTTCGTATACCAGTTCTGCTGATATAACCACCGACTGGCCTATGTCTATGAAGTATGGTCGTCTCGTGATATCCATGTGAAACTCTGTGTACTAAAATATATAATTATACTAATTTTACGATAATTCCTGAAATTGTGATTTTTTGCTCTAATTGAAACATATAGGAATATATATAAAATATATATTTAAATGATTACTGTTACTCTTAGGTGTGTGATAGTGGGGAGAGCATCACGTCACTTGGCACACCCAGAATTTAATGTCAGACTCCAATGGTGATATTAGTTTATGTTCGAGCAGTGAATCACACGAAGACTTCAGTTATAAGATATATTTCACATTGATTCCGACAAACTGTGGAACTCAACAAAAACTGAATGAAAATGGAAGAATCTTGAAAAGGTCGATGCCACAATTTCGTGGAAAGGTTATAATTGTTTGACAAGTTAACTTTAGCCTCATCACGCTGCCAAGGCAATGTACCACAATGTAATTAGTTTGTTTTCATACTGTATTGATTCCGTAAAAAACGAGGGACCAACTTGGACAGGTAGGAGCGTCAATGTTCCATAGTGCTTATAGCGGAGGTCAGAATGTGTTTATCTAAAGTGGGGTGAGATATAAACCATTAGTATAATGTTATAGAACTACATATCTATAAGAAAATGCTGATCACATACAATAACCGAGGTGTCTGTCAAGTCTAAGGTAAATTCACCTGTTTTCAATATATAGTGAGGTAATGAACATTCACATGTATTTCGTTGCTGTATATGCGTTTGTACTAATATCACTGCTTTTGTTACCTTTTTGTTTTAATATTTTGAGCGTGCTATTATAATTCCCATTGAAATGATCTCTCTCGTTTAATGCACGAAGAAAGATATCAGATCACAAAATAAATCCACAGATGATATTTGGTCAGAGAAAATAGTTTCAGACATGTTTCTATGTGGAATTGGCGGCCATCTTAGATTTATGCACGAAAGAGGCTTCTAAACAATAGCCAGAAAATAGAATATCATTTTAAATGTAGTAGGAAAAATGGTATTATACATATTTCTAGGCCAAAAGTGAAAAATGTACATTTCCATTGTGGTTATTTGCGGTCATTTTGAAAATCGTGAATAACTAAAATTGCCTGCAGGTGACACTTCCACGCCCTGTGTAATCGTTAAATAGCAGGCCTGGACGACAGTATTCCAAAAAGACAAAACTAAATATATGTTCTTCAAGTCAAGGTACACCACCACTTCTGCAAGACTAAAATCTTTAAAATATTGTAAAAAAAAAAAATTGAGACACTCTACTGAGAAGTCGATCAAAATTCATGCAGTTTTGCTATGTCAATAAAATAAAATAAAATAATCAAACCTTAGTGCCCCTTCATGGTATTTTTTTTGGTTCGAAGAATATAAAGTATTATGCATATGATATGTGCGCCTTAATAGCTGTTAATTATATTACGTTAATAGTTGAATGTGACATTAAAATGATACCAACTGGACAAGATTCGTTGCTCGAGGACAGCGCATTGAAGAGCTCATTTTGAACCTGGAATATGCGCCGCTCTACCGTTTCTGCTGACCTGTTCTGGGACAATATATACAAATCGCCAATTCCGTCAAACCATAATGTGGCATTTGTGTCATTGACATGACCCATATTCACCTACAATCAGAAAAACTAGAAAAGGAGTTCCCGAACTCCGAGGCTTTAGTCTGTTTGAGTGCTATAAACAAAAAACGACTTAATATTTTTTAAACATAACAGTGTATTGGTCTTCCTCATGGGCCAGAATCCTAAATGTCCAGGATTATAATTAAAGAAAGAACCAAGGATACAAGTTAAAATATTTCTTCGACGTGTATTCCTTCCACCACCATCACAGGTGCTGGCCAATATTCGTACAGAGGATGTAGGCTTACCCACCGAATTCCGGTTCAATGTTGGGCCAGCGTCGCAGCCCATTGCTGGTTCAATGCCGGTCAATCGTCCAAGACGCTAGCCCAACAGTAATGCATCACTGGGTCTGCTGTATACTTTGCGCAAACACGTGGCATTCACCCAATGCTGTTTCAATGTTGACCTACAGTCTTCGACGCTGGCCCGTCATTGAAACAGCTTTGGGTGATTGTACCGTGTTTTCTGACTGCTGCATTATGCGGGTGACGCTTCACATCCCGGCGCAAAAACACCAGATAACACGATACATTGGCCCAATGATGATGTAATGCTGGGCCACCGTCTGCGACGCTAGCCAACATTATTCCAACAAACCCTTTAAGCTCTTAACCACAAATATAATCGTAAATGTTTTTTCTGAACACTTGTTAAAGACAAAAGTACTTAACCTAAGGCCCTGAAACGTTATATTGCACATGTTCATAAGGACTGGTGTGCAGAAATGTGAACCGTTTCCCACACACAGCACCCCTCTTTCCCCTAAATGGGAATTACGCAGAACAGGTGTTATTAACAACAGGGATTAACTGAATATTCTCATCGCAGTCTATGGCTAGGTTCCACTCATTTGAAAAAAAAGGTATCCAGCCAAAGGGTACCTAGCCTAAAGAAAATTAACAACACGTGGTTTAAATAGCCTTTTATGTACACTATTTCGCTTTCCAAACCAAATATAACCCTCGTAGAGTTAATATTCGCCAAACAACAATCGAAAAACAAAAGTTATTGGCGATATGAAATTATTTTTTATTATAAAATCAATATCAAAATTTTGCAATTATGCAAATAAAACTACTTTCTGTTGTGTAAAGTTAATTATTCCACAGTAATATTACAATCTCATGTGAACATTATATATATTACCCAGCATGATATGACCAGGCTGCCTATATATGACTAGCGTGGCAGACCAGGTCACAGTGACCGCCATTTTATTAAAACAGCAGGCTGTGTATAAACCACACTCGCTTCGATTTTCGGGTGATTTCGACTGCCTATTAAAACTAGGCAATTTTCAGCTGGCGACATGTAGTGTTCGTATGAGAATTATCCCATTTAAAAATGGAGGTCTCTGTGTCAGAACCTCACGATGTCATCAGGGTATATATACATTTTAGGAAATATAATAAAATAGATAATTATTAAGAAATTTACCATTAGTTACATAATTTTAATAATATTCATAATGATTGCGCCCCCACCCTAGAAAACAATGCAAAATGTTATTATATTGTATCTAGTAGCCTACATTGAATAAACCGATTTAAATTGGAAAGACACTGACCAAAAATGTGACAATACAAAATAAAGAAACGCACCATAATATAACGATGCAGTTGAAGCGACTCAATCAGGCGAAATCATAAAAAAAAACTTTTGCAGTTCTAGTCTATGGACGTGTTTACATCATATGGTCAAATTAAGAAGCCAAAATAAAATAACCGATTTTTTGACGATATTAGCCTGATTGAGTCGCTTTAATATCACTTTTATTGTGTAACTGTGGAGGTGGCAGGGAGACTTTAAAAGTAGACAGAACTCTAACTGTTGCTATAACATACATTTTAACTGCGCCAACATTAATATAGTGGCATAATACGGATTATAACCTTCGACGACAATCTTGTATATTTCAATAAGCTGTTTTGTCTAATCATTAAATCTGAATTAAAACAGTATACTGATTTAAAACCTTGGTGCACCTAAAAATGTTAGTGTATACCTCTGCTACTGTTCCAGTTGTAGAACGGCCGTAAAACATCTGATAATTCGACATCAAAATGGTAATTTCATTGTTTTCATCTATTGGATAAAACAACATAATATACACGTCAGGCTATTATTTCCCCCCAGCTCAGCTTTAACATATTTATATATCACTACTATAATGTGACTTTACAACACCACGTATACAGCATGGACAAAAACGACCGTGATGAGATGGCAAGGGTGGATGTATATATGGATCCACGTTATATGTCACAATCAAATAAAGTCAGCATGTTCAGTAGATAACTTAGCTACACATTAATGTGGACATGTGTAACTGTGCCTGGAAAAAGGGCATACTAATTCTGAGAGATGGTATATTTAAGGCTTTTGTAACTAGACTTCATATTATATAGTACTATATTGGCAATATGTCTAAATCAATTTCACAATATTTATAATAAATTATTTGAACCCTTTGAAGCCGGAATTCGTCATTGAAATTCTCTACCAGACGGACGTGTAGTAGACGAAGATGCCTTGAAACCGGCAAATTAAAAAATGTTTTATTTTGTAAAAACAGTTTCATAAACATTTTTGTTCTAAAACCATTAGGTGTAGGAAATTAAGTCAGTTTTAGTGATGTTTTGAGGCACTATGAGAGTTTAAGAATTAAATTAGTGGTACTGTGGCCGAAAGAGGCACAGGGCCACAATAAAAACAGTATGTATCCAGTTTATCGGTGGAGACATAATTATTCTGAAATACTCACTTGCTCTCACCAAACTGATCTGTCCCCCACCATCTGTTATTATCCCGACGTCACTAGTGTTCATTGAACTTAGCATATCTGAGAGTGACAAAAAGGGCTAGAAGTTGATTCAGTATGATGGTTTATTCAACTATATATTCATCGGTGTAACTACTTGTAAGCCATTACCTTCACTTCCCAGATATATTTCGTTTGTGCTGTAAAGAATAAACTGCGTCGATGCTGCTTGTAAATACACCATTGAATACGATGCTGAAAATTGATGTGATAAAAGTAACATTATTATGAGGTCTGCTAATATATTCTGTTTGTTGGATTACCAATTTTCATACAGGATTCTCGAAGAAAACATCAAGGACAAAGATTCTCATCATTTTCAGCTAAATACAACATGATAAATGTAAGTAATAATATGTCCTCATATGTATTTTCTCACAGTATAATTATTTAGGGGTGTTTTCTGTTGAAATTCCAGATACTGTGAAGATCTTTGTGAAACTGCGACATCCGCGATATTAGTTATAACGCTCTATATTAAAGTAGCGGGGTCGTTATGTTTCACTGAAATATAATATTTACATGGCGGCTGACCCCACTCCTGTGGACGTTTAACCATGCCGTGCAGTGGGCCAGTGCATTGTGCGCCCACAATGTTTACTCAGTGAGCCATGCTGACACACTTTAAGCAGAAAATATAACAAAACAGGACTATGAGAAACAACAATTATACTACGACGTTTTACGACACTAACCAAAAAACAAATATAAGACACCTTATAATGGCGGCTTATTTAGGATATGGAAAACAACACCTTCCAGTTATGTAGGCGTTCAGTGGTGGATCCAAGGGGGGGGGGGGATTAACCACCCCCCCTCAGAAAAAAATCATCACCTTATTTAGGGGTTTCCTTATGATTTGGTGATATACTTTAGTGAGAAACAGTGCCCCATATGCCTTAGATTGCATGAAAAAGCCTTTGGAAATTAAAATTCCCCCGGAGCGGGCCCCTCGACCCTTTTACAGTAAAATGGGTTTTTTTGTCAAATTTTAACCCCCCCTTACTGAAAAGCTAGATCCGCCCCTGGCGTTTATTTAGTAATCCCACCCCTCACTCCAGGGATCAATGTGTCGCTGTCCTTCGGATGGTAGAGGAGCACGTGTGGTATTTCAGTTATAAATGTTTATTGATATATAACACAGTATATGATAGCTAGCATATTCTACCGCCATGTTATTACAGAACGGTTGGTAAAAAAGTCACACACTTTGCTAAAATTAGTACATGTATTCCGATAATCAATTAGTTATATCACAAAAAAATACTTAAGCTTAGTCACGACATCCTTTTACATATTATATATTTCAGTTATATTAGTAATATAAACAATATCATCTGGACACTTGTTGATTAGATAAGTACATAAACTGAGACTAATTCAAATATATGACTCAAACGTTGATATTTCCTGAAAAAAAAATTATTTTTGTTATGACGCTATCTTCATTAAAGCCCACCAGGTATTCATATACGTACAAGAATACCGTACAAAAACAATTTTTGAGGTTTTGAAATGGGGGATGCAATCAATCTGTACCGAAAAGCATCAGTACCTGTCGTCAATCTTAATTTGAAACGCACAAATAACACCTCTAAAGCATAGCCTTAAAATAAGTCTATCGGAAAGAATTAATGAAATAATTATGGCTCAATGACCATCACCATGGGAACGAGGTCGATCTGTTCCGAATAGTATCAGTGACTGCCTCTGGCCTGGATTTGAATCATACAGACAACGTCCCACACACTATATTTTATGGTTACAACAAATTATACAGTGTGTGTTATTTATTTTAATTGTATTTTCCCCATTTCGTATATTTGTTTCTTTAAACCAACTTCACCACCATATTCTAAGATTGTTAGGATCTGACAGTCAAATACTTTGAAAAAAAGGTATGTATACAAAGGTATATATGTTACGGCTCTGGTGACCTGCTGTATTGTTGTTTAGGGCTTATATAATCACTGCCTGGAATCTACACACATCTGGCGCTGGCCGGCCCTTGGTGTGGCATGCACGACTGCCCTGGTCCCCTTTTTTGCTGTTCTCAGTTGGCCTAGCGGTGACCTGCTGCGCTAGTGGGGAGAGGGGGGGCGATGCTGGCTAAACCTTTTAAACCTTTAGGAAGTGTTTTGGCGGGATTAAGTTGTTGTAAGAAATTCAGTCATAATTGATTTGAAAGTGGACCATATGTGGCTTATGAGGTTTCTCTGAGATTTCAATGATATTTCATGGAATCTCTTTTAGGCGAATAGTATTAGGTTTTGAAGGGGAAAAAAATATGCCCAAGCTGAATTTTTCAGGAGACCTTCCAAATACTCCTAGAAATGACATACTAAAACTCCCCATGATTCCCGCTGGAGCCTTTTCCAATATCCAAGATGGCGTCCAAGATGGCCGCCAAAATGTTAACACAGCTATATAGACGGATCGATATACCACCTCACCCCTAAAAAAATATGACAAAAGGTTTATAACGGTTTCCTATTCTACTGGATATATAATAAATGACAGTCAATCAAAATCTGACCCCTAAAAATGGATGAAAAATCCAAGATGGCCGCCAGCGGCCGTGGAAATCGGTAAAACCACCCTAAATTGCCTACAATTTCACAATTAAACAATGATTTTTGTTTTTATTCCATGTTTTTAAGAGTGGGGGTACTCATTGGATACAATAACATTTAGGCAGTGTCAAAAGTCCTAAAATGGCTGTGGGCGAGGGGGGTTGGGGGGGGGGGGGTGAGTGGCAAAAATCCAAGATCATAGCCACGGTAAAATATGAGTTTTCAACAACTAAAAGTAGGAACAAGTGTAATACCTCTTTTTCGTCTAATTTTGAATGGAAAATTCATTTCTTATATTATTTTTATGATTCAAGGTCAACTTCAATGTCAAAGGGTCTATCTAAAGGTCAAATAAACAAAAATATGATTTTAAAGTTAAGAAATTGTGTAATACCTCATTTTCATTGGATTTTGACTGGTAACTCCTTTTATGGTTTTATGTTCGTGATTCAAGGTGACCTTTAAGGTCAAAGGGTTGATTTTCGGGCCAAATTCCTGAAAATAATATTTTAAACAAATACAAATATAAAAAAATATCATATCTAATATCTCGTTTTGAGGTGATTTTACTGGATAATCCACTTATGTTATTATTTTGGTGATACAAGGACTTCTTCGACATCAAAAAATAAATTGCAAGGTCAAAATGTATATAAAAAATGAAAATCAGAGGTCTTTAATGTCAAAACGTCAATTTTAAGGTCAAGTAATACCTATTTTTCGTGTAGAAGAGGTAACCGACCTGATCTAACTTACTGGAAGATCCATTTCTGGTAATATTTTAGTGATCGATTTAACTTCATCTTGAAAGTCAAAATGTCAATTTTAAGGTCAAATGAGCGAAAAGATGATTCTACCAAATTAAAATAACACAATGTAATACCTTATGTCAATTTAATTTTGAGTAGAAAATCAATCCTTTTATGGTAGTAGTTTTATCCAAAGTCTCATTCCAAAAATCTTTGATGGGGCTTTAACTGCATTTCTTGTAGTACAATTTTGATAGTTAAATGTCATATTTCGAATCCTGTATGTGCACAAAGGTGGCCTAAACCCCTATTCATTTAATTTGATTTTTCAAAATTATGGGCATAAAGTTATTTAACTCTTTTTGACTGAATTAAGTGTTCTTCAATGCCTCTCCACCGTTTTTTATCGTTTTTCCGTTACCCTTTAACGCCATCAGATGCTCTCTAACGCCCGCCAATCGCCCATTATTATTATATATACTATTAATGCCTCGTTGTCGTGCTTTAGCACTGCCTCGTCGTTCTTTAACGCATCCCCATTGCCCTTTAACTTCTCCCTGTCTCCCTTTATTGCTTCTCGATCACCCTTTAATGCCTCTGTGGTGCCCTTTGACGCTTGTTCGTTGCTCTATATTAAATGCCTTCTCGTTGCCTTTTACCGCATCCCGTCACACTTGAACGCATCTTACTTTCTCTTTGATGCCTCCCCATTGCTTTTAACGCCTCCTCTGCGCCCCTTAACGCCTTCTCGCCGTCTTTAAACGCCTACCCATCCCACTTTAACGCTTCCCCATTGCTCTTTAACGCTTTCCCATTGCCATTTACCGCTTTCTCGTCGCCCTGTACTGCCTTCCATACCACCTTTTAACACACCCAGTCGCACCTTAACGCCTCATTGTTGTCCTTCAACGCCCTTACATTGCCATTCAATGCCTCTTCGTCGCCTTTTAGCACCTCTCTATTGCCTGCTGCCCCTTTACTTGTAATGCCTTGTAATTCCTCGTTCAAAATTCCAGTTTCACAATGTAAAGTTTAAATTTTCACCTTGAGCATGCTTAATCATTAAAAACCTAGAAGAATTACATTATGCAGTCAAAACCACACATATACGAGCTATTATGTGTCTGATTTATTGCATATATGTTTTTCATCCTTCCCGGAAATTGGGTTGGGTGGTACACCAGGAGCATAGTATATAAGGCTCCTTTTTATCTCAGGGGAAGGGGGTGGAAAAACATAAACACATGTTTTTTGGCTTGATAGAAGAACTGAACAAATTAAATGATGTAAACACAATATACATGTATTCCTTGAATATCACTGCTTATTTATGGTATAATTCCCAGTAAAGTATTGCTTTACGTCCCGTTTTGGCACGGATGGTCATTTATGTGACACTGCAATGCGATAAAAAACAGTACAGACCATTGATGAGATGAATGATGTACAGATTATGATGTGAGTTTGGGGTGATAGGGCACGGTCGGTTGTTGAGATCGTTTTCCTTCACTCGCCCGATAACATAGGGGTTCTGGGCATGTCTGGGTGATTTACCCCAGGCATGTGCATACATCCAGAGACTCTGGTCGGATAGTCCCCAGAGTGACAATAGCTGAAGGTAACTATATTGCCGGTTGTTTAAGGCTACCACGGCCAACATCAGTGACTACACTGAAATTGACACTTAAACAGTAGGTATACACTAATTAGTCATAGCAATTTCCTTCTTCTAGAGTCATTGGCGGCCATCTTGGATTTGACACTTTTCTGGTAGTCAGATTTTGAAAGACTTTCTCCTACCATCAAATACATCCCATTGGTGAAAAAACCTCTGGAAAATATCTTTGGTATAATTTTTCGGGGTGTTCGAGTGGATGTTCGAGTGGATGCTTGTAATCAATATAATTTCATGATGTTTATATCAAAATGTTCTTTTTGACAAAAGGATTACAATGAGACAGGCTTTGAGTCACAAAATAGTCACATAAATCATTTATTTTCAATTTCTGATATGTTAATGATTGAAATAGTATTTAAAATGTCATACATATCAAAATCTTGCTATTTTGCTTATTAATATACCTTAAATTGCAAATAAATTATAGGCGTGACTATTTAGTGACTCAGAACCTGTTTCAATAGAATCCTTATGGCAATAAATGCACATGTAGACATTTAAATCATCAAGTTATGTTGATTACAAGCCGAGATATAGCGGTTTCAACATTTTGGCGGCCATCTTGGACGCCATCTTGAATAATGGAAAAGGCTCCAGCGGGAATCACGGGGAGTTTCAGTATGTTGTTTCTAATGATATTTGGAAGGTATCCTGAAAAATCCAGCTTGGGCATATTTTTTCCCCCTTCAGCCTGTTTACAGGTCTAATACTATTCGCCTATTTGCCTACTGGGATATAATAGGTCAAGAAACTTTTACATATAGCTTGAGGCAAGAGAATGAAATAAACGTCTTGTGATCAGTTTGACTGTCTTTACTCGCATCAGTCCTACCACAGACTGCACCTATTCGATCTCAGGGGATTTTTCATTCGGATCTACCCTGCATTTCAGGTCATGTATAATTGTTGGAGTTCATTTATTAACATGCACATACTACAAGATGACATTTTGGCATTTGTATGTTTGACTTTACACAATATATGATACATAAATTACTGTTAGTTCAAATGTGATGATGTGTTGTGTCAGTCATATATGGAACATTGCAAATTCCATAATTTTCAAACTGAAAGAGGGTAATCAGACAGACAATTGTTTGCGAATGTGTCACGAAGATCTGCTGGACATTGGTGATTTTAAAGCTTTTACGTCAAATTGTAGAGAAGTACTGTGGCAGCCATATTTTCGCGGAAGTCCATTGATTATTGGGGACTGTAGAGCGTTTATGACAACCAATTGTAAATAAGTGTCATGGCGGCCAGGTTTGATATGGAATTAGGGCTGTGGCAGCCGTGTTGCATACGCAAATTAGCTAATTCTCGAAATTAACTAGGTTAATCAGTCAGAGAATGGTCTGGGAAAGCTTCGTGAAGAACGGATGAATAGTGGCGACAATAAAATTATTATATCTCCCCTCTGTACACAGAGGTGGGACATGTTGGTTCACCTGTGTCCGCTCAGTGCTGTCTGTGAGTCAGTCCCATTCATTTCTGTCTAGCGCTTTCTATTGTGCAGGCGGTCCAACACGAGACGTTGACCCAAAGCTGGATTAATGTTGGCCCACTCTCTACGACGCTTAGCCAACATTAGCCCAATATTGGATTACCGTGTCGTGTTTGGCGCCACACTGAATGTGGGCCAGCGTCACAGAGGCGGGCTAACATTAACCCAGGTTCAAAGCAGCATGAAGTATTGACTTGGGCTGAATGGATACTGGCCAGCACCGGCGACGCTGGCCCAACATTTAACAGACATTGGGTCGGTGTCAGCTTGTACTCGCCGCCAGCAGTATGCACTGCCAAACTCGCAGTATATATCTACAGTAACTAAATCGTCTTCAGGCTCAATCAGTTTGGCAACTGTTTTAATATCTTCAGTTCACACCCGGCGATGTGCGAAACACAAATGTGGCTTGTCAGCAAACACGAGGCGTTGAACCAGTGCTGGTTTAATGCTGGGCCAGCGTCGCAGTGGGCCAGCATTGGACCAGCATTGGGTCAATCTCTCGTGTTTGCTGGGAGTGTTGACAAGCCACATTGTGTTTCGCACATCGCAGGGTGTGGAGATATTAAAACAGTTGACCAACAGATTGAGCCTAAAGACGATTTAGTTACTGTAGATATAAAAAACGGGTTCAACCACATCAAAATACATAGTCTCTACTGTCCACAGGAGCCATTTAATAACATGAATTATAAAAGCCATTGGCACTACATCTATTAGCTATCAACCTTTATGGTTATGCTGCTGGAGGAGAGACATCTCCAGTAGACCCTTCTAGTTCACATTGGATTGTAAAGGAGTGCTGTGGGGTCATCAGGGATATATATGCAAATTAGTCAATAGACAGTACTAAAACAATACGTCTCCAACATATATAGTGAGTAGAAACTTAATAATTTGTAAAATGAGATGAGATATTAAATAAAGTCTGGTCACTGGTTAGTTTGTATATTGAACGATGTTATGCATCAGTATTAGTTTAATAGGGTCGCTTTTCTGATTATTAAACACATGTATGGGATACCACAACAGTCACAAAAAAAGGCCCGTCATTTGGTGATCTGAAATTCTATGCACAACCATACACAATGAAAGGTATTAAAACAATAGTTATTTTAAACCAAACAAAGAAAGAAAACTTTTTTCAACTAGCCTGAGGTATAGTCCAGAATACCCATACTAATCCACACGTTGTCCATGTGGTCAAATTGAAATATGTGTACCTTAAACCGGCAATGAAAAAATACATTCAACGTTTGCCTTAAAAATACAAGCTAAATTACAAATATGCATCCGATATATCTTTGTGTCTAGTAGAATACTTTACTGTAGATAGAAGAATATATTGACGACATGACGACAAGATCATTAAACAGCATCATTTACAATGGTAGATGAATCTGTTATGTAAATACATAATCTTTAACTTGAAAAGACTATCAATCACTGTTTTGTCATTTTAGTCAGCTAGAAAAATCGCCATCTTTGTGTCACAAGTGATACAACATGAATTTATTCATGAATATTATTAATCATTCTGCATGAAATATAGGTATATAAACAATTTCCTAACATTATGAAATAGATATATATTAAATGTGGTAATAGAAAGCTATGCATAAATATATAATGGCTCGTGAATAGGTACCACAGCTGAAAACACGCCCACTATACAGTAGGGCGGGGAAGGCCTGGTGTACTGGTTTCCACTCTTCAATTTTGTGGTCGAGCGTGTTCAGGGCTCAGACAGCCAGGGTTTAAATCCATCCATACATACCAGGGCTCAACTTGTTTTTAAAATTGTGTGTAGCCATTAACAATCAAGTTCCAGATCCCATTTGTTTTTCTCATCATTAATTAAAAAATATTTCGCTGAGCACTTTCAAATTTGATTAGCAATTGACAGAAATTGTGTAGCTTTTCGTTACGCGATACTGAACAAATTGAACCTTGTATACATTCATACATAGCTGAGGGACGTGGCGTAATGGTTAGAGAGTGGCGCCTTGCAATTTTCACTAACTGCCGTGTGAGTTCAAACCACACTTTGGCGCAGGTTTTCAGAAAAAATATCATGTTTCTCCCCTCTTAACGTTTGGACATTGTTTCGATGTGTATCCTTGGACAAGGCAAGCTACCCTCTCATGAATTCAGAACTGTATGCTCTACGTAGAGCTGAAATGGCACACGGATTATCAGGACCAGTGAACTGGGTGTAAAATGTAAAGTCGGCTGATAAGTCATCAGACTTTATATCAGATTATACACCTGCACCTTTCACCTTTATGTACCCGTTTAATAATACCCACCCCCTGTGACAGCGTTATTACTTCTATGCAATAATTAAAGCGACTCGGGGAAACAATCATGATTTCTATTTCGGCTTCATAATATATCCATAATATGTGAACAAGTCCATAGACTAGAATTGCGTAAGTCTTTTAAATTTTGGGTTGCTGTCGCAACGTGGCAAGTGTACCGAAAACACCATTTATAAATTATTCCTGTATTTCTTATTTTTGGACATGCATGTCTGAAATTCTACTCTATGAACATGTTGATTGTGTCGCTTTAATCACAAAATAGGTGTAGTATAAACGTGGCTTTGTTTATAATTATTCATATCAAGCTCACCTCATCTTTAGCATCTTTCGTCAGCCTGGTAACGACGGCCAGCTTATTAGGATTACCACTAAATGATACATCCTCTATTTTAACCTGTAGATAAAAAATACACCAAAATGCTCCCAATTACATCACTGTAATAGTTCAAAACGAGTAGGCCTATATTTAAAGGCCCCATGTAGTCTCCAGACCTACTCTGCAAAATGTCATATTTCATACTAATTAAATGACTTTTTAAATATTAGAGTGCTCAGCTCCCTTTTTAAACCACTGGGCAGGATTTTCCAAAAGGCAAAAGTACAAATTTGCTGTCAAACGAGTCAGGACTAAAACGAGGTTGTCACTTTGTCATTCACAATTGAGATCACGTAAAAGTGGTCGCACAATGTGCACCAACATCGGGTTATGGTAATAACTATACCCAGAAAGCACCACGAGGGTGACGACAAACAATCACAGACAGGGACTGAGAGGCTTGTATAATGCTGTTAATTATTAATCAGGTATATTTATCCTGAGAGATAGTTGATCAGGCTTTCAAGCGTGACCATTGTGAAAACAAAATCATTGTCATAGTTAAGGCAATAATCATGATAACACAACATAACTTCTTTTAGTCAAGATATCACGATATAAGTATCTGATATACTGCAGTATATAATGCAGTATGTGAGAGGAAAACAATTGAGAGCTTGCAAACCAGAAAGAGTTGTTCGGGAATGAACACGAAAGCAGCCCTTCGTTACCGCCAGTCGGCCATTTTAAATTTGATATAGATTAGAAAACTTTCTCAAGTTTTTTTTATATTACCGCTTTAGCTATCATGCAAGATCTGCGATATAATGAGAAAAACAATTGAAAATGGTCGCTAGTCGACCATTTTGTATTTTATTTTTGCGAAATTTTTCATGGGTTATCCTTGTGTGAGACCTTGCATTTTGCCCTTGCACTTGGCGAGGGCTGCTTACACCCCATGTAATATCATGTTAATACAAAGTGATATTGATGGGGAAGCTAAGTTGGAGGAGATCCGCGACGAATGAATAAATAATGGCGATAGGAACGAGTTTACATAGTATCGGCCGTCAAACATGTATCTAAAATTCAAGCAATAATAGAATCGGCAGAGCTCTAAGATGTATTGGAGGATCCTCCACCATATAGAAATATTCTTAAAAGCAATTCGTAAAAAGAAATAACTAGTTTGGAAAAAATCCAAAATTACCTTCATATAAGATGTACAAACACACCTTTAGTCCTGAGCCATATTTATATTTAGACATCTCCAAATATCGGCATGGCATTGCAAGATTAAAACTAACCATTTTAAAATAGAGCCTGGCAGATATATTAGCCATATTACTACTGCAGATGTAAGTTTTGTAATGTGCCGTTTCTCTGACGCGATTCAAATATATCACCATTACTAACAAAATGATATATTCAATGTCAATATGACAAGTACATATTTTTATATTGGTTATAAATACTGTTTTATGACAAATGTATGAAAATGATATAATCAATGTTAATAAAAGTATTATTACTATTCATATACATACATGGCTTTGTGAGAATCCATGTAAAGCCAACATAGTGGATGGTACTTTGATTCTGGTATGCACAGTATTACCAGTCTCACTGAAAGAGGTAATTAGATAGGCGTAATTTGTACTCCACACCAAACAATGGTCATTTAGCATCTGAAATAAAAACAACTATTGGACAATGAGTGAATGAGTAACTGACTGTGACTTTGTGTCGCTGTTTGCACATCGTGGCATTACAATAAGTGAACTAAACCTACATTACATTACATTATATTGCTACTAAATTAAGTATGAGGAAAATATCCTATGATATTTCTACAACTTGTAGGACATAGCAATAAATACCCCGGAAATTCAGTAGTCACATGTTTAAGTAATGATGGTAAACTCACATTAAAATACATGTGTATACATGATATCTCATCTACACTTAAAAGCATCCTAAGCGGCATTGACATTATACATATTTATTAAAAATAAAGAATATTTTGGAAATATACATGATAACTACTTAAAATAACCTTCAATGGCAATATGACCTTTTTGATTTGTATGTAGACGATTTACTGACCTCCTCTTGAAATGTGGTGATACACCAGTCTCTGCCACGTATTTTTTGTACGGTATCTAGTCGAGAAGGAAGACCTTCAACATAATAATGATTTCGGCTGTACATTTTACCTCTGCTAAAGTCATTTCTGAAATATTAGAAACCCCTCTTCCTATATATTTAAACAGCAAAGAGTTATTAAACCACACAAAACCATTTCATATATTATATCAAGTAGATAAGCTAGGTTTTTTTTCTATTCTGCGTGGCCTACTTCTAGGCCCACAAAGTTATTCATTTTCGGAACTCTTGTAAATGACAACTAGTAGCCCTACACATTTTTTCTCGGGTGATATAATATATATTTTTGTTATTCACTGGAGTAATACCACCAACTAGCAAATAAACTTACAAACCTGCAATGAACGAAGAAGAATTATCTTTTGGTACCACGTAAAGTGTATCATTGTCGGTCAACAGCAAAAGAAACGAAAATGTCCATGCAGCATCCTTTATCGACAAATCCTATAAAACACTTTTTAAATGAATCATGGATGAAAATATGATGAAAATCTAGATGCCGGTATGTGTTTTTCTGAGCATGGAAGCTGATGAAGAACCACCAGCATTATATTTGGGGCACCATTTACAGAGCAGTAAATATCGGTATAATTGAGCAGGTAGCCTAATAATGAACGATTACTTTTCAAACTCAAAATAAAACCATCTGGAAAAAAGCTTACACTGAAACAGTTGTTTTAAGCCTGGTCTTCTAAGTACGATTGCTTTAAATGTCTGGAGTAACTACTGCGGACTGTGATTTACTTGCAAAATTATATTTATTGACCAAAATACCCTGTCCTCTTATATTTACCTCCACTCGGAACCAGCTCTCTCACTCAATTCAAACAGGAACAGGCGACACTGCTGAAGGAGTGTGATATTTACCTGGCAATTGATTAGATCATCTGGGCATGGAATAGACAAAAAATGTGTTGAGAGAAATCCATCCATTGTTAGATGTACAGAACCACTACAACAGAAGCATTTCTTTGTAATTCAATATGAACGATTTCAGTAATTGAATGTAAAGTTCCACGTCTGAGAATGGTGCGAGAAACAGAATGAAAAACCTCTATCTTTATATCTTAGCAATGCCATTCATTTTAATTTCAAGTAGTACTCATTTACATTATCGGAGTATCCAGTGTTTTATTATTGCAATGCCATTTAACACGATTTTAATGCTGTATGTGCTACTATGTACATGTATATTGCCATATGATTTTAGCAAACTAACCATCTTGTTTATATACATGTACATCTCTGTCATTTCTATGACAAATGAGTTTGTAATTACTTTTATTTATGCCAAGAAAATAGATGTGTGTCTGTCTGTCTGGCATAGAATTATGATGATTATATTTTCTCCAATTGATAACTGGTCTCAACATTTAAATATATACATGTATCATATATGAAAAAACATTACATGGCAATAAAAATGTTCAGAACGTACATGTGTCGTTTTTACTTACCCACCGATCCATACAGCATACGTTTGTATACAACCATCCTATTGAAATTAAATATATTATTTTCTGTTACAATGTTATTAATAATTTTAATTTAGAAATGCTCGGTATGTCCAAAAAGTAAAAAAAAAAATAGAAGAAATGGTCAATATATTTGATAAATACACATACTGATGAAATCATTTTGCTGGATAAGATGTATGTATCGGAAAGATGGAAATTTTAAACAGAGATGTATGTATGTTTAAAAGACAACAAAATCATAGACTATCCTGATCAGCTGTGCTTCTCGTAATTTGCGACCAGAAAAATCTATATATTTTGCGGCGTAACTTACGTGGGATACGGTATATATTTCTTTAACGTTATGTAACTTTTGTGATAGGCCCTACGATTTAAAATTTCATTTAAAACAACAACACCAGAATAAGGGGATAAAGAGGCTTTATTCCTAAGTAATACTATAACTCAAAGCACAACTGATGGCTAGCACACGCAATGCGACATCAGTGAAGTAATAAAATACCGTAGCACAGATAAAAACATTCAAACAAAATTTAATAATATAATAATATAGACCTGTGTAATAACAGCAAGTTAAGCGAAGGTGCAGAGACGTCTGGCCTAGCGTGACACGACTACCAAAGTGCCAAGATCTCAGCAAGTGTGTAACCAGCCTCCTTTTCAGGGCTACACTAGCACAGCTAGGTGGCCCTGCTACAGTGCTTTGATAATCTCTTCTGTGATTGCTGCGTTCTGATAGGGCATCAAAAACTGGTGTACCGTGGCCCACACCTGACCCTGAAACTATGTCAAGTTCGAGGTTACCTTGCACCTATGAGAGACAAGTTTATATAACTGTGTCTCCCCTGTACTGGGCTATATGGTTGGCATTATTTGCCTAGTATTATTATGCCCAGTACATGCAATCAACCTGTGTTGTACTATAGTTGGTCCTTCCTATACAATGTCGGCCAAGCATAAAAGCAGCATTGGATCTGTGTCTTTTATATATGTGTTATTATAGACTTGCTTTTGTGTAAGACGAAGATACCAGCAGTATTCGCTCCGTGATTGGAACAACCACTCTTTGTTTGATGTTGGGACATCATCTCAGATTGTGGATTACCATAAACCCAGCGCTGGGTCATCGTCAGCACGATACACTGACCCGATATTGGTTTAACGTTGGTCCATTGTTTGCGACATAGGCTCAACGTTAGGAAAACATTGGGCCGATGTAGGCCTATCGTGTTTACGCTGTGGGATTGACAATGGTGGATTGATGGATGTATGTCAATCGTCTACGACGCTGGCCCAACATACAATCAACATTGACCATCTATTTAGAATGTATTTTCTGACTTATATAATACAACAATATTAGGATAGTCAATACACATGATACATGTACAGATGTAGGGCTATATCTCACCAGACAATATTGACAGGATCACATAATGTTAGGCTCAAATATCCACAGGATGTCAGGCCAAGTTGGACACGAAATATGGCATTTTAGATTAATGATGTAGTCAAACCCATCCCTGGTCCACCCCACCCTCTCTTCAACATGTTGAAAGAAGCTGTTAATTTCCTGAAAATAGTCACCTTCTTCGCTATGTGTATTCATTGGCCTGACCATGTGGCTTAGAATGTCAAGGACACCATATTTGTCAAGTATTGCCTTATTGGCCAGATAAAAAATCAGGTCAAATTCATGAATATTTCTACAGAACACATTTCACAGTGCAATCAATCAGAGCCACTAGTTGACGCTAGTGGAAGGATAGTGGATCTGATTAATGAGAATGGTGTGTAACCTGATACAAACAGGACACAAGGTATCCGGGTGTAGCAAGGCACCCTGAGTACCTGCCGATATAGTCCGGCCTCTGTACTCCGTCACCCCGACCCTGGGCGGTTTCTGGATACTGTTATTTCAAATCAAAGTAACTTCACTAAGCCGGAACTAACTTTGCACATTAAAATATGTCCTTATATTTTCACACTGGCATCGCCATCGGCCGTCTTGCCATGTACATGTTTAGTAATGTAGTTTTGCATTGTGTATTGATTTCTATAATCATACTAAAACTGACCTTAACAATCATTATATCTTCTATGCTTGTAGAAACTGATATCTGAAATAGACAAAAATCATTCTTTGGGGTTCTTTTCATAAAAATGTTGAAAGTTTTTTGAATGAACATATTAATGTAAAAAAATAACTTTAAATAATTCAAGTAGGGGAAGGCAGGGTAATATGGTACACTTTAGATGTACCAATTCTCAGTTCTCTATTTCTTCGTATAAATTGAAAAAAAATCAGGGGTCAAACATCAATTGACATCAACAGTAGGAAAAAAAGGAAAATTGAAATATTGCCAACCAATAAATAGATAATGGCAGTTACTTGTTTTTGGAATTTATCTCATATTCCCCTCCGTGACGGGTAACAAGGGACTTACAGGAGGGTAAATACGACATTAGCATAACATTTTGGAAAAGCAGGGATAATTGTTGTGTGATTTCACAGTATCTTTTCAAGGTATATGTAACTATCATGTATATTAAAATTATCATGTGAAACCATAACAACAACAACAAAACTGATGTTCATATGCCATTTGTCGTCAAAAGTGTTCCATATTACCCACAGTTTTTCATTTAGAAATACTGTTTTTGGGAGAAAAAAACGCCTAAAAGATACATTTGCAGTCAACTACCCGCCATTCCGTATCCGTGACCTCTGTTTTCGTGCTCGACTGTAGTAAGTCTGCTAACTAGAGAGCAGTTGTGTCGACACGTGTCTGACAACTGATACCCGCGGTTTCATATTAAAACCCTAGTTGTAGGAAAATTAAGTATGTTTCAGGGATGTAAAATGATGCATCGTGAGGGCTTAAAGGGTTAAATAGTATACAAGTGGTGTATATCTGTGAAAACCAAAGTAGTTTCTTTACATGACATTGGGTGTCAAATAGGCCTTTTTTCTAAAACTTGTGAAAAGGATTGTGTATCAAACTAATTGTGACAAACCCCTGCTTCAGTGCATAAATTAGTCCAAATTAACTTATTTTCAAACTCATATTTTCCGAAAAGCATTTGTACAGCCCAACTTGAAGATTCTAAATCAAACGGTTCAAAATATATTGCACGTCAATTTCACTATGTTATACTGTGACTTTGATTCTACATATAGGGCAAGCTCAAAGATAAATGAACTTGAGCTATGAAGAGGAAGAACTATGAAGATATAAATGCTAATGTCATTGTCTAGCCTGTCCTGTATTTGCCCAAGGTGTCTGTATATAAGTACCAAATATGAAGATTGGACTCTAGCTCAAACGGGTCAAAAGCTATTGCGTATCAAAGACACTTTACAGGCAATAAATCCCCATACATAGTCATTTTACTTTAAAATATGAAATAAATGCAACCGTTATTCATAATGTAGGAGTTACTTCCCAGTAGACACAAAACATTTGTATAACATTTTGTACAATGTTGGACCAACGTCGAAGACGTTGCGCCGCCGTTGTATACAAATATTTGTACTGGGTTGTAGCAAGGAGGTTATAATATAACCTCATTGGTTGTAGACAAAATGCGTCGGTGGAAACGAACAGACTTCGACAGGGACGACAAACCCTCTGGGCACCAAGGACGGTGCTAAGGGCATAATGATCTCACCTTTGATCGCAATACATCTGTTGGCCAATGTAAATTTCCGACAGGTAATTCCATAATAGTGTCTCTAAATCACAAAAGAACATGTAAGTATAATCAAATGAATGAAGCACTGGGTCTTTATGGATATATAGGCTCGATTTGATTGGATAACTTATTCCTGGGGTACACTGTCCTGTATGACAGACACAGTATAAGTCTGCTGTGCTGTTCTCCTGGGGAGAGATGGTATTCAGATAACGCAAAGACACTAAGAATCAAGCCCCAAACCCCGGTGGTAGGAGGTCGAGCATGTTATCCCTTCGTCACGGAGATTCCCGGTATGCTGAGTGGACGTTGAAGGCATACCGGGTAAATATTTTTGTTTCGTTGAAACTAAATTAAATGCTGAGACACTACCCAGTAAACACGCTACATTTAGCCTGTCATTGATGAATATATATCATGCAGCCGCAGGGGCGGATCAAGAGTTTTGAAAAAAGGGGTCCTTTTGAAAATTTTTGGACACCCCCCCCCCCTACAAATTAAGGTGTTGATAATTTTTTTGTTAGTCTTCTGATCTAATATACATGCTTGGGACAGGGGGGTAGGACACCAAACGGTCATGCGCGTTGATTTCTAACTTCCAGTTTCATGAAAATTCAGGTCAAATTATTGAAATTACACATCACTCAAAACATGCTTTTTCCATAAAATCATGAGCATGACAAGTACTTTTAAACACAATTTTTTTCAATAAATCTGTTACAAAATAAAAAAAACTAGAATTGCAGCCATGTTGCAGAAATACAAATATTAAAAAGCGTTCCGTGATTCCCGGAGGCTCCCATTGCTACTGTTTACAAATTTCCAAGCTGTAGGCCTCTACGCATTTTTCTGTATTGGGTATCCACCATATCTGTTGATTTATATTCATCCGCCAACAATCCATGTTTAAAATGATACCATAAGTACCCATAGATACCCTGATTTTATTATGGTTAAAAGACGAAGCAATAGTGCCCTATTTCGCCATAATTACCGTTATTTTTTAAATTTTGATGAACATTTCTTGATAGAAAACGACACTCAGACTGTCCGTGATTCCCGGAGGCTCCCATTGCTACTGTCTACAAATTTCCAAGCTGTACGCATTTTTCTGTATTGGGTATCTAACATATCTGTTGATTTATATTCATCCGCCATCAATGATAATCCATGTTTAAAATGATACCATAGATACCCATAGATACCCTGATTTTTGTATGGTTAAAAGACGAAACAATAGATTGTGGACTTGGCATGTTTTCCCTGTGCTGAGGGATAATTATGTGGACTATCCCCGTTGCATGAAGTTGCTGATGATAATGGACTGTGATCGATGCTGCCAGTATTTGCTTATGTATTTCTGATGCTGTATATCAAATGAGTTTGTCTCAGTAAAGTAAACTGACTTCTTCAACTGGTTTGTTTTGATCACAATTCACCAAAATGTGCTCAAATGGTCAAAACTATGCGTGTGCGCAAATGTTTGGTTTAATATAATATATATATTCCCAAGATAGAGAAGACATTTACCAATTAATCTAAACCCTATAAAAGTAAGTAAATAAAAGTGTTTGATCTAATGTCAAACTATCTAATGCCAGACCACATGCCACTGCATTGGCACTCTTTTCAGATGAAGGACCCAGGGTATGCTGCTGGCTACTGCATACCGGGGATTATGGACAGGATCTACAAGGCAACATAATCTCTTGGTTGGTTGCTGTAGATAAAATAGTAGTAACTACCACCATCAACCACTCAAGTACCTACATTTGGTGAATAGCGTGTGAATCATTATTATATTTCTAATGAAAATGTCTCATTTGCAATCCTTGACCATGATTGGCATGTGCTCACAAAATTATATTGAATGAAATAGGATTTTCGGTAATGGTGTTGCTAATTTGCATATAACTCGAAAACAGAGATTTTCCGCTTGACAAGTTTGAAACGGATGCGCAATGCGTGTATAACTCTTTTCTCCATTAGACAATATTCCTGGGACTAAATTAGGAGATTGTGTGTAGCTCTTACAATTTCGCATTTGGCACAAAGAAAGCTTATACGACGTGTCAAATTTTGGACCTCGCAATCCGTATTGTCGCACCTGAAATTGTATACATTCACGAAAAAATGACCGCAAATGAGTTACTACACAATTTCTACTCACCTCACAGTACAGTTGAATAAACTCACTGCTTTCCCAGTGACTTTAATTTTGAGTATAGTCTGTGTTGCTGTACCAATAAGAAAACGCCAGTAGCTAAATTAAACAAGCACACTTTGTCAAATGTCTCATAATGGCATAATACATATATTGTACTCGAAAAGCAACTGTTTAATAAATTATTAGATACTACGAAATCTGCAATAAATAAATATTTATATAATTATATAGATAGCAATTTGTGACAAAAGTATTAGTTTAAATATGTGGTCACATATGTTAATCAATGTTTTATCTAGCAAATGACAACTCAACAATATATCCATACAATAGTAGATAAGTTCTGTTTCTATTTAATATAATAAATGAGGACTAAATCTACGAAAATACAAATTGTACTCTACCCATTGATTTTATCAAATCCTAATGATTGACTCCACTCAAATTTTGGATGGGAAGAAGGATGTTCAAATTCAAGTTTAGGTTTTTGACCATTCCTATAGAAATACCAGCTCAATGACTGACTATGCTGCGGAAGGAAAATATTATTCAAATTTGTTTTAATAATTCTACTATATAGAAACACAATTACAAACAAACAAATGATAACATAACTACACAAACGTTACTGGACTGTAGTCATCTCCAGACTACCTCTCATACACATTGACAGCCATATTATATTGTCCCGGCAACAAAGATGTAATCTATAAGTACTTGTATTTAATCTATACACGAAGTAATCATCAAATCAAATTAAAAACCACCAAATCAAATATAATTATATCTCAAAAAGTCCCATTCAAAATATCCACATAAAATGTTCCTACTAGTTGTCAAATGATATATTTAGTCTTAACTTCAAGCTATACGGCAAGGAATCAGGAATGAGATACACCTTCTTAAAACGCTTGCAAGTCGTTGGGGATGTTAAACTGACCTTCCAATCTTATATCCTTAATATACGCTGAATACGCAAACTATATGAAAACTCTTGATACATTTTTAAGATTTTTATCAATCAAAACACTTGGCCGCCCACAATGTTAAAAGCGAAGAAATGTGATATTTCTCTGAAAAAGTAACTGTATATAACAGGATTTGAACTCCGGTTTTATGTTTAGCAGGTCATGTGTCATGATCAATGTATTTATGATATTGGAAAACTTACGTTTGACGGAGTATTAGCCATTTGTGTCCATTCTTCTTGCGATCTTTCTGTATTATCAACTATCCACACGAAAGCAACTTTCTACAACAAAATATGTCATCCAGTACTGTACTTACGGTAACTCTTTCCGCTAACACTTGATCCAATCCTTAAAATGCTGCTTAGAAATCCCACATACTCTCGGGTCCTTTGCCATATAAACCCACATCTAAGTTACATGAATGTAACTCCTTGATCAAAAAGCGTGTTGGGTAGAATAAATGTTGATTGTCAGAAACATACCATTGCTCATTTATGCAGACGTCTGCATAAAGACATGTTATCATGGTTATTATACAATATTTCCATCCCGTGTTTCCTGCATTACATTGCGAAACGCTTTACTAGAGTTGGCAGCTTCCGATGTCTATCTGAATATTTCATATCTCTCAGGCCTGAAACGTGTTTAATTGTTCTCCTTTGGACCTGTCCTACTGGTTCAACATATTTTTGTATATTGGAGCACAAATAACATAGGCCCCATAGTTCTTTCTAGGTGTGGTATAAGCTTTGTATAAGAGGCAGAACTCTCTCTGTCTAGTATGTGTATGTTCTCCTTATGACTACCCTGATCCTACATATGCTTTTTTTTACAAATGTCCTCCATATGGCGTCAAATTTCTTCTTAAAGGTAGATTTTTGTGTTATCCACCAGCATATAATAGCGGTAATCTACTTTTTCACTACCGATTAACCTAAATTTGCATTTTGGGAGATGTAGCCACATGCTTACCCTTCTTGAATGCTGCACTTCTATCGTGTCACTCTAATCCAAAATCTGCCTGGATACCTTGGTATTATCAGCAATTAACCGAGCCCCCAATTTTTGGGAGGTCATCTATATAAACCACAAAAGAGCCCTGGTCCCAATACACTCCCGTGGGGGATACCACTTGTGACTGGTCTCCGTTCTAATGCTGTTTCATTTACCATCACGTTTTCCCGTTTATCTCCCAGCAATGATGAAATCCATCTCTTGATCTTTGACTGCATATATCATAGTTGTCGAGTTTACCTAGTAGGCGCCTATGGGCGCAGTGTCAAACACCTTCTGGAAATCCATATAGACGACATCTATCTGTCCTCCCTGCATTATCTGTAACATTTGTCCTAACATTGAGTAATTGTAATCCAGTGGATCGCCCAGATATGAAACCGTATTGTTGATTGCTGAGCAAGTCATTTTGTTCCAAATTGGGCAGCAAGATATCTCTTACGAATGATTCCATAACTTTGCACACTACATAAGTCAGGCTTACCGGTCTGTAGTTTCCTGCTTGACAGCAGCTCCCTTTATTTTTAAAGATGCCTGTAACATTTGCGTCTCTACATATAGCCGGTACAGTACCAGTGTCCATTGACCTTTTAAAAATGATGCAGGCCGGCCAGGGCTTCCGCCAGTTCTTTTAATACTCTGGAATGTACTAGGTCAATTCATGGAGATTTTCTTGGATTTAATGACTATAACTTTTTTATAATGCCTCAGAGATATTTACACCAATAAATGCTTCTTAAAATTTTGCTTTATTTCCCTTTGTTAAAACTCCACTGAGGGTGTCTTAAAGGTGATCTATCACCCTTATATGGTATGAATAATTATGTCCTTATATGGGGTGTTTGGCTATCATGTGACCCTCTGAGAGGGTCACATGATAGCCAATCACCCATCTGAGAGGGTCACATGATAGCCAATCACCCCATATATGGCTATCATGTGACCCTCTCAGAGGGTCACATGATAGCAAATCACCCCATATAAGGGAACACTTGTGCCCCATCTTGTGGCAACTTTGATTTATTTGTCACAAAATTATTCATACTATATAAGGGGTGATAGATCACCTTTAAAGTACATCTGCTTTCTTTTTATCCTATTTGGTCCGCATCGGTTTTCCTTGGTAGTCTGTATAACTTAGGATTTCAGCCTCATACTTTGGCGAGTTTTAGTCCGTACTGCCACATACTTTTGGAGAATTTAGTAGTTTATTCTTGAGCTAGTTTGTTCTCTCTCTTTTTTAGCTTGTCTGTTTAGTTTTCTGACTTTGTTTCTTTGTTTTGTATATACTAAGTGTGATTCATCATCCCTTTTGTCTCATATTTTTTCAGTTTCAGGCGTAGGCCTATAGCTTCTCAAACCAATACGTAAAGAGGTGTTGCAAATTTGTCTTTCTTTGATTGACCACCGTAATGTCTTGAGGGTATATACCTTTTTCTAGTATTTTCAGCTTGTATAAAAACATTTTGTATACTATTGTTCTAGATTATACATGTATTCTTTAAAAGATACGTCCCAGTCGATTTTTTCCATTTCATTTTTCATGCTGGTGTAGATTTTGTTGTCGTTATGTTTCATTATAATGCTTCATCACTCATTGGTAAGTTCAGATAGGCCTAAAGAGACCATGAGAAACATTTTATATGAAATAAATAGTTTTGTGTTATACATATGCGTATTCGAGACAGTCAATGCTGGTTTAGTGCTTGGTCAATGCTAGTGCACAAGATCAAATAATAAACGGTGGGCTAAATGCCCACTGATTAATCACGGTTACGCTTGCCCGAAATTGTGAGCGCATTCTGTGAAACGCAGTGATGTCACCGGAAACCGTTTTGAGTGGGAACTCGGTGAAATAAAGTTATATAAGACCCCCTCCCCCATACTTCATTGTATTAGCTAGCTCGGTGACAACAATGGAGGTCAAGGCTTTTGAGTTTCACAGAATAGACCTACTGCTGTTTGTGTGCAATGAATCGGTGAACAGGTGGTGATCAGTGTTTATTTAACAGTCACAATGTCTGCTGACTTACTTAGAACTGTTGGTATTATGATTGAGGGAGAATACATGATAAAAATAAAATTGGGACTTCAAAACTATTGGTGGATACAGCAGGATGGCACATTGGTGGATACAGCAGGTACCACGGGAATTAACATCGGCGGAAATCCATTCCAGCAGTGGCCGGAGGTGGGGTTGGCATTATATCCGGGCGATACAGCGGGGAAGCACTGTATGTAACGTATTTAAATGCTATTAACGAATGGTCACTTTCACCTAGTGGGCTGAGATGCACTACGTCCTTTACCATATTTTCTTCGTTTGTTAGTACTAGATCTAGTAAACTGGGTTTTTTGTGAACGACATACTCTTGTATCTTTTGTTATGTGTTGTAGCAGTTTTATATTTTGTTATTTCTTAAGTAGCAGAAAATGTTGTCCTTGAGCTTGTGTCCCTGTGTCTTGAACATTTGTTTTACTTCCTCTGTTAGTTTTTATTATTGTGTCACACTTAATTTCACCATTTTTGAAAACGCCCATAATAAGAATATAGGATGCATCTTCATTGCATATATCTGTTATCAATTAATTTAGTCGATCGTTGTTTCTGGGGTGCTGTTTGTACTGCCATGTATAACTCTATCTGTATGTAAGTATACGCATACTAATTTATTTTATGTATGTTAATATTGTTCTTTCAAGCATTGCTTTATTACATGTTTCATAATTGACCCTACTTAATCGAAAAAAAAATATCTTTCATGTGGTAAAGGTGGCCATAGTGGTAGCGACATTTTTTTGCCTTAACTATGGTCGCCTGACTGTTATTCTGTACATTGTAGCCATATATTGTACATAATTTGTTTGGTCAAATAAATTCTTCTTTCTCTTCTTCTTCTTAGATTGATCATCCAACAATTAAAGCGGCATTCTCTTGTAATTGAATATTAATCCATTCTTCTTCTTCACTATATACTACTATTGTGGTTGTCCCCTGGTGCAGAGCTTGCAGTGAATTGTGTACATAAAGTACTATGTCTGTCACTGTTTTATTTCCAAGATTTGTGGTGGTGTGTATATTGTATCCTTTCAATGATATTTCACTATTTGTCACCCCTAGCGGCAATTCTTAGGTTTTACCTCGGTCACAGCTATGATATGTAGAATTTCTTCTGATAAAATGCACCATATCATGTAGTTGTGTCAAATAATTTTGTGTTGTCTTTTTCGGACCTATACCAGCTTTACGTGATACCAGCTTCAACTTGATACGTCTTTGCAGGTCGTTTGGTGTTTCAGCAAGTAACACAGTAGCATCTGTGTATGAATGTTTAGTAACGTTAAAATTTGTAACATTTAAAATAGGGCCTATACAACAATTATGTTCGAGCTACTGAAACAAATGTCCTGATCTAGTTGATGTAGCATCATTACATTTTTTCTTTTTACCCAAATATATGTCAATGGAGCTTTTAAACAAAACATTTGATCCGTTGTAAAACATCCTGCTCTGAAATCAGCCTGCTCTGCGCCAATAATATTATTCCCATTCACAAACTGGGTGAGTCATTGGTTCATCAAATTTGAGTATAGTTAGCTCAATACCTACCACGTCGGGCGGGGGCCCTAGAGTAGTGGTTAGCACCGCTGCCTTTCACCCAAGAGTTCGGGGTTCGGTTCCCGGTCTCGGCGGTTTGAAAGAAATAAAAATGTTTCTTCCCCATCCATATGTGAAACTCAGTATTGTGGGGGGGCCTCTGTGACCGAGAGGTAGCGTGCTCGGCCTCAGACAGCCAGGGCTCGAATTTCGAATCCTGTGTCTGGAGGACAGTGTCATCCCATTCATCTCACCATTCTCAGGAGGTTCTCCTGGCCCAGTTTAGACTATATGTGCATAAAGGTGACCTAAAGCCCGATTCATTTCATTTTTACCTACCACGATAATCAACTATCATCACCATTATTTGTATTGATGGTGACAACACTCTACTACTCTGGAAATAGACCAATGTCGTTGGAAAGTGAGAAACTTGCTCTTCCATAAATCATAGGAATAAAATCAAATGTCTAGGGATGGTGGGTGGCCGGATTATATACGCACATCGACGTTTTACTCATACTTTCCAGCAACTACACTAATTACACATCAATACACACACAAGATGTCTATCCGACGAGAGCAAACGCTAAAGCTCATCGCAACATCATACTTCTCACAGACAGCCCAGTTTGTCAGTCAATAAGAAACATGTCAGCCTTGGAAGTTATTCCTCGAAAGCCGCCGTTGGGTCACATTGGTCTTCAGATTACAGAAATCTAATCACAGACTCACAATTTTCTATGCACAAACCATAGCGTGGGACAGTGGCCCAATCGTGAAATAGCGGAAACGGCAAACAAATAAGGCTCAATACAATTTTATGATTTAATTTAACTCCCAATTTTCGGATCACACGGATTCGAACGTTTAAAAAGAGAAGTATGTCGAGAAAATGTCCATTTTAGTTCACCACCAATTCCCTGCATACAGGGAACCATGCCCTTTTACCACCAATTCCCTGTATACAGGGAAAATTGACCATATCACCATTAAATCACATTTTAAAGGTATAATAATGAAAGGATGGAATTTATGGGAATATTTTATGCCTAAATAGAATCACATGACATTATCATTGGTAGGCTGGCAGATAGGGATCAAAGCCTCAGCACGTACTTTTTCCTATTTTCGGAATACCCCCAGGAAGGTGGTGCATACAAAGTTTTAATGTTAGAAATGTGGAGTATCTATGGTGGGATGGAGAGCCCCTCGCGCCGAAAGTACCTGTAAGCGACCGTTGGAGTCTCTAGTGTAGGGTCGCAATGGCGGACAAGGGAAACTGCCCAATCTTCACCATTTCAACACAAACTTCCTTCCCCGTCGAGTCGACGGTTCCAAATAAATCATAAAACTTCTCCACTTGTCATGTTTATTCGTTAGACATCTGGCAACAACAAAGCACAACCCCCGCGCACAGCACGTCCTGTTTGACTCAGAGAGAGTGACCTACGGCACGTCCGTAGTCGCCGAGTGTAACGTCTGAAGTGCGGGAAAAGTACAAATACCGCATGGGCTGCAATTGTGTGCGCCCGGCACCAAGGTACGGAAACGAGGCGGTCGTCCACAGCCTCTCGCGTCCGAGAAGCCGAGGATAACTGCCACCTAAACTTAACGAAGTCAGGATCCTACATTACCCCCGGGTGAGTGATAACGTGGGACCCAACTGACGTGTAGGAGACTGCTTCGTGCAAGTAGCGGGGTTGTAAAAATATGTAACCTCTTATAACTAAGCATGGTTTAAAAAATATAGCGTGTGTGGTTACAGCGTGGGTGGTTGAAAACGCAGCATTATACATGAATTGTCCCATCCTCTTAACACCAACTGTCCTTTATGTATGTATTCATATGCTGCAAGCTGCGATCAACCCATTTATTTAATTAACATAAATTTCTATTCGTATTTTAGCAATTAACTTGCTAAAAAAAATTGTCTTTACATTTTATATATCTGTACATAATGCTGCCAGGCCTGGCATATTCATTTACAATTCAAAAACATTGTGAATACGATGCATGTGGTTGGGCCCGCCATAGATATCGTTAGGCGCCACTATGGCGTGAACCATCTGCACGAACCGGGCAGGAGTCTGGATTATTCGTTCGACTCTAGTTTTTCGCACTGTTTGGTCGGTCGAAATTTTTTCGCGATTATCGATGGTCGCATGGTTGCTTTTGGTCGAGTCGATTACGGCGTCAGCAGAACCCGGGGTTTTACCCCGTAAATGTAAAGGTATGCGGGAATACGTTCGTAAACCACCGCCGTTCCCGTTAGCGTGGGATACGGCTGTGGCCGATTTTTTACTGCTTCTGACTGCCGTCGACTTTTTCGTTCTAACGCTCGTCCCGTTGGACGTCGGGTGTCCGCACTACCAGTTCTAGGTGGACCCTGTGGATTCCTACTAGATGTCCTGGTAGCCTTCGATCTCTTTGGTTTGTTTGGCATTTTACGCTGTATTGTCGTACCTGTCGTAGGCTCGCACTCAAGATGTGGGGGTTTAACGCGATCTAAAGAGACCGTCTCAACCTTGCCTTTAACTAGGATCTTCATTACTCTGCCACTCCTCGCGACGACCTTATATGGTCCGTCGTAAGGGGCGGTCAGAGGCGGCGCAATTGCGATTTGGCCTAAGAATACATGAGTACATGTAGCTATTTCCTTGAATTGGAAAATGTTGTGTTGTTGTGTGTCACGTGGCGGACATAGACAGAGACGCGACATGGCCACGCGTAGCTTGTCTGAATAATTCTCCAAATCAGTGTTAGCGTTGACGGTGTACTGTTTAGTAAACTCTCCTGGGAGTCTAAGGGTTGTCCCGTATAGCATCTCGGCAGCCGACCTGCCTAGTCTCTCCTTAACTGCGGAACAAACTCCTAAAAGCACAGCGGGTAACGTGATAGTCCACGGGTTCGGTGACTCGTGCGCCATAATGGCGGCTTTCAATTGACGGTGGAAACGTTCGACCATGCCATTCGACTGGGGGTGATAACTCGTGGTACGATTCCGAATAATCCCGAATTGATTACACAAACTATCCCACAATTTGGACTCGAATTGAGCGCCCCTATCAGTGGTGATAGTGGCTGGAGTACCATAACGTGCTATCCACCCGCTGAAGAAGGCATCGGCGACCGTTTCGGCTCTAATATCAACCATAGGTATAGCTTCGGGCCAACGTGTAAAACGGTCGACGCAAGTCAGTAGATATCTAAAGCCATCAGCATAGGGTAAAGGTCCGACTATATCTATGTGGACATGATCAAATCGCTCGGTAGGTTTAGTGAACTTTCCGAAAACTGGGGTGTTGTGACGTGAAACTTTAGCAGTCTGGCAACCCTTACAGGTACGACACCATCTAGCAATATCTATATTCATGCCGTGCCATACAAATCGGGTATTAATCAAAGGTTTGGTAGCTCTATGCAATGGGTGGCCTAAACCGTGTAAGTTTGAAAAAACTTTTCGGCGAAATTTCGCAGTAAGGTACGGCCGGTTGTGTCCCGTGGACACATCACACCAGATCAATTGATTATCGAACGATTTTAATAGTTTGAACTTCATAGTGGATGTAGTTGAGTGTCTCAAACGCGTGAATTCCGCATCATTAGCTTGGTCGAGACTTAACTCTTTATAGTCTATCGCTGGTCCATCATGTATCGCAGACACTAATGGTCGTGACAGCGCATCAGCGACGAAATTTGTCTCGCTTTTTACATATCTAATATTGGTGGTGAATTCAGCGATGAAAGCTAAATGATGCGTTTGTAGTAGGGACGCGCGCTCAGTCACGGATGACATTACGAATGTCAACGGTTTGTGATTTGTATTAACGAAGAAATTTCGTCCTTCTAAATTGTGTCTGAAATGTTTAATTGTGGCGTATACCGCCAAAAGCTCACGATCGAACGCGCTGTAGCGTGTCTCTGCTGGGTTCAGCTTCTTGCTGAAAAACGAAAGTGGCTGCCACATACCATTTAAAAATTGCTGCAAAACGCCACCGACGGCGACATCACTAGCGTCGCACGTGATGTTAATCTGAGCCGTAGAATCTGGGTGCACCAGAAGCGTAGCGTGTGCCAATATTTGTTTTGACTCAGAAAATGCTGACTCTGCATTTTTATCCCACTTCAAAGCGAAATTTGACTTCGGTGACAGTCTTGCATGTCCTTCGTTGGCAGCTGTCAGTAAATTATTGAGTGGTGTCAACTTCGCAGCGCAATGCGGTATGAAACGGTGGTAGTAATTCACAATACCCAGATATCTACGCAGTGCTCGTTGCTTTTCGGGCTTAACAAAATTAACAATCGCGTCAACGGCGCTGGGCCACGGCGAAATTCCTTCGGCACAAACGTGGTGATCTAGAAAACTTAATTCAGTTGTACCGGACTGACACTTTTCAGGACCAATGATAATTCCGTATTCAGATAGTCGGGCAAAAAGAATTTGTAGATGTTTCTTATGCGTTTTATGATCTGGGCTGGTTACCAGTAGGTCATCCAAATAGACAAAAACAAAATCAAGTCCGCGTGTAACGTGGTCTATAAAGCGCTGACACGTTTGACCGGAATTTCTTAGACCAAACGGTGTTCTAGTGAAATTAAATAAGCCAAAAGGTGTAGTAACGGCAGTCTTGTGTACGTCGGACGGTTCCACCGGAATTTGGTAATAAGCTCTGACCAAGTCGATCTTCGAAAAAATTTTCAATCCGGCTAAACGCTGCATGAAATCTTGTATATGAGGAATCGGATAACGGTCCGGTACGGTCTGTGCGTTTAAACTACGGTAGTCCCCGCATGGTCTCCAATCGCCGTTTTTCTCTGGCACCATGTGAAGCGCTGAGGACCATTCGCTGTCGCTGGGTTCAATGACCCCTAGTTTTATTATCTCATCAAACTCGCGTTTTGCGGTAACCAGCTTATCGGGTGCTAACCGTCGTGGTCGTGCAAACACTGGGTGTCCTTTAGTCACTATCTTATGTGTTATACCGTGTTTAACGGTCTCACCCTTTGTCGTAGGGCGTGTCAGTTCCGGGAACTGGCCGAGGAGTTTTGTGTACTCGTTCTGAACAGTGTCTACTCTGTTCAATGACAGTGGTTTAATCGATGACAGTGAAGCGGCAATAGCTAGACCTGTACGCATGTCCCGGAGACATCGGCTTCTCAAGTCTACGAGCAAATTATAGTGGATTAAAAAATCAGCCCCGATTATGGGTTGCTGCACATCTGCCACTATGAACGTCCACGGATATTCGCGCTTTAAGCCGACATCGACGACGCGTTTACAGTTGCCGTAAGTATGTATAGTACTGTTATTAGCTGCCACCAGGGGAAGACTGTCAGCGTCCGAAATCCCGTTAGCGCAAGATTTCGGCAAAACACTGACAGCTGCGCCCGTGTCAATCAAATATCTGCATTTATGTCCTTTATCTGCGACATATAATAATTTAGAGTGTGATAGCGCAATATTTGCTACTTCGCGCTGACCTCATGTGACATAGTACGAACAGGGTTCACTGCACAAGCGCGCATTTTGTGGTGGTAGTTTGGTGGTAGTAGCAAACCTGTGCAGTGGCTATGTCGGGCGATTGTGCGACATTATTTTGCGGCGGCGGTGCATGCGGACTATTAATTTTCAGTGCATTAGTACAATTATTTGTTAACAAACTCAGTGGCCTGTGCATTCGGCGGCGGAACGAAAGGTGGAGCATTATTCTGTTCATTTCTATAATGACTAGGTTGGTTGTTAACAAAACCTGAGGCCTGAACATTAGGAGCAAATGCAGGCGCAGGAGCATAGTTATTATTTACTCGTTCACGTCCTTTATTTCTTTTCCTCTCTGATGTAGTCACTGTTTCTAGTTTTTTAATTCGCCTAGACAAATCCTCCAACAAACCAACTAGCTTGGTGGCTTCTTCTACCTTAATTTCTGCGACCCCGACGTCTTCTTCAGCTGCCAGTGCCCGGTCGGCCAAAACGGCCAAACTTTCGAGGGTGGCACTGTCGGGTTGAGTTACCAAATGAGTTCTGATTGAAGCGGGCATCTGCCGGATGAATGCTTGACGAATTACTGCTTTCCCCACCACGGCTCGTGGTCCGGAGCCAGCCGCCTTTTGTAAACGCCGCATGAAACGCGAGGGAATGTCAGTACCAATTCTTTCACCAGAGATCACTTTGTTAACCCTTTCGGGTGTGGTCAAACCTCGTCTCTCTATCAAGATCGCTTTCAGGCTTTCGTATTTATGGGACCTGAAAGGCTGGAGTAGCACGTCCCTCACATCCGATGCGACTTCGCCCGAAAGTGCAGCGCAGGTTAAGCTGTACCTCTCATCATCATCGTTGATCTGGTGAAGAGCAAACTGAGTCTCTATTTGGTTGAACCAGAGTTCAACATCCGAAGCGTAGAAAGTGGCGATTCTGAACTTTGGTAAGTTCGTAGCACGTCTCTGGGACTGCCTACAGAGCGGTGAAGTACTCCTTGAGGAATCGCTCCTAGAGTGAGAACTCATACGTTTAGCTCGGGCAATTCGAGCGAAATCAGCTTTGAGGCGTTGATATTCTTCGTCTGCCTCTCGGAATCGAACCTCATTGTCCTCACTGTCTTGATGATAATCATCTTTAGGTCGAGCACCCGCACCTTCTAGGGGCGTTGACATGAAGCCTTTACTGTCGTATTGCTTTGACATTTTGAAATAGTGTTTTGAAATTAGCTAACTAGTGAAGCATTTGAGATAGCTGACCTATTGGCTCTGTGTCTATCTCAAATGTGTTTAAATGGCATGTCGTATTAACACATGCCAACTATTTTGACGTGCCGTGCGCGGATAGGTTGTACGTTGCCGTCTAAATCAGATGAAAAATGTCTGTAATATGCTGAATCTTAGAAATGCAGACTTTAGAAAATGTTCATGCTATGTCGCATGTTGCGAGAAACAGGGGTTGCAGATATAGTTGAAAATGCGTCGCTGAGGTTTCGCCTAAATGCTGTGCACTAATTCACAAAGGTATATATTGATTTTAGGGAAAACTGAAGGTCTATATTTGACATAAAACGTTTTCACTTATTCACACACATGCATAATGGTATGGTGAAAACCGTAGGTCGAAATTGTACATAAAAAATGCCAGATACAATTATGACATGCTATGCTAAGCTAGGATAATAGTATTTTGTAAATCGACCTGGGTGAAAAAAAAAAAAAATATTCACGCAAGTCGAAAAACACATTCAAATATTGGCGATGTTTCGCAATAGCGCAACTGTCAAATCTAATATTTCTGTATTTATAAAAAATTTAAACCTCAGAAATAAAATATCGTGAGAAAATTTCGTTCTCAAACTGATAGACTAAATGTGACTGCGAAGAAAAACAGTTACATTTATAATTTTAGAAAAATATTTAAAACGTGACTGACAGTAGTCTATGCTGATTGATGATATAGTATATCATTGCGCTGAAAAATGATGTCTGTGATGAACATTCCACGTTTTTTTTTTTATAATGGCACGTTCATCACTGAGTCATTCTTATAAACGTCCGAATCAATCGCTCGCTTCGATTCATTGATTGACGTATAAACCGGCTGTCGTCGTAGCGGTTGTGTTTATTTCGTCTGTGGTGGGTGTGTGTATGATGTATTGTCGGTGCTGCTAACATGTGCGGCAGACAGCATGTGGCTTCCTGTCTGTGTCAGCATGCGTGGAACGGTGTGTACATAGAAACATGATCAGCTTCCCCGTCTCGCCTCACATTAGCATATTCATTACCTACTGCGTGCCCAAATAAGGCGCTAAATAGGCTAGAGCGATTACAAACACCGAAGGGCGTTTTAAATTGAAAAAAATATCTCAAACAATTAGTGTTATAATTTCGTTTTCGAAACAACTTATTTATATTTCCTCTCTTTCAATCGTTTAGAAAAAGAAAATTTATAAACAATTTAAAAAAAATTATTAAAACTAGTCCGTGTAAAATTTTGAACACGTGCGGAATGAGCTCCACCAAATCAAAATGGCGGCCTAATTTATGCTAATGTGATGTGGCGACACAGGTTCACTGTCCAAATGCATGCCGGTTATGGCGGGACACGTGTTTGCCAACGGCGGGCGATCAGCTAAGTTAGGGGAACCAGCGTCCAAAATGGCGCTCACCTACCAAATACATGTACAATATTCAGCATTTTATATAACATATGATAATAGTAATAAAATATTGACCTACGGTCCTGGGAATATTTTTAACAGACCAAATAAGACCGTTTATTGACATTCATTTAGGGAAACAATTTTATTTCGGCCCTAAACCTAATAAAGGTTACCCGAGTCGAAGCGATATTTATAATTTCTTGTCGATTTTGCTGAAAAATCGAAAAAATGACGAGGCTTCGTCTATGGACTTTAAAATCGAGTCACCCATTATGGTAATCAACGATAAAAAATGAGTTACCGAAAATACCCACTTCCTATTCGCCTACAGTGGCATTAATAGGATGAAGGCATTTAACAAACTCTTACATTTAACAAATGATAGACTAAGTCTATGAGAATAATTTTCAGGATTCTTCTAGAGAAACCGACATGGTCGCCATCTTGAAAAAGCGCCAAACACGTGGGATTTCGTCCAAAAATTAGAAATTTACGCCGTTTTCGACGTAAAAAACGTGCTTCTCCTCTGATAACTCTTTCTGACTAATTTAAACTGGCATATAAAGAATGACCCACAGTTTTCACGTACCTGATGAAAAAAATGCTATTGATTTTTTTCAAAAAATCCTTTAAAATTTAATCAAAACTATCCTTGAAAACAGCGGTTTTCAACTGGCGTCTAGGTGAAAATACTGTTGCGTGGACTATCAGTCGTCAGGGGTCACCAGTATGGTGGGATGGAGAGCCCCTCGCGCCGAAAGTACCTGTAAGCGACCGTTGGAGTCTCTAGTGTAGGGTCGCAATGACGGAAGAGGGAAACTGCCCAATCTTCACCATTTCAACACAAACTTCCTTCCCCGTCGAGTCGACGGTTCCAAATAAATCATAAAACTCCTTCTCCACTTGTCATGTTTATTCGTTAGACATCTGGCAACAGCAAAGCACAACCCCCGCGCACGGCACGTCCTGTTTGACTCAGAGAGAGCGACCTACGGCACGTCCGTAGTCGCCGAGTGTAACGTCTGAAGTGCGGGAAAAGTACCAATACCGCATGGGCTGCAATTGTGTGCGCCCGGCACCAAGGTACGGAAACGAGGCGGTCGTCCACAGCCTCTCGCGTCCGAGAAGCCAGGGATAACTGCCACCTAAACTTAACGAGGTCAGGATCCTACATATCTGATAAAATGTCAGAAAATGGTGGTGGACGAGTTAATAAAAGCGCAAAAGAGCGCTGTCATAGTTATCCAGCAATTTCTGCTTAGCCTCCTTACACGAAGATGGTAGAGAAACATAGTATCTCTTAATTTCATATATTGCAAATAATTTGTGAAGGAAGAGTATCTCCTTCATGCTACGCACTTGGGAGCTTGGTGCCTGAATATCAATATTCTCTAGGGGCCAAAAGTGAAGCACGTCACTTCTGGAGGTATGTTGGGAGATAATACACACAGGACGGTAGGCTTGTCACAATTTCTCACATGTTTGATCGATCCTGACACGATCGGACAGGATTTGTAGTTCTGAGTGGTCAGGTCACAACACAATTTATCAAACACATGGTCACGCATATATCCTAGTAAATTGTTTAAACCAATCAACGTGTGTATTTCTACTCCCGCCTTTTCATATTTGATCTTTTAGATTGCAGCTTATTTAAGACATCATCATTTAACATAGGTCTGTACATTCCAGAACTGATCATATTAACTCTTAGATACTATCTAAGATACTATCTATGATACTATAATACATCGTTGTCTGACAACAGTGTCTTATTCTGTAAACAATATGAACAACCATGACAAATAATCTACTTCTCTTTTCTGCATCGTCTCCAAAAATGTTCTCGCGTCATCCATGATTTCCTTCTCGTTGCTATTTGTAAAGATCTGTAACTAAGCTTAGTTGGGTCTATGCCATCGGTGGGGTAATAGTAATATGCAATAGGCAATTTCACTGTAATAGTCATAGATCACGAAAAAAATAAAGTAAAGTAATAAACGGTCAAGTAATAGATAATAGTCCATTACTTGTATATTACACTGTTCTATTTTTGACAGATTTTTCACATCAATTTAACATATGCCACTGATCTCAGAAAATATATTAAATTATTAATATTAATATGTTAGTTATTTTTCAGGTAAAATGCGTAATTATATATAACATGATGATTTGTATTAGTTAGAGCTCTTGACGCCCACAGTGTATGTGAACATGCCAAACACACGATGTGTTTGTACTGGGCCAACATTGCAGAGGGCGGACCTATATTAAAACAACATCTCATGTTCGCTGGGAGGCGTGTCAGTTGGCTTTATTCATATTTTTGTCTAAACAACTTTATATGTCTGGAGAACAACGTACTTTAATTACCATTATTGATGGTCAATGACGCGATACTTCAAATCTTAATGTTTAGTTTAAACATAATCGAAACAAGCCATTGCCAGGCTCTCGTGGTCAAACACATTTGATATTTCGTTCTGCTGGTCAGAGCAAGTGTATGGTGAATAGAGGTGATGGCGATAATCACTGGCTGACAAAACATAAATTAACCCTTACGGTGTTTAGAAACCACATTGGACTGCATCAGAAACAATTTAAACATATTATTAAATTTAAACATGCCATTTCTAGAAACAACCATTCTATTTTATCGCACCATTTTTAGCCATTATAGAGTTTTGCAACTTAGCGGAACCTTTCCCCACAATAAGAAAACTAGTAGAACCGACTCATAACCTTTATTTCATGTCCATATCCAAGCAGTTGTTGTCAGGGTGTCATCTTAATCACGTTGTGCTTAACATTCATTCGTGCAGTATAACATACACCAACAGTGCCTCGACTCCGCGAGCTTTCCTTCGCGTGAGTGTCGTGTTCAGGGCCGTCATTCCGCTCCGAGCCGGCGATACAGAACACGACCAATCCTCGGCAAGCGTCTGAACAAATACAATTCCAGCTGCACCACCAGTGGACCAAGAACCGGCACAATGTCCTCCAGTCCGCATGACAGCGAGACAGGGCCGGTCCGTCAGAAGCGAGTGCCTAACACGGCGCAGTGGTGGCACAATATCCAACAGCCATCATTAAATAAACATTTCATTGTCTAACTTATAAATTGGTTATCTGGATCTGTAGATAATACTAAGTATTGTAATCTGATATTTACAGTGTTATCATGGCTATCAGATCACATTGTAATAACGTTGTGTGGCAAAGCTTACGTAGTGTCTAGATAGCAGAATATCTAAACAAAAGCCAATTATACATTAAATTAATAAAAATATATTTAATTTGTATTTATGAGTAGTCCCAACATGTATATGATTTATTCTTATAAAATGTATATGGTAAATATATGCTACCAGTATAGTGTGTTATCGCTTTTGAAATGGTGACGAAAAGTTATTGTAATAGTAATAGATGGGAGATAGGCGATGGGCTACATATGGCTACCATGCACCCCCCCCCCCCCCACACACAAATCTTAACGAAACTACGTTTTTGTGCAGCCCTATTTGCAAACCCTATTTTGACGATTTATATAGAGGTACTCTAAATATGTTATTAACAACGTCGCGCAGTTTTAAATAAGGGGGTAAGGTTACTTTAATGTATGTTATTTATGTTCTGGTAAACCGATCTGCAACTGCTATATACCATATTAACGGTATTTGAATGCAATACATCAGATATGTATGGCTCCATATATGCCTAAACATAATTTAAATTGAAAAATCAGCAAAATCCACGACAAAAAAATCCTGCTGGGAAACACCATTTCATCAAACGTTTTTTATATGTATCCACATTTGGGCTACGGTTTTTCAATCCAGATATGCTTATATATAAGCCTGGATATTATGTGTGCTTTTGAATTTCACACAATACTGGTGGGAGACAAATACAAAATGGCCGCCATCTGTTTTTTTAAGAATATGTAATTTTGTGAATTTTGCCTGTAACAATTGATTTTTTTTCACCTGACTTTTCATCGAAATAATGGACATCATTCAAGATTAGAGCTATATTAACAAAAAACTTTTGTTTTATGAAAAATGACAAAATAAACAAATGTCCGCTATCTGTTCTGCTGAGTAATTTTGTGCATTTTGCCTGTAACAATTGATTTTTTCACTCGATTTTGCATCGAAATATTGGACATCAAGCCAAATTGGAGCTATATTCAATAAAAGCCTTATATTATATGGAAAATGAGAAAAATACAAAATGGCCGCCGTCTCAGTGTCTAGATGCAATCTATAGGTGTCACAAAGTGCGTGTACTATAGGCCTACGCATGACTTGTAGGCCTATATACTACGGCAACAAAATGTGTTTTTAAACAGTGATTCCATCACAGGAAACAAGATCGTTTCTTCCCCAGCTGTGCCAAAACATACAACACATATGTACTCATAGATCTGCTACCATGCCAACAGATAGCACACTACAAAAACGAAATAAATATCACACGCAACGACTACTTCACACTCAACCGTAGTCATATACAAATAACGCTAGCCTAGATTCGCTTAAACATTTGTTCATGAAAGGATGTATAAATAGTTCCGAATGTGAATGTAAAGAAACAGCCGAGACCCCTCTCCATTATTTTCTTAAATGCAATCTTTACAATATTCATAAGCCGATAATGATGCAAACCTTAAGTAAACATGTACATCATGCTTTAGACCCCACACTGAGTGATGCATATAATTCTAGAAGGGAATGGAAACGAATTTGAAAATATAAAAATAATAACAGCTGTATCAGACTTTATATATAATACTGGGCGATTTATCTATTAATTTTATTAACTTTTTGACATATTTATGCAGACTTAATACATTTTACTTTTTTATGTCATTCTACTGGTAAACACCTGTATCACATAATTTGCATACCGATATATTGTTAATCAGCTGATTATGCAGTACTTCATTATTATAACTTGCACATATCATTGCACTCTTTTATTGCACACTTTTGTATTACTACAATACATATTACTATAGATTATTACTACCTTACTGGCGTAGTAACATCTGTATATTACTTTATATATAATGTAGGAATATTTGAATAGTAATTTTCATTACATATTTGACCACTTTTCGTTTAATATAACCTTTTCATCCATATTTATGTATAGGCCTACTTCATTTCACTATCAAACACCGTTATCTAATTTGCATGCCGCTATGCTGTTAATCAGTTGATTATGCACAACTTCACTGTTATAACTGTTATGTGACTACCTCTTTAGGTACCGTATTACTAGATAATTGAGCAACGCTTTTGAGGAGCGTATATTGTATTAGCTCCTGCTATTGTACAATCCTACTAGGTAAATAAATATGTTTATACCAACAAGATCGTGAAATTATAGCATAAATAAGCTCTGGGCTTTCCATGTGTTATGTAGTTGATGTAAGCGTAACAATACATTATCAATAATACACAGTAAAAGTCTCAGTCAAATAAATATGGGGCATCATTTACAGTGTATAATATTATTGAATTAATAATACACTATAATACCAAAAAAACGCAAGGTAATGTGGGAGTGGGAGCGGTAATGCTCCACTTCTCATAATCTGTGTTTGTGAATTTTGGTGACATTCAGCCGATTATGACGTTTGTAGAGCAGTTGGTGATGAGGACCGTCGCAGGATGTAACAAAACTCAGAAATATATTGTTAAGTGCAACGTATCATTTTGTGGAGTACATTATATATTCTGGAGCTTTGATTAATAACCTATCTGGATGAGTTAAAAATATAATGATTCTGTATACATGTACATGTATACTAACCGAACAAACAAGAGCCCATGTTGATTTATTGTTGGTCTATCATTTCAATTCTAGTCCACAATAAATCAAACTGGGATCAACGTCTCTTGTTTATTATAAACTCACCGTTACTTCTTTATAAGAGTAAGAGGTGGAATCATCAGGAACACTCGATGTTATATTCTCTCCTTCGAAACTTGAAATAAACAAAACATACTGATTCATATTATTAAACAATGAAATATTTAATGTCTAGCTATCTGGCACTGTTTTGCAGATATTACGCATATTAAAGTCAATAATGGCCGCAAGTCAGCTATTTTGAAGTTGATCGAGATAAAAGTTATCAGGGCATACCCCCCTCCCCCTCCCCCCCTTGAAACCGCACATTTTGTTTTATAGTAATGGTCCAGCTATCTAGCACAGTTTCCCGGATATTGTGCATATTAAAAAGTCTGCCATTTTGGCCACCTTCACGTTAATGGAAAGTAATATAAAATTATTGATGTATTTGAAGTGATTTCTAAACCTTCTGACTGTATGCTAAACCGAGAAAAGTCTACATTGGTCGTCCGAATATAATACCCTTTTCACATGATCTCGATCTGGTTTTGGTGCGGGAAACAGATAAACCCATATCTTTAAATCTTGGCAATGACATTTAATTTTATTTTAAGTAGTTATCATCCACATATTTTCTCAATGTAACTGTTTACGGCACGAAAACATTAAAAGCATCCACGTTACATGACATAAAATTGGAGAGGTTGCCCCAATAAAAAAATCTAATTAAAATAATCATTCCGAAATAATCATTCCCAAAAAATAGTCAGATCATTAAAAATGACTAGAGAACCACCACATCAAATTTGAATGCGATCCAACCAACGGTTCATAAGACATCACGCCCACAGGCTTTTTGGGCGGCCATATTTTCAAAATGTCCACCGTCGGCCACCTTGTTTTGAATGGATTTTTCGCAAAAGTTAATCAGATCATCAGAAATGGTCAGAGAACCACTACATCAAATTTGAATGTGATCCAAACAAGGGTTTATAAGATATCGCGCCCACAAGCTTTTTGAGGCAATTGTTTTTAAAAAGTCCTCATATTAGTCAGCCATCATGTTTTTAATGAATTATTTCTAAAAGTTAATCAGATCATTAGAAATAACCAGAGAACCACCCTATAAAATTTGAATGAGATCCATTAAACGGTCAATAAGAAATCGTGCCCACTAGCTTTTTTTGGGAGAAAAAAAGATATGTGAAGAATTGCCCTGGCACATATAGGTCATGTCTGTAAAAAATAAACACAATTTATCAGTTAACTTCTTAGTGAGAGCTAAATTCGTCATATACCCATGGCGGTGGAGATGGAATAATTCTAAACATTATAAACATCCCGATAATATTGGGGATGCTTAAATATCTAGTGGCAATGTCCTTTTAATTCCGGCTTTATAATATTATTTGACCATTAAAACCTGGGTATAGAACCTCATATGTGCATGTATATCTCTAACAATGGTCGATATATGATACAAAAGATAATTTTCGGTAATGGCAGAACATTTTGCCCCGGTTTGCCATGTTCGGCTTATTTTGACAAGGTACCCCCGTCTAGATTTTTAGCTAAGATATTTACCTTTGTTTTGGTACGAAGAAACCTAATTATGAGTAAAGTTCAACGGACAGTTATTTTTTATCATTCATCCCATAGACTAAACATTATTTAAATCAAGCAAGCGTTTTTGACTAAATTACACGAAATAAGAGAACTGTTGCGTTTCTTTTTGTGCCAAGGATAGTAGGATTCACATTAACCGCGGTGAAGGATTTTCGCTGATTTCTCAGTCAATTCTCAACCAATTGTTTTGAAATTGCTATTACATCACGAAAATGTATAAAGTTATACCTTGAGTATAATATATACTATATCTTAAAAAATGGTTTTGAGGAGCTGCACAGTAAGTGTGAGAATAAAAATAATGGGAAGAACAAAGGTGTATTACAATAATATGTAAAGTATATATATTATGTAAGCCTAAATAAATACGTGTTAATTTTGTAGAATTAAGAAATGCACATTATGTTATTACCAACTGTCAAAATCTTTTAAGTATGTGCGTATGCGTAGAACGAGTAGGCTGATTAAATAGTGCACTTGGGTCTATAGTACAAATTGCAATTGAGAACTGTAACTCTAAACTGATGTTCAAAGTGTGATTTTCGTATAGTATTTAGACAACCTTAAAATATACATACTTCTCCGTGTCCCATATAATATACCAATCGTAACATCCATACGCTCTTACCACCTTAATGACCTGTTTATCTTGCTGTGAGTCACTCTGTAAACAAAACCTTTTTTATGATATATTATCAGCATTATCATTAAATGAATTAGTTGTTTTCCTTAAATCAACTTATTCAACTAGAAATGTGTTTTCATGTTCTGACTTAAAGCAAGCCATTAACATGTTTATACAATTAATAAAATGGTATTGAAAAGTATATTATGATCTATCCGTCAGCTTATTATCCATGAATTTAGCTTATTTTTGTTGTCAGAGCTGTAATATACGGCGGCACACAGGTGACACCAACATTAATGCAAGTTCAGAAAACTAACTTGCATAAATGTTTTCTGAACTTACATACCCGATAAATGTTTTCTGAACTCGCATTAATGTTTTATCGACCGTGGGCCACCATATTAACACTCCTGACTAGTAACTGTTGACAGCTTCAGTAGTATTGACTATTAGGGAAGATATCTGGCTATAGGGCCTACACCATTTTGAAATAACAAACTAGAGCAATATGACAAGATACTCGACCACCCCACTAGACCACCACCCCCATTTTTACATCAATTATGTTGTTTTTAAATAAATAGACAGTACTAACTGTGCTTTTGAATCATGGCGTAGACAATAGTCTGATATTATAAACCCAAATACACACGTGGAACTGTAATACCACGACACAGTATATATATAGCATCTTCAGCCTCTTATTAAGAGTGGTTAATATATGCTCAAACTAAACTGAAAGCAGTATGTGTGGGCTTCTGTGCAAAAGGCTTTGCACGAATGCCAAATATGAAAACTCCCAACGATTCAAAGTTAACGATATCATATCACGCAGCAAAATCATTTTAATGGCGAGATGATGTGAGCAACTGATGAGCTAAATACGGTCAATACAAAACGTTCTGTTGATATGGAGCCAACATTGCTCCAGATGACCTTCGAATCTGGTATTCACGTATTCACCCCCTCATTTTGGAACCGACGAGTAAGCCCATTTCTATTGCGACTACACTGTTATCCGGGGGTACTGAGATGATTGCTAGTAGTAGTACTTTTCGCCCCCATCCGGGGAGGGTCATTAGGGATCTGTTCCGTCTGTTGAATGTAGGCCGTGGTAGCCTTAAATAACCGTGTTTGACACTAGGTATCTCTCGGGGAATGAATAGAGTTACCCTGGGGACTATCCAACCCGAGGATAGCGGAGCTGCGCGAAATGCCACGGAGTTTCAGCGTTAAATTGCACAGCAAAACCCAAGTCTCGGGCCGTCTGGGCATGTCTGGGGGTTGATCCCCTAGACATGCCCAGAACCCCTCATCGGGCGAGCGAAGGAAAACAATCTCAATATTCCACCATGCCCTATCACTCCCATCCTCACATCATCATCTGTACATCATTCATCTCATCAATTGACTACAACGTTTTTATCGTATTACAATGTCACTTAAAATACCATTTGTGCCGAAAAGTGACGTAAAGCAATGATTTACTAGGACTATTATTGTTATCTGAATATTTCACTTTTTAAGATAATCATCTGTCCAGAAAATGTGAACTATCAACAAAAGCAACATCTTATCAAAACAAATAAGATTAATAAAATCATAAATTAGAATATCTTGAACGCCCAAATATTATGAAAATACGAACGAAATTAGGTGATAACTACCAGTGACAAAATCAAGCAGGACGAAGTAACAACATGATAACCATGTCATATGGAGCGACGCAACAAAATAAACCACTGTGCATATATCATAACAAGCTGTCAAGCTGTGTCTACTTGTACTCCGCAAATAAAAATAAGCACCTTATATCAAGTTATATGGAGCATTGTGGCCTATTGTGATTGAAGTCAAGCACAGACGATCGGTGTTTTGAACAATGAACAATGCCCTCTCGGGAGGGAAAAGGGCAACTAGATATGGCGTTGAAAGTGTGAAAATATTATCAACACTTACGTCTGTATTAACTGAGAAAGTATGAAGTCCAGGGTACCAGCACTTTGCTGTCGTCCTCGTACTGCAAAAAAATCTTCACATAAGGACGTCCACGCAATATATAATCTATACAATTATCGAGTAATTATATGACAACAATAATTATTGTAGTAAATTATGTCCTCAATACTTGAAACAGACGAAGCAAAAATGGCAAAATCACCGAAACAACTACATTAATATTTCATGCTAAATATAACTTCATATTACATTTTATCTTTAATACTTTTTGCTTTAAGATAACCATCTCATAAATAATAGATTAAATTATATGTATTTATGTACCTGTTAACATCATCCACAAAGCATGTATCAGAATCAATATTCCAAGAAGAAAAAGTGTTTTCCTCTCCAAGATATTGTAACTGCACCTGTAAATTTTGTCATCGATAAAATTAGTATACATGTATGTTTTCAGATCCAGATTAGATTTAAAAAGAATGTGCTTTTTTAAGTATATTTCGTATTTTTAATTCTATCAAAATTTATTTTTAATATATCAAAGAAATGATGTTACCACAAAACACAGGTACCGTACCAAATTATTAGTGCTGAGCATGGAAGACCGTCTTCCTGTATCTTCGTATCTGAAATCATTTAAATTTAGTCAATTGATCACACGTCGAAATCTAAATTTACCCCTGAACAGCCAATGCTGGTTTATCATACATGTACGTGACAAAACAAACGGGTTATTTAGCCTGTTAATTTAGTTTTCATTCAAATCAGAAACATTTGCATAGGCATTGTTGACTGTCACCGGATTAGCATTAAGTCTCAATGGTTATGACTGGGTCCATCATTCTGACACTCTAGTTCAACAAAAATATTTGTCATAATTCATCCAATAGACCACACATACTTGGTGTCATGTTGCTAAGAATGACAATCTCTTTCTATATTCGCCTATTACAACGATACAAATAGTCTAGTAGGAAGAAGGGGCTATCGTGCACCCCCCGGAAATCAATTTCTAATTGATGTTTCTAGATTGGAAAAATGTCATAGAAAACGATTTGCTATGTTAAAAATGTCCCACATACCATTTTTATGCAAATTAGTGACGCCATTACTGGAAAAGAAATATTTTTGCCATATCTCAGCTAATATTGCACATAGCTCAATAATTAAGGTGTCTAACCCTATGTTTTGAGGGTCTAAGATCATTATAAAACTATTCTTGAAGTGATCAGATGTGTCGGAAAATTGCTAGCGTACCAAGTATTGCGGCCATTAGCGAAAGATCTTAAGTTTCGCCATATACCCGCGGATATAAATATTAGCTGCATACATTCATTCAGTTGTTTATTAAGCTGACACAAAGCGTTTAGACCTATGTTCTGGTACTCAACGAATATAAAAATATTACTATTCAAGAGATCAGGTATGTACGAGGCATGTGATGGTTTGCACATTATTGCCACCATCAGCGAATAAAAACTGATAATTGCACACATTCTATCCAGATGTGTGTATCATAGAATGTATATTAGCATGCCCTAACACAGAATGACACTATAATGTGTCCCAGTACATTACATGTTGTAGAATGTAGGTTAGAATAATGTAGGCTACTGGGACACATAGTGTTATTATTTTTTTTAAACACGATAATATATATGATATTATCGTGTTTTAAAAAATAATAACACTATGTGTCCCAGTAGCCTACATGATATGTAGTATGTATGCTAGCATGTATATTAGCTTGTACTAGCACAGAATAACACTATAATGTGTCCCAGTACATGACATGTTGTAGAATGTATCCTAGAATGTATTTTAGCATGTCATAGCACAGAACGAAACTATAACATGTACAATGTATACAAGAGCATGCTGTATTTGCAGCAGAACAGTTTAAGACTGGACAACACTATTCTGGGGGGTCCAGTCCAACCATTTACTCATCACTTTCATCGCAACTGTCAAACTCCTAATTTTCACTGTGTTCTTCATGATCAATCTGGTCATCTGCTTCCCGATCGCCAGCATCCAGGAGATCAACCAGCGAGGTTATCAGGACGTGACCACATTATCACAGTGGTTCCAGGACTTCCAGGTCAGTCTTCATCCACCCCTGTTGCTCCTCGTACAGGTTGGTCAGCTCACTTGTACAAAGCAACCAGGGGGTTCACATGCTGGATGTGTGGCTGCAAAGCAAACTGGTACAGGGAAGGCGAGACACGTCGACTCTGGACTTGGAAATGAGCTTATTGTTTTTTCCCACCATCTTGTGGGACTGCTTGGCATGGACGGCGTTCACAAAAGATTTACTAATGTGACCATACACCAGATATTCAAATTGCTCCAGCTGTTTCATCACACGATGCTTGACTTTCCAGTCGTCACCTATTTGCCTGAATGCGTTGTGGAGTCTGGGATTCTTTTCCAGCTTTTTAGGTGGACTCACCTTTCCCTTGCCTTTAAAGGAGCTGGTGCAATCCTCTTCACCGAAGATACAGTAGCCGAGGAGAGTGACACAGGGGTATTCTCCAAGAGAATCAGCCAGGTCAGATACTTTTATGTTGACAATCTGTCTGTGCTTCCCAGATCCTGTGTCCAGGACTGTATATAGTCAACTTGATTGAATGGGCATGATTCAGTAGAATCACAAATATGCCTGCGCCAGGGGGTTCTGACCACAGCGTCTTTATATCCTAGGGCAGCGGCATGATAAAGGCACTGTACCTTGTATCAGTCTATTCGTGGTTGTTGTAGATAGTGGGTAGGTACTGCACCTCCACCTGTGTTTTTATAATTGAAACACTTGGCATGATGAAAACAAAATATATTTGGAGTAGACAACGCAGTAGCAAGACCAGTGACATAACACAATCTTACCTCGCCATCTCTTGTGACAAATTGACGAGTTCTGCCCTCCACAATGAGGACTGCCATATTTCTTCTGTCCAGCCTAGAAGCGGCTTGGTGGCTACCTGGTAGCTGATCCAGCTAGAATGATCTTTTCTGGGCTGCTACGCCTCAACATCATTTGCGCTTTGATAGATTCAGGATGATAACTGTCTGTCGAGATCACTGTCTGATCGAGTATGTGTAGGCATATCTCACCATAGGTCGGGGGGGAGGTTGGTAACGATATGTAGCGGTGCCATGCGATCTTTTACGAACTCCTCGGGGTATGGCAAATTTTCAGGGCTGGCGTCTTCCAGAAGTTAGAGTATAGTAGGGAAAGTGACTTTGTTGATCTTGGACCCAAGGCAATGAGGTACAGCCATAGAGAGTACTTCATGAGCTCATGATCCAAGTCTATTGGTTTATTTAGACTTTACGTGGATCGGGAATGCCAGATTACTTTGCTCCTGGTAGTGGATAACTTAAAGGGACTGGCCCAGGCTAAAATCATGAAAAAATCGGTGATTTTATTTTGGCTTCTTAATATGACCATATGATGTAAACATGTCCATAGACTAGAACTGCAAAATTTTATAATTTTTGTGCTGCGCATTCACCAGTTAGACTAGATATAGAGACGAAATTCCCGATTTCTAATTATTGACAACCATGTCAAAAATAGGAAATACGGGAATTTCGTCTCTATATCTAGTCTAACTGGTGAATGCGTAGCACAAAAGTTATAAAATTTTGCAGTTCTAGTCTATGGACATGTTTACATCATATGGTCATATTAAGAAGCCAAAATAAAATCATCGATTTTTTCATGATTTTAGCCTGGGCCAGTCCCTTTAAGATAAACGATTCACATAGTAACACCTGTTGACACAGCTTATCATTTGAAAAACAATGAATATAGGTGTGAATGGGATTTTAACTTATAAACTTTCCCTTTGAGGAAGTGATGTTGATCTTGTTGTTGTCAGCTTTTCAGAATTGATTTTCATATTGTCAAATATTAGTGGCCACGATTGGTCTTGTGAAAGCTCACAGAGTGTTCGGACAAAAGAGGAGAGCGACTTCCTGGTACGTATACTTCCAAGGACTCCCAAGGCATCAGCAGCAACGAACTGTGCAGAAGCCCGACTGAAAAGGCAACATTTGTACTGCTTGGGAATTTCTTAAATTTGACATGATTTTTTATTGGGTTATTCTGTCGCGGTTTCAGCAGTTTCTCAGCTTGATAGTTCTGTTTTATCATAGCCATTTAATTCTTTGACATAGAGCAGGCACAATGAAGATAGCAGGAGGACCTCAGTCTGCTGGACAACATATTCTCCAGTAGGAAGACAAGTACCTTCTAATGCGCAGATGGCATACAGGCATGCTTCGTATTATTTAGCCCTTCAGCTCTTACAATTATGGTTAAAAAAGGCTGCGCAGATAGATCTCAAGCTCGATAGATGGTGTTTGGACTCGTCAGCAAAGAGGTCTTTGTTTTCCACCAGTCGATGACGTTATCTTAGCTTGTGATTCAATTTGCTGCAATGTATTGTCTTTTCTCACAGAAGAAACACTCTGATACGAAATTCCAGCCGAAGACATTTTACGAATGGAATGATGTTGTTGTGCGATTAGAGCTTCTGGTTGTGTTTCATCTCCGATAAGATGGAGGTTGGTAGCAAAACGTTGATGACACTGTCGATTATACCCAACACTATGCAGAAGGTCTGGCAGAGATGCAAGGCTGTTATCATGGTTACAATGACTCATGTGGTTTTGTGGAGACGGCTATTCAAGATTGTATGAATACGTTAGAAGTTTTACAGCAGCAGTTCCTTTTGCATTACTGAATGGTGTGAATCGACCATGATGGCATATGAAGGATGCACGTATGCGTGTATGTTCGGGGGCTCTAGGATATACGCTCTTGTCACGTTTTCTTCTAGACATATCTATACTGCCAACACCACCACGTGCAAATGTGTAATATCTACCATAACCAGTGGTGGTATTGGAGGTCGTAGATGCAACTTATACTACTGCATGTATTTCTACCACCTATACCACCACCGACATTAAAGTGGAATGGAACGCAAAGCTGAAATGAAAACATAGCAAAATATGTGCTGTTGTATTGCTCACAGACATACAAAGGACACATCGGATCACTCTAAAAATAGTTGTATTATGTTCTTTGACTCTCAAAACATAGGTCTGGAAACTTGTTATATGCAGTTATCTTTAATATTTGCTGATCTATGGCGAAAAATAGATTGTTCGTTAATGGCGGCAAAATTTAGCACAATAGCGTGTTAGACACATCTGATCACTTCAAGAATAGTTTTATAATGCGCCTGGACCCTCAAAACATGGGGTTAGACACCTTAAATGTTGAGCTAACTGCACTCTGGGCTGAGATATGAGGAAACATACATTTTTCAGAAATGGCGGCACTTATTTGCATAAAAATGGTATGTGGGACATTTTGACAACTTTTTAACATAGCAAACCGTTTTCAATATAAAAACATCAATTAGAAATTGCTTTCCGGGGGGTGCACGATACCCCCTTCTTCCTGCCCAACTAAAAAAGATACAAAAATTTTAATAACCCTGGCCTAATAAATGCATGGGGCACAAAATAAATTAAAATGTTACAACATTCAAAGAAGTTAATCAAGTTGATTATAAGGTAAATAATAAATACAAGACGTCAAACAGATAACCATTTAACAAATATGTCAAAAAATATATTATATCGCGAAGTGGTTCACTATCGAAATGTACTAAACAAATTTGTGAATACTTCTAATTAAAAAAACAACTAAATATATACAACATGTGATTCACTGGTAGCAGTATATAATATTGATAATGGTCAGCCAAACCGAAGTGCAATGGAAAGGCCTCACTCTAAGGGGAAGCCTGCGACCCTGCGTCATCACTGTGTTCCGTGTACCAGGTATTCACCCTGATTACTGGGGAGATCACCGCAACTAGCCGAGTGTGTGCAAAAAAAATATGGTTCATAACTTCATATACACATATATTATTATTTAATTTTAATTAAATTCAATTCAGTTTATTTATGCTTGAAACATACATATACATGTATACAATCAATTATACAAATGCAAAGGAGACCTGCAAACGGCTTTTGACAAGCCGCTTCCATGCTGGACACCCTTAAAGTAACTTATTGTTTCTGAAAAACTGCATATACGTAGCGTGGAAGGGAAGAGATAAAAGAAGACCAATCATTAAATAGTAATATTAATGCTGAGGGAGAAGCTGACAAATACGGATATGCTACTCTAGACTACATGTTAAAACAGGTTAAATTTGACAAGTTTAAACATGTTTATATACAACTTTTTCATATGATATATTTATATTTCTCGCTAAATTTGGATAACAATTGTGTAAGTAGGGCGTTTCTGTGATGAACGTCACAGATTTCGTCACATTATATTTACACAAATTATGTTCATTAATGGTAACATTAAAAGTACCAGTTCACATGTACACACCATTTTTAATAATAATTTGATACACTGAATATATTTTTTTGCAATTGATAACCTGATAAAAAAAATTCTCACAATGTAAAGTTGATTTTAGATTCTCATATATCGGACAGTATAAAAATGATTATATTCTGTATAAGTTAAAATAGGCATAGTTATATCTAGTAGAATTTTTACTATTTAGAACCTTGAGTGTTTAAAACGTCACTGTAATCATATCAGGGCGCCAGCATGTGTGAACACTAACTACGCTGTATTCACCAATCACACAGACGTCGAAAACATGGTGTTCTCAACCCATTATATTCCCTCCTGAGACTTAATACGATATTTATAAAAAGAAAACATTCTTCATTTCAATTCACTTGACACATAAAGGCATTTTTCAACATAAACTAACTACTACCACTCTCTGATACTTCTGTGTTTGTCTTTCTGGTGATATTTTCATGGCAGGATATTGTCAAAAGCTCAGGTAAGCAAGAAATATAGTATGATGAAATGCGCTCAAAATCACAGTATTTACAGTAGACTACAGCAAAAATGAAAAGTTCTGGCGCGCCCACATGTCTGTCCACAGCTTTGATAATGTATCGCATTGTTAAATAATTCCTTTCAATTTAGATCAATTCAGTCATTTTATTTATTTTTACCTCACGCAAAAGATATATACATAGGAGCAGTATAAGCTGATATTATTTATTTACATTAAATATTCATGCAGCTCTGATTGGTATGATGCATGATCATTAAATTGTATGTCAAACGTATGGGCTGGACCTGTGATGTTTTATGCTAATAGTTTGTTTACAACATGTAGAAATAAAGTGCTCTATAATCTTCATTTAATATTAAGCACCAAAATCACGTTTTAGGGGCTGCTAACTATTGGTAATGAGTGAAACCTGTATTCTAGCTTACATGTTAAAAATTGATGTTAACATTGTGGGTACCTTTAAAATTAGCGGACTGCATAGATATAATACAAACGTAAACCTATACCGTGTATTACGAAACAACATTTTTTGAACATATATAGCAGTTTGGTATTAAACATATTGAGTTGTATTCATTCACAATAAAACATTTAAGATATACTGAAAATCCCTTTCGACTATGAATATTTATATGATCTGTTATAATGCTGCTTGATTTATTTAAAATATCCGGAATACAAAAACGAATGTCATTCTGGTGATATTTCGAGCAAATACATGTTTCACTCGTGCAATTGAGTCGTTTCTTTTTTATATGATGTTATGATGGTAGATTACTGGTTGTAAAAGTGAAGACATTTTAATGAAATATGCAGGTAAATTGTTATCTATTAGGTCGAAACAAAACGTTATTAGTTGGAGCTTGAACAATCCATCAATTTTAAACACATTCAGCTTCTTAAAGAGAAAATATAATTCGTGTGGCTTTCTTTTGCAATTTTAAAATTCTTTCCTGGTTGAAATCCCAGCACTTAAGACCATAAATTATGTGCGGCAGAAAATTTCTAAGAAGCTACAAAGAATGACAGGTAGGCCTATTTATATAGCCTACCCTAGTGGGCAGGGGTCGCAATTACCGATATACCGTGGCTGAAGTGATATTCTCGCAACAAGCATATTGCAGATAATCTGACAGTCAGACACAGTATCCAGACAGGGGCTGATCCAATATTGATAAATATATATCTTTGCAAATTTAGGGGACTTTTAAAATTATTTGTCAGAAATAAATGGGCGTGCACCCACACTACCAGACACTTGCATGTGCCCCAGTTAAGGACGCCTCGAGCACCATCACAAACAACATAGCCATCTTAGCTCATCAATGGCATCATCACAAATCATCAATGGCATCTTCGCCACCACCACCACGACCATCGTCATCACCACCATTATCATCACTACCATAATCATCACCACCACCACCACCATCACCACCACCAACACTATTATCACTATCATAATCATCACCATCATTATCATCACCATCACCATCATCACTACCATAGTCATCACCACCATCATCACCACCACCAACACAACCACAATCATTACTATTATCATCACCACCACCCGAACCATCATCATCACCACCACCAACACAACCACCATCACCACCAGCATCAACACCAACTACACTACCATATTTATCACTATCATCACCACCACCTACACTACCACTATCACTACTACCACACCACAACCACCAACAATAATACCATCACACTACTATACTACCAATACCACCAACATAACCACCACCAACACCATTATCACCACTACGACCACCAACATCACTACCATCCCCACCACCAACACGACCACTATCACCACCACCAACACTATTACACAACCACCACCAGCACGACCACCATCACCACCACCATCACTAGTACACAACCACCACCACCATCACTACCACCATCATCATTATCATCACCACCTGGTCCACCACCAAAGAGATTAGGCTACTATTATCCGCGCGGGTGTCACATGCAGATTTACAGTATATCAAAACTGCACCAATGGAAACAGATAACCCGCGTGGGTACTTGCACAGGACCATCCCGGGCGGCGGGTGGACCCGCGTGGCTAAGAAACCTTACCTATGAAAACGTAGCCTAAATTTATACCGACTGACGTTGTATCCGCACACTAAAACTAGGATTTCATACAGTAACGCGGTATGCGGCATGCATTAAGCGATATGCGGCAAAAATCGCTACAACACATTACAGTAGGTATGATTCCTTAGACACGGTATCGGTGTGTACGGTATGCTGCATGCTGTATGCTGTATGCGGCAAATCGAATCCCTCCATGTAGCGATCCATGCGGTATTCGAAATCGAATGCAGAATCAGATGGAGAAATCCGCGAATGACGTCAATTAACAATGATATTCCAGAACATCCCCTTCACTTTGTTTATTTGTTTATTAATTACTGTGGCCCAAGTACTGTAAAAAAAACAGGTCTGAAGGGGAGTTCAGAACTGTTGGGTATTTAAAGTTGGTTGGCTGGATAGTTGGTTGGTTGCTTGGTTGGTTGCCTTGTCGATTGGTTGTTTGGTTGGTTTGTTGGCTGGATAGTTGGTCGGTTATTTGGTTGGTTGGCTGGATAGTTGGTTGGTTGGTTGGTTGGTTGGTTGGTTGGTTGGTTGTTTTTAGTTAGTGTTAGTTAGTTAGTTAGTTATGGGCTAACTAACCAACGGGGCGGGAACCAGGGTCTTCAGGTTGGATGTAAACCCGTGGCTCCCTAGCACTGTCCAGAAGGTACCACTGAGGGTTATACTCATTCGTGAAGCATCCAGCCACCCACATCATAATCCTTAAGGCCGAATGCGACTAATCGTACCTACTGAGTGTACCGAGCACAAACCACTCTGCTGAATCAACCCGGTTAAGCAACCAACTTATGCCTCATCCTAATTTTTGGGGGGTGACCGTTTTGGGTTCGAACCCTTGACGTGCCCTTATTTTTTATGTCATATATGACTTTTATATATAACTCTAGAGTCTAGAGTCCCCCAATAACCTTTAAGGCTCACTTCCGACAAGGTGGACTCGAACCATTAAGGCTCACTTCAGAATTCATTAATGCGTTGATGGACATATTTAAATGACATATCACTACTCTGACTTTATCAGCCGAGTTTTCCAGATAGAATCAAATTTTGTGGTGTCTGAAAATGTCCCAAGCCAAGGTGGACTCGAACCACCGACCTTCCCCCTATGTACGGGGGTGCTCTACCATTGAGCTATCGGCGAGGGACGAGGACCTTCTTGGCCTGACTCACAGGACACTTCTCAGACACCATTACAATTAGGCTATTGGAAACTCCCATCTGCAACGTGGCTCATGCCCAGTAGATTCAGCAGGTTTTGGGTTCGAACCCTTGACGTGCCCTTATTTTTTTTATGTCATATATGACTTTTATATATAACTCTACAGTCTAGAGTCCCCCAATAACCTTTAAGGCTCACTTCCGACAAGGTGGACTCGAACCATTTTAAACATGATTTCCATGTAAAGTGTTACCAAAATTAAAAAAAAAAAATTCAAGAAGATAGACGTTGCCTATGTCAAAATTTTACTTAAAGACAAGAGTTTGTTATATCAAATACAAATTTTACATTCAATTCACGTTACGTGAGATATCGACGTCCAAACGACGTCATAACATTCCCACAAGTTCAAGGTCGTTTTAAATGCACTTTGAAGCCCAGGGCGAATGTTGCAATAAGCCGTCTGCAGCTTGAGAGATACAGTATCAACCAGAGTGGGTATACTTCTAAATGATTGACGAGGGGATGGTTAATGATTAAAACTGAACTTATAACGCATCATACTCACCGTTTTCCTAATACAGAGCTTAATTATTAAAATAACAGTTTATTAATTACACGTTGTAATTCCGTCACATTATAAACATATTTTTTTTAGTTTTATGAAATATGGCCTTACCTTGACTTATAAAAGTATTATTTTTACTTCTAGTATTATACGTTTCTTTAATTTATTCAAAAGTTCAACTTTGTACATTATCTCTATTTGCTTAAGGACCGTGACAGATTTACCAAAAATCACGTGACGGAATTACAAATCGGAGTATTTTTTGTCATTTTGTGGAATAGATTCTGTCACAACAACATGAAATAACCTATGTCATAATTGAATATCACCTATTACGTGCTAAAGAAAATCATTACCCGGCGCTGTCAACTTATACTTTATAACCGCCATCTTAACTACACCACAGAGGCGTTTGCCTGACATTTCGACCCGATGCTATCAGACCTATTTTTGTGACGGAATTACAGTTAGGCCTTGTGATGTTCCACATGATGTTCGTTATCAAATTTGCTTTCTAAGAAATTATTTTATGTTCATAAAAAACGCCGAGTTCAGTCAACCCATATAAAATATTTTAGAATATTAACATCATTATTAGAATATGTTATTCTAGACAAGAAATGGGGAGGGGTACGTCTAAGTAGGTTTGATTAAATCACAATAAATTGTAAGTGTGTGTTTGTGTCTGGTGTCAAGATTATCATTTTGCAAACCTAGGCTACACTAGTCATTACGTCTGTATTACCATATATTATGATGACTCCCTTTAATTTATGTAACCATATAATAAAGACATAGGCCTAATGACTCATGGGTTGTCCGCATGATTTCCTAATACGTAGAATATCAATATGAAGATGTTAATACCAGAAAGAATGAAGAAAAAAAAGAAAACAAGAAAGAAAAAGAATAGACGGAATAGAAGTGAATTCAAAATATAAATTATCGACATAAAGGCAATAAATTCCCTGGATGGACCCCGAGTGGTCAACAATTGTCCGTGTGAAAATAACTGTGGATATATACCATGAATACATTGAGATCTACGAAATCCAAAATTCCTGGGATGGTCCAGGCTAGTTGGTTCAGGGTAACTCAGGGATGATCCTGTAATGATCCAGGGTTGGTTTAGGGATAACAGAGGGATGATCCTGGTATGCCCCAGCGTTGGTTCAGACATAACTCAAGGATGATCCTGGGATTGTGCAGGGGTGGTTCATGGATAGCTAGTGGATAATCCCAGAATGGCAAGGGTTGGTTCAGGTATGGCTCGGGGATGATCCTACAACGTTCCAGTGTTGATTCAGACATAACTCAGTGAATTATCCTGAGATGGTCAAGGGTCGGTTCAGGGATAACTCAGGAATGATCCCGTGATAGTCCAGAGATGGCTCAGGAATAACTCATGGATCATCCTCGGATGGTCCAGTGCTGGTTCAGAGATAACTTGGGGATCAACCGGGTATAATCCAGGGTTGGTCCAGGGATAACTTGGGGAGGGTCCGAGGAAAAACCTGTGCCCATGTTTTTTCTATGAAAAGCTGTGCCCAGGATTTGGCCAGGTGAACACGTGCCCGGTGTTTGGTCAGGGAAACCTGTGCCCATGGTTTGTCCAGAGAAAGCTGTGACCAGACTTTGGACAGAGAAAGTTGTGCCCAGGATTTGGCCATTACGGAAACCGGTGCCCAGGGCTTGTCCATGGAAACTTGTGTCCCGGGTTTGTCCAAGGAAAGCTGTGCCAGGGTTTCTTCACGTAAAAAGCTGTGCTCAGGGCTTGTCCATGGAAATCTGTGCTCAGGTTTTGTCTATGGAAACCTGTTCTCAGTGTTTCGCCATCGAAAGCTGTGAGCGACCTAGGATTGGTACAGGGAAAGCAGCGTTTGGGATTAGTCCAGATAAAACTGTAGAACATTTAAAAGAAAATGCTGCCAGCACAAATGAAAGAAAGCTGATACATGTGTCTATATTGCAAGTGGAATTATGGAACAACAAAAATAAACGAATAATAGGCCTACGCTTTAATATTATGTTATTATTGCTGATGGTGAGAATTTATTATGTTGTGACTGTTTGTTTAAATAAAAATATTATTGTAATTTAATAATTCAACCTCAAATAAGTTTTATATAGTGATGTTTTAGTGATCCAGTACTATTTAAATAATAATTGCTTGATTTTGAAAATTATGAGATAAAGACCTGTAAACCCTATCATTTTATTTCCTCTAACTCTGCATTTCCAATTGTATCTCTGTAGAAGTATTAGACATTCAAAAATAGTTGCTGGCCGTCATTATCTCTTGAGAAGAAATTATTATGTCCATCTCAGAAATGGTGGTGAGATTCAAAGTCGTGGGAACTAGTAACACCACACGTTGTGGGAATTTGTATTATTAGTCCCTTATTCCAAATATTTATTATTTAGGCCTAATCCCATGTGAATATCAAGATTCCCCCAAACAACTAAAGGTAGTTATTTCTTAGGAGTTTTCAAGTCCTACCTACGATTTTAAATCATATATGCAGGGAATAATTTGTCTGGTGTAGCGGAGCAGTTTGCTACACAATTTTGGGCAAATGCTACACAATAATATGTTGGTGTAGCAATTGTTCGCATGGAGAATAGTAGTCTAGCACATGCAAGGCTGCTAAACTGCTACACAATTTTTCTGGGACAAATTATTCCCTGTATATGGCATGTACTTGGATGGGGCTCTGTGTGAATTGTATTTCAAATCCCAAAAGTAATTCCGTCACAGTAATTTCCGTCACAATTCATACCAAAGTTCATCAAACTCTGCTAGAAAAATAAGGCCTTCGCATAAAAAATTATCAGTGTCATTTTTAGGAAAAAATAATGTTTAACTATAATTAAGATTGATTGTATCGTTGATAGTAAACAGAGCAGAAATAGGAACTATTGTTATTGGTGTCAGGAATATCACTAGCGTACACATGTAATTCCGTCACGTGACTTTAGTGATTTTATTTGAGTGTATACTCAATAAAACGAACGCTGGTAGCTGGAAGAGAACTTCTATACACAGAAAAGGGGTGTCTTCATGCAATAAAGACTTAAAATGAATACCTAAAGTAGCAAGGACAAAGATCTGATGATTTCAATTTAGTAAAAGCTGTACAGATTGTAATTCCGTCACGATGGAATTCATGTTTAAAAGGCTCACTTCAGAATTCATTAATGCGTTGATGGACATATTTAAATGACCTATCAATACTCTGACCTTATCAGCCGAGTTTTCCAGATAGAATCAAATATTGTGGTGTCTGAAAAATGTCCCAAGCCAAGGTGGACGCGAACCACCGACCTTCCCCCTATGTACGGGGGTGCTCTACCATTGAGCTATCGGCGAGGGACGAGGACCTCCTTGGCCTGACTCACAAGACACTTCTCAGACACCATTACAATTAGGCTATTGGAAACTCCCATCTGCAACTTGGCTCATGCCCAGTAGACTCAGCAGGTAAAACTCAGCTTTTCAAGGTATTTAAGCAGCAGGAATTCCACCTGCCCCAACGGATCTGGCGGAGCTAGTTATTTTTAGTTAGTGCTAGTTAGTTAGTTATGGGCTAACTAACCAACGGGGCGGGAACCAGGGTCTTCAGGTTGGATGTAAACCCGTGGCTCCCTAGCACTGTCCAGAAGGTAGGCCTACCACTGAGGGTTATACTCATTCGTGAAGCATCCTGCCACCCACATCATAATCCTTAAGGCCGAATGCGACTAATCGTACCTAGGGCCTACTGAGTGTACCGAGCACAAACCACTCTGCTGAATCAACCAGGTTAAGCAACCAACTTAGGCCTCATCCTAATTTTTGGGGGGTGACCGTTTTGGGTTCGAACCCTTGACGTGCCCTTATTTTTTTATGTCATATATGACTTTTATATATAACTCTATAGAGTCTAGAGTCCCCCAATAACCTTTAAGGCTCACTTCCGACAAGGTGGACTCGAACCATTAAGGCTCACTTCAGAATTCATTAATGCGTTGATGCCCAGGACATATTTAAATGACATATCACTACTAAGGCCTACTCTGACTTTATCAGCCGAGTTTTCCGGATAGAATCAAATTTTGTGGTGTCTGAAAAATGTCCCAAGCCAAGGTGGACTCGAACCACCGACCTTCCCCCTATGTACGGGGGTGCTCTACCATTCTACCCAATTTCTTATTTCGGACATGCATGTCCAAAATAGGAAATACGCGAATTTCGTCTCTGTATCTAGCCTAACTGGTGAATGCGCGGCACAAAAATTAAAAACTTTTGCAGTTCTAGTCTATGGACATCATATGTTTACATCATATGGTCATATTAAGAAGCCAAAATAAAATCACCGATTTTTTGATGATTTTAGCCTGATTGAGTCCCTTTAAGTTTATTGAAAAGTCTTCACTAATTTAGCTGCCTCTGCCGCAGTTGCAGAGTAGGTAATAACAAAGGGAGTGACGCCATCATCCTTATGAAGTTATGGGGAAGGTAGATCTACCGTATTTAAGCCGAATGGGGAATACGTTTTCAGGGCTAATTGCCACTTCCTTTACGCTTCAAATCGCCCGATCTTATTTAGAGTTATGTCTCCCGTATTCTTCAATACTACAAGATACAACACTATCAGATGGGTCGCCCTGTAGCTCCCGGAGTTAAAGTGTGTGGCAACTGCTGTGTCCTTCTTAAGGCGTAGGCCTACATCCGAACGATGTATGTTTATCCTTTTTCTGAAGGAGAGCCCAGTTTCCCCCACATATAATTTATTGCATTTTGAACAAACTATACAGTAAATTCCGTTAGATCTAGTTGAATCACAATTTTGTGTGGTAGGAATTTGAATTTGACTATCGCCTGACTAAGATAGGCCTATGTGCCAAGTAGGCCTAGGCGAATGTTGCAATAAGCCGTCTGCAGCTTGAGAGATACAGTATCAACCAGAGTGGGTATACTTCTAAATGATTGACGAGGGGATGGTTAATGATTAAAACTGAACTTATAACGCATCATACTCACCGTTTTCCTAATACAGAGCTTAATTATTAAAATAACAGTTTATTAATTACACGTTGTAATTCCGTCACATTATAAACATATTTTTTTTAGTTTTATGAAATATGGCCTTACCTTGACTTATAAAAGTATTATTTTTACTTTTAGTATTATACGTTTCTTTAATTTATTCAAAAGTTCAACTTTGTACATTATCTCTATTTGCTTAAGGACCGTGACAGATTTACCAAAAATCACGTGACGGAATTACAAATCGGAGTATTTTTTGTCATTTTGTGGAATAGATTCTGTCACAACAACATGAAATAACCTATGTCATAATTGAATATCACCTATTACGTGCTAAAGAAAATCATTACCCGGCGCTGTCAACTTATACTTTATAACCGCCATCTTAACTACACCACAGAGGCGTTTGCCTGACATTTCGACCCGATGCTATCAGACCTATTTTTGTGACGGAATTACAGTTAGGCCTTGTGATGTTCCACATGATGTTCGTTATCAAATTTGCTTTCTAAGAAATTATTTTATGTTCATAAAAAACGCCGAGTTCAGTCAACCCATATAAAATATTTTAGAATATTAACATCATTATTAGAATATGTTATTCTAGACAAGAAATGGGGAGGGGTACGTCTAAGTAGGTTTGATTAAATCACAATAAATTGTAAGTGTGTGTTTGTGTCTGGTGTCAAGATTATCATTTTGCAAACCTAGGCTACACTAGTCATTACGTCTGTATTACCATATATTATGATGACTCCCTTTAATTTATGTAACCATATAATAAAGACATAGGCCTAATGACTCATGGGTTGTCTGCATGATTTCCTAATACGTAGAATATCAATATGAAGATGTTAATACCAGAAAGAATGAAGAAAAAAAAGAAAACAAGAAAGAAAAAGAATAGACGGAATAGAAGTGAATTCAAAATATAAATTATCGACATAAAGGCAATAAATTCCCTGGATGGACCCCGAGTGGTCAACAATTGTCCGTGTGAAAATAACTGTGGATATATACCATGAATACATTGAGATCTACGAAATCCAAAATTCCTGGGATGGTCCAGGCTAGTTGGTTCAGGGTAACTCAGGGATGATCCTGTAATGATCCAGGGTTGGTTTAGGGATAACTGAGGGATGATCCTGGTATGCCCCAGCGTTGGTTCAGACATAACTCAAGGATGATCCTGGGATTGTGCAGGGGTGGTTCATGGATAGCTAGTGGATAATCCCAGAATGGCAAGGGTTGGTTCAGGTATGGCTCGGGGATGATCCTACAACGTTCCAGTGTTGATTCAGACATAACTCAGTGAATTATCCTGAGATGGTCAAGGGTCGGTTCAGGGATAACTCAGGAATGATCCCGTGATAGTCCAGAGATGGCTCAGGAATAACTCATGGATCATCCTCGGATGGTCCAGTGCTGGTTCAGAGATAACTTGGGGATCAACCGGGTATAATCCAGGGTTGGTCCAGGGATAACTTGGGGAGGGTCCGAGGAAAAACCTGTGCCCATGTTTTTTCTATGAAAAGCTGTGCCCAGGATTTGGCCAGGTGAACACGTGCCCGGTGTTTGGTCAGGGAAACCTGTGCCCATGGTTTGTCCAGAGAAAGCTGTGACCAGACTTTGGACAGAGAAAGTTGTGCCCAGGATTTGGCCATTACGGAAACCGGTGCCCAGGGCTTGTCCATGGAAACTTGTGTCCCGGGTTTGTCCAAGGAAAGCTGTGCCAGGGTTTCTTCACGTAAAAAGCTGTGCTCAGGGCTTGTCCATGGAAATCTGTGCTCAGGTTTTGTCTATGGAAACCTGTTCTCAGTGTTTCGCCATCGAAAGCTGTGAGCGACCTAGGATTGGTACAGGGAAAGCAGCGTTTGGGATTAGTCCAGATAAAACTGTAGAACATTTAAAAGAAAATGCTGCCAGCACAAATGAAAGAAAGCTGATACATGTGTCTATATTGCAAGTGGAATTATGGAACAACAAAAATAAACGAATAATAGGCCTACGCTTTAATATTATGTTATTATTGCTGATGGTGAGAATTTATTATGTTGTGACTGTTTGTTTAAATAAAAATATTATTGTAATTTAATAATTCAACCTCAAATAAGTTTTATATAGTGATGTTTTAGTGATCCAGTACTATTTAAATAATAATGGCTTGATTTTGAAAATTATGAGATAAAGACCTGTAAACCCTATCATTTTATTTCCTCTAACTCTGCATTTCCAATTGTATCTCTGTAGAAGTATTAGACATTCAAAAATAGTTGCTGGCCGTCATTATCTCTTGAGAAGAAATTATTATGTCCATCTCAGAAATGGTGGTGAGATTCAAAGTCGTGGGAACTAGTAACACCACACGTTGTGGGAATTTGTATTATTAGTCCCTTATTCCAAATATTTATTATTTAGGCCTAATCCCATGTGAATATCAAGATTCCCCCAAACAACTAAAGGTAGTTATTTCTTAGGAGTTTTCAAGTCCTACCTACGATTTTAAATCATATATGCAGGGAATAATTTGTCTGGTGTAGCGGAGCAGTTTGCTACACAATTTTGGGCAAATGCTACACAATAATATGTTGGTGTAGCAATTGTTCGCATGGAGAATAGTAGTCTAGCACATGCAAGGCTGCTAAACTGCTACACAATTTTTCTGGGACAAATTATTCCCTGTATATGGCATGTACTTGGATGGGGCTCTGTGTGAATTGTATTTCAAATCCCAAAAGTAATTCCGTCACAGTAATTTCCGTCACAATTCATACCAAAGTTCATCAAACTCTGCTAGAAAAATAAGGCCTTCGCATAAAAAATTATCAGTGTCATTTTTAGGAAAAAATAATGTTTAACTATAATTAAGATTGATTGTATCGTTGATAGTAAACAGAGCAGAAATAGGAACTATTGTTATTGGTGTCAGGAATATCACTAGCGTACACATGTAATTCCGTCACGTGACTTTAGTGATTTTATTTGAGTGTATACTCAATAAAACGAACGCTGGTAGCTGGAAGAGAACTTCTATACACAGAAAAGGGGTGTCTTCATGCAATAAAGACTTAAAATGAATACCTAAAGTAGCAAGGACAAAGATCTGATGATTTCAATTTAGTAAAAGCTGTACAGATTGTAATTCCGTCACGATGGAATTCATGTTTAAAAGGCTCACTTCAGAATTCATTAATGCGTTGATGGACATATTTAAATGACCTATCAATACTCTGACCTTATCAGCCGAGTTTTCCAGATAGAATCAAATATTGTGGTGTCTGAAAAATGTCCCAAGCCAAGGTGGACGCGAACCACCGACCTTCCCCCTATGTACGGGGGTGCTCTACCATTGAGCTATCGGCGAGGGACGAGGACCTCCTTGGCCTGACTCACAAGACACTTCTCAGACACCATTACAATTAGGCTATTGGAAACTCCCATCTGCAACTTGGCTCATGCCCAGTAGACTCAGCAGGTAAAACTCAGCTTTTCAAGGTATTTAAGCAGCAGGAATTCCACCTGCCCCAACGGATCTGGCGGAGCTAGTTATTTTTAGTTAGTGCTAGTTAGTTAGTTATGGGCTAACAAACCAACGGGGCGGGAACCAGGGTCTTCAGGTTGGATGTAAACCCGTGGCTCCCTAGCACTGTCCAGAAGGTAGGCCTACCACTGAGGGTTATACTCATTCGTGAAGCATCCTGCCACCCACATCATAATCCTTAAGGCCGAATGCGACTAATCGTACCTAGGGCCTACTGAGTGTACCGAGCACAAACCACTCTGCTGAATCAACCAGGTTAAGCAACCAACTTAGGCCTCATCCTAATTTTTGGGGGGTGACCGTTTTGGGTTCGAACCCTTGACGTGCCCTTATTTTTTTATGTCATATATGACTTTTATATATAACTCTATAGAGTCTAGAGTCCCCCAATAACCTTTAAGGCTCACTTCCGACAAGGTGGACTCGAACCATTAAGGCTCACTTCAGAATTCATTAATGCGTTGATGCCCAGGACATATTTAAATGACATATCACTACTAAGGCCTACTCTGACTTTATCAGCCGAGTTTTCCGGATAGAATCAAATTTTGTGGTGTCTGAAAAATGTCCCAAGCCAAGGTGGACTCGAACCACCGACCTTCCCCCTATGTACGGGGGTGCTCTACCATTCTACCCAATTTCTTATTTCGGACATGCATGTCCAAAATAGGAAATACGCGAATTTCGTCTCTGTATCTAGCCTAACTGGTGAATGCGCGGCACAAAAATTAAAAACTTTTGCAGTTCTAGTCTATGGACATCATATGTTTACATCATATGGTCATATTAAGAAGCCAAAATAAAATCACCGATTTTTTGATGATTTTAGCCTGATTGAGTCCCTTTAAGTTTATTGAAAAGTCTTCACTAATTTAGCTGCCTCTGCCGCAGTTGCAGAGTAGGTAATAACAAAGGGAGTGACGCCATCATCCTTATGAAGTTATGGGGAAGGTAGATCTACCGTATTTAAGCCGAATGGGGAATACGTTTTCAGGGCTAATTGCCACTTCCTTTACGCTTCAAATCGCCCGATCTTATTTAGAGTTATGTCTCCCGTATTCTTCAATACTACAAGATACAACACTATCAGATGGGTCGCCCTGTAGCTCCCGGAGTTAAAGTGTGTGGCAACTGCTGTGTCCTTCTTAAGGCGTAGGCCTACATCCGAACGATGTATGTTTATCCTTTTTCTGAAGGAGAGCCCAGTTTCCCCCACATATAATTTATTGCATTTTGAACAAACTATACAGTAAATTCCGTTAGATCTAGTTGAATCACAATTTTGTGTGGTAGGAATTTGAATTTGACTATCGCCTGACTAAGATAGGCCTATGTGCCAAGTAGGCCTAGGCCCCTGCTCCACATTGTGGATTTTCAGACTGGACCGGTCTCGCTGGATGGAAACTGCGCATAGACTACGTCTACGTCCATTGGATTGAGGTTCTTTTACGTCCAACTCTAGGTCAGTCAGACGGTACATCTGATTTATGTGGTTCTCTGAGCCCCACGAGTGTGTATACAGCACCTGGCAGTCCCATGCGGTCACCCATCCAATTTATGAACCGGGCGCGACGTTGCTTATCTTCAGTGATAGAGCCAGTTCACGCCGTATTCCTTATATTATAATTATGCTACATGTTTAATTCACCTACCTCCACAAAAAAACTGCATCTAATTTCTGGTGTAGAAGAGAGGAGAAACAATAGACCAGTGTCAATGATAAGTAGGATTTTGAAGAAATCATGATTTGTATTTAGGTCTAGGCTAGACCTATCATGTAAAGTAACACTAGCTCTAACAGTGTAGCCTGTAGGCCTGGGCCTACTAGTACTAGGCCTAGTAACTAGGCGAGATCTAGACCCTCTACAGCAGAATCCTAAACTAAGACTAAACCTGGATAGCCTATAGCTATAGTAGGCCTATAGTATAGGCCCTAGTCTAGGCCTATATTATCAGTAGGCCTAACGTTTAGGCCCTAGGCCTAACAGTAATAGGCTATTTAATTTTAGATGTTCACTTTTCACTTTGTATCTCATTAAATGTAGGCTATAAGTATTAGCCTAGGCCTAGATTTGCTAATATAGGCCTACGTCTAACGTGAGGCTTATTTAGGCTATTGTGTGTCTAGAACCATTGAAATTATAATACATGAATGTAGGCCTACAGGCTACAGTCATAGTAATGGTGGCTTATTATTCTCTGCTCGATCATCGTACCCCTTAATTAGCCTAATATAAATTCAAAGTGATAGATAGCCTAGGCCTAGTCAAGCAGTGGCGGATCCAGAATGTGCAAGAGGAGGGGGCGTAAGCCACATTTTGGCTGAAAAAGGGGTGCTAGCTTCACTTTATTAAAAAAAAATGCATGAAAACTCAATATTTTTACCAATAACGGGGGGGGGGGGCGTACGCCGGGTACGCCCTATGCTGGATCCGCCACTGTTAAGGCCTCTATAGACTACTAGTTATGCTACTTGTGGTAGCATAACTATGCCCCTGGCCTTGACACGAAGAATAGGCCTACATGGACCAAGTGCAAGGTCAAAGTCAAATATGATTTATTCTAACAAATATAGTCAGAGACAAATCGATCAATTAATTAAAATTTTTATAGAGCCTGTAGGCCTACTATAGGCCTATCCTAAGCGGACCGAGCTCAGAGGCGCACAAATCTTATCCTTAGCGTGATCATATACAGATCGCCACATGTGGCTACAGAAGCAAACTATCTGTAATGTAAATATTAAAAAAATGACCATTGAGAGTATGGGGGAGGGGGTGGTGGATCGATTGTGTTGCTGACATGAATATGTTGAAGTGTTACGTTCCACCATCTTCCATCAACTCCTCTGTCGGGACGACCGGATTAAATAATTCTCATTAAATCATTCTTCAGGTATTTCTCACTTTATTGAAGTCTAGACATTCATATAACACACAGTTCCCAAGCAGAGCGCGGCGATCGGTGCCATGCGGCCGCTAAGCCCCTGAGCTCTTGACGGTACGTCCGCCTGCTTCAGTGGCAACGAGTTAACTGGTGGCGCGCTTGGCTGAAGGCGCGCTCGATTCGTGGCGTGGCGGTCCCTGGCCACTCGTCAGTGGTCGGGGAACGCCGAGCAGTCCTGAACGGTGAGACGCTGACCCCACATTACCCCCGGGTTAAGTGTAAACGTATGAATCAAGCCAACTTGTGGTGGTAGCGTCGGTTTGTCGCTCTGTCTGGGAAATGCACAAAACCAAAATACAGTAATCAAACAGTAAAACAGTCAGTTGTGAAAATACAGTGTTGGTGGTTGGTAGCATCGCAGGCGCAGCATAACGAGTTAATATGTAGTAATTTTATCTGAGGTCCCATCCTCCTAACACCATTGTTCCAATCCTCTTAACACCAATATTCCTTGTTTACGAATTATGCTGCTGCGCTACGGGTAACGGCCAACCTTTATAAATCTAATTAATACATTTGTAGTTAATAAGAAAATTACTTCCATAAGTAACTTAATTAAGTAACTTTTCACATTATTATTTTAATTACGCCAGGCCTGCAATTTTTATATTTACAAATTATGATTGTTACAGCTCGTGCAGCTGGTTTCGCAGTAGATGTCGTTAGGCGCTACTAAAGCGTGCACCATCTGTACGAAACGTGCGGGAGTGTGGATTTTTCGTCCAACTCTGGTTTGTTTTGCGGTTGCGTCTGGTACAATTTGGCCGCTGTTGGCGATATATTCAAATTGTTTTTAACATTCGGTGGTTTGGTCCTTACGTTTGAGTTAGGGGTTTTATCCCGTAAGTGTAAAGGTACACGAGAATACGTTCGCAAACTGCCGCCGCTGCCGTTAGCGTGGGAAACGGCAGGGATTCGCGAATGCGGCGCTACATAAGGGGTGAATTGTTTAGGCTGTGAAGTAGTAGCCAAATTGTACCATCTTGAACCACCACAGACCGTGTCTGTGTTTTCGCTTTCGGTTCATCTCTCTTCTTATCGGAATTCTGTTTGAAAGCCGCTTTTCTTTGAACTGTCGCAGTATTTTTTGAATTCTTCGTATTATTTTGCGTTTTATGCTGTTTCTCTGTACCTATGTCGGGCTCGTTGTCTAAGTGTGCAGGTTTAACTCGATCAAGGGAGACCGTTTCTACCTTGCCTTTAACTAGGATTTTCATGACTCTGCCGCTCCTCACGATGACCTTATATGGGCCGTCGTAAGAGGCGGTCAGAGGCGGTGCAATTGCGATTCGTCGCAAAAAGTACATGTGAGCATGTGTCGATTTCCTTATATTGGAAAATGTTGTTCTGAGGTGAGTCGCACAGTGGGCAAAGACGGAGACGCGACATAGCTACGCGGAGCTTATCAGAATAGTTATCTAAGTCTGTATGTGCGTCAACAATGTACTTATGTGAAAATTCGCCCGGTAGTCTGAGTGTCGTTCCGTAAACGATTTTGGCGGCTGACCTATCCAATAACTCTTTAACGGCGGAACGTGTGCCTAGTAATACAGCAGGTAGTGTGGTGGTCCATGGATTCGGTGATTCGTGTGGCATAATGGCTGCTTTATGTTGACGGTGGGAACGATTGGGGGTGGTAGCTCGTTGTGCGGTTTTGTACTATCCCGAACTGGTTACATAAACCATCCCATAATTTTGATTCGAGCTGGGCACCCCTATCCGTGGTGATAGTGGCGGGAGTCACAAACTGTGCTATCCACCTGCTAAAGAAGGCATCGGCGACAGTTTCAGCTCTTATATCCACTAGCGGTATGGCTTCTGGCCAACGTGTGAAACGATCTACACAAGTCAGTAGATATCTGAAACCATCGGCATACGGCAGGGGTCCGACTATATCTATATGTATGTGGTCAAATCTCTCGGTGGGCTCGTCGAATTTGCTGAAAACTGGCTTATAATGGCGAGATATCTTAGCGGTCTGGCACCTTTGCAAGAACGGCACTATTTAGCAATATCTATATTCATTCCGTGCCAAACAAATCTTGTATTGATCAACGGCTTTCTAGCCCTATGCGATGGATGACCTAATCCGTGTAAGTTCGAGAAAACCTGCTTTCGAAATTTTGCTGTAACGTACGGCCCAATGTGTCCTGTTGATACATCACACCAAATCAAATTTTGATCAAATGATTTGAGTAATATAAGAATTCATGGTAGATGACTTTGAATGTCGAACCGCGTGAATTCTGTGTCCAAAGCTTGATCTGTACTTAAATCTTTATAATTTATGGTTGATGTATTGTCTATGAAGGACACAGTCGGTCGTGACAAAGCGTCAGCCACGAAATTTGTCTCTCCTTTCACATATCTTATGTCTGTGAACTCAGCGATAAAAGCCAACTGCCTTGTTTGTCGCAGTGACAGGCGTTCAGTGACTGATGACATTACGAAAGTTAAATGTTTATGATCGGTGTTCACGAAAAAATAACGGCCTTCTGAGTTGTGCCTGAAATGTCTAATAGTAGCGTACACTGCTAAAAGCTCGCGATCGAACGCACTGTTACGTGTCTCTGCAGGAGTTAGTTTTTTACTACAAAATGACAGTGGCTGCCAGACATTATCGATGTACTGTTGCAAAACGCCACCTACAGCGAAATCACTGACATTGCACGTGATATTCAACGGTGCAGAGTGGTCTGGGTGTACCAAAAAGGGTAGCATTAGCAAGTATTTGCTTAGACTCGATAAACGCAGAATTTGCACTTTCATTCCACTTTAAGTCAAAATTTAACTTAGGTGACAATCTTGTATGACCTTCATTGGCGGCTGTGAGTAATTGATTTAACGGTGTCAACTTCCCCGCACAATTTGGAATAAATCTATGGTAATAGTTTATCATTCCCAAATATCGACGTATAGCTCTTCGCTTTTCAGGCCTAACAAAATTTACTATCGCGTCTACAGCACTGGGTAGCGGTGAAATGCCTGCTGCACAAACATGATGTCCTAGAAAACTAAATTCGGTAGTACCGAACTGACATTTCTTTGGTCCTATGATTATCCCATATTCTGCTAAACGGCTAAAAAGAATCTTCAAATGTTTCTTATGCGTACGATGATCGAGGCTTTTTGAAAAAACTTTCGACCCTGCTAAAAGTTGGGTAAAGTCTTGTATATGAGGAATCGGATATCGATCCGGTACTGTTTGAGTGTTCAAACTTCTATGATCTCCGCACGGTCTCCAGTCTTCGTTTTTCTTAGGCACAATATGAAGCGCTGACGACCACTCACTGTCGCTGGGCTCGATAATGCCTAACTTTATCATGTCATCTAACTCGCGTTTTGCAGTGACTAGTTTATCAGGTGCTAAACGTCATGGGCGCGCGAATACTGGGTGGCCTTTGGTCACTATTTTGTGTGTAATACCGTGTTTAACTGGTTTGCCTCTTCGTTGTAGGACAAGTCAGTTCCGGGAACTGACCTAATAATTTTGTGTAGTCGTTTTGAACGGTGTCGACTCTATTCAGTGATAACAGTTTAATAGACGATAAAGTAGCTGGTATAGCTAAACCTGTTCGCATGTCTCTCAGACAACGACTTTTAAAGTCTACCAGTAAGCTGTAATGTATAAGAAAGTCAGCTCCTATGATTGGTTGTTTGACGTCCGCTACTATGAAAGTCCACGCGTAATCTCGTTTAAGACCAACGTCGACGACGCGTCTACAATTACCGTAGGTGTTTATAGAGGTATTATTAGCTGCAACTAGGGGCAGACAGGCAGCATTTGAAGTCCTGTTAGCGCAAGACTTGGGTAACACGATGACCGCTGCGCCCGTGTCGAATAAATAGTTACACTTGTTGTGTTTGTCTGCGACGTATGATAACTTGGAGGGGGATAAGCTGGGTAAGGGAGCTTCCGCAGAGCCATGTCGCGCCTCGGTTATTTCGCCAGATGCAAGAGTCGCTGCCTTGCTCTGGTCGATTAGTTTAAAGAAAACGCGCAAGGTTCTCTGCACGTGCGTGCTCTGTCACTGAATGTTTGGTGATAAAAACAAACAGGTGCATCGACTGTGTCGATCGGTTGAGCAACGTTAATTTGCAGCGGCGGTGCGTTAGAACGACTATCTTTTTTGTTATTATTTGATACATCTTGCCTAGTAACAGCTTCATTATTGGGTATAAACGGTTTTGCTTGCACATTCGGAACGAACTGTGTTTTGGTGGCACGGTTCTCGTTTGCTTGTGAGAGTCCGTATGTCTTCTTCTGTGTTGCCTTGGCTGTGGCTGTCTCTAGTCTTTTGAGCCTGGGAGACAGGTCTTCCAACAGTCCAACAAGCTTTCCACTCTCACTGACGTTTATCTCAGCAACCCCTGGCTTAGCTTCATCGACGTCCTTCTTGGCGGCGACAGCACGGTCGGCCAACATGGCCAAATTCTCTAGCGACGCACTATATGGTTTTGTAGCTAAATGCGTACGTACTGAAGACGGCATTTGTCAAATGAAGGCTTGGCAGATAACTGCCTTGCCTACTACCGCTTTTCTTCAACGGCCTAAGAAATCTAGACGGTATGTCGGATCACAGTTTTTCACCTGAAATCACCTTGTTGACTCTTTCTGGTGTCGTTAAGCCTCGTCGTTCGATTAAGATTGCTTTCAAATTTTCGTAGTTATGAGTGAGGAACGGCTGTAATAATACGTCTCTAACATCGGGCGCTACTTCGCCAGAGAGTGCAGCACATGTCAATCTGTAACGTTCGTCATCGTCTGTTATCTGGTGTAAATCAAATTCTGTTTCGATTTGATTAAACCATAACTCCACATCTGTTGAGTAAAAGGTTGCTATCCTGAATTTCAGCAGATTGGCTGAACGTCGTAAAGGCTGACGTCTGACCGGCGAAGGGCTTCTTGATGAATCACTCTGTGACAACACTCTCCAACACTCTCCTAATTATGTTTATGAAGATTGTCCATTTATATTCGCAGATAGTAAAGTGCAGGGGTTGCTGAAATAACGGAAAAGTCTCTATGCAGAAATGTACGCGTGGAAGGGCTTATAGTATTTCATTAAACATATGAGTTGTGATGATTGTAGGTCGAAAAACACACAATGTATCAAAGTAGTCGGGACGACGGGATTGAATAATTCTCATTAAATCATTCTTCAGGTATTTCTCACTTTATTGAAGTCTAGACATTCATAATTATAACACACAGTTCCCAAGCTATCGGTGCCATGCGGCTAAGCCCCTGAGCTCTCGACGGAACGTCCGCCTGCTTCAGTGGCAAAGTCTCCAAAGAGTTAACTGGTGGCGCGCTTGGCTGAAGGTGCGCTCGATTTGTGGCGTAGGCTAGTCAGAACGAGGCTTGGCGGTCCCTGGCCACTCGTCAGTGGTCAGGGAACGCCGAGCAGTCCCGAACGGTGAGACGCTAACCCAGGCCCGTAGCTAGCATGAGGCCGCCTCGTCTGTCTTTTCACATTTTTTTCTTTTTCATCATTGACAATTCTCCCCGAAATTTCTGTTTTTCAAAAAATTTGGCTTGGCCACAAGGCTAGCCTCGTCTGATTTCCGCCCCTGGCTACAGGCCTGTAACCCCACAGGCCTACCTGAGAAATCCCTGTACTCAATTAGGCTACTTTGGCATTTGGCCTATGCTACCTACATCCCAGCAAACATTGATCCAATGACGTTGATTAAATGTTGGGCCAACTTCACCGACAATGGGTCAGCATTGCATCAGCATTGGGTTAACGTATTGTATTTGCTGGGATATGTAGGCTTAGGCTATAGTCCCACTCCTTTAACCTTTTGTTAGAGTTTGGGTCAGAGAAAGTAGGTCTCTAGGTATATAGGCCCTATGACGTCAATAAGCTAGGCCTACCGAGACTAACACAGATCACAAACAAAACAAGAGGCCCAGGGGCCTTGACGTTTGTCAAAAGCATTGCAAAAAATCAGCTATAAATGTGTCAGGGAATGTATATCTATACTCTAAGATGCATTATCATGAAAAGATGTATATCCTTTATATCGATCATTGGCATTTATATTATTATGTTCGGTTCCCATAATACATTTTGCTGATTTTACACACGTTCTGAAGCACTGCACCTAATGAAATATGCTTGACAAAGAATCATTTCACAGGACTTCAATGTTAATATTACAAAAGTGCAATGATTACTTCGTCTGGGACTTTTATAATGCCCCAGTTGGCCAGGAATTTTCACGAAATCTTCAATTTTAATTCTTCTGTCTAAAATAGGCCTAACGAAGTTGTAAAACATCAGCTATTAATGTTTCTTACTCAGCCATGAAATATACAGTAGCCCTAATCCATCATTATCACATGTGGAGGTAATGTACTTTCACTGCACCCTCATACGTAATGCCAATTATGGAAATCACAATACACACAGTAGACCTAAGGATAAAGACCCATGAAGGCTTTCTCAACTCACACGATCTTTGCTAAAATGTTGCTGTAGGCTAATGTTGTCAGGCCAACGTTGAGTCAGGTGTTAGTTGGCTGTATCAAATGCTATGAAATGAAATAAATGGGGTTCTACACCACATTTGTACACATATAGGCTAAACTGGGTAAGGAGAACCTGAGGATGGTGAGATGAATGAGGTGTCACTGCCCTCCAGACACAGGATTCGAAATTGAGCCCTGCTGGTCTACGGCCGAGCACACTAACTCTTGGTCACGGAGGCTACCCACAATATTCAATATTTACGATTTAACAGGGAGGAAATATTTTGTTTCTTTGAAACTTGAATGCCAGAGCAGGAGACGAATCCGCGACTTTCCTAGCAGGCACCATGACCCCCCCCCCCCTCCCCCCCCCCGCCCTTCTGTATTGTTATTACATATATACAATCACATTACCTGTGGATTTAATATTGGTTCACCGTCAGGGTAGCTGCCCAACATTTTTCATATTTTATTCTGCACAACATATTAAATGTGCATAATATATATTGGTCATGTCATTGCTATCCCTTACCTGTGATAATTGACAGGTATGTTTTTACTCTTGTTCTGCCATAATAGTGTTCCCTGTTCCACTTTGATTTTCATTTATTGCAAAAATGAAAAATATATATTTTAAAGTTTTATAATCCACATGCACGGCTGGTCCTAGTCTTCATCATTGACGGTTGGCCAGTAATTTGTAGAGAACAATCAATGAATGGGAAAGCGTGAATTCAACTATGATGCTGTGTCATTAAAAAAACACTATTGGCCCAGCTGATTAAAAGACACTTTATAGCCCTACATATTATTACTTCCAGACATGTTTTTAATACACATATATCCACTTCTAAAGTATGCATACTTTTAGGTGCATCCCAGCAAATACGATACGGCAAACAGTGGATCAACACTCAAAGGTTTCGAATTTCAGAAGTTTAGCCAGACCAAATATAGAGTTAACTCCATGGCAAGACACGTGCGATTGTACTCCAGCGGTATTGCCTCATTGTAGTAGTCAACGCGATGCGTACAAAGCATAATCTCATAATATATTACACTGGCTATATACGCTATACTTCCCACAGAAGCTACATCGACTTAATGTTTAACCTGTGCAACAGTCCTCTCATGGCTTTTCACTGACTAAATTTACGCTAGAGACGGATTTTCTGTCTACTTAATGTTAGGTTAATGTTAGGCCAGCAGTGCAGACGGTGGACTAGCATTAAACCAGGGATAACTGGATATTTAGTTTATTGTTGTGCCGCCCTCTACATCGTTTACCAGGCATTAAAGGAACATCATTTATTAATAATATTACTATTTGTAAATTTAATTCAAAATAAAGTTATGGCTTTGGTACCACACATTTTAGTAACTTCTAATTAGATCCCTATTAGCGTGATATTTAGGCCTTTATTACAATGTGATGTTGAATATCAGCTTCCATCGATAGGGTCCATAATACAAGAACATAAATTAGGCCTACTATTTGTGTTTTTAGCATAGACTTAGGTTAAAATTTACGTTCAGTTTAACTTTAATATAGCCCAGACATAGGGACGCAGACGGTTAATATACGGCAATATAAATAGTTAAAATTATATGTATGAGATTGGTACTATTACATATTCAGTGCCCGATTTATAAATTGGAAAAAGGGGGCCAAGGGGCCTATGATATTTTTCGGAGGTGGGGGGATTGGCCTTAGACGATGGGGCATGTGACCCATTATTATTTCAAAAGGGGGGGGGGCATTTTCCCAACAACAAATAAAACACTTAAGGGTGATTCACATCACCTCATATTCCATATTAAACGTTCATCAGGTATTCATGCTGATAGAAATATCAAAGATTCATATTGGCGGTTATGTTATTATTAAGAGCGGAAGAAGAAAAAATGGTTTAACATTCAGCGTTTGCAAGTAGGCCCAATCGACTTCACGTCACCACGCACTCACATGAGTTAATATCACTTGTGTCAATCAATTGCGTCCACAATATCGAGTGTTATTGGAGTCGATCACATAGCTTGAGTGCTACTCATTGTCTTCCTCGGGTGCTGTCGGATCTCTTCTTGGGACAGTGTCATCAACGTCCTCTGTTGTTGCCGCTAGGCCTACACCTATTCACCTTAAACCGCTAAGCGCGACTGTAGTCGCTTTAATCCGTTTTACTAGCCATTTAAGCATCAAGATTTGTAAATTGCTTAGTCTTAAATTACAAATTAATCAAATACGAGTTGTTTTCTCTCACTTAAAGTTGTTGGTCAGGGTAGTGAGACACAACTCCAAGTGTGTGAAAATTTAAATTATTTAATTCAGCGGTTTAAGGGTTAATATGTTACTACTATTAGTCACAATGAACACATTTTCTACAATATTTGCTGTACAAAATAAATTTGTAGGCCTATTATTATTCGTTATATATTGGTCCATTTTTTTAGAATTTGTTTTGCTTTTGATTTTAATGGCACATATAGTCTAAGTCTATATAGACATCTACACCACGTTCAAGGTAGAGATTTCCCTTTGAAAATACATTGATAAATGCGGATACAACAGGTGTGGCGAAGTTGTGGCGAGGTTACTTAGCCCCATGTGGCAAGGTTACCAAAGCTGTGGCGAGGTTACTCAGCCTTCTGTGGCGAGGTTAACAAATCTGTGGCGAGATTACCTGTGGCGAGGTTACGCTGTGGCGAGGTTACAGTCAGGTTACAGGTGACAGTTCAATATTTCGTTGGAATCAGCAACATTTCAACTACATTTTGGTTTCAGTAGCTCGTTTTCTGCCATACTTCATTTAAATTGTATTGGTCAGCATATAGGCCTATATTTTGGATCATGGGATGCCGAACCTTGACTCAGTTCTAACAACGCTGAATACTAATACTGAAACTAATACAGCGATACACAGCTCACAATTTGACAGTGTGGGCCGTAATTTATTGGCGGCACTACCATGTCAAAAATAAGAAATAAGGGAATTTTGTCTCTGTTTCTAGCCTAACTGGTAAATGCACAGCACAAAAATTAAAAAAACTTTTGCAGTTCTATTCTATGGACATGTTTACATTATATGGTCATATTAATAAGCCAAAATAGAATCACTGATTTTTTTATGATTTTAGCCTGAGCCAGTCCCTTTAATTCAGCAGGCAGAGCATTATCTTCAAAAATCCTATGGCCCACTAAAATTAACTTGTTGCGCCAAAAACAAAGATATTGCTCAAAGTGTGACACAGCGATAGAATGATGTTGGGCCAGTTTTATTTTTTGTGGGAAATCCACAATTAGGCCTACTCTTTCTTTACATCAGGCGCCAGAAACACCAGATATCACCATACATTGACCCAATGCTGATGTAATACTGGGCCACTGTCTGCGACGCTTGGCCAATATTATTCCAATCAAAACCCTTTACGGTCTAATCACTATATTTAATCATGAACATATATTTTATCTGAACACTTCTTAAAGACGAAAGTAGGCCTATCTAACCTAGGGACCACAAACGTTATATTGGATATATTCACAAGGACTGGTGTACAGAAATGTCAACCGTTTCTCACACACAGCACCCCTATTTCCCCTAAATAGAACACAAACTCAGGAAAAATAAAAATGTATAGTTCACCATACTTTGTCCCCTTTTCATGTCAGATGGTCGTAATGAAAGGGTTAACTTACCACATGATCGAGCATTGCAATAAATTACATTATTCGGTCACACCAGAAGTGTATAAATTATATCAATGTTCAATGCCTTTTACTGCCGAGTCCAAAAATCTAATTTTAATAACACAAAATTTGCAAGTTTTGGAGATAAATATCTTAGCCAAGACCTAATTGTTATATTGCGTAACATAACACGGTTGTGTCAAGTGCGGCAGAGAGGGGTGGGAGAAAGTGGCTAGCCCTCCCGCGACAGACTGCTGGCATTCATGAACACCTATCCAGCTATCACGAGGCATTAACCCAATGTTGTTTTAATGTTGTGCCGACGTCGAAGACGGCGGGCCAGCATTAGAACAACATTGGGTCAATGCCTTGTGTCTGCTGGGTTGTGGTCACAGCTGATCAGCAAACTCGAGTCATTGACACAATGTTAGCCTGATAGTGGCCCACCGTTTACAACACTGGGCCGACATTAGTCCAACATTGGCATAACAGTATATAGGCCTTAACAAAATAAACGTTCACCCAATGCTAGCTTACTGCTGGCCCATCGTCTACGACCATGACTCAGCTGTAAAACAGCATTGGCTAAAGGTCTCATTTTTGCAGGGAACACCGGCAACTCAATACCCTGACACAATGTTGGATCAATGTTGGAAGAGTGTCATAGATGATGGCACAGCATTAACCAACATTGGGTCAGTGCAAGCCAAAAGGAGGAAGTGACATCAGGGAAAGGAAGTATAGGCCCCTATACTTGATTTACAAGTGAACAAATACGGCCTTTTGGCAGCGCTATGGCAGGAAGAGACGGGACGCCAGTTAAAAAGCAGTAAATGCCCTGTATACCAGGGCGCAGATATTGCCTTCTGACATTGCACAGACAGAACAGATAGTAACGGAAGTTAACGACAGACGTTTGTGTGGAAAACCAGGTTAAAAGTTTGTCGAGTCGACAAACTAAAAATGATCACATGTGCATAGGCCTATAATTATACTCACTTATAATCCTTCTTGCCTTTGTGATTCATTAGGCCTAGAGCGGGTTCGGGTATTTCCGAACGGGGGGGGGGGTATTTCAGAACATTGCTAATATATTTCATCCCTTTGCTGGCTAGGCATGAATAAATTGTGTCAGGCAGAGCTGCCCGTTGTGCGTGACTGTTCTGTCACGCACCGTTATTATGGACCAATTTCATATCCATTAATTTTGCTATTTTAAAAAGTCACTTTCAAAATGTCGTAAAGTAGACAAGTCTTTAAAAATTAAGTTAATTACACGGAAGGTAATGGTATATTTATGATATGTATTATCAATCCTGGAATTATTATTTATATTGGCAAATGTACCCTGCAATGCACCTCCTAGATATAAAAACATCAAAAAACAATTTTTGGTCATGGTAGCCTCATCATTTGGGACGTGTTCGAAAATAGACCCATCGATTAATTTGGTTTAGTCTAATTACGAACACTAGGCCTATACATCACAGTTTCACAGCGAATGCGTCATTGCGAAAGGAAGTAGGCCTACCGCAGTGGAGCGATTTGTAGGCCTGCAAACGGTTGTGACGTTACTATGTGGGTTTGAAAAGAAATATAAAGGAAACAATGAAAAAAAAATCTCAGATTACAACAGATTCGGGTAATCTCGAACAGTGGCATTTCCAAATATTTTTTTGTGTGGACGAACTACAATGGGCATTGATTCTATTTGTATCATATTTGAGTATAATGCGCATGTTCCTGCTTCTGAACTGGTTACTTCTCTTTAGAATAAAAAATCGGTGGGTGTTCGATTATACCCTACTTGGTGTTCGACATTACCCCCTCTATTTCGAGTATACCCGCCGTTACCATGGGTACTACAACTTCCTGTAAAACTTTCAGATTTATGAATGGCCGTGCACGTGGTTCATTACGTCATCAATCATAGTTTCATTCATCAAACTGATATCACGTGGGGAGCTGATAAACAAATGGGGATACCAGAAATCAAATGCAGAGGCTTAGGTGTTCGGAAATACCCGAACCCCCTCTAGGCCTACTACTACTAACGTTAGTATTTTTAGTAGGCCTACTGTGGTCTCGCTAGTATGTCCCAAAGTCGCAAATTAGGCTATCTCAGCGACAGACGACAGCTAGTAGATCTACCGTACTTTGATACCATAGGCCTACTCATCAACTGCTATTAGACTACAATTCATTGAGTTAAATAATGAGAGTATGGCCAGAGATATTATAATAACGTTATTATAATATCTCTGGTATGGCTATAGCTGTGGGCCTACATGTCTCCTCTGGCTCTGCAGGCGTCTGAACTAGACTGAATGTTTTGAAAGTATGGTATGATATTGAAGGTCCACATGATCGGTCTATGCTAAATTAATTTCTGCGTCACAATAAAACAGCTTATTTATTATTTTGTTTAAATCAGAACGCTGTTTTCCCGCGGAGCCGTTCTGATATTCAGTTGACTGCACGTTCAAGTTCCAAGAACGACGTTCAAACAGCCGTTCCGTCTTCTTGTAGGCCCCCTAATGAACGAACGTCATTCAGAACGATGACAGTGTTCAGTTTTGGAATAAGAACGTCGTTCAGGTCGTTCAAACGATTTTGCAGCGTTCGAACGCCCAAAACGGCGTTCGAACGATCGTTCTTTTCAATTATTTTTTTATATTACGCTTGTTCAAGTGTTTATTCTTTAAGCCTCACATGGAGGAATACAAGAAAATAACAGTGAATGTATTACATAGAACATACAATATAACACTTATTAGTGTAGCCTATACATTATTACACAATCAATTACAGTTTTTTTCATTTCACACTTTCTACAATAATCTTAATAAGATTCGTTAAATTACGTAATTTTGTTTCATCATTCATTATGCTTTTGAATTTGGGAGCCGAAGGGTGTAGGCCCTATATGAAAATACTTCGGTAGGTAGGCCTATGTGCGTCTCTGATCAGCAAAAATGGACAGTCAAATATGAGATTCATCACCAATTTCTGACTGCGTAGGCCTACATTTAACGCATACTCTTTCACATCTTGGGATGTTTTTATAAATGCCAGTTTCTACAGGTAATTTGTGATTTCTGCACCTAAAACGACTAAAAACGGTTTTTAATATCATTGGTAGCAATTGTATTTGTAATTGTATTTTACAAAAAGGAACTTTGAAATAGAAATGCGCCTTTCCTAATGTTATTTGTTAAAAATCATTACTTCGAAAAAAATGACCTTGAAATTGACCTTTTGACTTTGAAGATGACATTAAATCAATAAAATTATATCATAAATGGATTGCCCAGTGAAAAATACACAAAAAGAGGTATTACGTACACTTGTTCCTAGCTTCGTTTCTAAAAAAACATATTTGACCTTAAAATTGACATTGCATTAAGCTGTTGCCAATTGTTTCATTTTAAAATGGCCGCAAAAAAAGGTTAGACCTACTCTTACAATATTTCAACATCAAACCCAGAAAAAATCGCGCAATTGTCAGTTAGAAAGTTAGAAAGTCTTAATTTGCTAATTTAGTCTCGCAATTCCATAAATTTGACATCTGTGACCTTGACACTATGACCTTGAATTTGCTCTGGATGGTAGGTGAATATATGATAATTTATGGGGCTACTGGAGTGTCGAGATGCGACAATACATCCACCCGTTTTATTATTCTCTTAAGAAGAATACACCGTTTGCGTAACGTAATAGGCCTACTACTACAGTGGAAGTCACATCAGTTGTAGGGCATGTTCGCCCTCGTTTTCTTAGGCAATTATCTAACGTTACTCATTTTTATAAAATTTTGCAAGGACTGTGTCACCTGCCAAATAGCGTGAAATTTTCATCAAAAATTAGGGCCTATTCAATAGTTCAAAAGTTAGACCATTTGAACTGTAGTAGGCCTAATTGTCTTATAACTAGAGGGGAATTGCGACTTTTCACGTAACAATAATGTTTGGACGTGGTTTTATGATTTTTTGGCAGTCATTTTGAATTTTGTTGGGTTATTTTTATTATGACAGATTGATTGAAATTTTGCTTGTGCGTCTCTTGGCAGCCATTTTGAATTGGAATTTTAGATTTCAGAATTTAGGACTTCAGACTTCAAATTTCAGAGATCAGAAGGCCTCACTGAGCTTTTGTACTTTTAGACACTCTATATAGATATATATTTGTTTGTCAAATTGAATAACATTCGGAGGGGCCAGTAAACACATTGGCTTGTCTTTTTAATGGCTGAATGGTGTATCATTGTCTGCGACGCTGGCCCAACATTAAAACAACATTGGATCGACGTTTCGTGTTTGCTGGTATTACTGTTATTTGAATTTTGTAATGTAACATTTCAAAGGTTCATACTTGGCTATTTACGCTCTTGCGCACTTTCTTACACAATTGTGCGAGTACTTGCACACTCACGCACTTGCGCAAGTACTTGCGCAAGCACCGCGCAAGTTCTTGCTAACTCACGCATTGCAATAATAAAACACTGAGCATTGCGATAAAATAAAAGCCAAATGATTACTACTTGAAGAAATTAGAGAGCATTGCCAATATGTGAACATAGGGGTGTATCATTTTGTTTCCTGCACCAAACCAGAGATAAAAAAAAGCTTCTATGTATGATCTACAAATCATATATGGCAGCAAAAAAGATACAAATCTAAATACCACTCAGTTTTAAGCATAGACACATCTGGGAAAAAGAAAACATAGGTCAAATATAGATATGGCCAATAATTATGTTTTATCAGGTCGTTTACATTGACCATGTTGACAAGTTAACTAGCTTGCTTTGTTGTCGACGTATTTGTAAAGATAACCCTTTAATCCACTGCATCATGCAATACATCATTAGAACGAAAATTTAAATTACCTTTTATATGGTATATTGCATGTGTAGATTGGTAAACTAGAATAGCAATGACAGACGTTTACGTAGCCCTACCTCCTAATTTTAAACAGGTTTGGAGGGGGTGCACATAGGGTGGTTGTACCCCATGGACTATATCTGTCATTGAATGAAAAGGGATGTTATTTCAGCCTCACTACACTAAAAGAGCCATATGTAACCAAGCCTAATTGTTATGGGATCCATTGTTATGACCACCTTCCAGTCCAAGGCAACCCACGTCATTTTACATGTTAAAAGTAAATTCGCGCCAACGCTAAATTGTCTTCTGGTTTGCGAGATAGAATCAAGAGAGCCAGGAAAAGGGATTAAAGGATAGGATAATTAGCAACACAGTGGCATCATCAAAGACGGCCTTCACGCTACGGTTAGAAACAATGACATGTTAAAATCCGAGCGGCTGAGGAAAGTTTTATAGTCCGTCGGTAGCGGCGCCAGAGATTGAGTGAATTGAGGATCAGACAAACTTGGGGTAACTGTTGTTTTACGGCAAATTTACTCAGGGTCATTATATTAGTTAGCAAACGCCACCCTTCACAACGTGTTACGGAACATAGTCACAACGCTTGACTGATTGATAGCGCCAATAATTTTGTAACATTTCAATCTGGATATACGTTTCTGAAAGCAGATACTCGCAACTATATTTACTTCTGTCATTATTTGAGAAAATTATTCCCTCAAGCTCCGGATGGTGTTATTGCTACTATATCCGTAATTAGTTGAGAATAACGCTTCCTCAACCTTAAAGGGGCGTGGGCCCTAGGGTAGTGGTTAGCACCGCTGCCTTTCACGCTAGAGTTCGGGGTTCGTTTCCCGGTCTCGGCGGTTTGAAAGAAACAAAAATGTTTCTTCCCTATCCACTCGTAAAACTCAGTATTGTGGGGAGCCTCCGTGACCGAGCGGTAGCGTGCTCGGCCTCAGACCTCCAGGGTTTGAATTTCGAATCCTGTGTCCTCTCGCTCATCTCACGATCCTCAGGAGGTTCTCCTGGCCCAATTTAGCCTGTATGTGCACAAAAGTGGCCTAAAGCCAGATTCATTTCATTTCCTCAACCTCAAAATGGTGTGATCACGGTATACAATTTCCATTTCAGAGACTACATTTCTGCTTTACATTCGCAATTGCAACTTCAAGCAATCTCACTTTCCTTGTAAGATAATTTATATCTTCATTCGTATTTGAACGATTTAACGACATTTTGCGCCGAAGGTCGGAAATTACATGTTCCACACTTACTTTCTCATCCTGTACGGTACGAAGCGTAATTTTAAACCATCAATTTCACTTTTAAAACGAGCTTCAATAGTTATCGTTATCTTGTGACAGAAGGAGTATCGTCTCATCTCGCTTCTCGATAACTTTGTTTGACCCTTCCAACTGCGCTGTTTGTGGGATATTGACGTCACATGATTTATCCCTGGCATTTGCCAAGCGCATGACGTATTTCTCCATATCATCTAAAAAGTAGTATTGTGGGGACTGCTTCGGTTTCGTTCACCAGGGGTCAGCATCTGACGAGAGGCTGCGCCCTCTGGCAGGCGCTACCGACGACGCTGAGCCACGAGGCTAAGCCCACTCACTCTTTCACTTGCAACACAACCAGCGGGCTAGCCCCCGCTCAACTTGCCGCCGCGTTCAACATTCCATCACCATCCTGGGATCCATCTGAGACAGTGCACAGCGTGGTTAAACTGTTTAATCAATAAAGCATCAAGAACTTCATCATCGAGTCAATCTCAAGTTATTTATGTACCGTCGCCCAGGCGGGAGTTAGAATAGGCTAGGAGCTTCGACCCAAGTTACTTCGTCCTATCAGTATCTTGAGATTGAACCTTGATTGTAATCAGATTTAAAATTTTATTTCTGTGCAGATCTTATTTTGCATTAGGCAGGTATAATAGTTTCAAACAAGCTAATGGTGAGCTTAGAGAAAATATGGTAAAATGTAAAAATAAATATGTTGCTCATTCCCATAGATGTAGAAAAGACTTTGATAGACTTCAAACAGATAAACTTCTAAAAACTAAATGTGAAAATGTTAAAGAATATTGGAGAATGTTAAATAAGAGTAATAAAGTCGCAAAAAAGCCTAATATTAGATACAATCAATTTTTTTACTATTTCAAACAGATAAGTCTGCCTGATGATCCCTTCTATAGAGCAGATGCCGATATTGTAGATTATGTAAATAATAAAAATTCTTTAGAAATAATGTATAATGATCTCGACAAACCTTTTACTGTTAAAGAGGTAGAAAGTGCACTAAAACAATTGAAACAAAATGAAGCAGCTGGCTTAGATTTATTGTTAAATGAATTTTTCATACATGGAAAAAAAACTTTAATACCGATTTTAACTAAACTGTTTAATAATATATTTGCATGTGGATACTTTCCTAGTACTTGGTCTGATGGGCTAATATTGCCCTTACATAAAAAAGGTTCAGTAGATAACGTAGAAAACTATAGAGGTATAACATTATTATTGACATTATCAAAGTTGTTTACTAAGATATTAAATGAGAGACTCAATCTTTGGGCTGGAAGTAACGGTGTTTACATTGAAGCACAGAGTGGTTTTCGTTCCAATTTAGGTATTGTTGATGGCATTTTTGTTTTACATAATATTGCGAATTGGTGTATATCTAACAAGAACAAATTATACTGTGCATTCTTAGATTATTCTAAGGCTTTTGATAATGTTGTGCGAGACAATCTTTGGTACAAACTTGTAAAAGTTGGGATTCGTGGAAAAATGATAACCATGCTGCAAAGTATTTATTCATCTGTTAGATCTAGAATTCAAGTTTTGTAACCAAATCGTTTGAATGTACCCTTTGGGTTAGACAGAGAGAGAGCCTCTCACCATTTTTATTTGCAATGTTTGTGAATAATATTGAAGAACATCTTAGACGAACTGGTTCGAATGGTATTGACTTAGGAATTGTTAAATTCTTTATATTGCTTTACGCTGATGATGGTGTTTTACTCTCAGAATCGGCACAGGGATTACAGTCTGCGCTCGATTCTCTGTATAAGTATTGTACTAGATGGAAGTTAACTTTAAATATAAAACAAGAGGCCCAGGGGCCTTGAAACTTGTCAACAGCATTGCAAAATATCGGCTACAGGTGTGTCAGAGAATGTATATCTATGCTCTGAATTGCATTATCATGAAAATAAAATATGTATAGGCCGGTAGTATATATTTATATCTCATCCATCATTGGAATTTATTATATGTTCGTTTCCCATCATACATTTTGCTGATTTTACACACATTCTGAAGTAGGCCCACTGCACGTAATGAAAAATGCTTGACAAAAAATCATTTTTACAGGACTACAATGTAAAAATTATGTACATACAAGAGTAGATGTGCAATTATTATTTATTCTGGGTCTTTTAATAGGAACCATTTAGCCAGGAATTTTCACGAAGTCTTTATTCTTCAATTTTATTTCTTCTGCCTTAAATAGGCCTAACAAAATCGCCACGGAGTTGTAAAATATCAATTTTTAATGTTTCTTACTCAGCCGTGAAATCTAAAGTAGCCCTAACCATCATTATCACATGTAACCACTTTTACTACACCCTCTTACGTAATGCAAATTATGAAAATCACAATACTAACAGTAGATCGACCCAAGGATAAAGACCCAAGAAGGCTTTCTCAACTCACACGATTTTTGCTGCAATGTTACTGTAATGTTATCAGGCAAACGTCGAGTCAGGTGTTGATTGGCTTTAAAAAATGTAATGAAATAAATGAATGGGGTTTTACGCCACATTTGTTCACATATAGGCTAAACTGGGCCAGAAGAACCTCCTGGGGATGGTGATATGAATGAGGTGACACTGCCCTCCGGACACATGATTTGAAATTGAGCCCTGTTGGTCTGCGGTCAAGCACGTTATCTCTCGGTCATGTAGGCTGCCCACAATATTCAATCTTTACGATTGAGCAGGGAGGAAACATTTTGTTCTTTGAAACTTGGAATGCCGAAGCAGGAGACGAATCTGCGATCTCTGACTTTCCAAGCAGGCACCAGGCCCCCGCCCTTTGGTATTGTTGCTACATACAATGGCGGATCAAAAATGTGCAAGAGGAGAGGGCGTAAGCCACATTTTGGCTGGAAAAAGATTGTTAGCTTCACTTTATTCAAAAAAATGAAAAATGCATGAAAATGCAATATTTTCACCAGTAAGGGGGGGGGGGCGTACGCCGGGTACGCCCTATGCTGGATCCGCCACTGACATATATACAAACACATTACCTGATTACTGATATCAAGATGATGTGCTATGTATTATTGCTGGTATCTATAAGCTGATTAGCAAAACGGTTCCAGTTATTGATTTTTATGACATTGATGATGTACTATATTGGTTTAAATATATATATATATATATTTTCATATGTGTCGTTAAAACTCACTTATGTAGCACAGAAGCAATTGACAATGTAGGACTATATAATGATGTGGTCATTCGTGCATATAATACAGAAGTTTTAGTTATTAGGGGATGACAATATTATATCATTAAGTGACGAGACAGACAGTTCAAGTGACAATAATTTATTATTTGACTAATTTAAAACATCGAAATATGATTTAACTTTGATGGTTGTCTTAAACTCAATATTATTTATAGCTGACATATTGGATACTTTATGCTTTGGCACAAGATAACGTCCAAAGAACTTTAATTTAAGCTTATAAGATACCCATGTTATGTTTCGGAATGAGATAAAACCGAATGATATGTGTTTATTTCTGACTAAATGTTTCACATATATATAATACATTGTTTTCAATGTGTTGTATTTCCACTAGGCCTATAGGGCACATACCGAGATAGTGGAAATAGTTTCACCCTTCCATCCGTAATCATCCTTACTGGTTTTCTGACTAACGGGCCTTGTGACTAACGGGCCTTCTGACTAATGGGCCTTGTGACTAACGGGCCTTCTGACTAAAAGGCGGACACCGGGTGGACGTAGTCAGAAGGCCCGATTGTCAGAAGGCCCGCCACGCGAAAAGGGCCATAAGCTCAATTTTGTCAAAATTGACTTTTTTCAATTGATTCGATAGCCGCATGGTTCTTGTCTCAATATTGAAAGAATTTTTTAAAAAAAACTTTATTAGTTTTTGTTTCATTTGATTTTTAATATTTTAAATTTAGTTATGTAATAATTAAAATTAAATTTTAAATGACGTCATAAATATTTTGAATAAAGCCGCGGGGAGGTACCTTCTCGCGTGGCGGGTCACAAATGTATTGTTATTATATTTGATTTTGGCTTTCATATATTTTAATTCTTTTGTTGGTTGTCTATATAGCCGAAAAATCAGTTTCCCAGCAAACACAAAACATAATTTGTATAATTTCATACAAGTTCGGCTCAACGTCATTGCATAAATGTTAGACGCGCATAAACGACGCTAGCCCAACTGTATTAATCTAACATCAAGTCAATATCGGGGTTACCTTTATAACCCCCTCGCCCCACAACCCTCAACCCACAACCCCTCGACCCACAACCCCCTCGACCCACAACCATTCCGAATTACCCCCTCGACCCAAAGTTGAAAATGGGTGATTTAGGTTTAGCTCATAATCGTGTAAGCCCTATTGGTGGACCCTTTTTATTTATAACATAGGCCTAATTTGTGTTTTTGATATTATGCCCTGTATTAATGAATAGGGCATAATAAATTCTCTGTCGGTAGACCTATATCCTATTCATATATGCGTGCCTCGTTTACAAGTCAAAGGGTCCCTGTGCAGACAATGTTGTGCCAGCTGTGGAGATGCTGGCCCAGTATTGAGACAACATTGGGTGAATTTCCCGTGTCAGCGCGTGTGTTGGCTTTGATGCCAGCCACAGCGCACATGTTCACGACACTGGGGTCATAATCTATAAAGCACCCACTCACGGAGCTACATGTAGCTGATAAAATGAAGTATGGGGAGGGGGTCTTGTGTAGCATTTTTTTCACCGAGTAGCCATTTAAAAGGAATTCCGGTGACGTCATTGTGTTTCACAGAATAGGCCTAAGGGTAGGCCTACATTTCTAGAGGGTCATGCACCATTCAATCGGCGGGAGGGGGGGGGGAGGTTTAAAATCAAACCCCGGACTAGCTGGCCTTATCATTTTTCTCCACGCGTCACCGAGCCCTACGTGTTGAACTTATGCGGAGATAAATAATCCAGCCCCCCTCTCCCCCCCCCCCGGTGATTGAATAGTGCCCCCCTCACAGTTTAGTTGACAACAATTATATAATTGATTTAACTGCCTGCAGTGGGTCTCATATCAGGGAATAATTTGCTTCAGAAAAATCGTGTAGCAGTTCAGCATACTGGCATGTGTTAAGCTATCATTCTCCATGCGAAAAACTGCTACACCAACATACTATTGTGTAGCATTTGCCCCAAATTGTGTAGCAAACTGCACCGCTACACCAGACAAATTATTCTCTGCATATGCATGGTGACTTGAAGTTCTCGGAACGTGGGAACTTTTGAACGTGGGAACTTCTCGATATAGGCCCTATACTTGTTGGTCGAGGGTTGTGGGTGATGGTTCGAGGGGATCGAGGGGGTTATGAAGGGTAAACCCAATATCGGCGGGCTGTGTCTACCAAGAGAACAGCACCTGGTGGCCAACTGTCCCAGTAAACACAAAACATTTGTATAATACTTAAACAACGTCGGCGACGCTGGGGTAGTAGTATAACGTTTTACAAAGCCAAAAGGCAGTAACTACAAGTGATCACAAGTGAACAGTTAATGACGATTAGCGTTCCCCGGCACCATCGCCACCTTTGGCTTTGTACTTCTACAGCTCCAATTAGACTGTTATGACGACGATCTCAGCCCTATGGACAATAACAATACCGTGATATTTCTATTATATGTGACGTTTAAAATCATCTACCATCGTGAAATTTCATTAACATTTAGAACTAATTATTTCTGCTTTCAGCCGACAAGTATGTTTCAATTTACATTAGTTAAATTTGCTTGCGTATAGTCCATATTATTATTATTCACATTGGGACGCAGATGGTTAATTGACTTCATAGTCAAGCGTCAAAGCTCACACCAACGCAGGTGACGATAGGCCTACCCTGTCTGTCAGTTGGTTGCCAGACCGGGCAAACACTCTTATTTTCACCGGAAATCGTCATGGCTCACACAGAATGTCTGGTTATAAACCGCACCTGTCGATTTTTTAGCTATTTTACCAAACATATTTCCAGTGATAAACCCTGTTTACTAACGGCAATATACGGTAGAGCTACGAGAACATCATCACATCCTGTGATGACATCAACAGGACTGAGTGCGTCGTCACCACTGGCAAAAACGCCAGGCACTCCACAATGTATATTTAATATTGTCCTGACGTCTATTACATTGGCCCAACATTAAAACAACATTGGCTGAACGACTTCTCTCGCTGGAGAAGCAGATCATGGTCTTGATCAGAGCACAAACTGCAATTACAATTCGGCAAACAGCACTAACAGTATACTTTCATAGTACGCAGTTACTGCCATTTGCTTTTGCACGACAGGGTATTGGCGCTGATAACTAAATGATGTATGAACAGGCATTGCAAAAAAAGACGTTATTCAGTCGTATTACACACTAGTGCAAAAAAGACGTTATTCAGTCGTATTACACACTAGAAATGTATAAATTATATGAATTTACAATTTTTAAATATTGACCCGGTAATGAAATGTGATCTTTTTGATAAATTAGTATCGCCAGTTTTAATGTACAGCTGCGAGGTTTGGGTTTTTTTATCTCGCTAAGGCAATTGAACAAGTTCATAAAGATTTTTGAAAAACCGTTTTAAAGGTTAAGAGGACCACGATGAATGAAATGATAAATGGAGAACGGAGTCGTGTCCTACTTATGGTTCTAAGAGTTTGTAGAATTATTAGGCATTGGGTAAAAATTATTAAATCAAAATCATGTCGTTTAATAAAAGTTTTATATAACGTTCAGTTAAGTACTATGAATACGGATGGAACTAGAGTAAACTGGGTGAGTAAAGTCAGATATTTACTATGTACATATGGATTTGGAGAAGTATGGCTTAACCAAGATGTTGGTGATGTTAATGGGTTTATTTAAATCAATTTCGTTTACGTACCAGAGATATGTATATACAAGATTTGCATAGTAATTGACAAAAGTAATAAAGCGTTATTTTATCGACATTTAATCAACCAGCTACAGCCAAGTTTATATCTTACATGTATTAGAAATGTTAAATATCGCCAAGTATTAATATACTTTAGAACTAGAAATCACCAACTTATGGTAGAAACTGGTAGTTGGGTCAAACCCCGGTCATTGCTATATGACGAACGATGTGTAACTTATGTCAAAGACAGGATTTAGAAGATGAGTACCATTTAGTATTAATTTGCCCTGTTTATATAGAATTGCGAAAACAATTTATTAAAAAATATTATTTTGTACGTCCTAACATGGATAAATTTATACAACTGGTTACAACTAATAACAAATGTATTTTAAGAAAATTAGCAATGTATCTGCACCATGCCTTCATTTTGAGAACAACTTTAGCATTGTACTGATGTCGCCTCCATAATACATAACAGCCCGCATTGTATGTATATTTACTGTAGCCTCATAGGCACTTTGTAATGTATTTGGTTTAATAAACTTATAATATCAGTTGAGAGACCAGACATAATTAGTTTCAAAGGTGAAGTAGAGGGGTGAATTCGATAGATCAAAAAGGAATTGTAATCGTAAGATGAAACACTAAAACGGTCAGCAGGATCTGGTTATTCTTTTGAGTTGTAGGCTATTAAATAGAAGAGCCGTCGCACAGTATCCGAATTGAGACAAAGAAGTTGTCACAGCACACCAACACAACATGAATGGAAATTACCAGGAATACCAAAGACACGCATGCATGCGCAGCTATTCAATACTCAATTCTGCAACACACAAATAATTATTAATTCCCATGCTCGAAATTTAAATGACAACGCGAAATATCATTACAATAAACAAACAGTAATGACACGCATGGCTGCGTTACAAGATTATCACTTTTGTACAACACACAAATGAGGACTTAATTCACACCCGAAATTCAAATGATTTCTTTTGGAATATAATTAAAAGGAACAAACATCAATTAATTACATTAACAAGTATACATAAATCAATATCTATTTCATCTCCTATATCAAAAAAGGATAACGAGACGTAATGAACCCAGTGTTTATTATGTGTTCTGTCAATCACTGATAAACACAATCAAGACATATAATCAAGATGAGGTTGGCCTAATTCATACAACTTGGTCAGTGCGATACACAGATTGCACTGACACAAGATTTACTCGATCATATTATACACACACGTGATTGTCACACATTCAACTGAAGTACAATACAGTGATTATTAAACTAGAAATATTCGTTCGGAAACGAAAAGTAGCCCTCCCTTACCGCCACTTAAATCATTAGGTGGTGGAGACTAGTGTTTTTGCCGTGTCCGGAATTTGGCCATTAATTTTATGGGGGGCGTTTTTCAGTTTCTCCAACAAAATCCAAGATGGCCACCAAAATCCTATGTCACTCTCTAGAGCTTGAACTGCTTCATGGATTTTTTTCAGATTTGGTTCAAAGGAAATACCTTACTCTGGACGTATGCTGATTAGTTTTTGGTGTGATTCTCAGACAAATCTAGTTTTAAATTTGATATAGGTCAGCAATCTTTGTCACGAGTTGGCCTCAGAACACAGGGATTCCCAGATGATGAGCAAAATAGAAACAAAATGACTACAAGTCGGCCATTTGGGATTTCATATATGCAAAATTTGTGCACTTCGTAACACCGGACATTTTATTTCACATTACACAGGGCTCCAGATAACATGCGTATATGAGTAAAATACGCATGTAGAAACAGCAAATACTCATTGATAGAAAATCTGAGGAGTGATATTACTCATAAAAACTATTAAAATACCCATCAAAGTAAAAAAAAACCAGAAAAATGAAACGATTATTGTATTTTTTACGTGAAGAGAACTATGTGACTGTAAGAAAAAAATGATGTAAATAAAGCTTTCATGTTGTTGTATGAAAAATACTCCTCGTTTATTTTTTATCATATTTCACTCCTCATCACCCATTTCAATGAGTGAAATACTCCTCAAACCAAAAAATTATCTGGAGCTCTGATTACAGATTTAGCTGTCATGCAATATTTCCGAGATAATCAGTAGAACTGACTAAAAATAGCAGAGTCGGCCATTTTGGATTTTAATTCTCTTAATTTGTTACTGGTTATCCTTATGTTATATCTTACATTTTGTTTTATATCTATGACCCAGCTTTTTTGCATTGTTTTTTGTGTTAATTTAAAGTCTTGAAATTATTCAAATTCAAAATAACCGCATCCAAAAGGTAATCAGGTCATTCACTGACACAGCTGAGCCAAATTGAAAAAAAAATTATGGGGACTTTATCCTGAAACGCGCTAACGAGCATTTATTTGTTAGTGGCCATAGTATTTAATTAAAAGGTTGATGATATGGACATCAACATGTCAACAGGAAATTCATGGCTATGTGAAGTATGATGAAGCTGAAGTTGATAGATTAGCTATCATGCCAGATGTTTTTCCTGAAACACGCTGATGAGCATTTCTTCGTTAGTGGCCGTAGTAATTAAAGGGTCGATGATATCGGGAGCAAAATGTCACCCAAACAATTCCCCAGTAGTATGTGATGGCTATGTGAAGCATGAGGAAGCAGAAGCTCATAGATTAGTAGCTATTTTGCAAACAAACAACTGTGGCGGCGGCGGACAGTGTGGAATATAGTAAGCAGCCCGCATCCGGCGACCGCTGCTTAATACTGCTTAATTACTACGTGGCTCTCCTACGAAAAAGGAATGTTAAAGAGCATTCAAAATTAAATAGTGAAAAAAGGAACGTTAATCAAATGGTATATAACGCTATATGACAGCGGTCATTTGTTTCTAATTAGGGGCACTAACATAGCAAACGTTCAAACTGGTTTCAGTCAAACCTGCAATGTGTATATTTTCTTGAGGGGAAGAACATGGTGATAACAGACACAACTTAACTGCTCAATGGACATATCTTCCATGTTGGTTCAAATAAATTGTTAACGTTTCACTTCTGTTATGTCTTCTGAAGAAAAGCTATCTAGATACATGCATTCTAGCAAATGAACAATATAAAAAAGAAGTTTTAGACTGTAGGACTATTTATTAGATAAATACAACAAGATAAAAGTGAGATATAATGAAATTATTTCTTATTATCACTCTTTTGTAACAAAATCTTTTTTTTAATTATCGTTATTTAACCATATGTATTATCTGTATTATGTGGTAGAGATGTAGGATTATTGACAATTTATATATAGTATGCTTTTCTGCGATGGTTGTTAAAGATAAAGTCCTTCCGGTGTTCCTTCGTTTTTACGATAAAGTACATTTTCTTTTGCCTCCTTAAAATCAGTGTTAGTTACTTTCATTCTTCTTTCTCTCAAGGCAAGTAAACCAGCTTCTGTACAAATCGCCTAAAAAAAAATAATGTACCAATATTATCATGAAATTTCTTCATCATCTTGGATATCATTATGCATCTCAGATATCAATCCTGGATATACAAAACTGTGAGTTTTCAAACATAAATAGAGAATGGTCTGAAAAAGTTGTGTGAAGATTGCACAAATATTGGTAATTGTAAGAAACTGCAGTAGCGGCTATCTAGGATATGCAAATTAAGTAAGATTGGGTAAACACGGCGATTGTAGAGATTTAGATAATACGGAAATAAGTCCATTTTTGAACCCAAAATAGGACAATCAGTAAGAAAATGGTATTATAACGTTCTTGATATCAGATAAATATTGTGACTGCAAATTGTGAGTGCTGTGGCAGCCATCTTGGCTGTCAAAGTAGACGATTGATTAGTCAACTTAAGCAAGGTGATATGTCATAAAAATGGTCTATATTTGTTTCTTCTATTGAATATTGTGCTTACCTCAAATTTTTGAAGAATAATAATAACAACAATGAGCAGAACTAAACAAGGCCTGTCGGCGACGGAAATAGGCCACAGCCTCTAATCATTGCTTAAATGTGAAAATATTTTTTTTTAAACTTCTAACCCATATCCTGCTGAGGTAATTTATTTCAAATACTGTGGATCTGGTAATTTTCGAGTGTTTAAATTTTTGCTAATTTCTGATTTTTAGACTTTTCACGAAGATTATATTTCGCAAATTTTCATTTTTCTTTAATAGCGCTATTATAATAATAAGTTTAGCACGATCTTAAATTTGCAAATTTGTCCTCCTCGAGAAATTCGCGAAAAATAATTAAAACTTCGCGAATATTACCAAATCTACAGTACTCATTTTTTTGTAATTTGAGACAAAACATTTTGCAAATGCTGCTGTTCAAACACACATTTCTTTCCCAATATCAGTGATTTGATTAACTAATGAAGCAGGGTAAAAACGACAATAGGCCTGATCAACAAGATAAGGTTTAAGAAAAACTTTTACAATTTTGACTCTACTAGTCATGTTAGACAGATACTAGGAGAGAAATTTAAATTTATTGAGATGTCAAAATAAATAACAGCCATTTTGATTCGATTGAGTTGAATTTCTCATGGGGCATTCTCCATTGAAGTCTCACATTTTGTTTCAGAGTAATGGTCTGGCTATCTGTCATGGTTTTCCAGATAATAAGCTTAATAAAGTCAATAATGGCCAATAATCATCCATTTTGAATTTGATCAAGTAGAAATTTTTCAGGGTACATCCTTCCATGTAGTCTCACATTTTGTTTCATAGTAGGGTCTAGCTATCTGGCACAGTTGTCCAGATATTTCGCATATTAAAGTTAATAATGGCAAAAAGTTGGCCAATTTGAATTAAATTAAATTGGAAGGTACATCCCTCCCTAAAACCGCACATTTTGTATTATAGTAATGGCCTAGCTTTCTGGAACAGTTTTCCAGATAATACACATATACAGTATTAAAAAAATAATGACCGATAGTCAGCCATTTTGGCTGCAGTGGCCTAGTTGTTTGCCTGATGAATGCCCATTTCTGAACTCATTCGAGCTATTGGTAAAATAGATACATGGTATAAATGTACGATACATAGAAAAATGTTGAGTGAATCACACCGATCTAATGTTCATTCCAGTAACATAAACAAAATATCATGCTAAAAGTGACGGACAGACGATAGCATGACAACAATAGGCATGAACCAAAATTTAGCCGAGGCCTTAAAAGTCGTGGAGACTTGATTATTTTATTTTAAAAAAGAAAACAGAAGAATACTGTCACATCAAATAATTACAAATGAATAAATGTTTAACCCTTACAGCGCGGGGATCGACTTTAGGGGTCGACTTTAGGGGTCTAAAATCGGCCCGCAAGAATTACAATATTTCTACTGGCCGTAGACCCATAACATAGGTATTCAAATGAATCAGAAAAAGCTAACTAAGACATTTATGATGATTTCAAATTTAAAAAAAAACACCTTCGGTTACAATGTTTTTTCAAATTAATTCAGCGCTTTAAGGGTTAAATACAGATAAAAATGTGATGCGAAACCCCAGAATGGATAAAGATTTACCTTTATATCTGCACCTGACAGGTCATCTTTTGCCATTACATATTCATCAAGATTAATATCATCAGCTAAGGTCATGCGGTTGGTATGAATCTGGAATATTCTCCGTTTAGTTTTTTCATCTGGTAAAGGAAATTCAATTTTTCTATCTATCCTGCCAGGCCTGATTAGTGCAGGATCAAGTGTTTCTATACGATTGGTGGCCATTACAACCTAAAAAGTAGAAAAACAGATTCACCAGTTCGTTTAGACACAAATTATATTTTTGTCGAACAGTGGTTTAATATTCCGAAGAGAAAAAAAGGTTTTACTGAAAATTGTAGTTTATAAAGCACAAGTAAAAATATGTTAATCAATCAAAAAATTGACTAGACTTCACAGCTTATGACATTTTCACAAAATCGTTTCACAATAGTCAGAAAAAAAATTGTTTACACATCTAAGTCATCAGATTAAAATTCTGAAGATAAATAATGAATTCTGACAATACAGACAGTTGTATGCCAATTAGTGATCTTTGTACTTGTATATATACATCTTTACATGAAGCCATTTAAATCCCAGTAAAAATATGAAGTACATTCTGCCAAAGCTTTAAAAATCCGTGGCTGTGACTAAGGCCGTTAAATCAGGGTTATTGGGGTCAAGGTCGCAACAAAATATAAAGGTATGTCAGCACACAATATTAATGCATGTACATACCACGTACGTACATTGTCACCACCCCAGCACACACAAAAAAAGAATTTTTCAAGTTTCAATATTTTATGTAAATTATGTAAAATAGAAAAAATTATCTCCCCCCTCTTAAATCACAAATGCCATCAAAAAATACCTTGTGAGACATATGTATAATCATAAGCAGATTTGAATGCAATCGAACGAATAGTTTAGAAGATATCACCTTCAAAAATGATACATGTGGTATGTGGTGGGGGGGGGGGGGTGTTGTGTGAAACACTAATTCAACAAAAACAAGCTGAACAGTGCCATACATTTATTATTCTCATGAATTGAAAATTACCTTAACATCTCCACGGGAATCGAATCCGTCAAGTTGATTCAGCAACTCTAACATAGTTCTTTGGATCTCACGTTCACCACCAGAATTGGACTCATAGCTATAAAAACATTTTACAATATTCTACATTATGAACACTTTTATCCGACCACTGGTAAAGATACAATGCTGTGTCCTTATCTCACACCACATATTCAGTTTTATTTTGGCTCTCATGAAAGATATTTGGAAGAATATGTAAAATAAATGCCTCCCATAATTCATATTTTGAAGGGGATAACATATTTACTGTGACACATCACAGGAACTGAAAACTGTTAAACAACTGTCACAAAAAAAACTAGTACCGGTAACGACTGTGAACAAGATGCAAAAGGTCAAAGGCCACCAGGAATAATCCCCACCCTCGTGATGGAATTTTTTTAAGGTACTTCAGCATTCCGGATACTATCGGGAATGCTGAATTACAATATGTGACCATATTACATGAACGAGAGACACTGGCACGTGTTGCTTGGAGTTGGACAACATTTGTGAAGCTGGCCCAACACCAATCTAGCATTGGTTCAGTGTATCATGTTCATTTTATATTAATTATTTTTCTGTGAATGTGTGTAAAAACATTTGGCCGATGCCGCTCCATTGTTCTCTTACATTGGGTCGGAACCGGTTCAATGATTATATGTTTTTAAAGGAACAAATTATTTTACTGATATTACATGCACTATATTTGCAAAGTATAAATTAATCAATAATAAAAAACCATGGCATTTATGGTCTTTTCCTTGGCTGATGTTATGGAATTTTGCATGGATATTCACCCCCTGGCCTATTTGTTGAATAATTTGGTTGAATCCTTCATTAACTATAGATGCGAGGAATCTTGAGGAATTATCAGGGTAAGCCTACTAAGATATTGGTAGTAGTTTTGTAGTGAGAACTCACACATATTGTAGTTACGATTGGTTGCCCTTAGCACATGACAGAACCAGATAATACCCTCCTGTCATTTATTTGCTATTTAAATCAGGCTATAGACCTACAAGACTTGGGAATATCAATTGGTATAATTGCTCAACAAGTATCTACAATGCGACTTGTTTAATGGGATGTTTAATAATCTTGTCTTGTCTACATAACTGTATGAGAGTAATAAAATCACAATTTTTATTCTTGTGTTTCCTGGGTTGTGGTCAATGTTATGGTGATATTTAGAAAGATCCTTGCAAAAATAGGCTACAAAACATAGAAATATCCCAGCAAAGACGAGACATTGAGGCAATGTTGGATTGATGTTGGGCCACTGTTTTCAACACTTATCCAACAGTAAACCAACATGGGGTTTTAAAGCCTTGTCCTTTTAAGACGGACTTATTGTGGGCTACCTCCAAGCAAACACGTGATGATAAGGTTGGGCTAGAGCCGCAGTCTGTTCATATACTGCTGTTGTTAAGAAAGTATATGCACGGAGAGCCTGACCTGTGGGTATAATCACAGAGCGATAGATTTGATGGTTTCTTGCTAACTTTGTTTCTTATCTGGCATAACGGGTAAAATTGTTGGAACCCAGCGGCCAGGTAGCATCTCAGTAACGCCAGACTTTTTTTATTACATGTATATGTTTTACACACAGAGTTTGCCAGGTTGCATGTCGGGATTCGGAATAAAAAAAAATTCTGATGTTGCACCCTTTTTGACCTGGACTCCAAGCCAAGCAGAGAAGTTGCCGGCACCATGTGGGCTCTTCTAGTGATTGACAGCATGCCCTGCGGACTGTGCTAAAAGGCATCACTGTTTGGAGGGGGTGAATCAGACATATGTAAAAGCGGTTTCTGGGAATAACCTCAGCAAATGGTCGGCACTCTTTATAGGCTTCATGGCATTATAGGCCATGGATAGTTGTGTGTCAGTTCTTCCGACCGCAAAACATCGTAAAATCATGTTTTCACAAGTAAAAAAATTATTATGTGGAATAACACATCGGGGTATTGAGAAGCGGCATTGGCGGGAATAAAAACATCCAACATCACAATTTTATTTTATTTAAATCAATGTTGGTGGGTGCGTAAAACATACAATGAAAAAAATCTGCCCTAAGGCTTAACATCCGAGTACAGGAAACCTTGCTTCTAGCATACAGCCATTAATCTTATGCTGAAAAATTTCATACAACAAGGGGTACCGGTAATGCCATAGTGTTTTGCAGGTCTAACACATCGTGTTTTGCAGGTTAAAAAAATTAAAATCGTAATATAGACAGGGGCAGATGTTTTTCATGTCATCAGAGGCTTTAAATCCTAAGTAGTATTATACAGTGTCACAATCTAAACAGGGATAAATGGAATATATATAGGAAAATTGTGATAATAATGACACAAAAATTTAGCATTTTAATAAAACAGCTTGTAAGCACAAATTTAAAGTATGCTTTAACACAAAGATAAGAGTAGCATTTACAAATAATAAAATTACCGTTTTGTTCCTATTGCATCAATCTCATCAATGAAGACAATTGATGGCGCATGTTCTTCTGCCACACGAAATAATTCCCGCACCAGCTTAGGCCCATCCCCCTGAAAAAGAAATTGAAAAGATAATTACTTAAAAGGATGTAATAGAGCAAACATCCATCATGTCTGCAAATACTGAATCTATTCTAATAAACGGCCATAATATATTCCAATAAATGCCAAACCCCCCCCCTGATTTGGAAACAAAATTGGCGATTATAAAGTACTCTAATTATGGACCAACCCGCACCCCTCTAACTTCTGAGTCAGTCACCAGTCACAGCTTAGCCAAAATCTTCTATAAGGTGATTTCCTTTTTAAATGCATTATTCTCAAATATGAGATAATCAGTGTTCATTACAAATGCAATTTTTATGGGTCATTTCTCCCCCCAAAAATCAGGACATGTTTTTAAAATAGGGGTCAAACCCAATGGTGAAAAGATGTTGTGTGACCACAATAAATGCCTTACTGCCACTAGTCACTGCAAAGCTGTATGTAATCTTAACCCTTTACAGGGTTCATACTCCCATGAAGACACAGAATTCCAGGACTTTTCCAGGACCTAATCAGATTTTTCAAGGACTTAAGTGTACACAATAACTTAATATATTTATTTCCCAATTACAACTTGAAACTACATTTTCTATATCTTTTAAAAGACAATTTACATACCATAATACTATTAAGTATTAGACTATAGCAACTCATTATTTTTGCAATCTCTTTTCTCACTATTTAAAAATCCAGGACTTTCAAGCACTTTTAACAAAATTCAAGGACTTTCACTGCCTGGATTTTTTCTTTTCAAATTCAAGGACTTTCCAGGACCAGTGCGAACCCTGCCTTTAGCTGGACCAATGTACTCAAACCGGCCGAAACAGCATCGCCTAATTCGTTCAATCCGGCGGGATTCTGTTAACGTTATATGATTATGATGTTGTTGGACTAAACAGCGTGAATAGTTAATGTATGGCCTAAAAATGTTAATGGAGCGATATCCAGAGTAATTTCCCACCATGACACACATTTCAAATGCACGCGCAGCTGGATGCGCATGTGCTAATGTTTACTTCCGACTTCTCTATACTGACTGTGAGGATGAGAGTGTGTATGGATACATTTAGAACATTGTAGACCATCCTGCCTGGGGATATGCACCGTTTGGATACCAATATATCCCATGCCAATTTTTTCCCAAAACTTCTGAAATAAGTGCCTGTCACCTATATAAATGTTCATGTATACTTAAAACACTGAAAATTAATAATTGCTAGAATATCAAAGTTATAACAAAATATCAGATTAATGTTATACATACTAGATATTTCTGTATAAGTTCTGAACCGACGACACGGAGGAAAGTAGCAGAAGTTTGATTGGCAACAGCTTTCGCAAGCAGCGTTTTACCTGTTACACAAAATAAATCATATTGATGGCTAGATTATAAAAATATGGACAAATTTTAATCTTTAAAGTAGGCATTCAAGTCACTTAATTCAAACAATATTCATACTGATATCACTCAATTGTTTAAAATTACTAAATTAACGTCCAAATAATCTGTTTGCTGTAGTGTCATTAATGCAATAATACCAACTTAATATTTAACTTCACAAGCATTACATGAAAAAATACAATCAGATAAAGTTAAAATACCTTACCTGTACCAGGAACACCATACAGGATAACACCTTTAGGAGGACGAATACCCATCTCTTCATAATATTCTGGATGAGTTAGGGGCAACTCTACGGATTCCTGATAAATCAAATGTCAGTGAACATTGTGTGAAATATATGCAGTGAAATCAATTAGACCAGTGTTTTTTTAGATGCCAGGGGTGTAACTAAAGAATAATTGAGGGGGGGGGGGTGGAATGACAGCAGAAATAATGCGCAGCTTGGAGGCCTATTATTTTTATATTCGAGGCAGGTCATGTTTATGGGATTTTAAATACACCCCTGTTAGTGTCTGTATTCAGTAAAGGTTAAGATCATCATTTAAATTCAAGGTCAATTCGTCATCATTTAAAAGGTCATAACATTAATCTATGCAAGATTTAATAAGTACATTAAGTGATTTATTACCATTATTATTAGCGATATATGGCTATTTGGGGATACTCAGGCAAATTTTCGGCTCTGATGCGCATGTGCTGTGTTTACTTCCTACTTAAATTATGTCTGCTTAGACAGACTGCCAAGTTGGAGTGTCTAGGATATTTTTAGAATATAGTAGACAATCTAGGGACATGCATGGGATGGCGCGGGGATACCAATATTTCTCAAGCCAATTTTTTTCCAAATTGAATCGAATTAAAAAGGGGAAATTATGTTTTTATTTAAATATTATATCAATACCTCACCCTAATGTTGAACATATACAGTACAAACAAGGAACCTATAAAAATATCTGTCCCATAACAATGGCCGTCTATGGGAACTATATTCACTGCTCATAGAATTTGAAAAGAAAAACAAATTAATACCTTTATTTCTTGAATTTGTGTATCAAGACCACCAATATCAGCATATGTTTCCTGGGGAGCCTTCTCCAGCTTCATTACAGTAACCATAGGGTCTGTATCATCTTGAAGAACGCCAACTACAGCATGCACCTATCACACACAAACACAACAATTAAAGACAACAACTTTTTTTTAGATGTTTATAAAATCATGATCAACAGGCTACTTTTTCATGTTCTACGTAAAAGTTTTAATTTTACTTTATATAAAATTATCTAACAAAAATTGAAATATCACCTCATTTTCAATGGCCCTCGTGCAGCATGTGTACAATAACATCCAACACAAGAGTTCAATTTGTTCAATATGGTTGGCCTGAACTTATTTTGCAAAGTACATGTACAGTGGAGACCCGGGAATCGGAGCATGGGACTGACTGAAAGTGGTCCTATTTTGGAGTCGGTCCGATTTGTGAGACCAGCCAATTTTGAATGGAGAGATACTAGTCAGCCTGTTTATAGATATACCTTGTTAGGTGTTGATATCAAGGTCGATTATTAAACTAATGTATTGAATATGACGTCATGATATAATAAAAAATAACACATAATTTTAAAAGTTTTATTAAAATATATGATAAAAATATTATATATATATTTTTTTCTGTAAGAAGTCTGTAAACTAAATGTCGATCAGCAGTTCATAACCCTATGACACACAAAGTCCCTTATTATGTTAATATTGTTTAATATTTAATATAATAGACTGCGAAATTCGCTGGCTTCAATTTTTTTTAATTGATTTTGACGTGACATTTATCCATTATCATATTTGTCAATACAGCAGTATTGTCAATACAGCGGTGTTCAAATTAGATGTGAAACTTCTTATTTTATAAAAACTTGGGGAGTCATAAACGGAGTCATTACGCTCAACTTGGAATAAAAAATCGATCAACCGGGCCCGTGGTTAACCCTATGTAGCTTACAGTCAATTAACTATAATTTATACCTCCTCGTTTAAAAATACATCTGATAAATATTCTGTTAAATATTCGAAACTAATACAGAAAATCATAACGGAATTGTTATGCTTTGTTCCACTGAATGATTTCACATAACAATCTGTAAGTCTTCTGGGATCGCAAAGGTGTAATCACGCTATAGGCCTACAGGTAATAATCCTTCTGGACACTAGGGCCTCTCATATATGACAAGTCAACTGGACAAAAAACAACCTAGCGAATTATATTCTTCTTGAATTATTATTATGATATAAATATCACAATCTGTTTGCTTGTATCGCTTGTATTAATTGTTTCCTATTTCAGTACATGTATCTATTTATACGCTAGGCCTATCTGTATTAAACATACATAGACCTTGCATATCATGCGTAATAAAACGCACGCCGAATGTAATTTTTGTCAGCTGGTGGGAAATTAAAAGCGTCTTTGTTTAACCTTGTTTAGACCAGTCACCACTAGGTCAACTATTGCTATAACAGTGCAAATATAACTTCCTATAATTTAACAAATTATTAAATATACAAAGTTGTCTTGGCAACATAAACTTTCACACTAAGCTGTGATCGTAAGTTCGCGCTCTATAAATTATTTTGAACTGTATTGACAAAGAAAGACGGTCGTAGGCGCTAAAACACCACTCCGTTGAGAACGCAACCAACCAAAGAGGCGAGACTCAAGGAAGCGACATAATGTGATAAGGCGAGTGATCACAATTAGCACTGATGACAATGTTTAAATGTTGAAATAACATTGTATGATTTATCTCATCGTGATCTAGTCTGAACTTAGTGGATCCAGCCAGCGTTGGCCACTTTGTGGATCCAGTAAGCTCTGGTCTTCTTAGAGGATCCATCCAACTGGTGCCCTTGGTGGATTCAACCAGAGCTGGTCCCTTTATCAGATCAAACCAGGGCTGGTCCACTTAGTGAATTATGCCAGTGCTGGTCCATTAGTGGATCCTGCAGTGCTGGTCCCATTAGTGGATGCTGGACATGATCATTGGCTGCTAACTTGTAAAATAACTAACCAATTGAATAGGTTCCAGGCCTTGTCAAATCGGGTGCCCGGATCTACCAGTTGAGCTGGGGGGGGGGGGGGGGGGGCTACCACAACGGTAGCAGCCAGAGCCTGACGAGCTACCAGTAGCAGTGCCAGCGCCGTGCATCCGTTATATATCGGGAAACAACACTTTGCTATTGGCTTGCTATTAGTGTTTTGTCTTGTCGGATGTTTCTGAAAATTATGTGGTATATTCTAAAGACTATATTCTTTCACTTGCTCTAGTTTAAATCGCTCTATCTCTGTCAGCACGTCCATATTTGTACACGATTCGACCATTGTTTATGTTTAGTGGGGGCTCTTAAGTCAATATATGAGATGAAGTGTGCACTTCTGGATAAAATTGTGAATTTTGGCACACAGATAGTTCAGATCATCCTGTACAGGAATTTTTATGGAAGCAAGTTGGTACGTTCAGTTTTTAGCCGCCATTTTGGTTTTCAAAATGGCCGCCACTTTGGACCTGATTTTTTCAGGAAAGAACCCTAGGTATCTAGATTAACATAGTAAACGTTCTAGAAAGTCCTTCCCGAGCACTCTGACATATTCGAGATGGCGTCCAAGATGGCCGCCAACGTATAGTCATATTTGATAAATAGCGTAAAATGATCGATTTTAGCTCAATTTTCTTTTGTAATACACCATTGAAATAGTTTCATGGTCAGTAAAGCTATATAGACTACTCTCAGACATTTTGAAAACATATTAAACCCTTTATTTAGCGAACGCCCCTGTAATCTCTATTGGGAAAACATTATTATATATAATCAAATAATTAAGTATTAATGGTGATGTATATTGGTGTCAGTAATACTATATTGAAGGCATATTAAAGGCACGCTTATATTGGTCACTTAATTTGTATTTTTATTTATTCAAGATGGCGTCCAAGATGGCTGCCAGTGTATGGGCAGATTGAAAAAATTGTGTAAATTCTTGGATTTTATATCAATTGTCTTTTGTAATACATCATTTTAACTTTTTTTATGGTCTAAACTACTCCCAGACAGCCTTAAGCAATATTTAGCACCTTAACATAAGAGTTTTCAATTAGCGACATAGCGCCAAATCAAAATGTATTATTGTGAACCACTTAGCCCTTAAACCTTCTCAGGTGTTTTTCGGGTGTGATACTGATTTATGTTTTTTGAGTAAATTGATAGATTTTAGCTCAATTTTTTTTAATGGACCGTTTCAAATAGTTTCGTGATCAGTAAATCTATATAGACTACCCCATCTATTTTGAAAATATATTTAACCTTTTTATCCCAAGCGGCTTTTCAGCTAACGCCTCTGTAATCTCTATTGGGACAACTGTATTATTTATAATCAATTAATCCCGTATTAATGGTGATGTATTGGTGTCAGTAATATAGTTATAGCACACTTATTGGTCAATTAATTTGTATTTTTAATTATTCAAAATGGCGTCCAAGATGGCTGCCAGTGTACGGGCAGATTTTAGAATTTGTGCAAATTCAACTAGTTTTTTTGTCTGTAAACAAAGTCGCGAGAAGCCTTCCCAACGAGTTATTGGGTATTTAACGTGTTTCATGTGTTGAACATAGCGCTGCACATACACCAAGAGCTTGAATGGAACTAACAGTTTTCAAAAGCAGCTGCTTCTGCCAATCAGGATTAGAACCGACTCTGTTGTGTATCCGGACTGCTGTCTAAAGACTCGTATGGCATGATGCTACCGCCACTATTTTTTCTCCTGTAAGGTTAGAGGAGTTGGGATTGTTGATACCACATCGATGGTCTTTATCTTAACCCTATCTAGCCTCAAAAACATTACAGAATTATCGGCAACGGCTTGTTGTGGTGCAGCTGACAAATAGAGAAAGATGTGATTATTAGCAACTTTCATACTCCATCTGTGAAAACTGGCTGGCCGCGATGATTAACTTATATCGGCTGTGTATTCGTAGACTGGAGGTGGGCATATATAAGATGTTTGAATCTATATCAGACAACATTGCCGTGGTGTGCGTATACAGTGCCCAGAAACGTCTGCAGCTGATCATGCAGGGGCACAATTTCATAGGAATTTTTTGCGCCATTGGAGCAGTACCATATGAAATGAAGATTGCCATACAACTAACCATACTACTGATGGTGTCCAGAATAGGAGAGTTGCAACCTTGTCACATTTTTACATCCCAATTTACTCCAGGATTTACAAGATGGTAACAATCCGTCAACATGATCAAGTGTTTTACCATATATGTCACAGAAAAGAATAGTCAAAGACACTTTATTAGCTGAGTCGTGTGTAAAATATTAAAAGTAAACTAAAGGATAGTAACCGAGAAGGTACACCTATAGACTTACTGGACTGTACCAAATTTGGTAACAATCCATCAAGGTCAAACACACTAAACCAGGTCAAAGTATATAGAAAGTATCGGAACCACAAACAGCACATCTATAGCTCGTGCCAATCATTGAACAACAGTTGGTCCATCAAACCAATAGTTTCAAAGTTATGGCACGGAAAAATACCATACTGAAAGTAGACATATTTAAGTACAGTAGCTCAAAAAGGTATATCTAGAGCCCATGAGGATCATTTGCACTAAATTGAGTATTAATCTATCAAGTATTTTCCACCATAGATCCGTATCTAGGACCTTTGTCACACAATATCCTTATAGACACTGTCATTATATCTAAATGCACCACCTTTCCATGCAGAAGCAATTGATTATCATTGATATACCAGTGCATGCATTAAAGCACATGTGTATTTGTAAGTTACACGTGTCGCTGATAATGTTTGCGATCAAGTATGTGTATGGTGACATTATTACCAGGGGAATGCATTCAAATGATAGTTTCATTCAGACAAAAAGTATACTCGCTGAAACCCCAAACGAGGACTGTAGGCAGGCAGTGGCATATCACCTACATGCAATCACATGTCACTTACATGCAATATGTTTTCAAATGATCTTCCCAAACTTCCCTAAGCCAGCGATCTGATCAGAATGTGATCAACAGAGGAAGGTTTTGGTTAGTAGGCCTATGTCATACTCACTCTCATTAGTCATCAACACATTGTTGACTATATGACCAAAAATCTTCAATATTAACTAGTTATTATTCATTACAGGGATAACGTATCCACCAAGGATACTGTGACATGTGAAAAAGCATAAATCTGTTTCACACCCGAAAAACAGCTGGAAAGGTTTATGGGCTAAGTGGCTCACCAACTACATTTTAGATGTTTTATGTCGCCAACTCAAAACCCTCATGGTCAGGTGCTAAATATTGCTTAACGTTGTACGGGAGTAGTTTAGATGGACTCACAGCCCATACAACTAGTTGAAATGAAGTAATATTACTAAAGAAAATTGACACAAAATTGAAGAATTTACACAATTTCTCAAATCTTCCCATACACTGGCAGCCATCTTGGACGCCATCTTGAATAACTAAAAATACAAATTAATTGACCAATAAGCTTGCTTTTAATATAGCTATATTATTGAAACCAATATACATCACCATTAATTCTTAATTAATTGATTATAAATAATAATGTTTTCCCAATAGAGATTACAGGGGCGTTTGCTAAAAAGCCTCTCGGGATAAAAGGGTTAAATGTGTTTTCAAAATTAGTGGGGGTAGTCTATATAGCTTTACTGACCACGAAGCTATTTGAAATGGTGTATTACAAAAAAAATCAAGCTAAAATCAATCATGCTACGCTATTTATTAAATATGACTATACGCTGGCGGCCATCTTGGAGTTGGACGCCATCTTTAATATATCAGAGTGCTTGCGGAGGATTTTCTAGAACGTTTACTATGGTAATCTACATACATCTAGGCTTCTTTCATAAAAAAATAAGCTTGTTACGAGCTCTCTAATTGTCTTCCTTTATGAAATATTGCTGAATATAGGTCCCAAGCGGCGGCCATTTTGAAAAACAAGATGGCGCCAAAATGTGATCGTAGCAACTTGCTTCCATCAAACTTCCTGTAGAGCAATATCTTAACTATTTGTGTGCCAAAATTCACAATTTTATCCAGAAGTGCACACCCATTTACCTAAGAGCCCCCACTAGTTGAGATTCTGTGAATTCCGAGTTACGCCATCTTGTTTTTCATGGGAATTACCGATCCAACTCGGTTGCATAAATTAAGTTATCAGGTGATTTTGAGAACGCCGTCGGTCAATATTTGCATGTCCTTTGACCTGTGTCAAGCAGACCACCTAATTATAATAATATCGCGAGAAATTTAATTTGGAGCAGTAGAAGTATATAAATTATGCCTATAAACAACGGATATCAGAGTAATTAATGTGTATAATTTATGTCAAGATGAATAAAATTCATAAAATAAAATTTTATGAATGGGGAAATTTGGTGAAGTTACTGATCCAGGAAGCGGTTCAAGCTCTAGAGAGCGACATAGGATTTTGGCGGCCATCTTGCATTTTGCTGAAGAAGCTGAAAAACACCCCAAAAAATTACCCGGCCAATCACTTAGGGCCATTATGCATACTTCAAATATTTAGAAATAATCCGAGCAAGGGTGTATAACAAATTTTGATGATAGCTGAAATGAACAAAACTGAAATACCCGCTAAAATTCTGAAACATAAAAAATCATAGTTTTTATTATCAGAATCACACCAAAAACTAATCAGCACATGTGCAGAGTAGGGTCTTTCCATTTACCAAACATGAAACAAATCCATAAAGCGGTTCAAGCTCTAGAGAGCGACATAAGATATGGCGGCCATCTTGGAATTTGTTGAAGAAGCTGAAAAATGCCAAAAAGGCTAATATGCATACTGCAAATATTTAGAAATAATCCGAGTAGGGGTGTATCATGTATGGCTATACAGTAGTCCCCCTCTGATACGACTTTCATACTGCCAGAGAACCAAAGTCGCATCCAAGGGGTAGTCGTATCTGGGAGGGGTGAAAAAAACTCTAGAAAAAAACGTTAAATGGGATGAATTTGATGTTTAAGACAGCCCCCATTTCAACACCTCTATTTTTGTTGTGACACGATCAGCGCAGTTGACAGTCTGTGTTAATTGCCTGTTCTAACAGTAACACGTAATTCAGAAGTACTGGAAGTGGCTTGTGTTTTCATAAACATCGAGGCAGTGTTTTTTCCACATTTCAATATAGGCCTATACTTTACAGTACAAAACATGTGACACTGACTGTGACGGCTACTTTCAATGTCAACGTCAAAAGTTAAGACTACAGGTCGAATACTGAGTCATGGTGTCCATTCTGGCCCAGCATTGAAACAATGTACCCTATTATTCCTAATAAACGTGCCAGGTAGGGAAACGCAGTTCGGTCTTGTTTATTATATATGTGCATCGATATGTGATCAATATTACATTTCCAAATAAAAATTTAAAAACAAACGTTATGGATGATGCCAGTTAGTAGACTGTATTCTCATTGAAATATTCAATGGCAAACAGGCGAGGCAGGCGTCTTCTATGTTGACTAAGATGTGAAGTTAAACAGACAATACCAACAACCGACAACACTAGCACAGATATTATCGTCACGTGTATACACTCTCGTAATGCACGTGGTTGTGAATATGGTCGGCACGAGACGTTGGCACAGTGTTGTTCTAATGCTGAGCGATCGTCGTCAATGGCGGCATCGGTTTGGCGGCGTACCGCGTTCACGTCTATTCCCCATGATGATGACTGTTACACCTGCCTCATTTTCCAAATCAATAACTTCACAAGTTTAGGAGCTATCATTATCTGATTTATATCATTATTTTCAGCGTTGAATAAGCTTTCTGGTGATATTTATTACATGTCCGTGCGACCATAATTGAAAAAAGCTAGGTATTTCAAGTGGAGTGTTTATCACAACTAGCTGACACACTGACACCGTTGACGTCCCCTGCTAATTAGTGTTGTAATGCACCTTGTAAAGCCAAGGGTGCACTGGATGTTAACTGCACCGTATGTAAATACGTATTTACAATGAAATCCCATTTAAATATGGTTTTAAATTAATAACAGAAAAAGTATTTAAGATAGAGTAAAAATAGTTCTATCACGGGAAAGCATTTTTCAGCCACTATAATCTGAAATGCGTTCCCAACGATGTGACTAGAATATTAAAGTCGTGATACATTTAGACAGCTGGAAAATTATTATAAAAAGTCATCTCTTGTCAGTGTAGGGCTGACAGACATCTGCAGACGTGACACAGTCTGGGAACAGTTAATTTCAAAAAGTCGTATCTTTAGAAGGATATCCCTATCTGGTGCGGTGATTTGAAGCTACCAGTACACATCTTCGCAGTGTATTGACCAAGATTGTGTTAATGCTGGCCCACTTCATACAACGCTGTACCAGCCTTAAGCCGACAGTGGCTTAGCATACGTATCTACTGGGCTGTAATTGACGGTATGTACACACAAGCAATATCTTCGGACCGGCAGCTCATGCCAGGCTGACAGTGCCACTGAGCAGCTAATTTCAAAAAGTCGTATCTTTAGAGGGAGGTCGCTAGGTAGTGCCATGATTTGAAGGTCGCATGTCGTGGGAGAGGGGAAGTCGCATTCAAGGGGTGCTTAACAGTGTAAAGCACGTTGGTGCTCAGAAAAAAAAAAAGCATAATAGGAGAAGTCGGATCTGAAGGGGGTCGCATCTGGAGGGACTACTGTATTACCAAATTTTGATGATGGCTAAAATAAGCAAAACAGAAATACCCGCTGAAATACTAGAACATAAAAAAAAAATATTATCAAAATCAAAATTTGTTGAAAAAACTGAAAAACGCAAAAAAAAATTTACCAGGCAAATTCCCCAGTGCCAGTATGCATACTGCAAATATTTGGAAATAATCCGAGTAGGGGTTTCCGAGTGAGAGCAGAAACAAGTGGCGACGGCGGGCGGACTCAGCAAAAACAATAAGTCTCCACCACCACATAGTAGGTGAAGACTTAAAAATGAGTGGCTTGGCAAAAAAAACGAGCAACAGCATTCACAGAGAAGGGGGTGCTTAATTATATATAATACCTTGTGATTAAGTAGCACAGAACATCCTGGCTCTAATTGGTCCTTGTCAACAAATGACAAAATGCTGACATAATGCTCACTTCCCACGGAGGTGGAGACAATGGCATGGTTATCATCAATAATTTCCTCCAAGTTACCAACAGACATTGGTGTTCCCCTAAGATCATCCACTTTTGATCTTTCTTCCTAAAACAAATACAGTCATAAATATTTAATAAAAATCTTTTTAGTCTAATCCTTTCTACATTTCGATCTTGCTAGGGTGAATATTTGAGTTTGCCTTGTCATCAAAGTAAGTATATATAGATTTAAATTTTGGAAAGTGGAATTATTTAATTAATATGTTAGGCTACAAACAAATCCAGACCTAAAAAATGCTCATTCTGATCGGGGTACATGTATTTTAATTACCTCATGTTTCTCTTCTTGGGGCTTCAACCGTTCCTGATTTTTAATGAACTCTTCTTCCATCAACAGATAATCTTTGATTCGTTCTAGTTTCAGCTGCTTCAATCGACATTTTGTGTAAGGTGTTACTGAATAGAAAACAAAATTAGATGATCCGGACAGACTATTGATATCCATGTAAATGAACATGATGTGTAACCAGGGTTCCCCACAGAAAAAAAATCATCTCGTTGTTCTCCCAAAAATATTAACTTAGCGAGCGCGTGCAGCTTAACCCTTACACTGCTGCATAAAATTTGCAGCATGTGTGGTTGCCCACTAAGTAATATCTGGCACGTTTTTTCTTTAAAAAATGTTCATCTGATAAACAACTGATACTAAAGGCCAATAAATTACAAAATCAGTCACTGTCAGTTAGCCATCTTTAAAACGCAAATGGAAGGACACCACAAAACGGAACTGAATTTTTTTTTTTTTTAGAATTCATCCGGTCAGGCAGCCGGCAATTTCGGCACTGTGGTGAACCCTGTGTGTAACAGATATTTATGGACAGTATGGTGACTGATTATATTATTCATAGGATAACTACCAAGCCTCTATAGGGAGGGTTCAACACGCTCCAATAAACACAGCAACATAATTCTTGTATTTTACAATTGTTCTGCAATCATTAAACACCAGACTACATGAAAATATAACCAGCCCCAATACACAGTGCCGCATGCACACGAGATGTTGACCCAACGCTGTCTCAATGCAAGCGCTCTTTCAAACAATCCAAACAAAATTGAATGAAAACTGAGGGAGGAGAAGTATTTCTTGTGAATTGTGGACAGACGCAATACGATGGCATTTAGCTCATTTAGGCCCAATAAAGGCCAGATGAGCTGATAAAGCAAAATAAAAAAATAGTAACGTGAGTTTTTTTTTATTATTGATACTAGTATATCTGTATATATACGTAGTTTGTTATGAAAATGATTTTATTTCAAATTAAAATGTAAAATAAAACATGATTCTTCATGATTAAGTTGAATATTTAGTACAATGAGCGACCACAAGCTATGAAAAACGTCGTCCCTATGTCTTGAGATCGGCTATGTCAGTGCTGATGGTTAGAAAAATAGTGGTGTGTGGAAAATCACACTCCTTGAATGAGCAAGGAGTGTGATCAAGGAGTGTGATTTGCACTTCACTAAGTGTTGCCTTTGTATATGTACATTGTACAAGGCATTGCTTTTTTTCATGTGAGATCGTCGTAATGAAAAGGTTTGTTCCCGTCACAGCGTGCTTAATATACAATAACTACCAGTCTGAGTCAATGTTGGGCGAATGTTGCCGACATTTGCCCTATATTGAGCTAGCGGCAAAATTTACCGCAAACCCCATCCAAGGTCGTTGGTGAAAGGATTTGTTGAAACGACTGAAAAAAATTACGTCATCAAGGAGGACCCCAGCAAGCACGAGACATTGAACCAATGCTGGGCTGATGTTGGGGCTAGCGTCGCAAAAGTTGGGCCAACATCAGCCCAGCATTGGTTCAATGTCTCGTGTTTGCAGGGACGGTGTTGTCTCAAACGGTCACTTATTCGGGGGAGGACCCCCAGCAAAGACGGGACATTGACCATGTGTTGGTTCAATGTTGGCCCATCGTCAGCGACGCTGGCCCAACATTGAAACAACACAAGGGCAATGTCACTTGTTTGCTGGGGGGAGGGGGGTGCTCATGGCGCCAATCACAGGGTTACTATACAGCTAGAAAAGGGGGGTGACATTGTGCGTATACACCTACGCCTAACCCTCCCCCTCCCAAACAACGTGCTATAGTAGTCATCTGCTCTGCAAAGGCAGTATCTGCTCACTTGTAAAGTGAGCGGATAGTGTAGGTCAACTCTAAAGAGTTCAACTGCAGGCTTCCCTATAACCTACTTGCATGTAACAATATGTGTTATCACGTGGCCGCTAACAGCCAATACCAGATGTTATCGGAAATGGGACACCACCGAGACGTTGGCCCAGCATTGAAACAACACTGGATCAAAGTCACATGTTTACTGGTATGACGTTAGTACATTGGAAGGTCCAGCGATATCAGTGACACAGATATTCCGTATGTGATTGGTCAGAAAAGACCATCTCTTCCTATGATCTCCTTAAGATCTAGGACAGCCTATCTCCGAATGTTCTTGATCACAATTGTAGCTGTGGCGTCAGAGGCATATAAACCAAGGGTTAGATTTTCAAAGGCAATATATATTATTGCAAAATATTGTATCGATATCATGATAGATTTGGTCTTGAAAGTAAAATGTCTGCTAGCTTTCCCCAGTTTCAAACTCTCATTGTAGTGTTTTCTTAAGATTATATTGGACTATTTTGATCCCAAGGTAGGCATTGATCTCAGTAAAATCTACTGGTTTTCTACAGGGTACAAATAAACACACAGCTCAAAATTTCGGAGCCCCTAACTGTCGTAAAATTGACGACGGCAATCCTAATAACTCAGCAAATACAGATATTTATGCTCATTCAGAAACAATGATTGGTGTGCCTACTGTAGGGTATGGAATGACAGAAAACTGAACCTATCAGGCTATGCGTTTTGCCGTATTTGAGAAGATGTGAATGATAGTCATTTGGGACATACAATATATGGACACAAAAAAAACAGTGCCCAGAATCCGTTTTGTGAACCATATTAAAACATTATTGGAATGAGTTCCAATAATGTAAAAATCAACATCACAGGTTCACAAGTAATTACGGACATGTAAACACAGTTAAATTCAGCAAAAATGAAGTTTGTTGCTTAATAAACACGTCATATTTGCCTCAAAGTGAGCAAAAATCGATAATATTGTTAACAAATACTGAGAATAACTGGTTTTCTTACATCACCTGAACAAGCTAAAGTCACAGGTAGGCATAAGTAATCGAGGCCGTGTAAAATAAATTGATTGAATTAGGATAACTCAGTACCTTTGCTATATTACAGACACTGCAAATTTATGTACGTGAATAATTATATAAACTGTTGCTCACAATTACCTGCCAGGGTAATTTTTATCACTTGCACAGGTTATCACCATCACAGGTAAGTACACGTAGCCTAATTAGGGAGAGGTAAACTGGACAGGTAAATTGATCAAAACTAAATTAATGTAGACTTGGTTCTTTTGATAGTACTATAGAAACAGCTATCTGACACGGTTGCATATTAAAGTTAATAATGGCCAATAGTGGGTAATTTTGAATTTGATAAGAGTTGATACTTTTCAGGGCATATCCCTCCCTAAAACCGCACATTTTGTTTTGTAGTACCAATGGTCATGTACAATAAGATGGTCAACTCTCCCCAAAACGTGAAATCGCTCTCAGTGCTGTCCCCCCGTATTGGGGGTTGGAACTAATGCTTTTACCATCTATCAAGTATGATTTTACTATTATTTAGAAGAGTAATTATGACATTGATCCCACTAAAAACAATACATACTTTACATCATAAAAATCAGAAAAATAAGTATTAATGGAGGTTTTTTGTATTTTTTATCCAATAATTTGGTGGTTAGTTATCAATTGGTACTTCAGGGGTTGATGCGCCCGTATAAACAGGTATGCATATTCATTGTTTACAAACAACACGTGACGCCCAGCTAACTCGAGATGTTGACCAAATTATAGTGTGACGCTGGTCCTACGTTTGTAATGCCGGTCCAGCATTACCCCATCATTGGTTCATCTTCTCTTATTTGCTGGCAAGTGACATGGGCGCAAGGGTAGATACGTGCAAAGAAAGCCAAGATAAGGACAAAGGAAAACATAATTACTATACTTCATCGTCTAATTAAATGGATCATTGTTCATGTTTATCACTCGGAATATACCTGAACAGAAATATTTTGCTGATATAAAGCATGTTACTGTTACTGCTGATTCACCTGATCTGAGCTATTCTGTCACAGAATTCGCTTATTCAATACTGAAGTTATTCATGCCACAAATGTGTATTGCCATTGAGGAGTAGAATATTCTATCAGTGGATACATTTGTCGCAGAGTCTCGCGATCTGCATGTGATCAATGTAAAGAAATTTTAATGCCAATAATAAATTGCATACATTTCTGTTTTTAAAAAGCAATATTTGAATATTCATGGCTTGGGACTTTTGTTCCACGTCAAAACTTAATACAATTAATCAGTTCAAATGAAGGAATTTCCGGAAATATACCCGAACAGATTCTACAGGAGTCATAAAAGAGATCAAATTATTACGTTCATCAAAGACACTAAATCACATGCAAGTTGTGAATGTTTCAAGTTAATATTACATATACATGTCCCCATTCGGCTACACCATGTACTACAGGAAAACAATGAACACATTATCACCAGTGATGGAAGGAGAAATAGAAAATTATTGAAATTCAAAAATAAATAACTTGTATCATAAAAATGAAGGTGTCAGATTGCTTTCAAGATATCAGTGTCTATAGAGTCTACTGCTAACGCTCCAGTCCTTAGTGACATTGATGGCAGTGGCCCGAGAGAGAAGGCTTACATACTATAATTTTAAATGATTGCTCATGTGTTCTAAATAGTTTTTTTTTAAGTACAGTAGAACCCCGTTATAACGCGGTAGTTGGGGTCCAAGAAACGGGATCGCGTTTTAAGCGGATCGCGCTATAGCGGGACGGACAACTGTTCTACCGCTAATGGTCAATACATTGGGTCTATATATGGACACGCGAAACCAGGCGGTGATACCAGGCGGTGATAGTCGTCGCTATGCTAGTATGTACTAGATATTCAATGTTTATAACATACATAATACTTTGGTCAATAAAACGATCTATATATCTATATAACAATGAATTAACACTCGTCAGATATGATGACATCTTGTGCCCCGTGAAATCACTCCATGTGTAGTTAACAGATTGAAGTGCGACATTAGGCCGGAATGGAAGGTGTAAATGATCTACACAGACCCTGTGCACACTATGGAATCACACAAGGCGTTATTAGAGTAGACGTTTTATAACAAATACGCTGCTCTATATCGTGCCAAAAATTAGGTGTATTCTTAGAACTGATTGAAAGGTATAATGAGAGGGTGGGCTTTGAAAACAAGGCGTTGAGAATCGACGAGATTTGCTAGAATTATATCGCTACTCTATGATTCACTATCGGCTTAAGGCTGGTACAGCGTCGTATGAAGTGGGCCAGCATTGATACAACATTGATTAATACACTGTGTGCAGATGTGTACTGGTAGCTTCAAATCACGGTAGAAGATAGCTATATCCTTCTGAAGATACGCCTATTTGAAATTAACTGTTCACAGACTGTGTCACGTCTGCAGATGTCTGCCGGCCCTGCACTGACAAGATACGACTTTTTTATGTTTCCAGCCGACTAAATGGATAACTCAGATTATAGTGGCTGAAAATGTTTTCTGATGATATAACTATTTTTACTGTATCTTAAATACTTTTTAGCTTGTCTGTTATTAATGTAAAACCATGTTAAAATGGGGTTTTCAATGTATATATTTTTTATATGCGGTGCATTAACATCTAGTGCGCCCTTGACTTTAAAAGGTGTTTCACACCACTAATTGGCAGGGGACGTCAGCGGTGTCAGGGTGTTAGCTAGTTATGATAATTATTGCACTACAAATTCCTACTTTTTCAATTATGATCAAACAGACATATATTAAATATCACCAGAAAGCTAATTAAAAGCTGAAAATAATGATATAAATTAGATAATGATAGCTCCTAAACTCTCAAAGTTATGGATTTGGAAAATGAGGCAGGGTATAGCTTCATGGGGGATAAACGTGAACGGGGCACACGGCGCCACAAGACGCCAAGCCGATGCCGCCAATGACGCGGGGTCCCAGCATTAGAACAACACTGCACCGATGTTTCGCGCCGACCATATTCACAGCCACGTGCATTACAGTGCCTCAGAATGTATGCACTTGAAGATAATGTCTGTGTGTGTGTGTGCGTTGTGTTGTCGGTGTTGTCTGCCACGGCAGTGCAATATGATCGTCATATATAGCGCTGCATCAATAATAATAATAATAATACCGCGGTATACCAAGATCGTCAAATAGCCTACAGCGGTATAACAAGGTCGTCATATAGCATGGTATAACAGAATCATCATAGGACCTATACCGCGGATCGTTACTTTTTATTTCATTTTGAACAGTAGCAGGTGAAAGGTCAATCCGAGGCGTCGTTAGTATTCGCGCCTGTCTACAGCGTGGCCGCGAATACGAGGGGTGCAATGATCACTGCATGCATGGATGACTGGTCAGCACATGTGAACGTGCACGAGCGCATTAACGCAGACGCGCAAGTGATCAAGACTAAAAAATACAGGCACTTTTAGTTATCAGGTCAAATTTAACCTGAAAAAAAACGGGATCCATGCGCGGACCGCGTTATAACCGATATCGCGGTGTAACGATCCGCGTTATAACGGGATTCTACTGTACTAAATGTTTTAATCAAAAGACATGTCTGTCAAGTTATGGTTGTTACCAATGTTTTGCCCCGATCTCTTTTGTGTTCACTATGCTTGACAACATATCGTCACTCCCCTCCATTTCTGTGCCCACATATTTGTGTACTTTCTATAGACAGCTCTTCTGCTATTTTAATAAAGACAATTTAATCTCTAAAATTTTATCATAATATAAGATGACTTATCTGCTATATTATCAGTTATTTTCGTTCAAAAATAAATATTGCAGAGATATAGTCATAATTGTCAAACTTAGAAAAACATTATTTTTTATTTGGAGGATAAAGTGGTAAAATTATCACTTGTTTTATATGATGATACACATGCTAAATCCTAGTTCCAACTCCCGTTAAGAGGGGACACCACTGCATAATGTCAGGGTTCCAGATACCCAGTCGCCCACTCGCCATTGGCCCCTTGTTTTTGTTGTGGGCTAATCGAGTTAACACAAAGGTAGCCCACATTGCGAATGTAAGAGCTTGGACTATCCTTTAGAACTTGAATGTACAAAAAACATATTTTCATATTCTTCAAAATCATTGGGATTTATATTAAATCCCTATGGGTCTAGGAGTATAAAATGCATTGTTCACAAAAAATCCACTATTAGATGTATGAACTATTCCTGAATTCCATGAGTACTTTTTGAATACATGTGTCATGAGTGGTCAGGTTTTCATAGGAAGGAAAATATACGATCAAGTGGGCAACTGGAATTTGATGTGGGCGACCAAAATTAGCATCTGAGGGGCCCACATGGCTACCAGAGTTTTTGTAGGTATCTTGGCCCCTGAATGTATAACATGCATTTATATGGTGAAATCCGCAAGTCGACAATCTTATTGTACATCATCATTGGTAGTACTTAACCCTTTCAAGCCCAAATTTATCAGTGCCTTTGCTAGGACTATTTAGAGGGGCGTTGCGCCCTGCCTTCGTCCCCCTGCGCCCTGCCCTTTACAACAACGCCCTGCCTTTTACAACAACGCCCTGCCCTAATCACAGGCGCCCTGCCTCACTAGCCGTTTGTTTGTTTGGTTTAGCTAGCCCACATGCATTCTGCACAGGCCTTCCAATAATATATTGATCAATCCGATTCCGCAATTAGTCCAGTTGCTTTTTGCTAAGAGCTGTGTGGGTCATTCAAGAATCGAATTTATACTACGGTACCTTTGTAAATTCATGGCTGCCGTAAATGCTGTATGGCGCTGCTTCCGACCTAAACTAGTCTGCCAAGTGAACTGACCCATGGGCCCATTCGTCCCTCAGCGTCGTTAGATACACATTGCAATATCATTTGAACTCAAAATGCCCTCTAGAAAGCGAAAGCTGTCGTCTTTACACAAAAGTGCCACAGGGTCGGCATATGATAAATTTCTTTACAGCTCGGTATGCTTTAGAACGCTATCACAGTATCAACACTATATTTTAAATTTGATGAGCGGACTCGCCGACCAGAGTTATCCATACGGAATTTTCCCATATTATCGCCCATGCATAACGTTACTGAATAGCCATACTGACCATAGCCTATAGTGCCATACTGAATGAATTGATGAATGACTGAAAACTCCATTCGGCAAGCCTGTTCGTAAATTAAAGAAAACTATATTATAACTACAAATGATTAAATAGATCTAGACCTAGGCCCCTAGTATTAGTATTACAAAAATGGACGATTACCACTAGGCCCCACATACTAGTCTAGACAGTGACACTGTGACAGTCTGACTGACTACTGTACTTATAGTACAAGTACCACTATCGGTACAGGCTTAGCCTACACTGGCTACTAGTACTACACTGCAGTACAGTTCCAGACTGAGACAGCGTCTGACTCACAGAACATAGGCCTACATTAAAAAATGGCTGCATTGAAATGACAGACAGTTAGAACTTATTTGCTTGGAAATTCTGAGATTCTCTGAATAGAAATAAAGTATTTACAAGTTACAATGATTTTTGGGGTGCTGGTGGGTTGTTACTGTGAAGTGTTTTTTCCTGTATCATTCAATTATCATCCCAAACTCTGACTGAATTTATTTGCTAATTTTTTGTACATATTTCGTGTTTTATTTGAAACACAAAAGATCTACCAAAAAATAGCAGATTCAGAAAGTGAACATTAAGTAAAAATCCCAAATTCTGTGAATTTGTTTGGTAATTTTTGGTAGATATTTCGAGTTTTTATTTTTTTAATTTGAAACACAAAATATGTACAATAAAAAAGCAGATTCAAAGAGTGAATATTAAGTAATAATCCCACCAGATTGCAGGAGAAGCAACCATTTTAGAATGGAAAATCATAATTTTCCCGGGGGGGGGGAGACCCCCGGACCCCCTTCTTGTGTCGCACCCGCTGCGCGGGTTCGGTCAGTCACGCAGCGCGATCAGGCGGCTCGCCGCTGTGCGGCTTGCTACTACACTCTGAAATTTACCCCGCCCTTTCAAATGTCTGACTAAGGCACTGCTTATCATTGTTATTTTCATCCACTACAAGCCGCAAATTGCTGTCACAATTCTCCACTTTTAGCTTGGAAGAGGATGGGCAGCAATTGAAAAAATATGTTGTTATTATTAAAACAATTCCATGAAAAAGTTCTCAACTCCCTACGTTTTAGTAAATAAGGTCATTCTTGAGGGCTTGAAGGATTAATTAGTCGTCTAGCTATCTGGCACGGTTTGCCAGATATATCAGACATTATATTAATGTCAATCATTGCCTAAATTTGATCAAAGTTAAAAATTGTCAGGGGATATTCCTACCTGACACATCACATTTTGTTTTATAGTAACTAATGGTCCAGCTATCTGGCATGGTTTGATATATCAGCAATTTTAAAATAATTAAAACTATGTTGGCCTAGAGATGTAGGTCAAAGTTCATATAAGATCTGCTCCAACAACAAAAAATGTGGACAGATGGATGGCCTGCCACATCCGGGCGATGCCATAATTCCCGCTCCCAACAGTTGGCTGGGGGATGAAAATCACATACACGCCTCCATGCTGTTGGGAATGTGATTGTAAAATTTTAATCATTTCTGACTACTACCGTATTTTCCGGATTATGAGACGCGACTTTTTCATTTTTAAAACCACTTTTAAAGGCTGATGCGACTTATCCTCCGGTGCGACCTTTCTATGGTTTTCAACTCGGCCGAGGACAGCTGAATAAAATCTAGAATGGCCTCTACCCTCTGTCACGTAATGTGGCGATCGCCGCTCATGAACCGCTAAAGTCATATCATCGTTTGAGGCCATTGTATGTCAGTTTTAATACCATTTGGGAATGTTATTTAGTTTACTATTGATCAGCATGCATAATGCCTAAAAACTATGTATTTAATTTACGATTAATTGGGTAAGAATGTTTTAGTGAAATATCGTGACTGTTTGTTTGTTATGATTGCGTTTGTGTGTCAGCCATTTCTCTGCATCTGGTCAGTATCGTCAGCATTCGCTAGGGGGCGAGACAAGCAATTTACCGCATAAACACATCTATAGTGGAAGTCACATTAACCTGTAGCGCAAGTAGCGGTTTCTCAGTCAATTCTCAACAGATTTTCATGAAATTTTACAAGGACTATTATCGGGTCCCCCGCCAAATAGCATGAAATTTTCATGACAAAATAATTTATAGCTCAAAAGTTAGACCATTCGACATATAGTAGCATAAATTTCTAATAACGACGTCCCTCTATAAACCCATTAAACTGTTAAAGTTAAAATCAGTTTTAAGCCATGAATTGCATTACATGCCAGATGGTCTAACTTTTGAACTATACAATATTTATCAGTTAAAATTTCACAGTGTTTGGCGGGGGACTCGATAATAGCCCTTGTTAAATTTCATGAAAATCGGTTGTGAATTGACTGAGAAATCGCCGAAAAACATACGCTACAAGTTGTTGTTATTATTAATTTGTATTCACTGGCCTAAGTCAATGCCCTTTATCGACATCGCCACCTGGTGAGTGTGGGTTAGTTATGGAAGTGGGAGCTCTCTAATGAGGTAGAAAAGAAAACAATGGCGTCTGTCTTTCATACATGGCATTGAAATAATTTTGAATAAATCACTAAAAATCATGTTCAAGTACATTGAACAATATATTAAACACTTTTATTATAGACTTTCAATATCGGTCTACCAGGCTCTTAAATAGCATTGACTCTCTCCTCTTCTCTTGCTATAAACGCCAATGTACTGACACCTGACACTTGAATATCGTCAGACATGTCTCTGAGCCTGGTGCGTCATATCTGCCAGTGCGACCTGTCTATGGTTCGAGCCTAATCTTGAGCCTAGTGCGACTTATACTCCAGTGCGACTTATAGGCCGGCAAATACGGTAGTTTTCAGGCCTTGCTAGCACAAAGAAATATGACTCCTGATGGACGCTTGCATGACTAAAATCTCCTTCTCTGGATGGGGCCGAGGATTTCAAATAAAAAAGCCCATAGCAATGATACACACCTTGTGGCAATTTTGTGGCTGCATCTGGCCCCTTCATTTTCTTTTTCTTTTTGCCAACACGTGTTGGCACAGGGGGTTCATACCTTTTCTTTTTATCCTATAAATAAAAAACACATCATATCTGAATGGCAAGTTAAATTTGAATTCAGTGTTTTAACTGTTGGAAAAGCTGACTAATATCTTAATGGGGAAAAATGACAGACATAATTCCTTATAAGTACACCGTGATATGTGACTTAAGCAACCGCCTTGTTATCTTAGGATCAATCTTGAAATTAAGAAAAAAAATTCCGAGAATTTTTAAATTCGAAAAAACGCTAGCATCATATTTTTAAAAAAATTGAACTATTTTAATCCGAGGAACTGTTTAATTACGAGCACCAGGCACATGTTGGCTTTGCTTTAATGTAGTAAATATGGTTATTACAATATAAAGGAAACAATTTATTCTGTTTAACCAAGAAGGTAATAATAGTATGGCTATGATGTTGAAAGCAGAAGCAATGCAACATGAATTTAATTTCCTATAGAACACTTTGTAACTGCTCAGCACCCATCATTACTGTTACAGTATACAGTACTACTATCTGTTTAAGCTTGAAATCAATCTGTTGAGATGTACAAAAAGTTGGATATTTATTTGCTCGCCTTGTCATCTTTCTTATCCCCATGTCCACCACCAGATCCACCAGATTGATGCTGCCCCTGTGAACAGTAACACTAGCTTTATAATATACAAAACATTTGGTACACATTTTTCGTACACATTAGATATTAAAGCATTTTACAAAGTTTCATGATGCTAATCACATCGGTATATGTTTTCCACTTGTTCTGTCCTTGAAACACGAAAAAATGGAGGGGAAATGAGCAATAAATTTTTAGGTTACCACATGTTTAGATTCAAATTGTATGTATGTAAATAATTTTCAACCACCTGAATTTTGTGAGTCTGTGGCGAGAAAACTTAAAGCTACACAATCAGACCAAAATCATAATTTTTATTTTAGCTCTTTGAAATATTCTCAAGTTTTCAAAATGTCCACAGGCATAGTCTGACTAGCATTGCTAAGTCTTTTAAATTTTTGGTTGCACATTTATCAATTAAAAGAGAAATAAGAATAAGATTTAATGTTATTTCTGTATTTCTTTTTTTTTGGGACATCGAATTATAAAATTAAATCTCATTCTTAATCTTCATCTCAGAGCAAGTCATACTGTAACTGAATTGCGGGGCACTCATTGGGCGCCCTGATGTATCTAAAAACTATCAATATCATCCATCTCCGTAGTTTTCTTCAGCTGCTTTAAAAAGTTCAAGTGTCTGGGTCATGTTTTGGATTATGTATGCCTTCCGCAATTTGCAACATTGAAGTTACAGTTTAGCTGAGATTTTAATATAGCACAGTATTTTTCTTGCTCAGTGAAAACTGTGGAACGTGGTCAAATATTTCTTTTAGCATGTCTGCAGTTACGAAAAAAAGGGTCAGTATAATTTAATTGGACAATTTTAAAATTTATGTGATGTACTTAACTAAAATATATGTTTTTGTTACATTATTCACCAATAAATTATATTCATTGATTTATTAAGTGTTTCGAAAAGGTAAACTACATTAATAATGTTTTAAATGATGGCCCTGTAGGCCCTACAGCTTCATTTTTTCTTCAGAGCAAAATTTTTGACAACATTTACCGGTATGTGTGAATTTTATACATCCATATGTCTTCATTACCATCTTATATTTGTCAGATAATAAATATAAATTTATATTTAAACAACAAAACTTGCAGTGACTCAAGTGCCACCCAGTAACCACAACAAAACAACGTAATATTCACCTGAATTCACCTATATTATTGATGTTTTGCCGCGAAAAGGACCATTCTGTCGCACTTTATGTCACCCCTCTCATAGTGATCATTATTTTCACAAAAAATAACTTTAATTTATAAAAATAGACATATTCGTCTGCAAAAAGCTGAATGATATATTTTTAGATCGGATATAAATCCATTTTTTTCGGATGCTACAAATCTATCAAGTGAATTTCCCCGGCGATAAAAAATCGAAAAATCTAAATAATAAAAGATATATCAGCGGAATTGGGTGTTTCTTTTCGTATACACACATTTTCAGAAAGTTTTGTTAAAAATTGTATCGTCGCAATTTACAACATTATAATTATCATGGAACATTTTTTCGACGTTGTTATAAAAGATTCATGTTTCCTTAAGGAAAGTTTTATGAAAATTGCTTAGAACGAGTTGTGATTTCAACAAAAAAACAGTAAATAAAATGAAAATAAATATAACTATAGTAAAAGTCACTTTAAATTTGTCACTTTTGCTTTGCATGCTTTTCGCTAATTAGGCTACTCACGAAATTTTCATCCGATTGTCACGAAATTTGGCAAGCATTATTTTCTAGTCTTACGGCAACTTCCCTGAAAATTTCATGAAAAAATATTATGTTGTTTAAAACTGACACCATTTGACATGTAGTAATTTTGAATTATGACGTTCCTCTATAAACCCATTAATTTTATTCAGCTTTAATCTCGAAATTCTACTACATGTCAAATAGTCTAACTTTTGTGGGTAGGCCCCGGAATAGTTGCAAAGAGTGCTTTCAAAATTTCATGTAAATTGATCAAGAATTGAGTGAGAAATCGGCGAAAAACACCCAACGCTGGTGGAAGTTGACTGCAACTATACACTAATAGTAATACAGTCTATAGTCTAGTCATAAGCCTAGGGCCAGGCTGGCTGTTTGGCCTGCCTACTACTACTAGGCTAAGTTAAGCCTAAGCTAAGGACACCCATCACTCCATGAGACACTGATAAAGATCTAAAAACATTTCAGACTGTATCCCGTAAAATCGGGAAATGATTTCTGTTCTTTTCTATCACCATGATCACGCGACGGAATCTTTTTTGTTTGATGTCATGAATCCATGGAATCCATTCCAATTATCGCTCACAAAGAATTAAGATGATGACATGACTGTCACATTTTTTTCATAACATAACCAAGTCCTACACTAATATTGTATAAGTATATACAAATATGATGTAGGCCCCTATTACTAAAAATGCAAAACGGATTAGAAGTAACAACAATTTGACTTTTTAGTTTTGGTCGACAGGCTCTCACCATTTTCCCTTTTTAGCTTGTCATGTTATAGTATATCTCAAGATCGAGCGCAACTTGAAATGATAAACTGCATTGTTTGATAAAACTTCACATCACAAAATCTTCATTTGGAACAAAGTTTTGTTAATTTCTCAGTCAATTATCCACTGATTTTCAATTAAATTGTGGCGATTCTAATTATACCAGATAGCCAAACCAGATGTTGGGCTTCGTGAAACGCTACATCAAAACACGGTCGCAACATCTTAAGATCATAGAACAGTTTATTCGACCTCTTGAAAAAACAATAATGATAAGGGTTATTTTATAAAAAATGTAGGCTATTATAATTATGATGAATATACAATTTGAGGGTCAATTAGTATCTTTTGGTGATTCTGAACGAATTTATGTAGATTGTGTGGGTCCGAATTTTTTTAATGTTGTCCTATGCCTATGGGCAATACGATAAACTGAGAAAAATAAATAGTTAAATATCTCTAACGAATATTTTTTTCTTCAACATGCAATGTGCCAAAATACACGAATTTGTACACAAATGCAATATCTCCCAATATCCTATCTAACACCTGAAACATAGGGCCTAGACTGTTTTAACATGGAAGATCTCTTGGAAATAACTTAACCCCGAGTTATTTTGTAGCGCAATTGTTATGTTGAACGGATTTTATTCATAAACAGACATGAACTCAATATAAAAAGTTGCCAAGGATACATTTATTGAGGTTTTTTAGTTGTCTGACGCAAACCGGTCAACTCAGCAACGCCAGTGTTATCTAAACACCTCAAATTGTGGTGTGATACCATTCAATTAATTTGATATATGCAGAGACAGCTGCAAAGTCCCAATATTTTGAGGTAAGTGAAATATCTGTGAACATTCAATTTGAACTGCTATTTTATAATCAAAACAATCATCCTGAAGCGTATTCAATTCCTGTGTCAACTCAGAAACGCTCATAATTTAGCAAAAAATCATTGAAAACATGTTAAACTGAACAAAGTACTTGATAATGATGGCCATCCCCCTACCGCATCGGTGGGCAATGATACATCTATTTCAAATATATTAAAGATCGTTTTATGTCCATATTCAACTCAGCAACATTATTATTTCGATCAACTCAGCAAGGTTTATGAGTTGACCAGTCAACTCAGAAATGTTGCTGAGTTGACTAAATGTAGCTTTCTGTCTCACTAATGTAATTAAGACTAAAAACGTAACTCTATAAATGTAAAATGCAATTAAAAAAGATGTTTTTAAATTAGATTGAGAGAGTATTCGCTTATGTAGACATTTTTACAACAATGAAAAAACGTTGAAACGTTGAGTTGAAAACAAAAACGTTGCTGAGTTTACTGAATTCTGCTTTCTGCCCCCCTTATTGTAATTAAAAATGAAATTTTAACTCCATCAATGTAAAATGCAGTTAAAAAGAAGGTGATTTTGATTAAATTAGAGTGAGAGAGTATTTTAGAAGTTGTTTACATAAATAAAACTACAAATAACACTTAGTTAAATTTCTGAATCAAATTTACCCTCGATCATTATATTGGCATGTATGCCTATGTATTGTACAACGGTCTTCAAAATACATTTTCACATTAGGCTTGTTATGTTCTCATTTCTTTTTTGTCTTTATAATGATGAACTAATTTTTTTCTTCAGAAAATGGGACTCAAGTGTTGAGAGATCTCGTAGATGCGCTTAAAACATGACTTTTACATACAATTATCGTGTTTTGTCAACTCAGAAACAATAATGTCAACTCAGCAACTATATAATTTCACAATAAAATCTCTGTTCGATCTGTCTTAGCAATTGTTATTTCAAAAAGTGTTATAAATACTAACATATCACTACACTATCATACAAAATAATTTATGATCTTTAAGATTTGAAAATGATCAAATATATATATATATATATATATATATATAATTCGTTGACATTTTATTTTTACGGTCCTTCACGAAAACACATATTTTTTTCAAAATCTGTTCGAGATTAAGCTCTAATCTTTTAAATGTGTAAAACATAGACCCTACCCTCAATATCTGACCCTATTCTCAGAAACTGAACGGCCTTGAAGGCGTGACCTTGGGTGCGAACTAGGTGATAGAAAGGCAGTCTGGTCCTGATTTTTCACTATGTCAAGTATAAAAAGTAGCGACGCTAAAACACATCTCCCGAAGTAACATTATGCTTTATGTCGCTATAAACATGACAGTCTAATAGGAATATTAACTCTTTTCATTCATATTATGTTTTTTTCACTCCGGAGAGATTGTATGTAGGCTAAAAACGACATTTATTCAACACGGGAGCACAACTTTTAGGAGTGCTTTGTGTAAGTTGCCAGGGTGGCACGTGTGACCTCGTCTGTTCAAAGCCAATCATGTTGCTGTCTTGCTGCGTGTCACACCATGCACTCGGGGTCACGAGGTCAACGCATGATAGGCGCGTGGACATGTACTGTTTAGCTCATAAAATCTGTCATGTTCTTAAACTTTGTCTGCAATTTGCGTGCATATAATATAATTTTTTATGGTTTTCAGTGTTTCTATTTGCGGCTAAATATATATTAAAATACACATTGGATTTGAAATGTTATGTTATGACGCGATTCTGGCAAAAACGGGGATTTTCAAGGGGATGTCCCAACTTTTTGACATTAAATCAGTACATTGAAGTATAATCAGAGATATTATAATAATATCTCTGGTATAATCCCTTTGACAGCCCAGGCCTTGTTATCACCTAGTAGCTGTCCCGCAGTAAATGCTGACCTGTGATGACGTAACAAGGTTTCTGAGAATTATATGTAATTTAAAGGGACTTATTTTTCTTCAAAAATACAGCAGATAGAAAGACCCCTTAAATTGTATATATGATGAAAATTGAAAGCACCATATATGTTATTTTACTAAGTGCATGTTATATCAAATATAAACAGGCCTACGTGGGCCTACTATGTACAGCTGACATAATCACAAAATGATAAATATTTGTATGAGTATAAGCAAGAATATAATATAACCATCTTGGTATAATATATTGGCCTACTGTAGGGCTTAGTCACTGAGTCAAATGCATACATACACACATATATGTCCACATATATGGAACGCCAAACCGGACTTTTCCTGCTACGTTTATTTAGTTGGCCACATTTTCATTTGTTCATGCATACTTTTTTTCTGGTTGTGTTATATTCCATTTGTTGGTGCTTATATTTATTTGTTCCTGTATAACTTACGTTTCCTTTGTGCAGTTTGTATTTGTTGGTGCAAACTTTTTTTTGTCCCTGCTAGTTTTCAGTTTGTCTATGCTTAGAATTATTTGCTTGGTGCCGTATTTCGTTCGTCGTGCTGTTTTCTGTTCGGCATGCTAGCGACATCTGGTGCTGATATTGTAAGCTGGAGCTGTCCTTTTGTTAGCTTAGGCGCCACCAAGTGAACGAGAGGGACTATTGACTTTCTGTCAGAAAATAAAGGATCCCAGCTATTAAAAAAGTTTTAAATACGGAAGCTTCGTAGGTCTACTCAGAATTAAACAATGTATTTTAAAATTGTTTTGTACACACACTATATAATTCATCAAATTTAACACCTGACATAAGGCAGGCCTAACGTTATAATAAGAAAATATAAATCGACAGGGGCGAATTCAATATTTTTATAGGAGTGTATATAGGGCCTATATATAGCCTACATACTGCCATACACTCTAAACAGCATAGGTTCTTTAAAAAGAACCCTTCAGTGCTATTACCATGCAACCATGCAACCCCAGGAGAACCCTGCAAGGGGACCTATATATTGTTTAGAGTGTATAACATGTGACTTAAGTAGGAGGTTCGTGGGCATTCTCTCAGTATTTTTATTTTATTTCAGATGCTCTCTAGGCCTACTGCAATGAAACATGACAAGAAAAGACGGCTTTGTGTATTCGGCAGACGCTTGTATTCGGCAGACGGCAGACGCGACAGGCAGATGCGACAGGCAGTCGCAGACGGCAGACGCAGATATAGTATAGCAGTATAGCAGATTCAGAATGTGAAATGTCGAAAGTCTTTTTGAAGTTGCTTAATCAATTATACGTACAGGGAAGACTGACTTTGCAGCTCTAGGCCTTGAAAATTACCCCCCCCCCCCCACTCCCTGGATCCCCTAACATCCTATGAGGCCATGCCTTCCCAGCAAAACACGACACAATGAAACAATGTTGGTTTAATGATGGCCCATCGTCTTCGACGCTGGCCCAAAATCAAACCAAAATTGTTTCAATGTGTCGTGTTTACTGGGTAATTACTGCACTTCTTGGATGTTTACTATTGTCATTTTCATATACTACAAGCCACAAATTGCTGTCGCAATTCTTGACTTGTAGAGGATGAATATATATGAATGGGTGGCTGTCAAATGAAAAAAATATATATTCTGGCATAGAATTATTATAATGTATATTTATTCAAACAAAATAGTCTAAAGGTCTAATGCGAAAATAGACAAACACGACTATACCAACAGTTAGTGACAGTATACAGCAGACGTGTATCATGTCTCGTAGATGCACACTATACCCTGTAAACACGAGACATCCACCCAATGCCGCATCAATGCTGGCCAAACACTAAATTAGCACCGGGCGAGCGCCTCGTGTCTGCTGGGTTAGACCTATAGGCCTACTGATAAGAACACAAGGAATGTGAAATATCCCTGCAAGCACACGTCGACCCGATTAGGATTGAAATTGGGCCAGCATGGTAGACAATTGGCTTAGTATTGGGGTGGCGTCGCAGACGGTGGACCAGCATTACACCAGCACGGGAACGATGTGTGGTGTTTGCTGGGTTTAGAAATTACACAACGTTTGAACAATGAGGTAGTCAGGGCAGATCCTGAAATAAGAAAATAGTTTCCCCGTGCTTTTTTTACCCCTCGGCCCGAAGGGGTATTATCGTCCCCTTCGTGCGCCGCCGCCGCCGCACACACTCTTTTGGCTACTACACCAACATGGTGCAACAGATTAAATTCATAATTCATACAAACATTCAACCCCTCCCTGCACTTTTTTTTTACCCAAGGTCAAGGTCATAGGTCAAAGGTCAAGGTCATAGATTTAAAAAAAATCTTGTTAACGCGATAACTTGAAAAATAATTATTGGATCTCTCCATTTTTTCACGTGAAGTTACCCATGAGTATGGAGATCACCTGATTAGATTTTCAGCTTTCCACCAAATAATCAAAATGACCGCCACCTGGCGACTATTTTTTTTTCAACCTAATTTTTTTTCCATAATTCCCTTGAAACCTGGTATATATAGGTTTTCATGGTCTGCGAGTTTGTTGGCATTATCCGTTTTCGCGTGCAACCAAGAACGAGGCTATGGCGGCCATCTTTATTTTTTAATTACAAAATTCCTTGTTAACGCGATAACTTGAAAAATAATTATTGGATCTCTCCAATTTTTATGTGATGTTGCCCATGAGTATGGAGATGACCTGATTAGATTTTCAGCTTTCAAACAAAAATCAAAATGGCCGCCACCTGGCGACTAATTTTTTTTAAAACTTTTTTCTTCAGAATTTCCTTGAAACCTGCTATATATATAGATTTTCGGGGTCTGCGAGTTAATTAGTATTGTCCGTTCTCATGTGAAACTGAAAACGAGACTGCGGCGGCCATTTTGGTTCTCCCAATTTTAATAAATCGTTCTTATTTTCAATTAATTGCCTTGAAACCTGGCATATATAGAGTCACTGCATGAGCCGAGGGGTATTTGAGTGCTTGCACGGTATTTTTTTGATATGTAGGCCTATATCACTTTAGAAAATCTAAGGCTTTAATTTAGGATTTGTAAAGGCCTTTATGATAAGAATACGTTTAGTGACATACCAAATTTTTTTTTTTTTTTGGGGGGGGGGCAGTAAAAAAAGATGCGGAGGGTGGTGACAATGGATTCGCCTGTAGACTTAGTTTACAATCATGGGACGTTGACCGAATGCTGGGTCAGCGTCGTTGGGCAATGGTTCAGCATTAAACCAATGTTTAATTATTGTATCTTGTTTGCTGGGAGCGTGTTTTCATAATATAAACTGCTTTTCTTCTTTCAACACCAAGGGAAGCTGTCAGGCCACAGTGCAATATCAAAAGAACTGTTATCATAATTACAGCTGTATATCCCATATATCACATTAGCGGTATTTTGATATGTGACATATTTATTATGGTAGTGGGATGTGTAAATTCCTCAAACACAGTCGACGTAAAGCCAAGCATCAAGTCTCTTTGGTTAGACGGAAATTCTGATTGCTCCACTTACGTAGCGCTGATCAGATTCACACTCAGACTCAGATTCAAAACATAAACATCGGATATTGGGAGGCTCTTGATACACGTGACTGACGATTTTGATCAAGCATGGACAGGTACGTAGCCCTATAATTCAATTACCTTATCAGACCCCCCCCCCCCATCAATTATTTACTAGTAGTATAGTAGTATTTAGTTGTTCTCAGCTGAATGAATAAGGCGATTACCCGACCGACCCTATGTGAACCCCCTGACCTACCTCGCATATACACCTTTACAATGAACCCCTAATAAAGTGACACATCAGGCTAAAATCATCAAAAAATCTGTATTTTTTTTGGCTTTTTCTTTAATGAGGCCATACGATGTGAGCATAGCCATAGACTAGAATTGGAAGTCTCTTAAATTTGGGGTTGCTGTGGCAACGTAGCAGGTGTATCGAAAGCCCCATTTACATGTATCATGTTTATCAGTTATTCCTTATTTTGGACATGCATGTCCGAAATTAAATTTCGTCCTTATTACTCGCCTAACTGGTAAATGCGCAACATAGTGCCTACACTTTTAAAAACCCCAGCAATTATAGTCTATGGACATGTTCACATTTTATGGCCATAATAAAAAGCCAAAACAAAAAATACTGAGTTTTTGTTGATTTTATATAGCCTGATTGTGTCGCTTTAATTTTTAAATAGTAGGCCTTATTTACCGTAGCTGAGCAGCAGCAAATAAATGATAATGAGTTAATGACTACACGAATAAATGAATGCTTGCATAAAAAGATATTTTAAGTAATTAAATTAAAGATAAACAGCGATTATGAGAACGGGAACTCTGAATAAATAAACAAATTAAAAAGAGAAAGAATGAATAGACAAACGGACGAACATACGGGCAGACGGACGCACGAGCAAATGAATTATTAAGAAAGAGCAAACCCGACAATAGCCCGCCGCCATTAATGAACTTGAAGATATCGCGCCCACAAGGTCAAATTATTGACGTAAAATGCGAAAAATTGCAGTAAATCGGCCATTTTGATTTTTTTTCGGTCATTATCGAACTTGTCCGAGAACTTCTTATTAGTGCCATGTATCACAAATTCAGCAGGATACATAATTTTTTTTTGAAGTTATCACTTCCACAAGGTCAAATAATTTGACGTGAAATGCAAAAAATAGCAATACATTTTTAGGCATTGTTGAACTTATCTGAGAACTGGTCATTTGTAAAATGCATAGCAAATTTGGGAAGGATACATGAAAAAAATTTCAAGGTCTCGTGCCCACAAGTAAATGTTAACGCCGACGCCGACGACGCCAAACTTCAATTGCAATAACGCCCCTTTTTTAATTAAAAATTCTAAGGCGGACTAATGACCGCATGAATGAATGAGCGAACGGACAGATGTACGAATGAAATGATGAATAAATGATTGAATAATTGAATGAATAAATGAATGAATGAATGAATGAATGAATGAATGAATGAATGAATGAATGAATGAATGAATGAATGAATAAATGAATGAATGAATGAATGAATGAATGAATGAATGAATGAATGAATGAATGAATGAATGAATGAATGAATGAATGAATGAATGAATGAAATGAAATAATAAAAGATTTAAGCAGTGTTAAAGTTCAATGCAAATACATTAAAATATATTTGTTAACACAATATGTTATGTGTTGATCGATAGAGAAGCTACAATATAGTCTGACAGGTTTTTGCACACTTCCTCGCGATTCTCTTGTAAATATAGACCTATAAAAAATTGATCAATGTCGGTCTTTTGTAAGAAATTGATACTAATAAATGTGGCATGGATAAACAGTTCATTCCGCACTTTTGTGTAGCCTACATAAGACACCTTATGATTGTATGGACCTCGTACTCAACATAGTTATCACATAAATTACAAAATCTCTGGTCAGGTGTAGGCATATAGGCCTAAGTGGACTTGCTGAACCCAGGACCCGGAACCCAAGACAGCAGCGTCGTCTAGAATGAGATCATGTCTTAGCACGACAGATTGAACCAATGTTGACTGGCCACCGTCTACAGCGCTGACCGCTATCTCGGCCCGAGCTTCCCCTCCGTCAAACAAACACGACCCGCTGACAGATGGCTTGCAGATCACCCTCTGTAGACTTGTCATGCAGATATTCTTTCTAACATAGTGTCATACGTGATACTCTTTATAACATGGTGTCCTGATTTCAAATAAGCTGTCAACAAGCGCATAGTATGACGACCATTAATTCACAATCTACAATATCCAACAAAGTATATTGAGATATAATGAAAAATCAATGTAAAAAATAATCAAAATGTCGTCTTTTTTTATTTTATTATACCGCCGACCCTATATAAACTGATATATAAATTGAAATATTAATGCAATTTTTGCATATTTTAAATAAAATAAATCGACACTTCAAAAGTATTTTTTTTGTATAAGTTACAAAATATAATCAAAAAGTTTTATTTTTTTCCGACTGCCTGCTCTGAATGTTAAATATAAATTCTTGAGAATCAATTTATAAAAAAAACCGTGGCCTGAAGATCTACATCACAGGGATTTTCATACCTAACACTATTAACACTGGCACAACTAAACCAAATATTTATAATATTGACGCTCCAATAATTTCATATTACAGGCCAATTCTCATCAGGTTCGTGTGGAAAAAGAAACCGTATAAAGCATTCTTTTTCCAGAGAGAATCGAGGATCTCTTCGCTCTTTGAGTACATCGAGCAAGACTGCTTCCTAGAGGCACGTGGCCTTTGCATCGCAAGCGGTCATGGAACAAAAACCATAGGCCAGGTTTTTGACACAACTCGACGTCACGCTTGATATTATTACAATGCAGGATTGCACAGGTAGGCTCCACTCATCCATTATACCACTGCCACCCGTAGCGCTGCTTATGGGAAGCTATTCTTGTTGCGATATGGTGCTGCTCAGCATAAGAATAGCTTTCCATAAGCAGCGCTACGGGTGACAGTGTATTATACTACCATCGTAAAATCTGCAAAATGCATCGAACTTGAAGTACAAAAGAGCTCCCTCAAAATGAAGTTGAAAGACGTAATAAATCAGCAATATCTAAATTACATAATTTATATCATTAAATTACGTTTAATGGTAATTTATTATGTCTTTCGACCTCAATGTTCAGCTTCTGGACAATCTGCTTTAATTGCTAAGAAAATCGCGATACGAGTTTAATTCATTACCATATTTCTATTTATATGTATGTAAAATGTGTATTTTTATATAACACATATACTTATTATACAAAGATGAACAATTTTAACTTTCAGCAGTGTACATCAATGTATAATAATTATGTATTTATTGTCCAGAAGTATAGGTCTATGCCCTAATTTATGACGGATATAATAATGGTAGTAAACCTTTTGTGTCAGTGAGATATTTTGCATTGCTTTACTTTCAGACATACATGTATACAAATATACGCAAATTTAACTTTCGTGACAACACCTTTAAACAATGTAACATGCACACTATCGTACTGTTTTTCAGACATGTCTGTCGCTAAGACAGAGCCCACATATACCAGTGACAGTGATATAGAGATTGTTGCAGTGGAAATGCCTCTCTTATCATCGACCTGGACGCAGGTTGTCCAAGTGAAGTGCTGTTCACGTGAAACGTGAGTGAAATTTCAGTTCATGTTTATCAGTTTTCAACTTATATATTTGTAGATATTTTTTGTCAAATAAACGAAATGTCGCTCTGTCTTACTGATATTCAAATTATTTGCTTACAGATCTCCTGTGGGTTCCCTCTACATGCATTGTGGGAAGGTAAAGTCAATGGAAGGTCCAGCTGAGAAAGTGAAGCAAGAATCGCTTGATGCATCAGACATAACAATACAAACTAAAATAGGGAATGCAAAGGTGGAATCGAATGATAATTCACCAGGTGGATTAGAGGAAGACGAATTGTCATCTCTACCTGACCCTCACTCCCCACTCACAATAAGCAAACGACACCGAATCCAGACGGCAACTCTTCTGTCCGAATCGGACTCTGATGATGATATATCGGGCAGTCTGAAGAGGCCGATTTATGCTTCCTCATCTGACAAATCACCTTCAACGACCCGTTTTAAAAAAACGTCCAAGGCATGCGCAAGCCCGCCAGAAAAGGCCACTGCCCCTCTTCGAAACAGATAGTCCCTCAAACAGTTCAACTGATTCTGATGATGACATATTAGGCCGTCCGATGAGGCACGCTAGCCCCATATCTACTTCCTCATCAGAAACATCACAATCAAAGATTTGTTTAAACAAACGTCCAAGGTATGTGCGAGCCCGCCCGAAAAAGCCACTGTCCCTTTTCGAATCAGATAATCCATCGAGTAGCTCAGGTGCTTCTGATGATACATTTGACCGTCCTATGAGAAATTCTAGACCCACATCTGCTGCCTTATCAGAAACATCATCATCGCAGAGACCACTGGCGCCCTTCCAATCAGATATTCCTTCAAACAGCTCAGGTGCTTCTGTGGTGTCCATTAGTGTTGGCGAAAACAAAAAACAGTACGCCATGACTGCCCATATGGATGTTCCACATTCTCGCAGCGATGATGATCCTGAAGTCCTGATCGTGGACAAAAGTCCTGCAAGAACAGGTGATTCTCTATTTCGAAGACAGTGGCCAACTATTCCCAAAGTTAACAACATCGAATGTTGGGCAGCCAAAGACATCATCAATGTACTTTGTAACGTGGAACAAGACAAAGTATGTTCCACTGTCCAACAGCAATGTGGAGAATCGAAATCATTTATCGTTGACCTTGACAGCCTTCTAGACTCCAAAGACATCACGGGTGCTGACAATGGAGCGTTTTTTCGGCCGGCTACCCGTAAAACCAAGGTAGGCCTACACACAGAGGATGGAAATGTGTATGTAGTACGAAGACGCTTCTATTCTCACAAAGGAACAACAAATTTCAAAAGTGACGTGTATGAAATTTTGGACGAAAATGGTAATATACATCGCTACGCAATGCTTCAATATCGCTTTCTAGATGGAGTCGAAAAATCTATTGTCTACACCTCACATGGTAATTGCAAAAAGGGTGGGGCATTCATGCCAAAGAGAAGGAGTGTGACAACTCAAATGAAGAAACTTTCTGAAACATTGCCACCAGCAAAGGTGGTGTCCACTCTTCTGGTTGAGCAAGGCGGGGCTGAGAAAGTGACCAATATCTCAAGCACACCACGTGGTGGGCAACAAGCTAGGAATGTCAAGAGGAGGGTTGCGGATCCTCACAGATCAAAAAGTGGTCCGGCAAAATCATCTGACTTTGGCGCCATGCTTAAATTGAGCACGCAAGGGGATTTTGTCAGATCATTTGAAATTTCTAAAGGAGGCCATCCGCGTGCTTTCTGTTCCACTCAGCAGCAGCTCCACGACGTGGAGAAGTACTGCACAGGTGAAAATGGTGCCCTTTTACAGATTGATCCAACATTCAGTATAGGGTCATTCTATTTAACATTAACATACCACAATTCGACACCCAAAATTCGAGAATGCTGACAATGACAAGGAAGTACTCATGCCTGGCCCATATATGATGCATGCGTCAAGAACAGAAGAGGACTATGAGTATCTTGCTCGACACATGTCAAATGCACTTAAGAACAAGACGATCCGTTCGTGCGGAACCGATGGTGAAAAGGCAATAATGAATGGCTTTCGCAAGTGCCAATCATTCCGTGAATCCACATGGCTCATCTGCATGATACATGCTCGTGAAAACTGCCAGAGAAAAATGACAGAAATAGGGATCGGTAACAAAACAATGCAGAAAATCTCGAGACATATATATGGGATTGAGAAAGACACAACAGATGGTCGAAAACGGCGCTTAGGCCTAGTGGATGCAGAATCCGAACAGGTTTTTGATGACAAGCTAAACATGCGTATGGGCCAGTGGGACACACTTGAGCAACACGATACATCTAAGGACCCAGTGTTCAGCCAGTGGTTTCTTAAATACAAAGCTGAAGAGTGCAAGACCACTATGTTAGCACCAACCAGGCGTGTGGCTGGACTTGGAGAGATTCCTAGACAGTTCACTACAAATGATATGGAATGTGCCAACCTGAAAGTCAAGCTATGAGTATCTTGCTCGACACATGTCAAATGCACTTAAGAACAAGACGATCCGTTCGTGCGGAACCGATGGTGAAAAGGCAATAATGAATGGCTTTCGCAAGTGCCAATCATTCCGTGAATCCACATGGCTCATCTGCATGATACATGCTCGTGAAAACTGCCAGAGAAAAATGACAGAAATAGGGATCGGTAACAAAACAATGCAGAAAATCTCGAGACATATATATGGGATTGAGAAAGACACAACAGATGGTCGAAAACGGCGCTTAGGCCTAGTGGATGCAGAATCCGAACAGGTTTTTGATGACAAGCTAAACATGCGTATGGGCCAGTGGGACACACTTGAGCAACACGATACATCTAAGGACCCAGTGTTCAGCCAGTGGTTTCTTAAATACAAAGCTGAAGAGTGCAAGACCACTATGTTAGCACCAACCAGGCGTGTGGCTGGACTTGGAGAGATTCCTCGACAGTTCACTACAAATGATATGGAATGTGCCAACCTGAAAGTCAAGCGTCAGATGGACTGGGCGAAAAAGAGCTGGGATCAGGCAGCAAACCATCTGCAGAAGCTTGTCTTGACTCACTATGAGGAGTTAATTAGGGCTATATACAAAAAGGGGAAGTTCAAATTGGCATGAACATGAACTAGAGCCTTATGAATGGCCAACAATGGACATGGATGCTAGGAGAAAGCACTTACAGAAAGCAGGTCTTAAGCTAGTCCCCATAGTCGGGTCTCTGTCGATCCTCCCAGAAGAGAGCGGAATTACTGGATACCCCCTTAGTCTCCTAAATGATGTCTGGGCCAGCAACACAAGACGCTGTTGATTTAATGTTGGTCCAGAGGCGGAGACGATGGGCCAACATTAATCCAAATTGGTTCAGTGTCTCGTGTTTGCTGGGTAGCGGTAGGGCTTATATGGGCCCTTCGTGTTGATAGCGGCGTGTACTGAGGCTAAAAATATGCTACAGGCCTACTGTAGATCTGGTAATATTCGCAAGGCTTTATTTTTTCGCAAATTTCTGAAAATTTTAATAATGAGTGCTATACTTATCATCGAAATCAAAAATTTGAAAATTCTAGACTTTGTAAAAAGTCCCCAAATCACAAATTCGCGAAAATCTAAACACGCGAAAATTACCAGATCTACAGTATATGTGGTGAATTTGCCGTCTGCCGAATACACGCGTCTGCCGAATAACACACGTCTGCCTAATACATACATGTCGCGCCTGCCGTCTGCCGTCTGCGTCTGCGTCTGCCGAGTACACAAAGCCAGAAAAGACACAGTATATATATATGATAGTATAAAAAATATTGTGGCAAAATTTTAAACATAAAACACTGCAAAAGGGTGGATCCGAACCACTAACATGTAGATCTATGTTAGTTTAAGAATCCCGACAAAAACGACAAAAACTTTACAGCCTGCATATGCTGTTATCATCATTTAGGACATAATAGGCCTATTTCCTTTTGTTGGGATTCAAAGATAAATGAGCGAATCATGCAGCCTTGCGTAGACGCCAAGCTAAACATTGAGACAACCCAGGTTCAACGTCTGCTATTTCTGAAAACACATCGGTTACCATGGCGATGCAGCATTGCTGTCATCACAGTGTCATCGCTTAGACATAAATTAGGGTGCATTGGGTGCATGTGCCAGGGACTATAGCTGTGTTGACACTGGGATTATATTGCAGTACACCCCAACAAACATGAGACATCTACCCAAAGTTGACTGACCAATTGATCCAACAATGGATCAATGTTCACTGAGAATCCTATCCTTTTACGTAGTGCTGGTTTAATGTTGGTCCATCGCATACGACGCTGATTATAAAAAAAATATTCGCCCCCTATCGACAGGGGCGTGCACAGGGGGGGGGGGGGTCAGAGGGGTTCTGACCCCCCCTTGAACTGAAATTTGAACCCCCATTTTTTTCAAAATTTAACCTCTTCACCCCCCCCCCCTTTGACGGAGAGCTGCGCACGCCCCTGATCGATTAATATAATTATTCATATTAGATAGATAGGCTAATCAATAAATGTAGTCCAGTAGAAATTGACATGGACCCGGGAATTTTCACAGCAGCCTTTTTTTTGTTTTATACCTAAATACACCTGCAGCAACAAAAAAGCCCCCCAAATGACGAGTGTAGACCATGTGACCAGATGAGAAAAAATCAGTATGATTGAATAAAGTTCAAGGTCGACAGAGCTCAAGATGTGGAATTATTATGACCCGTGCCCAAAATTAATTAAGCGCCTCTTTTTAAAACGTCTCCAATTTTTAAAAGAATAAAAAATCACTTATATTGGTGTTTTCTTCCAGTGAAGTAGGCCTATATCATATAAATGGTTTTTTTAGAAACATTAGGGGTGATCAAATGTTATATTTGTACCATTAGAGCCAAATTCAATATCAGTAACGTAATATTAGTAAACATGCCACAAAATCCGGGAACCAAAATTATTTCATTTTTTCTGGATTGTTGGAATTTTTCACATACCCGGTAGGCCTATAATGATGACCAACAGCATCATTTAAACACTCAAAAGATAGTGCAGACCCTGTGATAAGGTGGAAAAAAATAGATTGGATAAAGTTCAAGGTCACAAGAGGTCAAGATGTGGCATAACATGATCCCTGATCAATCCCTGATCAAATGTCAGCACCCCTGAGCATTAAAACAGCGCCAATTTTCAGGGGACTTACAATTTACTCATTATGTGTTTCATTCTATTAAAGTTCGTCTTATAATTTTTTGTTAAGAAACAATAGGGATGATCATATGTTTTATTTGTATTATCAGAGTCTTATTCAATATTAGTATTATTAGTAAACTGAACATAATTTCTAGATGACCGTTATATTTTCACATTTTCACGAATTTGGAATATTTGATATTTAAAGATAATATTATATAACCCTAGAAACAGTAACATGGTACCACATTGATCGACGTAGGCCTACTTGCGAATAGAGAATAGATACAGTATTAATGAGATGGAACGAATCTAAGTAGGGCATACAACAGTCAACACTGAGTTGTTGAGTTCATAATATCATGATTATTTTACAGGCAACATATGACACATCTCCTTTCATCACAAGTAGTAAACGAAAGAGACTGATCTAATTGATTTAACTCATAGCAGTCTAGGTCCGAGCTCAGCTCGGACCTGGCATTTATGACGCTGCAGTCTAGGTCCGAGCCCAGCTCGGACCTGGCAATAATGCTTAGCCATTCACCAAATGACATCACTCGCGCAACTATGAACCAAGTATGGGGAACCTGAAAAATAAAGAGTTGACATGTCTGCATCACAACTGTTTCCGAAATAAAAATCGAACTCCAGGCTCAGATGAATACGAGGCTTTTGGTATTCCCCAGATGAGTTGGGAATGGCAAATTTGGTGCATCTCAAAATTTGAAATCCAGTATGCATCTCAGGTAATTTAGAGAGATTTCTAAATCTCATGGTAATAACTTATTCACCCTATTATTTTGTTTATAAAGACCTATTGAATACTTCTTCCAGCCATTTGTGATGTTTTTTAATATATTTCATGTGAATTGATATAATGTTGTACTCCTGAATCCCCGTGAATCTCAAAAATACAATTTTTAAACAAAATTTCCAAAAATTTGACCACCTAATTAGCATATTCAAAATGGCTGTCGGTTGGCATGGCAACATCACATTGGCCGTTTAAATGAAGTATATTCTGGATATACATTGTATGTGTGTTCGTATGGTGTATGGGAGATACATATGCTATAATTCTAAATTTCTATTAAAAGTAGGAGAATATGTCTCAAAATTGCAAAAATGACCAGACCACACAGGCGTCCAATGTCAAAACGGCCAGACTGCTATGAGTTAAATGTTATTTAATGTAGGCCTACACTATGGAATATTGTGACTGAACTGTTTGAACACGTCCGTTTGTAACCAGTACGTGAATTAATGGCCCTCCACGAAAGCATGGTGTATTCATTGTTTCCTTAATCCTTTCCATGCGGCTCCCGAATCCCAGCCGGGATCCGAATAGGCCTACACTCCTTATTTGCGGGTCCCAGACCCCAGCCGGGATTATGTATGGGATTAGTTACAGGTTAAGCCTATGACTGGTAATCACAGTACTGACAAGGCCATGTGTGTGAATTGCCACCAAACTGTGCTGGGGAACATTCAGATGTCATTTTGTAACCCATGTATATAGAATGGACCCCTGCTTTACTATGGGGGGAGGGGGTATTAACCCCTTATTAACCTCTTAAACGCTGTGATCCCGTCACCATCCTTTAATACTTGGGGATGGGGTACTTGTAATGCCTAATTAGCATTCAGATGTCATTTTGTAACCCATGTATATAGAATATGTACCCCTGCTTTACTATGGGGGGTGGGGGGGTATTAACCTCTTATGCACCCAGTAAACGCTGTAATCCCGTCACCACCCTTTAAAAACATGATCCATATGTCTAGTCGCAAATAATAACATGATCTGGGATTGTTATTTAACTAAACAGCCCCTCAAGGTCATGCCAAGGTTACGTCAATACACCAAGCGTTTTAATATGTTTTATCGATTCAATTTGGGAAGATAATTAAATAAAATCTTTGTTCTTTTCGGCAAGCATGATGTGGTGGATAAGGGGTGGCCAAGCTCTACCTTCTAAGTCCTAATGTCAATTATTCTTCTGTCTGAGTTTGAGTCTGTCTTTGTATTTCATTTTCTGATACATGTGTTTACCAGTCGAATTACCAAAACAATTATATCACAATAAAATATTACAGACCTAATATAAAATTATTCATTCAATCATGATATTCCTATCAATCAGTTAAATTTGATAAAGCACTTAATTATGTCAATGAACTCTAATAACATGACAGGGGATACAATGTGTTAATAAAGAGTGAAGAGGTGTGATGTAACAGAGAGCGGGGGTATGGTTACGATAACTAGCTTTGGCATACTGGTCAATACAACACCACCAATTTTAGAAATAAAACAACATGTAACTTGTTATTATTTGACAACACGCATAATCTATTTCAATGATTCACTGATGATTTTTTTTATTTTTCATTCAATGTTAGTTCAGCTTTAATTTCGCGCGATACTTTATTGATTTATTTGTTTACGCTACAACAAATATATAAAGATTATACAAAATATCCAATGTAATGACCAAAATTTAACACGAAGTCCTGTTAGAATACATGTCAAAATAAATAGTTCAGTTGATTCTGATTGATTTACTACTTATATAAAAATGATTTCATATATAAAATGTGTTGTTTATTATTCTAACAATAAAATAATTTGTGCTAAAATCCGATAATTTTATAGCATACTAAGTCCGGAATTAGGAAGGAATTTGAAATTAGGAATTGGAATGTGAATTGGAATTATAAAAAATGAAAATAAAGTAATTGGAATTAGCCTCGGAATTTAAAAAAAGGGATTGGATCAGGCATTGGAATTAAAAAAAATGGAATTGAACCCAGGTCTGTTCAATGGCAAATATTGAGCAAAATAACATTTATCGTACAAAAAACAGACACATAAAATGGGGAAAATTTGTTTATTAAAAATAAACATCAAATTAAACGACTACAAATAAAAAGGGCTTCACTTCAAATGTTGTTATTGTAAACGTGGTTGTAACAGAGTGAAGCCCTAAGACCAAAATAGGTATAAATTTACTTGACAGTCAGTTAACAGGATTAACCAGTGAATATTTATACATGTCTCTAATTGATCTAATCTACTATGAATATTTATACATGTCTCAAATTGATCAAATCTACTAGGACTATTTATACATGTCTCTGATTGATCTAATCTACTATGAATATTTATACATGTCTCTGATTGATCTAATCTACTATTTAAATGTGAACTTTGACTCTTGTATCATTACAAACAAATTAGATAATATCAACCAAACTACCAATAACAATCTAGTAATTGTTCACACAAAACCAAACCTATCAATAACAATCTACTAATTGTTCACATTATTATATTAATGAACATTGACTCTTGTATCATTACATACAAATTACATAATATTGACAAAATCTATCAATAACATTATTAAACAAGATTATCTGTTGTTGAGGAGGGTATGAAAACGGTCAGAAAAAAAATGAACAAAAAACTTGCAGCGGATGGAAGCGGGAGGAGGTGGGATTTTCTTGATAGACATAGAATCTGCTATATAAATTTATATTTCTTTCGGATTAATTTTTGGCTTGAACCACCCTCAAGATTTCATTGCTAAAAGAGACTGTTACAAACAAATCGAGATCCGAACAAACCACGAATTACATAGCTTGGGATTCGCCTAAGATTAATAATCTATTTTGTGTCCGATAAAAAGAGCTTTCATTTTACGAAAACTCTGTATTTTGTGCGATAGCAAGAAAATACTTTTGACCCCTCAAAACGAAAAAGTGTTTTTAGTTTTTCATAATTTGTTTTGAAAAAAACCTTCGAACATGAAGTCAGGGTACTGATACAGTTCTTCAACAGAAGGCAGCACAGAACGAAAACACATTTACTGTCAGAATTATGGGCACTGTTCTGACTAACTAGCTAACTAACTAACCTGTGCGAACTAGCCCCGGTCTCCCCTACACACACTTGTAACTCGACTGTCCCTCTATTGTGATTAGCAACACATTTATGTCGTAATCTGGGGGGTAGTCCAGGGTAAATTACCAACGTCGCGCTAACGTCTAAGACGTTGACAAAACGTTGAGATCGTGACGCGCACCGACACTTTCATCACTTTCATCGTCTACTATATGTCGAACATTATCCTCTAATTATGCGTCAGGAATATACTGATATCGTTTTCTTCTGAAAGTGTTTATATCGCAGGTATGATGTTAATGTTCATGACTTATTTCTTTGGATATAGAGCAGTGGATGTTTCATTCGTAATTGTTATCTAATGATCTTGATTTATCATTGACCGCTCTTATGGTACCGCTCTTATGCTGCACGGACTGCTTCAAACGTAGCTTTCTTAACCCTCTCACTCCTCTCACCACCTTTTAGTACTAGCTGCACAATTGACAGTGACAGACAGTGGGCCTAGGTGCTGGGATAATGACGTTAATAATACTGACGCAACGCCTGTACTGGTGGTGGAAAGGTTAATAAAATAGTTCCCATATATTGAGTGTCTTTACGTCGTTACATTAACAATTTACATGTAGGCCTATTTTATCAAATTATTATCAATAGTGCATCTCGTATATCACTGACTTGAATTGTCGTCTGTATTACGTCTTGCAATGGTAAAAAACTAATGCAAAATAGTATTAATGTTTCGTATTTGAATCATATTTTTTATTTTATTTTAAACACAATGTATATAGAGGCCTGATCGACGTATATGAAAAATGAAATGACAATTTTTTTTATTTTACCTTTAAGCTCCGTCGTCGCCTTTAGGGCCTACTTATACCATGGCCTATTATAAAATTAAATTCATTGAATATTGAATACAAAATTGTTTAATTCCGCCCAATAAGGAGGCTTCGGAATTGTTTAAAGGTATTATAGAAATAAAAAAATCTATATTTTCATTTACATTGAGGTGTGAATTGCGGCAAGATGAATAAAATTGAGAAGAAATTAAGTGAAACGAACTTTAAAGTGAAGACAATATATTTAATAAACACAACAATATAGCCTACATTTAATTAAGTTGAATGATAATAATTTACATGTCGTCGACTTTCATTTAGGCCTACTATTAATATAGCAGTGCACGCTGAGCTGCAATAGCAAGTTTATGCTTACAAACTAATCTTCACCAAAACTAATAAGGGGAAATACTATCACGATGCATTGATAAGTCAGTTGTTGAGAAGTACGCTAATTGGAGCTAAATTGACATCTTTTTCCAAAAAGATATAGAATACCGATGCAACATAAATTCAAATGTTCAATTAATATCTTATAAAATTGTGCAAGGAACACAATAAGTTTATATACTAAAATACATTTACAGCTTTATAGTAGCTTAGCAAACACATGCAGTTTTGATGCAGGCCTCAGAAATTGACACTGATGTAATGATTTATAGGCTAATTTCTTACTTTTATATAATATCATACGATTCATATTGTGATATAATATGTTCCATTACGTTTAGGCTATTCTATGTCACTGAGATAGTATGTGTCTGTTTAATAGTTTGTTAACTAGCCTGGTAGATGATAAACCTTTATAGGCCTACTGTTGTAAGATCATTGTGTCTTTGATATTCGTGTGGGAACGCTGCACGTTGGTGATACGCTGTAACACCCTGTGTTGTGCACCTGACGTTAAGCTACGTTAGTCGGGACAGTCAGAGTCGGTCGTCACAACGTCTGACGTGGGCAATTAACGTCACACGTTAGACTTAAAGTGGTGCACTAGGCCCCAGGACAGTTTATTCAGGACACATAGGCCTGCGGGTCATAGTGAGCACGAGTAACTGACAAATGTAGGTCGATGTTGGCTCACCATTTACGTGGTTGGTCCAGCATTGAAACAACATCGGATCAATGCTTTTCTAGGGTATTAGCGAAGGGCTATACGATAAAAAAATATTTATGTTGTCATAAACGTGCAGCTATAGAATGCCCCCGAACCTCCTACTTAATTCTACACTCCTACACTCCTATAAAAATATTGAATCCGCCCCTACCATTTATATAAAATTATTTTATAGGGCTAGCCTATGTATAATATGTATAATAATTAGATACAATTCTTATTGTAATGTTAGGCCTGCCTTATAACAGGTATTGGATTTGATGAATTACATGGTGTGTGGACAAAGCTGGGATCCTTTATTTTCTGACCGAAAGTCAAACAGTCTCTCTCGTTCACTTGGTGGCGCCTAAGCTAAACAAAAGGACAGCTCCAGCTTACAATATCAGCACCAGATGTCGCTAGCATGCCGAACAGAAAACAGCACGACGAACGAAATACGGCACCAAGCAAATAATTCTAAGCATAGACAAACTGAGAATTAGCAGGGACAAAAAAAAGTTTGCACCAACAAATGAAAACTGCACAAAGAAAACGTAAATTAGACAGGGACAAAAAAATATACGCAACAACAAATGGAATATAACACAATCAGGAAAAAAGTATGCACCAACAAATGAAAATGTGCCCAACAAAATTAATGTAGCAGGAAAAGTCCACTTTGGCGTTCCATACACATATACATATATACAGACACACACATACGCACATGTATACACTTGACTCGTTTAATAGATATGACAAGTTAAAATAATAATAATAATAATCACATTACATATCTGTGCTTGGCCAAGAGACCCACACTAATTAAGGCAGCACTGCCGCTGTCCTATGAGCCACCTTTACCATTTTGTGATAATATAGTTTTGATGGATATTCAGATATATGCAGATTAGCAGTCAATAATAATTATTAAAATAACGTTTGTAAATATGAGCAGTCAATGAGGCAATTGCAAATACCGTCCTTGGTCTCAGTAAATATTATTACGACATAGGCTGTTTGTTATGTTGCTCAAAGGATCATGTAGCGATAGCAAACGTGTCTTTATTAATTCTGGTAGAATCCATTGATAGAGTATGTACGTATTTTATTCAATATACTCAGAGGGGTATTATTAAAATGTATTACCACTTTGTGTTGGAGACATCTTATAGCAAATTGATGACTTTGCCGATAAGTAAAGAGTTTATTTTGCCGTCTTGTGTTATAACAATGGATGTTGCTTATTGGAGAATACCAGCCACCATGATTGAAATACCGGAAGATTAACATTTATCAATTTATAGCAGAATTGAAGTGTTTGACATTTAAAAATATATCATTTATCTTTAGTAATTTAAGTGTTTTGAATATTGGTTCAGTATGTGCATTGTAGCTAGCTACTTGCTTGAAGTAATTGACCTGACAGTTTTTTTCTAATTTTTCAATATACTATCTGAATTAAATCCCCAAGTAAAAATCCCATAGTTCGAATGTGGTATTATTAGAGTGTTGTAGATAGTGAGTAGTACACTCTGTTGTATATATTTTTTGAATCTATTTATGACGCCTACGTTTGCAATTAAATTTATGTGTTATTTTCATGTTAAAGGTAGCCCAGCGGCCACATTGATATCTATTTGACGTTGATAAATAGTCAAGATATTATTGATGTCAATTTGATGTCAAAGATACGCCAACATTTCAGCAAAATTTTGTAAAATATTATTTAAACTTGTTTGCACTATAATTATTCTCAATGCTAATGGGATGAATATATTGGGCAGCATGGTGTGGGGAAACTCCAGCAAGCCCAAATCCTGTTCTTCTAAGCCCTGCCTGGTCAGCAGGAGTTAATACAATAAAAGTCGATAAAAGTTATATAGAAATTATAACAATATAACATGCATAATCAGATTGTCCTAGTGAAAGTACAGTGTGGGGTGTTAGTGGACGTCGATGAGCGCGGCAATGATCAAACTCTCTGAGTTTATATAGCCTAGTTCCGATCCTCTTACGACCGTGTGAACCAGCTGCACAAACCAGCTGCACGAACCAGGCAGGAGTGTGGATTCGTCGTCCAACACGTGTTTGTGTAAATGGCTTATTCGCCGTTACTTTACCGTTTTGATCGGTATTACTGCTGCTTTGAACCTCGGCATGTATTTTTGAAGGAATTCGAGCGGCGCGTCTGTTCGCAAGTGTGAAGGTATGCGGGAATATGTTCATAAACCTTCCATCTTCCCATTAGCGCGAGAAAAATTGGTGCCTTATAAAGTGCCGTCAGCTTAGGCGAGTGTTCCGCAGGCATGTGGGATCGTTGGGCGATCGCTGGAACCGCTTCCTTTGTCTGTGTCGCAGACCGTGCATTCAAATTCTGTTCCCTTGAAACTCCGGTCCTGGAGGGCTTCAACGTAGTAGTGCTGCGTGCTCTTGCTACAGCCATCCGAGGTTCACGAGTTTTCGCTGTAGGCTTTAAAGCCGTAGGTTTTGACTTCGGTGTCACTCTATATAATGCTGCTGAGTGCTATCGTTTTCAGGCTTGCGCTTGATATGCGCCGGTTTGACTCGGTCTGCAGTCACCGTCTCAACCTTGCCTTTTATCATAACTTTGAACACTCGGCTGCTCCTTGCTACGACCTTATACGGTCTGTCGTAAGGGGCAGTCAGTGGTGGTGCTATCGCGATGCGTCGCAAAAATACATGTGAACATGTTTCAAGCTCCTTATATTGGAACATGTCTTTTTGATTTGTGTCACGTGGGGCTTAGCCGGAGACGCGACATGGCTACGCGCAAATTATCTGAATAAATATCGAAGTCAATGTTAGCGTCAACTATGTAATTCTCAGTAATGTCACCGGGGAATCGGAGAGTCATTCCGTAAATAATCTAGGCGGCAGATCTGCCTAATGTTTCCTTGCCGGCCAATCGGATGCCAAGTAAGACTGCAGGTAGCGTAGTTGTCCACAGGTTCAGTGATTCGTGCGCCATTACATCGGAATATAGTAATGGCCCGACTAGATCGACGTGTACATGATTGAACCTCTCTGTCGGTTCATCGACCTTTCCGAAAACTGGTTTATTATGACGTGAAACTTTAGCTGTTTGACAACCTGTGCATGATCTGCACCAATTCGCGATATCGATATTCATTTCGTGCCACACAAAACGTGAATTTAAAAGCGGTTTCGTGGCTCTGTGAGATGGCTGTCCTAAACCGTGAAGCGGTGTAAAAACCTTTCTTCGAAATTTCTTAGTTATGTACGGTCTTGCATGTCCAGTCGATACATCGCACCATACCAATACATCGTCGAAAGTTTTAAGTAATCGAAAATTCAGAGTAGAGGATGTTGAATGTCTCAAACGTATAAATTCGTTGTCTAGAGCATGATCCGCGCTCAAGTCTTTATAGCTGATTGCAGACACGCAGTCAATAGCTGACACAGATGGTCGCGACAATGCGTTGGCTACAAAATTCGTTTCTCCTTTCACGTATCTAATATCGGTCGTGAACTCTGCGATATAGGGCAGATGCCTAGTTTGGCGAAGTGACGAGCATTTTGTCGTTGAGTTCATAACATTAGTCAAAGGCTTTTTGATAAGTGTTGACAAAAAATTCACGTCCTTCTAGGCGAAATCACTAGCGTCACACGTGATATTCAATGGTGCCGACGGGTTCGGATGAACTAATAAAGTCGTGCTCGCCAGTATTTGCTTTGATTCGATAAATGCTAAATTAGCACTCTCGGTCCAATTTAGTTCGAAATTAGATTTTGGCAATAACCTGGTCTGGCCTTTATTAGCCTTGTTCAATAAATTATGTAAAGGTGTCATTTTCTACGCGCAGTGAGGAAAAAAGCAATAATAATAATTAACCATGCCCGAGTATCTGCGCAACGCTCTCTGCTTCTCTGGTTTAATGAAATTGACTATCATGTCCACGGCCATGGGTGAGGGGGAGATTCCCTCAGAGCAAACGTAATGCCCCAAAAAACTGAATTCGGTCGTTCCAAATTGACACTTCTCCAGACCTATAATAATTCCGTATTTGGCAAGCCTTTTAAATAAATTTTTCAAATGTTTCTTGTGGGTCTTACAATCAGGGCTTGTCACTAGCAAGTCGTCTAAATATACGAAAACGAAATCGATTCCGCGTGTAACATGGTATATAAAGCACTGGAAAGTTTGACCGGAATTTTGTAAACCAAACGGCGTCTGGGTAAAATTGAAAAGTCTGAAAGGCGTTGTAACTGCGGTTTTATGTACGTCAGATGGTTCGACAGAAATCTGGTTATACGCTCGCACTAGATATATCTTTGAAAAAATCTTTGACCCAGCCAAACGCTGTGTAATATGAGGAATTGGGTACCAATGGGGCACGGTCTGAGCATTTAAACTCTATAATTTCCACATGGCCTCCAGTCGCCGTTCTTTTCAGGAACCATGTGAAGCTCTGATGACCATTTGCTGTCGCTAGGCTCGAAAAAGCTTAATTTAATCATTTCATCGAACTCGCGTTTCGCGGTAACTAATTTATCCGAAGCAAGCCTTCGAGGTCGCGCAAAAACGGGGTGTCCTTTGGTCACTATTTTGTGTGTAATGCCGTGTTTTACGGTCTCGCCCTTTGCTGTGGGACGGGTCAGTTCCGGGAACTGATTAAGTAGTTCTGTGTACTCGTTACAAATGCTGTCAATGTGGTTGAGTGACAACGGCTTAATCGATGATAAGGTGGCCTGTATACCCAGTCCAGTTCTCATGTCTCTCAAGGATCTACCTTGTAAATCGACAAGTAGATTATAATGGATTAAAAAATCAGCTCCTAGTATAGGTTGCTTAATGTCTGCGACAATAAATATCCACGAGTACTCTCTTTTTAGTCCAACACAAACTATTCGTTTACATGTACCGTAGGTTGTAATCATCGTGTTGTTAGCTGCAACTAAAGGTAGACTATCAGTGCCCGCGGTCCCTTTAGCACAAGACCGATGTAAAACACTGAGAGCTGTCCCAGTATCAATCAAGTAACGTTAGATACATTTATTTCGCATGTCTGTGACGTATAATAGCCTAGAGGGAGATAACTTAGGCTCGCCAGACGCAAAAGTCGCCACCTTGCGCTGGTTTAAAGCAAACGCATAGGGGCCTCTTCACATAAGCGCCTTATCACCGAATCTTTGGTGACAATAGCACACCTGTGCATCGTCTGTAGCCAATGGCTGTGCGACTTAATTTTGTTGTAAATTCGGCGGCGGAGCGGTCGGACGAGGGACTGGTTGGTTTGTAGGTAAAACATTCTGCCCATTGTTATTATTTTTAGCAATGCGGGGAATAAAAGGTTTTGCATTTTCGTTTGGTAACACTGTTTGTTTACTTGTCGTTCTACTTGCTCTATGATCATTTTGCTGCTTGCTGTGGAACTGTTTTTTCTGTGCGCGTGCAGTTTCTAGCCGTTTGAGGCGCCTAGAAATGTCTTCCATTATTCCGATTAACCTCTTGCTGTAATTCAACTGTAGCTCTATGGTTGGCCATCACCCTCATAAGTAAATAGACCTTCTGAGGATAATTAAAAACCTTCCGCAGGTATTTAAAAACCTTCCGCGAACAATTAAAAACCTTCCGCAGAGAATTATAACCTTCCGCGGATAATTAAAAACCTCCCGCGGAGAATTATAACCTTCCGCGGATAATTAAAAACCTTCAGCGAACAATTAAAAACCTTCCGCAGACAATTAAAAACCTTTCGCGGTGAATTAAAAACCTTCCGCGGAGAATAAAACAATAATTCTCTGTGAAAGGTTCTAATTATCTGCGGAATGGTTTTTAATTATCCGCGTAAGGTTTTTAATTATCCGGGGAAGGTTTTGAATTGTCCGCGGAAGGTTTTTAATTATCTGCGGAAGGTTTTTAATTATCTGCGGAAGGTTTTTAATTATCTGCGGAAGGTTTTTAATTATCCACGGGAGGTTATAATTCTCCGCGGAAGGTTTTTAATTATCCGCGGAAGGTTTTTAATTATCCTCGGAAGGTTTATTCACTTATGAGAGTGATGGCCAACCATATATCTCGGCATCTCCCACGCTACTGTCCTTTGCGTCATTCTCTAAGGCCAAAGCTCTGTCGGCCATTACAGCTCATCTTCATCTATCCAGTTGTCTGCCACCGACAGACTCCTGTGGTTGCTGGATAAGATCGAATAGACGCTGGCATCTGTCGAATAAAGGCCTGGCGTATGACGGCCTTGCCGACAACTGCCGACGTTCCAAAACCGGCCGTTTTCTGAAGGCGTCTGAGGAAACGGGATGGAATGTCTGATCCTAATTTCTCGTCTGAGATGACTTTGTTTACACGCTCTGGTGTCGTCAACGCTCAATCAGAAGTGCTTTTAAGCTGCTATATTTGTGGCTGAGGAAAGGCTGTAATAAGCCATCTCAAACGTCTGATGCGACCTCGTCTGACAGTGCAGCACAGGTTAGCCGATAACGTTTGTCGTCGTCTGTGATGTCATGAAGATAGAATTGAGTTTCTATCTGATTGAACCACAGTTCGACATCGTTTGGATAGAAAGTCGCTATCTTGAACTTAGGTAAGTTTCTCAATCGTCGGGATGAATGCGGTGAATTCTTGACAACGCGCTCTTTGATAGTTCGCTCCTTCTTCTATTTTGTCTAGCGACTCGTAAAAAATCAGATTTCACCCTTTTATATTCCTTTTATATATACTTATTACTCGCTTTTTTGGTTAGACGTAAAATTAGCTCGCTTTTCTTCAGGCTCGGGAAAATTGACCATATCTCACATTATTGCCCACTGAGTAGTCAAATTTTAAGCTATATCAATATATTTGATATCAATAGAAAGCTACTGGCACAGGCCTTCACATGGAGGTAAAATATTTTGTGACTAATCATTGACAAATGCACAAGAAAGCTTTAAGTTGGTATTTTAACACGTAATTTTACCCATTTTTCATACTTTTTCAGTAAATAGACAAAATACTTTTCTCTTAGCTTATTTTTGTATGGTATAAATGTTTAGTTTTAATTCAAACATGTTCTAGAACTATTGTTGACTTAAAATTAACCCATTTGCAATAAAAATAATGAGTTATGTGAACATATAACATGCTTTTTTGGCTGGACGTAAAATGTGCGCGCTTTTCTTTGGGCTCAGGAAAATTTTATGGATCTCACAGTTTTACCCAATGAGTAGTCAAATTTTGAGCTATATCGATATATTTGATAACAATACAAAGCTACTGGTACAGACCTTCACATGGATGTAAAATATTTTGTGTCTGATCATTGACAAATGCACAAGAGAGCTTGAAGTTGGTATTTTACCCCTTAATTTGACCTTTTTTCATACTTTTTCAGTAAATAGTCAAAATACTTTTTTCTCAGCTGATTTTTGTGTATAATAAATATTTAGTTTTGATTCAAACATGTTCTAGAAACTATTTTTCACTCAAAATAAACCCATTTGGAATAAAAATAATGAGTTATGTGAACATATTACATGCTTTTTTGGTTAGACGTAAAATTTGCGCACTTTTCTTTGGGCTCAGGAAAACTGTATGTATCTCACAGTTTTGCCCAATCAGTAGTCAAATTCTGAGCTTTATCAATATATTTGATATCAATAGAAAGCTACTGGCACAGGCCACGGATGTAAGATATGTTGTGTCTAATCTTTCACAAATGCACAAGAGAGCTTGAAATTGGTAATTTAACACTTATGTTAACTATTTTTCATTCTTTTCCAGTACATAGTCAAAATACTTTCCTCTCAACTGATTTTTGTGTATAAAAAATGTTTAGTTTTGATTCAAACTTGTTCTAGAATTATTGTTGACTTAAAGTAAACCTATTTGGAATAAAAAATAATGAGCTATTTGAACATATTACACAATTTTTGGGTTGGATGTAAAATTTGGCACTTTTCTTCCACATTTTTGCCCAATGAATACCGGGTATCCAAAATAAAAAAAATGTACAAATATCTTTGATATCAGTTAAAAGTAACTATCAAGGGCTTTAACGTGGATACATAATATTTCATTTCTGTTAAATACGAAATGTACAAAAATTGACCGCTAACTTTATCCCTCCATTTGAACAATTTCCAACGTTTTTTTAGTCAATAGCAGCAAGACTTCTCGCTCATGTTAACTTTATATGGTATAAATGTTTGTTATTATTTTTACATTCTCTGGGGCCATTTTTCAAAAGTTATCTTGACGACTGAAAAAGTGATCACAGCCATTTTTAAAGTTATCTCAGCCACTACACAAGTTATTTGAGTCACTGAAGAAGTGTTCATAGCAACTTTAAACGTTATCTCAGCCACTACAAAGGTAATCTTGGCCACCGAAGAAGGTAATCATAACCACTTTAAACGTTATCTCAGCCACTACAAAAGTGATCTTGCTACTGAAGAAGTCATCACAGACACTTTAAAGGTTATCTCAGCCATTGCAAAGGTGATCTTGGCCATAAAAAAAACTGCTGTCAGCCAATTTAAAGGTTATCTAAGCCACTACAAAGTGATCTGGGCCACTGAAGAAGTGGTCTCAGCCACTTTAAAAAATATCTAAACGACTACAAAAGTGATCTTGACCTGTGAAGAATTGGTTACAATAAGTTTTTTTTATCTCTGCCACTATAAAAATGATCTTGACCACAGCGACTTTAAAAGTGATCTCAGCCACTACAAAGTGATCTTAGCCACTGAAGAAGTGATCTCAGACAAAGATCACCTTTGCAATGGCTGCGATAACCTTTAAAGTGGCTGTGATGACTTCTTCACTCGCCAAGATCACTTTTGTAGTGCCTGAGATAACTTTTAAAGTGGTTATGATTACTTCTTCAGTGGCCAAGATCACTTTTGTAGTGGCTGAGATAACTTTTAGAGTCGCTGTGATCACTTCTTCAGTAGACAAGATCAGTTTTTTTTTGTGGCCAAGATCACTTTCACTGGCTGATATAAGATTGTTAGTGGTCAAGATCACTTTTGTAGTGGCTGGGATCATTATTTTAGGGACTGACATAAGATTATTAGTGGCCAATATTACCTTCGTATCGACTGAGATCAATTTTAAAGTGAATGTGATCGCTTCTTCAGTAGACAAGATCAGTTTTTTTGTGGCCAAGATCACTTTTACGGGCTGACATAAGATTGTTAGTGGTCAAGATCACTTTTGTAGTGGCTGAGATAACTTTTACAATGACTGAGATCACATCTTCAGTGGCCAAGATCACTATTGTAGTGGCTGAGATCACTTTTAAAGTCGTTATGAGCACTTCGTCAGTGGCCAAGATCATTTTTATAGTGGCAGAGATTACTTTCAAAGTGGTCAAGATCAATTTTGTAGTGACCTAGATCACTTTTTTAGGAACTGACATCAGATTATTAGTGGCCAATATCACTTTTGTAGTGGCTGAGATAACTTTTAATGTGACTGAGATCACTTCTTCAGTGGCCAAGATCGCTTTTGTAGTGGCTGAGATCACTTTTAAAGTCTTTATGAGCACTTCGTCTGTGGCCAAGATCATTTTTATAGTGGCAAAGATAACTTTCAAAGTTATTGTAGCCACTTCTTCAGTGACCCAGATCATTTTGTAGTGGCTTAGATAACCTTTAAACTGGCTGACACCAGTTTGTTTGTGGCCAAGATCACCTTTGCAGTGGCTGAGATAACTTATAAAGTGGCTGTGATCACTTCTTCACTCGCCTAGATAACTTTTGCATTGGCGAGATAACTTTTTAGGTTGCTGTGATCACTTCATCAGTGGCCAATATCGCTTTTGTGGTGGCTGAAATAACTTTTAAAGTCGCTGTATTCACTTCTTCAGTGGCCAAGATAGCTTTTGTAGTGGTTGAGGTAACTTTTAAACTGGTTGTAATCACTTCTTCGGTGGCCTAGATCACTTTTGTAGTGTCTGAGATAACGTTTAAAGTTGCAATGATCACTTCTTCAGTGACTAAGATAACTTTTGTAGTGGCTGAGATAACTTTAAAAATGGCTGTGATCACTTCTTCAGTCGTCAAGATAACTTTAAAAAAATGGCTCCATAGAATGTAAAAGTAATAACAAACATTTATACCATATAAAGTTAACATGAGTGGGAAGTCTTACTGCTATTGACTAAGAAAACGTTGGAAATTGTTCAAATGGAGGGATAAAATACAAAGTTAGCGCTTAATTTTTGTACATTTCGTATTTAGCAGAAATAAAATATTATGTATCCCAGTTAAGGCCTTGATAGTTACTTTTAACTGATATCAAAGATGTTTGTACAATTTTTTTTATTTTGGATACCCGGTATTCATTGGGCAAAAATGTGAAACACTGTCAATTTATCCGGGCTGGAAGAAAAGTGCCAAATTATACATCCAACCCAAAAATTGTGTAATATGTTCAAGCAGTTCATTATTTTTTATTCCAAATAGTTTTTTTTTAAGTCAACAATAATTCTATTCTAGAACATGTTTGAATCAAAACTTAATATTTTTTATACACAAAAATCAGTTGAGAGAAAAGTATTTTGACTATATGTACTGAAAAAGACTGAAAAATAAATAAAATTAAGTGTTAAAGTACCAACTTCAACCTCTCTTGTGCATTTGTGAAAGATTAGACACAACATATTTTACATCTGTGGCCAGTGCCAGTAGCTTTCAATTGATATCAAATATATTGATATAGCTCAAAATTTGACTACTCATTGGGCAAAACTGTGAGATACATACAATTTGCCTGAGCCCAAAAAAAATCGCGCACAATTTACGTCCAGCCAAAAAAAGCATGTAATATGTTCACATAACTCATTCTTTTTATTCCAAATGAGTTAATTTCAAGTCAACAATAGTTCTAGAACATGTTTGAATCAAAACTAAACATTTATACTATACAAAAATAAGCTGAGAGAAAAGTTTTTTGTCTATTTACTGAAAAATATGAAAAATGGGTAAAATTACGTGTTAAAATACCAATTTAAAGCTTTCTTGTGCATTTGTCAATGATCAGACACAAAATATTTTACATTCATGTAAAAGCCTGTGTCATATGTGGGTGATAATAAATAATTTAAATTTTTTTTAAAAGAAATTTAACACATTATTAGCAAACAATCACTTCATACGCAATATTTCAAGTTGCGGTTTTCGATTTTGAGGGTACTAGTTAACCTCACTGGAATATTATTATTTTTGACCTACATGAATATGTTGAAGGTTTATGTTCCACCATCTTTCATCAACTCCTCCGCCGGGACGACGGGATTAAATAATGCTCATTAAATCATACTTCAGGTATTTCTCACATTATTGAAGTCTAGACATTCATATAACACACAGTTTCCAAGCGGAGCGCGGCGATCGGTGCCATGCGGCTAAGCCCCTGAGCTTTCGACGGAACGTCCGCCTGCTTCAGTGGCTACGAGTTAACTGAAAGGCGTGCTTCGCTGCAGGCGCGCTCGCTTCGTGGCATGGCTAGTCAGAACGAGGCTTGGCGGTCCCTGGTCACTCGTCAGTGATCGGGGAAAGCCGAGCAGTCCCGAACGGTGAGACGCTAACCCCACAAACTGATTCAATAATATACCCACCAGTTTAGCCGCCATTGGAACATCATACAGTCCAGCCATGGGGGATAACTCTACATGAGATTATAGGCCTCAGAAGAGATGTTTTACAATGGACCTGGTTCCTGAAAAGTTTTGAAATTTTGGGTTCAGCATTCCTATGTGTGGCTTTGTACACATATGACATATCACACAATTTCTTGTGAGTAGCAGGGTTCATGCGCGATATTACAAATTCTCAAGATGTCTTATTTTGATGTCGCGATTTTTAAAGACTTTTAAATGTCTTGAGAACAGGGTTTATTACAAATGGTGATTTGAAATTGCCATAATTTTTTCAACACTGAAAAATGTGCCTAAAGTGCAGATGATAATCATTATGCCTTTGCACGGCGTCTTAGGAATGTGCAAAGTTTAATTTTTTTCGGGGTTTCGAGAATCCCTCCGAAGCTTACAATATATCAGTGCTCAAAAGATTCGGATGCCTTCTGAAGTTCTGGTGCACAATAGTAGAAGTCAGTGTTACAAAAGTTGCCTTAATGTCAGTCTTAAAAATTATAAGCCCAGACTATTAGAATATTAAATGGTTTTCACCACTATCCTGGAGGTGTCATAATACAGTTCTTGAACTCATATTGCAGCCTGGAACTCTCCACTTATATATTATTTATTATCTATTCTTGATGCTGATAGTAAGATCCCAGTTTATGTTAAACATCAGTTTTTAGTAAAGTGGTTTGTGCATGCAGCATGATCTATTTCAGTTTAGGCCATGTAGGCCTATACATTCCTGATATTTAAATGCAATGTGCTCGCCGATATGATTTCTTGTTTGCAGGTTCAGCTGTCCTGCAGCAGTGATTGCCAGAGAACAGTGTGCTACACTAGCTGTCTTAATTAATAGCTCAATTAGTAAGGGTACTAGAGAAAAGTATGAGTGAGATTTCAAATAAATTGAATTTGATTCAACTTACAATTAAAATCTTACCTTGCCTTTCAATCCGATATATATTACTGTTATATTGATCTTTTTTGCACGAGGACACGATTGATACAAAAATTATGTTTAAACCATTTGGCTTAGTCCTAATCCTTTTTTCAGAAAACTCCTGGGTTTTAACAAGACTGAATTGACTGCTGACACTTCCTTTCCTATTACTGTACCGAATTTCAAAAATAAATCAGTTTCTTTAACACACACGTCTCACAAAATGTTGATTCCACTTTTCCTGTGCTCACATAATTTTGTGTGATTAGTAGCAGTGTGTTACAGTAAGCTTAATGCGCAAAAGTTTAATGCAAAAAAATAAGTTGTGTTAAAAAATCCTCGTTTTTTAATCTTTTGTTCTGGCATTTCAGAGTCTGTATGTTAAGGCCTGAGTAGGCCTATTAGTGCAACAGCAGAGCCGGTCAATTTTTGGGGTACCCAGCCACAAAAAGTAACATTATGTGTTATATACCAAATTAAAGTTTAGCATCTCTGGATTCAGAAAAGTGATGGTGCTAAGGCCGCAGCTTAGAGGGATTTTTGTAATCTGACCTTGAAGTAGGGTACTGTCTATTCCGAACAATGCATTTTTTGCGATATTCTAGCATAAAGAAAACCTAAACGATCTGTCACAACTCCTTATGTAACATATATTTCACATAAAATCACCAAGCTGATGACACACAATTATGTTATTATTTCAGCCTCACTGTTTTATTTTTTAATTAATTTTTTTTGTTCTTAAATTTAGATTATTCTTTGAAAACCACATGGTTTTGAAAAAACGAAATGTGAATGTTTTCCAAGCCGTGCCTTTATTATTAGTGTCCGGCAGTTACCAGTTGCTGGTGTTATATCAAGAAATCGATATATTAGCTAACATAGAATACCTTAAAACGAAAAAATCTATATTTGTATGCCGTTATTACCATATTTCAAGCGACTCAGGGCCGACACGTGTAGTCTAGTGGGATTAAGTATATTTGCTAAGGCTCCCGTGCACCCTCGGAAATATACTTCTATTTGGTGTATCGAGCTTGTAAAAAACCCGGAGTAAATGGTTAGACTTGTTAACCAGCGGCAAGCTGGAAATATGTCCCACGTGTCATTTCTATGCAAATTTGTACCGCCATTATCGAAAAATGGATGTTTAATTATAGCTCAGTCAATATCACAGATAACGATATAATAATGGTGTCTACACCCATATTTTGAGGGTCAAAAAAGACAATAAAACTATTTTTAGAGTGTTCTGATGTGTTCCAGAAAATGTTGTATAAAAATCAGCGCCACCATTACCGGAAAATATATATCTATTTATGGCTTGGTCAATATCCAAGATCACGCAACGAAAATAGTATCTACACCCATGTTTTCAGAGTCAATAAAGACAATAAAACCATCCTCTGATGTGTTGTAGTAAAAATAGTATGCAAATTGGTGCCGTTATTACTGAAAAATTGATTTTTCTTGTAAGGTCGCTCAATACGGCTATAGTTGATAACTGAACAGGTTCTGTGAGTTAGTGACCACAATTAAAATATTATAAGATTGATCTACTATGTTAAAAAAACACTAACTGCGTTTCCAACATATTAGAAAATGATCAGAACCATTTTTGTTAAATTCTGTACAGTTAGACCAGAAGATAATATGGGATAGGCCTATCATAGTTTTGTGGTTTAGCCTCAGACCAGCCTTGAACTGGCCTAAACTACATGCATGATATGGATGGATATATTTTTTTTTAAAAAAAAAGGGTAGATTCAGAGTATAGTCCAGCTTATCACATCTAAAAAAGCCTAGGCTGTAATAAGCTAGTATCTCAATTTAATATTTTTTATGCTCCTCGTTTCACATTGTGGGGAGCCTAGGCTGAAGGCGTGATCACAGCCACTTTGAAGGTTATCTCATCCACTATAAAAGTGTACTTGGCCACCACAGAAGTGACCACAGCCATTTTAAAAGTTGTCTCATCCACTGCAAAACTGATCTTGGCCACTGACGAAGTGATTACAACCACATTAAAAGTTTTCTCAGCCACTACAAAAGTGATCTTTAACACCGAAGAAGTTATCACAGCCACACTAAAAGTTATCTCAGCAGCTACGAAAGTGATCTTGGCCACTAACAATCTGATGTCAACCACTGAAAAAGTGATTTCAGTAACTACAAAAGTGATCTTGACCACTGAAGAATTGATAATAGCCACTTTGATAGTCATCTCATCCACTACAAAAGTGATCTTGGCCACAGAAGAAGTGATTACAACCACTTCAAAAGTTTCCTCAGTCGTTACAAAAGTATTTTTTGACACTAGCAGAAGCGATCTCAGTCACTACAAAAGTGCTCTTGGAATTGATAACAGCTACTTTAAAAAGTATTTAAATCACTACAAATGATCTTGGCCACTGAAGAATTGATAACATCCTCTTTAAAAAGTATCTGAGTCACTACAAAGGTGATCTTGGCCACTAACAAATAGTTGTCAGCCACCGAAAAAAATATTTAGGCCACTGCAAAAGTGAACTAGGCCAATGAAGAAGTGACCACAGCCACATTAAAAAGTAACTAAACTATTACAAAAGTGATCTTGACCACTAAATAATTGAGCACAGCCACTTTAGAAGTTATCTTTGCCACTAACAAACTGATTTCAACCACTGAAAACGTCATTTCAGTCACTACAAAAGTGATCATGACCACTGAAGAATTGATAGTAGTCACTCTCCTTCACCACAAAGGTGATCTTGGCCACTAAATACATTATTTCGACCACTTTAAAAGTTATCTCGGCCACTACAAAAGTGATCTTGAAACGGAAAATGTGATCACAACCACTTTGAAAAATTATCTCATCTACTACAAAAATGATCTTGGGCACTGACAAAGTGATCACAGCCACATTAAAACTCATCTCAGCCACCACAAAGGTGATCAGAGCCCCAAACAAACTGATCTTGTCCACTTAAGAAGTGATCACAGCCACTTTAAAAGTGATCTCAGCCACTACAAAGATGATCTTGGCCACTGAAGAAATGGTTACAACTACTTTAAAAGTTATCTCAGCCAGTACAAAGGTGATCTTGGCCATTAACTAACTGGTGTCAGCCACTAAAAAGTTATCTAAGCCACTATAAAATGATCTTGGCCACTGACGAAGTGATCACAGACACTGCAAAAGTTATCTCAGCCACTACAAAAGTGATCTTGACCACTGAAGAATTGATCACAGCCACTTTAAAAGTGATCTCAGTCACTACAAAAGTGATCTTAATCACTGAAGAAGTGACCACAGCCACTTTAAAAGTTATCTCAGCCCCTACAAAAGTGATGTTGTCCACTGACGACTGAAGAAGTGATTATAACCACTCTTAAAGTGATCTCAGCCACTACAAATGTGATCTTAGTCACTGAAGAAGTGATCACAGCCAATTTAAAAGCTATCTCAACCGCTACAAAAGTGATCTTGGCCACTAACAATCTAATGTCAGTCCCTAAAAAAGTGATTTCAGTCACTACAAAAGTGATCATGAATACAAAAGAAGTCATCACAGTCACTTCAAGAGTTATCACAGCCACTACAAAATTGATCTCGGTCACTGACGATGTCATCACAGCCATTTTAAAAGCTACTTTTGCCGCTACAAATGTTATCTTAGCCACTGGATAAGTGCTCACAGAAACTTTAAAAGTTATCTCAGCCCGTACAAAGATGATTTTCGTCACTGAAGAGGTGATTACAGCCAGTTAACGCAGCCACCACAAAGATGATCTCGGCCACAAACAAACTGATCTTGTCCACCGTAGAAGTGATCACAACCACTTTAAAAATTATCTCAGTCACTACAAAAGTAATTTTGACAACTGAAGAAGTGATTACAACCACTTTAAACGTTATCTCAGCCACTAGAATAGTGATCTTAGCCACGGAAGAAATGGTGACATCCACTAGAAAAGTTATTTCACCGCTACAAAAACTTGGTCACTAAAGAAATCATCACTTCCACCTTAAAAATTATCTCAGCCACCACAAAGTTTGTTTTGGGTACTGAACAAGTGAGCAGAGCCACTTTAAAAGTTATCTCAGCCAATACAAAAGTGATCTTGGCCACCGAAGAAGACAATAGACAATGCTTTAACCAATCAGATATCACAATGTAAATCGCTCTCCTAGTAAACACAAGACAAATGACCGGAGAAGAGTGAGATGATGAGCAGCAACACTAGTAATTTACTCACTGCTATCCCATTTTTATGGAGTAAATTTCATCGAGATGACTCATTGGGGTAGAAAGTTTCTTATTCAGGAACATAATCATGTTTCTGTTTAATTTAGTTTAAATACAAAGCAATTGTATTAGTGTATTAAGTAGTATCTGAATTGACATCTGTACGAAACACTTTATTGTGATATATAATAAAATGTGTTTTATATTTGAAAAGATCTAATTATGACTGTGCATACCGTATCCCCGCGTATAAACGTGCATGCACTTATAAGTAAAAATCGCATGTTTTGAGGATGTTTTGAAATTATTTTATGTTGGAATATAAATGCATGCACTTTTTTTTTGAAAACCAAGTGCACCCCCATTTTCAGTGACTATGATACTTTAAACAACTCTGTCATCAGCTTGTGTCTTCAAAGATTCGGGTTTGTGATAATTCACATTCTAAATTGTCTAATAATGTAAGATTTGTAGTTCATACATTATATATATATTATGATGCATCCCATGTTGAATTATTCCCATTCTAATCCAGTAGATACCCATTTAACAACTTTTTAAATCGATTTTGAAACCACCAATAAAAGAATATAGATCTATTGACAATGCGGAAAAACTGTGACAACTTCGAATTTTCACATGACGAATTAAATGATATATATTGATATTGTTTCTTATGTAATGCATAAAATTAGGCCGCGTAAAATAATAATATGATACAGATATAGTAATGTATTAATTAGGCTATACCATTATTGGTGCAAAATAAAACTGTATATGTTTTAATTTATTTAATATATGCTGCGATAGTTTTGCAAAGATCATTTCATATTTGAATATAAGTGCATGTCGTGTCTTTTAAAATATGTTGTGTGCGAATACAAATACATGCACTAAGTCTTTTTTTTCGAAAACTACGTGCATCTTCGAATATAAGTACATGCACGTTTATTCTAAAGTCAACTATAAAATATTATTGCGAAGAGATTCCGGTAATCTGTATCTTTTTCCATTTCTACCATAACTTATATTAATCTGGACATAAGGGAATCAGATACATATGTAGGCATATACTGTCTCCAATGTCAGGAAATGTGTAACCCATATAAACAAGACGTTGATCTATTGTTGGTTTATTGCTGGGCCATCGTCTGCGACGCTGTGCCAATATTAAACCAGTATTTAATATGTGATTCTTGTTTACAGGATCGATACATTGAATGAAAATATCTGATTAAAGGGACATTGCCCAGCATTGGTTCATTGTTTGCCCACCGTCAACAGCGCTGGCCCAACATTGAACAAATGTTTCGTGTTTACCGGGATACATAATCAAAGGCTGGCTATAAATTATTGGTTATTGAGAACATTCAGTAGACACTGGAGGCAAATACATCTCTTTACTGGCGTATCAGTCATTTTGACATGTCAAATTTTGATCACTTTTATGTCCGACGGTAGTGTACTTCAAGGTCAGATTACAAAAATCCCTCTAAGCTGCGAACTTAGCACCATCACTTTTCTTTCTCCAGAGATAATAAGCTTTAATTTGGTATATAACACATAATGTTACTTTTTGTGGCTGGGTAACTTCTTGAATACTGCAGCTAGAGACCGCCTGCTGCTCCACTATATTGCCTGTGTCGTGAAAGGCTATATCAGGTGGTCTAAATATTTTTCCACTTTGTACTTCACGGTCGTTAAATTAAGGATATACGGATATGTAAATATAGATGTAAATAAACATCCTCTCATGAACAAACTGTTTGTCACTTTTTCAGGAATGTTTATCAATATGAAATGACTGTTCTGTATAGGTTTAATAAATGTAACCATATCTGTTAGCATTTTTCACTTGGATCGTTTGTCTATATGCTTTTGACTAGGCAACTTCGTCAAAGTGATATCATGTTTTTGTTGACTTGTCAATTTATAAAATTACTAACGTTAGTCCATGCGGACAACTTAAATAGTAAAAACTATCCACGCTGTCCCAACATCAAACAAAGAATGGTTGCTAGGCCTACTTCATTCAAATATATATCATAGTGCAAAAAATGAGGCTAATGTGGGAATAGAAATTCACAAATTGTTTTTTATTTATATATTTGCTATGTATTAATATATTATGGGAGACATATTATGTAGCATACAACGTACACCAATTTTCCATCCAATCGTACACTCATCAAAATCGGGCATGTATGCAACATTTATGGGTGTACACTCTTTCGTGGCATTTTTTTATTAATTATTAAAAACGTTGTCGTATTTTCTTTATTATGGTACAAAGAGCGCTTAATATCTATCATTGTTGATAGAGTCTCCAATTTTTGTTTGATTTGAATGTGTTTTACAGGTTATGTTATGTTAGCAGCAATGCTGGCAAGATGTTAATCAAGCTTTTGCAATCACGGTTGTATTTAATAAACATTTACATTGCATTATACATTGTGGGCTGACATTATTTACAAATAAAATGTTTACTTCAATAAATTATGAAATTGTGTCGTCTGCTACCGGAAGTTGCATGCAACAGTGCATACCCACACGCAACGATTACGTATATACACAGTTTAGATGTAGGCAGTGACCACATAGACCTACCGGTTCACCTGACAATAAATTCGTCAAAAATTGCGAGAAAAAAATCAGACTGAGTAAAACTTCACAAAGTTATTGGTAAAAACTTATAAATAGTTACAGACGCAGTCACAACAGCAGAAATAGACGAAACAGTTAATTGTAACAAGTAGTTTATTCTGATGGTCTTCTTTAGTAGAAGACACGACAGAGTTGCATGAAGGCATATGATATAGTATATACAATATTCACATTTTGCAATATTGAAATTTACATAGTATTAATTTGACAAACATAGCCAATTCTGTAAGGTTTTCACTCTCAGTCTGTTTAAGCAGTTCCTTTAGGTAAAAGGTTGAAGGTCTTATGTAATATTTGGAAATAATAGTGTTTAAATTCTTCTTTAAAATTAGGACAACAAAGTAGAGAATAAACTTTATCACCTATATTCGTTTCACAAAAATAAGACATATGTATACGCATATCACGAAGGTCTGGTAATTAATCTAAATAATTTTCAAAGCCAAACGATGTTTTAATGATACGATAAACTGTGCATTTTCCTCCTAGTAATATAGTTTCGTGCCATTTTTTAATAAACTGATCTTTTAATCTTATCTTCACTGAATGTTTAAATACTTTGGTAGAACAAGGCAATGATTGATTCAACCATAATCTAGAAAATCCGCAATTGTTCAAAGTTTTCTCTACAGTTCCTATCCATTCAGATTTAAATATATTGTTTTTCATCTAATGAACATAATAATAAGCAGATCGTATTAGAGGTCTTGTGTTGGTATCTTTCAAGTTTTCCTTCGAAAAAATAGAATTTGGGTTTTATTCACATTTATGTGCAGGTCGAAAGTATCACAATATTTTTTCATCTCATCCAATCATGCTTGTAGGTCTTTAGGATTTTCAGTAAGTATTACTGTATCGTCAGCGTACAAAAGTATAAGTTAAAAATAATGTTACATTTTTTTCATGAAGTTGCTTTTTTGCATGTTTTCTATGTCTTTTAGGCCGTTGCATTTATGAACGAACGGTCGTGTACATATATATGGAGAACAGTAGCGGAGACATATTTTCTCCTTGTCGTACACCGATGTTACAAGTGAAAAAAAAGACTGCACCTCTGCTGTGAATGCTACGCTAGATTTTGATTTTTCATACATTCTTTTTTCCAGAGGCTAGCATCATTGACCACAAAGTTGATCTATTTATAGCGTCAAATGTTTGTTTTTTAAAATCAACGAAACAGCAGTATAATCACTTACGCTTACTAATGTATAAATCAGCTCATCAGCAAGTGATTTCAGAACAACTAGGTGATCAATTGTAAAGGTGATCAATTGCTGAAAAATCCTATTTAAAACCTGCTTGTTCGGCTTGTACAATACATTTTTGTTATTAATCTTCTGTTCAAGCACCTTGTGAAAAGCTTTCCAAAAACAACTCAGTAGGCCTTATTACGCTTTGACACCAATCGTCAGGCATGTGCCCTGATTCTAAGGTCAAGTTAATTATTCTTGTGTAGTATAGAGCAAATTCGTGGCGTGAATGTTTCGGAAACTCGTTTATTATTTGATCCGAGCCCCCCCCCCCCTCCGATTTATTATTTTCTAGTTTTGATGAAGCTTCCATTATTTCCCGGGGTGTAAAGGGTCTGTTTATTATTTCATATGTTGTTGAACTCACTGTTCGTGTCACTTGCATCACTACTTTCATTCCCTAATTTTTTTTATTTCATAATAAGCTACTGAAATAACATCACACCAGTTGAGTCTTCAAATATGTATATTTGCTTGTCTGTTGGCGTCACAAAAAATGGGCATGCTAGTAGCCTACTCAGAAGTTTTCCAGTAGCTATGCAATAATATATATCGCTTATCGTAAAACGTGTTACTTTTTAATGACGGCTTTAAAAATCTACATGTTTGCCATCAAATTTAATATCGGTCATCATTTTAATAGGAGGCCTACTGTTGTCAAATTATTATACAATAAATCAAGCCTGCCAATATTGAAATTGAAAAGGCTATGATGTATAAAATGTTGGCCGTGGTCACCAAAAATTATTACTGGATTAGTGGAGTAAATTAGACGAATCGACTGAAGAATCGGGTGCCAGTCACTTCGACACAAACAATTTCGACACAGTGCCATTTCGACACAGAAACGTGATTTTGTCCAAAAATGTAGGAGTCATTTCGACACAGGTTTGGACGTTTCGACACACTTTTTGAAAATGTCATTTTTGTGTTTCCATCCAGGCTGACATTCCGTGGACTTTGTCTGAGTTGATTTTAAAATTTCACAAACCCATCTAACTTGCATAAATTAACATAAATTAGCATATTTAAAGCCACTAATCTTAAAAATTCTCTAACTTTTCGAGCAAGTCACTCACAGAGGTGTTTTGGGTGTCTATACCCATGTTTTCTACACCAAGGTAGTCGTTTCACTACATTTTGATGATCACAGGACAACCTAATTTGCATAAATTAACATAAATTACCATAGTTGAAGCCAAAAAAATATAAAATGCTCTATCTTTTCAACCAAGTCACCCACCGAGGTGTTTTTGGTGCCTATACTAAGGTTTTACACCCCATGGAAGTCGTTCCACTAATTTTTGAAGACCACAGGACAACCCAATTTGCATAAATTAACATAAATTAACAAAGTTGAAGCCAAAAAAATATAAAATGCTATAACTTTTCAACCAAGTCACCCACAGAGGTGTTTTTGGTGTCTACACTAAGGTTTTTCACCACATGGAAGTCGTTTCACTAACTTTTAAAGACCACAGGACAACCTAATTTGCATAAATTAACATATTTTAAGCCAAACAACTATAAAATGCTTTAACTTTTCAACCAAGTCACCCACAGGGGTGTGTTTGGTGCCTATACTCAGGTTTTTCACCCCGTGGAAATCGGTCCATCACATTTTGAAGTCAACTGATCAACCTCATTTGCATAAATTAGCATAAATTAACATAATTAAAGCCCAAAAACTATAAAATGCTGTAACTTTTCAACCAGATAACACACAGATGTGTGTTTGGTGGCTATATCCTAGGTTATCACCTCATGGACATCTAGGTCCCGCTTTATCCCTAGTTACCATTTTACTTTTGGGGAGAAAGGGTGGTTAAAAAATGATATAAAAAGTTGTTGCTGGCGATTCAATGGAGGTCGCCGAATTTTAAAAGTGTTTTTATTTTTTTCTCCGATGCTAGATACAAATTTTATGAATGTAGGACAAATAGCTCATAAGTTATGATAATTATCACTATTCTATCCTTTTGACCACTTTCAGGGGTGAAAGGGTGGCGAAAATTAATAGAAATAATTTTAATGGATTCAGCGGTGTACCACTGTGTACTGCTTGTTGAAACTGGCCTGTATCAGAAAAGAGTCACCGGATAATAATATCATCATCATCATATAGACCCGATTATCAGGCCTACTCCGGACTCTAACCAATCAGACACGTCATTCAATCACGTTACCTACTGAGGAAATGTGGAGTGGGCGTGGTTTGGAGTGGAAAAGAATACCGGTGTAAAGTCTGAAAATATACCCTTTCCAGATTTTACTCGGGTATATTGTGGGCGCCCCGGAATCTACACTGGGGTAGATCCTGAACTATACCCCCGGGGTAGATTAAGGTGGCTCCCAGAATCTACCCCTCCCTCTCAGGATATACCCCCCTTTATTGTGATAATGTGAAGTGTATTTGGCTCCCAGAATCTGTCCGTCTATCCCAGAATATACCACCCTTTTCAACAACTATATGGGACCCTCCCAGCATCTACCCCTCCCAGAATGTACACTCCCTTCCTCTCAGAATATATCTCTCCTCCCTTTTCTACAACTATATGCGAATTTCCTAGAATCTACCCCTCAGTCACTGAATATGCCCCCTTTTTGTAGAAACTACGTGTATATCGTAGAGAATCTACCACTCGCTCCCAGAACTGAAAAATATTCTAGTATCGCATAATCGTATAGTTGTTGATACACGAAAGCAGACGACATCGGAGCTTATCGTCTTGCAAAATACATTGAAGGAACTTGGTTGCTTAGTCGAACGTGGTCACCCGATAGATGGTCTGTCTTCGGACAGAGTGTCCGCACAAACAACGATGTGGAGTGGTGGCACAACCGACTAAAAGATCGTGCCCATAGGGATATGCCGTTTTACAGGCTGATCGAAACGCTGGAGAGAGAATCCAGATGGACATCTCTCTCCTGTCGTTTGGTCAGCGAGTCTAAACTGTGCCGACACCAACGCCAAAAATATCGACGCCAACAAGGGCGTTACTGTGATTTGTGGCTTCGATATGACGACGGGGAGATCGGTGTAATGAATCTGTTCAGAGCGTGCGCTCTCATCAACTGGCCACGCATTTACAACAAACGTGAAACGATACAGTCCAGTACTGTACAGTTTGTACATTTCCTTTGCATATATTAACGATTTTAGGCTCAGCATAACCTTACAATGACCTTGCATTTACGACATTTCAAGAATTCAATATGTAAATTTCTGCTAAATTATTGGTGGAAAGAAAAATCAAAAAAGTTACTTAAGAAAGTGATTAAAACAAATTGCAATCATTTCAGCTTTTATTATGACAGCACCAAAAACGACTTTTTTCATAAAATGTGTTGTAAATTCACAGATTTTGCATTACCTTTAATGGCAAAACTTTTTGGATTAGATTTATTAGCTGGTGGAATGTATTTGATGAAGAAACTTATTTGATTTAACAAATGAAAAAATATATAGTTTTTATCGCTCTAATAACATTTATATGAATAATTGCACTTTACAACCTGATATGTTCCTCAAAGAATTACTGAAACCTAAAGGAGTTTAATTCGAGTTTAAAATAAATAAAATATATTTACACGATGAAGTTGCATCGCTACATGTTGTTCTTTGTTCACAATGTAAAATTGACCAATTCTTTAAATAGAATACTACTTTACAAAAAATACGTAAGGTACTTTATTCATATTCTAACTTCAAAGACTGTTGATAACCCTGTGAATGTATCAATAAGTGACTGCCATTGCTAGAATCCGTTGGTTGGCTAAATATTGGCTGCTACATATTTTTAAATTTGAATATTATTTGGTGTAAGATAGTATGGTTGACGTGTTGATACACACGTGTCGTCTGTGGCGACTTCCCACTGCTAATTTAAATTATAGGTTATGTGTCGAATAATATATGATCCGAATAAAAAAACATGCTTTGAAAACTGCGACATTGGTTACACTGCACGTGTATAATAGTTTTATCTATCCGTGTATTAATCATTGCATTGACGTATCGGTGTAGGTATTGGGTGGTGATAGACACCATGAACAGCTGTGTGAGTAGTTTACTTGAAAAGTTATAACATTTTATATTTTTTGGCTTTCAATATGTTAATTTATGTTAATTTATGCAAATAAGTTGTCCTGTGGTCTTTAAAAATTAGTGAAACGACTTCCATGAGGTGAAAAAAATGGGTATAGACACCAAAAACACCGCTATTGGTGGTTGTGTCGAAAAGTTAGAGCATTTTATATTTTTCGGCTTCAATTATGGTAATTTATGCTAATATATGCAAATGAGGTTGCTCTGACGGCTTCGATAGTTAGTGAAACGACTTCCATGGGGTGAAAAACCTTAGTATAGACACCAAAAACACCTCAATGGGTGACTTGGTTGAAAAGTTAGAGCATTTTATATTTTTTAGCTTTAAATATGTTAATTTATGTTAATTTATGCAAATTAGGTTGTCCTGTGGTCTTTAAAAATTAGTGAAACAACTTCAATGGGGTGAAAAAAATGGGTATAGACACCAAAAACACCGCTTTTGGTGGTTGTGTCAAAAAATTACAACATTTTATATTTTTCCGGCTTCAATTATGTTAATTTATGGTAATATATAGAAATGAGGTTGCTCTGAGGTCTTCAAAAATTAGTGAAACGACTTCCATGGGGTGAAAAACCTGGGTATAGACACCAAAAACACTGCTATTGGTGGTTTTATCGAAAAGTTAGAACATTTTATATTTCTTCGGCTTTAATTATGTTCATTTATGTTAATTTATGCAAATGAGGTTGCTCCGAGGTCTTCAAAAGTTAGTGTAACGACTTCCATTCGGTGAAAAACATTAGTATAGACACCAAAAACACCTCTGTGGGTGACTTGGTTGAAAAGTTAGAGGATTATATATTTTTTGGCTTTCAAAATGTTAATTTATGTTAATTTATCAGGTTTATGCAAATAAGGTTGTCCTGTGGTCTTCAAAAATTAGTGAAACGACTTCCATAGGGTGAAAAACCTTAGTATAGACACCAAAAACACCTCGGTGGGTGACTTGGTTAAAAAGTTAGAGCATTTTATATTTTTAGTTTTAAATAAATAAATAAGAATAATAATAAGTTCTTCTATAGCGCACATACAGTGCTCTGTGCGCTTTACACAATTAAATATGTTAGTCTATGTTAATTTATGCAAATTAGGTTGTCCTGTGGTCTTCAAAAGTTAGTGAAACGACTTCTATGGGGTGAGAAACCTTAGTATAGACACCAAAAACACCTCGGTGGGTGACTTGGTTGAAAAGTTAGAGGATTTTTATTTTTGGCTTAAAATATGTTAATTTATGTTAATTTATGCAAATTAAGTTGTCCAGTGGTCTTCAAAAGCTAGTGAGACGACTTCCATGGGGTGAAAACCCTGGGTATAGACACCAAAAACACCGCTATTGGTGATTTTGTCGAAAAGTTAGAACATTTTATATTTTTTCGGCTGCAATTATGTTAATTTATGTTAATATATGCAAATAAAGTTGCTCTGAGGACTTCAAAACTTAGTGAAACGACTTCCATGGGGTGAAAAACCTGGGTATAAACACCAAAAACACCTATGTGAGTGATTGTGGCGAAAAGTTAGAGCATTTTGTATGTTTTTGACCTGGCATGCGCATTTTTAGCGATAATTATGTTAATTTATGCTAATTTATGCAAATTAGATAAATTTATGGAATTTTTAAATCAACTAAGACAAAGTCCATGAAATGAAACCCCATAAATAAACACAAATATGCATTTGTGAGAAAGTGTGTCGAAACGTCCAAAGCTGTGTCGAAATGACTCATTTTTTGGAGTGTTTCTGTGTCGAAGTGTCTCTTCTGTGTCGAAATGGCACTGTGTCGAAATTGCACTGTGTCGAAATGACTGGCATCCGAAGAATCAACTGTTACCATGCTGGGCCGAGAGGGAAAAATGAAATGAATCGGGCTTTAGGCCACATTTGTACACATATAGGCTAAACTGGGCCAAGAGAACCTCCTGAGGATGGTGAGATGATTGAGATGACACTGTCCTCCAGACACAGGATTCGAAATTCGAGCCCTGGCGGTCTGAGGCCGAGCACGCTACCTCTCGGTCACGGAGGCTCCCCACAATACTGACTTTCACACGTGGATGGGGAAGAAACATTTTTTGTTTCTTTCAAACCGCCGAGACCGGAAACCGAACCCCGAACTCTGGCGTGAAAGGCAGCGGTGCTAACCACTACCCTAGGGCCCCCGCCGAGAGGGGAAACAATGGACCGAGGTCACTGGACCGAGATCACCGTGGTCACTGGACCGAGGTCACACGTATCCGTTCAAATCTGTCCAGGGCAGATACAATATGGGACCAGAGTGTGGGACTATATATCCATTCTTATTTTTTTTCTAAAAACTGACAATTAGTGGACAAAATTTTTATGAAAAGCTAGGCTATAGTTCATCATTGTGATATATACTTCGATTATCAGAATAATCTATACATACTAAATATAAATCAATTTACTCTGCCTTTAAAGGGACTGGCCCAGGCTAAAATCATCAAAAAATCGGTGATTTTATTTCGGGTTCTTAATATGACCATATGATGTAAACATGTACATAGCCTAGAACTGCAATTTTTTATAATTTTTGTGCTACGCATTCACCAGTTAGGCTAGATATATAGACGAAATTCCTGATTTCTAATTATTGACAACCATGTCAAAAATAGGAAATGCGGGAATTTCGTCTCTATATCTAGCCTAACTGGTGAATGCGCAGCACAAAAATTATAAAAATTTGCAGTTCTAGTCTATGTACATGCTTACATCATATGGTCATATTAAGAACCCGAAATAAAATCACCGATTTTCTGATGATTTTAGCCTGGGCCAGTCCCTTTAAATAACAATAAGTAACTTTCCTTGTATATTTAGTTCTCTGCAGTTTGAGGATGGTAACATTGTTTGCTTTCCATCTGCAACTGCTACAAGTTTAAATGAGAAGGATGAATCTGAAAACAGCTTTCGTCTGCCAAGGATGGAGAGGGGTGAATATTAGAAAATTTATAGCTGTACTTTTCATCGCAAAACATAGCATCTCCGGGCAGAGTGCTCAACAAGTAAGTGGCAAAAAAAGCAGTGCGTCAGAGATTACGAGGGATGATTACCTCTCAACGCCCGGGTAAAACGTCTTAGGCTATTGCGTCATTTACAAGATGTCGACTGAGCAATGAGGGAGGCATATTCCCATCCTCATTTCATATCTATCACTGTCAGTTGTCGTACGCTTCACTCGGCACGCGAGGAAAATTACATATACACGAATCACAGATGGCCCAGAAAAACACGAGATATTTTTACAATGTTGTGCCATTGTTCGGCCAGCGTCGTAGACGATGGACCAACATTGGGCCAACATTGGATCAATGTAGTGTGTTGTTGGAGTGGTTGTTGTTTAGTGGTTCCCCAGCATGCAGACACGAGACGTTGACCCACTGTTTTTAACTGTTGTCCCAGCGTCGTAGACAATGGGCAGCATTGAAGAAACATCGAATTAATGAAGGAGCACAAAAGGGGCCTAAATTCCTCTAACTTCATTTCAATCTTTTTACAGTGGGTCAACGACTTGTGTTGGTCGGATTTTTTTCATGATAAGAACAAGAAATATCTTCCACCACTTGACATAACTAGGCCTACTTGCAGTTTTGCTTATATAGTTGTGTTCAATAAGGTTTTCCCAAGTCTCACTTATTGAGGAGGGGATTGTAGGGATGGCAGCTACTTTCACAAATTTTTTTTTAACTTTAGGTTACAACTTTAACTATGCTAAGTATGAAATAATAGGCCTATAATTATATCTCGGTTCACACGCCATGGCTACGTCGTTGGTAATTTTTTGGCTTATTGGGACCTATATCTAACCAACATTGTGATGATGTTGGGTAATTGCTGACTTGTTGATGAGCCTCCATGCTAGAGATCTTGTGGTCTTAATGGAGGTCTCCCAGACCACCCTGTAAATTGTTTCATATATCTTATATTAACTTCATGGTTGAATAAATACGTCTTCTTCTTCTAACTAGCATACTGCAGTCTTCAGAGGGCTGTGGAAACAACTAAGTCTGCTTATGTCATAACTTGTGGATAAGGAAAGTTATTTTTAGTGAGTTTGTACTGCTGCTATTCGGTGGATAACTGAAGTATGTAGGCAATTTAAAAAAATCTTTTTCCTGTTTAATTCGGCTGAATTGCCTTGAATTTTTATAGGATCTTTCGCAATTGTAATTATATTAAGTTTTCGCAGCCTTCCGTAATTGTAATTATATTAGGTTTTTGCAGCATCTTACAGCGTACAAAATATATATTTTAAAGAATTTATCTTACTTTGGTTAAACATGCTTCAATGTTTAGTGTAAAAGATCACAACAACACGTCGGAATACGACAGCTAGATTTAGATGTGAAATGATAATGGTGTGGTTGTAAGATTAGGTCTATCAACAGTTATTTTTATATGTCGGTTTGTCTTTAAGCTATAAGTAAATATTGTAGTGATGACAATTTATGATCATCACAGTTTTTGAGAACTTTGTCACCGCTTCGTAACTACCCAACAAGCGCGATACATTTAACCTATGGAGGCTGAATGTTGGCGTCGAAGACGGTGGCAAGCATTGATACACCGTAAGCTCAATATATCCCGTGTTTACCATGTTTACTGGAAACCTTTGTCCAAAAGTGGCTCAATGCTGGTCACCGTCTCAGCTCTCCAATGATATACCAACATTGAGTCTCCACAGGTTCAATGTCGCGTGTTGACTATATAGCTTATAGGTAGGTACGAAGCCGTGACAAAGTTCACTACCAGTGATACATGTATCATAAAAGCTGGGGAGATACGCCATAACCTTATTCAAAAGGTTTGTCATGACCTGATATGATCCAAATCATATGAGCTCATCTCTGTATGAATCAAAGTGGACCATACTTGGGTAATTAGTGTTCGATCGAGCGCTGTACTTAAAATGCAAAAATTAAGATGACTATGCTATTAAAACTATTATTCTTCCCTCCCCATATGTCTCCATAGAAATAGAATGGACAAGCAATAAAACTAACCTGTCAGAATTTTAGAAAAAGGTTATTGATGATATCCCGCTGGACACACAGTGTTGTGTCGACGTTGAATCACCGTCAATGACGTTGACTAAACTTCGACATAACGTCGTGTGGGATGTTACGAAGAACACATTCTATCTGTTCAGGAAACAACTGTCTGTAGTGTCATTAACGCTGGCAGTGTCACTCTGCCAAACCGTAGATCACACACAAGCTAATCTCATTCTCCACAATCTAGGTGAAGAGTTTAACTGTCATCACATGCACAGTGTGTACTGCTCCTGTACACTGATATAAATTGTCCTTTTAGTAACAAATCATTATAGGCGATAAATGGAATAAGAACCCTTTAAGCTGCCCCTTATGATGAGAATGTATAATATTGTCAATTTTGAAAGTTTAATTTATATGAAGCTATATAACCTACTGATCTTAAATAAAAAAATAAAAATGTAAAAAAAACAATGTTAAGGCACTGAAAAAGACGAAACAATCTCTATTTCCAAGACATATACTGTCATGTAAACAAGTTTGTTAACAGCATACCACAATATAGACAGAAAATACTGACCATATCGGACGGCATGTTCAAAGTAACCACATAGTTACATCAATAACTGCCGCCCTTAATTGCTGTGGGAACGAGCTGATCAGGGGGGTTCCCCTGCAGCACTGTATGTCTGCTCAACGCTGGGCCGACGGCATCAACATGTTGCCCAATGCTGTAGGAACATTCAAACAGGTGCTTAGGTATACAAAAAGTTTGTTTGGGTTAAAGTCGGATTCATAAAATAGTGGATAAAAAATATTTTTTTAAATTTAAAAATCCCGTAAAAAAATAAAATCATGATCTGTGGGATACAATACTTCATTACAAAATTGATGTCATCATAAGGAGCTGCTTTAGGCTCTTATGACATTCTGGGCTTTCATTTGAAATACTGTAGATCTGGTAATGTTCAGAAATTCGCGAATTCGAGAATCACGCGAAAATTATTATTAGCCTATAATAGCGCTACAGAAGAAAAATACAAATTTGCGAATTCTAAACCCATGCAAAACATTTGTATAACATTTACAACGACGACCCCACATCTTCGACGCTGGGCCAAGATTGTAGCAATGTAATACAAATGTCTTGTGTTTGCTAGGAAGTCCCAAAATTAGAAATTCGCGAAAATTAAAACACGCGAAAATTACTAGATCTACAGTATCATAATTGAGTATTTTATAAAATCAGGACAATTAGCCTACAGTGAATGAAAATGAGTAAATAGCTGGGCTATAATGATTAACCTTTAAAGCGATGAAATATGTTTCTTTAAACCATGGATAACAAAGAGTTTTTTCAATTTGAAATCATCATAAATTTCTTAGTTAGCTCTTTCCGCTTCACTTGAATATCTATGTTATGGTAATACGGCCATTATAAATATTTTAATCCTTTCAGTTTGGGGATCGATTTTAGACGTCAGAATCTGACGCCTAGGCCCACATGGTCAGATTTCTGACATCTAAAGACGGTCCCCGCGCTGAAAGGGTTTTAATCTATTTTCTCTTCCCATCGACTGATACCTTGAACATAGCCATGATATATAATGTCCAAAAAAAACATTTTTTTGTATTATCCTATTTCTAATTATTGACAACCATGTAAAAAATTAGAAATACGGGAATTTCGTCTCTATATCTAGTCTAACTGGTGAATGCGCAGCAGAAAAATCAAAAAACTTTAGCAGTTCTAGTCTATGGACATGTTTACATCATATGGTCATATTAAGAAGCCAAAATAAAATCACCGATTTTTTGATGATTTCAGCCTCGGCCAGGGGTGTCTCGAAAACCCCCTCGACCCCCTCAACCCCCTCGACCCTCGACATAGTTTAAAAAAAGTTTTTGTTTGTTTATATAATTGTTTATTATAATTTTGTATAATAATAACATTCTGAAACTTATATATGCCTACTGTGATGCTAACCTGGTCTATCAAGTGATAACATTCGGTAAATTTATATAGGCCTACTGTGATGCTAACCTGGCTATCAAGTGATGTTGGCTGACCATCTGCTACGCTGGTCCAGCATTCACCCGACGTTGGTTTAATGTCTCTTGCTTATTGGGTGGCCATCGATTTACGCGATAATACACCATAGACCTATAGTTTTATGAATACATGTAGGCCTACAACTGGACAAACACATTTTAATGCTGGGTCACTGTTTACGACGCTTGCCTAACTTTAACCCAAGCATGGGATTGAATGCCTCTTGTTTTTTTGGTGCTTAAAAAAACACTTGCCAGTCATATCACCAGGCATATCACTCATCAGCTTTATTCAGTCACACGCATTGGCACAGGCATCGCAAGCGGTGGGCTAGCATTACAGACGTTGGGCCAGCATTAAACCAACATTGGTTCAATGTTTGTACATGCTGTGCTTAGCTATCATTGGACTGGAACAATGGTGGGCCAGCGTTAATGTTTGGATTCAGATGGCAGTCTACGCTAAAACAAGTGCCCGCATATATTGCGTATCATGCCTCTCCCCAAAATATACATGAGGCGTTCAGCCAATGTTAGGCAAGCGTCGCAGACGGTGAGCCAACAATGGACTGATATTGTTTTCCGCATTTTATAAATAGACTATCTGAAAAAAAAAATGAAGTCGAGGGTCGTGGGTCGTATGGGGTTGAGGGGGTCGAGGGGTTTTTTGAGATATCCCTGGGCCAGTCCCTTTAAATTTTTACCCCGCGCCTCCAAAACATTATTCAACAATGGTGTGAACAGGCCATATATGTGCACATAGTGGCTAAACTGTGCCTGGAGAACTTCTTGGGGTTCGATGAATTAGATCACACTGCCATCCAGATGTACCTGGATACATGATTTGAAATTATATCCCTGTCGGTCAAAGGCCGAGCACAGTATAGGCCTAGTTACTAATACTAACAATCATGATAATGTGGGCACAAGCTTTTTTCACAACTTATATGACAAATGATATACGCCTTACTTAAAATAATAGTATCAGTGCTATATAATATTATCAATTTTGCATGATTCACGATTGATGATATGGTGAAGCAACAGGAAAACAGCTTTGAGTGATGTAAAAGTATGGCAAGTCTTCTCGCTGAATAATTGAATAATAATTGATTTATTGATACTGTTTTGAGGAATATAACTCAAGATTTGTTGTAAATGATGATGTTCTAGAATAGATCTGTAAAATACCCCATGGAAATAAGAAAAGGAAAGAAGGAGAAAGACAAGATTATATAAATAAGAATTACATTTAGAGAGTGTGCTCTTGTTTTTAGGGAGAGTTGAGCTCCTGTAATAACACAGTGATGCCCGTGAATCAGCTGAAAAGGGATATCTCGAAAACCCCCTCGACCCCCATTATGTAAATGAGAATTGTATTTAGAGGGTGTGCTCCTTTCTTTAGGGATAGTTGAGCTCCTGTATTAACCAGTGATTATAATAAGGAAAATTGGAAAAAATTGAAAAGTAGGCCTATAATGTAAATGAAAAAATGAAAATAAGAAAGGGAAATAAGGAGAAAGACAAGATTATATAAATAAGAATTACATTTAGAGAGTGTGCTCTTGTTTTTAGGGAGAGTTGAGCTCCTGTAATAACACAGTGATGCCCGTGAATCAGCTGAAAAGGGATATCTCGAAAACCCCCTCGACCCCCTCGCCCCACGACTTTAATTATTTATTGTTTTTTTTGATAGTCTATTTATAAAATTCGGGAAAAATATCAGGTCAATGTTGGCTCACCGTCTGCGACGCTGGCCTAACATTGGCTGAAAGCCTCATGTATATTTTGGGGAGAGGCACGATACGCAATATATGCACTTAAGTAGGCGTATAAATTGCCATCCAACCACTGTCTTACATTAACCTGGCCCAACAATGTTCCAGTCCAATGATAGCTAAGCACAGAAAGCACTTAGCATAGAACCAATGTTGGATTATTGCTGGCCCAACGTCCGTAACGCTGGCCCACCGCTTGCGAAGCCGGTGCAAAAGCGTGTGACTGGCAAGTGTTTTTCTTGCGCACCAAAAAAACAAGAGGCATTCAATCCCATGCTTGGGTTAATATACATAACAGTTAAAGTTAGACAAGCGTCCTAAACAGTGACCCGACATTAAAATGTGTTTGGCCAGCTGTAGGCCTACGTGTATTAATAAAACTATGATCGATGGCCACCCATTAAACAAAAGACATTAAACCAACGTCGGGTGAATGCTGGTCCAGCGTAGCAGACGGTCAGCCAACATCACTTGATAGCCAGGTTAGCATCACAGTAGGCCTATATAAATTTCCCGAATGTTATTATTATACAAAAGTTATAATTATATAAACAAACAAAAACTGTTTAAAAAAATTAAGTCGAGGGTCGTGGGTCGAGGGGATTTTCGAGATACCCGCTGAAAAGCTGGTTGAGTTTAGTTCAAATAAAATAAAAAAAACTTGTTAAAACCAAATTTAAATCACTAATAATCAATTAATTGTTCAATTCAATCATTCAGTTACACCGGTTGTCATATTTAATTGTGACTTCCCTTGAAACGAATTACTCGTGTTTTTCGTTTGGACGTTCCACTACGTCAAAACTATTGTTTTCCGAGCGCATGTTTATTTTTATTATTCGATTTATTTCTCATTGAGTTTTTAACCGATCTCATTGACATCTCACCACAATGATTTTTGGGTAGGGTAGCAAAGAACGGCGCTATTGTTTTAGCAGCATATAGGGGCTAGGCCTACATCAGCCAACACAAGACGTTCAACCAATGTAGCCGAATATTAGGCCCTACTGTTAGGGCCTAATATTAGGCTACAACCAATGTTGTTTTAATGCTGACCGACAGACTGCGACACAGGCCCAGCACTGAGCCAATCTTGGGCGAGCGTTTCGAATTACTGGGTATATGTCAGGTGCGAGTGATAAATCCTTCTAACGATTTCGCCACCATTGTTTCATTTATGCGCCACATGGTACAATTTGTTGGAGAAAATGTATTTATAATAAGATTCTGAGCATTCATTTGAGATATGTTGGTAGGCCTACTTTTTTTTTATAAAATGACAAATACATCGGCGCATCGCTTAGGATGATATTAGTATTTGCGATAGATACAGGACACAGATGCATAATTTGTAATATTATTTTATTCCACTTGTAGTACATGATATAATTATGATGTTAATATAGTATAAACATCTAACATAACATATACCGAAGTTACGTAGGCCCCATAAGTATATGTAAAACCAGTAATTAACAAAGTACTTCTGCGTTTACGCATCGGCAAATTATAAGTCATTGAATCGGTAAAAAAAACAATTTGTGTGGGAACCCTTTGTTCTCCACTTTCAAACAAATCCGATAACATATATTTTATTCAGATTGGTTCCATTTGTATTCAAGTTTTAATCAAGGTCCCTCAATCTGGCAAACGTCACTGGTGGAAAATTGTTCATTTATCTGGACAGTTTGAAAAGCATGTTGAATTTTTACATGTCTCTTTCTTCCATATGTAGGTCTAAATGGCAGCCTGCAGTGGCTATAACAACAATTAAGCTAACTCAAAGCTAACACAAGTACTTTCTAAAAGGTCTTGAGATCCTCGTTACAAATTGATATTTTGAAACACAATAATCTCGATACAACGCGAACAGAATCTTATAGTAATGATGTAGCTGCTGGAATAATTTATATGGTGTCAACTTTCCGGTTTTTATACCCCGCCCGTAGGGGAAGGGGGATTTTAGTCTCGCCAGGATTATGTCCGGCGGTTGGCGTCCGGCGTCCAGCGTCCGGCGTCACGTTTTCGAAATTTGAAATTTTAACATACCATTCTTAGCAACATGGGGATGTGGAAGTGATTTTTTAAATATGCTACCAAAATTCAAAATGGCCGCCAAAGGTCAGCTTCAAAAAAATTTAAGGGCGAAAAAACTCTTAAAACTTAAAGTCAGAAATTATTCAAATTGTACTAACACATTCCCCGACATATGGAGAATGCAGGTGACATTTTCAAGGTTTTACTGGAATTCAAAATGGACGCCATGGACCAACTTCAATTTTTTGGTGGGCGCAAAAACTCAAAAAATTAGTTTGGTCATTTTTTTTTAATTTTAACATTACATACCTAGCAACATGTCCATGTGCAATTGATTTTTTAAAAATGCTACAAAAACTCAAGATGGCCACCAGAAGTCAACTCCAAATTTTTTTGTGGGCGCAAAAACTTCAAAACCCAGCGTCAGAAATTATTCAAATTTGACAATCACATTCCCCATAATATGGTGATGTGCAGGTGATTTTTTAAGGTTTTGAAATTCAAAATGGCCGCCACGGATCAATTGCAATTTTTTTGAGGTCGCAAAAACTCAAAAACCTAGTCGTAAATTATTCAAATTTTACAATCACATTCCCCACGATATGGAGATGTGCATGTGATTTTTTCAAGGTTTTACGGAATTTCAAAATGGCCGCCATGCATGAACTTTATAATTTTTTGTGCTCTCTAAAACTCAAAATTGAAGGCAGAAATAATGTGCAGGTGATTTTACTGAAATTTTAAATGGCCACCACTAGGCGACTTTTTAAATATGTGTGACCGCAAAAAACTATAACCTAATTTATGGCTGGGGATGATATAGGACTTCAGTCCTCTTCTTAATCTAATTATTATATACATCGATGTATTTATTTCTAACAATGATAACATCATTTTTTTAATATCGAGGACTAACTTTTTGTTGAAAGACACAACTAACGATGTAGCTGCTGGAACATATTTATATGGTGTCAACTTTCCGGTTTTTATCCTCCGCCCGTAGGGGAAGGGGGATTTTAGTCGCGCCAGGATTCTGTCCGGCCGTTGGCGTCCGGCGTCACGTTTTCTTGTGGGCTCAAAAACTACTGGAAATTTTAACATAACATTCTTAGCAACATGGGGATCTGGAAATGATGTTTTAAAGATGCTACCAACATTCAAAATGGCTGCCAGAGGTCAGCTCCAAAACATTTTGTGGGCGAAAAAACTCTAATATATCAAAGTAGATTCACATCTTTGAAATTTAGCAAGCGTGCAAATTGTACAAAATAACTTTAAGCATCGGTAACTTTCACATTCCGGACCTTGAAATTTAATTTCACATTTGTATCGTTTTGGAATTTTAAGATATTCATTATGCGGCTTATACCCGTGTACAAGCATAGTTGGTACAAGGTATACATTTGAAGACAACGTTGCATTTGTAGGCGTACCTGGTGGCTACGTTGCTGAACGATGTAGGCCTACGTGGAACATTCTTGAAACTTAGTTCACGCCTGTAACCAGGTAACTGTTCGTTCCCCAGCGTTTCCCCGTGTGTCGAGTACAAGTTGCATAATACCTCCACGAGCGTCAGAAGTTACTGAACGTCGCCAATTTTTAACATATTAAAATCGCAAACATTTACCAGTGTAGCTAAACAAAAGACACTGATCCCCCAAACGTAAAAGTCAACCCAACCGTAGTAATGTGAATCCACCATAACATCTGGAACGTTGAGCGGGCATAGCATCAGCGTTTAAATAAAGGTTTACCGGCGTTCAACAGCGTTCATTCTGAAAGGTCGTCAAATTTTCTATATATTTCACCTTTCCAATAATACGAGACATTCCCCAGCACCGATCTAAAATCACCGACGGTCGAGAAATTTCATAAACAGATGCCAACGAACAATCGGCCTACTACTCTATACCAGCTACAGGCGCGGATCCACAGGGGGGGGGGGGGGCGGTGAAGGCGCACGCCCATCCCTTTTTGTGCCAGTTTTTTTTAAAAGTCCCCTAAATTGGCCTAAATATGCCCAACAAAATTTTGGGGGACGAGCCCCCGAACCCCCACGCCCCCTCCTTTTTGAAATGCTGGATCCGCCCCTTTCACATGCATCATCATTTAGACACGTGGTTTGGAGAAGAGTACATTTTATTGGGCCAGATAATGGTAAGTGGTTAATGCCTGAGTCACAAAACAAATTCGGCCGCCGTCCTATGATCGACCGACGTAATTTTTTAGTTCATCGGCCCAGCGTCCAGTCGATGATCTCACGGACATCCCCGGTGACTCAGGCTTTAGATCACTAGCACAAACCTGCAGAGCGCCGCCTTGTGAATTAAACAAGTACCATAATCTCCACACCACACGATACGAGTGATAATTATACATTTTTTCGCACTACACGAATTTATTATAAACATGATAAACAGTCTGGTTATACAAAACTCTGGGCGTTGCTTGAGCGGGCAGTGTGGAATTATCCAGGCTTGGTCTCTAGTAGGCAGATCAGGCCCCTAGGCCTTGTCTATACCTTGAGTCCGAGATAAAACTCAGATAATTGAACATTGGTTCTGTACTATTATGATTTTACTGATCATATTGCTTGTCATAATCCAAGCAATTATATGCACGAACTCACTATTGTTAGGCACATAATTAAACTTAAATCTCTCTTATTGCTACTTGTTGGGTTCATCACTTGATGATATGTAATTTTATATTTTAATATCATAAATTTAAATTTTAAAATAGACCGGCAGTATATTGCCTATGACCTACTATCGGTGCTGACACAAAAGTTATTTGTTTATGACTAAACACAAGCTCTTGTTATATTTTCTTCAATAATATAACGATAGAGACGATATTGTCTACGTCGTCGGTATGACCTAAAAGCTGCAACAGTTTGGGCCGATATTCTCAAAGCGATTGGCCCAGATCCCACCCAGTAAACACAAAACATTTGTATACCTTTTATACAACGTCGACGCTTGTCCAACATTGTATAAATGTTATACAAATGTTTTGTGTTTACTGGGTAGACATGTGATGGGTCGCGATGGTCATAACGATTAATCACATACTTATAATATCTGGGTCAGTCGTTTTGAGAATACCGAACCGAGCCCGGTCTTCATATTTGCATAGATTTACAAAAAATCAGCTGTTGTACAAACAATTATTAAGCACGTCAGCGCAACACCCAATCTATGGATATCTCGTTGGTCATTGGTCTCTTCTTCTTTTTCCTATCCCTTTTCTTCTTTCTGCGTAGCTTCAATTTTTCTCTCTGAGAAAAACAAAATGACATGCAGTTTAACATGTTTAATTTAATTATATTGATCGATTCCATCTTATTGATTCCATAATAATATGTTAGGTGAGAAGTCTAATACATTTCATAATAATGTGCAATAATTTTGTTGCGTACATTCCATCCATGTACAGATAGCCATGAAATGATGTCAGTGTCTAATTGATTGGTCAGATGTTCTCCTTGAATTTGCCAGATTTATTGGCTAACCTTTTAAGCGCAAAGTTATCGTATCGTCACCCATGTTAAGTTGTGTCTTGCTAACGCTATTTACTACTTCAAATTGGTAAACATTATTCAGATTTTTAAAATCGGTTATCAGTTACGTTTAAAGTGCTAATAAAAAGACTAAAAACGCCTGTAAACGTACCAGCACCAAAAGGATAAATATTGGAGCAGTTTTCAGAATCAGTCACTTCGTCAACACTGGTCAAGGTGAAGTGAGCAGCTAATGACATATTAAATCTTAGCTGGTTGTCTTCATGCATACTTTGATGACTGCGATATGAACATGGCGTATAATATGACAGTGTTGTGCCCACAACAACATACATATTCGCTTACACTGCCGTGCAAATCCAAAAGGCAGTATCTGCTTACTTTTCAAGCAGCCACATATATGTTTGTTTTTTCAGCACAGTCAATGACAGACCTCGTTTCCTCTCAGAAGTGATTAAGCATAATTAACATGGGAAATTGGTGCTTTAATTATTTTATTCAGCACATCGATGTATAAATATCATCACCAAGGCAATAAGAAGCGCTTGATTTTTTCCAATTACTGAAGACGGTACTTAAATACAACAATCAATCAGACTTGCTCACCAAATTAACATATCTATCATGACGACCTCACTTTCTATTTACCGTGTCTAATTGTAGACACTATAATATAGTGTAAGTCAGATTAAAGCGGACCACCTAGACATCTATATTATTATAATATAGCTTATCCAAATGTCACGTCGTGGAATGAGGTGACCAAATTAATAATCTGTATGTTTAGATATACCGCTTCCCAATCAATGTAGACAATTTTGCATTCTCATCACGTACATGATAATGTCATGATAATGTTTGACTATTATATTCAATCTTTGATATACAGGAAATAGGCCTATTTATGCTGCGGTATTAATCAACATTGTTGAAGGCTCTGTCACACCAGCCATATTTATTATATATATATTTAATTTATTAATTAATTTTTTGAATAATTTTGAATTTAAATTTGATTTTTGAAATTTATATAATATATATTATGTTATCTAAGCATACCTTTCTCAATTTTCTTTCGCGTAATCTCGCGTTTCTCTTCTGCTTTCTCTTCTTGTGTTTTCTGCTTTGTGAGCTGATTTCATTCGTAGATGTTTGTCCGTTGGACAGTTTTCTGTTTGAGTGTGATGGTTGGCTGATAGCAAATGACCATTCCCTGGGGTCAGCACACATCAGACATGCCGGACAGTCCAGATGTCCATGACGTACATAGATCATACGATAAGATTTACAGCTAGGAGGCAACGCTTTGCATTGTAATGTGCTGTACTCCGGGCACCGCCAAATCTGTAAGTACAAAAAATGAAGATCAAGCAAATTGGCTGTACACAACAATGTCATATTGTGGCGAGACCGTCATCGACGTGATTGCCTAGTCATGAAAAATAGCAGCTATGCTGAGCCAGCACTCAAAGTAACAAAGATATAGGCCTATACATATCTTCAGGAAAATACAACCAATATGAATTAATGGTGTAAGCTCAACTGAACGATTTTAAGCTTATATAAAACAAAGATATTATATGGTGATAAAAATAAACAGAATAACATTACAATAAATAGTTATCAAAACATATAGAATACTTTACTTAGTATTCAAAAACGAAATTCAGAAGCCTAAAACTATATATGTATAGGCCTACTCTTTGGAACGTTCTGTTCTAACTTCAATGAAAGAGAAAAATAGTAACGTACAGCGACATGTAATGGCAAGACGACCATGCTTTAGTATAGATGACAACAACCAGCAATTATGATACTTTGACCTAATATTGGTTTAATGCTGATCCGCACTCTGCAACTCCTGTCCAAAAGTTACCAAGGCCCGTCGGTGACAGAATTAGGCCTCAGCCTCTAATTAGAGCCCGCTCCCATTGGTAATCCATGTATCATTTCCATTCACGCGGAACCCGCGCGAGTGTTTTGCCGTGCGGGAAAAAATTGTTGGATTTTTCCGCACAGCATGGCAAATCCGAATGGGGAATTCCTGGAAATGACGTCACACAGATGGGCTTTCCCGTGCATCGCCACGTGTTTTGCAAACAAAACCCCATCTTTAACACCATTAAAGACCATTAAAGACCTATTGTTCAGCAGACACGACACATTGGCCTAGTGTTGTCTTGGTGCCGGCCAGCGTCGTAAGCGGTGGACCGGCATTGAATCAGCATTGAGCTTGTTTCTCTTGTTTGCTGGGTGACCAAATGACGAAAAAAAAATAGTTTTGAACTTTCATATTGTCATGAGTATAATACTGCTTTTTTCAACCCCTAGAAATTAATCAAATAATATTTACCCACCTACAAATGTTTCACATGGATATAGCATAGTTAATTTTTTGTGTGTGTTTTTTTGTTTGTTTGTATCATTTTTCTTATTCTTGTTTATTTTCGCTCTGTATTGTGTATTGTATATGTATTGTGAATGTATTGTGAAAATAAAAAAGTTAAAAAAAAACAGGTATGTATATCGCTATCCTGTTGCTGAAGTGCTATTATCTCTAAAAGCCTATTGCAGATAATCTGACACAGTAGCCAGACAGGCGCGAATCTAGTATTGATAAAAATGATATTTTGGCAAATTTAGGGGACTTTTAAATAATTTGGCAGAAATAAAGGGGCGCGCACCTACACTGCCAGACACTAACACGTGCCCCAGTTAAGGGCGCCTCGATCATCATCATCATCACCACCACCAACATCACCATCAATGGCATCATCACCAACATCACCACCATCACCACCACCGCCACCATCACCACCACCACCACCACCACCACCATCATCACCACCACCAATACCATCATCACCACTATCATCACCATCACCACCACCATCACCATCATCACCACCACCAAAACCATCCTCACCATCATCATCACCACCACCAACACAACCACCAACACCACCACCATCAGCACCAAGAACAATACCACCATCATCACCACCACTACAATAAATTCAACCACCACCAGTACCATCGCACCAAAGCAACCACCACCACCAACACTACCACGAACACCACCTTCGTCACCACCATCACCACTATTACCAACACCCCCAACTCATCTACCATCACCATCACCACTTCCATAAACTCAACTACCACAACCATCACCACTATCACACCAACAACCACCATCAGTACCACACCAACCTCACAACCACCATCACCACCATCATCTCCCCCACCATCACCACTACCACACCACAAACAATACCACCATCACCACTACCACACTACCAACACCAGCAATACTACCACCATCGCCACCACCACTATCACCAATACCACACCACCAACACAACCACCATCACCACCACACCACCAGCACAACCACCACCACTACTACACAATCACCACCACCATCACCACTATCACTACCAACACCACGAACACCATCACCACCACCATCAGCATCACCACCTGGTTCACCACCAAGAAGATTATTATTATCCGCGCGGGTGTCACATGTGGATTTATATCAAAACCGCCCTAATGGAAACAGAGGACCCGCACGGGTACATCCACAGGACCCGCGAGACCAAAAAACCTTAGCACCGAAAATCATTTGAAAAAAGGTGTAACTTTACGGACAATAACTTTAAAATTCTCAAGACTATATATGTCACGACCATGTATTTTAAATTAGTCATGTTACAAGATATTAAGCATATTGACAATTTTTAGGGCATATCCCTCTTAAAACTGCACATTTCGTTCTATGGTAATGGTCTAGCTATCTGGCATGGTTTTACACATATTACGAATATTAGGGTCAATAAGAGACGCATGTAGGTCATTTTGAATTTTATCGAGTTTGACATTGATCAAGGCATAGGCTTACCCCCCCCCCCCCCACACACACACACGCACACCCTGAAGCGGCACATTTTGCTCCATAGTAATGGTCCAGCTATCTGGTACGGTTTTCCAGATATTACACATACTAAAGGCAATAATGGCCGCAAATGGACCATTTTGAATTTCATCGAGTTGAAATTTTTCAGGGCATATCCCTCTGAAACCGCAGATTTTGTTATGCAGTAATGGTCAAACTATCTGGCTCAGTTTTCCAGATATTGCGCATATTAAAGTCAATATTGGCCGCCAGTCAGCCATTTTGAATTTTATCGAGTTGACATTCTCAGGGCATACCCCCCCCCCTCCCTGATACCCCACATTTTGTTCTATAGTAATGGTCTAGCTATCTGGCACGGTTTTCGAGATATTACGCATATATTGCCGATAGTCTGCCATTTGGACAGCGGCGACCTAGTTTTTGCCCGATGAGCGCCCATTTTCGAATTTATCCTAGATATTGGTGAAATAGATATAGGACCTATGGTATAAATTTTGGTGCGATACATAGAAATTGTTGAGTGAATCGCGACAACGAGAAAAATTGCCAATCGAGGTCACAGAAAGGTCAAATGTGAACCCAATCAAGATTTAGTCATGATTAACCTGTATGTAAAGTTTAATGTGCATTCCAGTAACGCGAAAAAAGTTATAGGGGTCTAGTGCTAAAAGTGGCGGACAGATGGAAACAGACGAGCGCACGCGCCGCATGACGACATTAGGCATTCGCCAAAATTTAGCTGAGGCTCAAGAACCGTTGGGTCAGAATATTGTGCTCGCTGGTTAGTGTTTTATATATCATCATGCTGGTGGCAAAAGGTCATATCCCAGCAAACAAGATACGTTGAACCAATATTGGGGTGATGTTGGGCCGACGTCGTGGACGATGGACCGACATTATCTCTTCCTTTACCGATCCCCCCCCCCCCGATAAAACAATTTCCGACTTTTTTTGTAATCATGTTAATTAAACGAAATACCCAAATAGTTGATGTGCAGTTGGCATACTGTATTCAATTGCCCATCAGCTCACCCTTAGGCGCAACTTAATGAAACAACAAGTCTGGACAGGGGGTCAGTCTTAAAAATGAGTTATTGACAAGGTTATTTGAAGGTTATTTCAAAGTAAAACATCAAGTTAAAATGGTAGAAACATCTCCAGAATGAGGATTTTTTCAAAAGAAATCACCCCTGAAATTTTCTCACTGGACAATCATCTTAAAAGTGTTCATGGTGTTCGGGTGTATTTTTTATAGAGAGTTATTTTAGCAGACTTCCAAAAGGCACTATTCCTATCGCCGCTGATTAGACAAGCACAGTTACACATAAAGTCACATTGTCAGATAAGCATACAAAGCACTATGCGAACGTGCGTCATGCACACAATTAATATAGCCAAAATAAGATAAACCATTGTGTTTATTTTACTAAACATTATTTGATCAGCAATATTTAACTATGCATCTGATGAATGATCCGCATATCACTAATGTATTAAACTGGAAAAAGAAGGGTTAACCCAGCATTGTGTCAAGATAATCATGAGATCTGCTGTTTTAGTACCAGATATGATCTACAGTTGTCTACAACAGGATGATAAATCACAACAAATACTAGACACAGTAATAATTGATTAAAATATACGTTAGAATTTCGCTTATTAAGTTACTCATATGCAACACTGACGCTACACAAACGCTATAAATACGTTCAGAACGATGATCACTGGTTTGTCATAAGTTGGAGCACGTTGTTACACGTTACAGACTCGTTATTAAGAGTAGGTTGTAAGTTCTAACGATACCCATACGCAATACGTACGTTCTTTAAACGTCAACAGTCTCTTCATTTTTTTACGTATATATATGCTAACGTAACAGTAACAGTATGCCGACGTGCTTGACAATTTGTTTACACGTCGGTTTACACTGGGTAACAGCCTACGTTGTAGTGTGACAGCCCCTTTAATAGAAGTTCGTCTAGTACTTTACTCATAAACAACACTGACGTTATACAAACGCTATAAATACGTCCAAAACGTTGAGCATTCGTTTGTCATAAGTTGACACACGCTACGTACTAGACGCTACAAACACGGTAAGGGTAAGTTGCAAGAACGCTACCCATACGCAATGAGTACGTTCTTTAAACGATGTTCAGTATATATTCAAAAGTGATTTTTAACGTACCGGTATACCGATGTGTTAAACAATTTATTTACACATCGGCTTACGCTGGCCCATACAGCGCCATACCGGTATAATCTACCAATAATTGGAGTTTTCGTGATGGTCAGAGACCGTGATGGCATCTACTCAAAGTTTGAACATATTTTAGGCCACATCGCTTAGGGCGCTACGTTCATTTATTATACTCTTTGTACACATACAATTACTCGTATTTAGATAATATGTTGATAATAATAGACCTACAACTATTCACATTTCGATAATTCTTGATAAAATCAAATAAATTATATCAGGTCACTGTTTATGGTAATATTTGTGTCGTACTGGTCCATATTATATAGTCATAGGTTTATTGGCCTCGATGGTCTTTGTTTACCACTATTGTGCTCATATATTTGTGTTATATCGCCTATTACCACGTTACACACATTACTTCATGCTTCATTGATCATACATTCATTTCACTATCGTCACTAAAGTGGGGGAACGACCAACCAAATATATATTGATTTTACATAGCCCACTTTTCATATTTCTGCCTTTTACATAATGTTATCTTGTGGCTGATATATAGTATACTTGACTGCGCAGCTTTATATGCCTACATACTAATATCTACGTGGTAAAATACTCCTCTGAAAAGTCAAAGGCAGTAGCTACTTACTTGAAAAGTGAGCAGGTACTGCCTTTCAGCTTTGCACGGAGTATCACTCATTCCATTCAAGCACATTGGAAATGCTGTTTACCATGTTTACATATATTGTATTCATAATATGGGTCAGAACACAAATCCGATCTAATTGTTATTTACCGAATATTACAAGTTATATTTACGGTTTGTATTATTCATAGTTTGATTGTTTTAAAATATTTAAATAAGAACAATTTCATTTAAAAGTCTTACCTAATAATCATTTTCCCACTAAATAATAACTGGTTGTTAGCTCACCTAGCGCTATGGGTGCTACAATTAGCATATATTTCTGTATGCGTTGAAAGTGTGCGTAAATACATTTATGAGCAATTCCTTTTATAATATTTAAAATGTAGGGCCTAGGCCTCTAATCCCTATATTATTAAATCCAGTACTGCAATATTCCTTCGGTGTGTTTCTACTAGTTACAATATTTGCATTTATGGTCTTACTTTGTCATTTAAAAAAACAAATATTATATAATATACGTAAAAATACAAACATTATATATTATACGTATCGTATTTTAATTCAATTGTTTTTGGAAACCAAAAAGTGTCATCCCACCAAATGTAGCACAGTCTTTTATTTGAAGGTTATTTCAAGGTTATTTTACTCGACTAATGAAATTATCACAAGTGACATTGAAACAACTAACGCGTTGATACTGTGCCTTCGATACACGTCAATATTGCCGCGCAAAGCCCAAATGCAGTCTCTACTTACTTTTCGAGTAAGTAGTTACTGCCTTTTTTGTTTGCAGAGCAGGATGACTGTAAATATTTGTAACGCTTGATTTGTTTATGAGAGGTTGACCTAATTTTATGAAATTTTGTGTGCCTACACATGAGCAAGCCATTGATTGCTATAGCCACACAATCGGGTATAGTAGTGGTATGGTAGTGGTAACTGAAATAATTATTATCCTATTCCTTTCTCTCGTATTTGTCCACCTGACAGTAAGTTAGTGTTATGGGTGTGTGGATGTTGGTGGATGTGTGACAGCAAATTTCGCGCTGTTCTTGATCCTGTGATATGTATTGCTTTCAGAGGAAATATAATCTTCTGATTTCATTATATTTATCAACACTGACCTTTCTTTTGTATGTGATATATGCGTCGATGTGCGTTTCACTGCTTAAGCATGTAACTATCTCACTACACTGGCATGGTTCAAGTGAGGAGCCAGCCAGGAGTAGACACTGCTATTGAAATCAACCTAATTCTCTCGAAATTGATAGGAACAATCTCATCTATTTTGAAAATCACGACATGTACACGATCAATATAGGATAACGACTTGCGACTGTTTTTAAGTCAGTTTATATTCAATTGTTAACCAACATTCTACACGCTATACCTGATGCATGGCAAGTTTTGCTGAAAACCAACAAACACGAGACACACGTTGTTTTAATTGGTCAGCGACGTATTTGATCAAATTGATGGATGCAGGTGATGACACTATTCTATACAGCCATAAACCTACAGTAACAATGCACTTAATATCGGTGTGTACTGCTTCCACCAGTCCATTATTCACTTAACTGTAAAGGTCGATCGGGAAAGAGCTTAACAATATAAGTGAATCCATCGATAATCTCTTAGCATTTAAAAAGTTTAGGAAATATAGGTGAGTGAGGTGTTGATCAGTAAGGCGAGACCGCCGAGTCACGATAATGGAAAATCAATAAAAAAAATTATTTCGACTTTTTATTATTCTATTATACCACCGACCCACTATTTATCAATATAAATTGATTTAGATTGAAATAATATTGTAACTTATGCATTTTTTTTACATAAAATAAGTTGACACTTGAAAAAAGTGTTTTTTTTGTAAGTTCACCGTTACATAATAAAACAAAAACGTTATATATTTTTATCCGATTCTTGTGGCCTAATGCCGACCCGTTGTGATAGTCCCGACTTCAGATGGTAATACAATCTCAACAAAGTACGTTGGAATATAATAATTATTAGGTGGCGATGAGCCCTCAGGGTAAACATCATTACATGGTTTGTTGGTTGGTTGGTTGGTTGGTTGGTTGGTTGGTTGGTTGGTTGGTTTTGTGGTCAGGGTGAGAGTTAGGGTCCATGGTTTGGGAGGGGTAAGGGTTCCAGTACCTGGTTCCCCATAAAACCCGGTATCAACCTGTCAACCGTACTCTCATCATACCCTAAAGGGTCTGACTTTCGTCACCCACCTCAAGGGCATGCCTTTCCATGTTCCCAACCTAGTGCACTGACCGAGGAGAAGTATAGCCTGATTTATAAAAAGGAAAACAATCATACTGATTGATATAAATTATACCTCATCTAATGCATTTACTAATGTGGTCAAATCCTGACTTGAGTCGGATCCGGTAACAGTTGGGTTGTCCAGTGGGGCTTTCCCTAATCTACTTCTCACCAAGAGATCACGTAGACTTTGTCCCCTTTTAAATGCTGTTACACACCGTTTATACAGGATGTTTGGATGTTTCGCTTCAAGTTTATTGAAGGAAGTTTTCAATAATTTAGCTGCCTCCACCGCAGTTGCAGAGTAGGTAATAACAAAGGGGGTGACGCCACTATCCTCAGGGGAAGGTACCGTATTCAAGCCGAATGGAGAATACGTTTTCAGGGCTAATTGCCACTTCCTTTCCGCTTCAAGTCGCCCAATCTTATTTAGAGTTATGTCTCCTGTATTCTTCAATACTTCAAGATACAACACTCTCAGATGGGTCGCCCTGCAGCTCCTGGAATTGAAGTGTGTGGCAACTGCCGTGTCCTTCTTAAGCCGTACATCCGAACGATGTATGTTTATCCTTTTCCTGAAGGAGAGCCCAGTTTCTGGTAGGTTGGTTGGTTGGTTGGTTGGTTGGTTGGTTGGTTGGTTGGTTGGTTGGTTGATTGGTTGGTTGGTTGGTTGGTTAGTTGGTTGATTTGACTAGAAGCTTTCTTAATAGAGAATTGGACAGCCTTCCATATCGCGTGATTTAATTTGTTCCTGTGGTATATATTGAATAAAGGTATATATTATAATATATAGTTTAAGCAGTTTATTCTGATCACTGGGAAAGCAGGTGAACTCACTGAACCCACGCCCGGTTACAAATACGAGGCCAACACTGCTCATTCTTTCATGTAAAGCCAAAAATCAGTAACGGCTGACTTTTCAAGTAAGCTGTCACTGTCTTTTGACATTGCAGGGCAGTATTTGATTCTTATCGCAAAGGCCTTTCATGGACGTGTGTGAGTTTTGACGAACATAACAGGGTCGCAAATGTAGGTTCACGGAACTGAAATTGGCAAATTTCCGCGTTCTTTGGTGCAAAACACGTCACTGAATGCAACGCCCTATAATCATGTAATGGAGAAACTTCTACACAATAAATATGAACACACTCACCACAATAGCTACCTTGTTTTCAGAGCCAGATCGGATACTCATACATAATCAGACTCTCACTGAATGTACAAAAACATGTTTGAGACCTAACCCAACAAACATTAGATGTCAACCCAGTGTTGATATGATGTTGTACCAGCGTCGCATAAATAATTGTGTTGGCAGGGGATAGCCTACTTGTATCTAATTTCTCTCAATTGCCACAATGCCATGTTAATATTAAAATGAATATATTTGATTCACAAAATGATATGTCACGGTTCTTGCCATTTCTGTATTGCATCAATGTTGCGTTACTTAGGCTATGTAATATGTACCCATGCAGTTGAAAAATAGCGGTAAATAATATTTTTTGGTCATTTGAACGTCGGCATTTGTTGATTTTCGGGTTCTACATTTATATATATATACCAGTGTAATTTACGATCATGAATATATTACCTATAACTAAGCATAAGGGCTACATGTAGATGTAATGTAACTAGCCAAGCATGAGCACATCCCATGCCGCAAACAATCTCTGTTCCATATTTCTGGATTTGAGAATATCTGGGACTTCAATTAAAGTGAATGAAGTTTGCTTGTATAATTCACCCGATCACTTGAGCGATAACACTATATTAGTGACTATCAACGTAGCAATAGTAACTAAATGATAGAAATCTCAGGGGCCGTGCACAGGGGGAGAATCAGAGGGGTCCTGACCCCCCTCCTTCAGCTACAGATTTTCAAAAATTTCTGTGGATTCCCCGGAATCCCCACATTTTTCTAAATTTTACCTCCTGAACCCCCCCCCCCCCTATATTGGAAAGCTGCGGACGCCTCTAAATCCGGCATCGTAATGTGGTTAAGCAGTCGATACTGGTTACAATTGTTCCTTTTATTTATATGTTATCATCACTGACAAATTGAAAAACAAATTAGATTAATGGATTAATGGTAGTCAGACACTAGAACAGTAGGCCTACATTTAATGTATGTTATGTTGAACATATCACTTGCTAATTCACAACAACGTAACGTGGACATAGCCCTGTAGAATATTGTCATCAATAATTAATGGAATACCACTATTCATTTGTAATCATTAATATGCGTAATTATTTATATTAATACTTTAACATCACAATTTCAAGAGTGACCATCAGACATCCATTAAAACATTTATGTCTTATCATGTATTGCCAGGGAAATGTTATGACCACATTGATTCATTGACAGATAAATGTGTTGAAGATAAAACAATGACCACATTTACCAGTGTTTAGACGTTAACCAAAAACGGATTTCAGGTGGTTATAAATGTTGTGGTACACATCTTTAGACGCATTAAATAAAAAGTGGTAATTCCTCCATGTGTGTTCAGGTCAACGGTTTTACGATTTTAGCCCAAGTGAATACAATGGTTATAGAAATTCAGCATGACGAGAATGTTTTGCATCCTTGTTCTCTGTGAACAATATATGAGCTGGAACTGCAGTATGGGAGTTTGGTCGTTAGTTGATGACGAACGAGGCCATTTGGCAAGCGCTGTCTTTCCCAGACGTATGTTACCGTTGAGGTCACCACAGGCAACGAGTTTGTTTTGACAACAAAAATTAATATGCCATTGTATATTTACATCACCAGTTGATATTATCATGTTTAATGTTGAAAGTTGACCATCATACTAGGGAACATGATATGATCTTGAATCAAAAAGCGTTTTATTATTTTGCCAAAATATTTTATATTGGGTGAAATAGAATATAGGCCTTTTTTTAGAACATCAACATACTCTGTTCCCTTATAGTAGCGCTAATGCTGCATACTGGTAACATACTACATAATTTCATCCCCAATTTACCAGAATTAATCATTTTATTATGTTGCTTCACAATATGTATATTATTTGATAATTAGAATTTGAAATTTGCCGGGAATGTTTTATCTACATTTAAAATACCAATTATTTCCAAAATATTATAAGTCTAGCGATACTATAAAGTTATCGGTACTTCTATTGTTGTTGCTATTATACAATATCCATTGATATGTTGCCCATTATCGCATATTTGTATGTAGTATGAATTATTGAAGCCTATTTATCTATGAAACCCATATTTCGTGCAAATTGTCAATATGCCAGCTGGCTATATAGCACAATGTATGACAGAAACTATGGCTATATGGGGAAAGAGGTATACAGCGAAAAAAATGTCGACCCCGCATTGGCTTAATGTCGTACCAAAGTTTCTATTTACCCAACACTGCGCCAACGTTGGCTATGATTAGGGCTCGTGTTTGCGAATTAAAATCGCATCATGATCGCATCTGGTCCCCCAGAAAAGAAAATTATTAACGATATGCCCATAATCTTCTAACAGCAACTTAAAACTTGTCCGCGCAGAAGGCCAATGCATATGACCAGGGCCAATAATTATTAATACCTGGGCATTGTGACATAGTCGTATGTCCATTTCCAGCTTTTAAATTATATCTGATATGTGTAGGCCCATAATTTGAGACATAACTGCCAATGAATTCCTAACTCGTCACCTCGGGAGATAAAAAGTATAAGGCATGTCTGTAACTCATTCAAATGAGTTACATATACGACCCTTCAGCTCCGAGGCGTTCAAGCCTATATTGTGATTATCTAGTTAACCCTTTAAGCCCCCACGATGCATTAAAGCATCATTTTACAACCTTGAAAACATACCTGATTTTCCTACAACGAAGGGTCTTAGAACGAAAATTTCCATAAAACTGGTTTACCAATACATGGTAATTTTCTTTAATTTTTAAACCACATCATGTCATCTTCATCCACTACAAGTCGAGAATTGCGGCCGCAATTCGCGGCTTGTAGTGGATGAAGATGACAATGGTAACTTCAGGCTTAAAAAGGTTAATTCTCACTTACCACTGATGCGTGTGTCATCATCAGACGACCGTGGTAGATTAGCAGCATCATCAGCACCTGGCTGATCCATGTTCGCAGGATATCCATCTCCTGTCACGCTCTATCCACGAGATTGTGAAGAGACAAAGTCCAATAACCACCGACTGTAAGTGAGTATGTGTGAGGTTTAGGCCAACGATAGCCCATCCCAGTCTGTCGTGATAATCGCGAGTTACTCCAGCAGAGATAGAGCTAGTTTAGGGTTTGATGACATTCCATATCTACAGCTCTAAATGCAGAATTGTATATTGTTACTCTGCGGCTGGAAGAAGTTATTTCTATTAGCTGAAAGCTATCCAGGTGATCACTATAGATTTATTTCCACCTGATGCATGGAAGTTGGAAAAACTTTCAAATCTGTTACACTTTTTACTTCAAGTTACATCTCAGAACTAATTTGCAGGTTGTTCTGTCGCAATGACAGATACGGTAAAAACCTCTCCAGGATATTAAGCTATGCGCATGAGGTAAGCCTACTTGATTATAAACCACAGACAGTGACGTATTATACGTTGAAATTCATGTGACCGCCGGAACATGACAATTATCTTGAATCATCATTTTTTCCTGGTAACTCTATTATAAAACGGCTGTTCTCCCCACAAAAAGTCACTTATATCCGAGCAAAGCCGAAATCGCCGTAGATAATCCACAAGTGCACGGCCGGGTTTTGCAGTCTGGAAGAGCAGATAGCGTTGGAGTACTTAGTTAGCCCCGTGTTTTTCAGCCGTAGATCCCGGGTCCCTCTCTGTTGGGGGTGTGAGCTGTAGGGCCTTCAGCCGGCCTGGCCAGCGCGCAGCCGACGTGTGAAGTGCCGCATGGGTGGTGGGGTAGAAAATTCAATCTAAATACACCGGGCCGCATGCCAATAAGCACCTCAGTACTGCATTGTAAAGCTAAAAGGCAGTAACTGCTTACTTGAAAAGTAAGTTTCTGTATTTTGCCATCACAGAGCGCCATACACCAACCCGCCCACAACAGTATCTGAAAAATATTAGTTGACATTGATAAATTTGGAACACAAAGTGGAGTGGTTTAAGTTGAGCGAATGAAGCAAAGTGTAGGCATATGTCAGAATGACGTATCCTGCTAATTTTCATAATATTTTAGTCCCATGAGTATCAGTTATTATGAAAAATGAGGACTGAAAACGTACACCTTCTCCGGGATGAGCTGCCACCTCAAGACGTCACACAAGAGCTCCGCCCATTATTGACTGGGGTAAAATATTGCAGAAGTCTGCGATGTTGGCCAATAATAATTATAACGCTAATAGTTTTTGCCAGCATTCTAGATGTGCTAGTTTAGATTTATACAATAGATAACGCATTTCGATGCGAGACGTTCACGAGGAGCTAGCTGTTCAAGTGACGAGCCAGCATGTGTGGAGCTGTAACGGCATTCGGGCTGCGTTGGACCAGCATTTCATTTTCACTGTTCGAACTATAGCTCTACTCCAAACAATACCCACTCCGTTCTTTCGCCAGAATGAATAAACGTGACTAAATGACGGCGCACATGCCATTTCAAAATGTGTTATACAACAAGTACGACAACAGCTACAAATACATTAGGCCTACGTGCAACATTTCTCGCCGTATGACGTCCAAAACAATCTCCTGTCACTATTTTTATTTCTCATTCAATAAATTCGATCCTAGTGAGTTAAAAAGTACCGATTGAGAAATATATTAAATATATGGGCATAGTGATACATGTCTTCTTACAATATATCTAATACAACACGATACAGTAAAACTTCATGAGAAAATAGTACATATGGCCTACATATTATTGCTTTCAAAAGTAAAACAAATGACCCCATTGCAGTCATCATCAGTTTTAGCACGAATTGGGAACACAGTCAGCAAGCACGATACGTTCACCTGCTGCTGGTGCAATGTAACATCAAACCAGCATTGGGTCAACGTCTCGTGGTTGTCGATACAGGCTTATAACGAAAAATACAGGGAGTGGCGAGTAAGTGGTGGAATCCAATGTTGTTTTAATGTTGACCCACCGTCTACGACGTTGGCCGAACATTAAAACAACAAGATTTCGAAGGATTGACGAGTGGATGTACAATCTGCGGAAGAATCCCGTCTTCACTTAGCGTGGCGGCCACACACATAACACCTCCAGATGTTTATGAATTCATCTATTCGTCCTCGCAAATGTTCCATGTAATTGACTCTATTTCAATGGTCCACGTAAAAAAGCGAATGCCGGCGCGAAATACAACCAATTCAAGCGTAAACGAGTTCTCCCCTCTAGAGCTGTTATTTATTCAATTTATGTAGGCCTACATTTTCAGCGTTATGCGTCTTGCATTTTATAAAAATGTTTTTAACTGTAAAAAAACAAAAACGGTACAAAAAATGGGCCAAAAATATAAACATAAAGATTGTTGGATGTCAATAAGAATATTATAAAACTTATATATATATATATAATAAAGCATGATACATTTGTACCGCACTAAGAATCACAAAAATGCATATTAATTAGGTAGATTATTATTAGGTGGTTCGTCTGAGCCGTAGGTTAGGGAAAAACCCAGCGGGGGGGGGGGGGGGGGGGTTGGGGGAGGGGGCCCGGTTGATAGTGGTAATGGTTACTCAGGTGAACATGTTTACAAAAATAAGAAATCATTTGAAAATTCTACCGGCAGCTGCCCCCTTGCACCTCCTGCAGGCTACAGCCCTGGTCGTAACGACTAAATGAGCACAAATTGCAGGCAGGCCCGAGATACATGTAGATATTATTGATCAGTGGAGCTCAAAACATAAAAGTAGTAAAGCTATTATCAGTATCAAGACAATTATATTCTTTTGATAAATATGCAAGCTATATATATTTAGATGGCGATAGGTCTAATTGAAATGTTCACCAACTTTCGTGACCAAAAAAAATGAATGGTGTTTACATACTTGTTAACCCTTGTCCTGCTGAATTTTTTCTTCTTCTTTAGAGCTCTATATGTGCACAAAGGTGGCCTAAAGCCCGATTCATTTCATTTCATTTCTTTAGAGCTCATTAAGATATATAATTACAATCGCAGTTCGCAAACGATGACAAATATACCGATAAACAGATAAATAGACATCTCGAAAATTGAATGGTTTGATCAGATGAGCGTTTAATACAACTATTTTCACCATTTCTGTGACATTTTATTTGGATTTTAATTGCTTTAAGATGTATATATATGCAGGTATAGCAGCACAAGGGTTTGATTAGGAATGATTGTCATAAATGTACATGAGAGGCGATCTCGGTCAAAGGGACGTCAATGCGACATAAAAAGCCCTAATTTGATGTGACTTCGTAGATAAGATGTTATTACGCCTCATTTACCAGGGGGGGGGGGGGGGGGGTTAAGCGTAATTTTACAGATATGAGTCACCTTGACCTTAGTAGGGCTTTATAATATGATAATTGTTTGCCTCCATCATATTATAACACGTAGCCCTATGACACAGACATGTGTAACTCGGGTTTGTTCGTCTCTTTGTGACTACGTGTCTCTATGCAAAACACAACGATTTCTGTATTCCATGGGTCATAGTTCTTTGTGATGTTTTCCTATTGATTTTAGATATGTGTCCATTGTCTTTCTCTTTACAAGTAGGCCCATATCTCGAGATACTTTATTAATCATAATGAGCACACCGAGCATAAAATTGAAAAAGACATTCCTCAAAATCAGCAGAATGTCATTTGATGCTGGATGTGCCATCATACGATGTGTGGGACTTAACTACTCCGTGTTCTGCTAAATTGCTTGTTTTCTTTTTTATTCATTTGAGACTAGAATGGCTGACACAATTTTTAACTTCAAATGATAAGAAATATCTCTATATTTATGAAGAACAGAACCTTCTTAACATCTACCACATGTTTCGACAAACTTCAGTGGTATTTTATTTAGCTTCAAACTTGCTTGCCAAGTATTTATGATGTATATGCGCTCCCAGCGACACAAAGGTTCAGGACGAACGCAGTGGATACTTATGTTTGCCTTGGTACGAAAAGCCCAACGTCAAATACTTCACGCTATGTACATGCCAGATATGTCATTGATTGATATCGTCATTTTCCGGCATTTCTATAGCTTGCCAACTTTGGAGGGAGGCGTCAAATTGCACATAATAAGTCGGTTGGAAAACATTTGACAAATATGTGGAGCGATAAAATGAACTGGGCAACCAAACCTGGTCTCACTTTATTATCAGCACTTTCTAGATTAGTTAATATGAATTAAAACCTGGGCGAAATAGGAAATGTAAATGTAATGGCATATTTGTATTTTAGTAGTAAAATTTCAAGCCTATTATCATGAACCATTCATATGTGCCTTTTATTCAATTAAGAAAAAACGAATCAGTAACTAGTATTTAATTAAGACCGACTGTACAATTATTTGAAAACACTAATAGGAATATGCTAAGGATATAGAGCGGCCAGTCGTTGTACTCCCTCGAAAAAGGATAGTTGGTTGGCTGATAAGACTCAGATCGTTCAAATATATCTGAATATTTAAAAAAAGTACATGCTGAATTATCAATGCAATTTATTATAGCATATATTTCAGATTAATACCCTCTCAAATGTTGAGTGCATCGATAGTGGTAACAATAAACAAGAGCGCACTCGACAATAGCCCGCCGCCATTATTAAACTTGTCCGAGAATTTGTTATTGTCAACATGCAGTACAAAATTGAGCAGGATACATGAGAAACTTTTAAAGTCAAATTATTGACGTAAGATGCGAAAAATCGTGATAAATCGGCCATTTTGATTATTCTCAGCCATTATTGAACTTTTCTAAGAACGGGTCATGGTACCATGCATAACAAATTAGAGCAGGATACATGAAAAACTGTTGAAGTTTTCGCGCTCAAAAGGTCAAATTATTGACGTAAAATGCGAGAGATCGCAATAAATCGGCCATTTTAATTTTTTTCAGCATTTATTGAGCTTGTCCGAGAACTGTTTACTAGCAACATACAGACACATTTGAGAAAGATACATGATCGTGCCCAGAAGTAGCCTTAATGTTAACGGAGATTAACCTGCCTATTTTTGACAGTTTATCAATCAAGGTTTAGTAATGCTTATGTGCTATCCATCAACAACCCATGACACGCAACTATTTTTAAATGGCTGACATGTCGGCGAACGGCCGTAGCGTACAACCGGGCAACAATAGGTTTCAGTGATAAATAGGTGCCTTCCAAAACATACGTATACATATATGTTAGTTTTCGAATTCAAATTATAAGGCCATTAGGTTTATTATCGTAACTCTGTCCCTGAAATAGCTTAGCACCCTTAATTGATTGAGAAATCAGCAAAAATCACTCACTATAAAAACAAAATAAGGACGTAGGCCTAATAAAAAATTACAAATCGAAAAGAACGAAAGGATAGAATATAGGAATAAAACGACACAATCAGGTGAAAATCATCAAAAATACATCATTTTTATATTGGCCCCTTAGTATATCCATAATATGTGAACATGTACATAGACTAGAATTGCGGAAATCTTTTAAATTTTGGGTTGCTGAGGCAACGTAGCACGTGTACCGAAAAAAACTGTTTATCGGTTATTCCTGTATTTCTTATTTTGGGAATGCATGTCTCAAATTGAATCTCGTCCTTATCCTTAAACTGGTAAATGCGCAACACAAAATTTAAAAACTTATGCAATTCTAGTCTATGGACATAGACATAGGCCTATCAATGAGCCAAAATAAAAATGATGATTTTGACCTGATTGTGTGGCTTGAAACTAGACACCAAGGTAAAGCCAAATCATGAGGTCGTTATAAGTGCAATATTGTAGGCCTAACTTTGCCCCTGAAAAGAAAAATAGCATTGTTAATCATTGAACACGGCGTCGAGTTTAGTTGGTTTCTTATAATATTAAGCTGCATTATTCTTTACAAAGAATATATGAAGCTAATTTTACTGAGGCAATTATCATCTTCAAATGGATGAAAATATCGTCAAGTTGAAAACCTAGACCTATTTAATTTATAATCACCAACGTTGGGAGGATGTGTCATTTTGTTCATGGACGGCAAAAGCTATTTTTTTATTGGTCCAGCTCTTTCACAGTCTCTGATTTAAATCACAATAGGGTACAATTAAGTGTCACGGGCAGTTAGTTAGGAACTGTTTAAAGCGACTCAGTCAGACTAAAATCGTCGAAAAATCGGTGATTTTATTTTGGCTTCTTAATTTTAATATAACCATATGATGTAGGCCTAAACATGTCCATAGACTAGAACTGCAAAAGTTTTTTGTCAATTTTTGTGCTACGCATTTAGGGCTTACAGTAAGGCTAGATATAGAGACGAAATTCGCGATTGATTATTTCAGAGATGCATGTCCAAAACAAGAAATACGGGAATTTGTCTCCATAGTTCTAGTCTATGAACATATTTACATCATATGGTCATATTAAGAAGCAACATAAAATCACCGATTTTTAAATGATTTTAGCCTGATTGAGTCTCTTTCACCCGCCGTTAAACTAAAAATGAGCTGAATAATGATTCTTTTAAGGGGTACATATTTTACCGGCAGCTTTGAAACAAATAATAGAGGTGGACATGTTTTCATAGAAACTGTTCCCAGGCCATTATTATGATAGCCATCCCTGGGAACCTTGAAACTTCTATTATGTGACGTCACAAGCCTGAGTAGAACAGTGACGTCACAGATCTTTAAATATAAGTTGTGACGCCACCAATACAGCAATGTCACCAAATTATTACCATTATAAGCTACCCTCTGTCCAGAAGCAGAGCCAGAGAGGATCAGCCCATGCTATAGGCCTAAAGGCTAAACTTTCCTAAAGGATCAGTTGTCAATGTTGGTAAGTATGCCTAATATTTTGTAGGCCTAGTTTTCAAAGGTTCATTCTAAGGCCAGTGAGGGGGCCTACATTCCTGGGAAGATTATTGACTCAAGAACTGGAAATTTAGTACCGGACCAGTAGTCTTTTATTTCATAACTTCATAAGTTACGACTTACGGTAGACCATTACTCATTAGGCCTGGTGAGTGACATTAGATCTAGACCTCTTATCTACGTTGGATCTATTTCAATTGATTACAGCTCTATCGAGTCTATGTTCAGAAGGTCCTATGTTCAGAAGGTCCTATGTTTAGAAGGTTCTATGTTCAGAAGGTCCTTTGTTCAGAAGGTCCTATGTTCAGAAGGTTCTATATGCAGAAGGTTCTATGTTTAGAAAGTACGGGTGACTATTTGTCAGTTCCAATTAGGCACACGACGTTGAATCAACGTTGTATACCCAGTGGGTTTTCAAGCTTAAAATTAATGATCAAATTTGATGGACTCAATTTGGACTCAAATTTGAAATTATAGATATGACAGTTGTAATAATTATATTCCATAGGATGTATGTTGTTCGAAATACCATATAAAAACGAGTGATATAGATGTATTAGAAATATCAATTAGGCCTATTGTATCTTATGTGGTCTATGGGATTATTCTCTGTTGAATGTAAAGTCTAAGTGGTATGTGGTGGTAGATCTAGGTAAATATGCTTAGGCCTATATCACAACCTTTACAAGTAAATATACTGAGTGGTAATGATGCACGCTGGTAATGAGAAAAATCTTATTTAATCAATTTATTTTAAATAAATGATATACAGATGATGATGTGAGCGTAGAGTGATAGGGCATGGTGGGTTATTAAGAGTATTTTCATTGAAAAATATTGTATATATCGCCATCTATAAACCCATTAGCTTCGTCCCATAATTTCATTATATGTCAAAGGGTCTAACTTCTTCTAACTAAGCCTACCTTGTAAAACTTCTTGTAAATTTTCAGGGTAGTCGGCCCATGGCTAGATAATTATTGTCTGTGCAAAATGTCATGAAAATTGGTTCAGAATTGACTGAGGAATCCGCGAAATTCATTCACTCTGGTTTATGAATTTATTGTGAATCTGACTAGAGAAATTACCCCCAGACGGCCGTTCAATTGGGTTTTGCTATGCAATGTAATGCTGAAACACCTTGGCTTTTCACACAGCTGCGATATCCTCGGGTCGGATAGTTCCCAGAGTAGCAATAGGAGCCTAACAGAGGGTAACTCCATCCTAGCCGCGGTGGCTGGAATAGGTGTCAGCCACAGATTGACCCCATACAAAATCGTTGGACGGTCATATCTAAGAAAATAGGTTTTTTTTAATCAGAAACATTTTAGCTACGATGTCGCATGCTCAGCTCATTTCCCTCACAGTCATTAAAAAGTTGTGTGTGAACATTTTCAGACCTTGGGGTCGAGATCGCTCTCGGGTAAAACAAATCAATCCAGGGCTAACTCCATCCATCCCACGCTATACATTAAGACAGAACTAACCAGTAGCGCATGTTTTTCGTTAATCCAGGGAATAATTTGTCTGGTGTAGCGGTGCAGTTTGCTACGCAATTTTGGGCAAATGCTACACAATAATATGTTGGTGTAGCAGTTCTTCGTATGGAGAATAGTAGCTTGGCACATGCCAGTATGCTAAACTGCTACACAATTTTTCTGAAGCAAATTATTCCCTGTAATCTGTTAATTACTCCGTCATTATTATCAACCGATTTTCATGAAATTTTGTAAACGTAAAATTATATGCATTATTTCAAAAGTTAGACGATTTGACATGTAGTAAATTGAAATTATGACATCCCGCTATCAACCCATTAGGCTAATTATGGAATTCTATTACATGTCGAATGGTCTAAGTAAATTGTTACCGGTGTTGTGATTTGATTTAAAAATGGTCTATGCAAAATTTCAAAGAAATCGGTTCAGAATCGTTGAGGAATCGACGTAAAACATGCTCAACAGATTTACCAAAATAATTGTGGCCCATGGCAGGCCTATAGTTAAAACAAGGCTCTAATTGGTCAACTCAACAATAGGGGCCTACAACGCATTTTGGGGATATGCGGGGGATTATAGACCCCCCCCCCCCCGGAATAGACTAAAATGAAAGAAAGAAAAGTGTCAATGGCGCCGTATAGGCCTATAGGCTATAGCTTATCTTTGTAGCTGCAGGTGTTTTTGGTTTGAACTTTTTACAACATGTCTAGCCTATAGGACAAGTTCACACTAGCACCGGATTTAGGTGGATTTGAATTCAGATAGGTCTATAGTCTAATGGAGATCTGGTAATATTCGCGAGGTTTTAATTTTCACGAATTTCTCTAGGATAAGAAATTCGCGAATTCCATAATCTTATTATAATAGCACCACTAAAGTGAAAAGTCCCAAAATGAGAAATTCGCGAAAATTTGAACACGCGGAAATTACCAGATCTACAGTGTCATATTCCTGAATTGCGGGGACTATCCTTCTGTGATCACTCGTGGTTTGTGGCTGTTCACTATGTTGATTGATATCCCGATTTTGGCAAATTGTGGGCGGACAGACGACGGACAACGCGCCATGACAAAAGCTCATCTGACCTTTGACCGAAGGAGCTAAAATAAGAGCCTGTGATTTGTTATCTTGCATTGTACCTGAAACTGAAAGATGTAATTTTTTACTACATAAAACAAAAAAATTTCTGAATATAGGACCTTCTGGATATATCTGAATATAGGACCTTCTGAACATAGGGCAGTCACTATTTCAATTTGCTGTATCGGGTGATTAGACTAATAGGCCTATTCTCATTATATGTACAAATAATTTAAAAGAGGGGCGTCATAAATAACAATGTTCATGGCTAATTAGGCCTACTATTTATATGAGCCTAGACTTGTAGATGCAGACCTATGACTATGACTATGCTCAAGGCTATTGCTAGCCTAGGCTATAGGCCTAGATCTAGTATAGTAAATCTAACGTTAGAAATAAAACGTAGGCTAGACTAGGCCTACTAAGTACGCAGGCTACGGTGGGACACCCGAGTCTGGCCGAGAATGAGTTCCCAAGTTCCCAGAACTGGGGTCTAATTTATTTTTTTAAAAACTGTTAGACTATAGTCTATAGACAAACACGAGATGTTCATCGTTGTGACCTGAGCCTTGTAACTTTCCCAGCATACAAAGGGACACCCGAGAGTGGGTTCCAAAGACGTTACCAAGTTCCGAAGTTCCCGGAACTTCAAGTTCCCAAGTTTACGGAACTTCAAGTTCCCTAGTTGAGTTCCCGGAACTTCAAAGACCATAATTTGTAAAGGCCCAGTCACACATACCTTCACGCACGTCCAGCGCACAAAAAATGAAGAATGTTGGTCAGTGCGTTGTGATTCGCTGGGCGTGCGTTATAATTCGTTGATGATTTGACGAGAACGCAGGATGAAATTCATTTATTGTGTGAGTCAACCTCTGGCTCTGCGCAAATTTTTTGCACGTTGAAAAATGTGAGCGTTTTTTCACGTGTGAATGTCTCTAGACCCCGGAAAAACGGCAGACCAGCGGCAGTCTAACGCTAGGTCAAGTAGAGCACACGCTCTAAACAGCTAAATTCGTTGTTTCCGTTGACCGAGGTTTGTCCCAGTTAGTTAGAACGATCTCACCCTCAACTATGTTCCGGCGTTGTGGAGGGTGGCGTTTGCTAACTAGTCCCAGTCACACATAAACGACGCACAGTCCATGCATAAAAAAATTAAAAATAACAATTTGAGTCCAGATTGTGAAAAACGCCGCAAACTGGTAGCGAATGCACAGCGTGCTTTCAACGTAAATGGCGAATGAATAGCGCTTTGCTAACGGGTTGGACGCATACAGTGCGCATTAAACCCTAGACTACTAATGCTAATCCTAATGTCGACGATTATAGTAAATTTTATCAGTTTGTTTTTAACACATAGGCCTAGACCCCCTATAGATCTAACCATTTTTAAAAGAAAAAATGTGTCCTAAATTTATGATAACATTATATTTTTGGACGTAATTTCGACAAATTAAAAATTTTGGATGGGCACCATTGGATTCCTCATACCCAAAAACATGGCTATAGACATCAATACCTAGCTATGCTAGAGCCAAAGTTATGGCCAAATATGTGATTTCGATGGCGGCCATTTTGAATGTGTCACAAAACGAGGTTGAGCGGTGGGAAACATTGAACACCAATATTTTTGGCTTATTTGACCCCCAACTAAAACATAAAAACAATAAAATCAATTTGGGCAACAGAAATAGCCAAAATGACATACCGCACCAGACTAAAAGGTTGCCAGGGTAAAGGGGGCCAGGCCATTTCAACACAAAAACCTTACAGCATGGCCCCCTTTGTCCGCTAATTTTCAATGGGTACATATTTCACTAACTATTATAATCGTAGTGAACTGAAGTCTTTAGTATATTACTTAGAGTTATATCCAACAAAAAACGTACCCAAAGTGGGGGTGGCCCCATTTGCCCAATGCGCTGGCCCCCTTTGCCCAAGCTATTAGAGCAAATCTATTTGGCTTATAATTAAAATAAGGTATCCTTGAAACACTAAGTGAGTCTGCTATATGTATCTACATTGCATGTAGCCTACATAGAACTGTCATTGGTTTTTAGATAGTTCGAACATTCTCCTTGAAACCCATAAACTAATAAAGACGTTAGGTGGCCCCCTTTGCCCGCCCTTCCGCTACTCAACTGTTCATTTTTGTTTAATTAGGCTATGTAATTTTAATAACTTATGTTATTTGAAATTCCGACTTGGTAGTTCCGGGAACTTCGGAACTTGTGAACTTCTGAACTCACTCTCGGGTGTCTCAGATTTGAATTGCAATACGAGTAAGTGCCACGGACAGTTATTTTAACTTAATAACTGGGCCTACATTACCGTGCCCGTGGTGAATGATTTTCGCTGATTTCTCAGTTAAAGGGACTGGCCCAGGCTAAAATCATCAAAAAATCGGGTGATTTTATTTCGGGTTCTTAATATGACCATATGATGTAAACATGTACATAGCCTAGAACTGCAATTTTTTATAATTTTTGTGCTACGCATTCACCAGTTAGGCTAGATAATTTATATAGACGAAATTCCTGATTTCTAATTATTGACAACCATGTCAAAAATAGGAAATGCGGGAATTTCGTCTCTATATCTAGCCTAACTGGTGAATGCGCAGCACAAAAATTATAAAAATTTGCAGTTCTAGTCTATGTACATGCTTACATCATATGGTCATATTAAGAACCCGAAATAAAATCACCGATTTTCTGATGATTTTAGCCTGGGCCAGTCCCTTTAATTGAAGTCCCAGATATTTTTAAATCCAGAAATATGGAACAGAGATTGTTTGCGGCATGGGATGTGCTCATGCTTGGCTAGTTACATTACATCTACATGTAGCCCTTATGCTTAGTTATAGGTAATATATTCATGATCGTAAATTACACTGGTATATATATATAAATGTAGAACCCGAAAATCAACAAATGCCGACGTTCAAATGACCAAAAAATATTATTTACCGCTATTTTTCAACTGCATGGGTACATATTACATAGCCTAAGTAACGCAACATTGATGTAATACAGAAATGGCAAGAACCGTGACATATCATTTTGTGAATCAAATATATTCATTTTAATATTAAAGGGACTAGCCCAGGTCTAAAATCATCAAAAAATCGGTGATTTTATTTTGGCTTCTCAACATGACCATATGATGTAAACATGTCCATAGACTAGAACTGCAAAAGTTTTCAATTTTTGTACTGCGCATTCATCAGTTAGGCTACATATAGAGACAAACTTCATGATTTCTAATTATTGACAACCATGTCACTACTACTCTTCTCAATCTCTCCAAATACAATCAAACATATTTTTATTATAAAATAATCAGAATGAATAGCAAAACACACTAGTCAACATGGTCATTAAAAACAACATATTGAATGGTAGTTAATATTAGACATATCCATATCTGGCCTATGTTTTCTGAACCCAGATATGTGTATGCTTTCAAATGTGTGTTATTTATATTTATAAATATCATACATATATTGTTAATGAAAGAATATTGCAGTATTTTATGAGAATAAGTCTAGTTAGTCTGGGTTGAAATCTGAAACATGCAACTTTGCTCGGAATTTCAGTGTAGGCCTATACTTTTGTAGTCACTCGTTTTTACATAATTTGCATGTGCTGAATGTGAATCTGCCAGATAACGTTCTATATTTGGAGACCTTTACCTTCAAATTAGCAAAACACAAAATGACCACTAAAATGTTAAGAAAACTCCATATTTTCTATAGTTTGTCGCAAATAAACGCACAATTTGTGGTTTCTGCAAGATTTTCAATTGTGAATTTATTTCTTGCGTCTTTGGAATGACCTTTATTTGACCTTTAGATCCAAGACATCCGCCGTTTTTTATGTATTTATTGTTACTATAAGTATACTGCTAAACATGTTGACAATAATAGGATGTTTTTGTGGTAACATAGTGGATTAAGACTAAACATTACTGACGATTAAATTTGAAAGAAAAAAGCCAAAATGGCCGCGAAATTTACCTACATATGAACAAGAAACAAAATGGCTATCAAAATGTAAATTTAACCTCTTTTTTTAATTTGTGGCTCGGAATTGCTCAATTTATTGTTTTTGTGTGACTAGGGGGCCGAAACTAGCATTTCTGGCGTTTATGTTCATCGTCTGACCTATACTTTTCGTAAAATCCAAGATGGACGTCATTTTGCATATTTATTATTTAAATATTTATGTCATTCTCAATACTAAGCACATCAAAGCATGTTAGAATATACTGTATTTAAACACAGTTTCGAATGCCTTGCAACCTAATCTACCGTAATCCGTAGTCTACTTTTTAGATTTCCATTAAACAAATGTTGTTTATGATATTATAGTTCACGTGCATAAAAAACACTTTTATTTGTCTGTTGGTGGTAACCATTTTGAATTTGAAGGTCAAATAAAGGTCATTTTGAGCGAAAAACATGAGACATAAATTTGTCAACCCAAAATCATGCAGAAACCAGAAATCGTGCAATAAATAGGAACAAAAATAAAAAAAGATGTGGTTTTGGCGGCCATTTTTTGTTTTGCTTATTTAAAGGTGAAGGACACCAAATATATAATTTTATCCGACAGATTCGAATTCAGCACACACCAATTATGTAAAAAGAAGGGGGACAAAAAATATAGTCTTAATTGCAGAGCAAAGTTCAATGTTTCATATTTCACCCTAGGATAAATACACACATTTTAAAAAAAGTCTGCAATATTCTTTCGTTTAAAAATATATATATGCAATGTGCAATGTACAGATCTAAAAAACACTCAGTTTTAAGGATATACACATCTGGGCTTAGAAAACATAGGTCAAATATATATATGGCCAATAATTATGTTTTATTAAGTCGTTTCCATTGACCATGTTTACTAGTTTGTTTTGTTGTCGATTTTGATTATTTGTATTAATATTTTTTCAAAACGTATGTGTAGAGATAACTGTTTAATCCATTGCATCATGCAATACATCAGTAGAACGGATATTTAGTAATCTTTTATATGGTATATTGCATTTGTAGATTGGTCAGCTACAACTGCAACGACAGACGTTTGCGTAACACTTACCCCTAATTTCAGGTTTGGGGGTACCCCTACATCAGCGTTCAAAATATATATTTCGTCCTTATTTTTTACTGGTAACATCTCATTTCATGTTTTGGACGTATCAAAGCTTAACAAAAAGTTGGTATGGGTGAGTAGGGGAGGGGGGGGGGGGGGGGTCGCACGGTGACCAATTCTGGCCTATGGACAGGACTATATGTGTGTTTAGGGTTATGACCTTCAAGAGACCGGAAATGACCTTTTAAAGCTTCAGAATATTTGTTAATTATGAATGTTGACTATTTCGTGCCAATTTCCTTCAATTTGCTATATTACACGACTATATTACTTTGAAATACAAACCCTTTGAAAAATCCCCGTGTGTTTTTAGGGTCATGACCTTTAAGACCCCGGAAATGACTTTTAGAGCTTCAGAAAAAATGACACCCTATTTTATTTTGTTCAGTATTATTTTTTCTTCAAATTGAACATAGGTGTCAAGAATTAACATGCAATTCCCACGGAACCACATTTACTGACATAAGACCCTACACTATTAGGTTTAAGTTTTGTCTCCCCTCTAGAGAGGTGGAGACATATAGCTTTACTTCTCACCGCTCATGCTGTCTGTGTCTCTGTGTGTGGGTGTGCAGGCGGTCAAACACGACACGTTCACCCAATGCTGGGCTAATGTTGGCCCATCGTCTACGACGCTGACCCAACTTTAGCATAGTACTGGGTTACCGTGTCGCGTTTAGCGCCAGGCTGAATGAGGGCCAGCGTCACAGACGGCGGGCCAGCATTAACCCAGCTTTGGTTCAAAGCATCGTGCCGGTAGTAGCCTACAGCCAGCATTAAGTGGGCCTACTGAGTAGGGTTGAATGGATACATGCCAGCACTGACGACGCTGGCCTAATATTTAACAGACATTAGGTCGGTGTCGGCTTGTTCTCGCCACCAGCACCAGACCAGACCAGCAAACATGAGGCGTTGAACCAGTGCTGGTTTTATGCTGAGCCAGCGTTGCAGACGGTGGGCCAGAATTGGACCAGCATTGGGTCAACGTCTCGTGTTTGCTGGGATTGTTGTGAGGCCACATTGTGTTTTGAACATCGCCGGCTGTTGTCCCACTGATTAAGTCTAAAGACGATTTAGTTACTGTGGATCATCTTCCCGGCAGCAAGTCTTGACACAGCGAGGCCTCAGGAGTAGCGAACCTTGCGGGAAGATGCTGTAGATATAAAGACAAATCAAAAAACATAGTCTCTACTGTCTACAGGAGCCATTTAATAACATTAATTACAAAAGCCATTGACACTACATTTATTAGCTATCAACCTTTATGGTTATGCTGCAGGGGGGGGGGGGGGGGGAGACATCTCCAGTTTTTTTTTTACAAAAAACTAGACTCTTCTAGTTTGTTTAGAAATGATGGGCTTATGAAAATGCCTCTTTTGACAATTGTGCAGCCTGAGCCTGGTTCCTCCATGTATTGCCATGGCGGAAGGTGGTGTGGCTACGGCTCAAATTGCCAGAAAACAGGTGAGCAATACTGAGATATAACACCAGATTTGAAGACACCGAATAACCTCTGGTAGGCCACTACTGGAAAGATTAGGACAAATAATTCACTGAAGATCCCTGTGTGGTACAAAAACGTGATTTCTGGACAGACACTAACGTTACGCGTCGGGGCCAAACTGCCACAAGTGAGTGACTTCAGTCAATAGATAATTTTTTTCTAATTTTTCTAATTGTCTAATAAACGCGTGGGTCAACTCTGTTTCTTGGCAGTGCAACATGCAGAAATGGGTCATACGCACTACTGTGGGTGACCCACGTTAAAAAACTGGCGGATCCTCCTCTTCAATAACCAAGTAATGAGTGGTATATTTCAGTTTCTTGAAACATATGAAATATTTTGAACACTATATCCATAAAGTTGTGTTGGGTTTCTTTTTTTGTCAAGTATATAAATAGGCTTAATCCGTCACAATGACCTGGGTGGGCTCAATATGACGTGGCAATCGATCATTTCAAAGGCACCTTCTAAATATTTATAATATAGGAAGTGTAGCATGATGACCATGAAAGGCAACATCAACATGACGTGCAGGAAAGTCAGCATGGCAAAAAGCCAAGCTAGAAATCTTAGATGAAACAATCTGTGAAAAAAATATTTACAAAACAATTGAAAACTTTTTTTTACACTTTCACAATGCGCCGTTTTTCACATCTGTGCCATATATAGACCTGTTTAGTATTACTATGAAATATGTTTGAATTTTTTATACATTTAATGGTAATTGTTTATGTTTAATTACAGTAAAAACTTAAGAAAATAAAATTTTAATATATGAAATGAAATTTTCCGAGTAAGCGATTCATTATTGTGGAGAATTATGATGTTTTCAAAGTGTCTAGAATTATAAATTTGCGCGCTATCAAGTTTGGAAAAAATTCTGAAGATTTTTTGTTCATTGGACATGTCCAATGAATGTACAATTCATAAAGCGCATGTATGCGCTTTATAAATTTGTGACCTTGGGCAGTAAAAACTAAAGACCAAATAATATATACGGTATATGTCGTATATGATTTATATTACGATGATATAATTGTATTTAAAAGAATATTTATCAGAGATGCCAGTTTTCCAGAAATTCACGGATTTCCGGATTTTTTTCAGATTTTTAATAATACTGTATGACCTAAATATGTTTTTTTTCGACCTAAAATGTTTTTTCTCGACTTCAAAAAAGTAAATCCGCATTTTTCCCATGACCCACTGGCATCTCTGATTTATACAAGCACATACAATAATATGTCGTTAACATGGTTAGCGTTCAAAGCTAAAGTACAAGGTAAAAATACAGTTTAAAATACAATTAAAACACACACTTAATCCAATATTACATCTATTTTTCTGCTGAATATTTGATCTTATAAAACAGTATTAAAACATAATTTATAATCTATGAGCTTCAGTATAACAATCACTACACGGAATCTATACTACCGGTGAGGTTAGTATTTACACTGTTAATGCAATCCACTCATCAAAGTGAAAATTCCGTGAGCATTTACAAGCAGGTCCTTTGTGTCCCACCTATTATCTAAATACACAGTTGACAATCTTAAGCAATAACGCAAAACCTAGTAAAAATCCGAATATTAGAACTACCGGTAGGCCTGTAGATGTATTTAAAATGACATGTGCAAAAATATATATCAGTCACAGTCGAGGACACAACGTCGCTGTAGGATGACTTAATATTTTTTAGCACTGCCGTCAAATCGGGTCGACATACAGTTTACTCTTTCACGTGAAATGAGACAGTGTATCCGTGGTGCATCCATCATAGTCAGCACACACTTTAGATCGCGAGCACTCTTCGATCGAGAGGGATATGCTAGCCTTGTCCACTTCAACCTGCCGCTCAGGATACTTTTGGAGTGGAGACCTAACAATCACGAGACAGTGATGTCAGTGATCCAATGTTGATTTAATGCTAGGCCAGCATTAATTTAACATTGGGTCAAGTCTGGTGTTTGCTAGGGAAAAAATCATGAAAAATCTTCCGGACGGTAGATGTAAGCAGGCTGCGAGCTACGGCATCTTTCCATATCGACTCCACATCTGTTGTAGGCATACTCAATGCCATATAACATTATTCCTGCCGAATATTAGGTCTACTTAACCTATGCCCAATATATTATTTATTCCAGTACATTATAATCGAAGGATGTGTAGTCCTATAACATGCTACTGGGGATCATCAATCAGGTCATGCAAAATCAAGCACGACACACTCCGTCGTATTCCGTAGTTTCAAACATTGATAACTAGGCCTGTCTATATTTCAGTCTACATTCGCATCGAGTTCTGAGTCTGACGGGTTCGGTGCGCTTCCTTACACTTAAATTAAACCCAGACCAGAACCTGACATCTCATTCTGCGTCAATTTCCATATAGTTTTCCATCTATTTCACCTATAGACTACGTAGAGCTGCAGCACAGCTAAAATTAAGAATAGTTGGAATGCTAACTGAACGCAATGGTTAAACCATGGTTAAAATGTTAAATTTAGTGTGAGAGAAACGGAAAATAGCCTACATACGTTAGAAACTGGGTTGTGGATGTAAGATCTATATACAACGCCTCTTACTCATAAATATTTTCGAGAATTTTTTGCGTTTTTGGGTCATTTTTTCTGAAAAGGTTATTATGCACCCGATCATTTTGGAAGTAAAGACACAATAATTACATTGGACGTTTCACTACGTCCATACTGTTCAGTGTTGCCAACTTTCTTATTATTAACAATTATCGATACTTTCTTATTCTTATTATTCTACTGCCGTGTTTTACTCATCTATTTCTCGCCTAGTTTTGAATTGATCTTTGGGTAATAGTGAGGGTAGTACTTTGGGACTAGTGAGGTATTCTGCTATATGTTTTCTTAGCGATCGCACCAATGAATAGTGAACGAGTAAACTACTATTATCGCCCACTCAATAATGATTAGCAAATTCGAGCTGTCATATCTCGAAATTTTCATGCTACAGGGAATAATTTGCTTCAGAAAAATTGTGTAGCAGTTTAGCATACTGGCATGTGCCAAGATATCATTCTCCATGCGAAAAACTGCTACACCAACATAATATTGTGTAGCATTTGCCCCAAATTGTGTAGCAAACTGCACCGCTACACCAGACAAATTATTCCCTGTGCTAATGTGGATATTATTCATTTTAGACCAGAGATTTTTTAATCCGCCATCATTCAAATTCAATTTTTGACCTAGATAATAGGGGGGAAAATCCAAATATGATGTTTGGAACTGAACGACAAAAGAACAATTATATCGTGAAAAAAATCTAGACGTTGCAGGTCGATAACCTGCTTTAATTATAGGCCTAATCAATTGTTACTATTGACAACATTTTCTTAGCTTGACCCATTACTAGAGACTTCAGTAGGGATGACTAGAGATTTTGAACAGTAGTGTTCAGTATATAGTAGATCATGTGAAAAATAATTCAATGTTGGCTTAATGTTGGTTCAGAGTCGCAGACGGTGGACCAACATAAAGCGAACATTGATTCAATGTCTCATGTCTTGTCTCAAATTCATTATTGTGATGTTATATGATCAAATATGTATATCAACAATTTTAATTATAATATTATTATGCTTTCTGTAATCGACGAAGCGAAACTGATGATACGAAACCGACGAAACGAAACTTTTTTTCTATATTCGACGAACCGAAACTGAACCACAATATTAAACCAGCATTGGGTCAACGTAGGCCTAAATTGTTTACCTGGCTGAGATATCTGTAAACACGAACCTTTGAGTTAAATTATGTTCTCCCAGCGCCGCAAACGGTGGACTAACATTAAATCTTACTCTACATAGACTGGTCATCGCATACATTTGTGTTTTCTGGGTTGCTGGACCAGCATACCCTGATGACCCAATGTGAGTAGCTTGGCTTAGCCGGGTAGGACCAGCATTGGACGTACATGTGTGACTTCGTCCCAACAAATACGAGACGTTAAAGGGACTGGCCCAGGCTAAAATCATCAGAAAATCGGTGATTTTATTTCGGGTTCTTAATATGACCATATGATGTAAGCATGTACATAGACTAGAACTGCAAATTTTTATAATTTTTGTGCTGCGCATTCACCAGTTAGGCTAGATATAGAGACGAAATTCCCGCATTTCCTATTTTTGACATGGTTGTCAATAATTAGAAATCAGGAATTTCGTCTATATATCTAGCCTAACTGGTGAATGCGTAGCACAAAAATTATAAAAAATTGCAGTTCTAGGCTATGTACATGTTTACATCATATGGTCATATTAAGAACCCGAAATAAAATCACCGATTTTTTGATGATTTTAGCCTGGGCCAGTCCCTTTAACCAAAGGTCGGGTTAACGTTGGGCTGAAGTCACTTATAACTTGTCAGCATATTATAACTCGTCAGTTTCGTCTCGTCAGTTTCGCTTCGTCGATTACAGAAAACCAGTTTCGTCAGTTTCGTTTCGTCAGTTTCATTTCGTCGATTACAGAAATCCTTCGTTTCTGTGTCCATTTTATACTTCATACCAAAAAAGACTTCTACGTCGATAGATGTGTTCTGTTATCTGAGTAACATACATTGCACTTGAGCCTCTCAAATACTTGGGGACACTTAAGGCTTACAGACAGTAGGACTTGCATGAACCTCTCATGTGCACCATTCAATAGCACAGCTGGCGAGTAGGCCTACTATTAACTCACCCCCAGTTCGGTTTGTTGTTAAGCCAGCCCTGATCATATAGGGGCCTAGATATCTTATGATAATAATTATTGTGGAAAATATGTAAGCGATTTTAGCGTGTGATACCCAGTAAACACAAAACATTTGTATAACATTTGTATAATGTTTGCCCAACGTCGAAGACGTTGGACCGACGTTGTACAAATGTTTATCAAATGTTTTTGTGTTTGTTGGGTAGGTCTAATACAACGTACCGGTACATAATCACTGAATGATTATTAATTTAAAACACACCACTACATTTTTTTCGTTGTGTGACCACTACATTCTAAGGCGGGAATGGAGAGTTATTGCTGATCAAGTACAAACCAATTATCATCATCGACATGGTAGGCCTGTGGTATTAAAATCAGTCAGGTGTGACCGAGCTGCTGATTATGAGGGATCATCATTATGGTCGGATGTTTTTCAAGTCAGCTAAGAATGTAGAGCTCCTCGGGCTTTATCCTATACGTAATGGTCGGTTTGCCAGACACCATGTTGCTGAACCTTTTCATGTCAACCTCTGGGACATGAGCAATCAATTGTTTTCTTTTAGTAAATGAATGACTAGATACTAATTTTACATTAGTATTCTTTATTGTTCAGATAACACACCAAAAAAACATAAGTTTGATACACTTTAATGTAAGCCAATTAACGAAAAAAATCATCACAGAAATAGTCTCTAAAATTTGACCAGCTCAAAAAATGTTACACGCTGCTGAACTTGCAATGCAGGTCTATATCATCCTCCTGACAGCAAGGCTCGCTGCGCCCGAGGTCGCAGACCGAGACCTTGCTGAATCAGTGTTATCATCCACCTATTAGGGTAGGGAGAATGATTTAGATATTTGATATTCATTAATTTAACAACAAAATGCCAACTTAATATTGGCCCACTGTCTGCGACGTTGGCTCAACATTAATCCAACCCTGGCGCTTGTAACGTCTCGTGTCTGGTGAGATGTGGTGGAAGCTGTCTGTGATAATTCCTGTGAAATTTTCGGCCACCAGACATGTGTCGTTTAATGCCGGCCGGCGTCGTAGACACTGACCCTGCATTAAAGCAGCACTCATGCCAGTGGTCAAACTTGGGTCAAACAGAAAAAATCTTTCTCAAAAGTCCCCACTCCAATAGATGGTTTTAACACTAATTCAGCAAGGCCTCGGTCTACGACCTCGGATGCAGCGAGCCTTGTGTGGGAAGATGGTCTATATACGAATAACTGTAATATATTATTTAAAGTTTTTAGACTGTTAGACGTAGAAACGGATCAAATCAATAGTTATATCTCAGGTTTGTTTGGCTATAATATCGTTGTGGCTTGTAGGAATTATCGTTTAGATTTCGAAGAAACCAAGCATTCAGAATACAGATTATGCCTATATTTTACAAGTAGTCTGAATGTTTTTTCTTGGCTTCAAAGATTTACGATTACAAGGGGATTCCCACACACGGATTGAGTCAGTATCTTGGCAGAGGTATACATGTGCCAACCTAGCAAACACGAATTTTCGGCCAATGTTGTCTCAATGTTGGGCCAATGTCGTAGACGGTGTGTCAATATTGAGCCAACATTGGCTAAGCGCATCATGTTTCTGCCAACGACTACTAAAGCAAAAGACGTAATAACACTGCACTGGTCAAACAACCCGATTAATTTAAAGTAGATCGTCACAAGTCGTTCAGCACAGGTTGACGAGGCCCACCCGCATGTGCAGCATGATCAACGTTCTAAAGGAGTGGGGTCAGTCAGAGGTAAATATATTGAATCAGACTTTGAAGAGAAACGACTGACCTGCTTTATATTAAAGCAGCGGAGTCGTTAATATACCTCACTGAATCCTAATATTTAGATTGCGGCGGACCTCACTCCTGATGACGCTGACAATGCTGCGCATGTGTGACATTACATTATGAGCCCACAATGTTTACTCAGCGAATAGGATGACCCTTCTACGTTAACAGGTTAAGACAACATGTCCTCACTGCAACAGTCGTGGGTCGCTCAGCGCTCTGGGATCTGAAAGTAGACATTATATATATACTAGACCTGCTGAAAGTCGGAACTCCCCCCCCCCCCCCTGGGGATTGTAGACCAAATTGTGTTTAACCTTATTATGAACCAAGTTACTTTCAGGTGATCTGTTGATTAGAACTTCCTGTACAAGGTCACCATAGGTTATCGAAGTATTGTACCCTTGAACCTTAGGGTTGTATAAGAATGTGTCATATAAATAGGTCGAAACCCAAGCCAAGTACACATGGTGACATCGGTTGATGTTTGGTTTCATAGGGGAGTTATCCCAAGGTCATGGCAAGGTAATCTCAAGGTCACAACAAGGTCAAATCAGCTCTAAACGGTTGAAAATAGCTTATTTTTGTTGTTTTTGCTAACAGTATGCTCACTTGAAATGTATATGATGTCTTAAAACATAGAAACCTAGATCCCAACAAAGACACCAAAACACCCCCGAGAGGTTACATGGATAACATAAGGGCTGGAGGGGTTTTTTCACCCCCCTCTTTAAATGATTAAATCACCCTTATGTCAACTCTGTCTGATATGGCAGATATAGATCAAATAGCACACTGGTATTATATTTTGACCAATGGCCAATATACATTGATTACATCTGATAAGGCCCAACCTAAGTATACATTTGTAGTGAAATGGGTTGTGGTCGGATTTCGGAGGGTTGTTACCCCTAGGTCATGGCAAGGTCGTCTCAAGGTCATGGCAAGGTCAAATCAACTCAAAACAGCTGAAATGCAATTTTTTTACTGCTTCTTCTACAATTATGTTCACTTTAGATAGTGAGGTCGTCTCATGGTCACAGCAAAGGCAAATTATCTATAAAACTTGTTTTTGTTGTTTTTACTACACTTATGTTAACTTCAGACTAGGCCATGACCTTGGGCTGACTCCACTATGAAGCCCAACCCCAACCCATGTCACCATGTGTTGGTGTTGATGGGGTATAACCCCTCTAGCCCTTTTATAACTATTATCCTGTAATCTCTTGAGGTGTTCTGGTATAAGTCCGTGTTAGGTCTAGGTATGTTTCAAGCCATCATAGACATCTAAAGTGAACATAATTGTAAAAAAAGAAGCAAAAACAAGATATTCTCAGCTGTTTTGAGCTGATTTGACATTGCCGTGACCTGGATATGACCTTGTCATGACCCTGGGGTAACAATCCTGTGAAAAACAACCCCATTTTGCCATGCGTACTTAGGCTGGGCCTTATCAAATGTAATCAATATAAATTGGCCATAGGTCAAAATATAACATCAGTGTGTTATTTTGACTATTTCTGCCATATCAGACAGTATTTCCACCAGGATGATTTGAAGAGGGGTGGTGAAAAAAAACCCTCCAACATATATGCTATCCCTGTAACCTCTCTAGGGTGTTTTGCTATAGGTCCCTGTTGGGATCTAGGTACATGTATGCTTCAAGCGATCATATACATTACAAGAGAGCATAATGTTAGCAGCAACAACTACAATAAGCTATTTTCAACCGTATCGAGCTGATTTGACTTAGCTGTGACCTTGAGATGACCTCACCATGACCTTGGGATAACTCCCCTAGTATGGAACCAAACATCAACCGGTGTCACCATATGTACTTGTACCAATACCTGTACCAATACTTGTACCAATATGTACCAATGGACCATGAATACAGTCGCGCCGAATGGCAAAGACTCAGGTCATATATTTTAGTGTTTTCTGACGATTTTACGACATAGCCGGGTCTTGCAAACAGAGATACAGCATCATGAATGTATGGAGAACATAGTGACGTGATGCTTCTATCAAATATGATTTTATTTTTGTTGTTTTGGATGAGTTGTTAAAGGTCATCAACCGATGCCCAGATAAAACATGTGATCTGAATGTAATACCAACATCTCTTCTCAAGAAGTCTGTGCATGTTCAGTTACCTCACTTAGTTGATATTGTGAACAGTAGCTTCAGTGAAGGATATTTTCCAGAAAGACTAAAGACGGCTTTTGTTACGCCACTCCTGAAAGGAAGACAATTTAGATGTTAACATAATGAAAAATTACAGGCCAGTGTCTAATATCCCGCTCATTAGCAAAGTTCTTGAGAAGATTGCTGTGAAGCAACTATTAGAACATCTCACCACAAATGGATAGCAGGAAGATTATCAGTCAGCATATAGGGCAGCTCACAGCACAGAGGCCGCCTTGCTCAGAGTGCACAATGATTTGACAAGTGCCTTGGATAGGAATCAGGCAGTTGTCTTTGTCATGGCTGCATTTGACACAATCAACCAAGATCAACTAATAACGCTGCTGAATGAAGAGTTTGGGGTAGATGACAATGCTCTGTCATGGCTGAGGACATATCTCAAACAACGTACCCAGTAAAAATCGGTTAAGCGACATCCGACCACACACCCTTGGAAAGTGGTGGATGCTCAAACTAAATGATGACAAGACTGAGATAGACATTTTCATGTCAAAATATCATTTGCAGAAATATGGTCTGTCAACTATGGCCGTCGGTAAGAGTACGTGGCTTGCGTACGGGACTTGGGTGGGCAGCTGGACCAACACTTGAATATAGACCAGCAGGTGACAGCTGTATGTAAAGCCTGTAACTACCAGCTACGCAGGCTGTGTTGTATTCGTCGCTACCTCACCACAGAGGGCCTTTCACGCCAGAGTTCGGGGTTCGGTTCCCGGTCTCGGCGGTTTGGAAGAAACAAAAAATGTTTCTTCCCCATCCACGTGTGAAAGTATTGTGGGGAGTCACCGTGACCGAGAGGTAGCGTGCTTGGCCTCAGACCGCCAGGGTCCGAATTTCGAATCCTGTGTCTGGAGGACAGTGTCATCTCAATCATCTCACCATCCTCAGGAGGTTCTCCTGGCCCAGTTTAGCCTATATGTGCACAAAGGTGGCCTAAAGCCCGATTCATTTCATTACCTCACCACAGATGCTACCAAAAATGGAGTTCAGACCCTCATTACATCACGCTTGGATTATTGTAATTCATTGCTGGCAGGCCTTCCATATTTCCAACTCAAGCGTCTGAAGCAGATACAAAATAAAGCTGCCCGTCTGATAACACGAACTCGTCAGCGTGACCATATTACACCAGTGCTAAAAGAGTTACACTGGCTTCCTGTGAGCTCTCGTATTAAGTACAAAGTTCTGGTACTGGCATACAAGTGTGTGCATGGACAAGCACCATCTTACCTGTCTCGGCTGTTGAAGACTCAGTTTCGAGATGAACGAACACGAGGAGCAAAATAAATAAGACCAACCTACATCCAAAAAAGCGATTGGGACTTGTGCCTTTCAGATTGCTGCTCAAGAACTGTGGAATATGCTACCAGCCAAAGTCCGCAAGTCAACATCACTTGCATCATATAAGACTCTTTTGAAGACTCATTTATTTATCAATTACTACGAATGCAAATAGCTTGCAATAAAATGCAACGTACACAAATAAACATTTTAACTGCTTTTACACGCTTTTATATTTGAAATAAAAACTTATTCTTAAATGTTATGACTGTGAAGCGTCCTGATCTGCATATCTACAGGATACCACGCTATATAAAAGATTTTATCATATCATACCATATCATACTTGGGTTGGGTTCCGACCGATTTATTGGAAGTGCTGGTCCCATATTCTAGTTTCAACCATTTTTGCGCCCATTTGATCTTGCTGTGACCTTGAGATGATCGTACCATGAGTTGACCTTGGGATAACTCCCCTATGAAACCCAACGCCTACCTATGTCCCCATGTGTACTAAATTGGCTTAGCTTTCGACCTATTTATTCTTATAACACCCTGAGGGTCAACATGTTCAAGGGTATATTACTTCGATGACCCCTGGTGACCTTGTACAGAAAGTTATAATCTGCAGACCATCTGAAAATAGCGTGGTTCATAATAAGGTTAAACAAATATGGGGGGGGGGGGATACAGGTGGGCCCAAGACGAGACGTTCACATCATCATGATATATTATATTACTAGTATACATATGGTTGGGTCAATCTTGAAGACAACAATAAATATAGCGTTGGGTCAACGTGTCTTGTTTGCGGGGACGGATGTGTGTGCCGCGGGGATGCATGGTATTTGCCAAACAAGGCTCATCAGGGTGCTCGAGCACCGATGGTGATTTAAAAAAATCATCAGTCGCTAATGTTGAGCCAACAGCATTGGTTCGATGTCATCTGTCTACTACGGGCGTGGTTGCTTGTCCAGCGCACTGTTGTAATTATTTGAACGAGGGTATAATTTGGCATAGACCTGCACATATTTATCTGTTTATCATGTTTATAGGATTCTCCAATTAGTCACTTGGCTGGGCCCCCCTAAACTTTATAGCGACATGTTCTCCTTTCAATTTAAAGGTCTTAACTTGGAGTAGCTTAAAATAGAGCCTGGTGATTTAAACCCTTACAACGCTGATTTATTTTGTGTACACCATGGAGACCAAAGGGTTGTTATCCCTCGCCCGTAGGGGAAGAGAGAGAGTGATTTTAGTCGCGTCAAGTTCCGTCCGACGTCAGGCGTCATGCTTTTTTGTTTGCGCAAAAACTAGAAAATCTATTTTTGAATTTTTTTTTTATCACATTTCCTAGCAGCATGGGGATGTGCAAGTGATTTTTTAAAGATATTACCAAAATTAAAATGGAATTTGTTTAAATTTTACAATCACATCCCCCACGATATGGAGATGTAGAGGTATTTTTTTAGGGTTTTACCGAAATAAAAAATGGCCGCCACTGATCAACTTCATAATTTTTGTTCGCCCAAAAACTCTAAAATTAAAATCAGAAATAATTCGAATTTTACAATCAGATTACCCACCATCTGGAAATATGCAGGTGATTTTACTGAGATTTAAAATGGCCACAAGTCGATTTTTTAAATATTTGTGACCGCAAAAACTTAGTTTGGACAAACTCCACAATAACACAGTGTGATTGTGGAGGTTGTCCAGCTATTGCTAACTACAAAAACTTTAACCTAATTTGTGTGGGGACTCATGGCCTCTTCTTTCAATTTGAAATCATAAATGTCTTAGTTTCTGATACATTTGAGTACTTATGTTATGGGTATAGGCCCACGACCAATATAAATTTTTTAATTCTTTCAGTGCGGGGACCGTCTTCATACGTCATATTCTGACCCCGCGCTGAAATGATTGTTGAATTATTTGTGTCGGGATGCACAGCAGAGATGTTATCAGGTTATTGACAGAAAGTGGCATGTGGCCATCAAAGAAAACAGCAGTAACTGTTCAATTTAAAAGTAGGCCTATGCAGTTATACTGCTGTTAATCTTTGCACGACAAAGTGAAATTATGTCACCATTTAAATTTTGTTTCAATAGACTCTTTTAGAGTGATTCATAGCCACAAAACGGACCGTATGTGTCAAAAGTACCCAATTAGGCACAATAATGCATCTATTCTGTTTGTTGAGATAACCAGAAAACATAATCTGCGTTAACTTTTATTAATAAATAGATATGGATGTGAATTTCACGGACGTCAGACGGAGAGCTGAAGGGAAGCCTTGCATGGTGTCATACCAGCAAACACAAGACGTTGGACCAGTGTTGTGTCAATACTGGTCCAGAATCGCAGCATTTAAACGACATTGGGCCAGTGTATCATGCCTGCCCAACATACACGATACGCTAGGCCTCATATTGCGCTAAAATCTCATTTGTGCTGGTAAGTGTTCAGGTTACATATTACATTGCGCGTATACTGTTTTAATACAACAACAGATCTTCGACGTCGTTTAGATGTTGGGAGAGCAGTGCTTAGTGATTGTGTGTAGTCATGGTAATAGTAGTCGAGTCTGCACAACATATAAACGCCGCATGCAGTCCTCTTCTCGGGCAAAACTCTATGACGAAGTGGCTCCTGATATAATTACACTTTTAGCTACCAATCTTAACTCCTGAACCATTTACTACAAGAGCTGTGCAATTATACTATCCTACACATGTACATTGATTGAAAACCTTTGTTTTTCAAATATTTATTGATTCCAGAATTAAAGCATATATTTCGGAACAAAATCAAAAAAATATCTGTTTTCGTATCTGGAATGCATATTTATATATTGCACTTAGTCATGTGGCAGATTGCGGTATTTTAGTCGGAGCCACAACGATCTGCATCTGGCAGAGAGATTTGCCAAATAAATAGCCCCATCAAGCAATCAACAAACGTCAGATTTCTCCGCTAATGGTGTCTACTGTACGCTTAAAAACTACAAACTCTCTGACTGGACTAAATCATATATCACTCACCTGTTATTCTCGATTTATTTATCTGATCTTGAAAGTTTCCTCAGTTCAAAATACGGTGGTTTATCTTATATTTCCGAGCTAACAGAAAATAATGATGATCTGTACGAATATTTAAAAATGTATTATTTTGTATGCGGACCACACAGTTCTTCTTTCAGAATCACCAATATAGCTTCAAATGTCATTAGATGCCATGCAGTCGTAAGTACTGTAACATATGGAAATTAAATAATATCAATACCGGACAAACAAAAATAGTAATATTCTGAAGAGGGAGAGTTCGAAATTCAAACATTGATGTCATAGACAATTTCACGTACCTTGGTATTGTATTTAATTATAATGGAAAAATTAGCAAAGCAAAGAACACGTTTTTCATAAAGCCAGTAAAAATCTATGAGCTCAGTGTTGAATTTACCGGTTGATATACAGCTAGACCTCTTTGACAAGCTTGCCACACCAATACTATTGTATGGAAGTGAGATTTGGCTCTATGAAAATACTGATGTCATTGAAAAGCTTAATTTGAGATATTGTAAATATGTGACTGAACGGATCTGACAAAATGAGTCGTAATTCGCATATATAGATATCGTAGATATTAACAGATCCTGGAGATCTATACAAAATCACCCTTAAAATGGTATATCGCACAATTCGCGTGTGGGGTTACCCAAGGATCCGTCCTCGGCCCATTGTTATTTACTCTCTACACTACCCCCCTTAGTTATGTAATTCAGAGACACAATGTCAAACATCATCCTTACGCCGACGATTCCCAGATATATTTATCTCTTTCGCTAAAAAATCCCGATATTTCTTTGGAAATTCTCACAAAATGTTTTCAGGACATGTCTTCTTGGATGTCATCAAGGAAATTAAAATTTAACCCTGATATGACCGAATTTTTATCAATTGTATCTAAAGTGCAGCGTGGAAATTTTTCGAAATGTTTTCCAACAAGATTGTTGGCACAGGAAGTAACTCCTTCTCTATCTGCTAGAAATCTTGGCATAGTCTTTGACAGTGCTTCAAATTTTAAGAGTCATATTATCTGGTATATCTCGCGCTTGCTACTATTATATATGTGACATGCGTAGAATAAGGCGCTTTTTAACACCATCTGTTGCTAAAACAATTGCAACTTCTTTGATAGGTAGCAAGCTGGACTATTGTAACTCTGTCCTGTTCAACGTCACTGAAAAGGAGATATCTAAGCGGCAGGGTGTACAGAACTGTTTGGCGCGGGTTGTAACAAAGTCTCCTCGTTTCTGTCACATAACTCCTCTTCTAAAATCTTTGCACTAGTTACCTGTTCGTTACAAGATCAAATTTAAATTGTTCTCTGACCTACCAGGCTCTGACCAGTGGACAACCAGTATATATTCGAAACATGCTTCAGCCATCACGAAAGGTACGACACTTCGTTCCAGTAATCTAGATCAGCTAAATGTTCCACGGGTCAGAACCTAGGTTGGCAGCGGGGCCTTTTCTGTTGCTGCACCTAGACTTTGGAATGAGCTTCCTTTAGGAATTCGCTCTGCGAAAACACAAATTAGTTTTCGGAGGAAATTGAAAACGTATTTTTTTGGTCAGGCTTTTCCGACTTGAATCCTCGGTGGTCCAGTTCGCCCAGACGACAAACGCAAACGGTTTTTGGAACTATGAGTCGAATTACGAATATGTTTGTCGCGCCTCTCAGCTCAGATCACCGAGGATTTAGGTGCTATAGAAGTTTATTATTATTATAATTACTGTGTAGCATGGTTAGCTAGAAAATATAACAAATAGTCAACCAATCAACTAAATAATTAATCAAATGACTTGACAGAACAATCCGCTTATAGCGGGGGGGGGGGGGCACATGAAACTCATCTTTAACCTAGCCTGGACAGAATTTACAAAACCGTTTTCTATAGCTGACCTATCTTTAAATTTATTGGTGCTATAGTCCACATCTGAAACGTGACATAGCTGATTGTTGTTTTACTGCTTTCACCTTTATTACATGATCTTCTACCTTATATTCTGTTTTAAATAGTCCATTTGTTCGTAACCTATTTAACCCCAGGTCCCTCTTACCGTTTATTCTTTCTATATCGTTTATACAGTTAAATTCTAATTTCACTGACAAGCATTCCTTTTCATTATGAAAAATGCTCGTATATTAGATAGTTCCCAGTCATTTAAGGTATCTAGCAGCGTATCAAACATTTGAGTAAAACCTGTGATGTACGCCACCATTCAATTTGATTTTTGATATTAGGCCCTACTAAACGCAGGGCTCTATTGGCTAACTGTGCGACATTTTTTACAATAACATTATAGTCAAGGGTATTTTGTATTTGTTCCAGGGGGGGGGGAGGCACATGAAACTCATCTAGCCTATCAACTCCGCCCATATTCTGAGTATACAGCTCAATTGCCTTTGGCTTTTCAGTAGTGCGCATGTTATTGTGTTATTGTTCAACGGATTCTTGCACCTCACAGTCTTTTGAAATGTCTCTGTATTATGTATGGTAGACAGTACAGTAACATCACGCTTATCTTGCCAAGTAATAAAAAGTTTATTTTCATCACGTTTAGTGACCATGTCTCCTGCTCTTCGAAGCCGCGCTGTTTTTATTTCTTGTGGGGTGCCTATACGGTTCCGACGCAGGGTGCCACAAGCCCCAGTTTGTTTTTTCTGCAAGCTGAGAATAAAGACCTGGTGACGAGAAATAATTATCCATGTACATGTAATGTCCCTTACTATAAACAGGAGCTGCCAAATTTGTCACTACGCGATGTGTTGCACCAACATTTGCATCCTCACACAATAACATTATAGTCAAGGGTATTTTGTATTTGTTCTGGCAATTCATTGATAAATTGATTTAACAAAAATAGTGATGAGCTGCAACCCGCAGTCTTAATCCACATTCAACATTAAACCAGGGTGTTTGTAAACCATTTGACATAACTGAACATTCTGTATTTCTGTATAATGATCTCAGTGCAGATTTAAATTTACCCTTAACACCCAGTCATGCTTATGCCATGGCATGTTACGATCTATATTGTCATATGCCTTTCATAGATCAATAAATGCAGTGACAGTTGATTTACCTTTAATTTATCTATTTTCTAGAAGAGTAGTTAAATATTAGACTTGGTCGCTATATAGTAGATCTTTTTTTTGCGAAAACCATTTTGACAATCACTTATTACATAATGTACATTGTACTTCAAACCATAGAAGCTTCCATCAATACTGAATCTTTATGAGTGAGCGGTGAAGAACCATTTGTTTCTTTGAAACTTGAATGCTAGAGTGGGGGACGAGCTCGCTATCGCCGACTTTTCAAGCAGGCAGCTTTGACCACCAGTGACCCCGCCGGCACCGATTCAACTGGGAGTACACCAATTCCCAAGGAAAGATTGGCAAAATTTTCTGTTATATAACGAAAATAGGAGGGATCATTTCACTACATAGCCAGGTGGTGTCTGAAGTTAAGAGCGGGGCAATGTTGAACATTAAGTATATATATTCGACAAAATTGAAAAAAAAACACACAAAAAAGCAGAAATATGTTGTGCAACATAACATTTGATCAACCTTGATATTTGAAAAGCTAGATAAGAGATGATAGGTTAGATATGATAGGCTCGTTTAACGTCGCGTCAGTTAAGGCACGAATATCATCCCCAATTTAGAAATAGGATTCTTTATTCTGATTTAGTATGTCGTTTCTTGGTTCAAGTCGTAAATTGATAAAAGGCAATGCAATTGCGGACCTGTGGGTATCAGTATCATCACAAAAAAATAATCCAAGAAAAAATGGAGCGATTCGAACAAGCTACAAAGAAAGCAGTGACTATATGTAATCTAAGGCTCGCCATAGATGTTTTTATGGCGTATCCCCTGGAAGTATTTGCCTTTAAGTTAACCATCCTTGATTCACCAGATGTCTCTGGTGTGCTTTGCTCTGAGTTTAATGTCATTCGCCAGGGGTCTCTGATTTGACCATTTGGTTCTCTGACGCATGCGCTCAGGTTCACCATCCGGGGACTTGCGCGCACAACATCAACTTGCTAGCCTCGACAAGAATATTACAATTAAAACTTGAAATTTTGTATTATATCTTACTTTTATCGTTAGTACAACTATATAACGATTATAAGAGTTTATGACGGAGCGACTTTCCACTGTTTTGCGTCTTCATGAGGAAGATATTGACTGCAGATTGATCAAACAGGGAGTCGACTTGATCCGTTCCTGATCTGAGCCGAGGCTGAGCGAGGCACAGACAGACACTGCTGCCTACATTGAGACAGACAGAGGTGCCGCCATTGCTGCATGGTGGCCACTACCGCCACAGGCACGGCATTAACAAGTAGAAACAGCACGCACTGAACACAGTTGCAACCTCACGTCTCAAAGCAAACGTAAGTCAGCAGAAGCTGGTATTACTAAGTAATGTTATTACTATTAGTATTACTGAGTCTGAGTGATACTGATTACTGATAGTGTCTAGTGATACTTATACTGTGATAGCCTATGATAGTGATAGGCCTAAAAAGGCCTCATCATATTATGATGACTTAGGCCTAATCAGGCTAATAATTATTAATTGTGAATTTCATATTTAATTTAATATTGGCTGACATAGCCCTGCCTTTTAGCAATTAAGCCTAGGCCAAGGCTATATAGTACTGGTGACAGTATAACTGATCAATTAGCCTCACTTGAATGTTAGGCCATGAATGATAAATAGGAGGCTGAAACAAAATGGGGACAACCATGTAATGAATGGCACAGACATTGAGAATGATAGTGTGACTATTGTCATTCTATGAGATTAAGTCTGGCCGTGGCTGTAACTATAACACGATTTAAGCATATCTTTTTAGACTAAGACTGGGTCTATTTTAATATTTATAGTACGGTCATATGAAATTATACTTCAATGGGCCCAAATCATATTTTATCTAGACTACTGTCTTTATTTTATAATCATTTATGACATCATGATCAAAAGTTTCACGTACATCGGTTATCAAGATATGGCTTGGGTAGCAAGTGCAACATAGTTTGACCAATGGTTGATCAGATACGAAGGTACTATTTAAAGGATATATTTAATCGACTTTGCCAAGTGGAAATCTCAACACTGCGAATAAGTATCAGATAAACTTCAACTAATTTGGGCTGTTAATAATAATCTAGATCATTCGATAGGTTAAATCATAACAAATTAATTTATGCCTGCACTTTTGTGTATAGGTCTTTATTATATATCATTATGTCTGAATTATTTTAAATTTGTTCAATTTAGAATATGATGGCCAACACCTGTGCTGTTACTCCAAGCAGAGCAAGCCCCCTTAATACCAAGGTGCTATTAACAGGGCACTCCTTTCTGAAAAGGCTTGAAAGTTATGACAAGTCATATAAAACATTGCAGTTGAAAGCTGATGATTTTGATTTGACTTTCTCTGCTGTTGGAGGAGACAATTTGGTGTTGTTAAGAGATAGACTTGGCAAAGTAATTCCAACACAGAAATCTCTAAAACCTAACATTGTTTACATTGAAATTGGCTCCAACGACCTGTGTAGTGTGAATAATTCTCCCGATATTGTTGCAAAAAAGATAATGGATATAACCCGGTACCTGCATTATGGTCACGGGGTGCAGAAAGTCATAATTGGACAAATTTTGCAGAGATTAAGGAGGCATCAGACATATTTTTCACGCTGCCTGTCTTTGGCAGCATACAATAAGAAAGTTCAGGAGACCAATGAAATTTTGCAAAAGCTGGCCCTTTCACAGAAAGATTTCATGTTATTTTGGAAACATAAAGGGTTCACTTCACCTCAAGTTAATGTTTTTGGCCAAGATGGAGTGCATCCAAGCATTCCTATAGGAATGATCAAGTACACTTGCAGTGTAAGACACGCAGTTGTTCATACAAGAAATAAATTTTCAAAATTGTGGCTTCAGGTTGGTACAAGTACCAAAATATGATTTTGGATAGACAGCATATTAGATTATTAATTGTGACCTATATAATTTTTGTTGAAGTGTGTTGAATCTAGTTGAATTTGTGGTTTCACCAATTTGTTAAATATGATCACAGCAAACAAAGTTATCAGCTATTTGTGGCAATTACTGCGATCTAGTGGGAATGGAATATAATAGTGATGTCAGAAATGGTCAAAATAATGGTCATATAATTACATAGTTGAAAAATGTCTTGTATTGGTTGATATTTATATATTATTATTTATAGGGGGAAATTTATGCATCTATTCGTCCTCTAGAATCAATTACACAATCCTTATATTTGGTTTGATAATATTTCTATTTGATCATAGGACACAGAAATTAAATATAAGACTTATTTGTTCAACTATGTAAACAATTTAGGTTAAATCTCAACAGATTGAATACAGGCTATTAATTTTGTTTTTACGACCACATTGTACTTGGGGATTATTTCCCTAGGTGAATTACTGAATGAATAATAATGGATATTATTCAGGTGATATTTTGATGACCATAGTGATATTGGGAAATGGTTCCAGATAATGTTTCTGAATATTATGATGTATTCACATTATATGATAATGACCATGTGATACCAGGGCAATGGTCCCTGGCTTTTTCTGAATATACTGTTATTCAGTTTGGTTCAAAGGTGATCTTTGTAAAATATGTGACGGTTATTCTGTTCTGTTATATTGACCATTGCACATATGTGATACCAGGGCAATGGTCCCTAGGTTTGCTGAATATACTGTTATTCAGTTTGGTACAAAGGTGATCTTTGTAAAATATGTGACAGGATAAAAGTTATTCTGTTCTGTTATACTGACGATCGCACATACATGTGATACTAGGGCAATGGTCCCTAGGTTTTCTGAATATACTGTTATTCAGTTTGGTACAAAGGTGATCTTTGTAAATTATGTGGCAGGATACAGGTTGTTCTGTTCTATTATACTGACCATTGCATATAAAGATACCCATGATAATTTATCAAATATTATGTATTTGGGTTACCAGATGGCTGCTCGTTGAACACATTACATTTGAGCCAATATAATTGGTGCAAAATGAACAAAAACGTATTACGTAGTTTACGAAATGTGTCCAGTTTTAGTTTGCTGTGATCATATGGATTAACTAATTGAAGATATCTAGCTTTGATATATCTGATATCTTTCAATCAGATAAAAAGCTTTGATATTTATTGATATCGTTCAATTAGATAAAAAGTATAAATTATTTGAACTGGAGATTTCTGTTGTTTCCTGTTTATTTTTGTAGGATGCCGAAAGCCAAGCAGAAAAGATCAGGCAAAGCCCGTCAACCTCCGGCACGTTACAGAAAGTCGCCAGAGCCTGACATTGACCCTGCTGATGACATGTGTGACAGTGCAGAAATGTCTGCAGAAGTGTCGGCAGAGGAGGCGTGTAGGTCAAGCAATTCAAACGCATTATTGACTGCTTTACGTCTAGCAGACGTCCTAGAAGAAAACCAGGGCATGGCCCAAAAACTAAATGCCTTGATGGATGCAGCACAGTCAAATCCACCGTTAGAACAACCGTCAGTGTCTGCATTGACAGTTCCGTCAGTGCTGTCAACAATAACTTCACCAATGCCTTCAACATCATTTGCACCAGCAATTTCATCACATATACAGTCAGAACCTCTGGCTGGTCCCGAACAAATACAAAACACAGCATTAAATTCTGTGTTAAAGCAATCTATGCCAGGTGAGCCTACAAAGCCACAAGATGCCCCAGAGCCCAAAATAAGTCTCCACACCTTTAACGAAACAATAGGCCCCCATGTGCCAGACACAGTAAGGGAAGATATTTGGGCTCACAAGAATGTAGATTTGACATTACTGTTGCCAATATATCTCAAGCCCCTTCAAAAACCCGAAAGCCCTAAACAAAAAGTTGAGATGACCACAATAGAACAATGGACTTCAGCTTTTATTGTATATGTCGGAATCTATGCAGAGAAGTTTCCATTAGAAACAACGGGCCTAATGAAACATATGGAAGTTGTCCGTGAATTGGGAAACAGGGGAGGTCAGGCCTGGCAGCTCTATGATTCAAATTTTAGACAATATCGCGCTCAGAATCCTAGTGCATTGAAGTGGGGATATTTTCTAGGAGAAACATGGAACAGAGCAGTAGTAGAAAATAATTTTTCAAAATCAAAAAATCCCAAATCATTTCAACAACAAAATACTTTTCGTAACAACTCACAGATCACAAAAGGGTGTTGTTTCAATTACAATCAACAAGGATTTTGCACTTTTCAAGGATGCAAATACAACCACATTTGCGCCTTGTGTAAAAAAGGACATCCCATGTCTCATTGCACATTCAAAAAGCGTTTTTCCCCATATTCTAAACAATTCCAATTTGGAACCGCCCACCACGCCCACAAATCTCCCCCTCGCTATCAAAAGCAGCCCTTCCAAACTTCAGGGTACCAGCGTACAAAGAAATAAATTGTCTAAATATATAAAGGGTTATGTCCATGAAGATTTAGTTATACAAGGTTTCAATAATGGTTTTTCTCTGGGATTCACAGGTAATGTTCAACTAAAATGGGCTGAGAATTCAAAAAATGTTAAAGACAACGAACAGCTGATTCTTAACAAAATTAACAAAGAAATTTCATTGGGAAAAATAGAAGGCCCTTTTGATGCCCCACCTTTTAAACATTTCCAATGTAGCCCATTATTTCTCTTGCCCAAAAAATTAGGAGGTTTTAGACTCATACACAACTTATCTGCACCAAAATCTCATTCTGTTAATGACGGAATTCCTGTAGATAATTCCTCTGTGACATACCAGAACTTGTCACATGCCTTGAAGTTAGTTAAGAAATTTGGTAAGGGATGCCTTTTAGCAAAAACTGACATAGAGTCAGCATTTCGTATTATCCCAATAACAAAATCAGACTACCACCTTTTAGGTTTCACATGGGGCGGAAAATTTTATTATGACAAATTTTTAGCCATGGGAGCCAGTTCAAGTTGTCAAATTTTTGAAAAATTTAGTTCATCACTACATTGGGCAATGGAACAGGCTGGTTTTACCGACACAGTTCATGTGTTGGACGATTTTCTTTTTGTTGGACCTCCAAAATCAAAACAATGTCAGGAAGCTTTAAAATGGTTTAAACATATGTGTTCAGAATGTGGCATAGCATTAAAGTCTGAGAAAACAACTACCCCACAGACAGAAATTGAATTTCTAGGAATTACAATAAATACCTTAGAGATGGAAGTAACTCTTCCTGCTGATAAAGTAGAAAAAACAATCACTGCATTGGAAAGCCTTTTAGTAAAAGAGAAGGTCACACTTAAGGTCTTGCAATCGGTTTTGGGCTTACTCAATTTTGCATGTTATGTAGTGTCACCAGGAAGAGCATTCATGAGGCGACTAACAAATTTGACTATGGGACTGTCCAAAAAGGGGCACCATAAACGCTTAACTTTAGAAGCCAAGGCAGATATAAATGCCTGGCTGACCTTTCTTAAGGAATTTAATGGGAAAAGTATTATTTTGGAGGATAGATGGTTTACTGCAGTTTCTCTCTCATTTTACACTGATGCATCTAATGCAGGTTATAGCTGTATTTTTGGAAGAAAATGGTTATTTGGCCTCTGGCCAAAATCATGGGAAAAACACCACATAACTATAAAAGAGCTGTTCCCTATAGTACTGGGATTTGAAATTTGGGGTAATGACCTCAAAAACAAATGCATCACTATGTATTCAGATAATAACGCTGTTGTAAATATGATAAATAAAAAGACATCAAAACATAAAGACTGTATGACACTAGTCAGAAGATTAGTTATAATTAACATGTCTTGTAATATACTGACGTGTGCAAAGCACATACCAGGTGTTAATAACGTTTTAGCTGATAGTCTTTCTCGTTTGCAGGTGAAAAAGTTTCTGAACGAATTCCCTACAGCAGAAAGAATGCCAACAGCAATCCCACCACATCTCCTTCCCAAGTAGCAGTAGGGTTAAAAGAAATTTTAATGGCTACAATGTCAGACTCTACCGTGGCTACTTACAGGAGAGCTTATGCACTCCTAACTGAATTTAAAAGGCGTATTTTTCCAGATGCCCAAATTTGGCCAGCTACTGAAGCAACAGTAACCACTTTTATTTCATTCCTGCATCAAAAGAGCTTGGCAGCTTCTACAATTTTAACATATGTTTCTGCTATTGGAACATTACATAAATATGCTGGATTATCTGATCCAACATCATCCTTTCTAGTTAGAAAAACTTTATATGGGTTACAAAAATTGAAGTCTCGGAGGGACATAAGATTACCAATCACATTTTCCATACTTTCTAAATTAATGCAGCAAATTAATAGATCACAATTATCCGCCTTCAATAAGACTCTTTTCGCTGCAATGTTTCAAATAGCCTTTCACGGTTTCCTTAGAATAGGAGAAATTGTCCTTCGTAATTCAGCGCAGCAAGCTACGACCATACTTCAAGCACAAAATACTACTTTCTATATGTTGAATGATACTGTCTCCAGCGTCCAGATAACCCTGATTAATTGGAAACATAATTATTCTAATCAACCTACCAACATTATTATTAAAGGAAAACCCAATTCAGAATTTTGTCCATGCCAATCCCTTGTGCAGTATTTTAGATTAAGGGGTTTTACAAACGGACCACTCTTTAAAACAGAAGATGGTTCCCCTTGCAATAGAAATTTCTTCAATGCAACTTTAAAGGGTTTACTGCGCGACGCTGGCTTAGATTACGAACATATAAAAGGACATTCTTTTAGAATAGGAGCAGCAACTACTGCAGCAATTAAAGGAGTGTCAGAAACCGAAATTCAAAGACTTGGACGCTGGAAATCTAAAGCTTATAATAGATACATAAGAATCCCAGACCTTAAAATGCCTTAAGACAATTTATGTCAATATCAAGGAAACCTAATAACCTACATATCATAGCTAACCTGGAGAACTACCCTTCGATTTGGTTGGATAGTTCCTGAGGAACAATAAACTCACATATAATATCCTTCTATTTCGTTGGATGATACCTCAGCTGAGAGTCTGGTACAAATGTTATATATGGATGTGCTCTTCGATTCGGTTGAGTACATTTCCTGTATATATTGTATCCGTATTTGAGCCGTATCATTATATTGCACATTCTTTTCACAAATCATCTATTCGGTTAATTTTTCCAGCTTCAGGTAATAAACTCGATATAGAAGGTGCTCTTCGATTTGGTTGAGTACATTTTATGTAAGCATTGTTTTATAATTGGAAATGATTACTGATCCCGAGGCTATGTAAGCTCACTTTTTACACATAGCTTGTCATGGATATATAATATCATCCAACATGTCGATTATCTCTCGCATTTGAATTCTGTTAGCAAACAGTGACATTTTCATTGTGGTTCCTGAACAGAGAGTTGATAACAAATGTGAACTGTACATAGCAATCACGAAAACGATCAATCGATCCGGAAGAAAACTTTATCATTGTGACTCCCGAAACATCAAGAATACCTGTTATTCGTTTGTGTTGTTTAAGATATTTGAAGGATATCTTCATTGGGTGGCAAATGTTGTAAAATAATATTGAATTTAGATTGGACTTGGATGGACATGTGCCGATTGAGTGATATTTTGTGGTCCGAGCTTCGCGTCTAAACGTCTCGCAGTGGCGCTGTGTCGCCCCACAAAATGTATCTTGTACTTTTTTAAGGTATATTGCTTATTATATTGATATATTTCTTAATTAGGTTATATATTAAAGTGATAAAATATACCTACTAGTTTGCTAGTATTATGGAACATGGTATGGGTTATATGTTACCGTTTAATATTGTATATGAGTTTAGTTAGTAACACTTATTTTTGGAGACTTTGTAATGAACACTTATTCATTCAAATATATATGTTAAATCCTTGCTTCTTTATAGAAGAGCAACTTTGGGAATGTTGAATATACTTGGTACTAATATAATCTGAAATATTTAATACCCATTTAGTATTTTATATTTCCGTTATAACCATATGTGTAATATTATCATAATCAGAAATACATAATACTCATCAGGTATTATGTATTTCTGATATCAAAATATGTATTGAAAGCAATAATAAAATAATGTCGTTTTTAACGGCCGTTTACACCCATTCCTGTCTTCATGTTACTTCTTGGGGGTTACGGTGCCATAAATGTAATCTAAGGCTCGCCATAGATGTTTTTATGGCGTATCCCCTGGAAGTATTTGCCTTTAAGTTAACCATCCTTGATTCACCAGATGTCTCTGGTGTGCTTTGCTCTGAGTTTAATGTCATTCGCCAGGGGTCTCTGATTTGACCATTTGGTTCTCTGACGCATGCGCTCAGGTTCACCATCCGGGGACTTGCGCGCACAACATCAACTTGCTAGCCTCGACAAGAATATTACAATTAAAACTTAAAATTCCCTCCGCCTCCCATGCTCTCCGCTTGTTTTATATTATTAATTTTGATGGGCGCTGTGTCGCCCCACAAAATGTATCTTGTACTTTTTTAAGGTATATTGCTTATTATATTGATATATTTCTTAATTAGGTTATATATTAAAGTGATAAAATATACCTACTAGTTTGCTAGTATTATGGAACATGGTATGGGTTATATGTTACCGTTTAATATTGTATATGAGTTTAGTTAGTAACACTTATTTTTGGAGACTTTGTAATGAACACTTATTCATTCAAATATATATGTTAAATCCTTGCTTCTTTATAGAAGAGCAACTTTGGGAATGTTGAATATACTTGGTACTAATATAATCTGAAATATTTAATACCCATTTAGTATTTTATATTTCCGTTATAACCATATGTGTAATATTATCATAATCAGAAATACATAATACTCATCAGGTATTATGTATTTCTGATATCAAAATATGTATTGAAAGCAATAATAAAATAATGTCGTTTTTAACGGCCGTTTACACCCATTCCTGTCTTCATGTTACTTCTTGGGGGTTACGGTGCCATAAATATTATTACTCTTCGCAAACTGTACAGTATCATTACACCAGTTATTCCTCTGTTGATTATCTTCAGGTTATATCGTAGGCTACTGCTTGGTCAAGATAGCCATCTCGACCAATCAGAAGCCTACGATATATCGTAACTTGTACGAGAATACGGGACCTGTACCGGGTACCTGGAAATTCGATTTTCTTTCAAACAAATACAAAAAAACACATTTTTTTCAATTTCCTAGAAAACAACTTTTGGAGAAGTGAAATTCAACTTGCTGGTGATGAGGGTGATGCAGATGCAGTGATAGTTAATGAAGCTGTTGAACTGCCACGTATCTCTGAATTATGAAAACTGACATTTTTAATTGCAGACGACAAAGATATTTTCATGCAGAAAAGAAGTGACATTATTTGATTTGCATGACAAGAGCTCATGCTATCACGTCTATCGCAATTTAATTAATTTAACTAATTTAATTAAATAATTACGAGTATATATGACCATGGTGACATATAATTATATGACGAATTGGTTGACGGGTTCCATGTCTTACTTAAATGAGTGCCTGGTTCAAACTCCATCGTCCATCTTGTTCGATTCATTGGAATAGAATATGTATATATTTATATGGTACAACATGTAAGCGTATCCGAATAATAATGAGCACATTCAAATGATAATGTATAAATATTGTATGCTAATTAATGTATATTTGTCACCGCTACCCATTTCCACCTGTCTGTATCCATACAGATCTTTATGAATAAATTACTGTCCTCCAGTCAGAATGTTATATTACATCTGCGTTGATTGTCAATGGTATGGGTAAAATTAGGTACCCTTGTATATAAAGTTACTACATGCCTCTTAAAAATGCGTGCAGATGTATTTTTGTGATATCACTGCATCAAAAAAACTATAGAACATGTAGCCCTAGGTGAGAATGCTGTTCAATATCTGCATGTTTGTGGAGGAACGGCACAAAACTTTGTTATATGACTGTACTATATCAAAAGTACGTGTTTGTGGAGCAAATGCCACCAACAAGCTCAGCCTTGTTTTCCATTGCCTATTGGAATAGCATCAAGTGAGCACTTGCTGTCTTCTTCAGTCCTTCCTTAATATATAAAGGGGAATATGGCAGGGGTGCCCTACTTGTTGCGAAATTATTTTAAAAATCTCCTAATTTGACCTAAATATGCCCCTAAAAAATGTATGCCCCCAAACCCACGGCGCCCCTGGATAATGAGGGTGCACATGGTTTAAAAAACGAATCGAACGAACGGCAAAACACCTGTTCTTGGGGCCGAACATCGAGGATTGCAGTTTATAAATACACATGTTATATCAATTTTTATCTATATTTATATCATTTTTCCCTCATAAAAGTGAATGGTGAGGCCAAAAAATGGGTAAAAAGTGAAAAGTGAAGTGGAGAGAATCCATAATTTCAGACCCCATGTGCACCCTCATAATGACTTAGTATTGGCCGATGTTAGATGGTAATGTACATCATGCAAGACCAACAAAAAACCTTTGTTCATCTTGTAGTTGCTCCTAGAAAGGCATCGCCTGTATAGTACCGGGCCTGTAGTATCCAAGGAGAAGATAACTCAACCGTAACTGCTATTGTATAAGACTAGGCGTGCGAACAGTACCGGTAGGCCTACTCAACGTCATGTCCACTTTAGTTTTGTTATTTAAAATGGGGATTTTAATGTCTGAACTATATTTTTAGGAGCAGTTTATAATTGTTTTGTATTTAAGGTACTACAAGCAATTAATTGATTTCCAATCATGTATCTAAAAGTAGTATATTATGCGTTCATTTCTTGGTCATTTGAGGAAATCATGGGTCTACGTATACATGCATTAAATGAACAATATAGATTTAGAATAGCCTACGAATGAAAATACTTGTAATTGTATCGTAACTGTGTGCGTTATATAAATAGCTAGTCATACTATGAATATTTTTTTCCCCATATTGATTCCCCGACAGGTTCCACTCACAAGTTTTCTTGCGACTATAAATAAATCTTATCTCATCTTAGAAAGCTCCCTGAAACAGCTGGGAGCTGATCATATGGTGAAACTATTTTTTGTGATGACCCCTAGTGAGCGCGAGACTAACCAATGTTGTCAGATTAAAATTAATAGCATGAGTTAGTTTAGCGAGGTTGTTGATTCCTTGAGGGAACCACTTACAATCGAGCCCTGCGACTCCGATTGTGCACATGCGCGCTGGTCAAGAAGTCCTTAATGCGGTTCCTTCAGGGAACCTGCTAATATAGCTATGCATGCTACTTTGCACAGAGCCTCTGAGGTTCCTTCAAGGAACCTAATCTCCATTTTTCATGTAGCAAAAGCCCTACAAAAAGGCCTACTAGTTTTCAACCTCGTGACATCCCCACTTTATGAAGCTATTACACGTCCATCGATAGGAGAACTTCTATGCATGACACACGTCTACAGTTAAATATATCAGGCCTGAATTTTCAACGTCATCGTCTAGGTTGCTCAGAAACGGCTGTGTTTTTGTGTGGCAAAATAGAAACAGCTCAACATTATTTAGGCCTATATATACACACAGGGAATAATTTGCCTGGTGTAGCGGTGCGCAGTATGCTATTAGGGGGAAGTGCTACACTATAATATGTTGGTTTAGCAGGTTTTTGTATGAAGAATAGTAGCTTGGCACATGCCCGTATTCTAAACTGCTACCTAATTTTCTGGACCAAATTATCCCCTGACATATTATGTCCTCTCTATTCTGCTTCACGAAATAAGCTGCTTAAGTGAATCTGAGATAATATTGCACCCGGTCTCCACCACTCAATACTTCCTCATCTTGAACCACTAGCATTTGTAAATATTGTCCTGAAAGGTTGTAATGATTTTAGAGTTGACAAAAATGTTAAGATATTTAAATCCTTTCAACACTAATTCATTATTGAGAGTGGCCGATTTAAGTGATTCAAGCACATGAAGGTAATATAGTAGAATAATGTTGTAATATGATGTAGATGCTGGAACGTCCAGTGTGTTATGTATATATGTATTGTATTGTGTTGTATAGACCCTATTGACCTTTCTATGTATTGGAGAGCCCCTCGATTAGTGCTCGTTGCTTCTTGGGTAATCCAAAATTGAAACTTGTGAAATAAATATGTTTATATATATATAGGGTTTTTTTAATTTGAAATCATCAAAAAATTTCTTTAGTTAGCTCCCATGTTCATGGCGATAGTGTTAAAGCATATATCTAGGCTCCTCCAAGGAACCGGGTTATTGTAGCATAAATGAATTTAAGAAACCTGATAGCTTCCTTCAAGGAACCTGATAGGTTCCCTTAAGAAACCAGGCTATTGTAGCATAAAAGTTCCTTCGAGGAACCTGAAATAATTTGGTGTATATTCATCGTTATACATTAGTTTAGCATATATGAGATAAATTAGGGTTGCTTGAAGCTAGGATAGGTTTCCTTATTAAATTAGCCTGATAGATTCCTTCAAGGAACAGGTCGGGCCATTGTAGCATAAATTGGTTCCTGCAAGGAACTTGATAGGTTGCTTAATTCAATGAACCGGGTTATTGTAGCATAAATTAGGGTATCATTTGGTGTATGAAGTTGTTCATGGCCATATATAGACTATTATTAAAGCATATCTAGGTTCCTTCAAGGAACCGGGTATTGTAGCATAAAGCCTAAAAGGAATTCAGGGAATATCTTTTGGTGTCCAGGTACGGGTCCAGTCGTATTTAAATTGCCGCCCATTTAAAAACGACCGTGCGTTTATAAATAAGCACTCGCAGCCCACTTCCGGTGAGTGTTTATAAACACCCGGGCGTTTATAAACGGTCGGCCAATATGACTGGTTAGCTGCTCATTTTATTCCATAATATCAGGTATTTTCTTTTAATTACACCAGATTTGGTATAATGTATAAATCGACACAACACATACCTACTTAGTTATGAACTTGGGAAGCAGAATCTGTGAAATACGATGTTTAATTGATAAAAATCGCCGAAAATAGATAATCGGACCACTGACCCCCACCTCCTTAAAATGTCATTGCTAAAAAATGTATACGTTGCTGGTACAATCGGGTGGGTCTTTTTCACGAAACCGAGCGATACCGGCCGAAACCGACCGAAACCGGCCCTAAAAACGCTAATAACGGCCCAAATAACTATATTGTGTAGGCCCCTAAGTAACCATAGTCCACGGGTAGCATAATATTAATAAAATTTATAAATATAACTAGGTTTAATAGCCGTAACGTCCACGGCAAGCTTAAGAATGCTATTGGTCTAGCATGTGTAGATATATAGGCCTAGTCCTGATAGTAGGCCTGCATGTCATGTAACGTGTTAAGACTACTTGTGGCATATCTACTATGGCTGCGAAATTATATTCACTAGATATCACTAGAGTCACCAAATGAAATGTTTTTTTAAATTTTTAATAAAGTTTTGTAATCAATTGATATCGTTAATAGAAAAGAAAAGAACACATACCGGAATGACACATTTATTTCAAATATGTATTATATATTTACATAACATATACAACAGTAAAGTATAAGATACATGTGCATTATATTATAATTATGATACAACTTTATAATAAAATTATTTACATAGTATGACAATATGATTAATTAGGCATTATTTCATATATATGTATTATATGTCACTTTAATTGCCACCCCTCCTTCCCGACTTGTGATCACCATGACCTAACACCTTGAGTAGACAAGCGTCAACCCATTTTTCTAATCCCTTTGATTCGCTAGCCCTCTCAGTCCCAGAGCGCATCACCCAATTACTTGTTTTTCTTATTTACATTTTACAATGTGGGCGTACAATTATATTTGTATGTTATTGCCTAGTGATATATTATAATAATAATATTAAATGTATATTACAATAATAATCCGCTGGCGTGACGCATTAGGCCTACATTTTTATATCTATATTACAATAATAACCCGCTGCCGTGAAGCATTACCTGTTTAAACTATAGGCCTACTATAATAGTATAGTAAAATTCAGAAATGAATAAGCATAACAACTTTGGAAAATTCAATTACAGCTTTCTCGCCACAGCCAGTCTAATATATATATATATATATATATATATATATATATATATATATATATATATATATATATATATATATATATATTATAAACACGAGAAATCAACCCATTGTTGGTCCAATGTTGGGCTAATGTCGTAGACTGTGGGCCAGCGTTGGGTTGATGTGTCGTGTCTGTTGAGATGCCACACAGCAATCTGCATGGTGTGATTCTCGCGAGGCGTGATTGGTATTAAAATAAATGACAATCGAGGGGGTGTGATTTACGGGACGTTGGACTGTGAGTTATGATCTTCAATAGCACTTATTGCGTATTTCTAAACATCAACAAAATAAATAGGCTAATATAAATATATATTTTTTGCATTTTATTTTAATTATCGGCTATTGACAGTTGATCGGCTATTGACAGTTGCAACCACATGTCAACCATAGCGTTATTGCCGCTTCTTTAGACATGAATATCTGTAAGACCAAAATAAGAAAACAATTAAAAAGTGGAGATAATATTATTTTGTATTATATAAATGAGAACCAATTAAATTACTGTATATCTACATATAGTTATAACAGCATAGCCTACCTCATCTGGTGAGCTTCAATACTAGGCAGTACCGTTAGTGGCTTGTGTGGATTAACGCGACATACACTGTCCACTTACCTTTCTTTAAAAGTTGATTTTTATTAAAAATGCAAATAAAATATATTTATATTTATTCTTATTATACCCATTAGACTGCGATACACCCCACCAGCAGTCCACAATTCCCAATATATGCCTTTTAATGGCCGGTTTCGGTCGGTTTCGGCCGGTTTCGTGGAAAAGATGTACCGGGTACATCTGCTTATACCATGAGGTGGTATAAAGATGCGTAATTTGCATTTTCTATACATGTGTCATCTTTTTTGTACACAAGATTTAGTGCACAAAACAGAGATACAATCCCGGATCTCAGTCATTCATCTCACTTCCTAGGTAAGTTCTGTGGGGATTTACCTTACAAAAACGACTGAAATGTAGATTATTATGTAGTTAACTAAACTGCTTCCTCATATTAAAAATTCATATGAAATTATGCACTGTAATTCGTAGTTTTATGGGGCTGATACCTTTGCTATTCTGTGTAAAAAGCCAAAAGGCAGTAGGCTATCTGCTTACTTAATAAGTAAGCTGATACTGCCTTTTGACTTCGCACGGCAGTATACAAGTGAACAAGGCCGACCGTTTATAAATGCCCGGGTGTTTATAAACACTCGCCGGAAGTGCGATGCGAGTGCTTACAACCTCACCTGTAGGCCTAGTCGTTTTTAAATGGGTGGCCATTTAAAAACGGCTGCACCCTTACCTGCCTACTTTCATATATATACCATATATCGATCAGTATCTACGTTCCAGGAACCTGATTTAAAGGAACCTGATAGGTTCCTTCAAGGAACCTGATATTGAATGAACCTAATAGGCTCCTTCAAGGAACCGAGTTATTATGTAGGATAAACGTTCCTTCAAGGAACCTGATATAATATTAAAGGTGTATATTCATGGTTATACATTACCGGTATTGTGGCATATAGCCCAGGAAACACGATCCATTGAGCCATTGCTGGTTCAATGTTGGTCCACCGTCGTCTACCAGGGGCGGATCCAGGATTTGAAAAAGGAAGGGGCGCAGTTGGCTCGGGGGCGAGTTTTTAGGCATATTTAGGCCAATTTAGGGGACTTTTTAAAGAACTTGGCACAAAAACGGGTGGGCGTGCGCCCCCTGCGCCCCCTCTTGATCCGCGCCTGTCCACGACGCTGGCCCAACATTGAACTTTACCAACATAGGCTCAATGGATCGTGATATAAGCCTACTTTGGTGTAGGCTCCTTTATTCATGGGTATTGCCATGCCCTGTATAGGCCTACATGGGCCTATCTGTGCTACGTTGCCGTTGGCAATATCCACAAATTAATTTTCTTTGTTATACAACAATGTTGGTGACCTCCCCAATTATCTGGTCTACCGTAGCAAAGGGTTCCTTTGGGAACCTGTCTGATCAGAACATGATTTGGGTTTATATTGATATTCGTGCCCACAGCTGTCTGAGAATGGGTTCCTTCAGGGCATCAGCAGCCTCGCCAGACTACCTCCTGCGAATTAATAGTCTGTACGTTGCATTTTTCGGGAATTTGTACACATTTTTCGTCGTACACATAGATGTATCGTACGTTTGATAATACAGTCACTGTTGTGGAATGACAGTGTACACTCTAACCTTACATGGCATTTTCCGATTTGGTATGCAGATTATTTATTACTTTACAAAATACTGATGCAGAAGAAATATAGCCATGTCAATTGTTATTGTATTTGTAAGGCGTAACGTTAGTTTATAATATCAATAGGTAGTCTACTAGTACTAGTTCTAGTACTATATTTAGGTAACCCTATTTATATATTTATACCAGTTGTAGACCTAGTTAGTAGGGGAGACCGGGGCACCATGGACACCTATTTTTCATTTTGGATTTGCTTCAAATATTTGTGTAGCTCATTAACGTAATATCGACCAATAAGTAACGCTGGACTATACTAATGTTTGACTGGAATACAATACCTGCATTCATGTTGGATGTTACTTAAAAATCAATTTTAAAAAAATCTGGCAAATGTCCATGGTGCCCCAAGCTCGGGGCACGATGGACATGTGGGTGGGGTACAATGGACATGTCTACAGGCATGTTGGAGGGACTTCCTGTGTCAATCAACACATTTTTAATAGTGAAATGAAAAATAAAAAAAGTGATATTTAGCTGTGGAAATCGTCATTTTAGGGATAGTGCAATTTAAAAGAGATATATATTCTGAGGACGGGGCACCATGGACATTAATGTCAATATTGGGGCACCATGGGCATGTACATGGTACCCCGTAGCATGTCCATTGTACCCCGTCCATGGTACCCCAGCATGACGATTGTTATAAGTGTAGCTTTAACTAGCTTAAGGTAGAATATTCCATTATCACCCATGGTTCTTGAAAAAGCACAATATTTACTAGTTACTATGTGATTCTTGTTTTAACTTTAAGTTCCAATGAGTGTTTAATGTATTAACAAAATTCGTGCATCTCAAAAAAATATTTTTAACCATCAAAAACACATATTTCACGATAGCTTACACATGCCTTGATGTATCACCACTAATTTTTCTGCTGGAAAAGTACAGTTCAAAAGCATTCTCTAGAGGGCTCCGTTGTCAAAATTGGATAATGCACTTTGCCACAAAGACAGATGTTCCAGGTGCCCCGATGTCCAAAGTGCCCCGGTCTCCCCTACTAGTAGTAGTGTAGGCCTACATTGTGTCGCTGTCAGAATCACTTCAATGAAACATTGAAAAATGGATTGATCACTTTAACACTGTATATTTCTCAATATGATACTTGATACGCTGCAATAAATATTTAATCGATATTTATAATATGGGGTCCTTTACTTTCCTTTTGCGTGAATTCAACTCTTAAAGGTTGGCCCGACTAATGGTTCACTCTCATAACAGTGACGCCTGTGGGTGGGCTCCGCTCGGAGCGTTGAGTCACTGTACAAGACTCAAAAGTGGAGACTAATGGAGGAGGATGGTCCAAAGTGAGTCAGTCAGTCAATTCTTAAGCCATTGTCAAGAAATTTTGTAACCATCTAGTTATTTGGCAACAACCCTGGAAATTTAGAGAAATTCCATTTGAGTATTTCAAAAGTTGGACCATTTGAGATGTAGGCCTAACACAATTCAGAGAATACACCGGATGAAGTTAATGGGTTTATAGAGGAGCGTCATAAATGGACATCTACTACATGTCAAATGGTCTAGCTTTTGAACTTTACAATATTTTTTAAAGAAATTATCAGGATCGATGCGAAATGACTACAAAATAGGTTTTACAAAATTTTATAAAAATCGCTTGAGAATTGACTGAGTAGAGTAGATACCAAAAAGCTAACTTTTATTTTGGACCAGCTCCCACCGACGGACTGACTATAATAGAATTCTAATACTAATAATTATAAAGTAGCCGAATATACATGACCACGGACACTGTAAATAGGTGATGTAGCGTAGGACGAATTACCGTACGGCGTAGTACTGTAGGGGCCTATAGACTTATACTGAAAATGTAGTCTTATTATAGTGCACCGTACGTTTCTTCATCCGACGCAAAATTTAGAGGAAATCGCTGTCAATCGGTTCAGAATTGACGAAGAAATCAATGAATTTCATGTGATCCTGGGTATAATATAGTAGCCTAATGGTAGGCGCTCTCATATAATGCTTTACAACATCATATATTTCTGGCAATTGCCGATGCAGGTTTTTGTTATTAAATGTACCGGTACATAAAGGGTGCTTATAAAAGTGTGTAGAGCCTGAGTCGCTTATTACACTGGACCCCAATCGACTGTTGTGATTCAATTCAATGAATAGGGCATTGAACCAACGTTGATCCATACCATAGCGTATTGGCAGCAGTTGCGTCTAATTTGTGGCCATTTTCAGTCACTGCATCAGCCGAAGAGTTTTTGAGTGCTTGCACAGTATTTTTATACAGAACAATACCCGGTACACAAAATGAGACCTCTGTTTATTTATACAATCACTACTATTTGTCAGGGCCTCTGTCAACATGGTCAATATACATGTAACTAAAGAGACATTTTTTCTGGCCTGATCATCCAAAAGTTTTGGTAACCTAATCTGTTTCTGGCTAGTATTCCAGTGATTCACTGTTTCAGACTTATAGTTTCCAACCATGACACTGATCCAATGCTGTCTTGATGCTGGTCCAGTATTTGTTTTATTATGACAATCGCTAGCTAGAATAACTGTAGATTTATGTTACATTTTCATTACTTTTATTACAGATATGCAACATTTGTTGTGCTAACTTTAGTCTTCAATACCAGTGGCAGTGTATTACTTTCTTCTCCAAGTATGCCACTAAACTTCCGTCCATGGAGAACCAAAAAGTATAATGTATCAACAAAGAACTCTTATGTGGTTTGTGTGCATTTGCTGGATAACCAGTTGCTGGAGTGCACACTCACCGCTGAAAGCACTGGTCATGAATGTCTGGAAAATATTGCTCAGAGGATTGAGTTGGCAGAGGTATTTATCTAAATATTATCAAATAGAATATGAGAAATAGTCAGTAGTTGCATAACAAATCAGAAATTATAGTGTTTTTATGGTATTCCTGTGTAAACAATTTAATTAATTAAATTGAATAAAAAGTCTTTATGTCTAAGTGTATTTTCATTTTATTAATATCAATTTTGCAGTATGGTATAAACCTGTTACCGGTACTCACTATATCTGGCATGATAAAGCAATGTAAAGGTTAAACATGAATTTCCTTTTGTCTTTTATCAGTTGTGATAAAAATCTCATATATGTTGTTTATTTCAGCTGGAATACTTTGGCTTCCGATATGTCATTAATAAAAAGCTGCAGTATAGATGGGTTGACCTTGAGAAACCACTGAAAAAGCAATTGGATAAGCATGCTCATTCACCACTTTTGTACTTTGGTGTTATGTTCTATGTGGCTAATCCCCACCAGCTTAGTGATGGCACAGCCAGGTGAACTTTACTTACATGTATCATATAACAGTACTACAGATACTTGTCAATTTACTTGAGCATTATCTTCAAAACATAGGCCTACTTGGGTATGTCAGAGAAAAATAAATTGGGTGTTTTAATATTTTTTATTCCTCAATTTGAATTCCCGTATTTTTTGGTTTGGACATGCTTGTCCGAAATAAGAAATTGTGAATTTCGTCTCCATATCTCGCTTAACTGGTAAATGCTCAACACAAAAATTTAAAAACTTAAATAGTTTTAGTCTCTATGAACATGTTTACATCATATGGTCAGGGCTCGTCAAATTTCTAGAATGGTTGGTAGCCCGCTGGGCTACCAACATTAAAAGTTTGGTAGCCCCCAATGCATATCGGTAGCCCAGATAAAAGTGTTGCTCTCGTAGTAGGATATTAAAGTGTAGAGTATGAGGTGCACCCTCTCTCATGATTGGTTGGGGTCTGGTGGATTTCAAGTATCATGACTAGTAGACTAAGAGTTTAATGTCGTATGACTATCTAAGGCGTACAGTATTTATATTAGAATCTAATTTGTATAATTATTTAAAGCATATTGGCCTAGCTATATTGTATATAATAGACTAGACTTATTTTTTCAAAGCATTCAATTATTTCTAAGGCTTCTAAGCATGTCCATTTAGAAGTTTGTTCTTCGTAATTCAGTAAAAATATCCATCACTTTGATCGCATGATTATTCCACTGTACATATTGTGTGTGGGTTGTCTTAAAAAATATATGCAAGTTAATTGACTTGCCACTGCCAGCATATAAATATGTTGTTCAAACTTCAACTCTGTTGAGAGAGGTGACAGCCAGGAAAACCCACAATAAAACTACTACTTAGCCTACTGGTAGGCCTATATGTGGTAGGGCCTACCAGTAAGTGACAGTCTTTGAATGACCACGTCCACGTGGGACAATGTGTTTACAAACAAAGGTGAACAAGCGTACATTTATGCTGCGTTATTTCAGTGTACCTTGCAGAGTTTGATATGGTTTTGCATACTGATTACTGTAGCGCTAAGCAGTTTTATGTAGGCCTACAAATCACCTAATGCTAATTGTGCATGAAAAACTGGTAATACAAAAATGATGGCAACGTACGATTAACAATACGTACACTCATGTATGAAAAGACCCGGGGAAAAGACACTTCGTCGTCATATAAAGAAAAGCCATCAGCTCTCTGCTGATCAACACGTGCGTGTAAGATGCGCCGCAATGTGCCGTTGTGACCCCTTGTGATCCCCTCCCCCCCTCCTCATGTCTATTTCCCGTTTGCGATCCAATGCGATATGACGTATGGATGGAAGGAAAATAGTATCCGACTTAAAACAGCCTATTCTACCTACAGTAACTTCCCCAAATTTCCCCATTCATAAAATTTTATTTTATAGCTTTTTATCTTGACATAAATTATATGAAGTTGTACATTATTCTGATATCCGTTGTTTATAGGCATAATATATATACTTCAACTGCTCCAAATTTAATTTCCCGCGGACATTATTATAATGAGGTAGTCTGCTTGACACAGGTCAAAGGACATGCAAATATTGACCAACGGCGTTCACGAAATAACTTAATTTATGCGACCGAGTCGGATCGGTATTTTCCGTGAAAAACAAGACGGCGGGACTCACGGAATCTCAACATAAACAATGGTCGAATCGTGTACAAATATGAACGTTCTGACAGAGAGAGCAATTTAAACTAGAACAAGTGAAAGAATACAGTCTTTAGAATATACCTCATAATTTTCAGAAACATTCAACAAGAAAAAACACTAATAGCAGGCCAATAGCAAAGTGTTGTTTTCCCATATAAACGGATGCACGGCGCACAACGTGTCAACGTCGTAATTACGCTGGCATTGCTACTGGTAGCCCGCCGGGCTCTGGCTGCTACGTTGTGGTAGCCCCCCCAGCTCAACTGGTAGCCCCGGGCTCCCGGGCACCTGATTTGACGAGGCCTGATGGTCAAATTAAAAAGCCAAAATAATTTTTTTTAATGATTTTAGCCTGATTGTGTTGCTTTAATATGAACCACAAACATTATTATATTCTTCCTTTCGTTTGTTGCTTTGTACTTGTAGATATCAATATTATCTACAGCTGAAGTCTGATGTCATAGATGAAAAGCTTAGGACAACACCTGAACAAGCTGTTCTTCTAGCTGCTTATAGTTTGCAAGGTAAACTGTTAGCAGAATGTTTTTAAGATTGTTTAATGCAGTTCATTTGTAGGTACATCCAGCCGGCTCAGGCGCCCTGCTGGGTCTTCGGAAGTTGGGTCGATTACTTTCTATCATTAAGATCTAAATTTCTATCGGTAACATTACAATTTGGCTGAAAGCTAATCTGATGCTGTCAGTCTTCCCTTCACCCTTTTAAGCGTAATTGGCTGTTTTTGTTTTCAAGAATGTTCTGAAACATGAACCACTGGTTTGTCCTGCAAATCTACCTGACTAGTTCAAAATTGTTACAAATCAGATTTAAAATGGTAGTCTCTCGAACATGATCAGCTTTTCCTTTTTAGCTGGATTGACTGTTAGATTTTTATTTCAATAAAAAATGTAAAAAAAATTGGCATCACTTGACATGTTGCAATACATTGGCACATAAATGTCTACACCATCGCATGCAGCTTATAGATCCCATTAGATATTGCTATAAAGATGTGTTTTAAAAACTATATTGCGACATATCACTAATGAACTGAAATAACAGTTTTAAAAAAAAGATGTCTATTTTTTTACATTTTTTTGACGTTATTTCAGTTTAATTCAGCGATACTTCAAAGTAATTCTTTAAAAAAACATATTTTTAACAATATCTAATAGTATCTACTAGCTGATGCAATGGTGTTGATATTTATGGGCTGATGTGTCGTAATAGTTGTATAATGTCAAAAGTGATGTCCTATTCGTCTTGACATTTTTTTTCCGAACTCAGATATTTCAGCTTCTTACAGTAATATTTCAAAATAATTCTTTGAAAAACATCTTTATAAAATTATCTTCCTCATTATCGTTTTGTCTTGGGCATATATTATGTTTCAATAATTTATATTCTTTTTACAAAATTTCATGATGTCAATTTTTGTCAAAACCACACAACACTTATTTCAGATTGTTTCATTTTTAGCCCGCCTTTTAATTTTAATTAAAAAAGGTGGGCTATTGCAATTGAAGTTCGTCGGCGTCGACTTTAACATTTACTTGTGGGCGCGATAATTTGAAAAGTTTTTCACGTTTCCTCTTCAAATTTGTTACGCATGTTACTAATAAGTAGTTCTTGGACAAGTTTAATAATGGCTGAAAATTTTTTCAAAATGGCCGATTTATTGTGATTTTTCGCATTTTACGTCAATAATTTGACCTTGTAGGCGCGATAACTTGAAAAGTTTTTCACTTATCCTCTTTAAATTTGTTATGCATGTTACTAATAAGTAGTTCTTGGACTATTTAAATAATGGCTAAAAAAAATTAAAAAATGGCTGATTTATTGTGATTTTTCGCATTTTACGTCAATAATTTGACCTTGTGGGCACGATAACTTGAAAACTTGTGTTCATGTATCATCTTCAAATCTGTTATGCATGTTACTAATAACCAGTTCTCAGACAAGTTCAATAATGGCTGGAAAAAAATTAAAAATGGCCGATTTATTGTCATTTTTCGCATTTTACGTCAATAATTTGACCTTGTGGCCGCAATAATGACTTTAAGTTCAATAATGGCGGCGGGCTATTGTCGAGTGTGCTCTTGTTATTGAAATGCTGATAGGACATGCTATTCAAATAGTTTATGTCCGTGTTTTATGTGCCACCCATAAGTCTTTTTCCATGACAGATCGATCCTCTCGTACTAGTTCTGCAAAATAGATAGTTTGACATCACTGGCAACATTTCCACCAACAGTTTATGTCAATTTTTGAGAGAACTTTACTTTTTTCTTTTAATCAACCAACGTAGGATACTTAAACAATTGCTGTTAATTAGGAAGAGTAACATGTCTTGAATTAGCTGTAATCAGTTTGACTGACATCACATGTTGCACTGAGGTTTAAATTATTACTCATATAGGAACATGTGAACATAGGACCTTCTCAATGTCTTTCAATGCAAATACTTCTGCACTTCTGAATATACATGTAGCATTAGGACATTCTGAATATAGGACCTTCTGAAATAATATTTTCTGAACATAGGACCTTCTCAATACCCGTATTTTAAAAAACATAAAAGCTTCCTATGCATTTAGATTTATGATTTTAATAATCCAGGACTCAACATTGGCACTGGCCTGCTGGTCCAACAAAGTTTTCAGCAGGGTCATGCCAGTATTTCATCATTGTGACTGGTCCGTTGATTTTTTTCCGTGATTTATTTCACTTCTGGGCTTAAACTGGTCCACTGATAACCAACCAATAACATTTTTTTGGTACATGCTTATAACAGTTCAAATAAATGGGATTAACAACTGCAAAAAAACCCCTTTATAATTATACAGCATTAAATATTTAAAAAGGACCGATAGGTCAAAACTGACATTTAAACTGTCGTTAAATCTTTCACAAATGATCATGATCTTGGGTGCAGTTATTTTGTTCCAAGATTTAATTTTTGATCACTATTATTTTTATATTCCTGTTGTGTAAGGACATTCCGGCTGCGTAGATAAATTTTGAATACATGTCAAGACATTCTCATGACATATTATCCGATATGCAGGGTTCAATTTGTTTTGAAAATATTGTGTAGTGATTTGCTTCACAATTGGCCAAAATTATGTAACGTTTTGCTACTCGATACTGAACAAATTGAACCCTGTCATATTTACATCTTTGAATAAATTTAGGTACATCTTCACTGTTATTACAACATTAATTTTTTTACTCTATATAGATTTCACATAATCAGATCTAGTAATTTTTAACTTTAATTTTTACAGTGGAGCTGGGAGAGCATGATGGAGAGCGTCATGTCCCAGAACAAATGCGTGAGCTTGTTCTACTTCCAAGAGTAAGTGTGACTCACATGGAAATAGTTTATCAATCTGAAAAGCAGGGCATGCCTTTGAGGCAACATAACATGTAATAACACAATACAAAACAATACAAACACACATGACAGGAGAGAAAAAAATTTAACAAACCAATAATAAATATCAATACATATAACATTTTTTTTGTGACGGAAAAATGCAACTATTTTCAGCACCCTTGCCTACCAGACATCTCCAATATACTAATGAAAAAATGGAAAGGCTAAAAGCAGCTTAAAACAATAAGCTCCAACGCCTTTATCACATGGTGCTAGGGTTCACTCATCAGCTGTGCAGCCACAGCACTGCCAGCCAGCAGCTATTACTAGATGCAGTCGCTCTGTATGGCAGCGCAACAAGCCCCAACAACAGCAGTAGCAGAGGGTGGCATTATACACAGCCTCTCAGCAAGCACAATGTTGTTTCAATGTTGGACCATCGCCTGCAAGGCTGACCCAGCATTGGAACTACATTGGGTCAGTGTTTCGTATTTTCTGTGGTATACCAGTACATAGCCTACATGTATCTAAATACTATTGTATGGGCAATAGAGGTGTTGTTTCCAATGCTCCGAAGGGTGACTGACATGGGAACATGTGCATTCAATGATGTGTGGCTTGTGTTTGATCAAGAAGGTTCTATAGTAGAGGAGACGTTAATTTAGATAAGTGTGGGGCACTGGTTCTAGTGTTTCCATTGAATGATCTTTGATGAAGTGATTTTTTTTGTGGTCTGCATATTGGGTTTTTAATTGGTTCCCCCTTCTAATGCTGACAAGGAGAGGGGCCCCCTTTCATTAAAAGCCCTTCTTTTATTTGAGGAAATCACCTCCCCCCCCTCCCCTCCGGGGGGAGTGATTTCTTAATAGACACCAAATTTGCTTTAAATTTGTGTTAAAAATGATCCAAAAGGTCCTAATTTTTTTACTTCAAGAGTTCCTGAAAGGGTTTTATTTTTCACTTATTGAATGCTGCGGGGACCATGTTATGTCACCATGACAGTTTATTCACTGGTTTCCACAAGAGTTCTACTCTGTGGATTCTGCTCACAACATTGTTGATAACGAGGAAAGTACAGCTATGAGTTAAGCCCCCTCAGTAATTCCCAGTTACTACCTTGTTGGGAAGCTGTAGTTTCAGAGTACTTTATCACACAGTGCGGGGATGGACTTTAGTCGTCAGAATCTGACGTCTACAGACATCAGATTCTGACAACTAAAGTCAGTCCCAGCTTTGTAAGGGTTACGGTGAAAAATATGAAAGAGAAATTAACCATAAATTTGCTGTAGATGTAGATTGCTACATGTTTTGATTTAAATTGTAGAGAAATGTATCTAAGTAATATTTACTCACTTGAAGTTGTGGATTGCATTAGCGAGACAACTTGATTAAAAATAATTCTTTAATGGTATCTATTTGGATGCAATTTAATTATGTAACATTCAGTCTCTCGATACAATGACATTGTGTATATTAGATTACCTACCAGGCATATATTTTCTGATACTTATTATAATAAATTTGACAAATCACTGGGCCTTCTCGATTTTAGAGCATGATAACTGAAGAGAGAACATTACTGAATCTAACAGCAGAGGTAACCAACACTCACAGAAGCTTGCAGGGAATGCCTGCACAAACTGCAGAGTTACAATATGTAAATCAAGCCAGACATCTGGAGAATTATGGCATTGAATATTATTCTGCAAAGGTTGGTGGTCCATATATACAATCATGTGATAATATATTAGAGCAAACTTGCTTCACTTGTTTTCTTGTAAACATATTTTTTTTTTCTAAATTGAATATGGTATTTTATGTACATGTACATGTATGGAAATCCTTTAATTCTTGAGTTAACCTTCTTAGCACCCAACTATTTCTTCTCATTTGCATTCACCTCAAACTGTGAATTGCTGCCGGAATTCCCATTTCAAGGTGAATGTAAGTATCCCGTTTTTAGCGTGCCTTTTAATTTTAATTAAAAAAGGTGGGCTATTGCAATTGAAGTTCGGCGGCGTCGGCGTTAACATTTACTTGTGGGCGCGATAACTTGAAAAGTTTTTCATGTTTCCTTCCCAAATTTGTTTTGCATGTTACTAATGACCACTTCTCGGACAAGTTCAATAATGGCTGAAAAAAAATTCAAAATGGCCGACTTATTGCGATTTTTCACCTTTTACGTCAATAATTTGACCTTGTGGGCGCGATAACTTGAAAAGTTTTTCACATATCCTTTTCAAATTTGTTATGCATGTTACTAATGACCAGTTCTCGGACAAATTCAATAATGGCCGAAAAAAAAAAAAAATGGCCGATTTATTGCGATTTTTCACATTTTACGTCAATAATTTGACCTTGTGGGCGCGATAAGTTGAAAAGTTTTTCACATATCCTCTTCAAATTGGTTATGCATGTTACTAATAAGTAGTTCTTGGACAAGTTCAATAATGGCCGAAAAAAAAAAAATGGCCGATTTATTGCGATTTTTCACATTTTACGTCAATAATTTGACCTTGTGGGCGCGAAAACTTGAAAAGTTTTTCACATATCCTTTTCAAATTGGTTATGCATATTACTAATAAGTAGTTCTTGGAGAAGTTCAATAATGGCCGAAAAAAAAAAAAAATGGCCGATTTATTGCGATTTTTCTCATTTTACGTCAATAATTTGACCCTGTGGGCGCGATAACTTAAAAAGTTTTTCACATATTCTCTTCAAATTTGTTATGTATGTTACTTATAAGTAGTTCTTGGACAAGTTCAATAATTGCTGAAAAAAAAAAAAAAATGGCCGATTTATTGTGATTTTTCTCATTTTACGTCAATAATTTGACCTTGTGGGCGCGATAACTTGAAAAGTTTTTCACATATCCTCTTCAAATTTGTTATGCATGTTACTAATAAGTAGTTCTTGGACAAGTTCAATTGACTACAACGTTTTTATTGTAATACCCCCCTCCTCATATATCGACTTTGATCTTTATGACACCAATAGAAAACATTTTTGTCAGACGCATCTTATAGATCTGCTTGTAGTCTATGCAAGTATTATATAGTATATCATATTATACATGTATCTATCTTATTTAACATACCATTTATATCTTGGGTTGTTATTTACGTGATGACATTCGTCTTTACTTTCTTTATCATAATTCGGCGGCGGGCTATTATCGAGTGTGCTCTTGTTATAAAATATCCCAGTACAGTGTATATTATCTCGAATGAAAAGCTCGGAATTACGGTGTGTATTATTGTGGATTATACCTGCTTGAAGGAGATTAATCAAAAGCAGACTGAGACGACACACTAATGGCTATGCCACAGGAAAACAACAAGCTTCCAAGTTGATCCAATAACTGAGTACCCCTGTTTAAATAGTGCGGCTCATAATATACAGTGTAAGATAAGTAGGCCTATTGTTAATTTTGAACATGTTGAATAATGATTGTTGTGCAGGATGAATCGGAAACAGACCTGTTATTTGGAGCTTCATTCTTTGGAATTTATATCAAGTATTTAAATGGACAGCCAACAATGTATTTCAAGTATGTATGTCAATTATACAGCATCACATGTCACTAGCCTATTTGTTAACATTATTTAAGGCAAAAAACCGACGGACCGAATCCCGGACCCTGAAGTTTTTATGGCAATTTCTGATTTTTCTGATTTCTTTTTATCAGCCTGTGTGAACAGCCCTTGTGGGACAATTTGACAATTACTTTGAAAAGTGAAATTCACCCCCCAAAAAATTCTCTACCCACCCTATTTTGAGGGCGATGTTAGGGGTGTTGTCAAGTTAAAAAAAATCCAAAAATCTGAGGAAAAATTGGGTTGACCAGACCCCACCCCCTTATCAATTTTTTTTCCTGAAATTGTACAAAAAAACACACAAAAAATCTGAGTTGGGCTTGACCCACCAACCCACTTCCAAGTTTTTCTCAGATTTTTTTTTTTTTTAATTTGACAAGATCCCTTACTGGAATCCAAGAAAACAGTATCTCCTACTTACCCTGTTTGGGGAGGCAGTGTAATCAGAAACAGAAACATTTTTGGGGGGGCTAAACACCGGCATTTCCGCTAATTTTGTTGCTTTATGGATCTAATTCCAAACATCTGTATTTGAGGATACTGTATTATACAGGTATGACTTTTCACACAAAACCGATTTTTGACCATTTTGTGGTCTGTTAATTTCACATAAAAAAAAAAAATTGACAGATTAAATTGTCACCAGGCTGACCATTGCGGCCATTCCCTTTGACACGCGTGGCTCATCAAACCTACCAAACCTTTATCAGCAAATTAATTATTCAAATTGTGTTGCTTTACTACATGTGTCGTTTCAGTGACATATATCAATATATTTTTGGCTTTAGTAATACAATTTTTAAAAGGCTCATTGCATCTGTTTCATTGATTGGTGGACAATATTTTGCAACAACATGTATTCGCGCTCAAGATCCTAGGGCGAAATGCACAAAAATTAATCCCACATGAAATATATTACATGTAGACGTTTGATTTTTCTGCAGGTGGTCAGATGTGACAAAGCTAATGCACAACAAACGGTCTTTATGTATCGAGACATCTCTCAGTCCAAGAATGGTACTTTTCAACCTGGTATGTCAAATTGATTTATTCGTGAATTGAAATGTAGTATGAAACATTTACATAAAACTTGAAGCAAACTGAAAACTTGTATCTTCTTCAGTTCTTTTGAATTTTCGCTCAGTGTGTAGTTTTCATTTGTTTGAAGCTGTAACACAATTTCCAGCTCTATATGACCAAGAATATTTCTAGTCATGAAAGAGTACACATCTGCCAATTGAGAATATTTAATAAACTGAGCATTTACCACAACCTTTTTGATCATTTTCACTGGTATTGTAAATCTGGTAATATTCGCAAGGTTTTAATTTTCGCAAGGAGGACAAATTCGTGTATTCAAAAATCTTTAAAAAAATTTATTAAAAAAAAAGAAAAATGAAAATTCTCGAATTCTAAACTGAAAAGTTCCAAAATCAGAAATTCAAGAAAATTCAAACACGCAAAAATTACCAGGTCTACAGTATTTGATTTAGTAGAGAACGTTTTTGAATTGGCCAGTAACCTTTAAGCCCTCACGATGCATTAAAGCATCATTTTACATCCCTGAAAACAGACTTAATTTTCCTAAAACCAAGGGTTTTAGAGCAAAAATTTCCACGAAACTGGTTGACTAATTCATGGCAATTTTCTTTAATTTTTAAACCACATCAAATCATCTTCATCCACTACAAGTCGAGAATTGTGACAGCAATTCGCAGCTTGTAGTGGATGAAGATGACTATGGTAAATTCGGGCTTGAAAGGGTTAATTTTCCAATATTGTGTTTTTTGTTGTGTATTTTTAATCCAGTTCATTTGTCATGGATATAATTATTGATTATTGATGACCAGTAATTGCTTTCTTGTAAAAGGATGAGGTTGACATGGCTAAGTATGTTTACCGAATATGCTCCCTGCAACAGATGTTTTACAATGAAACTAAAGATTCCATTAATAGGTGAGAAATGATTTTTTAATTGTATGTCTTTTAAAAATATTTATGGCAAAATAGTTGAATTTCCTACGGTCTTTTTCTACATTGTCCCACATTGAATGTATTAAAATATGATGTTAAGAAAAGGTAACCCCTAATTTTGGGATGTGCACCTACCCACCACGAACAGAGCCCTGCCCACTAAACAAGTGGAACTGATAGTCTGGAAAAATATGTCATTTTTGTGTGAGTAAACATGCATAAAAGATAATGTAGGCCCACCATGGTTTCTGTACTTCCACATTCCCCAGTTAGGATTATGAACAGAACCCACATGTATAAACAATGGTCATGATGACAACCATATACACACCACCATAATATTACATCATGGTGTGAACGCATTCCGCCAGTGAATTATCAAGGATCACACATTAGGCAGGCAGCATGATGGTTGGAATATATCTTAGTTGATATGGTTTGAAGACAAACTGGATGTGACTTCAGAATAGGATAAAAGAGATAAAAGAGAGTCAATTCTGACATTTAATATTTTCAAGGCTATAAATTGCATATTTTTACCCACTTGTATTAGAGTTTTGCTACCGCAACCCAAAGTTTAAAGTAGGTGAAAATTACTTACATAAATTTGTACAATTTGGAAGAAACCATATGCCGATCTAACAAATTTAAATGCTCATTTCTCCTTCAAATTATTAGGTATTAAATTGTCAGGGGCTGCACTTCAAAAGTAATGGACAATTGCTTGAACCTTTCATATCAAACCGCTGAAAATCATACCCGGTAATCTAGGCCAAATTCTATGAATTAAATTGGCCCAGAATAATTTTTTGTTGATTTATCCATGTACTACCGGTAGTAACTTGGTGGCTTACATTCCAAAAACACAACCTATTTCATTCCTGTGATTTATTTATGATAAATAACATTTCATAAATGATGTAAAAATTTTCAGTGTGAGTGGATTAGACCTTGGTGATACTGGTGCAACAGGACCACTTTCGTAAGTAGACATTTATATAAAAAATTAACGGCATGTGCTATGCTACATCACTTCATAGATTATTGGGCATGATCTAAATTGTTCTGTTTGAAGTAACCTTGTTCAAGTTGAAATATAATTTTGAATCGAAATCAAATACGAACTCCCTAGGAGTAGTAATAATTAAATTCAGTATATCTGGAACATTTGATGGCTTAAAAATGCTTCATTTAATCAATATACAATGTCTACAGTGCATAGTGATTTTAAAAATCTTTTCTATCACCATTTTCATGTATTATGTGTCTACAACTTTTAGTCCTGATTTAATATAATTAAGTTAGAAACATAATTTAAAAGTTCAGTATGGTAATCATGATGTGGCAGTGTATTTCTAATGTGAACAATCTTTGCATTTTTAATGACAGGGACCTTCAACAATCTGTTCCAACTGAGTCTTCTACTCGACTACCGGTTTGTATTTTATTATAAATCTTATAGTAAAAACAGTAAGGTTTTTTTATCCCCCGCCCGTAGGGGAAGGGGGATTTTAGTAGCGCCAGGAATCCGTCCGGCGTCAGGCATCCCACTTTTTTGTGGCGCAAAAACTAGTGGTCAATTTTTTTTGAAATTTTAACATCACATTCCTTGCAACATGGGGATGTGGAAGTGATTTTTTAAAGATGTTACAAAAATTTTAAATGGTCCATCAGCGATCAACTCCAAAATTTTTTGTGGGTGCAAAAATTTAAATTTCACTATCACATTCCCCATGATATGGAGATGTGCAGGTGATTTTTTTAATGTTTTATATAAATTCAAAATGACCGCCACGGATCATTTTAAATTTTTTTGTGGGCGCAAAAACTCAAAAACTTAGTCAGAAACTATTCACATTTTACAATAACATTCCCCATGATATCGAGATGTGCAGGATATTTTTCTATTGTTTTACTGAAATTCAAAATGGACACCACTGATCAACTTCACAATTTTTGTGGACGAAAAAACTTGAAGTCAGAAAGTATTAAGATTTTACAATCACATTCCCCACCATATGGAGATGTGCATATAATTTCAAGGTTTTACTGAAATTCAAAATGGCCGCTATGGATTATCTTCATAATTTTTTGTGGGCACAAAAACTCAAATATTGAAGTCAGACATAATTCAAATTTTACAATCACATTACCCACCATATGGAAATGTGCAGGTGATTTTACTGAAAATAATATGGCCACCAGAAGTCAACTTTTTATTTGTGACCGCAAAAACTAATTTATGGCAGGGGTGATATAGGATTTCAGGCCTCTTGTTATGATTTAGAAAAAAGTTAAATTCCTTTCAGAAAGATAACCTTTTTTTCAGATTGATAATTATTTCAAAATATACCATTGTCATTAGCTGTGCTTTGATTGAAGATTTAAAAATTGTAACCAAACTCTCATTTCACATTTTAAGCACATCTCTCAATTGATTAAATGAATATTTTGAGCTTGCACAAAACTGACACTGGATAAGATAAAACACAATTTCTTATGTTGTTAATGTCAATAGAAATGTTTAAATTAAAATTTTGAAATTCAGGTTGATGATGTACCAAATGTGCTAGCACAGAGCGATCCACCAGGTAAATGTGAACTTTTATTATAACATTTCTTTATTTAATTAAAACTTACTTTAAACATTCACCAAGTTTACTTTACTGGCCAATGGTGTGTATCAATACAGCATTGATTAAAATTCAAGTGTTAGTCATTGCTTTTAATTATAATGTTGATTATATCTAATATTGTGAGGTGTTGATTAATTCATTCATTTGTGGCTGGAATTGCTAACGAAATATCCAGCTTTGAAAAAAAAAAATTTCTATCTATGAAAAATAAATATCTCCCAAATTGAATTATTTGACTAATTGAGCATCTAGCACTAATGCAAGATGAAGGAAATGATTATAATGATCTTTTTTCAGCCACAGAATTGTATCATGTGGTGACTGGTAGTGATGAAAGTGCAGTGATGGAGATGCCACCAGCTGAACCTTCTACTGCAGTACAGCTACAGTTTCCTGCAGCCCAACAACCACCACAGCCTCCACAACCAAATGTGCAACAATTCCAGAGCGAGCCTGTCTACAACATAGTCTCCTCTGAACCACAACCAGAAATTGTACAGGATCTGCCAAGCACTTTGTCATTAAGCAATAACTTTGTTAATTCTGCTGGTGTTTTACCCGCATACAGACCCACACCAGATTACAGCACAGTTATGCAGCAGAAGATGGAAAACATGACTCAGCAACAAGTGCAAGGCATAGGAAGTTCTCAAGTATACCTACAGCCCGAGACACTGGCCTACAGCCAACCTGAGATAAGCCACACCAGCGCCCCGCCGAGCTATAACCAGTATTTGTCACAAGCTTCACGGCATGTGAACAATCCAGCACTTTTCGGGATGACAGTATTAGATGGGCAGAATACAGGCAATTACAGTAATTATAACCATGTTGTTACACGTCCTGTGGACCGTACGAGTAGTCTCATTATTCATCCGACTTACAGCACTCCCAACCTAGCGCCCAGTCCTTTTCAAAATTATTTCAGTGTGTCTGAAAACAGAATTAATGAAACTGCATCCTCGTTAGTGCATCCTCATTATGGCAACAGACCTCCTCCTGCATATAACCGTCCCAGTAACAGTACTCCTGACCTGGCTTCTCAAACTACTCATTCACAGCTGAAAGATTATCCAGACTTAGTTTCACATCGTGTGCTTAATGATAATAATCCTCTTCTAGTGCAATCCAGATTTGACCAAAGTGTAGAGAACCTCTCGGTGGATGCTCGCAATCTTCAAATTAGCCAAAATGTTGCCAAATCAGCACAGAATTTAGATGATGCATCAAGCATTCGTTCTGATGCCTATAGTAGAGATATATCACCTACAGAACAAGGTGTTCCTGTGGTTGAGGAGAAGAAAAACCAGGACCTGAGTCCTTCACATTTGAACACATACACTAACCCTGCAGTTTACAAACTGCATGCTAGTCAGACAAAATCTCACACCTCTCCAATTAACCAGGAGCATTTTGTACGGACGCAGAGTGGTGAATATAATCATAATATAGTTAGTAGTAATTCTAGGCAGCAACAGACATATCAGCCCGGGCACACGTCTAAGCTGAGCCCGGCTCACCGTGGGACAGCCCAAACTGGTGCCGTACATCAGTCGTCACTCAGTGAACCTGATTCTTGTAGTGATACCATAGATTGTCTAGACACAACCCGCCTGTCAAATGATCAAACTTCTAGTTTAGGACACAGCAAGACCAGCTCATTGGACACAAATTCTCTGTCCCTGGTTGACCCGGGTAATCTACAATTAGATGATCAAATGAAGATGGAGCAATTGAAACATGCTGAGGTGGAAGAATCGCCGGGTCAGCTCGATCCAGAGGGCGTGTCTCCTTCAGTTACTTCTTCCCCATCGATCAAGAGTCATGAAGATGAGGTTTGTTTTATGATTTTTTGTGATATACATAGATGCCATAAAATAACCTAAAATGTCCTTTTTTTCGACTTCCAACAAGTAGATCTGGATTTCTCCCAATGACCCACTGACATCTGGAAATGGAACAAGAAGAATTAAACCCAATAAATATTAAATTAAAGTGAATAGAATACCCCGGTAGTATTTATATTTATCTCTAAATGTGTCTATGGTTCACTGAATATTGAGTGATATAGGTTGGACTAATCGGCTCTAAAAAACGTTAAAAATAATCAGTTGTAAACTGCCTTTTGGTTTTGCATGGCTGTTCTGGCCGGAGACATAAAATATTAATGTTGTAACACACATTTCCCAGCACAGCTTGTCTGTCTTCACACCTTGCTGTATTTAAAAAATATTGATGACAATTTAACTTTTCTGCTTCTCTTTTCTTTGCTATTAGGATATTTTTGGTGTCTGGATTGATCTTTTATGTATATACAATGACATAATTTATAACATCAATGTATTAACATGATTAATATGTATGAATAAATAGGAGCAGCATTGCACTTTTTTTTATAAAAGTGTTATTAAAATTATTTCTAAATTACTTACATGTCTGTTTTTATCAGGGTTGCTATGTAGGGAGTTCCAAAGCCAGGGGAAATTCTTGAATTTAGAAGTTGTCATGCAATTTAAAAACTGATTTTTTTTTTTTAATTTTGGGTGTTATCATCCCCTGAAACCCACTATATCGAAAATAAAGTATATTTAGTATATCTGGACAAAACAATTGAACAGCCTTGATTTAATTTGTGCACCTCCTTCTTTGTGTGAATATGGTAACAAAAAAAAATTTAAAAGGTTAGAAAAAGGAAAATCCTTGTGTGGCAACCCTGATTATATATTTCTGACTTGACCTTCATTCTATTTTGACATATTAAGATAGAAGATGAAAGTGTTTAATTTTTTTTTTTTTGTCTTTTTGTCATATTACATATTTATATTTTTGTTTGGCTGAACTACATACATGTATGTATGTGGTTAGACAGTCTTAAATTTCATTTTATGCATATACTAATTTTGCTAACTTATTAATTTTAAGTTGAGGAAGAAGCTGTTACAGATACCCAAATTGTAAATGCTGATCAAAATTGTCCTCAGGGGATTTTCAATTAGCAAAAAATAACATGCACTATATACAAATGTTTTCGATACCATTTAAACTTTTAGAATCTCAAATTTTAACTTTTATTGCTTAAATGATCATGATCTACAGAATAATGGAGATATCACTATGGGACCTCTCAAATTGGCTGCTATGCATGGTTTATCAGCATCTCGTGGCAGTATTTTGGAAGAATTGACCACATCAATCTCACCGAGCAGGGCTCCGAAAGATGAGCGGGTAACTTGCAGCTGTTCCTTGTTTAGTTGACATTCTACCTGACTTTTTATCAGCTTACTGAGCATTAGGTTATCCTCAGCTGTTGCATGGCATCAGAATGAAAAACTGTTATTTCCTTAAAATGTCTTGTATAAATTTTGCATTCTTTGCATACCAGCTTTAAAAAAAGTAGAACAAGAAGTACAAGCATTAAAATATATGAAGGCACATTCATGTGCACCGCTATACTATGTAAAACTATATCCTAAATAACATACATCCTGTCTAGTGTGGGGTATTCTATAAGAAATATTGTTTTTATTACTCTTTCTCTTTCTCGTCATGCAAAGTCAAAAGACTGACAGTAACTGTTTACTTGAAAAGTAAGCAGTTACAGCTTTTTGATCTTGCATGGCAGCATCAGTGTAATTATGGCATCACATTCACAATTGTGAAAAATCTGTTACTGCTTGCTGTCCAGCACCAAGTAATAAATACCTGTTTTGTAATGTTAATCTATAGATTTTACATGTACAAGTGGTTGTAATTCGCTATCTTGTAATATATTAACTGTTGTTTGGAAGGAATGAATACAGTTTAAACACTACTAAATATCTAGTATAATGATACATTAATTACTTTCATAATACATCTAATAACAATAGAGAAAGTGTACTAATATTTTTACCCCTGTTAACATTGGGCATGTAATATGTATGTTATTAAAAATAGTTTGTGTTTTATCTGTTTATATTTGCATTGACAATATTATAGCCACTCTCACATCGAAACGATTTTAAAATTACAGCGACGTAATCTAGAATGCAGATTAGAGGAAGGCCAAGTGTTCATTGAATTTGAGCACATACCTAAAAAGAGGTCGAAATGTGAATGCACTGCAGCAAGTGATCCTTCCAACTTAGAACGGAATCGCTTCAAAGATGTTCTCCCATATGACGACAATCGTGTGAAACTTACTCCGAACAAAGAAAATACAATGGGGTATATCAATGCATCTCACGTGAAGGTAATATTTAGTAGGATATCATGATATCCAGTACATGATGGTGAAATAAAGATTTATCACCAACTAAAAATAATCAAAATCAAATCAAAATAATCCATTTGATCTGAGCTCGATTCTAATGATGATTTATGCACATTAGAAGTTTTATAATCTATTGAATTTAGAAGTGTTTTCTAGCCTGCCTGAGGATATTAGGTTAGATAGTGTAATCTTACTATTTATTGTGAGAATATATTTATTTGTTATAGACTGTCACAAAATCTCAAATAAAAAGGGAAAAATAAAAAAGTGAGATATAGAAAACATTTTCTCCTTTTTTCATGTTCATTATTTGATATTGAAGTGTAATCATACATAAATTGTTATAACTTTGTTTCAAAAAAGAATGTTTTTAAGAGATAAGTTTAAATTAAAGGTAGCAAAGAAGGGATTTATATTTGGTGTAATTGTATGCTACATTATTTTATACATGTATGCATTATGTATTTGTATTGGAATTTGTCTTAATTCTCATTCATCATGGAAAAATTATGTGTAGAATTAGCATACATTGCCTACACGACAGAATTCAATTATCATTCCATGGATTTTCACACTGAATTGTTGACATGTTCTTACTACATGTATATCCATTAAACTATTTAAATTAAAAATAGTTGACAGAAAATAATGTCAAATCCAATTTAATGGGCAGATGAAAATAATCAAAGAAGATTGGTGGTATCTGGCTGCACAGGGACCTTTAGCACATACAGTAGCAGATTTTTGGCAAATGGTTTGGGAGCAAGATGTTGAAGTTATTGCTATGCTGACTGGATTACTGGTGAGACTCTTAAAGCAGAAATCATAAAATTTGAATCTGAATTTTTTCTATCACATATCCCCAGATCCCTACATCCACCGGCTCAAAAAAGGACTGATGAAACAAAGCAATTGACACTTGGCCCAAAGTCATTCCAATGTTGAGCCACCATCTCACCACCCAAAATAACAAGATGGGTACACTAAACCGATGGTGCTTTATTCCTTCTAGCGCCTAGCTTATCTATTTCTACCAGAATTCCCAACTGAAGGTGAAAGAAAATGTCTTGATTTTATGAAGTACCCAAGTGTAATATCCTAAATGAAATGCGGCAATGTCCTTATTTTTAAAGAATTGTACAATTGTTTATTTGAAGTTTATTCACAAATAAGATACAGATGTATCCCATAAGGTGCATAAATGTGAAGAGGGAGGTTGAAGAGCTAAAGCTTGATGAATATCTTAGACTGTAGCAAACATTGGATCAATGATTCACACTTGCTTACACCTGGTCTGTCTACACTTATGGCTTTACTCAGGTTCACAATAACCGGTTGAGCAAGCGCCCATGGGGTGTAGCATACATGTACATGTACTACAAAATTATTGCTGATTACTTTCAACATAGATGCAACAATTAAGGGTCCCTTTATGGTCCAATAGCAGATACAGAGATCCCAGATACAGAGATCCATTCCAAGAGTGTGCCGTCTGGGATTTCATTTATTTATTCATCTGTTTGTTATACTATCTGGAAGTCAATAATAGCTACAAATTAAATAACTTGCAGCTAATCAAAACATTATTTACCTTTCCATAGAAGTGAACTGGAATAGGCCCAGAACCAGACATGTATTATTATTATTGAAGGCATTTATATTGCGCCTCATCTCAATTGATCCTAAGGCGTATAGCTCGCAAAATAACACACATCTTATTACTGTTTCTCACTATAGGCAATCAGGTACAAGTGTGATTTAACGCTTCGATTAAATATAGTTATGTCTTTAAAATTCCTCAGAGAAAGGGGAAAACCATTCCATGCTCGTGGTGCAGTAACAGCAAATGGTTTCCATGGTTTGTACAAAATTATTTCAGCGTGGTAGGGGTTAACCCTTACAGCGCGGGGATCAACTTTAGTCGTCAGAATCTGACGTCTGAGAATCTGACGTCTATCAGATTCTGCTGTCTAAAGTCGATCCACCACTGTAAGAGTAAAAATATTTATAATGGCCGTAGACCCATAACATAGGTATTCAAATGAATACGATATAGCTAGCAAAATTTATGATGATCTCAATTTAAAATAAACCCTTTGGTCTCCATGATTTTTCAAAATTAATCCAGCGTTGTGAGGGTTAAAGGCCAAACACACAATAAATTTAATACTGTATCAGTAGAATATATAAAATAATAGAATTGTAAAAAGAATTGTAAATGTAAAGGCATTTCTTGTTTTGAAAAAAAAATTACCATAACTATAAAAGACAGGCATTTGCGATACTTTAAAGCAAAACATAGACTAAATTTTCTACTGCATAGGTACATAAAATATTTATTATAAATCTGTATAACACTGTTCACAGCCATCTTCTCCTACTGATTTGATACTTAAATGAGCTAAAATGTCAATTTTACAAGGTAATTGTTGTTATTTTATCTCCAAAAGCAACAACACTGTCCAAATAGGATCTTGTCCAAATTGGAATAAAATTCCTTTCCATAGCCGTTCTGGTATGTACAGGCTGCATCCTGTGTGATTGTGGGTGGATTGACCATGTTGCTAATACAAGATATGTTTCTCAAGTGATTGTTTTTTTTATCTCACAAGTTTATGTTTGTTTTACCAAATAAGTGAAAATGCTGTTTTCAGGAGGACGGACGATCGAAGTGTCATCGATATTGGCCTGAGAAAAAAGGATCAAAGAATCGACTCAAGTTAAAAAATGTGAGTACTGGTAAACAGCTGATTTTATATATTACTGCTTGTTTCAATGTACACTACGCAATTTCAAATAGACTATTTTCTAATTATTAACATCACGATGTATCTAAGATATGCCGAAATTACATTAATCTACCATACCATACAGGTTCATACAGGTGCTTGAAAACCATGAAAGTGCTTGAATTCTACAAAAAATATTCAAGGCCTTGAAAGTGCTTGAAAAATGGGATATTTACCCTAAAGTATTTGAAAGTTCTTTAGTTTTACAAAGGATATGTATTTGAGGATACAAGTGCCGCGGCAAAGCTGCCTGTTGACATTTTGTTGCATCATTACAAAATCATTATGTACTCACATTAGGCCAGATTTTTATGAATGTTTTAACGGCCCATCGACATAGATTTACCAAAATAAATTTAAATAAAATTGTCTTTTTTTTTTTAATTCTCGCCAATGCCGATTTTCAATACCCCTACGTGTTATTCCACATCATACATTTTTTTCTTGTGAAACTCTCTGATTTCACCATGTTTGTGGTCATGAGAACCGACACACCACTCTCCGTGGCCTATAGAGCCGTCCCGCATGCCTACCAGATGCTGAGATCATTCCCAGAAACTGCTCTTACAATTGCCTCATTCACCCTATCCAAAAAGTTATGCCTTTCAACACATTCTACATTTTTAATATATATCTGAATTTTAATTGTATTTTTTACCCCGAATCCCGACATTGTTGCATCCTGTCAATTTTCACCCGTAAAACATATAATAAAAAAAATATAGCATTAATAGTTGAAAAAATATTCCTTCAAAGTCCTTGAATTTGAATTATCTACACTAGCTCACACAGACATTACTATGGAATGCCTAACCCTTTCAATGTGGAGATATTTGACATCAAAATACCCACACCAAAATATTTGAACTTTTATAATTGTTGTAGACCCATAAAATATATTAACAGGAATTCAAAAGAAGCTGAAAGAGCTGCCGTTCTCCGCACAATGTCTTTGGTCACCTCGGGTTAATCAACATATTTCAACAAGAAGATTAATATTTTTTTTTTTGTAGTATGAGGTCTCACTGAAGTTTTGCAACTCTTCACAGTGTTATGTGACGAGTGGTCTTGTCCTGAGACAGATATCTAGTAAGAAAGAAAGAACTGTGTGGCATCTTCAGTACACAGACTGGCCGGATCATGGATGTCCAGATGATCTGCATGGTTTCTTAGGTATTATTACTAGTTTATATATATTATTATCTATACATAATTCACGCGGACAAGCAGGGTATACATGGTCAGTGGTAGGAAATATATGCACATTAACACCCTGTCATTTTGATTTGAGCCCTGTTAGTGAAATCTATATACCAGTATGATTAATCTCGGTATTTTGAAACATAGATTGTGATTGTACTATGTACATGTAATAGTAATGGGGGTATGTTTGGTCCTGATCACAAGGGCCTCAAATGATCACATTATAATTTCAGTACCATTTGATCCCTCGACGGTAAAAGACCCAAATCCGGGCCTTAAATTACATGTAATGCATTGCTCTCCGAACAATATTACAGGTATATTGAAATAAAATTCCATCCTTACCATTGTGCTGCTGAGACGTTATATATTTTTACAAGCAAATTTCAAACCAAATGAAATTCCCCTCGAATTGAAAAAATACTGGTGGATGTTTAATGAATTAAATAATGAAATTTGAGAGATATCTATTGTTATGCCTCTGCGAGTCTGTGGCCGGGGGCATTATCATGTAGCCGGGTTGTCTGTTGCAAAATCACTTCACCTATTACACACACACATCTACTGTGTGCTATGGCCTCTGCAGCGGAGGCATAATCATTGACCCCTGCGTCAAAGAACCTTTGTAGTTGATAAATGGAACTATTTCCCGTCATTTGAGGCTGAATATTGATATGTAATATTAAGAAATACTGCAATATTTCTGTGTTTTGTTTGTCTTAGCTTACCTGGATGAAATTGAATCTGTAAGAAGACATACATTTATGGAGCGCAATGACGGTCGTCATACACCAGTTGTTGTACATTGTAGTGCGGGAGTTGGACGAACAGGAGTAGTTATTTTAGCTGAAGTAATGAAAGCAAATCTTGAACACAATCAGGTAATTTAGATTTTTTTTCGTTTTTTTGACATATTCAGATTGATCAAATTCAAGTCGCAATGTAATCCAAGGGTGAAATTTTAGGGCACATTTCCTTTTTAATAGTTACGCAAGTGGTAAGAAAAACACAGAAATAATACTATTGTCGACATCAGTGCCCTAAGGGTTTTCAATCAATTATTCTTTCTGCATTTAAATGTTTTGTACTTGTTTCATTTTGCAGAAAGTGGATGTCCCAGAAGTTCTACATAAAATGAGAGAACAACGCATGTACCTAGTTCAGACGATGACTCAGTACAGTTTTGTTTATAAGACCCTAGTTGAGTATTTGAATAGCTCGCGGCTTATATAACTTCAAAATAATAATTGTTTTACTATTGTTTTTGTATTATTTCTATGGTACCTAATGAAAAGTGAATTTGTAAAGAGTATTGGATCTGAAATACAAATATGTCCATGTCGTAACATAACAAAAAACGCATGTGTATTATAATAACATTTTATTGTGCAATGAACCCCGGAATTGTATGTAGACTAATAGCATATGTCATTATCGCATGTATCATGCTGTATATCAAATTATAAAACTTTATTTTTGAATGCAAATAATGATAGTAATAATGTGATAGTATAGTTTTAAAAGTATTTGACTACATCAATTGTTTATTATAATGATTGGTACACTTTATGGTGCTTTGATTAATAATTGTGTATAGCCAAAATATCACTGACCTAGTCAGACGATTTCTTGTCATGACATCATAATTATATTTATGAAAACATTTAATAATCGATTGCTAGACGTCTTCAAATTCTGTGGTGGATTCATGCATAAGCAGCTAATACTAGGTGTTTTATATTGGTCTGTCATCTCCGACACTGTCCCACTATTGGGTCAGAGCTCCGCTAACTTTGTGCCAGATTATCAGAAGTCGTTGTGAAATGAATGGATGTGTCTCCATCAGTCAGTGGTTTATATTGTCAAAAAGACATGGACAAATAACTAGTAGTGAATAATGTTGAAAGTTTACGCAAATCAGTCAATCATGTATATGTACATGATTTAGCCTGGTGGGAATAAAAATCTTTTTATAGAAAAGAACCTTTTTAATTATACAGTAATCCCCATACTTTCCAACCTTTTGATTTAAAAAATCTGTAGGTTTATGGCCTGGGCTGCACGATGCGGACCACTTCCTCCAACCCCCCCCGCCCCCGGGTGCACCTAAGGCGTGACCAACCTGCTAGGGAGGTTTGGGGGCAGGCCCCGGATTTTTTTAAATAGGCCTACATGTGCTCTATGTGCCATTTCCTGTATTTTAGGCCCAGTTTCACCATTTATTTTGAGTAGTTTTTATGTTTTTATAGTAGCCCAGGTAGATTTACAGGTGTTTTTATTGTTATGAGCTGATAATTTGAAATTCTGTAGGATATGCCTATAAAATCGGTAGGCGGTGGATAGGCCATAAAAATGGTAATCTACCGCCAGAATCGGTAGGGTTGGCAGGTATGCAGTATCGGACCATCGATACTCTAGCATTGTGCTTAATGATTTGAGACATATACTCAGCTATGGCTAGACCAATGTTTATGCTACATGTCTTCGACAAGATCGAATCAATGCCACTGTTTCAGGGTTTTAGATTCAGCTAAGTATGATATTCTATCCTTAATTATTTATTAAGCAGCCGGAGGCTCGCTGCTCACTGTATTTCACACGTCCGTCCCTGCAGTTACTTGTTTTCAAAATAGCTACTAATCTAATAACTTTTGCCTCCTCATAGGCATAATATACCACTTGGGAATTGTTTTGTTGACATTTTTATCCCCATATCATAAACCCTTTAATTACTAAGGCCACTAATGATGAAATTTTGGTTAGTGTGTTTTAGGAAAAAGTTTTTATCAGATCTTCCTTTTATTTGGTAAATATGCTCAGCTATGTCAGCCAAAGACCTGACTAACTTTTGGGAGCAAACAATTTCAAAATTAATGTTTAGCGGCTATTTTGACCTTCAGTAATTTTGTGATATTTATGTAACTCAAAAACAAAGCAAAATAGCTGGACCATGAATATAGAACAAAATGTAAGGTCTCACACAAGGGTAACCCATGACAAATTTCGCCAAAATTAAATTCAAAATGGCTGACTGGCGGCCATTTTTTTTTTTTTTTTTTTCACTATCTCAGAAATCTTGCATGATTGATAGCTAAAGCTGCAATATAAAATAAACCTTGAGAAAGTTTCCTAATCTGTATCAAATTCGATGGCCAGCTGGCGGTAACGGAGGGCTGCTTTCGTGTTCGTTTCGGAACAACTCTTTCTAGTTTAACAACTGGTTTAATGATTGGTGGTCACTACCTGACCGCGTCATGCCACTCTTTTTAAGTGAGCAGGGGTACCGTCTTAAAATATTCTTACTTTACAACTGAGTTAAACTGTGGCTTTATCAGCATTATTCGTAATATATTTGCACAATGTTTGGTTAACGTAGCAAGAAGAAAAACAACGGCTCCAGAAAATACAAGATAATTACTTAACGACGGATCACTCATTGGCCAACTTTTGAGGCATTGGTCCATTGTTGTTCCAGCGATCCACAATTATCTCTGTTTGCTGGAAAACACAGTAACACGAAATGTTGAGTCAATGCTGCTTTTATGTTGGCCCACCGTCAAAACCTTGGCCCAGCATTAAACTGATATTGGTTCAATGAATCATGTTCTCTGGGATTACACTGATCTACTATTTTCTAGATCAGCTCAAACACTGTTATAATCGGGACCACTAATAGATTTTACCACTTACAACGCGGGGATTGACTTCAGATTCTGATGACTAAAGTCGATCCCCGCGCTGTAAGAGATTCTGATGACTAAAATTGATCCCCGCGCTGTAAGAGTAAATATATTTCTAATGGCCGTAGACCCATAACATAGATATTCAATTGAAACAGAAAGAGCTAACTAAGACATTTATGATGATTTCAAATTGAAAAAAAACTTCGGCCGCCAAGGTTTTCATAAAAAATTCTGCGCTTCAAGGGTTAAACCATTGACAATGAGATTATTATTCTGCTGCAGTGTTTTTGATACCATTTATGATATCACAGTTACCTCATGTAATCAGACCCTTAGATCTCATGGGCTTGTAACTGGGAGCACAGAGATCGTCTTAAACAGGTTAATCCTTGTGCTCATAGTCACAGAAAAAACAAATCTCACTAATAGTAATAAAATGTTTTTTGAAACATGTTCAGTTAATTAAGTCATCCAATATTGGAAATGTCCTTATTTTTTGGCATTTAAAGCTGGAAATTTTGTTAGCAATTCCAGCACCAAATCAAATGTATGAGAAAAATATAAACAATTAATTCAGCAAAACAAATATTAATGATGAACCAACCCCAGTAGGCCTATGTTGTCACATGTCACTGATGACCAATGAGTGTCCAGATATACCAGCATTTCAAATACTGAAATTGATTGATGTAGTGGTGGAAATATGGCATTAGCAACAAAAAGGAATCCCCACTCCAATATCCTCCATGACGTTGTTCCTGCACACCTAGAAGAACGTAGATCATTGTACTGGGTCACATGGTGAATACTGCCGTGCAAAGCCAAGATGCAGAAACTGCTTACTTTTCATACAAGCAGTTACTGCTTTTTGTTTTTGCAGAGCAGAGTAGTTAAATGTTTATGTGTCAGGTTTGCACTGCTTGTTGCTTTTTATACATGCCATTGTTTATAATGTATTTATTTTATTTACAAGCATTTGCATGGCAGAACAATATTTTATGGTTGTCATAATTTGGTCTATATGAGTTATTCATATATTGTATATTGTTACTCACATAAAATAATAATTATATTATCAGTAGGCATGCAATGAATAAATCAATAATGCATATAGGTAGCTAATAGATTTGTATTACTATTCCACAAATGTAATGCCTGCAGAACCAATACAGCTCATAGGCCAGAATTTCAATAATTTATTCTGTATAATTATAAATTCAATTTCTGTAAATTTAGTAACAAAAATAGTATATGAAATGTTATTGATAAAAATATTGTTTAGAACCAATATTATGAATTAAAAAAATACTATCAAGCGGCACCTGCTGGAGGCGTTCTGCTTACTGTTTCATCCCACAGTGTACACTGTGGCATGTGTCGCAGCCATTTTTAATCAGCCTTGTTCATTATTTCAGAAAACTTCATGGTAGCAGGAGCATTAATATAAAACATACTCTTAGCAGCAGTTGTTCATCTCTTTGACATCAATCTCAGTTGTTTTAAAAATACAGTGAGAAAGTTTTCAGGTAAATTTTAGTTAAATTAGGCGCAGTACTGAATTTATTATACAATAGAACATGAGAGGATCCACCCTGGAGAAGCTGGTGTGGCTTTTCAAGAGAGATGACCTTTCATCGGTGGTTTTTGTGTCAGGCCATCAGGAGTGTCCGTCTTATAGGGGTAGCTGGCCATAACAGGTTCCTTTTTATATCATTTACTTTACCTCAAATGTTACAAGTCATGTCAAGCAAATACACAACATTAATGAGCATGAATATAGCAATAATGAAACAATATGCATCAATTTCCTCTAACATTATTGGATTGTTACTTTTTTATCTGGTACAAGGATTGCTTCAGCCTTCTGTTATTTTAAATAACCTTTTACAGCAAACAATAAGGTATTGTGCAATCCTCATTTTTACGTTATATTAAATTTTATATAGAATTATGCATATGGGTAGATAACATGACAATTAAGTGAACAAATAAAAATTACGTGTTATATCCGAATACCAAACAAATCTTCCCATTGTCCACATATGAAATAACTGTTATTATCACTCTTTGCGATATATCTGATGTAATTTATGATATGGCACAGTTAATAGCCCTCATAAAATATCCAGTATTCTCTTTCCGTCCCAGAAAGCAAGGTAATCACTCTCCACATGCAGCTGCTGTTCACAATGTTGTTTCTGGGTGAGATCACTCGATCAGTAGCGTACTGATAACTTGTATTCCAAGTACGTTTTTGGGTACACTGATGATATCGCACTCTCTGACACAAGAGATCAGCTTACTGAGGAATTAATGGCTCTATGTAGTACACATTTCTGATTGGGGTAGCCTCATGTAGAATCAGAAGGTCTTAAATCAACGTCTCTTTTTCATAGCAAACCTGACGATGAATGGGTGACATCTTGTTCTTGTCTTGTTCTCTTCACACACCGTGATTTCACTAGTTGAAGTATATTCACTTTTCAATACAATAGGCTACATGTAAATAATACAGTACATCTTGTCATCCATTTGTTTTAGAGCATTTTAATTCATTGTTTGTTTTAGTATACATGCATCTTATTGCAGGCATATTTTAAAACGACAATAATTATTGATCCATGTTTTGGTCGTTTTTCAATACAATCTTGAATTCTTCAAATTGTATTCAACATTTAGTTGTTTTGCTTTTATGCTGTTGGGTGATACAAATGATCATGCTTTCTCTGAATATAAAATGTTGTTACAAATCGTTATTATATAACCGATGTACTATCGCTTCACTAGTTTCCACTCACATTGTTATATTAACCCTTTAAGCCCCCACGATGCATTAAAACATCATTTTACATCCTTGGAAACGGACTTAATTTTCCTACAACCAAGGGTTTTAGAATGATAATTTCCATGAAACTGTTTAAACCACTTCAAATCATCTTCATCCACTACAAGTCGAGAATTGCGACAGCAATTCGCAGCTTGTAGTGGATGAAGATGACGATGGTAAATTCAGGATTGAAAGGGTTAAAGAGATGTACCACTAGAACCTGGCTGCCAAAACATAAACAATAGCAGTTTGTCACTTCTGGCAGCACAGTTTATGTAGAAGTTACTGAGGTACACAATTACAATTTTTTCCTTTGACTTGAGTTCAATTATTCCCGGTAACAATAATGTCAGATGCTGACTCATCAAATGTAGGCCTATGCACCACATAGCATATATTGAATATAACTCATTGATTAAAAAATGACACCCACTGGGCACCCACTGTTGCGACGTTAAATTTGACGTCACTGACGTTGATTGAACGTTGTAACAACGTTGTGTGTTTGGTGGGCATAACCCATCACAAAACTCGTGTTCTGATCTTAATTTGATACATTATACTTGGATATCTTATGAAATCAGTCAATTTTCAGTCACCTAGACATGGGAATTTGTCATTCACTTCTCAAGGTGACTTAAAATGACATTAAATACCTTGGTGTTGAGAGGGTTAATCATAAAAGGAGACTGTACACAGGACATGAAATCTATGTTATATGTTGATATATTTTGATTTATCTTATGAACAAGGTTTGCTCTAACAATACAAAATATCATATGAAGTCTTATGTCATTGGTGAAAACACAACTATCATGATTATATGATATCTCTTCATGTTCGATATCTACATGTTTTAATATCATGTGAGGAAATAATAATTTAAGCATTTAAGATCTGATAGGAGAATGTAATCTCAATTAAACAAGGGAAACATTCTCATCTATGTGTTAAATAGCAAAATATTACACATGATATTTATATATATATCATGATATAACATAATCAGCATTGTTTAGCTGTGATATTCTATTTTGTTTTTTACCTTGTAAGTGTTTAAATTCTAGATTTAATTAATTTCTCTTGTTATTACAACCCACATTTCCACAGATGGTACAGATGTGGTAATAGCAGAAAAAAGTAAATAGTAATTATATATATGCAAGAATTAGTTTAATGTTTAGAAATCTAGTATAAAAAGTAATAATTTAATTAAAAAATACAGTAAGTCTAGTACGTATGGAATTATGATTGTCATTACTTCTGCCTTCATTTTATTGTATTGTGTGCGTTATATTTCAGCCCTGTCAATATGCTCAAAAGTGGCGTTATCGATGATACATGTTTACTATGTGCCTTAAATGTCATCGCTTTTGTGAAGTTAGATGTTAACATGTACAAATACAGAAATTTACTCCATCCAATTACTAGCTATAGCTCGTTATAAATATTCTTCAAATATAAATGTAGATGCGATGATAGTACTTATTGACATGTATATATAGTTTTACTGTGAGAAGTAAGCTCACTATAAATAGTTAACCCTTATCCTGCTAAGGTAATTGATTCAAATTTTCACCCACTTGAAGTTGTGCATCGCTACCGCGACCCACAACCTCAAATGGTTGAAAATTACTCATATTTGTTTAATTTGAATCCAAACATTAACAAATATTGATGTTCAAACAGTCATTTCATTCCCAATAACAGTGGTTCATTCGGCTAATAAAACGGTATTTAATATGAGTTTTGTTGTGATCAGCAGGCAAAGGGTTAACCTCTACTGTATAGACGATTCCAAGTATGTTTCAAACAAAATAAAATGTCACTGAAACCAATAAAATAGTTTACATTGGATGCTTAGTTAAAGCAGCTGAGTCGTTATGCTTCACTGAATCATAATGTTTACATAGAGGCGGACCCCCCTCCTGTGGACTTTGACCATGCTGCGCATGCGTGCTATTGCATTGTGCGCCCACAATTTTTACTCAGCAAATCATTACAACCCACGCACTTTGAGAGATGCCTATTTTTCATAAATGCTGATATTTTTCATCAGACACCTGAAATTGCTTTAACTGAAGAACCAAACCATTCAGCAGGATATGGGTTGAGGTAAAGCTTAGTTTAACTGTCGTAAAGTAGGTGGGTTGTCATGATTCGCTGAGTACAAATTTTTGGCCCCATGCCCAGCATGGTCAACGTTCACAGGAGTGGGGTCCACCTCAATATAAATATTATGGTTCAGTGAAACAAAACGACCCAGATGCTTTACCTACACTACAGAATATAAAGATCATATTTTTGGTACCAGTATGCCAAAAAATCGGATGTGGTATCAATGCCTCAAGTGACAGATGTATTTTTATCAGACTTTACACCCTAAAATTGTGTAACTGATCAATTCAATTCTCCAACATGAAAAAAGAATACCTAAATTATATTGTTTTAATGATAGAGGTTTATTTTTTGTATAACTATGAACATAATTTCGCTTTGGAAAGTTATGTAACTGAAACATTTGAATACAACAAAGAATTATTAAGGTGTCTTCTTTCCTATCAAGATGGCCAAGCTGGCCTCCTTGTCGTGACCATGACCTCGTTTTTTTGTGTGCAGGTCTGTAAGCTCAGTATACACATTATGTTATGCAGATTGTTTTTTCATAATATATTTTATAATTGATATACCTCTTATCAATAATACACTTGCATGTAGTAGACCTATCATAATATATTAACCCAAAAAATAGAAGTTAAATTTTCACTCGTGAATCACACTCAGGTGGTTATAATCCTAGACTTTATGTGAGGCAACAACAAATTAATGGTATGGTCGACAGATTTTGAGGGTTGAAAAATTGGAGCGAGCAAAGTATTTCATTATTCATAGCACATTTGTTGTACAAAGTCATGTATTTAAATTAAACAAAATTATTCCTTCTCAGTGGATTTTTTCAAGTGAGCTCGTATTTTGTTCCGATAACAAACAGTCAATGTAGCTACATGTCTAAAGCAAAGTATTTTTCTTTCAATTAAAAAATACATTTATAGATTTGTTTTGCTTCCCAGCGGCACATTTGAACTACTGTGGAACCTGCTATGAGAGGCCACCCTTCTGACACAAGAGAAGTGGCCTTTCAATGAAGGTGGCTGCTCATATGAGGTTCATTTGTATACAAAATGCTATTTTGGGAAACCTCCAAGTGGCCTACCATAGGAGGTTAGCTGCTCATAAGAGTGGCTGCTCATAGCAGGTTCTACTGTACCAATTGACCATCAAATTAATTAGGTTATCCATCCACCCAACATGCATACAGTGTTATGCAGTTTAATTCATCTTGCATACGGATAGGCCTACATTAGTGTAAGTTATATTTCTATCTATTGCAATAGTCCCACAAAAGATTCTTATGTTAATATTAAGAAGAACAAGTTACAATTTTAGTGAGGATCAGTTTATTAAAGTGTTGAGTTAAGTCCTGATCATGTCGTCCTGAAGTATCTTGTACTGATGCGTTTGAAATGTGATATGTTATATATGCAATTGTTTGTCTTTATGGATGCAATAAATAAATACTTGCCGAATGCAGTTATTCCCCTGTCACACTAACCTACGCTCGTCCAGCGACCGCTCTTTGCTCCCGGTTTTTTTTGTTAAATCGCAGTGGCATCGCAGACAATAATGTTCTTTCTGTGATGCCAACTCGATCACCAGGGCGCTTTGAATCAGCTCCCACTGCTCTCAGTGCTCTATCAATGTATCTGGAGTAGCTCCCATTCCGCACTCACTATGCTCACAATATGTTTATAACTCTCTCAGACAATGTCTGTTATGCTCAACTTATCCCGTGAAACTCAATGACCTCGACCTCCTTTGTTTTCACCGAGCTGGCTAATTCAATGAAGTATGGGGGAGGGTTCTTATATAACCTTGTTTTCACTGAGTGATGTCACTGCGTTTCACAGAATGAAGTATGGGGGAGGGGTGTTATATAACCTTGTTTTCACCAAGTGAGGACACTGCGTTTCACAGAATTGCTTTAGAATAATGCTGCTGTCACACCAGCCTATGATCATGCTGGCACTCCTACTCCGATCCGAAACACTTGAAAGTACAGACGCGCCATATTTTCAACTCACTTGAAGCATAGGCCTACATAAACGTCTAGGTTATATAATTGTATTAAATGCTGTGTTATTCAACGTTTTCTCCCGTTCATTTGAAGCATATACTTATATTTTATACTCTATTTATGATTTAAATCTGGCATTGCTGACGTTTTTATCCCCTGCCTGTAGAGGAAGGGGGATTTTAGTCGCGCCAGGTTTCTGTCCTAAGTCACGTTTTCTTGTGGGCGCAAAAACTACTGGTCATTTTTTTTTTATTTTTACATAATATTCCTAGCAACATGGGGATGTGCAAGTGATTTTTTAGCCCGCCTTTTAATTTAAAAAGGTGGGCTATTGCAATTGAAGTTCGGCATCGGCGTTAACATTTATTGTGGGCACGATAACTTGAAAAGTTTTTCATGTATCCTTCCCAATTTTGTTATGCATGTTACTAATGACCAGTTCTCGGACAAGTTCAATAATGGCTGAAAAAAAATTCAAAATGGCCGATTTGCGATTTTTTGCCTTTTACGTCAATAATTTGACATTGTGGGCGCGATAACTTGAAAAGTTTTCCACGTATCCTTTTCAAATTTGCTATGCATGTTACTAATAAGTAGTTCTTGGACAAGTTCAATAATGGCTGAAAAAAAATTCAAAATGGCCGATTTATTGCGATTTTTCGCATTTTACGTCAATAATTTGACCTTGTGAGCGCGATAACTTGAAAAGTTTTTCATGTCTCATCTTCAAATCAGTTATGCATGTTACCAGAAATGCATAACATGTTATGCATTTCTGATGTTACTAATAACCAGTTCTCGGACAAGTTCAATAATGGCTGGAAAAAATTCAAAATGGTCGTTTTATTGTCATTTTTCGCATTTTACGTCAATAATTCGACCTTGTAGCCGCAATAATGACTTCAAGTTCAATAATGGCGACGGGCTATTGAGTGTGCTCTTGTTAAAGATGCTACTAAAATTCAAAATGGCCGCCGAAGGTCAACTCCAAAAAAATTTTGTGGGCACGAAAACTCTAAACCTTATTGTCAGAAATTAGGATGGGAATTTTCAATTTTGAAAATTTACTTCATATGAAGCTATATAGCCTACTGATACTGTATAAAATATTAAAACCTAAAAAAAAGGTTAAAGCACTGAAAACGACTAAACTAGTTTTATTTCTAGGAATTATATTGTCATGTGAACAAAACTGCCCCAGATACCCACCATCTCAGACGGCATGATCAAAGCAACCACCCTACAGCACCGATGGGCTGCTGAACGCTGGGCCAAGGGCATCAACTTGTGGCCCAATGCTGTGCGAGCATTCAATCATCCTTCAAGAGAAACTCACTGTATGTTTGGGTTTTGTTCGGATTCTTATAAATATTGTTAAGAAATGTTTCTAAAATTCTGTGGGATACACAACTTCATAACAAAATTTAAAAACAAAATCGATGTCATCACAATTGTCACAAAAAAAGGAGAAAAAATCATGACAAAAAGTGTGAATTTTCTACATTGACAACCACCACCAATAAACTGATGCCATCATCTACAAGTAATGAGCAGTATAATGCTTCATTCACACCTGTCCGTCATCTATATTCCGTCGACCGTCATCCGTCCTCAGTCATCAGTCGTCCGCTTCAGTCACTACCATTCACACCTATCAGTCTTTTCAGAGCTGTGGACACAGATTTCTGTGTACCGACAGTTTTAAATAGGTACAGTCCGGGAAAGTGGTTGACAGAGGCATTATGTGTGGGGAATTCCCTATCCACAGCTCATTACCATGATTTATGGTCCGCATCTGCCATCCGTCGTCATGTAGGATCCTGACGTTGTTCAGTTAATGTGGCGTTTATTCCCGGCTTCTCTGACGCGAGGGGTTGGGGATGACCGCCTCGTTTCCATACCTTGGTGACGGGTGCACAAATTGCAATGTGTGCGGCCTTGGTATTTTTCCCGCACTTCAGGCGTTACACTCGGCGACTACGGACGTGCCGTAGCTCGCTCTCGCTAAGTCAGTTGGGACGTGCCGTGCGCGGAGGTTGTGCTTTGCTGTTGCCGTATGTTAATCGAATAAACATGATAAGAGAAGAGAGAGTTTTCTGATTTGTTTGGAACCGTCGACTCGACGGAGGAGGAGGAAGCTTGAGTTTAAATGGTGAGATTGGTCGGAGTCCCTCGTCGGCCATTGTGACCCCATAATGGAGCCCCCGACGTAGGCCCATCTTCCCATAGTCCGTTAAAATCGCTCCCGGACCGATTTTGACTGACGATGGATGACGGGCGACGGATGACGGACTAGGTGTGAATGGTCTTTCTTATTTTCTATCAGAACGATTTTGACTGAAGCGGACGACTGATGACTGAAGCGGACGACGGATGGTTTGACGGACAGGTGTGAATGGGGCATAAGACTTACAACACTGCTCTCCTCCATAACCGCCACAGAGTATGGTACATCCCATTAGTGATTTACTGCATGATACGTAACCTCAGTATCTACTCCCGAGTGTCTATTTCAGGTGGATCAGTGTTAATAGCAGTTGTCCAAATAAAATGAGAAATGTGACAGCGCAATATGTTACGCGGAAATGATTGGGAGGTGGGTGGAAAGGAACACAGCTGTTTGCTGGGGCAGTCCTAACCTGCAACAGGTTATCACTGTATAGGCTGCTTGCTACATAGGCCTGTAGACAAACATTGGTTCAACGTAGTTTCAATGCGTCAGGAGCCGGGCAAGAGTTGAGCCTTAGCTAGGCTACAAATAAATTGATAGACCATCAATTACTTTAGATCACGCTTTTTTCTTTGAGAATTAAAGCCTCGCCTCCTTTTTAGCTGCTGACGATTTACAGTCATGCCTCACTGTGCCAAATATTAAATGCAAGCTATTGAAATATATATATATATATTGAAATATTGTATGAATATTTTTTGTACTCAAAAGATGGATTGGCCGTATTGGCATTTCAATGATAAATATATAGATGTGTCTGAACGTACATGAATGATGCAAGAAATAATATTATTATGAATTGTTAAATTTGAACACTGGGTTACCTTCACCAGAGTCGTACTGTTTAACGTTGTCTCACCATTTGCTACGCTGGGCCAACATTTAATCAGGCGTGGCTCAACGTATTGACTTGGCTCAATTCTAGACCGAGGGGGGGGGGGGGGGAGGAGTTGACACTGACAGGACAAGATGGGGGTGGGACCAGGTGCAGACAAGCAAACCAATGTTATTTAAATGCTCCTCTATAGTCTACGACGCTGACACAGCATTGAATCAAAATTGGGTCAATGTCTTTCGTATTTCTCAAAGCGACTGACACAGTGTCATACAATTTACAGCGAAAAAGTGTAATAACTCAACAAATTTATAACTGTACGCTTATTCAGAAACACCATTTCTGGGCATAATGTATGTGATGTAATGATAAAAAAAACTCAATCTATGTGTGCTGCCGTTTTTAACAAGATGTCCTTGAAAGTTTGGGACGAAATCGGTCACACACCAGGATATCTATTATTATTTTATTTTAATTTATGTGTATAAGTGAATGTTTCAATATATAATGGTATTATAGTTGAAGACACATAGGCCTACAAAACTCGGTTTATCCAGTAGGTTGATTCTAAAAACCATTATCCTTGATACACGGATCAGAACAAGTTAAGTTTTTACGGATTTACATAAATAACACACACAATTTAAGCAGTATGGGGATAGTGTCGCTATAGTGTTGAGCTTCGATCCCTTTTCAGTTGCTTTTAGGCAATAGGCCTACAAATATATATTTTTAAACGTAATAGGCTTATAAGCTGTTCACTTTCCACATATAATATAATGATTATTGTTAGGCCTACTACATCCATTATTTTGTCAATAATTTACAATTGTGAAAGAAAACGTAACATTGTGGTCACTACAATGATGAAAATGTTATACTACAGTGTATTTAAAATATTGGCCTATACAGTAGTTTAGTTTTACGATAGATTATATTATTTTACTTATATTATATAGGTGCTAAAGCCTTTTCAGATATTTTGGATCAGTCATCACAATAACTATGTCGGAGCATTACTTACGGTAGTAAACTATAAAAAACATATTTGTTGTTCTGTAAAATCAAGCTTTTTTGTGTGAGTGCGTTCAGTGTTATACATGTATCATATGACCGATATATCATAGACCCATATATTCCTATGTAATATTTTATATCAATTATTCTTTGTGCCAAAGAAAATAATACTTCGAAAACACATTAAAAAATTTGTGAGAGAAAATACTAGCTGTGACAGCCATGTAATGTGTCAACTCTGTTATAAATGTGTGTTTGTCTTCGGCGGCCATTTTGAATTTATGTATTTTGAAAATGCCACAGGTGGTATGCACAGCTACTTTTATTATGTAAATTTCGCTGGCAATAGTAATAATTGTCAAAATAAAGGTTTGCAAGCAATTATAAAAATTGCAGTATATATTTCAGTTTTTAACAGAAAATGTGTCATTTATCGACATATTGTGCCTTTAAAACAAAATAAAGTAACATTCACAATAAGATACGAGTTATTTGGTGTCCTCTGTCCACCAATGACACGGTGCAAATGAAAAAAATGATCGTATTTAGCCCATTTCGCTTATCCGAAACTGGATTTTGGCGGCCATCTTGAATTTTGGTACTCTACCGAGCTGGTATTCTTGGGGACTTTTAAAATGTTTTTTTCAGGACTGTATTCTGAATAGTTCCCGAAAAAATCAGCTTGTTACGAATTTATTCCACCTCAAAGCCTAATTTATGTTCCTGAACTATGACGCAAAGTTAAGAACTTATGTAAAATTGCAAAGCTCGTTGAATATTGAGAAAGTTCTATCTGCTATATAGGCCTAATGGCATTAAATATTAAAACTAGAAAAAAGTAATCTCAATTAAAAATTAGCTCACACCATAGTTACACATTGACGATACAAAAACAAAGAAATACTGATAAAGAGAACCTGCACAATTTGTAAAAGTGACTGAGTAGGCCTACTCATTTTTCAGGCAATTGCCCACTCTACGGTGAACATAGACTTGCTTAATGAACACAATTTACTAGCTTCGACGAACTAAGTGAGAAGAAAAATATATCTTCTTAATGTGCTATTGCAATAGAGATACTGGATTATTAAATTGGGTCGTGAAATATATTAATTTTGTTGTTGGCTTTAGAGACATATTTCTAACAGATAGGCTATAGAAATGAAATTACCGTATTTCTTATTTTGGACATGCATGTCTGAAATAAGAAATCAAGAATTTCGTCTCTTATATCTCGCTTAACTGGTAAAAGTGCAGCACAAAAATTAAAAAACTTTTGCAATTCTAGTCTATGGACATGTTTACATCATATGGTCATATTAAGAATGCAAAATAAAATCACCGATTTTTTTTATGATTTTAGCTTGATTGTGTCGCTTTAAACTAGGGACCTCAGACGTTATATTGGACATGTTCATAAGGACTGGTGTACAGAAATGTCAACCGTTTCCCACACACAGCACTCCTCTTTCCCCTAAATAGGACACAACCTCAGACAAAATCAACATAATAGGATGGCCGGACCTAATAACTAAATGTGAATATGGACATGTCATCCGACGGAGCCCCTTTAAAGATGCAGCTAGTAGGCACACAAACCCTTTCACCTTTGAAATTTTGTGATATTTTTTGGCATTTCAAACAGGCCTCATTTCGCTATAAACGATACATAACCCCGAGATATTAGCTAGACAGTGTAAAGTGGCGGATCCAGGATATTCCAAAGTAGTGGAGGGGGCTTAAATTTGAATGTGCCATAGCCTATGTGAATTACGAGCCGCACGTAACGAAAATCAAGTTTTCCGCCATTCATTGACATAATAATTGATTCAATAATAATAATTCCTAATTCAAATATTGTTACACTTCAGGGGTTTCATGTATCGCTCCAGTAATTAGGTTGAAAAGTTTAAAATAGTGATATAATTTTCAGATATTTGAAAAAATAACAAATATACTATTCAGTATAACACAGAAATTGTAGATAAAAATCATAGCGTTGACGACCAACCCTTGTTTTGAGATACTCCACATTGAATAACCATTTGTTTTAGATATGGAGACTGGTGCTTATTACAGGAAATGCAGCATTTCATACTGATAATCCTGATAAACGATACAAATAAAAAAGAAACAGTAGGCCTATAAGAATCAGAATAATGTATTTAATAACTTCAATTTATTAACAACATAATTACACAGATGTGTAGGGACAACCCTTGTGTTCTTCATAACCAAGTGCCCCGCTCATCATTTATACATTCAATACTGCTGTTACCAGCTAACATGCGACATTCACCAAACGTCGATTCACTGTTGGCCCATCGTCTACGACGCTGGTCTAACACTGAACCAGCCTGGAGAGTATATCTGGGAAGTTGCAACTCCTGTTCCTGGCGAACACGATCGGTCAACCCAAGTAAGCCACACCCTTTTATTTTTTTAGATTAGCGAGCGCATTAGTAAGCACGCACATTACGCCACATACACTAGTTCTCTGTCTTAGATCATTTACGGGATTAGCCCGCCACTAGCTTTAGTCATGGTTGTGACAAATGCATACAGGTAGCATTAAAGTATAATGCCTTCACATTGTAGGCCAACACTCATGCGCAGCACTCTTAACATCCACAGGAGTGGGGTCCGCCGCAATGTAAATAATATGGTTCAGTGGGGTAAAACACTTGTCCAGCAAACACTTATTGAATTTTTATTGTTAAAATAGCTGCTCCAAAGTTGTTTTTTTTATGTTTTTTTTCGTCATCCCTCATCAGAGTTTTTTCTATATAAAACAGAGTTATTTATCATAGTGGCCTTATGGTATAATTTTTTTCATTCGTCTGCAATGCCCAACAATGATCACCATTAGATCAATGTATGTTTGCTGTGCCTGTTACAATGCACCTTTATTTGCAATATAAAAAACAATACAAATGACATAACATAAATTTAATGTTGGCCCACTGTCTGCGGCGCATGATTTCAAGCTGGCATGCTAGAAAATTTTCACACATCTGTTCAGCTGAGCATATGGATAATCTTTTGGCAAAATATGTCATGTGTTTTCATCTTCAGAGTCTGTTTCTGATTTCTGTGACTCAATTTGCTGAAAAAAAATTAAATTATGTTTAATATGAAAAATTGTGAATATAGCTATATATAGAATATAATGGAGCGACCTAAAAACATATTGCAATAATATAATTATTTTTCTCATTAAACACATGGTAGGGTCTGTAGCAGTGAGAGTGCAGTATTGATATAATTTAGAATGAAGTATAATGATTCTAAAATTGTCATCAATTTCTGCTTACTTTTTAAGAAAGTTGTTATAATAATCATCCAGTTTCCGTAGCCTATCAAATTTTCGTTGAATTTCTAAAGACGTTATTACAAGATTTTTTATTAGGATGAGTTCTTCAAGAGTTGGGTCTGAATCAGCATAGAAGTCTGCTGATCACATACTCCGCCTGGCTATTTTGTCTCGAACAGACTAAACAGACCTGTGATCAATCACAATCACATCTATCAATAATGTACTGGTAAAAAACTACAATATATTAAATGCATCTCACCAATTTAACAAAATCCATCAGAGATGATACATCAGCTTGCGCCATCAAGTCCACTGCCTCTTTTGGCACACCATAGATATCATAAGGACGACCAGAAATAGTCTTTTCTGAATCTACACAACGGAAGTCTATTTTCTGTCAAATAAACATAGTTTAAATGGATATACATAGAATACAAAGTGACACATGTGCCATATCAATAGTTATTTTAACCATTTCAGCACGGGATCGTATTTATATCTCATAACCTGACGTCAGATTTTGACATATAAAGACGGTCCCCGCACTGAAAGAAATAAATATTTCTAATGGCCGTCGACCCATAAGATAGGTATTCAATGAAGGGTAAAGAGCTAACTAAGACATTTATGATGATTTCAAATTCAAAAAATTTATTTAAATTTTCACCCACTTGAACTTGTATCTCGCTACCGCGACCCACAACTTCAAGTGGATGTAAATTACTCATATTTGTTTAATTTGAGATATATCCTTTGCAAATCCTAGTGTTTAAACACACATTTTGTTCCCAATAACAGTGATTTGGTATACTCATAAAACAAACTGAAAGCGACAAAAGTCGTGAGCAGGATAAGGGTTAATAACTGCTCAGCGCAGGTCTGGCCAAAGTGCGGTCAGAGCCAAGCTGACTTAGCTGAGCAGATATCAATACAACCTGTGTACATGTACAAGTAAGGTAAAGGCTTATCCCAATGTGAGTGTTTTCCGAAATTAGTAGGCAGAGCTTGTGTTTGATGTCATAAAGTTTGATGCAATCAACTTATCAACTTATATCTAAAACATGAACCTGTCAGGGAATATTTTGTTTGAAAATCATTGATATGCGGTTTTCTCCTTCAAACTTTGACTGACATTACAGCCTTATCATTGATGTATACATATTTCGCTAATCAATTTCATATTTGCTCAGCGAATTGGCAGAATGTTTGCTATGCGATACTGAAAAAATATTCCCTGCTTGTTGTAATAGTTTAGAGTGGCTAGGATTCATATTCACCTGCTCTATTTCCAAGTTAGTGGTCCATTTATTTAATTCCTCCCAGCTGTACAAGAGGCTGTCTGTGACTGGACCCCATGGATTTATGTCAAGTAGAAAAATGTTTTCCTGTTGGTATGAAACATTGTTTTTACCAAATGTATTTGGCTATGTTTTATTAAAGCAGCTCGGTAAAAAAAAAATGTCAAAATTTACTTACATCGCTTTCCCTTACAACATCAATAACATCTAAAATGTAAAAACAAATGAAGAAATATTATTATTATAATTATCTGTTATATCATGATAACATATTTTACTAATATTAACTTGATGTTGAGATCTTCTTACATTCCAATTCCAATTCTAACATAATTGTCTTGATAAAATGTTACAAATACAAGATGACTGCCATCAAATTCTCAGCTAATTTTTAAATGTATTTTTCCTGAAAACAACCCCCAGTTTCATCCTGTGTAGTGGTCATGCATGCTAAACTTGGATCCCCGACATGGTGGCAATGTCGTGACTTTAACCATTTAGACCCTCACGATGCATCAAAGCATAATTTTGTATCTCTGAAAAATGCATTAATCTCCTAAAACCAGAGTGTTTTAGAACGAAAATTTACATGGAAATGTCATCTCCATCCACTACAAGTTCAGACTTACGACAGCAATTCGTGGCTTGTAGTGGTTGTAGATGACAATGGTAAATTCAGGCTTGAAAGGGTTAACACTCTTAGTACTTTTGCATCTCAAAGGCAGACACAATGTTGGACCGATTTTGGCCCACATTCCACGACGCCAGCCCAACATTAGTCCAACATGTGGAGCATGATGAGTGACAACTTTTTACTCAAATGAGTGGGTGTGGATATTTATTGGGATATTGATTTTTATTATATCAAATATGGCAAAAATGAAGGGACTGAAATTAAGCTCGCAGAAACAGTTCTCACCTAATAAAAAAATAAAAATACACAGGTAGGGGAATTCACATTCAGACATGTATAATTTGAGGAACAAAATTTCTTTAATTTGAAGCTAAACCCACAGTGTCTAAATTTACAAGGGAATAATAAAAGTCTTTAAAAGATTGAATAAGTAAGTGTATTCAATGTGACACACACTGGAAAAAGGTAAATACTCACAATCTGAATCTGGAAATGATTTCTTCATGTACGTGGTAAAAAACTTTGTTACATCACAAATAATATTGTCTGTATTTGACTTGATGAAAGAGTAATACGACCTTGGATGACGTTGACTAATACCTGGCGAAAGAATAATACCACTTTCATTATCTGATTAAAATGTGGAGCAAACACAGTATCATTGCAAACCCGCCACATATGAATAATTTACTGCCTGCATGTTCTAATAGTAGATCGATGTCAATGTGCACATTTGAAAAATGATATATATATATTTAGACACTTGTTGAGTGAAAAGTATAGTACAAAAGCAGTTAAAAACTAAATTATGTGATATGTATCACCTAATTATGCTGAAGAATATGATGCTCAAATAATTGGCAATTTAGGATAATCGCTTGCTTTTAAAATAATCAAACTCACAAGCAGTAAAGTTCACTTACCCACAATTTCACAGTTTTTTACAAAACAGCGGAATTCATTCGCCGGGTGAATATCAATCCATTTCCTTAGAATTAAACAATGTTTGACTTTGGTTCCTGAATGTATTGGATAGTCATCACAATATTCAAATCTGTACAAAGCAGCATCTGACTGTAGAATACATGTAATTAAAAGCTTTGGTCATGTTCATGCATCTGGAGATATGGACAGCATGGTGCTATTTCAAATATCTGGCTGTCACAGTGGGAAGGGGAAACGGGTGGCGGGTATGTGCATGAACAGAGAGACCTTGTTGTATCGTCATCATCAGCATAAAATTAGCCTTTGTATACACAAGAGTGCATAGCTTACAAAGGAACCTCATATGGGAGCCACCTGTCTTGAGAAACCACTTATACCATGTCTTAAGGGTGTATATGTGCATTCACATCTTTCAATATTTTGATTTTGCCAAAAGCATATTCATTCAGCCCACTTTGTAAGTTGAATACCACAAGATTCAGCTTTTAGAAAGTAATCTTCAGTAGTTAAAGGACAAAGGTAAAGGCTCAAATCTACACAGCATTTTGATGCCTGCTACACTATATATACTTCACAGTATCACAGGCCTGTCTGTACACTGCTAAAAGTCCATAATTGCGGACAGGCATTCATGACTTATAGGCTAATCAGATATTCCATGTTATCATGACAGGAATGTTCTTGGGTACTTGAGCCAGGTGGGTATACCATAGCCCCAGTGGCTGAAACAGGTTTTACAGATTGACCTGCTACAAAATCATTGGACATTTCTTTGGACGGACATCAAAGATTTGCTCTCGAATAATCAGGTCGAAAATAGTTTTTTTAGAATCAGTAACATTTCATGTCTATTTAGAATCAGTAACATTCCAGTTACAGTCATGCCAAGCATGCTCAGCTCACAGTCCGCCCAGGTATTACAAATAGCCATCATAGCCATGAATTTATGCAATTCGCACATTGACATTTTTTGGTACATGTATAGCAAGAGGCCTGAAGTCCTATATCAGTTTTTGCGGTCACAAATATATAAAAAGTCGACTTGTGGTGGCCATTATAAATTTCAGTAAAATCACCTGCTCATTTCAAGATGGTGGGTAATGTGATTGTAAAATGGCTAAATTTTTTTGGAGTTTTTGCGAACACAAAAAATTTTGAAGTTCATCCATGGCGGCCATTTCAATATCAGTAAAACCTTAAAAAAATGGCCTGCACATCTCCATATTGTGGGGAATGTGATTGTGAAATTTGAATAATTTCTGACTTTAAGTTTTTGCGCCCACAAAAAATTTTGTAGTTGACCTCTGGCTGTCATTTTGAATTTTGTTAGTATCTTTGAAAAATAACTTGCACATCCCCATGTTGCTAGGAATGTGATGTTAACACTTCAAAAAATTAATTAAACTAATCTTTTGAGTTTTTGCGCTGACAAAAAATTGAAGTTGATCCGTGGCGGCCATTTTGAATCTCAGTAAAACCTTGAAAAAGTCACCTGCACATCTGCATATCGTGGGGAATGTGATAGTAAAATTTGACTAATTTCTGACTTTAAGTTTTAGACTTTTTTCGCCCACAAAAAAAAATTGGTGTTGACCTCTGGTAGTCATTTTGTATATTGATAGCATCTTTAAAAAATCAATTGCAAATCCCCATGTTGCTAGGAATGTCATGATAAAATTTCAAAAAAAATTGACCAGTTGTTTTTGCGCCCACAAGAAAAAGTGACACCTGACGCCAAATGCCTGACGGAGTCCTGGCGCGACTAAAATCCCCCTTCCCCTATGGACGGGGGATGAAAAAGGAATTCTAGAAAACCCCCAAAAAATCACATTCTCATTCATTGAGGCGGGTCTTCTCTGTGCAAGCCTACACATGGGCAATCAATTTATATCAGGTAATTGAGGATCTTTGTATATGCACATAGCTTTGTCAGAGCGGCTAATGGGCTTTTGTCATTGATATGTAAATACAACTGTACATAATAGTTAACATTGACTGCACAGCTAAGTATACTTACGGATTACACAAATCATGTGAAATAAATTCCGAGCTCTTCAATAACAGATAAATGTCAGCTGCACATGTGCACCTGAGCGAGTTCTCGAAGTTGATCCAGCTGGCATCCTGTGATAAATAAAAACAGCATCTGATTATATACTTTGGTTTGTCATGGCATGATCAAGTTATGATTGATATCTCACTAACAATAAATAATCTATATATCACTATTGACCAGAAAAGCTATTATATAGTATATTTGTAAACATAGCTTATGACTATAAGCATAATATCAGTAAGCACTGGTATAGCTTAAGGCAGGGCTTCACTTAAAAAAACATGCAGGCATACTAGCCCACCACAGAAGGCTTGGTTACACCGCATGGGTTCGTCCTCGCTCTGGTATTCAGGTATCTCAGAAACAAAATGTTTTTCCCCACCCACTTGTAGCATCTGTGAGGCTTTATAACCCCTGTCCTGCTACGCACGTACATATACGGTTTTAAGCAAATTTTAAGCCAAATGACATGTCGCTGAAATGGATAATATAGTTTGTGGTAGATGCTCAGCTAGTCAAATAAATCATTTTAGAAGACATATATTATCAAAAAAATATAAATATTTTTCGTCATTTGGAGGTGGAAATTGCTATATCACGAAAAATATAATTGAAACAATTCAGCAGTACAAGGGTTACCGTATATCCCCGTGTATAATGCGATGCCTTTTCTTAGCTATTCATGTCGCAAAAAGGCACCTCATATTATACATAGATGTATAACAAGATATCACTGCCTCAGAATGTCCATATTACTGGGATAACAATAACGCCTACCGCTGTTGCCGTGGCTGATACGGTATTGAGCAAATGGTGGTATCTGTTAGCTGTAGTTCATGGAGCGCTGCTGTGTTATTGCACCCTGACACTTATACAACCAAACACCTCTTGTGTCTAGACAATGCGGCTAGTCTGCAAATGTTTTACAATCACATTTCATCTTGGAATGTTCTTATTTGAGCACGACGATATTAAAATATGGTCTTTGTAATAGATAAATTAAAATGATATAAATTTGTGGGCGAAATATAAATACGGGTATTTTAAAATCTGTGTATATATATGTAGCCTATGCAGGCCTCAGAATGTCTGCGATCGAGACGTCCCGATAACGTCCACTCTGCCGTGGAAAATGAAAATACAGTATCTGCTTACTTTATAAGTAAGCAGATACTGCCCTTTGGTTTTGCAGAGCTGTACTGTTGCCGCTGTCCCCGTCATTGAGCATCGTCTATGCAGGTGTCACGGCGCTATTTAGTAGAATAAGATAATATCCATGCCTCACATTTAGATGGCCCGGAACCCTGTCGACCTGGACGCTGCCGACATCCAAAATTTGAGGTCGTATCATACAGAGGGGTAGACGTTTTTCAGGTCATCTGAGGCCTCAAATCTTAGCTCGTATTATACATGGCGTCGCACTATACGCGGGGATATACGGTAATCACCAGTGGGCAATATGCACCAAAATGACATTTATCTGTGACTGAATCCGAGTGTGTGTCTAGACCTATCACTCACACTAGGATGACGAATACCCAATATGTCTTGTGGAATTCCAACCCTGACCTCCTAATATAATCATAATAATGCATTTATACACTTCATATGAGATTTAACATCCTATATTAATGCTGTGCAGCTTTATCCTTGATCTATTCACTTCTTATTTAAAAAATGTGAATTCAACACTGCCTTACTAAGGCAGCCTTAGTGTGATTATAATGTATATGTTATTAATTTGAACAAACCTAGAAAAGACCTTTGATGGCCTGCTTATTTATGCTTGTTGATTGTCAATTAAACAAGGTGAAATGTTAAAGATTTCTTAAAGCAGCTCCTTGGGATGACATCGATTTTCGTCTTTAGTTTTGTAATGAAGTAGTGTATCACCCAGATCATGATTTAATTTTTTTTTTATATCAACATGTCTCTGAAACCGCTTAAAAACAAACAAACTTTATGTTTACCTAAACACTTGCTAAAGGACGGTTGAATGTTCCTACAGTATTGGGCCACATGTTGATGTCGTCAGCCCAGCATTGGGCAGACAATCAGTGTTGTAGGTGTATCACCTCATGTCCTGACTACAAGACACCAATTAGCGGCGATTGCTCTGATCTCACCGTCCAAGGCGTGGGAAAATGTGGTGTAAAGTACTGTATATTGCCGACTTGTTTTGTTTACATGGCAATATACGACCTGGAAATATAACTATTTCACTCCTTTTTGGTGCTTTAAAATTGTTTTTTGACTTTTTTGTATTTTTAGTTAAGATCAGTAGGCTACATAGCTTCATATAATTAAAATTAAAAAAATTGACAAAATTGAAAATGTCTCATCCCGAGGAGCAGCTTTAAATCAGAGAAATATTCATTAGCATAATTCATTTTCAGCCTCTAAATTTATGTGGACAAAAAATAATCACCACATTGAAATCTACCCTTTTATGTCGAAATAATTTGTATTACCAACATTTTGTTTTCAAAAAAATGTAAAAAAATGCTCACCTTTGGAGAGCTCCAGTTAAGTTTTGGGAAAACAGCTCCACCAAGCTCTGTGATAGATTTATCAATGGCAGCATTTAATTCTGGAAAGGATGGGATCTAAAAAATGACATCATAATTTTTTTTTTTTTGGCGATTAAAACGTTTATTTTCATACAAATATAAAATTAATGAGTGGAAACAAACTACATACCGAAATGGCTTGGGGACAAAGTTTTATTCCGGTTTTGACAGGTTCAGGTTTGGACAGGGTTTTTGCTTTTGGAGAGGAAAAAACAACGCTAACTTGTACATTTGACATGAGGGTTATAATTAGGGGGGCTACGTCAGTGGGTCTACAAATGGTAGGTGAATATATGCAAAGAAATTAGTATAATAAAATACACAATTCGCTAAAGGTGTTAACAACACATTAACTACGCACCGTTCCCATTTCATAACCAGCAGGATGTTACATTACCTTGTTGCCCGCTGTTTAACCTTTAGTCCACCACATATGATTTTTTTAAATTTCTGAAAAAAATCGATTCCGGTTTGGAAAAGTGAAATAGGATACAATTGATCCATTTTTTGGAAATAATGAGTCTGGTTTTCACAGTAGACGACAGGTTCCGGTTTGGAAAGGGTTAATTAGTATTGGTTTGAGTGTAATTAATTCGGGACCAAATAATCATTACTGTTTAGACAGGATTCTGGTTTGCACAGGGTCCGGTATGTACCATACACCATCCAAGTATAAACCAATTTAGTAAGGAGAAATCGCCGCAAAAAATTATAATTATGACACTTTGTATGTCAAGTAATAGTATATTATGGCCATTAACAAACATGACTGACAACTGTTATATTAATTAGCAACAACAATAGAAGGTATTTTTTTTAGAAAATTATCCACTGTATCACCTAGCCATACACTACACAATACAAAATTAATGCTGCAAAATCTGATGAAGTTCACCATTTGGTTACTAGTTATATACATTATAAATTTAAAAAAGAATTTAAAAAAGCCATAATATCATATTCATTTGGTAAAAATAAATCTGACCAAACAGTTATTGGCGAGAATATCCACCAACTGGTCATTGGCAAAAAACAAGCCAAATTATATTTTTTTTAAAATATTATGGTAAATCTGATAAGTTTGCCATTTTAAATAATCATTTTAATATTGCTAAATGTGTCTGAGGAATGATCATTTAGCAAGAATGCATGACAAGATACATTAATCAATACATTGTAGGGCCTATATAGAACAGTGGCAAATTTTAATATTTACAAATAAGTCAAATCTGATAAAAAAGTCTTTGGAATTTTTCAATTTCTTTTATCATGTTTTACATGCGTGGTATATTTCAGGAGGATCAGTAATAAAATTTCTAAGCTTCACAACATTGCCTTCACTTCAGTGAAAAAAACAACATACCTCAGAACTTACATCCTCATCATCTTCACTCCATGACTCAGTTCTTTGTGTGGCTTCACACCTGAATAGAACAGTAACAAAATTACAAACACAACCTTTTTTAACCCCTATGCTAGCATGTAAAAGTGTAAGGCTGCCTTTACATTGATGTGATTAAATGGCCGTATGGGTGAGTGCGTGCGATGCCCCGTGCAGCAGAAACCTTTCCATGGCCGCACCCAAACCCACAGCTGTGGTGACCTTGGACTGGACTGTCCTTGGTAGTTGTAGAATTACATTATATGCCAAATGATATAACTTCTATGATCACCTAGCGGGCGTAAACACAACTGTAGAAATCGCTACATGAGCTACATCAGCAACACATCACGCCGCTCATCAAATCGCATCAATGGAAAGGCATCTTAATACCACCCGAACCCTTGAGTCATGATCTAAACCTTTAATGAATATTTTGGGGTACTTGGATGGTTACTAGTGGCAGTTCTTTCCCCCTCCACCTGGATAGGGTCATTAGGGATCGGTTCCTTATGTTACATGTTGTACAGCATGGTATGGAAGAACTAGTCTACAGCCATTATTCAAGGGAAGCTGCACGCTCCACGTGCCTAATATTTAGGCGGATTGCCAGTTGCGTTACTCCGCTCAACAGCGGTGCCAATGTAGCTCCCACATCAGTGCAGGCACTGTTGTTGGCCGTCATAAGGCCTTAGACTATCAGCAATAGAGTTCTTGACACTAGGACTCTCATGTGGGATGAATGAAGTCGCCCTCATCTATTGTTACTCTGGGAACTATCCGAAGCGAGGATAGCGGAGCTGTGCAAAAGGCCACAGTGTTTTATCATTAAAATAATTTCATAGCACAGTGGCTGATCCAGCATAGGGTGTAGCCGGCGTTGGCCCCCCCTTTTTGGTGAAAATATTGCATTTTCATGCATTTTTTTAAATAAAGTGAAGCTAACACACCTTTTTTTAGCAAAAATGTGACTCACGCCCCCTCCTCTTGCACATTCTGGATACGCCACTGTAGCAAAACCTAAATCTCTGACCATCTGGGCATGTCTGGGGGTAGATCCCCTAGACGTACCCAGAACCCCTTGTCGGGCGAGTAGAGGAAAACACTCTGAATAAACCACCATGCCCTATCACCCCATACTATTGTCATCAACTTTACATCATTCATCTCATCAATGGACTGCACTGTTTTTATAGTACTTATTACAATATCAATACACCATTAGTGCGGGAAAGTGACGTAAGTAATATTCAACTACTACAACAGCACAAAATAATGTAAATGTAGATGTGCATTTGATATAGGGAATGAACAACTACACTTTGAAAGTACGTGGCCTGAAGGTTTTCATACTATATTGTCTAAGTGTGTTGTGATATTTGTTTCTCGTAAAACATATATTCCCTTAAGAGAACCCACAGTTTTAGATCAAGAAGCAATATATGATGGAGTGATAGGTGTTTTGGTCAGCAATCGAGACCTGGATTTACCAGATGTTCTCTCTACTGAGCTCGCCGCCTATCCGCCATCAATCATGACAGACCTGTACAAGGACTACTATACTATTATCCAGATGGTAACATGCGGGTGCAAATGAAAAATCCAATTTCAATAAAAAACCTTCAAGTTCAGGTGTCAGAGATATTGAGGTTTTCCTTCTCGTATTATTATTGATGTATCAGCGGTGGACAATTGATTGACCAACAAAAGGTTCAGTCAACTAAGAGTATCACTCGAGCTGTGCGAGGAATAACATCTTCGCTTATCCATAGGCTAAGCATAAAATCACCACTTCCACCACGCGATTCAGTGCATAACATAATGCAATTGAATAAGTTATTATATGCGACCAAATCCTAAATAACAGCCATTTTCTAAATTACAACACAGTTGACCGCCACATTGTAGTGACAGGAGGCGATGAATTTCAGACACATGTTTTTAAAGGGCAAAAACATCCGCATATTTGCACTTAGTTTCTAAACATGAAACCTAAACATAAATTTTATTTTGACACAGCAGGTCATGTTCACAGACACAACGGAGAGTTAAGAATCGCTTACATCGCAGATGACAGTGCTGATTTTGCTTTCCTGGTATACCATTACTCACACCAGAATCTGCATTGTCCAATGATAATGCAATCCCCTATGCTATGGTCGAACATGAACCAGAAAACATGGTCCAATATCATCGCAGATACTCCCTCTTCATGTCGTAAGTGACTGTGATCCTATAGCATCTAATTCAGGACATCAGATCACAGCCATATCTGTGACACATCTATGATAAAATTTCATGCAAATCCGTTCATAATTTTGTAAGTAATCCTGCTAACGGACAGACAAACCGACACTCACAAAAATATAGCCTCATATGGTGGAGGTAATGAAAAAAAATAAAAGCAAACCAAATTTCACCAAAATGTAGATTATTTTAACTCGTTATAATGTTTAAAATCTGCTCATTCTTGTCCATTGATTGTCTATGTCTCATTAAGGTTGATGTACAGTTAGCAGGTCTCACTTTCACAACAAATGTATTGGTCGCAATATTACCAGATGTTCTCTCTACTGAGCTCGCCGCCTATCCCCCATCAATCATGACAGGTACAAGGACTACTATACTATTATCATGCGGGCGCAAATGGAAAATCCAATATATCTTGTTAAAGATGGATACTATTCACTAATGCTGACAACAATCATTTAATTCACTTACAAGTGTGAGTTAAACTCGAACATGTCAAAAGTACAATGTTGCAATTTTTCAATTTGTCTCCTTCTGAAATATTAGTAGGCCTTAAAATTGTCTGATTTTTACAATGCTGTCTTAGAGATTGTAACATTGTTTCTCATATATCCAATGATTAAGCTCAAGCATGTTGCTGTACAATTCCCGTCTCAGACTTATCAGCATCAGACAATTTCAAAAGAAGGAAATTACTGTTTGTTATATCAGTCAGTGTTTATATTATTCTGCATTGCAAGCATATAGACACAGAATCACTACTAAACCTACTTGGCTTACTAAAGAACTACGGCATCGCACACAGGTAATTATAGTATTTCCACATATGCCTGTAATGACCCCACCACAGATAAGCCCACAAGAAGACATACATGTACATATTCATAACAACTTATATGCTGCTTTAATGGTTTAGCAACTATCTACATTACTACTATTTTTAGCGGAACATAGCTACATGTATACAGTGATCACTATCACCATTTAGTCAGATTTTGGCGGCCATTTTGAATTTTTGCAAACTGCTATATCTAAATGTGATTATATGTGAATTATCTTTGATATTTGGCAGCCATCTTGGTGGCCATCTTGGATTTAAAAAAAGAAAAGCTAGGTTGAAGTATACACCCACTGGTTTTGAGTACTAGACTGTATGTACCAGCCAAGAAAGCAAAAAAATTATTTTAGGACAATATTGCAAGGTCTCGAGGCTGGGCCACTGGACTAAGGTACAAATGACAAAAAAACAATTTATCACACAATACACTAGAATTCAAGTTTTATTCCGCTTACCTGCTTCTAAAATTGTCAATAATACAATTTTCCTGCCAGTAAACCATACCAAACTGTACCTAAAAGCTGTGATTTTGATCCTATAGCGGGGTTATATATATTTTCTGCTCTCACGACATAACCCGTGTCAATCAATATGACAGTATCACAACTTAGCCCGTAACCCGGGTCTCGGCGTGGTGGATCATATGGATGGCATCATGCACAAGTGGGCTAACCCACATTTTGACGATTTTGAGAAAAAATCGCCAGCAACATGGAGTACAGGATAAAACGAATAAATACAAATTACCACAAAAAGATAACAAAATCAGTGGTCTAACCCTAAATGTGAAACTTGTATATTGATTAAGTTGTTGCTATCAATGACATATATTTTCATTGTTTTTTTAATGTGGGTTAGCCCACTTGTGCATGATTCCATCCATATTATAAAGGTCATATCAATTTTATATGTGAAGTATGTAATTACATTAATTTAGATAGTATTTGATTGAAGGGTTAAATATATATGTATGCAGCGTCCTATCATAAAACAATTAACAAATGAAAATAGTATACTTACCCTTTTGGCAGAACCACACCATCTGCTTTGAGGTATGATATGAAGTCGTCAGATACATCAAGCATCAAGCTGAAAAAAGTCAGTTTTATTTCAGTTGAATTATCTAAAAAATAATTATTATACCTATGTTAAAATTCAACAACATATATATTATTATTATAATTAAAGCATACTTATCTGCTTATAGAGCGCAGAATTACTAAGTTTCTATGCCCTGTCCATAGAACACAACAATACATAGTACATGTACGAAGTAATAAGTATAATAACTAGCAAGTAGAGTTTTGCTTGCTGATTGTTTAATGGTCTTATTGAACACAACAAGAGTTATACATAAGGCGCTAACCATGCTTCAGTACAGAGTTGTGTGATACATCATTTACCGTAAGAGAGAGCAGCAAGAAAAGGTTACAACATAATGAATCATATGTTATCAATATTGGTGACATATTAAATGTATAAATAAAAACTATGTTCGCCAGCTATCTATTTGGTCTGCCATACATGTATTTTTTAAGGAGACCTCGACTGGTGTCCACCCTGACAAAAATCCTTGACCCTACAAAGGAGGTTATCTGGAAGGAGAGGAAATTTGAATTTAGACAGGGGGCACTGGTTAGAGTGAGATCTTCAATGAAGTGATTTCTTTGTTTTTTGTGGTCAACATAATTGTTTTTTAATTGATTTCCCCCCGTCCCAATGCTGAGTCGTGGGGTGGTTTGCCGGATCCTTCTGACGCGTGAGCTTTAGTGCGCATGAGCGAAGATACACATTTTATCCAGCAAGCCTGTTGGATGCATATTTCACATGACTTTTATTTTTCATGCCACACTAATTTCCAATGACGTAAGACACACGACTTTGCCTCGTACCTAATCTCAACATTTCTACCATTAATCTTGTCTTTGAATGAAAATCGGAGAAATAACGACTTGTATGCTACTATTTCAGTAACTAAAAGACATTAAGTAAATTATGTATTTTTGATCAATAATTTGATAAGACAATGGTCCAGAAATTGGTTTTCAAATTCGTAAGATATGGCACATATTTATTTATCCATCCATCGTCTTACGAAGTGGTTTTGAGAACCATTGTAGGGTTGGTGGTTAAGCTAGCTCAATAACAGGTACACCGACCTCCATTTTTATTATAATTTTGTTTAAATTATTTTTAAATCATGTTTTTTCGAATGGTTAGCCAATAATTTGTTGAATTAATTTCATTTAAGGCATTAGATTATCAATCATTTCAACGTTCAGTAGCTCATGTAACTACTCATGTTTATAAATAAATTCAAATAAAAAAGAAAATGTTGTTTTTAAATTTGATAGTGCGCAGCCACAGTAATATGGCTAATCAGTTCGCGCTAGCATTGAATGAAGACTTTGTTCTACCTCAGGGTAGACAAGGTCATAAAGTTTACAACCCTGACCAACAGACATAGTCACGGCGGATTAGCGTCAGGGGCAAAACTTGTGGGCAGAGTTTCCACTCCTTCCATATAACCTCCTTGATCCTACATTAGCACTCAAAGTTATTTTAACTATACCATACAAAAGTTTCAAATATTATCTAGGATGGCCAACTAAATAATCACACTGGTGCATAAATCCAACACAAATGTGTAATATTGACCGGGTATGGAAAAAGCATGTAAGAGTTAGCTCATGACTATGCCTATGTTTATACTAGTGCAGGGGGTATCAATTTTTAAATATACAGAGCTTTGTAAAATTCCTAAGTTAGCATGAATAGGTCGAAGGGCCAGTTGGTGGAAAAAGTTATTTCAAACCCAGGATGACATATTCAGTTATCTGAAGACGAGTCAATTAATTCAAATGCAAGTGAGGGGTCAACTTGAAGGGTTCAGACACATTTTGTGCACTTTTTGAAATTCTGAGATACTTCATGTACTTTATGTCTATTGTTCTAATCGAAAATCTTTCAAACTTTTTGATTTAATGAATTCAACAAATTTATTGAATGCATATTGTGCAATGTAAGCAATGTATGGAGAAATATGATAAAAATTGGTTCTAGATTGTGATCTGCAAAATAGCCGTAATGTTGAATTAGCCATAATAATACATGTATGTATACATGTATGCCTCAATAAAATAGTATAGCTTGAAAGGGAAGACAACACATTCATGTGGCGTTTCAGTGATAACCATTCTTTTTGAGGAGAGGGACCTGTATGCAAAGGTGCCTACGGATTGAATATAAATATATAATCTGTATTCCCACTTGTAGCATAAACATACCGTGTCTGCATGCATTTTATACCAAGAACAAGAGGTACTATTATCCACTCACCTATCAATTGTTTTATTCTTGTATAATTCATACCATGACACAAAATCACAGTTTAGTACTTGTTGAGTTTTCATATTTTAAACTTTTGTGTTTCATAGATGAATCATAGTCAATGTCTTTGATTTGTTTAGAAGTAGATATAAGTCAATTTGTTCACATTCAGCCTTCTGTGCTAGCACAGTTCTACACTTCTGAAACAAGAATAATAATGAATATGAATGAGAAAATACTTGCCAACCAGAGAAGCGATACCACATCTCCTTTGGGCCTTCATTTTGCACATTCAGGCCAGACAAGGTGTACACTCGAGACGTAGACAGAGAGAGGGGTGAGGACAACATGAATATTAACTAGATATGACGGTTTTCTGCACGAAAACATAAAAAGCATCCCTGTTACATAACATAAACTCTCGAAAGATAGTATCAGGGATGCCTAATTATGACATCAGAGGTATACTGACTGCAGTGTGGAAAGTCACACTCAGGTCACCACACTGAGTTGTCTGATGTTGATCTGATTTGTCAGGGAGAAGGGGGGTCGGGATGCATATCATATATACATATCATATATGTGCCTTTGGACTGGGAAGATGTGGTACTCATAATCATTATGGTCTATTTTTTATATAAAATTGACATCTCTGGAATTAAAATATCATTTAACATGCTAAAACACTACAACAAGACATTCTATTAAAGACAAGAACCTTATGGTTCTGAACATTATTGAGAGTTTTAGAATGTAGCTAGATGCAGCTCAATATCTGAATAACCCAGATAATGAGTCGACAAACTAAAAATAGACAACTTCTGGTAGCCCAACGTGAAAAGATGGTAGCCTGGGGCATCCAGGCATGCGATTTGGCAAGCCCTGCCTGAGATTAAAATCAGAAGATGCATGTATAATCAGCATCAAATATCACAAGCTCATGTAGAGGTCCACATCATGTCATACACAGACGGGCCAGCCACTCTCCATGATTCAGCAGCTGTAGGCCTAAGTTATATAGGCCTGTTTCACCCAGAAAAAGGAACCGGTGATCCCAACATAGCCTTGATACTGGTATAATTTTATGTCCGAGCTGCTCCCTAAAACAGTTATTATATTTTATGCTGTGTATATGTCAGCAGCGTGTATTCCAAGTGTTCTTTGATATATACCTTATATTTAACATAGTTCATATGCCAGAAACTTGTCTATTACCTGCGTCTACAACCTATGGCAATACTCAGCTAATGGACTCGCTGCTGTCATATTTCAGTTCTAAACGCCACATTGTCTTCAGTAAACCAGTTATAGCAGTTTTATGCTCTGACAGTATATTTTTTCTTGCCCTCCAATGGATCTACACCGACTTGAATCACACGACGGAGCGCTGCGCCCCCTCCACCCCCGCACCAACTACAGCAGCCTGCACGAAACCAGTCATCATGTCACCACTCAGCGAACGAAACCGTGTATTACTACTTTGTATCTGTTTTAATTGCTCAATAAAATATGTTCATACTAAATGCCTCATGACACTGCCTTTGTCATTTAGTTGATCTTTTTTTTATGTGAATAAAATTAAACTCTATTAGGAACTAGACCTAAACAACTTCTTGCTTCTAAGTTCAAGTGTTCCAATCCACACTTTCAAATTCAAGTGACTTTGGCACAGAAGCCTGGATTCCCACGCTGGGCACAATCACAGACTGTAGGGTTGTTGCGGTAGTTTTGCACACCTAATCGAATATTTCGATTGGTATGTCTGAGCCACCTCCGGTTTGAAAAATATACAGTAGATCCTGTCACGAACGACCTTGCTTCTGCCAGACAAAAAAAGTCGTTGGTGGCAGAAAGTCGCTGGTCACAGAAATGGGTTTTTGCTGTAAAAATTGCGAGTGCGGCGCCTGGCTCAATGTCGGGCTTATGACGGCGACATTCACCCACCATTGACTGGTAGTCTTTGTGGATCAAAGCACGCGGTTGCAGCAACATTTCAATGCCTGTTCTAATATCACTGATTATGACGGGTGTTTTTCAGAATGGCCACTAGCTACGCTAATCACGCTAACAGAGCACACATTATATAACTCTAGGTATCTTCCCTTTACAGAATTAAATGTGTCACTATAGGACAGGAAATGTAGCCCTATGAGCGCTACAGTTGTGGTCATGTTACACCTGCTTACTTGGTCTAATAGATTGAAATCGTTTTTACACGATCGTTGAGGTTCAAATTAGTAAAATCGTGATATAATTGAATCGTGTTATACATGACAGAATTGATCATATAACGATCAAAAATTATCATAGTGGTCATATTTGCATGTTTGTAAGACGTATTACGGAGCTATGTTAATTGGTCACACTCGGTCGGACGTACACCGTCGCCAACAGACAAGACGTTGAATCAATGTTGGTTTAACGTTAGTTCACCATCTACGACGCTGGACCAACTTTAAACGTCTTGTGTCTGCTGGGTATATGTGGCCGGACTACGCTGATATAGGACGTTCGGTACGTGTGAATACGTGGACGGCTCATTAAAGCAGTGTATTGTATTAAAGTGACTGTGGGATTAGTTGTCATGCTATGTCCCGACGCGATGTTGTTCTAATGTTGGCCAGCCCTGCATCAACGTCTCGTGCCAGCTGTATAGTCACCCAGTGTACATGAAGCATTGACCCAATGTTGTTTTAATGTGAGCCGACGTCGAAGACAGTGGGCCAACATTAAAACAGCATTGGGTCAACGTCTTGTGTTTGCTGGTCAGTGAAGACGCCTCTCATGTCTGGAGAGGGGTGTACTGTGTATAACGTAATTATGACGACGTCGCTGCGGCTCTGTCTACAACCAAACACACAACTGAATAGCAGCTGACATTTAGTGTGCTATAGACAATATTATTTGTATAATTAATCATGGCGTATCTTCTTACTACATTCCCTGAACAATTTAATACGATTGTATTTTAAAACATGTTTAAAAAGCGCTATCAAAATAAACAATTTTATATACTTTTCGACCAATGAGGGCATTACATTGATTCATAGAGCAAATCTTTAGTTGATCATTGGACATGAAGGGTTGGGTGATTTCCTACCGGCGCGAGGTGATATTGTTGTGCACTAACATCTACCGTCTGAGGCAGATAGGCCTCTTGCGACAACAGCCTGATCTTCCAGCGTTATACCTCTCTGTTAACCATGATATCCACACAGTCATATCTGACATGCAAGTGATTTGCTCATCAATGTTTCAAAAAGTTGTATGATGAAAAAAGTTGAGGTCGTTGGACACAAGTAATATAATGACTTTCTGCCAGATATTTGAGGTTGCAAGTCGCGTTAGACAGAAAGTCATTGATCACAGGTCGTTAACTATAGAAAAATGTTCCGTGCAAGAAAAAAAAGTCATTGGAGACAAAAGGTCGTTGATGACAGAGTCGTTGATGACAGGATCTACTGTACTTCCGGGTCAGTTGGGAATAGGAAGCATAGAGTATTACAATCTCCTATGTTTCTGGGGGAGTTTTGGCGCAGGAGAAGGTATTTTTATGGTGGATGAAAAAACCTGTTTGATGCGAAATGACACAATCGCTGAATAATCAGGTCGAAAATAGATTTTTTAGAATCAGTAACTTTTCAGTTCCATGCCTGCATGCTCAGCTCAGAGGTCGCACAGTCATTAAAAAGTTATGGACGTTTTTCGGACCTTGGGGTCGAGATCGCTCTCAGTCACCGCCATGTTGAATTTTTCAGGTAAAGCAAATACATCAATCCACGGCTAGACATAGTCTATTTTTATTTCTTGCATTTTTTTGCAAAAATTAAAAAACTGGCACCTGTGTAAAAAAATTATCAGAAGGGGCCACATCATGCCTGTTCCACTTACATCTTCAAGCATTTGTTAAGACATTATCAAATTAAAGGCGAGAGCTGGCATCATTTTTCGTAATTGCGAGAAATCTAATGATGGGAACCCCCAGAAAAGGTGATAAAAGTGCCATTCAAAACAAATAACTCTTTTCATTCTATGATGACGGCTTCATTTCTACCAGTAATAGTGAGCAAAAAAAGCAAACAAACAAAGAACAAGAGGACTGATGTCCTATATCATCCCCTGCCATAAATTAGGTTAGACTTTTTACGGTCACAAATATTTAAAAAGTTGATTTGTGGTGGCCATTTTAAATTTTAGTAAAATCACATGCACATTTCCAGATGGTGGGTAATGTGATTGTACAATGTGAATTATTACTGGTTTCAATTTTTCAGTTTTTGCGCCCACAAGAAAATATGAAGTTTATCCATGGCGGCCATTTTGAATTTCAATAAAAAAAAATCACTTGCACATTTCCATATTGTTGGAAATGTGATAGTAAAATTTGATAATTTCTGACTTTAAGTTTTAGAATTTTTGCGCCCACAAAAAATTTTAGAGTTGACCTCTGGTGGCCATTTTGAATTTTGATAGCATCTCTAAAAAATCACTTGCACATCCCCATGTTGCTAGGAATGTCATGTTAAAATTTCAAAAAGATTTGACCAGTAGTTTTTGAGTTTTTGCGCCCACAAGAAAACTTGATGCCGGACAGAATCCTGGCGCAACTAAAATCCCCCTTTCCCTACGGGCGGGGGATAGAAATATGTCTTTTATTGCAGTGTATCACAAATTCACATAAATCCTGAAAAAAACATGAAAAAAAACACAAAAAAGGACGTCTTCGGACGTACCTAGCTCAGGCTTTATTATGGTGTATTACATAGGGGGGGTAGTCAGGGACGAAAATGGTGAATTCAGCCCTTAGAATGTTGGCATTATACATGTGTTTCAATGGGAGTGTCATTTGGGGTGGTGAGACCATGTGGTTTATTTGCTACTATTACAGTATTGCGGGGTTTCACATATTATCGCCCATACGTCACATGAGAGAAAGCAAGTTTGAGAATTCATTGTGGGGAATACGGTTGATAATATTTTACAAAATAAAAACTAGATCTGGAATCTAGCTTAATATTTACAAATATGAGTGTGGGTTAATAATTGTTCAGGTTTCTTTTATACGAGTTTTTTACTAGTCGTCCATGTAGGCTTTGTTATTTTTGCATTTTGTGTCATGTGATAGATCATGTGATTACTTTACCAATTCACGGTGGGTAATCAATTTTTGAATATTTATGCCAATAACGCTCAACTATCATGTCAATAGACCTGTAGCCGTGTGTTGCAACGGCCTTTGCGAGATCAGCGAGCTGCTCCAGCGCTAGTCAATAGGCAGCACCTAACTCCTCGGAGGACTAAGTTGACAGGCGCAACAGTCTAAAAGGTGTTTTAGAAGTTTAATATGAATAGGCAGTGCTCATGTATCGAGCAAATGTTAAAAGTCAAGCTAAACCTATACAGTGCAACCTGTAGGGGGCCTACATACCGGACCCTGTGCAAACCGGAATCCTGTCTATACCGAAATAATTACATGGTCCCGAATTAATTACACTCAAAACAATACTAATTAACCCTCTCCAAACCGGAACATGTCTACTCCGGAATATGGAATACGGCGTTCGTTATATACGGAATACGGCGTTCGCTCAACGGTTTGTGCTCGATCACTGAAGTTAAGCAACGTCGCGCCCGGTTCATAATTGGATGGGTGACTGCCTGGGACTGTCAGGTGCTGTATACACTCATGGGGCACAGAGAACCAAGTACATCAGATGGCTCGTCTGACTGACTTTGAGTTGGACGTAAAAGAACCTCAATGGACGTAGGCGCAGTAACCATCGGGCGAAACCCCAAAAAATCCCCAACATGGAGTACTTGTGACATATATAAGGCCATGAATGATATCATGAATGATAACAGGCCTTGCTAAGTTACTCCCGTGGCGCGATAGCACAATAGTGAGTACTTCCACGTAATATAGGGCCTACAGATACAGATACTCCGACATGCTCCATTAAGTCATTATATTCGCAAAATTAGAAATTAAATTTGAAAAAAGGATGCTAAATGTGACAGCTTGGCCACCCCTGTAAATGTCGGTTCAATTTACCCAGGTTTTTCTGCCGGATGTGTGTTTTAGTACATAGGCCCTATAATATATCGATGAATACACTTCGGTGTGGTACGTAGTCGTTGTCCTGGTATTGGGCCAACACCTTGTTCTTATTAAAGGAAGCTGTGTGGCTTGGTCATTGGATGTGTGTCTAAAGTGGGCCAAGTGCAGATGGTAAATGCATCAGTCCAACGTAATACCTGCATGCTTAGTTGGCTAGATTCTGACCCATCCTCTTAGATGATGGACCAACGTATGTTCCACAAATAATGTTATGCCGATCACTGAGGAGACAGAAGACCGTATACAGCCATTGAGTTTTGGCTAGATACCATCTTCTGCTTTCTCTGCGATCGAGTGAATCAATAACGCCTCTGACGAATGCTTAAGGGAGTAACTGGTGTGTCATGACCAGTCACTGTCTTATGCTTCGTCAGAGTCATGATTCGTGTTGAGCAAGCGGCGCTATGCGTGCTATCACCTGACGGCAAGAGGAGCGTTGATTCGCTTAGACACGAATCATACATATTAATTGGTTTATAGTGTGAGAACGAAATGGGGGTGTTCTTTACTGTTGAGTCAAACGCTGGAGAAGTAGAGTATTTTTGCATATATACTGTAAAGCTGCAGCCTGTTCTCTGTAAATAAACTGTGTAGCCAAGCTTCATGAATTTGTTTCTGTCAAAGCATGCTGAGAGTCACTGTACCGTGATTTTAAACAACAACTTTAAATACATGAAATAAGGGTTTACTTGTCCTTGGTGATTACTATGAATACATGAACCGTGACTTTTAACAACAACTATAAATACATGAAATAGGGGTTTACTTGTTTTTGGTGATTACTATGAATACATGAATAATGTCATTAATGTGATACAACAAATGTGACTTATTTTATACTGAGTGACTGATAATAATATAATGATTCAAGTGATGTTATAAGTGTATACAAGTGTATACATAGCTTTCACAGCCACTGTCTGTAGGCCTACTGCTGCGTCAAAATGCGTGAAAAAACCCCACTCGTTATCAGAATGGTGGCCCCACTGACGCTTTTGCAAATGAGATAAAAATATCTAGGCTGAATATACACTGATATAGTTATATCCCGTATACACAGCCTGCGAAAAATATGGATCCACAACACACATTATGCACATTGCAGTTGCAAATAGCCTGTGAACAATTTTAATCTACACTGTTAGTTATGAATCAATTCGCCTGAAATTTGGCAACAGTATAAAAATGGTATCCGTTAACATTGTGTGCAGGAGTAAAATGGACTAACAAAAATAGCAACAAAACGTTTATGACACTTTATTATCATCCAATTTAGAAATAATCACTATTTCTTTAAATATTTGTTCCAACCCACTGATGCACTATCAAAAATGTCCTAATTATTCCTAAATTTGTCTGTGAATAAAATCATTTACTAAACATTTAATATCTGATTGAAGATCCTCTCGCTCTCAACAAGGCAGCGACATTACGGGTCAGCCCGTCAAATAGTCAAGCCAGTGAATCTTTTGATATTTAATTTGAAATTTGATGGATCCTCATTCTCCCAAAATTGTTGGAGGGTTGTGACCGAGTTCTCTCATCACATTAGTCTATACAGGCTCTATAAGATTCTTATCCGGCCTACTTGGAGGCTACTGCATAAACTGGATCCCCTAGTCTTCAAGCTTCTGTGTTGTAGCTGCTGCTCTGTGGAATGGTTTATTGTTGTCCTACTGCAACACACGTAGATGGTTCACATCTCCATAGATGTTCTCTGCATATTGTCTGAGGGTTTCCTCAAGACTGTAGTAGTACATAAGTATCCCATTAAAATAAATTTGTTATAGCAAAGACTTCTCAACTGTGTTAAAAATCTGTAAATTACAAAATACAAAAAAAGAAAAGATAAAAATGTAACCCCAGCCTGGCTGTGATAAGACTGATAACGATGTCATGATCCCCACACATAGATGTCTGTACTTTTTGTGCAGTAGTACGTATACGTAAACAAGGCTCAACTACCATGGTGCGGTCCTCAGAAACAATTGTGACACGGGAGTGACCTCTACGAGGCTTATCTTTAAAATATTCCGTGTCTCTGTATCGTTTAACAGTTTTTGATTTAGCACACCTGCAGTACACTCCGTAGCAGTGTGTGTGCCTACACACTGCTACGCCGTGTGCTGATTCATGCCGACTGCAAGTGGCCTTCTCCGACCCCTTCCACCACCCTCCCCCTGTATGAAATGATTACTTGTTTCATTTAAACGAAACTGCCGCTCGGGCAGGATTTTCAGCGTAACGCGACAGTGTTTAAATGGGGACAGTGTAACCTGCAGCAGCCAAGGACTTTTCCGATGTTATAATTGGCTGTAGCTGGCATTAGCTAAGGCTGCAGCTTGTGCCCCTTTCTCACTGGACTAGTTACGTCCACTACCCATGGCCTTTGCCTTCCTTGTGCCTGTGATTTAGCAGTGAAGTACACACAGTAATTGTTGAGAAAAAGTGAACAAAACTCGATAAACACATAGTACAATGTGACTTGATTTCATGTTTATTGTTAATATTCGGGCAATGTTGATCATCGAGAAGTATTTTTAATTTTCCCAACACATATTTCAAATCACTTTTTTTTACTATGGTCTGAAAATCTATGGATAAAAGCCCTGATATTAATATTGCACAGAATGTTAAAATATATATTTCTGAAACCTTAATGGATCAAAAATACAAGAAAGTTTGAAAAACTTTTATAATGAGTGACCATTTATGAAAATACTGCTCAAAAAAAGCACACCACAGCAATTTTATTGTCGAGGTGGATCCATATTTTTAGAGGGCAGTGTATAGTAAAAATTGTGCTTAGTTCATACTTTTGAAACTCTAATAAAATAATTATAAATAAATGTAAAATTGAATTCTTATTATTATCATGTCCTCATTTGCATACAAAATATGTATGTTACTGCATTTATTTGTTTAGTAGTGTTTAGTGGGTGAATAGTGGAATTTAGTGAGACATATACAAAATATGACAGTGTACTATGAATACATTGTAAAGACCTTGCGCAAGAGTGGGAGTAACAGAGATACATATTTTTAAATTAATTCATTAATTTTTTAGCAAGTAGTGATAAATAATAAATATTGGGTAGTCCAATATTTCTGAAGAATAAGTATGACTAGGGAATACCGAAAGTATTAATGCACAACAAAATGTCTTTCGGCTTCTACTTTCACGAAGTAGAAAATGGGTTTAATTTGAATGGTCTGCTAGTAAGACTACTAATGACCTGCTAGCAGGAATACTAATGTGGACTACAATACTAGCAAATAGTATGCATTCTAATATAGGCTACGAACCCCAGCAAAAACTCAAAGTCAATACATTATACTATAGGCCAATAGATTGTTCATATATTTTTTAATGTTCATTTCTGAGATTTACAAATAATGGCCTATCGCAGTGATTCTTTAATTATTTGAATCACATAATTTCAAACCTAATAGAGAACCAAATGCTGGACCAACGTAGGTTAATTAATATATATTTACATAGTACCGTAAATAATATGTTACATTAGGGCCAATGTTACCCTTCAGGGCCAAAGTCACTCCATTTTACAGTACTAAAAACTCAACAACGTTTAACAGCAAAAATATCACATAGAGTTTATCTATTAGTCATACATTACTAAAATATAATTTTATACTTTTATCCATTTATAACATCATATAATAATATCAGTCACTAGGTATAAAATATGTTGCATTTGTTGTATCACATTGACATTATTAGTGTTTTCATAGTAATCACGAAAGACAAGTAGACCCTTATATCATGAAGCTCGGTTACACAGAATAATCAGGAAACCTCATTTGAAGAGTATCACGCTGATGGAAAGTAAGGGGATAAATGATAAGGCTCTAAAATGTTTTAATTGTTTTTGAAGATTTGATGGTGGAGCATTCTGCTATCTGAGAGGGTAGCCATTTCCACAACGGTATGATATTCACAAAGAAGGAGTTCTTGTATGCTGATGTGCTTGCCTGAATGGTCTTGTATTTCAGTTTGTGGTTGGAGTCCTCTCAGCCCGGTTGCATAAAACAGGCTCAAGGGATACTGTAATTTAGGCCATTGCGGATCAAATATTAGATCAGTTGTTCCTGTAAATTTTAGGCGTTGCATAAAGGAGCTTGAGCCGATGATCGAATGATCCACTTTTTTGTCTCATTTTTTCAACATTCTATGGGGCCTTACTGGTAAAAATTCTAAAAATAGACTAGTCTACAGCCCATATGGATTATAATAATAGGCCATAGACTGACTGTTTTGTAGGCCTGGTTATATCCTAACTAGGCCTATGTATAGATTAGTCTACAAAAGCATAATTTTTCGTGCAGACAATATGCCATATAAACGCCCACCCCCATACACACATAGCCTACTAGGCTACACATGCAGAAAAAAAATAGTGTTTATAATATAGGGAATTAGGTGGCATGCCATTGACATTTTTTTCTTGTATTTTTCATATCTGATTTTGAAGGTTATAGATTTAAATTTATATTGACTAGACTAGAGGGCCTAGACTAGAGAAGTGGACCTAGATCTACATAAAATTATGTAGTTTATAGTTCTAAGAATGAAAGGATCCATGATGGCAGGGATTTCGAACCAATAAATAAGCCTAGGTCTATCATTCTACATGTTCTAGGCTTATCAATGTCTATGGAGCATAGAATCATCAAGGACAAGGTTAGTTGTACTTGTAGTTGTAAGTTGTAGGCTAGGCCTACTCTTTGTTGATTCAATTGTTTGACTGGCTTATAAATGTTCACTATAATAGTAAAATATTTAGTTCCTTATACAAAATAACAAACAATAAGAAGGTGGGATCAAAAGTTAAACCACCTCGGTAGGTGGATCAAGTTTGATCCCATTTTTGGGATCGGTTGATCCTTAATTCTCTCTTAGCCTTATGTAACACCCACTGGCTCAAAATTGTTCCGCTCCAAGTTGACCCGAAATACAGATGGGGTGATGATAAAACCCGAAAGCAAGCCAATTGCTGAAAGCAAGCGAAATTAAGATACCCGCACCGAAAGCAAGCATTCACAGACAGAGTTTAAAACTTAAACATTATTTTCATATTGATCTTTTATGTGCATATATCATTATATGTATTTTTTTTTTTTTATTGATAAAACTATTCGATACAGTGATTATTACAAAACATGTAATATAGGTAAAAAAACATACATAATAATGATAGTTAAAAGGCATAATTATACATTAAAAAACACATGAAGCATTGAGCCAGTGTCCGTCCAGTGTAGGAGAACAAAAAACCAACACCGGCCCAGTACATCGCATATCTATCAAACACGAGAGGTTTGACCAGTGCTGGCGCAATGTTGTTCCAGCATCATCGACGCTGTCAAAACCTTGCCCCAGCATCGGACCAAACCTCCGCGCCTGGTGGGTACCTAGAAAACACGACACATCGACTCAATGTTGGTCCAATGTGGGCCAGCGTCTACTGGCCCAACATTGGCCCAGCACCGGGCCGATGTATCGTGTTTGCAGGGTATTGTATCATGTGTGAAATCGAAGAATATATTACAGCGTGCATAGGCAGAGGCCCACAGTCCGCCATGACATAGAGGTGAAAAGTGTATTACACAAGTGACCTGAAAGACATGCCAGCAAGGACGAGACATTTAGCACAACGCCGGTCCAGCGCTGGGCCAACATCGACGATAGTGGGTCAACACTGGACTAGCACTGCGCCCATGTCTCGTGTCTGCAGGGATGTTTATAGAAACGTGTGGTTATATAATTTAGACTACAATAGGGTTGTGGGTGTGAACACCCCTTTGTTCTCGAGGTCAGCCATTTACCATGTTTACTGCATAGCACAAACTGTGGGCTATCCAGCATTCTAAAAACTGACCCCGAGATCATTATATGTATATTATATGTATATTAAAATATATATTTAGATCGGTACTTTGCAGAAGAAAACAACTATAATAACTATTATTGGCAACAAAAGCAAGATCCCGACACCGAAAGCAAGCCTATACATTCAAAATTCAGGAGAGAAGCATAATGTTCCTGATTATGTACAACGACTGAATAGCGGTGGCGAAAGCAAGATCCCCACACTGACAGCAATTAGCCTTTGTTGGTATATGACATGTGACGAACATGAGCGACGAAACCAAAATTCGACCAAGTAAAGTGGCGTGTGTACAGTGCCTACTCAAGTGACAAAAGCAAGATCCCGCCTACAGTTGAAAGTAAGCAAGCTGGTGGTGTGGGTACTGGGTAGGCCTAACAAAAGCAATATCCCATTCCCCCCCCCCCCCCGGCCACTTCTATACAAGCAAGCGAAAACATAAATTTATGTTACATGAACCAATCTGCTACAAATAGGCCTACAATAGGCCTACTCATGTCAGCTGAAACTGTCATTATAGGGCCTACTACCCAATGCACCTTACCGTTTATTTTTGTTGTCCTTATTTAATTATAATCTTACAATCTGCAGATAATCATTTGTACGTTTTTTGTAAAACGAATTATTGTTTTTTTTGCAACCACAGGGAATAAGAATAAGTGAGTATGAAGTTATTTTATTCTGGTATGACGTAAATATGTGGGGATAAGCTACCGGTCTCTGCGGCGTTCGGCAGGGTTAGGCATCTGACGAGAGGCCGCCCCCTTTATGACTTTATGATTTTTTATTGATCGTCGCCTAATGGCATTATGATCACACATGACCCCATGAGGAAATAAACTGACATTCGCAGTGCAGAGCAGAAATTTACTTACAGTGGATAGAGAGTGCATCACTGGTTATATACAGTGGGGTTCGCGTGTGAATTAAAGGCTGGGGGAGAGATGACGGGTTAGGCTTTCCTTGAAGGACTGCACCGTTGGAGTCGCACACAGACTGGGTGGCAGTGAATTACAGTCTGTGATTGTTCAGGGAAAGTAGCCGTATTTGTATGTGTCTGTTGGTGTGCTGAGTTGTTTGTATCTGTAGCTGTTTTCGTTTATGTTTGAGGTGTGGTGTGTAGTTCTGGGGGGTATTTGTAAATAGGGGGGAATGGGGATGGCAATATTTTGATGGCAAATTTTGTAGAATAATACTAGTCTACTTTGTAGACGTCAGACTGAAAGAGAAGGCCAATTCAGTTGTTTTTGTAAGGAAGAGACACTTGTGTAGTGTGAGTAGTCATGATGGACCCATCTTGCTGCATAGTTTTGTATTTTGTTAAGTTTGTGTGTATCTTTTGCCGTTCGTGGGTCCCAGATGGCTGAGGCATACTCAAGTTGAGGTCTGACTATAGTTTTGTATGCCTGTGATTTTACTGCTGTGGAGGCTTGTTTGAAGTTTCTTTTCAGCATGTTTAGTGTCTTCTGTGCTTTGTTGGTTGTGATTAAATTACAAGCTGTGATAGCGTTAATTTAGTGTCGGCGCGAACATAGCTGGACGCCTTACTACAAGAGAAAAAAAAAATTGTTTTGTGGTTGTCATTGTTATTTATTAGAAGATAATATATAGCAGCAAATATAAACATACTAGTTATTAAATAAGGATATAAATCTCGTCTTTAGCATGGGGAGGGTTTATTGTGCTTTCCAGTATATCACACCTCACTAGTGGACAGGACATGTCATCACTCTGTTGAGTTGTTACTCTGCTATTGAAGCTAATTGCGTTTAGGTGGTGTTTTGTCTACTGTTGAAGCTAATTGCGTTTTACATGGTGTTTTATCTACTGTTGATGCTAATTGCGTTTTACATGGTGTTTTATCTACTGTTGAAGCTAATTACGTTTTACATGGTGTTTTATCTACTGTTGATGCTAATTGCGTTTTACATGGTGTTTTATCTACTGTTGAAGCTAATTACGTTTTACATGGTGTTTTATCTACTGTTGAAGCTAATTACGTTTTACATGGTGTTTTTTCTACTGTTGAAGCTAATTACGTTTTACATGGTGTTTTGTCTACTGTTGAAGCTAATTACGTTTTATATGGCGTTTTATCAACTGTTGTAGTTAATTGCATTTTATACCGTGTTTAACCCTTTAACCGTCGGCATTCGGTTTTTCACTTAATTATTATCACATTCATTACCGCCTTTTAATAATTTGGCGGTTAAAGGGTTATTAAAGATGACTTTTTAAATAGAAACTCTACCACGCATATTTTAGCAAATATTTTTAATGTATATACTGTGATATCGTTTATCTGTGATACGTTCGTATGTAGTATGTAATATACATGTTTTCCTCACATTGGCAATCGTGAGTCCTGTTATTAAGCATACGTCTGCTCCTGGGACAAGGTGATATTAAATACTATTTATCAAAATAGAAAAGAACAAGACAATACAAGCAGCATGACCAGTGACAATTTCAACCCTAAGGTCCGAAAAAACGCTCATGACTTTTTAATGACTGTGCGGAAATGTATCAATAACATCAAATATTACAAAACACCACACACATTCCTTTTCATTGACATTTCGCGAGCATTAGTGGAGCGAATTAATCAAAGATTCGCAACTCATCAAAGCCGTTGACATTTCACGAGCGGCTCTCGCTGACAGGTCTGAATTAGCGATCAACTCACATGAATCCTCATCACATTACCTGAGGTGCAAGGGGTGGAGCGGGAGAGTTCACCAAAGACTCGTAACTCATCAAAGCTGTTGGCATTTCACGAGCGGCTCTAGCTGTGAGTTCACAGTTAGACCCCTGGATATATTTTAATATTTGTTCTTGAATATGGGCCGTATTGTTAAAAGATATTTTTGTTAAATAACTGATATTGCTAAAAAATTAATCACATTAATTTTAATCGTAGGCTCTTTTGGCTAAAAGATATTTTTTGTGTTAATACTAGGCAGTGCATGGTTGCTTGTTTGGATTGACGCGACAGACATTTTCAACTTTCTGTGCTTTAAAAATCATTTTAATTGAAAATGCAATTAAAATACATTTATATTTATTTTTTGTAGGGTCCGAGTTGGTTTTAGACGTGTCGGACCCTATGCCAGCTCGGACACTATTCTACCATTACCAAGTCGGACACTGCCGTGAACCAACTCGGACACTGTTTGTAGCAGGGTCCGAGTTGGTTAGGGTCCGAGTTGACCCGGAACCTTCTGTATGTGTGTTTTGACGGATGCCCCCACGCTTCCCGCTTGACTTCCACTTGCGATCTACTCAGGGAGCAGAGCCTAAGTAGTTTCACAGGGGTGTATGCGCGGGAATCAATCTAAGCTTGTCATACCGCTATGGTGAATCTATTCTGGCAGACACTTGTTGATTTCCGTGAGCGGGTTGTAGAAGCTTCATAGGAAGGGCTGTGGGGCTTAACAGTTTCTCTGGGATGTATGCGCGGGAATCAATCTAAGCTTGTCATACCGCTATGGTGAATCTATTCTGGCAGACACTTGTTTATTTCCGTTTACGGGTCGTAGAAGTTTCATAGGGAGGGCAGCGGGTCTTAATAGTTTCACAGGAAGGGCAGTGGGTAGTTGAAGCTCCTTAGGGAGGGTAGTGAGTCTTAGTAGTTTCACAAGAAGGGCAGCGGGTCGTTGAAGCTCCAAAAGAAGGGCAGCGGTTTTTAGTAGTTTCACAGGGAGGGCAGCGGGTCTTAGTAATTTCTCAGGGAGAGCAGCGGGCCTTAGTAGTTTCACTGGATTGATAGCGGATCGTAGAAATTCCCAGGGAGGGCAGTGGGTCTTAGTTGTCTTGCAGGGAAGGCAGCGGGTCGTAGAAGTTCCACAGGGAGGGCAGTGGGCCTAAGTAGTTTCACAGGGGTGTATGCGCGGGAATCAATCTAAGCTTGTCATACCGCTATGGTGAATCTATTCTGGCAGACACTTGTTGATTTCCTCTAGCGGGTTGTAGAAGTTTCATAGGGAGGGCAGTGGGTCTTTAGAGTTTCTCTGGGACGTAAGCGCGGGAATCAATTTAAGCTTGTCATACCGCTATGGTGAATCTATTCTGGCAGACACTTGTTGATTTCCGTTTTCTTCATCATGGCCGGTCTTGAGATGTATGCATGGTGATTTCCTTCAAGCCTTGTCATACCGCTATGGTGAATCTATTCTGGCAGACACTTGTTGGTTCCTATTCATTCATCCCCATGCCGTTTTGCTTATGATGAAGTTCGACTGCCTAACTGCCTGACTGCCACCTGAGACGGACCTGTGGACTGTTGGGCTGATCCTTCCGCCAGTTCTCCAGTGTGGAACCTGTGTATATGAGAAGGTGTCTTAAGCGGAAAGTCTCGTCATCTATGCACATGATCACCATTGGGTTCTATGGTTGCTTTAGCTGCCGTGGATGTACAAAGGAAGTCTGTGAGCACTGAATTCGGCTCTTGAAGTGGCCCACCGGCTTAGTGATACACAGCTCCGAGTAAAAAGCAACTGGACTAAAGGCGGGATTGTGATCGATCGATAATTATCGGAAGGCCCGGGCAGCCTGCATGCGGGCTAGCTAACCTAAACAAACAAACAAACAAACAAACAAGCAAACAAACAGAGCGGACCCAGGGGGGGTAGCGCTCACAGGTCACGTGACTTAAAATGCAAAGATATTAGCGACGCAACTTCCTGTTTCAGTCAGACCAGATTTTGTTTTCATGAACTCCAGGGCCCCGTTTTATCAAGCTGAAAAGATACGAGCTCGTATTAATAGCTCATTTGCATATGAGGATCGTTAAAATTCAACGAGTGGTTCAGAGTGCTCGTATCCTCCCTATACATGTTAAAGAGGGAGTTATACGAGGAAAATCAACGAGCTTCTATATTCTCGTAAGTGGCAGGCCAAGGTCACGAGAATTACGAGATCTCGTATCTTTTCAGCTTGATAAAACGGGGCCCAGATCAATTGTGTATCCTTGACAGTATATCGCTTATTACACCTCATTTTCGTATAATTTATTTTTAAATTGGCTTTTAAACGTGCTTTGTATATTTTGCCGCGATATAGTATTAAACTGTTTGAAGTAAGTAGGTGAATGATCACATTTAACTCTAATTACCTCGAATATCGCTCACTCGGCTCAGAGTCAGGCCTCGGCAGTCTGAACGGACATGACGGAGGCGGAGCAGTCAGAGTCAGTGACTGTCATACTAAACTTCTAAACTAAAGGCCGGTCAGCGCTAGCCTATGACCGGCCTCGCTGTGCTCGCCCAGGGCCAGACGGCCAGAGCCGTTGTTTACTCGGCTATCAGTATGAGTTTTTATGACTGTCATACTGGGTCAGCTGCTCCGTTCAGTTTAACTATAGTCTACATGTCAAATGGTCCAACTTTTGAAATATTTTTACAAAATTTTCATGGATATTGGGATTCTGTTGAAATATAATGGAACCTTACATAATTTCATGAAAATCGGTTAATAATTGACAGAGAAATCAAAGAAAAACATGACTTACTGATTATACCCAATGGCCACATTCATTCTGGTAATTCTGTAGCGCATGCTTTTTGTCAATTTCCCCGTCAATTATGAACCAATCGCCTTCAAATTTAGCACAGGCAATTTTTAAGTCATATCCCAACGTCGGTAAAAATTTCGCTTAATACTACTTAATATTGCAAAAGTCAGACCATTTGACATGTAATAAAATTCTAGAATTAGTTTAATGGGTTTAAAGAGGGACGTCATAAATTTAATTTACTACATGTCAAATGGTCTAACTTTTGAAATACTGAATATAATTTTACGAAATTTTCAGGGATATTAGGATTCTGTTGAAAAATGATCTTTACAAAATTTCATAAAAATCGGATGCTAATTGACGGAGAAATCAAAGAAAAACATGCGCTACTGGTTAGTTGTGGCCCAGGGTTTATAGTTCTGGCCTATGGCATGCCATGGTGTAGTGTTAGCTCTGATGTGTTTATAATTATTTTATATAGGCCCGATTGTGCAGGGTACGATATAGACATTAAAATTTGACATGCTATTAATAAAGGGACATAACAACCGGAATTTTTTTGAAACTGGGTGTATTCTCAAGCAGTTTGAGACTGAAATTAGAGAACTGAAAATATCCCAGTGAGAGATAATCGCAGGTACGCTAGAAAAGTGACGTGCGATAAAAAAATGTGGTTTAGCATGTGAAATCAAACGTGGGAGTGCCAAGCGCGAGTCGTGAAATCGCATCCGGTTGTGCCCACCACGTGTTCTTTTGTCTGCTGGGATTAACCCTTTCAAGCCTGAATATATCATTGTAATCTTTATCCACTACAAGCCATGGATGAAGATGATTGAAGTGGGTGACAAATGAAAAAAAAATTGTTATTATTACCTAATTCCACAAAAAAAAAATCTTTCTAAAACCCCTAGTTTTTTTTAGGAAATTAAGTCATCTTTCAGAGATGCAAATGATGCTTTAAAGCATCGTGCGGGTTCAAAGGGTTAAACAGTCATTGATAGGAATTTCCACTAACTCATTTGAAATTTTGAACATACATAATTATTTTTATTGTGTTGTGATCAAATTTGAAGTTTGAATGAACCGCATTTCTATCCCATAAACAGGGTGAAGTGATTTTCAAGCGATTTTCAATAAATTTTTTAAGCGATTTTTATTTAATTTTATAAACACTATTTACTGGTCATTTGACATCTCTGCCTAGACTATTCAATTATCCTGAAAATTTTTGTTGACTGTAGCCTAGGCTATAGCCTATATAGACTAGGCCACCCGAAACTACTTCTGTTTTTGATTACCGACTGATCCTGCCGACCCAGTATTTTTTCAACAATCCCCCCCTCAAAAAAAAAAAAATTCCTGACCCCAGCCTCCATTTTGAGAATGTATCTCACAAATTTCCATTGAATCTGTGGTTCCCAGATTTGTGTGGACGTCCATATTGTTGGCTTTGTTTATTAGCGTGTATTTCCCCTACCCTCTGGATTCCAAGCAAACAAATGAAAAAAAAAAGATTAGGAAATAAATTCTACGATCATAGATTAGTGCACTAAGGCCATTTACCCGGCGACATTGATTTACCCAAAATAAAATGAAAATAAAATTGTAATTGTCTATTTTTTTCAATATTAACCCAACATGTTATTCCACATTGAGAACTCTCTGATTTCACCATGTTTTGCGGTCCTCAAAACAGACACACACAACTATCTATGTCCCGCGTGCCTACCAGATGCTAAGGTCATTCCCAGAAACCGCTCTCACATTTGTCTGATCCACCCCCTCAAAGAGTTATATTTTTCAACAAAGTATGTACTTTTAAGATATTTCCGAATTTTATTTTTATTCCGAATCCCAACATTGCATTCTGACAATATCCGCCCGTAAAATATATAATAACCAAAGTCTGGCCTAAATAGACATCAAGAAACTACTCTAATATCAAGCCCCCATCCTCGTGTAGGCTCAGGGGGGTGTTTAAATTATGCATGGCTTTACAAACCCTATAGAGTCAGTCCATGTCAATTCAACAAAACATAGCATTCCACTGGAAGGAGTATCTAAATATTTTGTCTCCTATATACCAACCATATTATGGCTATAAAATAATAGCAATATGGCAAATCTGGGTGGAATAGGGTGGGCTATGGTGGATAGGCTCCCAAAGTTTGAAAAAAAAGTTTTTTGACTAATTTTCAATGATTGAAATAATAATTTCTACTGGTAATCATGGTAATAATTTGGTGAAAAACCACAAGAAAAAGTAGTAACAAGAACACTGCAGTTCTGTAAGTTAGTGCATTGAATAAGTGAAGCTATCTTGAATAGAATTTCTAATTGGCATACATTTGTATGCTGTAATTTTATATTTTGTAATTCAATCAAATAATGCTGGCAACACTGTAATGTATTGACAATGTATAAAAGTACAACATAGTATGACTTCATTATTCTGTCAAAATCAGTAGTTCAAATAGTACTTTAGTGAGGGTAGCCCGACTGTATTGTATAATCTGTGACTGAATTTAACAGACCCCACTATCTGATGTTCATTAAGTCTCCATCCACTATGTGGTGGTGGAGACTTAATTGTTTTTGCCGAGTCCGCCCGCCGCCGCATTTTGTTTCTGCTCTCACTCAAAAAACCCTGCTCGGATTATTTTCAAATATTTCCAGTATGCATATTGGCCCTTTGAAATTTGCCCGGTAATTTTTTTGGGGTGTTTTTCAGCTTCTTCAACAAAATCCAAGATGGCCACCAAAATCCTATGTCTCTCTCTAGAGCTCAAACTGCTTTATGGATTTGTTTCATGTTTGGTTCACAGGAAGAACCCTACCCTGGACATGTGCTGATTAGTTTTTGGTGTGATTATGACAATAAAAACTTATATTTTTTTACGTTTAAGGATTTTAGCTGATATTTCAATTTTGCTCATTTTGGCTATTATCAAAATTTGGTAAAGTAGTTATATCTGTAGCTAAAAGTTGATCTTTTGGGTATGCTCACTGGCCCTGAGAAAATTGTCAGGAGAATTGTTTTCCTTTTTCTCATTTTCTCAACAAAATTTAAGATGGCCGACGAATCACATGTTACTAGTACTCTCAAGAGCTTGAACTGCTTCACCGATTTGTTCCAAGGAAGCAACTTACCCTGGCCATATGTTGATTAGATTTTGGTGTGATTCTGACATCACATTTTTACGTGGTTTACATATCAAGAGCGTTGACACTAACGATATCCCCCGCCATTAATTAGTCAATAATGGCCTTAAAGTCAAAGGTTAAAAAATAGGTCAAAGGTCACAACCCCCCCCCCCCCCCAAAAAGCACATCTACACCCCCTAAGGGATGTGTGTGGCAATTTGAATCCAGCAAACGCTTTCCAAGCTATCATCTGGAAAATTAACTTATCTTCTGCCATCAATTAAAGTCAATAATGGCTACAAAATCAAAAGTAAAAAACTAGGTCAAAGGTCATAACCCCCAAAAGGCACATCTACACCCCCTAAGAGATGTGTGTATGCAATATGAAAGCAATTCGGCTAATGGTTTCAGAGATATCATCCGGAAACGAAACACGGACGCACGGCCAGACATGGTGATGACAATATTAGTAGCTTCCCACCAATAATCACTGCAGTTTGTAGCAGGTCTAGTTCAGCTGTCAATCAATCCTCACATCTCCAGCTTTCTGTGGTTGGTCAATTCACATTATCTCTGCCTGGTAAAAATATCAGTGTGTAAGCCTGCCATGAGGACAGTGAAATGCGTGGCCTTTTTTTTACGGGTCGAGGTCCGTTCCCCCCCCCCCCCCCCAAAAAAAAACAAAGGGGCCTCCAGGAAACTGAAGACATAGAACTTTTGCAGAAAATCCAAAATTGCAGAATGGTGGCCCATTTTAATCCTTTTTATCCCCCGCCCACGAAGTAGCTACGGGGATTATTGTCATCACCATGTCTGGCAGCGCGTCTGTGTTTCGTTTCTAGACGATATCTTGGAAACCGTTAGTCGCATTGTTTTCATATTGGGGGTTATGACCTTTCATCTAATTTTTTACTTTTGATTTTGAGGCGATTATTGACTTTAATTGATGACGGATAAGATAAGCTCATTTTCCGGACGATATCTCGAAAAGCGTTTGCTGGATTATTTTCATATTACACACATACATGTCTTAGGGGGTGTAGATGTGCCTTTTGGGGGTTATTTTGCAGATATATCAAATCCAATATGGCGGACTGCTAGATATTTTGTTTCAATTTCGCTCCTTATCTCGAAATCCTTGACATTAAATGATAAACTGGAGAGCGTTTACGTCGATCTTGAATATGCAAATTAGCCCACCCTATGGCAGCTATGTTGAATATGCAAATTAGCTGATATTCAAACTCAAACAGGATAATCCATCAGAGGGTGTTCAGAAAGAAAATTGTGAAGATCGGATGAATATTGGCGACTTGAGAGCGCTTACGTCATCAAATTGTCGAAGAAGAATTATGGTCTAAAACAATAGTGAGTCAAGTCGACTTGAAAGCAAAATTGTATTTATCGTTTTGCTTAGAACTACAGTCTGCTAAATCCACTTATCAGCATGTAGACTTGGACTTACACTGATGAAACACACAGCGATTGGAATTTTACAGTAGATCAAGTGAAGTTAGCAGAGTATTTTTTAACTTCCAACGATTTACAGAAGCAAAATTGGGATCAACAAGATACCAAGTTGACTTAGCTCATTGTTATTCTAAGAAAACAGACTATACAGAGATTGTTCCTAGATCAACAATGAACTAAGTCCAGGCATTTCTCCTGTGCTGTTTCCGCAAGTCTTAGAATAACAATGCGCTAAGTGCACTTGCATCTTTTTTGTCCCAGAAACAGAGCCCATGAGCATGTAATAACAGAACAACAATGTGTCAAGTCGACTTGGTCCTGTGTTGGAAAGATATTATGCTGATATGTGCTCATTTTCACGAGAATAACAATGTGCTAAGTCGACTTGGTCTGTTTTTAAATCTGAATTTGGAATAAATTCAAACTTTATACATAGTATAGTTGACTTAGCTGATTGTTATTTTAAAGGCCAAAAATGTCACTTAGCACACTATTGTTTTAACCCATCGAATAATAGTAATTACAAAAGTAGACAGCACCAAAACAGTAAGTCTCCACCCAATAGTGTAAGTAATTTATAAATAACAGTTATACCTTGAAGTAGGCAACAATGAGTCAGGTGGCCCCTGATGATACCCTCCACTTAGGAAGTGGTTAATACACATAATTTATATTTCATTGAGTTTACAGCATCTATGCTGATAATAATGAAATGTAATTATGTGGGGGACCTATAGCCAAAGGTATACATGTAGTAGCTCATGGAACCTATATATTTACAGTACACAATTTTGGAACACATTTCGAGAGTGACAGAAGGATTCATTATCTTGTAAAAGTCCTACCCAATTTCAATGAGTCCTAATACTGTTGTTTTGCTGACACTGTCAACAAAATTAAATAGTCATGGTTATTCAGTATTAGGAATAGTTGAAGTTGAGGCATGATTCTCTCTCTCAAGTGAATCTTAATGTCTATGTTCTGTAATGAAAATTAGGATGTCTTTAATCAGAAAAGCCAGAGTGGCTACAGGCCACACTGGTAATTAGTCAGCGTGTTCTGCATGTTTAAAACCATGGAAGGCCACGCGGAATGTGATCCTTTCGATTTTTACAATCACACCCACTCGGAACTTAACTACTAAGTAAATAAAATACAAGATTTCTAACGCCTCAAGTACAATAATATTTTTTAATTACGATTACATGGTAGGGAAAGAGTGGGTCTATTGATTCTATACAGGGTTGGAAATAAGGTTCAAAATGTAGGTTGTCTGCCGGACAATCAACATGAATATTTTGGTTGTCCACCACAATTTTAAGTTGTCTGCCCAAAAATGAAAACAAAGTAAAACTGGCTGTAAAAAACGTAATTTTAGGCCTAGGTTGCGGTAGCGCCATCTGGCGAATCGGGCCATAACTATTGCAAATGGTTGTAAAAGATTGTGGACTGTCATTTCTGTCAGTGTCGGGCCTGAGGGCTGTAACCAGAGCTAAATCTAAGTGATGCAAAATTAAGATAGGCCTATTATTTTGATCATGACCACACTATTATTAGGTTTCACAGTAAAAAAAATTGTCTTAATCTGGTAGTCCAGTCCAGTCACGCCTTGCTCAGACTGACTCCAACGTCTCAGGCAGTCAGTGCGTCTCAGTCAGTCAGTGACAGTGAAAATCGGCAGTTTCCGCTTGGACAACCATCACAGCAATATGGGTTGTCCGTTCTGTGATTTAGTAGTTGTCCCGGACAAATGGAACACGCTTATTTGCAGCCCTGCTATAGACTCGCTCTTTTTCCTACTATGTTACATAATCTTTTTTAAAAAGAGTAGCTCCTATATTTCACATCATTTCAGTAAATTCACAATTAATTCAAATTTATACAACTTTGAAACTATATTGTGTTACAGAACATCTTTAGTCAACCATTGAAACATTTTGTGATTAAATGAGACTCCAAAATTGTAGGTCCCTGGCAGAATTCTAGATGAGGCTGAAAATGAGGTTTTCCAGTGGACAACCAGATCAGAAATTAAAATTCTCTGACAAAAATTTCAGGTGTATTAGTTTCCAGGGCGCAAAATATTTGATCTGACCACATACTAGTTGCACTTGCCTGATTGGCAAGTGAAAAATATTTAATTTTAAATTGTAGGCCTAAACATTTTTATGCCTCCGCCGCGAAGCGAGGGAAGGCATTATGTTTTCGGGTTTTCCATCGATCCGGTCGTTCTTGTCATCACAATATTTGAATACAAACTGAGACTGACAGATTCATATTAATACCAGTGATAGACCTCATGAAAGTCTAGGTCAAGCTCAAAGATGGGTGACCTTGACCTATTTTTCAAGGTCACAGGCTAATAAAGGAAAAAACTTGTAATCATGATATCTCTACACCTACAATTTGTATTACATCCATATTAATACTAGTGATCCAGGGCCTGCTGGTGATACATATATATGATGAAACTAACGTCAAATACAAAGATTGGTGACCTGAATATTGTTCTTGAGTAACCTGGGGTACAATATAAAGTTGAGATTATGGATTAGGACATGCTGACTATTCTTTCTATGCCATGTTAACAGATTCTATGTTTCTTTCAACATGTTTAATTGGTAGGTGATGTTAACCTAATTTTTGTAATTTATTGTATTCTTTTGATGGCTAACTGATACCTTTTTTGCGTTCAAGATAAGGATTGTGCCGACTTTGAAAAAGTCAATTTGGTAGTTTTTTTTCAATATGTGTGATACATGTACTGTAATAAAAGTAACATTTTTTCTGCTTTGTATGTTTGTTTGTTTTTCTTCACAAAGATTGGATTAAATAATAGAAAAATATTTTTAAAATTAAAACACATGCGTATATGAATGCTACTTCAGATAAATAAAAATAATATGTCAATTGAAATAATTTCTCCTTCGAGTAAAGTGGAAGAAAACTGAATAAATTCTGCACTCCACAACTGTTCCCACACTCTTTCACAAATGCAAAATTGAAAAACTGCTTTTTTTGGAGTTTTTATTACTCTTTTTATCAAATTTCAGACCATGCATATCAGTGAAATTACAATTTTGTAGAAAATATGAAATGTAGGCCTACATATTGTTTATCAATATTTGTCCTGGACTTTATCTTAATAAAATAGGCACAATACATTCCTAAACCACATCATTATATTTAAGTGTAGCTTTTTCTTTCATTTATTCACGAGCTGTCACCGCTCCGTGACATTCTTCAACAGCAAAACATAGAAATGAAGCCATCCTTTTAGAATTAAAAGAGTTATTTGTTTTGAAGGGCACTTTTATCACCTGTTCTGGGGGTTCTCATCATTAGATTTCTCGCAATTACGAAAAATGATGCCAGCTCTCACCTCTAATTTCATAAGAGCTGCAACAAATGCTTGAAAAGGTAAGTGGAACAGGCATGCTGTGGCCCCTTCTGATAATTTTTTTTACACAGGTGCATTTTTTTAAATTTTTGTAAAAAAATGCAAAAATTGAAAATAGACTATATTATGTCCACTGCCCTATGAGGAAGTTCTGGAGGCCATCATTAAGGCCATTTGGACAGAACAATGTGGGACTACCTAAGAATTGAGATAGGCCTACCTGGGGAAGGCTGGACTTTTTTTCGTAACTGCCCACATGATAAATTAAATATTTGGCCATATTTCAGTTTTCGCTGAGCAAAAAAATGCTGTGCTAGATCAAAATCTGAGCTAAATTATAAAAACGTCCAACAGTTGTGACCTCAAATGTTGCAAATGGCAGGAGGGATACAGAATCCAAAACATCACCCAGACACTTGAATATTTTGAAGCAGCTGAAGAAAACTACTGAGATGAACGTTCCTGAGGGTTTTAGTTTTTAGATGCATCAGTGCACCCAACGAGTGCCCAGCAATACAGTAACAGTAGCAAATATACCACATATGCACATAACAATCTAAGAATTGAGATACCCGGGGGAGGCTGCACTAGATTGCCCAGGGTGAAACCTGGTTGAAGTTTTGTTTGCCGGCCCTACGCTTCCTAATGGGGCGCACCGAGGGTACAAATGGAAGTTTCATAGCCATAAGGATGAAAATCCATCAAAATTTTTCATCTTCCATGACCCCCTCTTGGACTAAAAAAAAAAGAAAAATAACCAGGGGCCGGAGGCTAGGCCTTTGTCCAAATTTCTGATTTTTATATGCATATCATATGTGGTATATTTGCTACTGTTACTGTATTGTGAGGCTCTCGTCCCACGGGTGCCCTGGTTTATCTAAAAACTACTTAACTCTCAACAGCGTCATCATCTCAGTAGTTTTCTCCAGCTGGGTCATGTTTTGGATTCTGTATTCCTTTCTCAATTTGCAAAATTGAGCATTTAAGGTGACATCTTTTAGACGTTTTTTTTAAATTCAGCTCAGATTTTGGTCAGCATAATTTTATAGTACAATTTTAATTTTTTTGTGATGTAGTCTACCTAGACTGCTAGAGGCTAGACGGGGCGGGACAGGTTGACAATGTTGACTATAGTTCTAGGTCATCTGAGACTGACTCACTGACACTGACTGACACTCAGTGACAGTGACTGACTGAGTCTCTCTAACTGAGTCTCTCTCAAAAAAAATAATACAGTCTCATAAATGGACGAAAAAGACTCAGTTCACCATGCCACGGCTAGATTTAGTTAACTGGGCTTGGATGAGCTCATCTACGGCTGATCCTTTTCAGCTAGGGAGTCCGATAGCCCCGATATTTGCGATATTTACACTAATAAACATCGTTATTTCATGTTTTTGTGGCTAAAAAATCGGCCATGTGCTCGCAGATTTGTTTACTACTGGCCTGCTAACACCAGTAGTTGAAGATATAGTCCAACGATTAACAAAAAAGTACTTAAAATTCAATAATCTGAATATAATTTTATATATGTTGACAACTGTCTGTGATTCTCGTGTCGTTTATCAATCTTCCGGTTGAAAAAAAACACGAAAAAACCGTCCGATAGTACCATCAGAAAACCACTTTGTTGTACAAGAAAATGCTGGGATCTTGCGGGATCTTTGGTAGATTTGACTTCTATGAATGCGTATGAATCGACCTAGTAATGCCAAATATGGTTATTGTCCCAAATATTTTCTGTACCGACCCATTTAGTCCCCACTTCATTTGTAAACAAACGAGTACACGCGCACTCAGACGTGGTGTAGAATGGTCGTAACAAAAGCCAGACTCTATCAAAAATCGAACGCGTGGTGCATTGCGAAACAAAAGTTGCCTATAAAACAGAATTGTAAGTGCCAAGGTTTATTTTATAGTTTTAATTACTTTAATTTTAATAAGAAAATAGCCCATATTTGACATTAAAAATTGGAGCACGTGGCTAAAAACCGGAAGTAAGCAGTCTCAGGTCACGTGATAAATGAACGCTACCCCCCCTGGAGCGGACCTGTTGTCCCTCTGCTCCCCGCTGAGCCAGCCATGAGGCCCGAGCCGTAGCGTCTATCTCATCAGTGCACAGCGAAGTTTTAGCTATAACAAAGAAGCAAGGAGTCGAAAAAAGTCAGAAGTTATAGTTATTTATTCCCCGTCGCCCAGACGGTAGAGTAAATGGAAAGATAAAAACTTAGACTTAAGTTTCTATAAATATGCTATATTGAACGTCCAGTCAAAGTCAATGAGAAATGAATGCTACGTCGTATCAGAGTTAAATGTTTATCATAGTTTTTTTTTCAATATCCAATACATATTAGAAAAGAATAGACTTCTAATTTTTTTTTTTTAAATATTATTTCAATGTCCAATGTTAAATGGCATACATTGCTACAGGCATGATGCTATTTTGCTGTGGTATGAAGTCGCGCTATTTTAAATGACCACCCAATAATAAATGCTTGTAGTCGATGATTGAAGGATCAGCTGAACTTAATCTTGTTTTATACAACGGGAAATAGATCAAACCTCAACTTTGATCTGATCCATGGCTTGATCTTGTTTCATGCAACCGGGCCCTGAGGAGTCATGTGCTGCCTATTGCCATGAAATAGTTGTGCTTTAATTGAATTGAATATGAAGTTGATTACCCACAGTAATTCGGTGATGCTATCACATGATCTATCACATGACACAAAATGATTATTGTAAACAACAAAGCCGACATGGACGACGCGTAAAAAATCTAGAAAAAAAACCTGAGCAATTATTTACCCACGCTTATATTTGTAATGATTTATATCTAAGCAGATTTATTTTGTGGTCTAGTTTTTATTTTAAAATTTAGGCAGGCGACAATAAATCATCAATCCATCATATTGCCAAACTTGCCGTCTCTCATAAGTCATGTGTGGGCGATAATATGTGAAAATGGAAAACCATTGTGACCACTGACTGGGTCACCCTATTTACCGGAATACACTTTACCGAAATACACCGGAATAACTGAATTACTGAATGACGGGCTCCCATTACTGATTAGTGTATATTACGGTGAATCTGTATTCCGGTGTTTAGCGATAGATCTACAGGCGTTGTGACCCCGTGCCCCAATCTCCCCTACAAACCTTATCATTAGAAATAATAGGCCTATCTGTAGGGTGGTGGAGGGTTTTTTCGCGCAGGGGGTATTTTCGCGCACCCCGTTTGTTTTTTGTCCTAGTTCTAAAAGGGTTTTGTAAATTTTTATCTTGTTTTGATTTTCGGTCATTGACAGGTGTTTTAATGGGTAGTACCGTTTTAATGCAGCGTATATAAAAATCGCATCGATTCGCGGGAAACTTTTTTTTCATCCGCCATCAAAATAGTTCTATTTTATTTTAAATCCCAAAAGATGCCGATTTTTTTGGCTTCTAAAACTCAAAATCAGCAAAAGTACATTTTCAAATATTTTTTTTGCAGATGGTTATATCAGGTTGAAATAAAAACAGACATGTGCCGGTTGGAATCCTAAATCCATTTGGAAACAAACTAAATGAAAAATATATGCAACATGGGTCTCCACGCTGTTACACAATGTGGTGCGCGAAAATACCCTCAACTGCGCGAAAACTCCACCAGAAACATAGGAGATTGAAATACTCTAGGCTCCCTATTCCCAATTGACCCGGAAGTATATTTTTTTCAAACAGGAAGCTGCTCAGACGTACCAATCATAATACGACCCACAATATTTATAAGCGGCCATTCTGTGCACGCTGTGGGCCGTATTCGGTTAGGTGCGCGAAAACTACCGCCACCACCATGACCACCAAGTAAAGAAGATTGAGGTTGGTAGAGGAGCTATTAGCTTGTGGTTTTGACTTTTTATAGACTATACTCGCTGTCAAATTAAAAATGATCAACCAGAATCGCATGATTGTTGGCGATTTCTCTGTCAATTTTGAACCGATTTCCTTCAAATTTTGCAAAGGCCATTTTCTATTAACATCCTAACGGCGGTAAAAAATTCATGGCAATCCTCTTTTAAGCCCACCATTTTTATGGCATTTTATGACCTTGCTCCCAAGATTTCAGGCCCTCCCCATTCAGGCCTAAAATTTTAAGCCCACCTGAATAGAAAATTAACATTGGGTTCAGGGGCGGATCCATGATTTTCCAAAGGGGGGGGGCTTCAATTTAAATCCGAATAGGGCCTACATTTGCTACACCGCATGCCGCAGGCCTGCTCCTCTATGGGGGTTTTGGGGGCAAGACTCTGTTCACTGCCCCCTGGTGACATCTGGTGGCATCTAAAGTGTGGTTTAAAATTTACATAAAATGGAACAATTGGAATAATTTTACTCGGGCCTGATGATAAATGTTTGCCTACACGTTGGGTTTATGTTAGTTTAAGCATCTGTCCCAGCCTTTAAAGTACACAAAGTCGTCATCACTTTTCTGGGGTTATCATTACACCACAACATATCCCGGCCAGCATGCTTCATTGCCTAATCAACGCTGTGTTGACGTTTGGTTCGTGTAGAAGATTCTGACACACCAGGCCTATGTCTTGTTATCCCGGTGGAACAACGCTTTAATGTTGGCCCAGAGTCGCAGATGATGGACCAACATTACATCAACGTACTACCGTATTGTGTTTAGTGGGTGCAGTCAACTATGCTGATACATCCAGCCTGACCACGTGACATCATGTAATCACTGGCATGCGTCAGACAGGCCACGCACTGCCACGCGGCATTGCGGTATATGAGCCTGTGAGTTGTATTCTGTTTCGCTGAACACCGCAACATGATACAAATGTTATTACGAAAGCATCATGGCATTTAGAAAAACGTCACAGGATTTCCTGAAGCGTCACAGCAATTACTGAAGTGTCAGGGTAAAAATTAAAGTGTCAGGGTGCCTTGACGCTTCAGAGAAAACCCGGGGCTGCATGATCTTACTCTGGCGATTCTACTATATGTTTAGACACTCTTCTTTAATAATTTTAAAGCTTAAAGGGAGCCCTTGAGATGAGACATTTTCAATGTTGTCAATTTTGAAAATTTAACTTATATAAAGCCATATAGCCTACTGATCTTAACTAAAAATACAAAAAAGTCAAAAAACAATTTTAAAGCACCGAAAAAGAGTGAAATAGTTATATTTCCAGGTTGTATATTGCCATGTAAACAAAACAAGTCAGCAATATGCAGCACTTCATACCACATATTCCCACGTCTTGGCCCAGGAGATCAAGGCAAACGCCGCTAATTGGTGTCTGATTGGTGTCTTATAGTCAGGACATGAGGTGATACACCTGCAACACTTATTGTCTGCCCAACGCTGGGCCGCCGGCATCAACATGTGGCCCAGTGCTGTAGGAACATTCAATCGTCCTTCAGCATGTGTTTATGTATACAAAAAAGTTTGTTTGGGTTTTAAGCGGTTACATGGAAATATTAATAAGAAATATTTATAAAAATCTGAAAACTCTGAAAAAAATAAAATCATGATCTGGGGGATACACTACTTCATTACAAAACTAAAAACGAAAATTGATGTCATCCCAAGGGGCTGCTTTAATGCTTTATTGGGTTTACAAACTCTTTTTTTAATACACCTGATCAATTAGTGTCCATTTGTACCGATCGTCACAGAGTGTGTATTTTAACCACATAAATGGCTGTGGAGTACTATTTACCTATGCCCCGAAGGAGATTGCTGGTGAAGCAGCAACTAAGAACAAACTATGTAACAAGCGAACATTCACAATGTTATTTAAGCATAGTAAGTGAGCACATTGTTTAAATAAAAACCTGATAACACCAACAATAATATTTTGTATCATGGTTAAATATGTAATCTATACATGATATAAATGTCACATGACCTTACAGGATTGCTGCTACTTGAACACCATTATTTTTTGTTGTCCACTTCAAAATGTAACAAGCGCGACATGAACGATTTTAAGAACCCATTTTATGTCATTATACGTCATCACAAATAAATGTACCGATACTCAGTTGGATTATTTACATATATTTAGCTTTTACTGTAAATTTGCATCACCATATCATATTTTTGTCAAGTAAAACTAAAGATCCACATTGTCAGAGAACACTAGTTACATGTGGACACCAAATATAGACCTTTCCAGTCGCCATCTGGTCTACATGCTAAGGACCACTATGGAAATAAGAGTCACCAGTTTTATGTCCCTGCTGATCAGTATGGTGGCCCTGATTATTTATAGTCATGTATTATACTGAACTGTTTTCACTGAAATAAATCAAATTAAAGACACATGTTATGTGTACACTTTTTGCCTACACGTAGGCCTACACTGTTATTTTGAGCTACATGTGGATGTGATCTTGTGATAATCCGATTTGCATGAAAACTACAAGGGCTGACCTTATTGCTCTTTCTACAGTCAATAGCCAACAGTGTAACAGACTCCTTCTAGTAGCCTCTGGAAATCAGAATATGCTGCACTTCTATACAATGCTATATTTCAATTACCGTATATCGTGGTGTATAGTTCGCACCTTTTTTTGGGCCCGTTTTCGGCCTGGTCTCCCATCTTCCGCGTCAATTGCGGTCCAGAATTCCTTGTATTTTCGCTCAATCATGGCAAATTACTTCAGCTGCTATAAATAAGTTGTTTGTTTTTAATACACTCAAGATGTCTAGTGAAATAATATTTCATAAAAACTTAGCATTTGTTTGTCTTTTAAATATCAGGTAAAGTCATTTATTGACTTAATTATGAGTAAAAATCTCATCAGGTTTTAATCGCCGCCCCATTCTGATCATTATACACTGTAGGCCTACATGGGCGATTCCATGCACAAAGTGAAAAAAACATGATTTTGAAAACAGGTTGAAAGTTTTTTGTTATTGGCTAATATAAAATGTCGTACGGACAGCATTTCCTGTGCATTATATTGATAATATCTACCTTTGAATATGTTCATTGTTTTTTGCATAAAACTTCACCTTTAATTGAAAAGGTATTTTATAACTAACAGATCTATTGACTAACAGAGGGCACCTAGGGCTTGTTTGACATTGAATCAGAGATAGATACATGAATATTTTAGTGAGAAACACTGGTATCCAGCTATCTTAATACATATCGTGTTTTGCAGCTATTAGGGGTATCCCACATTATATATTTTGAAATCTGCCTCTGCTCATACTAAAGATTAAACTATCATGAGTATCTCTATAGTCTGCTAATAAATATTTCCACTGTGAAAATACTATAATTTTGTTCTAAGCAATTGCACTCCCTACAACATCTACAATGCAAGCATCCAATTTTATAGATGTAAAAGGCTGTCTGTCTATTTTGTATTTTTCAAGCTTGTTTATATGATGAAACCTAATCTTTTTTCGGATCAACTTCAGTTAACAATTTAGATTCACAAAATAAATTAATAAAATATTTTGGTCTTCAGTGCATATGTATATTTTGTGCCATAACTCAAATGCGTGAAATAATATTACATATAATGGCCAGCATCATGGAATATATTTTCCTGTTTTTGTCTCTTTTTGTATATATATATTGGGAATAATAGTATACAAGTCATGAAAAAATGTATTTGTTTAGTCCCTTATTAGCATATAATAGAGCAACATAGAAACATAGCATTCAAAATATATTTTTAAAATAATTTGAAAAAAAACATAAATGGTGTGTGATTTTGAAGTTTGTAATGTGTTGTCCGTACGACATATATTAAGTTTGGGCACATTATTAAAATCATGATAATTATCAGTATTCACATATGTCAAATAAGACGCTCTAACAAAATTCTATACCACAATTAAGACCTAATATTCGATTTTTGAAATATTTTATGTTTTTAATTTGTTTAAAACTGAAATTTTAACTCAGCTATAGATTATTATTCACATTATAATAATCTAAGCTTATTATTTCACCATACTCAAATGAAGAATCAAAGTGAACACTCTTTTACATAGCCACAACTGACATTTTTCAGAGACGTCCGTTCCAAACTGTCCTTACGACATGTTGTTTTCATTTTTTCATTGTGACCTTGTCTATTAACAAATAAATTATCTGTTAAAATTATGTTTTCTAGCTCTTTAGAACACCCTGAGAAATTGATCTAACAGGATCTGGGGAAAAAATCATTGCTCAACTCACAGAGTTCTCGAACTAAACATGAATTTTCAAATGTTACTGTTTTTTCTGCGTCCGTACGACATCTCACGTTTCCTCCGATTAAGGACGATCTGTGTTATTTTTCGGTCAATTTTTTTTCTACATATATTTATACATAGAGTCTATAGGAAACTGGATAATATTTTTTTCTAGCCCTAAAATTATTTGCGTAAGCTGAGACATAATCTCTGGATGTCCGTACGACATCCACGGAATCGCCCACATATGGCTTGTTTATTAGCGGATTCTATTATTATAGTCTCACATACCGTACATGTATATTGCGGTGTATAGTACGCTACTTTTTTCTTTTTTTGACCCGTTTTTGGCCTGGTGCGTATTATCCACCGGTGCTTACAATATATTGATTTTGCAGAGATTTGTCACTCAAAATATTGATAAATACGCATTCCCGCGTCTCCCGACTAAACTGCGGTCTCCTAACTCCTTATATTTTCGCTCAAAAATGGCAAATTACTTCAGCAGCAACAAGGAAACTGTTTGTTTCTAACACACTTACGATGTCTGGTGAAATAACATTCCATAACAACCTAGCATTTATTTGTCTTTTAAATATCCGATAAAGTCATTTTAAATATTAATATACTAGTGAGACATTGCTAGGCCTACTGCATAATGTCTATTGTGTTGATTGCGTGACCAGTGTGAAGCTTCTATTTCATTGACCAGATGTCGCTGTCGGCGGCGACGTGACTTGCCTATTCTTATACACTGCAGGGGTGGAATTTAAGGAAAATAATCTACTGGCCAGCAGGGCTAGTGAGCTATCAAAATAACTAGTCCTTCAGCAAATTTACTGGCCAGCAGGGCTAGTGACTTTCAAATTTTACTGGCCAGCAGGGCTAGTGACTTTCAAATTTTACTGGCCAGCAGGGCTAGTGACTTTTAAATTTTACTGTACTGGCCAGAATGATTAATAATTCGAGTTTTATTGGCCAGCAGGTGTGGTTAATAAAAACCAGATTGCCGCAGTAATCATGATTGCCCAATCACAAAAAGAGATGACTGCCCTTTCATCAGGTTTATACAAAAACAATCTCAGTTCTGGTCTTCATCAATCATGTCATGTCATGTCATGCTTGACAGGGCCTGGTTTGGATGGAACATCATCATGCTCAACCTCAAACACCAGCCATGGACAGATGGAAACTCTTGGTCCCGTTTCAGGACAAAAGGCTGAATTCCCACATTGCACTTGTAGTACAACATGACTATAAAAAACCCTCACTGGGCCAAAGTCACGTTAACGTGTAGCGCATGTTTTTCGCCAATTTCTTAGTCAATTCTCAACAGATTGGGACGTCATAATTAGAATAGAAAATTACTGCATGTTAAATCAGACAAATGGTCTAACTTTTGAACTATGGGATATTTGTTAATGAAAATTTCACCGTATTTGGCGGGTGACTCAAAAATAGTCCCTGCAAAATTTCATGAAAAGCGGTTGAAAATTGATGGAGAAATCGGTGAAAAACATGCGCTACAAGTTAATGTGACTTTGGCTGGTTGGGTGTGCTTACATGTCAGATCCAAGATGGAGGATGGCCTGCATCTGCGATGCAGTCGATCTTAATAGAGAGAATATGGCGCAGAGGTCCCTGACCCATATGACCAGCACCTTAACCTTTTCACCACTGGCGACCCTAATATTCACACCCTTTGTCCACTGGAGTCCCAGGAGAATTTCACAAATATGACAAACTATGCCTTTGCATCTTTGACTTTGCGTGAATACTCCAGCAGCCCTCCATTGTGGAGTATCAGGCTGGAGGAGGAAAAGAGGCTGGCAGATCTAGTCGACCAGCTGACTCTTGAATGCTGCCACAGTTTTCGATTCTATGGCAGCTGCCGGTAGAGAATTCCAATCAGGGATACAATAACAAAAATAATACTCAGATAGTTCTTCCTTATTTTAAATTTTTCTATTGTTCATAATGTTTATATTCACCTAATCATTTCATTTATTTTAATGATTTATGAATAATATAGTCTTTATTAGCGAATCAATTATGTGCTTATGTAACCAGCTGAGTTGAGCCACATTCTGAATGCCTTGAGTAATAAAGACGTACCACACACACACCCCAGAGAGCGTGTATAGATACTCACGACCCTCGTGCGTACTATCCACCGGTGCGTACTTTATATGTTTTTCGGTACAAATATTGATACCTGCGTACTATACACAGGTGCGTACTATGCCCCGCGAAATACGGTATTTCACAGCACTATAGCCTATATGTTTTGCTATGCTCCTAATATAATTGTAAAATTTAAGTCAATGGTAGACACTATTTTAAATTACGGACTAAAAGAAGCATCATGGAAAGTTTAAATATAATTACAAATTATAGATCTACAGGCTGCAATGCTAATATTTGTCTTAATTAGGCTAGATGAAAGATAGATAGTTTACGATTTATATTTGATCTACATCGCTGCCTGATAAATGTATCATAGGCTTATGGTATCTGGGTATTGGATGTGTTTGGTACACCTGCCACTGGAAGCTAACGCAATTGCCAGGCATTTGGATGTAGATTGCTTTCAGGTGGGATTATAGACTGACCCATTCACCAGGTGGTGCTTTTCCTATAATTTACTTAGCTATAACTGCTTTCACCACGTGGTGCTAATATGTTATGTCGTGATTATCTATGTGGTCATTTCCACAGAATAAAACATATACTCAGACAGTTATTCCTAATTTTATATTTTAATATTGGTCATAATTTGTATATTCACCAAATCATTTTGTTTATTTTATGTCCTTGTGTATCTAGCTGGGTTGAACCAGATTTTGAATGCCTTGAGTAATAAAGACATACCACACACATCCCCCATACAACTTGTATGGATACTCACCACTCTGGCGTGTACCCGAATGCGTACTATCCACGGTGCATACTATCTATGTTTTTTGGTACAAATCTTGGCATGTGCATACTATGCACTCGTGCATACTATACCCCGCGAAATACGGTATTGTCTATATTCCAATATACAGTTGAACTTGTTATGGGCAGCCACACTTTTGAGCCGCCAACCTCCCATGGGAGGCCACTTGGACATTACCCAAGATGACATTTAGTATGCATGCGAATGACTCCTATGTTGGACCTGTCTTGGAGGGCCACTTTTCTTGTGCCACAAGGGTGGCTGCTCATAGCAGGTTTCACTGTACATGTACCTGATATGTACCTAAAATTTACCTGATTTCTTCAGGATCTTTACCACCATGTACTGGTACCAGGTACCATATTTGCAGGCCTATAAGTCACACTGGAGTATAAGTCGCACTAGGCTCAAGATTAGTCTCAAACCATAGATAGGTTGCACCAGGCTCAGAAACATGACTGACTATTTTCAAGTGTCAGGTGTCATTACATTGACGTTTATGTATTAGATAATTAGTGAAGAACACAGCATTATTAGAAAGAAGCCTATGAGGGTGGAGCCCGAAGAGGCTTCTTTCTAATAATGCCAGTGTTCTGAACTGCTTATCGGATATAGTTGTTACCAGAACCCCTCCCCTGTGTCTACCCAACATTTCAAAAAATTCCATTTGTTTGCATAGAAACTGATGACAAAAGTAAACCTGGTGTCATTTAGAAAAATAATAGTTGCTGGTGAGACGTGCTTCATCACAATACCTTTTTTGAGGTTTTCCAGTCCTTAATTATTATTTGATATGTACAATATAACCTTTTTTTTATCAATTATAAAGCAAGTATGTTAGGTAAAATTGGATTTTTTTAAAAGTTACATGTATATATATATATTAAATTATTATCATGTTTATATATGCGTGTTTATATATATATATCTTTGACATTCACCATTAAACTAATAGTCGATAGCTTAAAACAAAAATTTATAAACAAATCAAGAGAATAAAATATAATTTCTGGTATTGTTCAGCATAAAAATCAATGCTGGGTCAATATCATATCCCATGGAACAGTATACATTCAAATTATGTCGGTTTAATGTTTGAAACTGGCTGTGCCCTAGGGGGGGGGAGGGGGGGTACGATTCTTCATTTTTTTTAATATAAGGTTTCAAAAGGGAGAATTATAAATATGGTCTGTTTTTGTTTTGGGTATGTTGAACAGAAGGGGGTACGTTGAACAGATAAGGAGGTACAGCTGGCGACCCCTTTCTCGATCCTCCACAGTGCTGTGTATTTAATGCGGGACGTCTGTTCAAGTGACTGAGCTGCTCACAGAGATAGGGTTACCAAGCATTATTGGCCCGGAAACACGCAACATTGGCCCGAAGCTGGATGAATGTTGGCCAATGTCGAAAACGTTGGAAATACATTGCACTGATGCTGGACCAATGCGGCCTCTTTGTCGTGTCCAGATAGAGCTTCGTAGACGGCCAGATAGAGCCTAGTAGACGGTCAAGACAATGGTCTGAGCGTTTAATAATACCTGGGTCAAATCTAATAAAGCTGTGTGAACTTAATCAAGACGGCCCTATGTCAGAGAATGCCCAGTAAACACAATAGAAAAACATCCCTGGTAATGACTATAGCAAGAGAAGAGGAGAGATTCAATGCTATTAAATAGTCTGGTAGGCCGATATTAAAAGTATATAAAGTTTTGAATGTATTCACTCTGAGTGTAATAAATATTTTACGTCGAGAACTGTTCTATATAAACATGTAGTAAAATTTGACATTTTCGGTGCGTCCCCGAGATAGGATGAAATAAATAATTTGTCCCTCACAAAAACTCCTGCCCTAGCTCCCTGGAGATTAAATAGTGGCCCCCTTAATTCTTAACCGATTTTTATGAAATGTGGCTAGGACTATTTTCAAGTCCCCCACCAAGTTTTGATTAACAAAATTCATATTGTACAGTTCAAAAGACCATCTGGCCGTGCTTTTTAGCTCCCGCCGTCACCGTAGGTGAGATGGAGGCAGCTATGGATTCCGCCTCCGTTTTCTTCTTTTGCCTATAACTTTGTAAGAAAATAAGCTGGGATAACAATTGTTGGTATGTGAGTTACTCCCAGATGGATAATGGACAGGTTAAAATATTTTTAATCTGAATTCAATAAACAAGGTCGCAGAGGAGAAAAGATGATGTTACGGCGTTGGGCCGTTGGGCCTCCCGTGAACATTTTGTTTCCGGAGCATATCTCTGAAAGTACTTGTCCGATTGTCTTCAAATTTTACACACAACACCTCTAGGGGGTCTAGTTGTGCCTTTTGGGGTATATGAACTTTGACCTACTTTTGGTTCAGAACTATGACCTATTTAGACGTTTTGACGCACACTTCGTTTCCGAAGCAGATCTCAAAAAGTACTGGGCCGATTACAGTCATATTGCACATACATGTTCTCTAAGGTCCCTAGTTGTGCCTTTTCAGGTTTTTGGACCTTGAAGTTGACTAAGCACTTTGACCTAATTTATGACATCGGTTAATCCGACAGAAATATTTGGCGGAATATCATGAAAAAAACGCTCAAGATAGCTACATCATTACTATAAAACAAATTGTAAGGTTTCAGGAGAGGATGCATCTTGAAAAATTTCAGGTCGATAAAATTCAAAATAGCCGCCCATCGACTATTATTCACCTCGACAGGCCTGATATTGCGTAATATCACGAAAACCGATCAAGATAGCTACACCATTACTATAAAACAAATTGTAAGGTTTCAGGAGAGGATGCATCTTGAAAAATTTCATGTCGATAAAATTCAAAAAGGCCGCCTATCGGCCATCATTCAACTCGACATGCCTCATATTGCGGAATATCATGAAAACTGCTTAAGATACCTACACCATTACTATAAAACAAATTGTAAGGTTTCAGGAGAGGATGCATTTTGAAAAATTTCAACTCGACCAAATTCAAAATGGCCGCCTATCAGCCATTATTCATCTCGACAGGCCTCATATTGCATATCATGAAAACCGCTCAAGATAGCTACACCATTACTAAAAAACAAATTGTAAGGTTTCAGGAGAGGATGCATTTTGAAAAATTTCAACTAGATCAAATTCAAAATGGCCGCCTATCGGCCATTATTCACCTCGACAGGCCTGATATTGGATAAACCGTGCTAGATAGCTCAACCATTACTATAAAACACAATGTGAGATTTCAGAAGAGGATGCATTTTGAAAAAAATCGACTTGATCAAATTCAAAATGGCCGCTTATCGGCCATTATTCACTTTCACATGGCCGATATTTAGTAAACCGTGCTAGATGGCTAGACCATTACTATAAAACAAAATGTGAGATTTCAGAAGAGGATGCATTTTGAAAAAAATCGACTCGATCAAATTCAAAATGGCCGCCTATCTGCCATTATTCACTTTCGCATGGCCGTTATTTGGTAAACCGTACTAGATGGCTAGACCATTACTATTAAATAAAATGTGAGATTTCAGAAGAGGATGCATGTTGAAAAATTTCGACTTGATCACATTCAAAATAGCCACCTTTAGTCCATTTATTCACTTTCACATGGCCGTTATTTGGTAAACGGTGCTAGATGGCTAGACCATTACTATAAAACAAAATGTGAGATTTCAGGAGAGAATGCATCTTGAAAAATTTAGACTCGATCAAATTCAAAATGGCCGCCTATCGGCCATTATGCACTTTCACATGGCCGATATTTGGTAAGCTGTGCTAGATGGCTAGACCATTACTAATGTGATTTTTCGGGGGAGGATGCACCCTGGTAATTTTTAACTCTTATCAAATTCAAAATGGCCAACAATCGGCATTCTTTACCTTGATAGGCCTGATATCAGGTAAACTGTGCAGTGCTAGATACCTAGACCATTACTATAAAACAAATAATTACTATAAAACAAAAATTGAGGTTTCGGGGGAGGATGCACCCTGAAATTTTTTAACTAGTTTATATCGAATTCAAAATGACCGTAAATCAGCCATTTTTTACCTCGATTGGCCTGATATCGGGTAAACCGTGCCAGATAAGTAGACCATTACTGGGATACTGATAAGGATCATTAATTTCAATAGAGGTTTGCACTCTCTGACAGACTGTCTAGTCTTATCTTACTCTTAGACTGAGCCTCTTAGACCTAGTTGTCTTGCTTTTTGATTTTCGACCTAGCCTAGGACTACATTAATAACCCTACACAAAATTGCTCAAATCAAATTCTAATTTGGAGCGGGAGCTCCTGGACTTATGTAGTCTTGTTTCCCAAGTTTTGCATAACTGCCCGTGTATTTCCTCCTTTTTAGTGTAATTTGGACAGTTTTTGCCCGTTATTTTGACTTTATTACTATGGGCCCCATGTAGTCCCCAGACCTACTGTGCACAATATCATCTTCCATACTATTTTAGATGACTCAGCTCCCATTTTTAAGCCATTTTGAATGATTTTCCCATGTGCAAAAGTAGGAGGCGGGGCTAATTTGTGATGTCCCAATATGGAGTCATGCCTGGCTGGTTATAATAACATGTAGCTGATGTTATACTATGATTGTATAATACTGACCAAAGTCAACACGGAGCGCCGGACCAATGCAGGCTGAATGCATGTGCAGCACTAGAATTGCTGGCCATCACCGCGTCAACTCCTGCGAGTCTATTGACATTGTCCGTTTTAGTGTGCGACCACGAGGCTATCGCGGCCATCGTGATTTTTACATTTATAATCCTTGTTAAAGCAATAACTTGAAAAATAATAATTGGATCTCTCCAATATTTTATGTGAAGTTACCCATGAGCATGGAGATGACCTGATTAGATTTTGACAGCCACCTGGCGACTAAATTTTTTTTTCAACTCAATTTTGAAACCTGGTGTATATAGGTTTTCAGGGCTGTGAGTCTATTGGCATTGTCCGTTTTTATGTGAGACCGAAAACGAGGCTACAGCGGCAATTTTGGTTTTATCAATTTGAATAAATCATTCTTATTTTTAGCTAAATGCCTTGAAACCCGGCATATATAGGTTTTTGGGTTCTGCAAGTCTATTGGCATTGTCCGTTTTCATGTGCGATCCTAACCGAGACTAAGGTGGCCATCTTGATTTTATCATTCATCTTTGATTATTGGCCTAACGTATTAGAAGCAGTTGTGTCAGATTTGTGGACATTTCGAGTCACTGCATCAGCCGAGGAGTATTTGAGTGCTTGCACGGTATTTTTATTCTTGAAAATAACTTTTTATTTTTGAAAATATCAATTATCATGATTACAGTGTATATTTCTGATATGTTGAGAAAAAAGTGCACAAATTATAACCCCATGTGAGACTCATATTAACATGAGTAGGGTATCAATGTTATTTTCTTAGATCACATTGTGGGCCTATCCGCATGCACAGCATCATCAACAGGCCGCAGCAACGCACATACATGTATATGATGGTTCAGTAAAGCCCAACTTCTAGGTTCTAGGCCACCAGCCAATGTTTCTGACTAGAGGTTTTCTATGGCACTAATGTTTATTGAGTGAACTAATGTGTGAAGCGATGTATTTTATAACAGCATTGCAATCTCATGCATTTTGCTAGCTATGTTTACAGTTGAATAATCCACGAAAAAATTGTACCATTATTCATTTCTTTATACGTCAGAATCTGATGTCTCCAGACGTATAAAAACAGTCCCCACGCTGAAATAATTGAAATATTTCTAATGCCTGTACACCCATAACATTAGTCATAGGTATTCAAATAAATCGAAAGAGCTGACTAAACATTTATGATGGTTTCAAATTGAAAAAAACCTTTAATCCACATGATTTGTACAAAAATATTTTAATATATATTTGAGGGTTAATCTGACTTCTATTTCTTGTTAACGCAATTCACTCAACATTTTTTATCCATCACTCCAAAATTTATACTATGTATCTATTTCACCAATAGCTCTGATAAGTTTAAAAATGGGCATGTATCGGGTAAAAACTAGGTCTCGGCCAACTGTCAGTCATTTTTTTATGTGCGTAATATCTGGAAAACCATGCCAGATAGCTAGACCATTATATATCTTTATTTATTTCAGTGACATACATAATACAATGTCCAGCCAAAAATGGCTTACAAGTCACTCTAAATACAAAAATACATCTGCGGGTGTTGGTGACAGTGTGGCCCGACAAGCAAGAGATGTCTGGTCAACGCCGACTAAATGCTGGCCCAATGTCTACGACGTTGATCCACCACCGAACCAACCCCGACCAAACACCCCTGCCTGACGGGAAAAGCGGCTCAGTTTTGCATAATCGTCCACACTAAGGTGGGACCATCTAATGACCACCAGCTCAGTTTAGATGGCCTAATAAATCTGTTTACATATTTCAATGATTATATATATAGATATAAAATAGTGTTTATAATTATTGTAATTATTTAAATTGACAATATTTCAATTTTAATAATCACAATAATTATAAACACTTGTCATAAATGCATGATATCTATCTCAAAACAACACGAGTAATTTCGATTTTCTCTCTTTCCATGCAGCCTCCACAAATTTTGACAGAGGTTTCCAAAAATGTAAAACTAAAAATGAAAATTTGTCAGCATTATTCAGTTCTAAAAAATTATGATTTTTTCAGTCACAGTTTGAAAAAGCGTTGTTCTAAAAGTGTCATATAGGGAACATATAAATACAAAGTGAATTTCGTCTTCTGTTTCAGAAAGGTCACACATATTACATAAACGTTCTTCAACTCTTAAACTTATAAATGTTTTTGTTACAGGATCTCGTATTCTTTTATAACTTCCAGTTTCTAAAGCTATGGCCACACAAATTTATTTAATTGTTTTACCCAATCGCCGCCGAAAATTTCCGAAAATAACAAAAAAAAAAAAATGAAATTTCGAAAAATTGTATTTTTATTTTTTCCGCCGTTGGGGATTTATTCATTTCAAAGTTAAAAAAAATGAAAACTGTTTCTTTCTTACTGTGCCAATGCAGTAAACAGTCATTACTTTCGTTGTAAGCAAAACTGACACGCTGCAGTCAGTTTGACACAACTCAACGTGCAGCCAGGTGCCGACATCAGGTGTGAAAAATTGCTGATAGATCAAGGCTGACACTGTGCACGCTATAGTTCTGTTAATGTGTCACACACATTACACTCCAACTCAACCCGAAACACCTGGATTGATCGATAATACATTGCCAAATAAGAATTAAAAAACAAATGTTATGGATGACATGATTCTCATTGATATATTCAATGGCAAACAGGCAGTGTCAACGCTGGGCCGGTATCTTCCTTGTTAACCCAGCATTGAAGTTGAAGACAACACACGCACACAGACGCTATCTGTATGCACGTGAATGTTGTCTGCGCGAGACGTCGGGGTAGTGTTGTTCTAATGCTGGCCACTGTCTCAATGGTGACCTACAATGGTCCGGCATCGGTTTGGCGTCTAGTGGTGTCGTGTGCAAATCCCGTCTTACATCCAGATCTGACACACAGCTTCTTGTTGTGCAGTTATCCAGCTGGCTGCGGCGGCTATTCATTCACGTCTTATCTCTCTCAGTTTGTCCAGGGAAGTAGTGAAATAGAAAAACATGTTTTTTTCTTGACTTTAATAATACTAATTTTCTGTTAAACGAACCTGACCACAACGAACGAACCTGTATGCAAAATCGGCCGCCGTTTTAGCAAACGAAATGGTTTGTTGATATTAAGGACAGGAGAGTAAATGTTATTGTTTTTTTCAAGCCAGTTTATAGGGTAGCCTACCAGAAAACGGTGGGGGGGGGTTATTATTTGCGTTTATTGGGGATAATACAGTATGTCAGCATTCGTAATTGGCCCAAACCTGGGAAACTCGTCGCTTTCTGTATAGTGGACCAATCTAAAAAAAATTAAGCACCTCTTTATCTTATTTTTTTTTTTTTTTTTGCCGCCACCCGATAGCTCCAATGCTGAAAAAAATCGGTAAAACAATTAAATAAATTTGTGTGGCCTATAGGTAAAATTCCTGTGATCAATTGAATTAATAATTTTCTTCTTGGTTTTGAAATATATTGTTTAACGTCGCTAGAAACAAATAGCGTGGTTTTAAATGTGATATATCTAGGTAATTTGGGTTTGTTGTGCATATCAATCAACCAGGTTGTTTCCATCAGTTTAAATAATTTTGACTTTATTTCATACAAATCATAACAAGTAGTTTTCTATAAACTTTCATCATAAAGGGATAATCGTACTAGCAATTGTTTAAAGTTACTGCACCATTTGTTTTTATTCGTCATTGATAGATCAAAATCTTGTTGAAGAGCATGTCTGGTTATACGGGTATTAGGTAATTTCATCATTCTATTCCAGGATCTAAAAGTACTTAAATAATGTCTATATTTGACAGCAATCCAGCCCATTTCACCATATAAGGCAGGCAAAGGTGTGAATTTAAGTACCCCTAAATAAAATCTCATAGCATTTTCATGCACTTTATTACACATTTCTGTATTTTCAAAGCCCCAAATTTCTGATGCATACTCTTGCACCGGTTTTACAAGTGGATCATATAATTGACAATATGTGTTATATCCTACATCTTTTGATGAGTGACATGTTGAAATCAACTTACCAAATGCTCTTGATGCAGCGCATGTTCTATTTTTTATACAATGTACAAATGTAAGATGTTCGTCAAACGGGATACCTAGATATGTATAATGAAGAACAGTTTTTAAATGGCAATTACCACATTGAAATTGAAATAAAGTACAAGGTTTTCTAGTTTTCCTTCATTTTTTACACCATTTATGACAATAATCCAATATTTTCTGCAAATTTTCCTCTGATTCACTCATAAGCACAATATCAAGTAGAACACTGAGTTTCTTGCCACCTATGTCATTTCCTTAATTCAAATTTTTAACACCTACAGCCAGTTCATTGATAAATGATGAAAATAATATAGGAGACAGTGTATCCCCCTGTCTCACACCAGACGTTACATTAAACCAATCGGTGGATAAATTATTTAATAAAATACTGGATTTATTATCATCATACATATTTTTTATTGAATTGTACAATTTCCCATCAATACCATATTCTAGTAAACGTAAAAGATCTCTATTCACACGATCGAAAGCTTTCTCCATGTCCAGAAAGGCTGCAAATGCGGGTTTATTTTCATGTAATCGATTTTGAATAACACTTGACAAAGTAAATATATGGTCTGAACAGGATCTTTTTTTACGGAATCCATTTTGTTCATCAAAGAGTATATTACATATATTAGTATACGACACTATTCTATTACTCAGTATAGATGAATATAATTTACCAACACAAGATAGAAGGTTAATACCTCTGTAATTTAAAGGCAGAAAAGGATCTTTTTTTGAGCACTTTGGGATAGGTGATATAAAACATTTTTTCCACTCTGCTAGTATAATACCACTTTCAAAAACAATTGAGAAAAATCTGAAAAGTGTGATGGTAACATCATAATTGCACAGCACTTCGCTTGGTATACCATCACATCATATTGCTTTGTTATTTTTTAATTTCGATATAACTTTTTCTAATTCATCGTATGACAAACCTGAGTTAAGAAAAGTATTACATTCATATCCATTCTGAATTATTTCAGTCTCTTTCATCGCTTTTTAATTTAACAATTCTTGTGAAACATCACCCGCCTCGGCGTCATAGTTATACATAACAGAGAAATCATGTTTCCATTTATTTAATACATCTTGTATATTACATAAGGTACTGCCATCAGGATTTATTATTTTCATTGGATTGTTTTAGATTTTTTAGAATTTCCAGGTAGTTTTTTCCAAAAATCTCCGGATTTGGCAGATTCTTCTATACTTTTTTGTCGCTCCTTGAGAAATGATCGTTCTGAATACCTTAATTTTTTATCAAAATTTCGGCGGGCCAACTTAAATTCTTGATGGCAATATCTCTTCGCGGCAGATGAACCAGTGCATTACAGAAATACATTTTCTTTTTCTACTCTTACTTTCCACAGCTGGGTAAGTTTGTTATTCCAGTAGGGTTTACTTATTTTAAAATTTCGTCGGTGGTTTTTTGAACAACATTTTATCTGTAAGTATGTATCCATTACTATCGAACAAACTGTGCAGTTTCAGGGAGTCAGAGCTCCAGATAATTTTTTGGTTTGAGGAGTATTTCACTCAGTGAAATGGGTGATGAAGAGTGAAATATGATGAAAAAATAAACAATGAGTATTTTTCATACACCAACATGAAAGCTTCATTGATCATTTTTTTCTTACACTCAGGTCACATAGTTCTGCTGAATGCTCACGTACAAAATAAAACAATCGTATCATTTTGTCTGTTTTTTTTTACTTTAATGGGTATTTTAATAGTTTTTTTATGAGTAATATTACTATTGACTTTAGTATATGGAAAACCATGCCAGATAGCTAGCCAGTTACATGTAGATCAGAAATTAAATTTTCCAATTTTCTCTCAAGTCTCAGAATTTTACAAATTATCATACTGTGGTTTAATAGCTTGACAGTTGGATATTGTAATCATAATGCAGTTAATTTGAAGCTGGACCAGTTTTGCAGATGTGTTCTATTATACAATTTTATTAAGTAAATGATAGAATTTTTACTTTTTATGGCCTAAAAAAGCCTGGAAATACGGTAGCCTTGAATTTGGTATCACTCAATGTATGCGGATCCGGTTACATAGATATGTGAAAATGTAAATAAATGATATAATCTTGCTGTATCTATTACAACCAACTGTCTCCATATAAGCTTGCAATATACATGTACATGATACTGTCATGGTGCAGTAAGAGATACAATCTTACTTTAAAAATGACAAATTATTTGTTAAGTATACTCTATGTAGCTGTGGTATATACCACTGCAAGGATTAATCACATTTTCACATATGTTGCAGATCATCATATGTGTCTGTAAGCTGGATTACTAATAGAAAAGCATCAATGGATGATGATGAGGGAGTCATTTTTGAGGTTTGGATATTTCCCACCTAGTTAATCTGTGTTTTATTTCATTGTTTAAGTTGTTCAGATTTTTATTGTAAAATTGCATGACAATGTATATTAGTGTGACATTGCATGTGTCCCCAACCCAATAATAATAGCAATTAAAGTAGGTACATTTCAAAAAAGAATCAGTTATTTGCATATTATCCCAGCCCCATAATTATGAATAATTGAGTGGCGTTATTGCATGTGACTGATTCATGACAGTGTCCTGACCCTTGAATATTTAATGACCCCCATTTTTAAATGGTAAATAACTATGTGCGTGTTAGGAGTTATTATGTGATATCTGGGTGTCACACTGCCTCATTATTATGGCTATTAAGTTGAGCGTATTCCGAGGCTATGTGATATCTAGGGTGTCACACAGTAGGGCATATTGCATCCCAGGATGTATTTTAGTGGTAGGCCTACACCAAATTGCAAATATCATGACCCTTAACCCTTTCACCACTGAAGCCCGTTTTTATGTGCTGAATGCTATGGCATTCAGCACATAAAAACGGGCTTCAGTGGTGAAAGGGTTAAATAAATAATGACCCCAATTTTCAAATATAACTGGATAAAGTTTATACTTACTTGACTAAAAATATTTAATAATATAAGTTTGCTAAATACTATAAAACAAAACGTCAACTTGAATATTTAATGACCCCCATCAAATATAATGCTGTTTGACTACACATTGCTGCCAACAGACGTAAGCATAGTATGAGGTTCATTAGAATCATTTGAGTTGCTACTATTAGACGTCACATCACCGCTAGCAGAACACAACACAAAAGTGTGCTGGATAAAATAAAATGATATAAATTTCCAGTGTAATTTTTCAAACAGCTTTTGAGGCAATGCAAATTGAGAGGTCACGTAGTAAGCCTACTCATTATATCTAACATAATTATAGCATAGATGTCGATTACCCATAACAAATTAACCCTATTTGTATCCCTCGTATATTTTGTTTTAGCACTCAGTGCTACATGAGCATCTGAGGGCTGCAGGATTTACAGATGAAGACATAGCAACTGAATCAATATCCACTGTCTTGAAACATGCCACATCAGAAAAGATTAAATTCGGGAAAGAAAAAGAACGCACAAATCAACATTCATTAGATCCTAAGGTGAGCATTGCTTTGGCTCTTTAAGGAGATCAGAACCTACAGTCAAAAATCAATATAAACAATGAAAGAATTATGATATTTAGCTGTTGTAGCCCCATAAAATAGGTATTCAATCAACCCTTGTACTGCTGAATTATTTTGTGAGTATTTTTCATTCATTTGAAGCTGGAATTGCTAACGCAATTTCCAGCTCCAATTGAATGAAAATAATATTATTTTTGAAAAATAGACATCTATGTTATATGTTACAAATTTCAGTGATACTTTTTTAGTGTGAACTTTGCTTGAAAACGTATATACCGCAGCGCAAGGTTTAAAGTGCAAAGAACAAAATAAGCCGTTTAGCACAGTTCTAAAGTGAATAATCCTCATCAAAATATTTCTGCACTGTACATGTAAACTAATGGTTGATCACCCACTTTGCATGTTATCGCAAGCATAAAATGTGATTAACAACAGGTGGAAAGTTTTACCACTTTTTTTTTTTTGAATTTTATGTAAAAAAATAACCTAAGATTAGTTCAACCCCCATAAATATGAATTATTACCGGCAATGCATAATAACAATATATTTTGTCACAGAGATGGGCACAAGATTTATGGTATTGGCTCAAAGGTGGAGATAGCATGGCAGAAGAGATCAAGAATATGGTAAGTATATATTCATTGTAGGTAAGAGGGTTTACTTAACATCTCCCGCCCCAACGAAGTTGAGAGCGGGGGTTACGGGGGGCCATCCGCCTGTCCACATTCTTGTTTACAAAGCACACACATCACCTAAGTGGTGTAGATGTGCATTTTGAGTGGTTTATGGCATTTGATCTGCTTTTGTACTTCTGGGCCAAAATAGCTTTGCTATGAAGCAAAATGTGATGTTTCAGTAACTGTAGTGATGTGACCTGAAATATTTTAGCTTGACAAAATTCAAGATGTCTGAATATCGTTCATTATTTTCTTTAATATGCTTGATATTTGGCAAACCATGCCAGATCGCCAGACCATTACAATGAAACAGAATGCAGGATATCTGGGAGGGTTGTGGAACTCTTATCAAATTCAAAATAGCATACTTGCAGCCATTATTGACTTTAAAAAGTGTAGGCCAGATAGATAACTATTAGTATAATAATATGTCAAAATGTGAAATTTCATGGAAGGATGAACCCTGAAAAATTTTGACTCCCATCAAATTTAATATAACCGATCATCAGACATTATATACGGGTAAATAATATGAACTATATCTGGCAATGCACACCAGATAGCACAATTTATGTCACGTTTCAGGGAGAGAAATGCCCTGAAAAAATTTAACTGATCAAATTTAAAATGACAGTTTCAGCAATTGTTTACTTTAATCATGTTAATATGTATAATATCTGGCAAACCAGATTTTACTAAAATTACTATTATACAAAATATGAAATATGATATGAAAGATCCATACCAAAAACAACCTGAGTCACACACACCACAGTGTTTCGTCATTACTTCAATGTGTGGGTAAAAATAAATGTTTTATGATTATACACAGAATTACTTAAATTAAATTCTATGCTGGGGTGCACTTGGACTTTTGTGGTCTTGTTGATCTACATCTCTGAGTAAAATGACTGCAGAATTTGTTGGCCTATGTCTCTGAGCCAAACAGCCCTTTTGTGGAGCCTATGTGCTTCTTTGGCATTGCGACCAAGGCATTTACCTACATATATCTTTCCAAAAAAGACAGCTTTTAAAATTAACTGAGCAACAGTGCCATTTAAAAATAATATCTTTGAAACCTCTAGAATATTTCTTTAATATATCACGCGACAGGTGTAGGCCTAACTGCCTTCTGTGTAGCTATAATGAGGGCGAGGCATAGGATTATGTTTATTAATTGTTTATCTGTTAAATTGTATTACTATTTGCTATATTTCTGTTATAAGCGTTTATAACCATGATTCACATAGATTAACATTTTCTATTCAAATAGTTTCCCCTCATTTTTTCTCTTGATATTTGATATGGTCAAAATTGATTAAATGTTAAGCTCATAGACACATAGTTAGGCCACAATTTTTTTTTAGTAGTAGCGATTCGAGATAGTAGGCTTATACAACAAGTGTTGATTTATCATGCAGTGGCATCAGAGGGTAAAAATTGGCAACATATTAGTAGCTAGTCAGTGAGAGAATTAAGTATGTGAAGCCATGCCACATTTCAAAAGATATTTAAAAATATGTTTAATCAATATAATCTTGATGTGATTCTCATATTCATTATTGTACATACAGTGTATACATGTACTTAATCTTGTAGCATTGGAAGCATGGTGATCAAATTGTTGAAGAGGTTCTCCAAAGCCCAGTTCTTGAGGTAGATGATGGACTGTTTTTAGAAGGGTACTGGAAGAGTTGCTTGAATGAGCGGACTGAGGAAGAGAAGGAAGGTTTAGATATATCTGTTTTCATGTGGGTATTGAATTTTTTACTGTAGATTATGTGTGCACATGTGACATGTGACATGTAGATGGCAAAATAAGTTGCAATGTGTCATGTGTAGTTTTTTAAATTGTTTTATCTGATGGTACATCAAATTATCAACAATAAATATATCAGGACAAGTTATAGCCCTGACAACAAGACAATTCAGTGGCCCGAGCTTCATAGCCTTGAAGCGAGCCATAGAGAATATAGCTTTAAGGCTCCCTTCAAGGCTATGCAGCTCCGGCCGTGGAATTGTCTTCCAGGTTTAGACGAGTTGTAGTTCATGAGCACATTTAAATTTAGAACCCACCTGTCATTTTCCACTTCTTCTCCTGATTTTGACTGTCCTGTTGATCACTTTTGTTCTTTCAGAATTGTCTTTTTTTTGTATCTGGGAAACACAAACCTTAGGAAGTCCATGCATATTGCAGATGTATTTATATGATGCTGTGATGATCAACATAATTTTATTTAACACAAAAAAAGACAAAGTTGATCTGTCATATCTGGACCTCTGACATATGCTACACAGCTCTGTGTGTAGGAAGTCTTTGCTCTACCTCTTTTTTTAAATTCTGATTATTTTCACTGTCACATGATACACCTTGAAAAGTCATGGAATTTTACTTACTAGTCATTTGTGCCAGATTGTTTAGAAGCATTCATCAAAGCATGTGCTTTTGGTCATTTATCTTGATAATAGGTCCTGAAGAAACCTGGATGCATAATATTCTGTACTGTTGCCTGTAGATGATATCACTTTGTTATCATGATTGATAGAAAAATATTTGTCATTATTATTATAATAATAATACACATATATTATATTTCATTTGATTCATTTTTAAATTATTGAAACTCATTCCAATCATGTATTAACTCATAGCAGTCTAAGTCCGAGCCCAGCTCGGACCTGACGTTTATGACGCTGCAGTCTAGGTCCGAGCCCAGCTCGGACCTGGCAATAATGCTTGCCATTCACCAAATGACATCACTTGCGCAACTATGAACCAAGTATGGGCAACATACAACATAAAGAGTTGACTTATCTGCATCGCAACTGTTTCCGAAATAAAAATCGAACACCAAGCTCAGATGATTAGGAGGATTTTGGTATTTCCCAGATGAGTTGGGAATGTCAAACTTGGTGCATCTCAAAAATTTGAAATCCAGTATGAATCTCTGGGAATTTAGGCAGATTGCTAAATCCCATGTTAATAACTCCTTCACCCTATTAATTTGTTTATAAAGACCTATTGAATGCTTCTCCGAACCATTTGTGATGTATTTCAATATATTTTGTGTGAATTGATATAATAGTGTACACCTGAATCTCTGTGAATCTCAAAAATACCATTTTTAAACAAAATTACCAAAAAATTGACTACCTAATTAGCATATTCAAAATGGCTGTCAGTTGCCATGGCAACATCACATGAGCCGTTTAAATGAAGTGTTCTCTGAATATATATCGCATGTGTATTCCTATGGTGTATGGGAAATACATATGACATAATTCTAAATTTATATTAAAAGTAGGAGAATATGTCTCAAAATTACAAAAATGGCCAGACCACACAGACGTCCAATGTCAAAATGGCCAGACTGCTATGAGTTAACATGTTCAAAAGAAATGGATTTCTGGGCACTGCTAGTGTATATTCGTTTGTCCCAATTGGCTTTAACTCTAACGCGGGGATCGACTCAGAATCTGACGTTCTACAGACGTAAGATTCTGATGTCTAAATTCAATCCCTGTACTTTAAGAAAACAAATATTTATAATTGCCGTAGACCTATAACATAGGTATTCAAATGAAGTGGAAATAAGCTAACTAAGACATTTATGATGATTTCAAATTGAAAAACACCCTTTGGTTTCCATGGTTTATGCAAAATAAATAAGGGTTAAAGGACATCTTGTCAAAAACGGCAGCACACATAAATTCAGTTTTCTGATAGGTCTATGTTTGTCACAGACCCAAAAAAACATGAATTGTGAAATTGACAAATATATTTACATTGTTGTGGTCCTTTGAGCTAAATTGCCATGTCACCCACCAAGGCCATTTTTACTAATAAATGTTCATGCATGCTTGTTAACACAGGGAAAATCTTATTCACAAATTACTGATTACCAGTAGTGATTATTTTCTAATTCCCACTTCATCATTATTATTCATGTATAAATATTTGGCTAATAAATTAGAAATTTGATAAGCAATGGCAAAAATTGCATAGCTTTTCCCTACGCAATGCTGGACAGAAGATTCCCCGAACTTGTACCTAGTGGTCATTACTGGCAATGTTTACATGCTGATGCTAATTTTTAGGTGCAGGGTGCTGGTAAACTAAAGGCTCACTGTGAGCTTTGTATTAACCCATTGAACACGAGATTATTATGCTACTGCACTGTGTCTGAAACGAGATTATTTTATGACGTCATAGTTATCTCATGCAAACAAACCCAGAGATCTCCGGGCCTCGTATCAGAATGGACTCCCTAAATCACGGAGATCTCCGGGGCTCGTCACAAACGGGTTAAATATTAGGTCCCCCTGCTTTGATTATATGATGAGTTTACATGCAAAGTAATAGGCAATCTAGGTATCATGGACGGGTTAAAGATGGTTTACAGATATGTAAAAATATAATTTCTTAAATCTGTAGAATCAACCGTAGTATACAATAAATAATTTAGAACAACAGGGTTATTGTTGTCATTTACAGTCCGGTATTATTTGTTGCAGGCAACTAGGTGTTTTGGCAGGTGCTTTGGCTTATGGTGCCTTTCGTATGCTTTTTTTGAAACCACAGAACTTCATTGATTTTGTACATGGAATTGATGCCTTATCTTTTGTATTAATTGTTTCCACATTGATGCCATCTACTGTACGCTATACAACTGGTGGAAAAGTCCTCAACAGCCTTACACAATTTAAAAAGGATGCAGTCAGTAACCAAGAAAAAATTGAAAAATTTTATCGTCTAACACGCAAAAGTCTGAAATTAATACAAGAAATTGAGCTCATAAATAAAGGTTTTACTATGTGAGTATTTGTACTTTATATTTTTAATACAACAGCATGCACATTGACCTTGCTATACTGAACCATCATGCTATTCTGTATCTACATGTAATTTAGAACAATATTTAATATTATTGTTGGAGGGGCTGGTCTTCTGGAGTTTTACAGGTTTCTACACCAGTACTGGTGCTTTCCAATGAAAAAAACTTTTGGGGAGAGGGGATTACCACGAATAAGATTGAAAAATCTCATTTTCTAGTCAACACCCCTCTTGGTAGTACAGTGAAACCTGAGTTCAACGACTCCTGAGAGGAACGACTTTTTGTATTCAGCCTGTGTAGTCAAATGACCAGTCCTTTCTATACTACATGACATAGATTAATTGATTTGTTTGTTGTAGGACATGCAGTGGCATTTCTATGTCACAAATTGACAAAAATATCACTGATGTATTTCAAAGGCTTTGTCCCCATCTACGACTTACTTTATTTCATTCATGCCGGAATATGATGGTGGCATACAAAAAAGCCACTGCTTCCCTGCTACATATGTGAGTAATTAAGCATCCCTGATACTATCAGGATGCTTATAGTGTTTAGCATTTTTATCGCGCCACCACAGCCATATTCACAATTCAGCCCTCACTAATAAGTTAACTGGTGAATTTTTCACAGATATGACGTACCGGTATGTCACCGGGGAATTCTTCCTATGTAGTTTTTTGACACCAGGCAATAATTGTTGGTTAGATCACATTCAAATTCGATAGGGTGGTTCACTTGGTATTTTCGATGATCTGATTAACTTTTTGGGAATATCGATGTAAAACAAATTGGCTGATGACAGACTGTACGCCACTTTTGACACTAAAACTAGTTTCGCGTTACTGGAATGTTTATTAAACTCATGACTAAACATTTATTGTGTTCACATTTGACCTTTCCTCGATCTCTATGACTTATATTTTTTCCAAATCGGCTAATTTTCTTGTCACTAAACTTTTTTCTACAGCAATTTTTATTCAATCCAAGTTTGTTTGATAATCAAACAATGCTGCTTCAATGTTTGATGATGTTGACAGCACTAGTATAAATAGTCCTGTGCTGTCATGGGATTATCAGGAATTTAGCTCTCACTAGAAAGTTAACTGATGAATTTTGTTTATTTATTTTATAGACATGACCTATGTGCCTGTGCAAAAATTTTGGAAAGAATTCATTCATAACAAGTTGGCTGACAGAGGACATTTTGAAAAAATAGCCTCCAAAAAAGCTTGTGGGCAAGATATCTTATGAACCGTTGATTGGATCACATGCAAAATGGATGTGGCGGTTCTCTGGGTAGTTGTGATGATCTGATCCATTGAAAAATCCATTAAAACGAGATATAGGCATGATATCTTATGAAACGATGGTTGGATCGCATTTAAATTTGATGTGGTAGTTCGCTAGGTATTTCGAATGATCTGATTAACTTTTGGGAAGGATCCATTAAAAACAAGATGGCTGACGGAGGACATTTAAAAAAAAGCCACTCAATTCTTAACCATTTGAATTTTGTTTGGGTTGTTTGAAAGAGCTCCTTCCTGTGCATAGAGCTGCCTCACGGATTTCAGAAATTTTAATTCGTAAGTAGCTTATGCCCTAATTAAGGATGAGCTTCAGTGTCATTGACACTCTGGTTTTTAGTAGCAGAATAAGGGTTATGAAAAAGATGGCTGACTGAAGACATATTGAAAAAAAATTATCTTTTGGATTGTTTAACTTACTTTTTTCCAGAGAGGGTTGTGGTTGCTTTTGATGAGCTGATCTGAAAATATGTAACGGGGATGCTTTTAATGTTTTCCTGCCTAAAACAGTCACATCTAACATTATTACAATGCAAATATCAATTTGCATTTTTTAACCCATTGACATTTGACTTAGAAGTACATGTATTAAAAATGTTTAATTCATAACTGCAGAAGTATTAATGAGCTTGTGCGCACAGTTATTTTAAATGGACATTTCCATCTCTGGGTGACATCTTCAAACCAGCTTATGTGTAATTTGAATGAAATGTTATGAAACAGCAAAAAGCCATCATACCCACAAACAGTCATTACCAAATCACTCATTTCTTAATTAAAGTATTCATTGATTCGATGCCTCGTCTTGAAAATGGATGGGCAGATTTATCACAACAAAAACATTGTTTTCATGCTCCTTGCAATAGAGTAGCCTGAGGCCTGATGACATTAGAGTGGAATGGCTTGTATTTCGTGGGCTGCACTGTTATAGACACATACTCGATACAATTCATGATATAGTGAAGTAGGTCCTATTATACTTATTTTACAACACACAATGTATACTTGGTGAAAAAAAAGATAACAAAATGTAATGATTTATTTTATATTTATGTTTTTTTCTTCAGATATCCAAAAAACGTGGAGTTGGAAGACATGTCAAGTTACCTTGCAAATCAACCACTAGAAGAGTATGGTCCCGTGATCCTACTAGAAGATGGAAAGCAACTCCAAGAATTCACTGAGGGATATTCTCTGGCATCTCTGAAGGTTTAAATTAAGTGTAATGCAATTGTTATTATTAGAAGCCGTGTTACTACATGTATATCTCTTCACAATGTCAGGGGACTTCATTGCATTCAATCAGAATATAGCATTTGTCCCTTTTCTTTCCTTGGCATATAGACATGCATCTGCTATTTGTTATATTTGCTATATAATATGGATCAACAATATTATATATACAAAAATTCATGTTTATTGCTTGCTCTTGGATGATAGCATAATATACATTTTGTAGGTTTATGGGCAGTAAACTGACAGCAAAAATAATGGCTTTGCTTCTGTGATGTGTGAACCAATTTATTTCTCAAAGTGTTTTGTATAATAAAAGACTTGATATTTCATAAACTGATAATGTGGGTGAGCTTGATAGGCTACTAGGCCTACTACTTCAATTCTTCTACCACCACTACCGATAATATTACTGCTAGCATATAATAATTATGATACCAGCTTATTAATACGTACTACAGGGTACTCACAGAGAGGGAGAAACAGAAAAAATTATTGAGAAATAAAGAAGATAATTTATTACTGTATGACACCATTTTATTCGAAATGTGGATTGATAATTTATTTAATATTTTTTCTTGTCCCGACTTTGCTTACGTAATACTCAACTGTGATTTTTTACAGACTCTTCTTCACCTGTGTAATACACATTGCTCTGAATTCTTGAGAGTATTTGCAATTGCTTTGCTAGTTAAAGCAGATGATGGGGAATGTACATTTGGTGAGTAATACTTTTATTTTTAGGTCAGTTCATCAGCACTAACTTAATAAACAGCCTCATGAATATTAACATGCAATGAAAGTGGAACATCTTTTCAAAAACCAGAGAGCTCTTGTATTTCATACTTTTACATTTAACCCTTAAAGCGCTGAATTAATTTGTAAAACACATCACAACCGAATAATTTTTTTCAATTTGAAATCATCATAACTGTCTTAGTTAGGTCTTGCACACTCATTTGAATACCTATGTTATGGGTCTATGGTCAATATAAATATTTGTACTCTTACAGTGCGGGGATCGACTTTAGTCGTCAGAATCTGTCGACTAAAGTCGATCCCCGGGCTGTAAGGGTTAAGATCTAAATCTAGGGTGTTTCTGCACTAATTTACAGTGCTGTATTTTTTATATTGTGAGCCTTTTTGTCTGTTTTGGCAACATGCCAGCAAACTCATTTCTGCCATCTCAAGACTTCCATTGGATGTATACTGGTTCATCAGCTGGTCATAGGAACGCTCCATTATTATGAGTAAGAGTGGTGCAAGCAACTGTGTCATGCAAAACCCTTGTGCTCCGCAAAGCAAATACTGCTGCAAAGCCAAAAGGCGGTATCTGCTTACTTGTTAAGTAAGCAGATACTGCTACAAAGTCAAAAGGCAGTATCTACTTTACTAGTTATTCACTTGTAAAGTAAGCAAAGCCAAAGGCGGTATCTGGTTAATTGTAAAGTGAGCAGATACTGCTGTAAAGCCAAAAGACTATTTGCTTACTTGTAAAGAAGCATATACTGCTGCAAAGCCAAAATACAGTATTTGCTGTACTTGTAAAGTAAGCAGATACTGCTGCCAAGTATCTGATATATTACTTATATGCCACACCAACAGCCTCTCATGAATTTGAAAAATGTACAGAAGTTGTAGTACCCAAGGTAAAAAAGGGTATTATCGAAATAGGAGAGTATTTTTTAACACTACATGTATTTGAACTCCCACCCTTTTTAAAATCTATACAAAAAAGGCCCAATTTAGAAACAGGTGTGGTATACTTATATATGGCAGTATCATAACCTCATATAATTGATCAGGAAAAAAACTATCAAACATAAATATATTTGGAGACACCACTATTCGAAATTGGCCGGACAAGCTAATATCTTAGTAAATTTTTTCATATTATCTTTTATTTTATTTTTCAAACCCACATTAGGACTGTTTACATGCCTACTATTGATACCTTCTTTCTTAATGAGGTATTCACTACAAAACCAAAAGTATTAGGACCTGGTGGAATCAAAATAATTTGTATGCCGCCGCCACGAAGCGAGCGAAGGCATTATGTTTTTGAGTTGTCAGTCCGTCGGGTTGTTCGTTGGTTCGTCCAGTCGTTCTTGTCATCACAATACACGTAGTTAAATAACAGATAAAGCTACCAGTCCACTATTAATGCCAGTGATGGACCTCATGAAAATCTAGGTCAAGTTCAAAGATGGGTGAACCGGACCTATTTTCCAGGGTCATAAAGGCTAATAAAGGAAAAAGGTTGTTCCCCCAATATATCCACACCTAACTTCCATATCAATACCAGTGATCCATTTGATGAAACTCAAGGTTCAAGGTGGGTGAGCTTGACCTGTTTGTCAAAGTCACAGAGGCTGAAAAACTGATAAATCTCGGTTCGTATAATTTGTTTCGCTTTCGTATCCATACAATTGATAGAACTTATAAAACCGTAGGTCAAATTCGAAGATGGTGATCTTGAGCTTTTTTTTATCAAACATTGTCATCACCTTTTAAATTCAGGTATAAAATCTCGGCACCACCTGTCACATTTCATTCAAACCTGTCATATTTTTTATTTCACTGTCATTTCAAGTTTCCAAGTAATAATAATAATATACATTTATATTACGCCATATCCAACTTTAAGTACTTTACTATTTGGTGCTACAAACAAAAGTGTCAATAAACATGATCATCAGATGTATTTTCAAGGAAAACCCTATTTTCCTCGAGGATTCAAACTTGTACACAATGTTTACCAAGAATGGGTGTGCTCCAGGTGGCGCAACCTGTCATATTTCACAGTGTGAACTCGCCTAGGCAGACAGTATCATGTAGAAAGTTAAAATCAAATACACCCGCAATGCAATTACAAGGATGAGTTGCAGTGTCATCAACACTTTTTTTTACATATGAACAATGTGCCTGGCGAATTTTTCCCATATATTTTTGTAGGGCACCGAGCCATAAATGGCCATTTTTCAAGATGTTCGCTCCAAAAGCTTGTGGGCGCAATATCTTACGAACCGTTGGTTGGACCGCATTCAGATTTGATTTGATAGTTCTGGTGATCTGATTAACTTTTGGGATGAATCCATTAAAAACAAAATAGTTGATTATAGCCATCTCGTCAAAAAATCTCATACTTGTGAAGTCGTATTTTTTGATGGACTGACGTGAAGAAAACAATCATCTCTAATTTGTCTGTGTAATTTATACACAACAAAATGTGATTTAGGGACCATTTTTCAGCATAATTAATTTACTGTATTTACCTGTGTATTTATCGTGCTTTTTGGTGGCTTAATTAGTCAAAATACCATGCATTAAAAAAATTAACATCATGTTTACCTTATGTTTCAACCCATGCAATGTTAAATAATTTATAAGAGTCAAGAGTGTGATATGAGCAATATTGTTACTCAACGATACTTTTACTACCAGTAGTTTTAGTATATGTACTACTGTGATATAAAGAATGTATTTCTGCAATGTTTGATTAATACCAAGCAAATGTCATGTATTTCAATTGGAATTTTCTAGCATATTATGGGGGGTGGGCAAGTGGTCACCACATCGCCACATGTGGCGACAGAAGCAAAATATCTGTAATGTGAATATTACAAAATGACCATTCAGAGCACTTGAAAAAAGTTATTTGTGGCGACAGGACTTATTCGCCTGCCCATTATGCCCTGTTTCGCCTGCCCATTATGCCCTGCTTATGATTGATGTCATATTTATAGCTCTATCCATATTAACTGATAATATATTGTACCAAGATTAATTTTTTGGCTTGTTGATTTTATTTTCAGGTTTTAGAGATGTCTTAGATGTTTGTAAACAGGATTTATTAGAACCATTGACTGAGCAGTATAGAAAATTAGAAAAAGTGTATATTCTCCAAAAACACCTGGAACAAAATCAAGAATTGTCACAACAAAAGGCTGAAAAAACTACTACAAGTTCTGTTTTCACTGCACTGCATAGCCTCAGTTTACACTTGCTAGTAGCTTTACAAAGGTGAGTATATTATTGTATTTTATATACACACTATTTCTGTATATGACTACGCAGCATACATAATTTCTTGAGAGGTTGTTGGTTCAATGCTGGTCCAACATTTACGACACTGGCCAACTTTAAACCTACACTGTGTCTACTCGGTAAATACCTACGTCAGCTTGAGAAATCAAATGTCTTATAATAATGCATGTATTGTCCATATTATCAAGAGGTTCCTATTATTAAATTACAAGACTTTAGTATGCTACGCAAGCTTTATGTCTGCCTATCTATATATATTTTTCCCCTTTTGTATTGGTCAAATTTATATTGAATAAGTAGGCCTACATGTATCTATATTTTAGGATGTCTTCATTCTACAGTAGAACCTGCTATGAGCTGCCACTCTTATGGGCAGCGATCCTCCTATTGGAGGCCACTTTGCAAACATGGCATTTTATATACCCGGTACAAATTACCCCCTAATGGAGCAACATGTCCTGAAAAGCCACTTTTTAGTGCAAAAAGGGTAGCAGGCACATTTTGTAATCAGTCCTATTTTCATCAATGCTTTCATCTTTATGGTTGAGAACATAGTTTGTCTGTCGAAGTCTGTGCTGTATTACTATCCTAGTTATCAACATAACTGATATTCTATCAGTGAGGAATGGATACAACATTATGTGTCAAACAACAGTTAACTGTTTACCATTTATGTAAGTGGTTACTCTTGATTGTGTGAAAACCTCAACCACTTAACTCAGTACATCCAATGAGGAGAAAATTCTCCCAGTTAGCACAATGTGTTGATAGGCATACCAGTGAAACCTAAAGCCTGTCCAATAAAATTATCTAAAGTAGGCCTAACAAATGCTAATTATAACAAATGTAAATACTGTATTATCATAGTCAGTACCCACATGGATTATGTAAGACACAACGCTGTATTACAACTGGCTCCCATGCCCTGTCAGAGTTGTTCCAGTGATAAATTTTCAGTTATGTGTCAGTATAATATACATACAACTTTGATAAGAATCACCAGTGAGGAGTTAAAATTATTTTCGAGACAGAGAAATACACATATTATTGTTTGCGTCCTTAGTTGTTTTGTTTCCATTTGGATTTTACTTTATTTAAAGTGAAGTATACCTCTTTCACCAAGTTTTTTTATTATAATTTTATAGAATTCCTGTGTACAGTCCTGTTATTTTCAGTCTAGACTTTTTCGAATGGTCACAAAATGATATATTGTATGTGGTCTGAACCATCCACACTATATTTTACAAAATATGTAAGCTGCTGTTAAAAGCCAAAAAGCAGTATCTGCTTGCTTTAACCAGTAACTTGATTGCCGATACATTTAAACTTCAGAACACAAGATTTAGAAGAACGGGTTGAAAAGTGGTCAGAGAAAAGTGAGACTGACCAGTGGAAGATTGACAGTCATCAGGAGCATGTTTTGAGTCAGTTAGAAATCACTAAACGTAATCTGGATGCAAGTATGGACTGCTGGGAAGAAACACTTGGCCGATCACATAAACTGTTTGGCACAGCCGACAAAAAACAGCAACCAGGTAAATTATTTTCCCATCCTTGATTTTTCAAATGTATACTCCATGCATTCTAATATTGACAAATCTGATTTAATAATTGCTTTTATTTCTGGAATGGCTTGATGTTGTTTGATGCACAAGATAAAAAATGCAATTCCTTTGCATAAAGAACCTTATACTAACAAATTCATGTTATAGCAACCTCCGATTCACATGCTAGATAATATGAAGCAAGATTTAGAAACCCCCCTAGTCCTTGCCGGCATACGCATTGGGATAAGGCTCGCTATATAACATAATAACTAATGCATACACGTCTATATCATTATTTGTTTATTTTAAAGAGTCTAGCCCAGAAGCAAATGCCACACAAACTCTAGAGGAGAACAAAGTAGAGCGAAAACCACCTGTTGCTTTGTTTGAAATGAGTGATCCTGTTATAGAAGATCAAGTTTTTGAGGATTATTCAGACCCATTGGAGACGATACAGGCAGATTACGATAGCTTACTTTCAGATGATGATAGGGTATGCAGTTTAAAAATAAAGTTATGGCGACACAATCGGGCCAAAAAGCATCCAAAAGCCAGAATTTTATTTTCGCTCCTTGATATGTCAATAATATGTGAACCTGTTCAAAGACTAGACTTGTGGAAGTCTTTTAGATTTTGGGTTGCTGTGGCAATGTGGCAGTGGTACCGAAAACCCTGTAAACGTATCAGTTATTCTCGTATTTCTTATTTTGGACATGCATGTCTCTTTTAACAGTTAAATGTACAACACAAAATTTTTTAAAAAATTACATAATTCTATTCTATGGACATGTTGACATATTATGGACATAGACCTATCTAATCAAGGAGCCAAAATAAAAATGAGAATTTTGGCCTGATTGTGTCGCTTTAATCTTATTCACTATATTCTATGTGGATGCACAATAGCTTTAACATTATGATAATTGTAGACACCATACAGTTTGCAAACATTCTACTATTATATTTTCGGTGAAACTTTCTCAGACTATTTTCTGACTACATCATCCTGGTTATTTTACGAAAAGTGTCTCATTTGCACATGAAGGACAGCATCATTACTTCCTTGGAAATTTGATTTTGTTGCGTAACTCATGCCATGTCATGTGACACATGCTGTTACTGCTTCCCGCTTGCTTTTATCACGTATATGCATCCTTTTTTGACACTGGTGGTTCTCATTTAAGCTCGTATTTTATTTGTTTTTACCCCTCAGCCAGTTGGGCCCGAAGGGGTATTGTCGTACCGTCTCCGCCGCCGCCGCACGCACTCTTTCGGCTACTACGCCAACATGGTGCAACTGATAAAATTCATAATTTATATAAACATTCAACCCCTCCCTGCACTTTTTACCCAAGGTCAAGGTCATAGGCCAAAGTCAAAGATTTAAAAAAAATCTTGTTAACGCGATAACTTGAAAAATAATTATAGGATCTCTCCAATTTTTTTAAGCGAAGTTACCCATTTTTTTGCGACTTAATTTTTTTTTCATAATTCCCTTGAAACCTGGTATATATTGGTTTTCAGGGTCTGCGTGTCTGTTGGCATTGTCCGTTTTCGCGTGCAACAGAAAACGAGGCTATGGCGGCCATCTTTATTTTTTAATTACAAAATTCCTTGTTAACTTAAAAAATCATTATTGGATCTCACCAATTTTTTATGTGATGTTGCCCATGAGTATGGAGATGACCTGATTAGATTTTCAGCTTTCGATCGATAATCGAAATGGCCGCCACCTGGCGATTAAAATTTTTTTTTGACTTTTTTTCAGATTTCCCTTGAAACCTGGTATATATAGGTTTTCGGTGTCTGCGAGTCTATTGGCATTGTCCGTTTTCATGTGAGACTGAAAACGAGGCTGCGGCGGCCATTTTGGTTTTATCAATTTTAATAAATCGTTCTTATTTTCAATTATTGCCTTGAAATTGGATCTCAGGAGGTGGTTGTAGATCCCTGGCAAGCTGTAGCGTCCACTATCGCCATAAGGGCGGCTCTTCTTGACGTTTATCTGGACATCCCCTCTCCTTCATCGCTTAAACCAATTGTCAGATTTGTCCAGGATTTGGACACTGTTCCAATCCAGTGTGGTGTGTGGACTGAGAATGTACTACTACTGTAGGGCAGCTGGGGCGGCGATATTCTGCCAGATGTTGTCCTAAGATACGTTTTGTCTTCCCAACACAAGAAACAAGCATCCTTCACATTGTATGAAGCATAAAGTGTCACCCTGCTTCTGTTTGTCCAACTTATCCTTAGGATTTACCACCTGCTGCCTCAGGGTGTTAACAGGCTTGAAGTGCACAGTGATACCTTTCTTGGTAAATATGTGGCGTATGGCCTCGTGAGTTACCTCTTACGTATGGTATAGTGACACACCCTTTTGATGTCATCTGGTTGTCATGCCGCGAAGCACGTTGTTTAGTTTTATTTCTGTCAGAGTAGGCCCACCCACATTTACTTAATACTTCTCTGATGTTTTCTTTTTCGTTGTCTTCAGGTATTAACAACCTCATCTCGATGGTATAGGGATCGTTGCTGTAGCGCATTTTTTAGTGGATGCATTATATTTAAAATTTGCCATGTGGTGCCTGATACGACAATGGAGTTCGAATGGTTGATATAGATGGCTACATATTCAATGTTTTGTTAGTTTTCTATTAATTCAAAGTGCATTGTAATGTGTATTTTAGGAGCGAAAACGCATCGAGCGTGGAGAAGCACGACGGATGTTGAAGGAGTTGAGGTCTGTGATTTCCACACGAGCAATACAAAGTAACAAGCGTGAAGTGGCTGCATGGTACAGAATGTACCCGGATAGACCACTGCCCCTAGATCTGTTACAACAATCTGAAGAAACAACACCCAAAGTATCTCAGGAAAACAATGTTCTAACTGGGCAGAAAGACAGTGATAGCAATATTGTGAAACAGGGGTGTGATCTCACAGTATTGACCCAAGACAACACAAAACAGGTTAGTAAGGACAATGAAGAGAGACCAAGCAATGTTTCTCATGAAGGTACTGAAATTACAACTTTTTCAACAATAGGCAGCAACGAAAATAACTTGGATGATCATATGACATCAGAACGAACTAATTTAAAAGAAAGACTAGACTTGTTACATGGAGGCTTTCCATTTGCGGGGAATATAGCCGCATTGGCTGTGGCGCGATCTCATCAAATGGTAAACTTATCTGAGGATACTTATGGAGATGATGGATCTATGTCAGAAGAAGAAGCCTAGTTCCCCTGTCGTTATTTATGGTTTTCTCGACCGCGTTTTAGTGTGTATACACATTTTCTTTAAACCATTTATTTAGACAATTTTATGTGAAAGAATCAAGGTATTAAGATTTTATGAAAGTCACTGTCGTTTTCAGGATTTAGGTCATGTATTTTTTGTATACTGTTCCAAATTATCATACTTTTTAAGATAATTTGGAACACTATGCAGAATTTAGGTGGCTGAGATTTTTTAAGATTGTGTTCAATAAAAATGTATATTGGATGTATTCTCCTACAAATGGTAATCCCAGATACAACGACACATCACATAAAACGAATATATTCCAGTTTTGATTATTTCTTTTGATATGTAAATATTTTTCACCAGGGCAGAAATTAGTTGTTGTGTGCGAGATTGTCTCGGTAAAAATGAAAAAAAATATAGCATGGTAGGAGACAGCAATTCAAGAATCTCACAGTTGGCTTCATCATCCGATGTAGAAATTGATATGTATGTGCTCACGGGTTATCTCGTCAATATACGTCTTGATCAAACTGGAGGATGAGGCACATTTATTTATTTTACTTCACTGACAATGTATTTTAATTTGTACTTATAATGTCTGTGAAGTCAGCTGATAAAAATCATGTAATATTGCATGCTGTGCCTGATAAGATCAAGCGGCATATATAAATAACAGATAGGCCTAGAACACCAAACAAAAAAAACTATACTATGTGCTGCTCAAATGCTGCGCCATTTATGGGTAGTCGACCTAAACTGTCGACCGCATAGACCTACTGGACAATGTTTAGTATCGCTAACATTTTGTTACTGGTATTCTGCCGTGAAAAGCCAAAAGGCAGTAACTGCTTACGTTTCAAGTAAACAGTTACTGTTTTCAGGCTTTACAGATCAATTTAGATGTCTTTCTACGGCGGCCCAGCATTTAATAAAATTTATGTTTTCTAACAATTGGTCATGAAATGTTGCTAAGCCAAATAAATAATTTGCAACTGCAATCTCAAGTGTCCTTTGTTTCTTCCAGCAGACAATCAAATCCTCTAGGTAAACTGGTGTATTTATAAGAGATAATTACATTTATTAAGGATGTTCACCCTATCATGGAAATAGTTTCTAACAAATTAATTTAGTAATTTTTCTTCTTTAAGCAGGCTAGAGTATTTCTCAACCCCTTGGCCACAAAATGTTAGGCTGTCAAATTTGTGCAAAATGCCACAACTTGATCAGGTATATCAATATTTTGGCTGATGCACACTTTTATTTTGGTGTATGATGCACTTGGTAAATGGTGGTTCAAATGATTATCTGCTATTGCTGACTTATGAATTGCCGCAGAACTTATGAAATTATTTACTTTATTTGGCAGTTATTGCGCATATTTTCCATGAAATATACACCAAAAGATCATAATAACTGCATAAACAGCAGTATCAATAAAAATCATGTGCAAATGATGTATTGCACATCAAATAGTTTACAAGTTATGGTTTCATTATGACGCTTGCGGCCATTTTGATTTTCTCAATTCTGACACAATGAACAACAACAAAAAACATCTTGGCAATAATAATACAAAAAATCCCATAAAAATTACATAAGGGCATATACTATTTTGTCACATTTTCTATAGGGGCCTATTCTAAATTCTTGATTTTGTGAAACAAAAAATACAATTAAGATGATATCCGTAATTTTAAAAAATATTTGAATAGATGAATTGCTTTATGAAGTTAAATTTAAAAAAAAAAGGAAAAATCAGAATATATGTCTGTAATCATGTCACGTCTTATTGTTCCACACATTAAAATTGGAACAGGTATCCTAGGTAAGACCTATTATAATAGCGATTTTAATTATTTCCCAATCAGTGTAGATCAACAAAAGTGAAAAGTTACAGAACAATGGTCAGAAAATGTATATCAGTATCATTGGGAATATTCCTAAATTGTGTATGGGTAGTAAAAAATGTATTCGATTCCCGTCATCTACTAGGTCCTAATTATGTTTTCATCTGGTCTGCATAGTCTACAAGTTAAGTAGGCCTATATTTAATTAGAGGGGGTGGGAGAACAAGCTACTTCCATAGGACCCTTCAGGTCTGAGCCGACGATGTATGTCTTCACTATGATTTGGAATTTTACTTACCGGGTATATTTAAAACCGACTTTCACTTATCCCCCTTATTTAACAAAAAAAATATGTTTTGTATCCCCGCGCATAAACGTACATCTGATAATTCAGGCCTCGTAACAACAATCGGCTAAATGAGGGCGGGTATTGCGGGGGTAATAATGTGACTTAAAAACAAATTGTCATTGCCGACACTATTCCAATTTGGAGGGGTGCACTTAGTTTTCAAAAACAAGTGCATGCACTTATATTCAAAATAATACAATTTTAACACATCACTAAAACATGGCATTTTCACTTATAAGTGCTTGCACGTTTATGCGCGGGGAAACGGTATTTTTTTGCAGACTGTCGTTATAAAGTAAATTTAACATAACTTTAAGTCATGTCAATGTGAAGAACGTTATCTTGTAAGTATTTATTGCTAACAATATATATATGATGCTGTATAACATAATATTGTAGGTACATTACAAAATACACATATACTCGGAGATAAAATAGACACTATAAGACAGTATACCAACAATAGTCGCCATTCTTGCTTTACACTATAACGAACAAATGTGTGTACAGATATAAATAACAAACATGATAACAAATTTGCCAGTAAGTCTTCAGGAAAGAATATGACAAGAACGGAAATTGTTTTAATTTAGTTCAATCGACAATGTAGCTCATATTCAGAGCTGTAGAATATTATAGATAAATACTGAACAATGCGATAAAAAAATAATAACTCTTTTTGTAATTATGCTTAGTGTATAATCTTCTGTGTTTGAAAATGATTAATATTTAGTTTGTAATCAACTGTTTTTCACATAGTTAATAACAGGCGCTAAGTAGAGTAACGTAATTACATCTAATTCGAATATTATCGTTCCTGCGATTCTAATACGACAACATGAACAACATATTCAAGGTTCATTATTAGCATGTATGATTGTAACATATTTATTTAGCTGAAATGTCATGTAACGTTACATAATAGTATTACGTCAGAGGTAATTTACCGCAATCCTGAGCTGCTACAGTTATGTAAATACATAAAAATAAATGTAACATTATGAAAATGAATCGTACTGTAATCAAATATCACAAACGTCAATGGTATTGAATAATATAAACAGATCAGTAAGCACGCTCGTCTCGTTTTCGTCTGGGTGACATGGATCTGGAGCGAATGTTAGTAGGCCTTTTCTGAGAATGGATGCGGCGTGTTGGACTACGTGCTCGTGGTGCAGTGGCTGTTAGTATAGCGTGTCCAGCGTCATGGTATCCCGCCCGGAATCCGTCTTCCATGTCGCCCAGTACATTGTCGAGTGTGATGGCTGTGCTAGCGTTACTTTGGTTCGCAAGAATGAGTTTCTCCAAGCGAGAAATAATCTCGTAGTCTGGCACAGCTAGACTATTCACGTCAAGACCCAACATACGCGCCAAGACTTGACGAAGATCCAGTAGCTGTAAAAAGATCAAAAGGGCACACAATTAGAACAATGCTGCTTCTTTTATGACAGCAGATACCATGTTAGCGAAAAAATTATTTGCAAAAATGAAGGCAATGCTGATATATTATTTTGCCCGGATTTTATGTTTTGACTGCTAATATATTTTATTTTCAATTTTAGGGGTGTTCTGGGGTGCTAACTCCGATTATGTTTTAATCAAAGATTTAGTAAACTTCCTCGATCTGTATTAAAAATACCAGTTTTCGAAATGGCCCGACATTTCCAACCTCTATTTCCCTTAACTCCTAACAAGCTGCAGAAATGCTATGTTCTCTAACGACAATATTGTCGTGATGGGATGGGGCAAAAATTCTCGTCCAAAGCAGAGATAGGTATTCCGCCAATTATTATTTTGAAAGAGAGAAAAGTTTTAAGCTACTGATACCACCGATATATTTATTTGCTAAGATTTTATATTTCTGGGCTATATTATGTTTACATAAAATTATTGTAGAAATGACTATTTGTATTTGGTATGTATGGTATGCCGTTCATTATAAACACTGACCTGTCTTTCTCTCTGTGTTATTTCATCTAAAGCTTGCTTTGTGGTGCGTAACTCACTAGTCAGAGCATGAATTGTATTTTGAGTTATACTTCTCGACTTCTCTGAATGTTCTTCCTTCTCTGATAAGTTATCTTTGATTGTCGCTATTTTACGTGCTTGTCTATGACGTACATGTTCCAGTTGACCAACCTTTGCTTCCAAATTTTCCAATTCACGCTCTTGCTCCATGGTTCTTGACTGAATTCGAAAATATGTATACATAAATAGATTACAAATAAGGTGTAGGGGTCTATACGACGAAGCAGGAATCGCTGCTTCATTGTATACACAGTAATTTGAACGCATGCTTATTTTCTAGTGATAGTAGTAGATTTAGTGTTTAGCCTCATTTCATTGACTAGAAAGGTATTAAAAGATAATTCACTTTGTAATTATTTTCTTTGTCAATGTTAATGTGCGAGAGATATATAATATAGGCCTAATTAAAAAAAAAATAATCTAAACACATAGGAGAATGGCTAGTTTTAATTGTGGTCTAATTTGCAAATCGACAATTTACCTTTAATTCGCTGCCCTCCAAAAGTGTAGCTTTAAGACTCGTGATTTCAAATCGTGCTTCTGTCAGCTCAGATTTGTAGCGCTCCACTAATTTCAGTAGCTTGCGATTTTTTACAAATCCGTCATCTTTCTCTCTTTCCAAGTCAGTTTTGCCAAGTAACCTTTCTTCAAGAGATCCGACCTATCACAAGATAGAAACAAAATAATTTGCCAAGTTGTTTATTTAAAAAATACTTACACATTTATGATATGTTCCAATTAACTCTATGAATTAGAACATTTCAAACGAAGCGAATTTTGAACCTGCAATTAATGCAGTTAAAGTAACGTTAGTCCCATACTACTGATTATAGGCCTATTCTGGATTGGATGTAAGCATACCGGTACCAAATATGTAGTCCCTGAAGCTTTTTTGTACTAAGGGGCCACCATTCGATCTCCAGGCGGGGGGCTGGAGTTTTTGTCGCGGACAAATTATTTATTTCAACCAGACTCGGCGGCGAGCTGAAATTTTCAAATTTTATTACATGTTTATATGAAACAGCTCTTAAAGTAAATTATTTATTTCATGCAGAATCTGTCCGAATTTTTTTTTTTTTTAAATACTCTAGCCTCCCCCCCCCCCTTGTGCATTGAATGGTGGCCCCCTAAATTGAAGTAACAGTCCATCTAAGTATTTAATAAGATACGGCTTGGAAAAATAATTTCGAATGTCCAGACGGACTGTCGGATTACAAGACACACACACACACACATTGAGCGGATAATAAAACTAACGTTATTTAAACCAACATACTTTCTTTCGCAGTAGCTCCATATGAAGTTCTTTGCTGTTCAGTTGCTCTTTCAAGCTTTTACACTTTCGCTGCAAGTTGTATATGTGTGATTTCCTGTCAACCAAATTATCGTTTTCGTGACGAGACAGCTGTTCTCCTCTAGCTATGATAGCGTCTGTTGCCATGTCCAAGCCCACGTCAGCAGTGATCGGCTCCATTTTCAGAGCACAGCTTATGCGCTCCAAGAAACGTAAGTACTGAATGAAAAAATGTAAGCAAACATGAATTCATAGTTTTCCTGCTTCATACTGATACCCGTAAGCATTTGATTTTTTTATCAGGAGGCGATAGTTTTGTTATAGGTGTAGTCTACACAATGAGTTGTGACAAACTATAGGGAGCCGGACACGATGTGATTATGGCCTACCCTCTTCTAAATATCACATTATATATTGTTTCAATATAATTGCTGGATTATTAAATAGGAGTAAAAAGAAAGCATACCCTTTCTTTATCAACACGGAGACCATCCCTCAGAACATCTCCTGCTGCAAGCTCACTTTCTCTTCGGCGCAGTTGCTCTTCCACTTCGCACATATCAACAAGTGCCTGCTTGGCCTTTCTGTCTGCTCCTCGAGCTACATCCATTTGTCCAGCCAACTGCTCTGACAGCTGTGCCACTTTGTTCTCTAGCATATCGATATGCTTTAAAAAATAAAATAAATTAAAATATGAAGGGAGGAATCTTTATAATTAAGATATAGGTTAATTTGTTAGATGTCCACCATGTTTTAGACATGGACATGGTTGTCACAGAGTTGAAACTTATCAGGTACGGTACACCAGTTAATAGAATTAAAAATTGCAAAAATAATTATTTTAAATATAAAATTACCCAGCTGTTAATGCAACAGACAAGTTATCACTTTTTTAAACTTTGAATTAAAAGTATGTGGTGAATGTGTGTAGAGGGGTAAAAATCATTTAAAAATTATTTAATTTATTCTTCTATTTGGTACGATTTTTTGTAACATATTAACCTCAGAAATTTACTGCATATTTCATTTTTTATATCACAGATGAAGAATCGTTAAACCTTACCGACGATTTGTCCTTGGCGTGCAGAACAAGTTGATTGATGCGGTCTCGAATAGATTCCTCATATGGCTCAACAGAATGATACGAGTTAGTTAAGAGGCTTGCCAAAGTTTCCTTGAAACTCTTGTATTGCTGCTCAGAATTGCGAGCAGCAAGATCACGTTCGCGGACATCTCTTTCCAAACTGCTGAAATGTCCGGTCCTCTCGCTTTCTTCTTGCTTAACTAGAGACAAAGCTCTCTGTAAAGAGTCAACTCTCTCTTGTAGCACATGATTATCCCGTTCGAGTTCTCTGTGATGAGCGCCAGCTTTGTCACGATCCTATCAAAATAATAAAGAGATACAGACATTAGCTCTTAACATGACAACTCTCAGTGTCCTGGACTATTGTTCACAACATTTCAGCCACTTGAATTTGTCTCTGGCTACACCGATCCACAACTTAAAGTGACTAAAAATTAATTTAAATCTCTACGTGTATTAGTCTGAGAGATTTGTGACTTATTTTATTTTTTAAAACTGATTGTAAAAGTGCTAAGAAAAAACTAGTAAATGACTATAGTTAACATTAGCGCTCTGGACCATATACTACGTCAATTCAACAGGACCTGTTAGATGGCGACGTGGCGCCTAATGATACAGATTTCACCTGTCACTCAAGCATTTGTGGTTTATTCACCCATTGGTGATGATGTACTTTCAGATCTATGCATACCTCTCCCCTTGCAATGTAATCGGACATCGTTGCAAATAATGAGGCGCTAAATTGTCATATATATTAAGGCAAACAGTTTGCTGTATTTCTTATCTTGGACATTGATGTATAAAATTAAATCTCATTCTTATTTCTCTTTCAACTGGTAAATGAGCAACCCTAATTTTAAAAGACGCATTGCTAGTCTATGGACTGAAAACTCAAGATCATATCAAGGATCCAAAATAAAAATGATAATTTTGGCCTGATTTTGTCGCTTTGAACAACCCCAATCCCCCCCCCCCCCCAAAAAAAAAAACTGACATCGGGACCTTTTCCCCTAAGTATTTCACTCGACACTTAAGACCCCCACCTCATCAATTCCTGGTTACGACTCTGCATGGTGTGTAAGCTCCCAGGGAGTTGCAATGACATATAAATGAAAATGTAACGTAAATCAAGTCGGCTGATCATTCTCCGCACTCTTATATCAATGCTATAAACCATAGTTTCAGATAATAATAAAGTAGGAGATTTATATATAATTTATTTACGATATAAATATAATTAATATTTGTCTTACTAATCTAAGAGTATCCATTTCTAGAGTGTAGCGCGATGCTGATTTTTGTTCTCTCTCCGTTTCAGACACCAGCCGCATAATGGTTTCTCTGCTGGCTTTGTTCTCCAGCTCAGCAGAGCTCAAATATTCTTTCATTGTGGTCAGTTTTCCTTGCAACAAGGCATTATCTTGCAGCATATCTTTGATCTGCAATAAATCGCATTGATGTGTTAAGAAGCAAGTTTACAGGAGCATGAGAATATATTGCTTGAAAAAACTTGAAATAAACATGCTATATGTAGTTGTTTTTTCAGACATTGCCGTTGAGCCAAACAATATTTTCGCAGCTATGATGAATGAGGTGAATATGTAAGATTAGCTAGGTACCTTTGATAAAAGGAAATCAGGTTCTGTGGAGCCAAAAGAGTTGAGATCTTCATCACAGAAAATGCCGCGTAAGAGACTAACAAACTCTCCCATTCTTCTGTCTGCTTTCTCAAAATCATGCTGAGCCATTTCTTTCTCGCGGGCAAGTTTTCTGTAAGTACATCACATGATTACTGTTATTTATTATTTCACAAGTGTAACAATATCTTATCATTATTGTAAATGCATAAAGTTTGTTACTTCGTATATAAAAGTATCTACTTACTTAACACGATTTTCTAGTTCCACAATCCTGGCATTAGCATCCTGGTTATTGATATGTAAAGATTTGACAGCCAGTTCACTCAAGTTAGCTGCACCTTCCAAACTTCCATATTTCCCTTCGTATTCAACAAGCCTCTGTCTCAGAGATGTTACTGTTGCGGCTTGTTCGATTTCTGACTCGCGTGTCTTGTCTAGTGTTATTTTTAATTCACGAATCTTGTCATCTCTGACTTCCAGTTGGGACTGAAGCTCACGTACCTGAAAAACATATATATTAATATTATATATTTTGGTCGTGTACAAGTGTTTGACAGTGTTTAGCTTTGAATACGGACTCTCTCGATAGTCGTAGAGAATGATTTTTGTTGTTTCTTGGAAATTGTTAAATCAATTCCATATGTCAAACCTTATTTAAAAATAAAAATATATTAAATTACAGGAAAGTAGTATATCACGGCAATAAACAAGATGTGTGATTAATGGTATTTAAATACATGTATAGATAATTTTGAGGTGATATTTACACCTTTTAATGTCTTAATTCTAATTATATTCTGGATAATTGGGGTGCTATTATGATCTGGTTTCATATAGTCATCACTTCATTTCAGATTGCGGATCGAATATAACATCCACAGTGTTCAGAACTTTCTTTGTTCTGATGGTATATTGATACCTTTATATGCAGGTGTTAAAAAAACATTTTTATACGTAAAAATAATACATGGTGAAGTACAATTGAAACAGTTTAATGGCTGTGTTGTTTACATCCTGTCTTTAACTTAGTCAATACATATTTAAATGCTATCTGATTCCACCCTATAATAATATACATAATATTACACATAATTGCTATGTGATAGCAAGGGGTGTAGTTGAACGAGAGGCTATTGCATTCAACCTTCCAGGTGTTGTTATGTCCAAATAATAACATTTATTTTTTATGTTCCTTTTTTATTGTCTGGTTATAATATCACCACTTGCCGCTTTTTTTATTTTTTAAATTATTTTTTAAATTAATGTAATACCTGTGCTTGCAGTGATGGACAAACTCTTTCTGTGGCATAGATATCTTCAATCTGCGAAAAGAAAATACATGTTATATCTGTATATTGCCACACAATCTTTTGTAATATTATTGGAAGACAATATGTTATCTAAAGTAGGTGAGTCGTCATGATTCACGGAGTAAATATTATGGGCCCAATATGGTCGCATACCGCACAAAATTATTTTATTTTGTCAAGAAACATACACCGTGCAACAGTATTTAAATAGTAGTGAGACATGACAAAAAGAAACTCTCATTAAGACCATTTTGTGTCTGTATCACAAGGGCTACTATATCACGTATCGCTGTATCTTTATCTCTCATTAACCTGCTCGCACTTCCTTACCTTCGTTGTGTCATATGTCCTCCTTGGTGTTTCATGTCTAAATAAAAGTACAAAGAAATGTTCATTAGGAATTGAATAAAAGGGGATACATTAATATAAGCTATCTCGTGCACTTTACAGATAGATAAAGTAACTAAACCAGGATAATATGTAGGGGAATTTAGGATAAATATTAACAACTAACCTTGTTAAATCGGCTATTAGTCTGTCTCGTTTCGCCAATTCAGTTTTGTAAAATCGATCCACATCATTTGTCTGTAAAATATAATATATGTAATATGTAGCGAGGGATATTAGCTTGATAAAGTCGAAATACATATATCAATCACCTAAATATAGAATGTTAGAAAAAAGGCTTACATAACAACATTCGACCGAACGTCCGCGCATACTCAATAATAATACATTATACATAGTAGAGACCATAACATTCCGAGACTACTACCAGATTACGCCATACTGGACGAGAAATCACTCGTCTGACAACCTTACTTACCAAGCATGCAAAATATTTTCAAAGTTTATGTTTAGTAGGTCTAAAACAGCCTGAAATTGTGCATTAATTCATCCGTTTGGTAGTTTCACAAATGGGATGTTTAATTACATTTTTATTATATGTTTACTTGTACTTGTATTTGCAATGTATGTAACCTCTTGTTCTTTACACGAAGAGGATTTTTTTAGTAAAGCTAATTTGTTTTATTTCAAAAGTAATTAAAAAAATATGTTATTTATTCTAATATATCAATTTAACTTGTTTGCAATATATGTATAGACGGGTATAGACCTATCTTTAAATCATTGGTTTAATACCATACTAGTATTTATTAGAGTATCAAGTAAATTGTCCTTGTCATCGTAGCCTATAGATAATCATAGCCTATAATATAAATAATTCATGGTATTATCCATCACCCCCCAGTTATCTGTCCAAGCCAACCTTTCAGACATTGTGAATAGCCAGATGAATTAATAATCATCACGTAACCATTGGATATATTGACAACATTTCCGACAACAACTCGACACAGAATTACGCTCCAAAGTATGGGCGTGTTATGTTTTATGATATACAGTTAGCAACAGTGGTGACGTTTTGTTTGTTTATATTATGTGACTGTATGTAAAGCCTCGTGTTTATCTTGTAGCCTACATTTTTTTCTTAACACCAGTAGCGTCTTTTGTGGTGTTCATTAATCGAATAAAATTGAATAATCATTCAAGCGCGTACCCAGGAAAAAGTTTGCGTGATGTATTTTGATATAAAATGTTATGGCTTTGGATTAGGTAAGTTCGCTTCCTGAAAACAAAATGGGGCTTTCCAGCAAACATGAGACGTTGGGCCAACATTGGTTTACTGTGGAGCCAACGTCGTCGACTTTGGGCCAACAGTAAACTAACGTTAGCCCAACGTCTCATTTTTGCTGGGTTCTATACTATATAGGCCCTATCATTATGACTGAAAATGATAAATAATCTGGAGAAATACAGTGCTAAGTAACGTTACAGCGACTTATATTCGACGTAGTTGCCGTTAGACCCTCTGAACGCGACACGCCGGCACACACAGCCTCGATCACCGGCGTTCCCGATTTAACCACTATCTGCAATGTCGCATTCAAAATTTGATTTGAATGCCTAGATTTATGAATAGATGCTTTATAACAAATTCTATGTCTCGCAATTAAAATAGAGTGCATATCTATGGGACTATATAAACAATCATTGAACCAGGGCATGTATAGGCAGGCTAATTAAGCCTATTGTGTATTCACACCCTGTAGTTATGTTAATTGCAAGCCTGATGTCAGCCCTAGTGACAAAAAGCTGTAAAAACAAACACATCAACTAATTAACCGTCTGGGGACAGAGTACCGGAATCCATTTCCCACATTAATTTAATCGACCACGCGATCTGATTATTTAATAAGTAAGCCTACTGGTAATTCCTTTGAATATCATAGGACTTAGGACATACTACGCTCATAGTACGGTAGTGGCTAAAATTAAATATTTCCATGGTAAAAATCGCACGTTGCTACCCAGCAAACATGAGACGTTGGGCCAACGTCTCATCTTTGCTGGGTAATTTCACTGTTTTGATCAGAATAACCCCAAAATCTAATGGGGGAGGGGAGAAACAAATATTTAAGAAAACAATGAGCTTATGATATATTTCCGGAAAAGTTAATGAGGGCGACCAAAAAAACACTGGACCCATTTTTTGAAAAGTTAATGAGGGCAACGAAAACAAATTTGGAATTCTATTTGAAAATATAGCTAAATCAATGTTTTTTATCTCCTGATCTTAACTGTTTAAATTGGCAACTACGTATACCTAATGCGCGCGCTGGGCAGGAAAAAACACATGGTTTTGGTAATGAGCGTCCTTAATGTTGATCTAATGTACGCGCTCATCCAAAACAGAGAAATAAGCTATACATATGGTGCTCTTTAAATGATTTATAGAATTTCTAGAATTATAGAAAGAGGCAATATGAAATAACACATGCCATAGTACATGATAAGCCCCTGTATGCCTACATATTTTCGAATTAGTTTGTGGCGAGCTACCGCGTTTTTATGAGTAATTTGATACAACGTATCAACACAACAATATTAGGCGAGTATAGTGTCATTGTGTTTGCACACTCGCCTGCTGGTGTCCCCCTACTGTTTACATTTCCCACATTTCAATTAATTGCGTTTTTCGGTTATCAAACATTAGATTTTCGAAATAGATCTCCATAACAGTTTTACTGAATAATCAAAGTGCACGTTTTTCAAACAACATTAACTATAATCGTATAAACAGTAAACACAAAACATTTGTATAACATTTGTACATTACAACGTACAAATGTTATACAAATTATCCAACATTGTACAAATGTTATACAAATGTTTTGTGTTTATTGGGTATAAGTGGACAGTGATTGATGCTATTATGACTGCTGTAACCATGTAGTGTTAACATCACAAGAAAAACTGGTAAAATCAACTCACATCTGTTATGTGTCTTCTGCTGTAGGTGGGTGATGGTGGACGAGGATACAACCCTCCTTCATCAGTCCTATTACAATAGCCGGCAGGAGGAGCACTGGGAGAAAACCTGACATGGTAAGGAGGTCTGTCAGCTAGAATAGAAGAATCGTCAAGGGATGACAGTCCTCTAGCACTAGATGAATCCACAAGTCCAGAACGCCTGATGCAAGGCAAGCCAGCGTCCACACGACTCGCCCAATGGTACGACATATTTGTGATGTCCCTCTAGAAAAAATATGACAAGAAAATCGCCGGATAATTGAAGAAATAACCTTATGACCGGCCAGACTGTGCAGATACAAGAATGGCACGTCGTGTCGCTTAGCAACGGCGAAGGTACACAGTGGCCAACGTAAACACTAATCAACATCCGGAGCCGTGACGACTCAACTGACTTGTTGTAACAGGTGCGACTGATCTCTCCAACGCCCAATAGGCGGCGCTTAATGGTGTGCACTGCAAAAGCCTTAGCTTACACTGCGAACACGATACGTTCACCCGACGCTGGGCTAGCGTCGGTGAGGGTGGACCAGCATGAACCCGACATCGGGTCACAAGCTAATGTTTGCGTGATTTTATTGACCTTTTGCCATAATAAATCACCCATTTTCTATAAGAAGAATTCTCAAAAAATATTTTTCATCCCATAAATAGATATCCCAGAAAACGCGAGATGTTTGGCTAAATTAATGTTGGTTTACTGTTGGGCTTGTGTCGTATACGGCCGTTGGATCAACGGTAAAACAGCATTGGTCAACTAATAATTGTGTTTGCTGGGATTTTTTTGATACTAACCGCAGGCCTGCCACACCAACATTATTTTATGGTCTGGATTGAAAAATAAATCTAGTGTGTGAGGGAAGTAAAAAATAAAAGCGGAATTCGGGTAGGCCTATTGTTAGTAGGCCTACTTATACCCGGTGTTGACCTTTCACCGTGGTGGATGCTTTTTCGCTCTCATATCAATATTTACCGTTTTTAGTCGATTTTTTTTACATATTCACTTACTTTGTATGATGGGGCGATTTTATTTTCAGACGATTATTCAATTCAGTGTGATTACTGGCTGTGAAGTGAGAAAATAAAAAAACATCTCCCCAAAATTCCGCCCAGCATGTTTGTTGATCTTTCCTCTTGTGCACATGGGCTGTTATCCTGGTACTTTGGCTCAGCCCACTCATTTTAAAAGGTGCCGAGGGTTTTCTCCCGGCTGGTTGACGCGGGGGTCTACATTCTCATTTTCTATACCATTGGCGTATTAAACAAACGGGTCATTCTCATGCTACGCTAGCAATTTAGGCATTCTAGATGGAAATAGTTTGGAGAACTAACGTTATTTAATGTAAAGTAAATAGACTATGACAATCAACGCTTGTTTTGCACGCATGGTAGCACACACAAAATATATATATAATATATTTCTATGGATTTATCAGATAAAGATATTTGCCGTGATGCACTCTCAAAAATGTGCCTGTTCCCGTTGTATCCTAAACTTCCAGGCTTATTTGGGACTATAAGGCCTATCTGTTATCAGTTATGTGCCTTTATAATAGGTTGTAGCTTTTTATGTAGCTCATTTTATGATTATGAGAAAAGTAGCAGACTTTAATTCATATTTTTGTATACATAGGGCTTACCGGCTATACCGGTAAGACAAATATGGAAACTATCAGAAACTGTTATAGCCTGCATGAATAACAAAATTACCGGTAATGAGGCCCTAGATCTATGTATAGGACAATTTTTGGGTTGACATTTTTTATAAGGAAAAGTTAGGCCCTACGAAGATAATATTAATTATAATAGGCCTATAGGCCCAATAAATTATTAGGCCCATACCTACATTTTATTTTTCATAATAATTAGAACACCCCCCTGTACGTGATTAGAGGGGGGGGGGGGGATGGTGGAGTATTAGATTAGGCTATTATTTAATTATCATATAATGTAGACTACATGCTATATCGTGGGTTTTATTTTCAAATCAGGGGTGCACTGAGCGTTTATTTGATTATGGGCATTATTAGATTGAATACAAAAGTCTCGAACAAAAGTTTGAGAAAACCAAACAGAATAGGCCTAATCAGAAAGAAATAAAAGTGATCCCCATTGATAATGACACTGATGACAACGGCAATGAATGGGAAACTGTGGGTGCCAAAAAAACAAAGAATAGGATAAAAACTCGCACAGAGGTCATTAGTTATTTTGGTTCAATTGGTTCTCAAAATAAAATGACGAAAAGTAAAAAAGTGAGAGAAAATAAGAAACTGAAAAAACAAACCAGCCATAAATACCCAGCTAAAAAAGTCACACAACTGAATAAAAGACAACCAAATAAAAGTGATAGGAATAACCAAAATGGCAACAAAGATCGGCATAATAGTAGTTTAAGTAGTAGTAGCCCTACAGAATGCAGCAGTATCACTAGTACTAGCAGCAGCAACAATAGCAGCAACAACAGTAGCAGCAGTAGTAGCAGCAGCAACAGCAGCAGAGATAAAACACAATCTATTAACACGATCAATGGACTATCCGCCAATAACAATAATACAAACTTGACCAGACAGATTCCCGTCAAGTCTAATAAAAAAAAGTGTGTCATTGGTGACTCTAATATGCGCGGACTAGCCAAACAACTAAAACCGAAACTTGATAACCCAGATGCCGTCTGTGTATATAAAACATCTGGAATGAGAATAGGACACTTGATTCCTCGATTAAAAGGATATATATGTGAGGACACCGATGCAGTTGTCCTCCACCTCGGTACAAACGATATTAGTGGACCAATAAACAAGATAAAGGAGGACATTAACAAATAAGATGAAAAAATGGAGGGATTCAAAAATACACATTTCTACGTGGCTGAAATCCCGCCTAGGAGCCAGAAGAAATATAATGCCCACATTCACGACATAAATTGCCACATACGTAAAATATGTGTAAAATTGTTCAACGCCGACTATTTGCCCACTCCCATAAACAAAATCGATCTTTATCGTGGTGGGATCCACTTAAATGAGGAAGGACAGCAAAAACTGACTTCTGCCATGGCTGAAGTGCTCAACAATCACTCTGCTAATGGTCAGTGTTTTCCCATCAGAACAATCATCACACGGACATAGCCGATGTAAATAGAGCAATTAATAATGATCAGGACAGAAATATACGTGTACTGTCATGGAACATTAATGGTTTAGGAAACAAAATGACAGACCCTGATCTTGTGGCATTTATCCGAAACTACGATATAATATTTTTTATAGAAACAATGAAAGGGAACGATTTTACATTGGCAATACCTGGTTATAAATTCCATCATGTGAATAGAAAACATAAACATAAAAATGCCTGTAGAGCTTCTGGTGGTATTGGCATACTTATTTCAAATAAATATGCAAATTTAACTAGGATAGATCATACCTACGACTATTTGGTATGGTTGACATTAGCCACAGACTGTTGTCAGAAAAACATTAAAATTGGCTGTGCCTATATACCACCAGAAAACTCATCATATGTCGCTGTAAGAAATGATTATTTTACTATGCTAGAAGAGGAAGTGGCTAGATATATTGAAATGCATCACATCCTATTATGTGGTGACTTTAATAGTCGTACTGGTCAGGCTCCAGATTATGAATCGGGGGTAACAGATATCAATGCAAATGTTCCAAGTGAACGTTCTAATGAAGATATAGTCAGTAACAAATATGGTCAACTTTTACTAAATTTTTGTATAAACACAGGTTTCAAAATAGCCAATGGGCGCATGTGTAATGATAATGGTATGGGCCGCTATACATACTACTCTCCAAATGGTTCAAGCACAATAGACTATCTGATCTTTAATGAAAATAACATAATCAGCAAATTTTCAATGGTATGCTAGAAATTGTGATTTCGCCATTATTCCCAGCAAGGAAACATTTTTCGAAGGAAAGGAAGTGCACGCAAAATAATTTCCCCTCTAACCCTTGGTATGATAAAGAATGTAAATCCTTGAAGTATGTTGTTAATAATATCGCTAAGCATAGAGACTTTAACGCACAGCAAGACGAATATAATATACTGTTACGACAATATAAGCAATTAATCCAAAGAAAGAAAAGACAATACCAGCAAGCCAAACTTAGTGAGCTGGAAAATATGAGAGCAGAAGATCCTAATTCTTACTGGAAATTCTGGAAATCCTTAAATCCTAGAAATGTCACTACAGGGCCTACCTTGGAAGACTTTGTGAACTATTTTGAACAACAAGTCTACCCACCCTATTTGGATTATTTTGACTATAAACACATGAATAATATTATAAAGCAAGTTACGTCATTCCAACATAATGTAGAGCACCATAAATCCAATATGACACAGTTCCTAAACAGTCCCATAACTGCGGAAGAAATTAAAAAGGCGATTCAAAAGTTAAAATGCAAGAAAGCAGCGGGTGTAGATGGTATTTCTGCCGAATTTTACAAATATGGATGTAATGAGCTCTTGCCAGCATTAGAATTGTTGTTCAATACCATTCTTACCAATGGAGAATATCCATCTAGATGGGCTACCGGTATAATCCACCCGGTCCACAAAAAGGGGGACCATGGCGTTCCAGATAATTACAGAAAAATCACAGTCATGCCGTGTATTGGGAAACTATTTGAATCTATACCTAATAGCAGACTCCAATTTAAAAACAAAGTATGTAATGATAATGATCCCTATCAAGCTGGTTTTAAAACCAATTCGCGAACTACGGACAATATATTCATACTATGTGCCAGCATAGATAAACAAAGGTGTCTTTCTAAACCCCTCTATACATGCTTTGTCGATTTCACAAAAACATTTGACTATATTGATAGAACAGCATTATACTACAAATTATTGAACAGGGGAATAGACGGCAATTTGCTAAACATAATAAAAAGCATGTTTTCTAAAGCAGAGTGCCGTGTAAAATGGGACTCGCGTATCAGTGACATATTAAAAAGCGAATTTGGGGTTCTACAAGGCGGTATGCTCAGTCCCAAACTATTCACGGAATTTTTACAAGACATATCCGCATCATTTGACCAAGATCAAGGTATCCCTGTGGACACCTTACTAATGGTATATCTGTTATTTGCAGATGACCTTGTCCTTTTTTCAGATTCTGCCGAGGGATTACAAAAACAGCTAACTGCCCTGTATTCATATGCTTCCCTATGGCATATCATAGTTAGCATTCCTAAAACAAAAGTTCTTATCTTTAATGAACGTTACACAACAGTATGCGGAAGCTTCCACTATGGTGATAACATTATAGAAAAGGCTGAACAATATAAATACCTTGGTGTAGTGTATAGCACCAAGTCCGCTAATAACGTGTTAAAAGAAACTTTTTCTCATCTTGCTTCCCAAGCTGGGAAAGCAATCTTTGCTCTACGTAAACAGTCCCGTCCTGTGGTCGGTAAATTGTCACCCACTATTGCGTTCAAGGTATTTGATTGCCAAATATTGCCCATACTAGAATATGGAAATGATATATGGTATACAGGCGATGATGTTAACGATCTGGAAAAAATCCATCTAAAATTTATTAAATCCACACTTGGCGTTAGAAAGCAAACACCTACTCCTGCAATATATGGGGACACGGGTCGATTTCCACTGATCATCCGGCAACACATAAAAGCTGTAAAATATTGGTGTAGAATTCTAAAATTATCTCGGAGCCATCCAGTCAGAAATGCCTACAATATGCTACTTGAGCCAGATGCCATTGGCTTCACGAACTGGTGTTCCCGCATTCGCTCTGTCCTCGAACGAACCGGGCTTGATCAAACTTGGGAATCACAGAATATTGGGGATACAAATAAATTCATGCTTTCATTTAAAGAATCAATAGTTAGAATATTTACACAGCAGTGGGGAAAAGATATTGAGAGCTCGAGTAAGCTGCGCAAATATGCATTAGTAAAAAAATATTTCTGTGTTGAACCATATATCTTGCACATAAGGGGGAACCACCTCATAACAGCAATGGCGAGATATCGAATGAGCTCACATGATCTAAATATAGAAAGAGGACGATTCAATAATCCAATCACCCCAAAAAATCTGCAAATATGCACAAGGTGTCAATTAAACGAAATTGACGATGAAATACATCTTCTTCTCCACTGTTGCGCTATGAAGAATGAAGCGAAATCTTGTATGATTCTGTAGCCGCAATTATCAATATACAACCAACAAATGAAATGTTTCTAGGAATTATGACATCTAGAGACATAACAGTGGTGAAGTCACTAGCGCAATTTATTTATGGTTGCTTTAAACAAATTAAGGGCTAAAACTACTGAGTATAATAAATCTGTCACCTGTCGCTATATTATTCATATTATCATGCCCTCATGATCTGACTTGGGTATTACCACATATCAAGACGGTTGTTGCTCTCGGATCTTATTATTTGGCTTTTTGGGGCCGGTTAGGGACGTTTCCGTCGCCTTTGTTTTCAGACGAGGTGGGGCCTTATGGAGGATTTCAGAGTTGCTAAGTCAACTGATTTTCTCCATGAGGTCGGGAATGTTTTTCTTCGATTGTAACTCCGAGTATGTGGTTCTAACTAGGTCGTGATTGAAACAGTATGAATTAAACAATATAGTGAATTATAAAAAGGCTTAATGTTTTTGTGCGAGGGCCATGTCCTGTGTGAATTGCACAAATAATTTTTAACCGCCATTACTACTGTTATTACGTCGTTAAGTTTGCACCACTAGTCAATCTCAGGGAATCTCCGCACTCATAGCGACTGTGCTTGCATGGTCACATGACACGGAGCTACCTGTTTATGCCATATTTATTGTACGTGCATGATATTATATTTAATTTTAAAAAATACCATATAATTTTTACCATTGGCTTATTGCATACTCCAGTTACTGTAGCATAATCATGCACTTGTATATATTTTAGGTTTCTACGCTTTCCAGAGTGTCTTTTTTGCTACTATATATAATTAGTATGTCATACGTAGTAGCTATTTTATCTCTGGTTTTGGTGCGGGAAACAAAATGATAGACCTCTATGTTATCTTGGCAATGCCTTTTATTTCATTTTTAGTAGTAGTCATTTATATTATCGAAATACCCAGTTTTTATTTTGGCAATGCCACTTAACATGATTTTAGCTGTGTATGTCATACCATGTATATTATCATATGATTTTAACAAACTAACAATCTTGTATATACATGTACATATATATCTTTCATTTCCCGCTCTCTTGACCTGAGCGACATCTATGTGTGGAGAATGGATCAGCTCATGCTGGTACCAGCATACACAATAGGCTAAGTGGATCACAGAGTCTGATTGTTATACAACGCACCTGCATACCTAACAATTAAAACAACCTGCTCAACCCGTCAGGCTTAATTGACTTGTCCACGTGTACAAGTGTGAACGGCTGCAGTGAACATAACTTGTTTATTTGGTTAAGTGGCGGACCGTAACTATATCAAGTAATATTTTAACCCTCTCCATCTGTGGCATTATTCAAACTAATCAAATGAAAATAGGTTGTGTTATGGTAGAACATATGTTTTATACTGACTCAAAGTTTTAGGTCAATATTGTGAGTACTTTCCACATGAATAGCGAATCAGTAACACCATATGATCCCCCTAAAATGCGATTTTTAATGTGAATGCCACTATAGTATTTCTTATTAATACACTTGAATTACTAGCGGCGATTAAATAAAATGTTTGGCAGTTTGCTTATTTACACACTCGAACCACAAGCTGGGTTTAAGTAGCCTAAAAGTTTATTTTAATATTTATTTGATTACATTTCAACAAGCAGCAAATCCGTCGACCTAACATAATAATTTGGTGTGGCCCAAGGAAAATAGAATCAGAAGGAAGGTGTGCTTCGCGATTTTCCCGATCCGATGCGAGTTGCGGCTAATTCGGTTATCGTCTTAATGGCGATTAAAACTCTCATTAGCATTTTTATGACCACCCCGAGATCCTGACTCTCCCTCTCTCCGAGATCTTGTGAGATTAATGCGATCTATAAGATCACGGCGACGGACTGACGGCGACGAAATGCCGTGAGCAGTAGTGCCAAGTTTCCCGAATTGGGCGGGAGATCTCCCGATTTTCTGACCAAAAATTGGCCTCTCACGATTCTCCCGACTTTTCCAACTTACTCACGATTAATTTGACAATCATTCTTTCATACTAAAAATCACAGAAAGAAGTCACCAACTGGTCACCAGCGGCCACCATTTGCTGTGGTAAAATAAACAATTTTCCCGGTGGCACCCCCTCTTGGGCTTTCTCCCCTCCTCCCGATTTTAACCCTTTGACTTCCAGGCCGGGGTGCATGCCAGGATCCAGATATACTGGTGTACGAGTTCTATTTTTCGTCTTTTGAGGCTGGAATTGCTAACGCAATTTCCAGCTTCAAATGACGAAAAATACATAAATGTAGTATATATTTGACGAAAATTTGTGTCATTTTATGGTTACGTTCATTGACGAATGACGACGGAAATTTCCGTCATGTATGGTAGTGAAAAGGTCAATACCCCTCAGAGTGAGATTATCACTCTTTTTTTATTCCCAATTTGGCACTACTGCGTGAGAGATTATAATATAAATGCTTTAATATATCAACAATCAGTTTATTAAAACTGAAAACGCTTACCGGCGTATAATACATTTTAATTATACAATTTTAACGAAGAGCTAGGTCTATGTCTGACAGGTGTTGAGTTGTTCAGGTGCGTACCTGCAGCCCAGCAAACACGCGACATTGAACCAATGTCGGCCTAATGTGGTTCCGCCGTCTACGGCGCTGGCCCAACATTAAAAAAAACATTGGTTCACTGTCGCGTTTTTGCTGAGAGGCCAACAACAGCCTGTGGTATGCCTACCAAAGATAACTCAACTATATAAGCACATGTATGTGTTTCATTATTACAACAAAACATTTTAAAATGTCAAATACTCGCCATAATAAATATAACACTTTGTATAATGCAAACAGGATAATTTACGAAACCATCACTGACAGTAGGCTACGCTGCCTATGTGAATATATGTAGAAATACCGATATTAATTATAAAATATAAAAAAAGTATCTTAATTTAGAGGAGTACAATAAAAAAACATATACATGTACAAAGTTATAAACTTATAAAAAAGATATGGTCACGATAAGCTCCCTGTGAATTGCTCTGATTCTCTAGATTTTGTTCGTGATATGACATTCGATAACACTAGTATTTATATAAATCAAACATACAATGATATTACAAATAATTATAGTTACTCAAAACGATAGAGTCTAGAATATGCCTAAAAAAGAATAGTGACAGCCGGCTCGCTAGTCAACAACTTGTAAATAATAGATACTGGTCGGTGATGAGATGAAAAGCTGGATCAAGGAGTGCCGCTGACGATACAGGTGTGCCACTCTTAAAATGGAAAAAAATTGATATGACGAGCCAGACGGCCATGCTTCAAACTTTACACGATCACTATTAAGATCCCACACTTTCACATGATGAAACTCCTGATCATGGCCGTTGAGGTTAACATTAATAACTTTGGATGTTTAGATTGTAAATAATGAAGTCAATACATACCTACATAACTTCAATTTCACATAACTTCAGTGGCGGATCCAGAATGTGCAAGAAAAGGGGGCGTAAGCCACATTTTGGCTGAAAAAGGGGTGTTAGCTTCACTTTATTCCAAAAAATGCATGAAAATGCAATATTTTCACCAATAAGGGGGGGGGGCGTACACCGGGTATGCCCTATGCTGGATCCGCCACTGAACTTTGCCTTCAGAGGTCGCACGGAGATGATTCGACTATCCCCATTCTGCTTTCTATAATGCAGCAGTCAACGAATTCCCCGACACCCCCCACCGCGGGGCTATGTGGGGGATTTGCTTTTTGGGTGTCCCAAAAACACAAAATTTCCCCCAACCAGGGGCACATTTTATGTCAAAACCCTCTGATAACCCCCAGGTAAAACCCCCACCCAACAGGGTGGGATAAATCTCCTGGTTTGTATTTATAAATGATTTCTATCAATAATAATCATTATGTGACGACAAACCTACCTCATTGCGTAATATTTAAATTAGCATTTTAAATTAATATTAGGACACAATTATAATACAATTTGTAATCAACTAGGCTACTTAGCCATGTAGGCCTATTTGGCCTACATGGCTAACGCCCCTCACCTCCTGCCATCACCTTGAACATGGCTGACGCCCCTCACATCACCTTGAACATGGCTGACGCCCCTCACACCACCTTGAACATGGCTGTCGCTTCTCAGCCTTTCTCATCAGCTTGAACATGGCTGACGCCCCCCCCCCCACCACCCTGCCATCACCTTGAACATGGCTGACACCCCTCACATCACCTTGAACATGACTGACGCCCCTGAACCCCCTCCCATCACCTTGAACATGGCTGACGCCCCTCACCCTCTGCCATCACCTTGAACATGGCTGACGCCCCTCACCCCCCTTGTCATCACCTTGAACATGACTGACGCCCCTCACCCCCCTCCCATCACTTTGAACATGGCTGACGCCCCTTAGCCTCTGCCATCACCTTGAATATGGCTGACGCCCCTAACTCCCCTCCGTCATCTTGAACATGGCTGACGCCCCTCATCCCCTCCCATCACCTTGAACATGGCTGATGCCCCTCACCCCCCCCCCCTGTCATCACCTTGAACATGGCTGACGGCCATCACCTTGAACATGGCTGACGCCCCTCACCCCTCCTATCACCTTCAACATTACTGACGCCCCTCACCCCCCCCCCCCCTGCAATCACCTTGAACATGGCTGACACCTCTCCCATCACCTTGAACATGGCTGGCGCCCCTCACCTCCGCCCATCACCTTGAACATGGCTGACGCCCCTCACCCCCTCCCATCACCTTGAACATAGCTGACGCCCCTCACCCCCTCCCATCACCTTGAACATGGCTGATGCCCCTCACTCTCCCCCCCCCCCCCTGTCATCACCTTGAACATGGCTGACGGCCATCACCTTGAACATGGCTGATGCCCCTCACCCCTCCTATCACCTTCAACATTGCTGACGCCCCTCACCCTCCTGCAATCACCTTGAACATGGCTGACACCCCTCCCATCACCTAGAACATGGCTGACGCCCCTGCACCCCCTCCCATCACCTTGAACATATATGACTGTCGCACATCAACCCCTCCACTGAACTTGAACATGACAGCCTCAATGTTTTGTAAAATTAAAACTTTTATTTTATAGCAGGCACTTGAATAGTCAGAATGAATTTCAATATAGACAAATCCCGTGATTCCAATATGGGGACAAAACTTGTGAAAACCCCCACACCCCAGGGGCTTGAACAAACAGCAAACCCCCAGGTAAACCCCGTGGTAACCCCCAGGCTGCCCCGCGGTGGGGGTGGGTCGGGGAATACATTGACTGCTGCATAAGGGGAATGGGGAATTCCTTGTGACGTGTACATTTAGGTAAAGGGATTTCTCTGGTAACGTCGCCAAGTGACCCACCCCATATGTACAGGAATGAGTGCGAACTGGGATGCGGAGGGGTGTTGCTAAGCAACCAGCCACAAATCTCGTCACGCTTCGCAACTCGCATCGGATCGGGCGAAGGGGGTGTGGGTCATTAGCATTATATAGCTAGGCGATTAACAAGGGCACTGGTTGTTTGAATACAATGCTGATCTTTGACGGGAGGGAAGGGAGGGATTTTAAAAACTGGCCTTCCGCAAGCAGACTTTCCTTCTGATTCTATTGTCCTTGCCTTAACTGATTGGTCCTCTTACATCAGTTTTAAATTATGTTTTATGCCGATCATTATTTATATATATTTGTTTCCTTTCCAAAAAGTATCACTTGCATTATAGCTATAATTGTTGTAGGATATTTATTTTAATATGAGTTATGTAGTGATACATAATCGTCTATTATTTTCATAATTACATAAGTAGAAATTAATTAATTGGGTTATATTTTCAGCCGCGACCTAGCAGCTCTATAAACGCCTTTGTCTGTCGTCTGTCTGTAACACTTCGTTTACGGGCAATATAGTCAAAGTTTCAAGCAGCTTCTAACCTGGCATTACCAATCATATGGGGCTTAGGGCCAGATCTGATTAATTTTTCAAGAAAATCGACCCTCTTGTGGCCAAAAAACATATGAAAACCAGCCAAAATTGAGGTTTCCAGACGCTAATATAAAAAAAAATTTGACTAAAGGACTTTCAACCTTACAATTGCATTTATGGGTATGATCTGCAGAGCTGATTTAATTTTGGAGGATATCGATCGGACCATATTTTTCAGGAAAATCGTCGCAGCTACCAAATTTGCACTTGTTTAGCCTACACTTTGATCTGTAACATATAGATTTAACAACACAATATAATGCATTTTACAGGGTGTCCTGGAGGCCCTTTTAGGGGGGGGGGAGTCTCCCCCCCTTAAAACTGGCATAGCGAATATCACCCCATCACGGCTCATCATATATTAGCTCATCATATATTAGCATAAATTAAGCCGCCATCTTGTTTTGGCGGAGAGCACAAAATCCCGCTCACAGGTCAAGGCTAACCCTACAGGCAACAGCCCCTGGCGAGTTAGCCTAGACATTCTGGAAAATTTAAAATATATTTTTTAGTCAGGAACATCACACTTCGTGTGATTGATTTGGAAGGAAAATTGGATAGTCTATTTTTCCATACTTTCGCGCTGACACGCCTTCTCCTGGGTCAGAGTTCACATGAGACATGAGCCCACCGCTGGCGGCCTAGAGAGAGACGACAGATGAGTTATGAGCTGATGTGGTGCATCATACAGTCATACGCACACCATGCAAACGGTGCAAGCCAACCGAAGCGCTCACCCCCCTGACAGAGGGGCAGCAGCCAGTGATATGATAATAAGCTGTGGCGGCACACAGACATGACCCAACACACACACCACGCACACCACATACCACACAACCGTACAGTCTACATCGACGGGCACTAGCCTACATGTGCCACGCATCGAAGCGAGCAACCCATTTTGACGTTACTAAGAATGATTCTCATAGCGAACGTTTTATAAAAAAAAATGATGTTCATTACAGGGAATATCGTCAATGAATTATTTACTATGCAGTCTTTATAGACTACTGACAGGCAGAATTAAAACAAATAATTCTCAAAATAAGTCGAACTGCAAATGAATATTACAGTCGACCTCAGCCTATCGTCACGAGAACGAAATTTTCTCATGATGGGCAGACTTTAATTGTTACGTATTTATTCCGAATTTACGACTTGACAGTTGAGCTATGGTGACTAACTTGATATTTTTGTGTGTTTTTCGACTTCTGTGGAAAAAAATTCCACACAGGTCGAATTACTAAATACTACAACCCCATAGCTTAGCATAGTATTTTAGCAATGATTCTGGCATTTGTACATGATATTTTGTGACCTACAGTCCTCACATTTTCCATGTATTATTTGTGAAATAATTTAATGCATCAGCACGAATTATACATCAGCAGACGGCTTCTAAATCGAACCTACAGTACAGTCATCACATTTTCCATGTATTATTTGTGAAATAAGTTAATGCATCAGCACGATTCATACATCAGAAGGCGGCCTACTCAACTGAACTTATATTCTAGTCGACTCAGCATCCCAGCAGATTACAACTGCCTACACGAACTTATTTCAAGTGCTTCCTACTAAGGACCTACTCAATTTCATCATATTTCAAGAACTTTTTCGCTGTGCACGTAATTTTTCAGATGGATGCGACGACAGGCCATAGGCCATAGCAGCCACATTATGGCTGAGTGGCTGAGGGTGAAGAGAGATGCGTCACTACAAGTACATCGCTCAATAATGGCGACGCATCAGTACTGTCACTGTCAGTACAATACATTAGCAAGATTGTGTGAACTCTATCATTTGGCATAATTTACATTTATGCCGTGTCAAACACACTTGAGTCTATAGTCGGATTCACATTAAATTCATTAACCAAGATTATTGAATTTCTCACGACGTTTGAAACGAACTCGCAACCTTCTGCCAGCATATTGTTGTCACCAAGCAACCACATAGACTTAAGTTACTTTATATTAACCATTTTGTTTGACATGCACATTTTAAAATAATGTATATTAGGCCTAAAAGTTTTGTTTTCTACCTTAATTTTGTTCCCTTTCGTTTTCCCCTCGACAATGTATCAAGAGCATCACCGTAATAGACCTCTAGTTAGACCTAAATGATATGAGGGTATAAAGAAATTTTTATTAATTCAAACATTTTCTAAATTCATTTTAATTCTTTCAAGTTTGTTGGCCTTTAATGTCGCAAACAAATATATAGGGCATCTAAATATTTCACTATAACATTAACATAGGTTTGAAATTGTTAACTTGTTCCACCACAGCTTGGAATAATCTTCACTCGTGTCACCAGTGTCTCTACGTAGGCCTACTGTGGCCACAGTGAAGGAATAATCCGAATAGTCTCAATTCCAAACTATAATTAAACCTTTTGATTCCACAAAACATAATGCTGACAAATATTCAGAAATATAAGTATGAAAACTGATACTAATAGTTGTACAAATTAATGCAAAGTATACCATAAGCAATATATTCTTTAGAAAATATCAGCCTGAATAAACAATGATTGTTAATTTAGATCAGGCATTATCAGTTTCATAAATATTTAGTTTTTAACCTGATCAGAACATGAGAATTATATGTAGCCGGATGTGTGTATTGCGGACTGGAGTAATTACAACTCTAGAGTTTCAGGATTAAATCGCACAGCGAAATCCAAGTCTCCGGTCGTCTGGGCATGTCTGGGGGTAGATCTCCTAGACATGCCCAGAACCCTTTATCGGGCGAGCGAAGGAAAACACTCTTAATAACCCACCATGCCCTATCAACCCCACCCTCACATCATCATCTGTACATCATTTCTTCATCAATTGACTACAACGTTTTTATCGTATTACAATATTACTTAAAAGACCTCTTGTGCCGAAAAGTGACGTACAGCAATGATTTACTACTACTTGTAGGTCAGAGACCTGTTGACCGTTTTCGTCAGATAGCTCTTCATTGTCTTGAGCTATAGGCTCGTCTGTATCTTCCATATGTGTGTGCGTGTGCGGAGGTTTCTCCAAATTATATTGAAAACGCTCCCAGTATCTATCTAGTCTATAAAAGACCTTTTTGTGCCGAAAAGTGACGTACAGCAATGATTTACTACTACAACTAGGTCAGAGACCTGTTGACCGTTTTCGTCAGATAGCTCTTCATTGTCTTCAGCTATAGGCTGGTCTGTATCTTCCGTATGTGTGTGCGTGTGCGGGGGTTTCTCCAAATTATATTGAAAATGCCCCCAGTATCTATCCAGTCTATTTTTTAAAATGTGTAGAGTTGCAGCTAAAACAACATGTTTCGGCAGCGAATTCCACGGGTTTACAACCCTTATGGGGAAGAATGCTTACTGATTCGCAGCTTAAATTGTCTTTCATTTGTGCTGTACTTTCCCGTTAATAGTTTATAGACTTCAATCATGTTGCCCCGACTTCTCCGATAAGCTATAGACAGTAGCTATAATATCCGGAGTCTCTCAGGGTATTCTAGATCTCGGATCTGTGGTATGAATTTGGTCATCCTTCTTTGTACATTTTCTACCTTGTTGAGATCTGTCTTTAAGCAGAGCAGCCAAATTACATACCTATATTCGAGATGTGGTCTTACGAACGCCTTGTACAGTTGCACAAGGCTGTCCCCATCTAGGTGTTCGTATGGTCTTCTAATTAGCACCACTAGCCTATTTGCCTTATTCACAGCAGCATCTACATGTTCGGATAGCCTCAATTTATTATCAATGTAAATTCCCAGGTCTTTATTACTGACAGTTTCCACCAAGTTGTTTTCTTCCATTTCATACTGGTAATCTATCTGGTTGTTTCCCAGTCGCATTATTTTACATTTGGTTGTATTGAAGGCAGAAGCCATTTTTTAGACCATTTTTTTAGTTCGCCTATGTCCTCTTGGAGGTACACGCAATCTTGGAGATCACTTATCTTACTCCACATTTTGGTGTCATCCGCGTACATCTGCACAGACTGTTTCACTACATCTGCGAGGTCATTAAAAATATCTCAAATAATACTGGACCTAGGTCCGACCCCTGGGGTATACCACTAGTGACATCTTCCCAGGATGATCCTTTCCCATTTATGAAGACTCTTTGTTTCCTACCATCCAGAAAAGCGTTTATCAATGCCAGGCATTTTCCTGTTACTCCATAGCTTTCTAGCTTTGTGAGTAAGCGTTTGTGCGGTACTGTGTCAAAGGCTTTTCTGAAGCCCAAGTAAATGGCATCCACTGCATTACCACTATCCAAAATGCGTGTCCAGGCTTCGACGACTGCTAGCAGCTGTGAGGTACAGCATCGACCCTCCACAAATCCGTGTTGGTAGTCGTGTAGAATCCCTGCTACGCTCGATTACTGTGACAGTCGTCTCTGATCTCCCCGGACGCGGTGGGACAGGAGATGACTGCCTCGTTTTGGTACTTCAGTACCGTGTGCATAAAACCGAATCTCATGCGGTCGTAGCGTTTTTCCCGCACTTGTGATATAGCTCTTGGCGACTGCGGACATGCTGCAGGTCGTCCGCTCGGAGTTTGACTGAGACGTGTCGCGTGCGTGGTTGTGCATTGCTGGTGTTCGATGTCTAGACCAATAAACATAATAATCTGAAGAGAAGTTTTGTGAAGTCAATCGGAACTGTTGACCTGACGGGGAAAGATGAAGTTTATCATATGTTGGTGAATGTTAGGTGGCTTCTGCCGTTCACCCTTCGACGAAACAGCCCGCATCCCCACACTGGTGACCCTTGACGTTTGATCGTGATCGCAACAGCGTTTTCACCAAGCATCAAGATGAAAACCGCTGTTTTCAAGGATAGTTTTTGTTAAAATATAAAGGGATTTTTCGAAAAAAATCATGAGCATTTTTTTTCGCAAAGGTACGTGAAAATTGTAGGTCACACTAATATGTCAGTTTAAACTAGCTGGAAAGAGTTATCAGAGGAGAAGTACGTTTTCTTACGTCCAAAACGGCGTAATTTTCATATTTTTTGACAGAATTCCACGTGTTTGGCGCTTTTTCAAGATGGCGACCATGTCGGTTTTTCCAGAAAGACAGTGAAATTTTTTTTTCTTATTTATCCTTTTAAAGTACGAGTTCCTAGAATGCTTTCATCCTATTAATGCCACTGTAGGCGAGTAGGAAGTGGATATTTTTGAAAACTCCATTTTTTATCGTTGATCGCCATAATTGGGCGACTCGATTTTAAAGTCCATGGACGAAGTCTCGTCAGTTTTCGATTTTTCAGCAAAAAATCGACCCAGAAAAATTATTGAAAAATATCGCTTCGACACAAATAACCTTTAATAGGATTAGGGCCAAATAAAATTGTTCGCTTGAAAATGAATGTGAATAAACGGTCCTAGTTGGTCTGTAAAATATATTTCCAGGACCGTAGGTCAATATTTTATCATTATAACAATATGTTATTTCAGAGAATGCTGATTATCATAAATGTATTTGGTAAGAGAGCGCCATATTGGATGCTGGTTCCCCTAGTTTAGATGCTCGCCCGCCGTGGGCAAACACGCGTCCCGCCATAACCGGCATGCACCTGGACAGTGGACCTGTGCAGCCTTATCACATTAGCATAAATTAGGCCGGCATTTTGATTTCATGGAGCGGACTATTCACGTGTCAAGATTATACACGGTTTAGTCTCAAATATTTTTTTTGCATACATATAAATTTTCTTTTTCAAAACTATTAAAAAAAGAAATATAAATAAGCAGTTTCGGAAAGGAAATTATAGCACAACTTGTGCGAGATTTTGATAAAGTCATAGTATAATTTTTTCACGTCGAAACGCCCCCTGGTGTTTGGCATCGCTCTAGTCTACTCTTAGCGCCTTGTTTGGCACAGAGTAGCTCATGAATATGCTAATGTGAGGGGAGACGCGGCTGCTGTTCAGTTTTGCACGTACACCCACGATACAGGCCTGTTGGCCCAAGCATACAGCAGCGAGCTGCCGGCTGCACATGTTAGCAGCAAACAATCAAACACCATACACACACCTGCCACAAACCAAATAAACGCAACCGCTACGACGACAACCGACTTATACGTCAGTCAAAGAAACGAAGCGAGTGATTGATTCGGACGTTATTAAGAATGAATCGGCGATAAACGTGCCATATAAAAAAAAAAGTGGAATGTTCACCGCAGAAATCATTTATCAGAGAAATGATATACTATATCATCAATCCGCGTAGACTACTGTCAGTCATGTTTTAAAATATTATTCTAAAAACAAATGTAGCTGTTTTTTATCGCATTTATCACATTTAACCTATCAGTCTGAGAATGTGCATGTGTTGCATGTGTTTTTCGACTTGTGTGTAATTTTTTTTTTTTCACCCTGGTCGATTTACTATATACTATTATCATAGCTTAGCATAGCATGTAGTAATTATTTCTGGCATTTTATGTACAATTTTGACCTACAGTTTTCACAAAACAATTATATATGTGTGTGATTAAGTGAAAAGAAATTATGTGCAATCTCAGTGACGAATATTCAAATATCTCAGCAACCCCTGTATCTCGCAACATGCGACATAGCATGGACAATTTCTACAGCCTACATTTCTAAAGATTCAACATATACAGACATTTTTAATAAGGTCTAGACGGCAATGTATAGTTAACCCGCGCACGACACGTCTACGCAATAGCTGGTATGTGTTAATATGACATACCATTTGAACACTGTGCATAGAACCAATAGGCCCCCACAGTAAGCCAAATGAGCCTGCGGACTGAGACTGAGTGTTTCAGTATTTAGATGACTTCATTAAATAAACAATTTCAAATGACTGACATGTCATTTTATAAACTGTTTTGAAGTAACCCGATTTGACAGGTTTGTGGCACGAGTGAGCATGGTGTGTGATGTGGGCCTACCTCTCAGCCTCAGATAGTTACAGACGCTGCATTAGCGTCTTGTGTTGCCGATGAACCACAGTCCTGTCCACCACACAGAACACAGCGTGGGCATGTACACCACGCATCAGCATACAGCACAGCACAGCACAGCATACGTGATTGTCTGCTTCAGCCGACACGGCTAGCAATCAGCAGCAGTATTGTCAACAGCGTCTACTGTCCGGGTATTCCCCATATTTACTGGTAGTGGTAGGACACAGCATGACCACACTCAGCTCAGCATCGACATCACAACTTTCTTTTTTCAGTTTTAAACCAATAATTTTAACTGACATTCCAGAAGACATTTCATCAGTCATTTTAATTATACCTACCTGCATTAGGCTTACCGAACATTGATAATTTCATAACCTGATTGTTTTTCAGATTAGTCATCATTCAATTTAACATTGGTGAATTTTTAATTAATTCTAGATTGCATATTTTCGTACTTTATATCGCCTCCGACTTTTACGATATATCGCCAACGACTTCAACGATAATAATGCATTGGTCTGTTTCTGTTCATCGCAAGTCAGGTGATCTGACACAGACACGTGCGTTTTTAACTTTAATGTACTGCCAACACAAGAAGGCGACTTTTGCGTTTGGCGCGCCGGCAAATAGCCGGTCATGTCCCACACGTGACATTTCGTGGAACAACTAGTTCCACCGCACATCGAAACATGTAGGCTAATCATGTCTTTTTGCGATAAATCGCAGAATTATTTTAAACCCTGTGGTAGGGCACATGCCCGAATCAGGTAGGTCATAGCGTTACCGTATAATGCAACTCGAGGCTATCACACGGTGAGATGCCAGCTGTGATCGCTCACAATAAAGGCCCACGGGACCCGAGCACGATCATACAGTATTTTACTCCTCGCGCTTACGGGGATTTGGGTATTTGCATTTGAATCGACGCTACGATATGCACAATCGACCCCACGAACCGAACCGATAATGCGAACACATGTTGGATACAGTACTCGAGTACTGCCCCTAACGATCAGCGAATGCAATAAATCGTTTTATATTTAGCATGTATTGGATGCACCATCCACACACGTGCTCGATTCGTGCCGCTGGCACTCGCGGTTTACTATAGCGCCAAACGATAAAGACTCGGGACCAGCCACACGCATCGCACTATTACATTATTTCACATTGTATCGCATGTAATTTACGTAGTCATTTTGCACAAGCAATTTACGTAAACGATTTGAGTATATTTTAATTACGCGACTATTAGGCTACTATAGGCCTGGCAACATTGTTTAGAATATGTAAATAGCAATTACATTATCGAGCAAGATATTTGCTAACTTATAATGGAAATGTTAATTAAATGAATCGGTTGGTTGCAGCAAAACAGCATATGTAATTTATCGGACAATTGGTGTTACGAGGATAGGACAATTGGTGTTACGAGGATGGGACAATATTTTAATTACGGATGCTGCGACGACAACCACCCACGCTGTATTAACAACAACCACCCACGCTGTATTTTTTCACACCTGATTAGTTATAAGAGGTTACATTATATACAACCCCCGCTGCTTTCACGACGCAGTCTTCTACACGTTAGTTGTTTTCCCACGTTGTCACTAACCCGGGGGTAATGTAGGATCCCTGCTTCGCTCGATTACTGTGACAGTCGTCTCTGATCTCCCCGGACGCAGTGGGACAGGAGATGACTGCCTCGTTTTGGTACTTCAGTACCGTGTGCATAAAACCGAATCCCATGCGGTCGTAGCGTTTTTCCAGCACTTGTGATATAGTTCTTGGCGACTGCGGACGTGCCGCAGATCGTCCGCTCAGAGTTTGCCTGAGACGTGTCGTGCGCGGGGTTGTGCATTGCTGGTGTTCGATGTCTAGACCAATAAACATAATAATCTGAAGAGAAGTTTTGTGAAGTCAATCGGAATCGTCGACCTGACGGGGAAAGATGAAGTTTATGATATGTTGGTGAATGTTAGGTGGCTTCTGCCGTTCACCCTTCTACGAGCCACCTCGCATCCCCACAGTCGGATAGCAACTTGTTTTCCCACATGTGTTTCATAATCTCCGCTCTTACTATGTGTTCAAGTGTTTTACATACCACTGACGTTAGGCTTACAGGCCGATAGTTACTAGCTTCACTTTTAGAGCCTTTCCTAAAAAATTGGTGTTATATACATGACATAACTTCCAGCTGGCTGGTAATTCACTCAAACTTTCTTGAATATAATGTATAATGAGTAAGCCACTTGGCTTGCTAGCTCCCTTAGAACCCTTGGATGTATTTTGTCTGGCCCTGGTGATTTATCTGGCTTTACGGCTATCAGCCGCTTTTCCACATCTGAGACTGTGAATGTCACATTACTGAGTAATTCTAGGACCGTGCTTTTCTGGACTGCTGGACTTTCACTTTCCTCAACTGTGAAGACACTGCTGAAAAAGCTTTTAGGTGTTTCAGCCTTTTCCTTATCTGAAGTTGTCAAGGTTTCGTCAGGTTTCTCCAGGTCGGATATACCTTGTTTAACTTTTGTTTTACTGCTGGCGTATTTATAAAATGCTTTTGGGTTTTTCTTCGCTAATTTAGCTAGTTTCTTTTCGAAATCTCCGACAGCTTTTATTGATTCCCACTTGACTTGGTTTGTTGCTCTGGCATATTCTTTATAATCTTTTCGATCTCTGGAATTCAGAAACTGTGCATAGGCTTTGTTCTTTTTATTGATCTTGCTTATTACGTTGCTATTCATCCATAATGGTGTTTTTCTCTGTTTCACCCTGATGTTATTCCTTTGCAGGGTAGGCTATATATTTCTTCACTGCGTCTTTCATTGTTTCCCAGGTTTCTTCAAGATTTTCCCCTCCCATAATTTGGTCCCATTCTTTTTTTGACATCTCTTGTCTCATTAAGTCATAATCCCCTCTGTCATATGTAAATGTTGTTATCGACTTAGTCTTTTTCTGTGTATAGCCTTTGATATTGAAGTTGATGATTTTATGGTGGCTCTTTTCCAGGGGGCTTTCTGTTTGGACCTTCTCAACGAGTCCTTCTTCATTGCTGAACACCAGGTCTAGTATTTTCGGGGTTTGGCAACCTCTGTAATGTGTTGGTTCAGTAATGTGCTGGGTCCAAAAACAATCGCTTATCATCTGTAGGAATTTTGATGCCTTGTGATTATCTGGCTTGTTGCTTTTTACTTCTATCCAGTCTAATTCTGGGTGGTTAAAATCTCCCATAATCACCATGTGCGATTCTTTCATATTTGATGCTGCCAACAGCCAATTATTAAACTCATCGTCTTGCTCGTCTGTATTACTGGGAATCTACACACGTACCCTATCACTGAAACTGTACCATACTCCATTTATATCTTTATTTCCTGGGTGTATCAGGAGAGCTCCTAGTCCTTCTCTAATGAATAGACATGTTCCCCTACCTTTTGGTGAATATATACACTGGTAGTTATCCAGTGATAACTCAGCTGACTGGATGCCTAACTCAGCATTTTTTTAATTGACTTCTGTCAATCCTAAATATCACCACTTACTCTTGAGGTGAATTCTGTGCGTTTATTCAAAATGCCATCGGCATGTGTGTAAGTGCAAAATAAAAGTGGTGCATTATATGAACAAGTGCTAATTATGTTTTTATTTTTTTATTTTCTGTGCATTCTTTATTAGGCGTTGATCTGGTTGTGGAGGCTTGCGATTCACCACTTTCCCTCGCCAAATTGACCATACTACGTCTTTCTCTCCTTTCTCTGATGCTTCTCTCCTCTTGCTGTCTCTCTCTGACAATGATAAAGGAATAATCGAACTATGAAAGATTGAATCAAATGTTTTTTTTATATTTCACCTAACGTTAGTATTTATTTATTGGGTCATTAAGTATCACAAACAGAATAAATGTATCCAAAAACACAGTCTAATGTATGTGAGAATTATTTATATGTAATGCACTGATATGTTTTTGAATTGGTACGACATTTCAATATTTTACTAGTCAAAGATTTTGTTACAATATTTTATAAGCCAATTATTTTATCAATCCATTATGTTGTTAAAATATCGTACCGATCTCAAAGTAAAGACTAAAGCGAAAAATGTGCTACCAACACTAACTTCGCACTTTCCCCATTGCATAACCAGATAACAAGCAGAATGTTACGTCACCTTGCCGCCCCCTGTTTAACCCTTTGTGCACCGCATGCGATTTAAAAAAAAATCATAAAAAATTATTTCCGGTTTGGACAGGTGAAATACAATACAATTTATGCATTAGGGGAAAATAATGAGTTAGGTATTCGGAGTAGACATGTTCCGGTTTGGAGAGGGTTAATTAGTATTGTTTTGAGTGTAATTAATTCGGGACCAAATAATTAGTAGGCCTACGGTATAGACAGGATTCCGGTTTACACAGGGTTCGGTATGTACAGGTTGCACTGTACTAATACAAAGTATTATTGTAGCAAACTTGACCGTCATACCTCATATATCATTTCAAATCGTTGTACACCATAATTTACTCTGGTTTCAGAGCCACACTACACGGCGTGGCCGAGCTTCATGTAGCCTCTGGTATGCCCCAGTGGCGAATGTTTGTGACTTGTTGCTATTTTTAGATGAAAATTGGGTAATCCCCGAATTCAAGCATTTTTGATATGACCCAGAAAATTATTCACCGTCCTCAATAGCACAGGCATGAAGGTCACGTGACTAAGAACCTTGGCCTATACCCGGCCATAAATGAAATTGGCCGGGCTCGCCAGGCAAACCATAATTGGGTGATTCGATTTTTACGGCCCATTCGAGAAATACCACTAGGTTTCTTGTCCTAAAAACTAGAGAAATAAAATTTTCAAACAAAATATCGCCTCGACTCAGAGAACTTTTGATAGGCTTAGGTCTATTAAAACATCATTGTTAGGACCGTAGGTCAATATTTTGTCATTTCTAATCATATTTTGTTTTCAGCGGAAGGAGAAATATTCTACTATGTATAGGTGAGGCAGCCATTTTGCTGTAGGTGTCCCTAACATTAGCTCCATTGGCTACCGATAGCCGCGCTCAAGCCCGCCAAATCGGCGTCCATTACGAGGATCACCCCACGCTTTCAACTCGACATAATTAGAATAAACTAAGCCGCCATCTTGAATCGGTGGCGTGATTGACAAACCCCGCCCGCATATCAAGGCCACACGTTGTCTGGAAAATTATCTAGAAACTGCAATTTTTTTTTTCAAATATATCTTTTTATCAATAAAGAGGCTGAATGCATTTTAGCATCGAATTGACGTCTAAAATTATATTACACATTGTGTGATAGTTTTGATTAGAAATTTAATTTTCTACTTTTACATACTTTCGCGCTGACCTGCCCCCTGGCGGTCAGCATCTGCGCCACGCGCCTATGCCGGCACGGCGCTTAGTTTATGAATATGATAATGAGTTGAAGCATGCGGCCCTATTGCACACGACACTTGATTATCAGCGACACACACAGACACATAGGCCTACATGATATATATCACGTACGCCACTCACCGCCTGCTGCTGTAATGAGTGCGGCCACCACTCACTCGGTGAGACAACAGCATGTGGCCATACATACATAGCACATAACACCCTCACCCCCCGACCAACATAAACCGTCGGGCACAGAGCTACGTGCGACACTACGAACCGAAGCGAGCGATCGATTTCGACGTCACTGTGAATGATTTTCACGATGGACATTTTATAAAAAAAAAGATGTTCATTCTGGGAAATATTCGTCAGCGAAATTGTACTATATAGTCTTTATAGACTACTGTCAGTCAAGAGTTGAACAAAGTAATTTTAAAATTAAGTCGAACTGTAGACTAGATAAATAATACAGTCGCACTCAGCCTATCGTCAAGAGAACGAATTTTTTTCATGATGGGCCAGTTTTATTCGTTATTCAAGTAATAGGATATTCGACTTGACAGTTGGGCTATCGTGACCATCTCAATGTTTCATGTGTTTTTCGACTTGCGTGGAAAATTTTTCCACACAGGTCGATTTACCCAATACCATAGTATCATAGCTTAGAATAGCAATATAGCATTTATTCTGGCATTCTATATACAGTTTGTGACCTACAATTATCACAATTGCAATGTGTTATTCATAAAATAATTTAATACACCAGAACGATTCATACAGCTGCAGACAGCTTCTGAACCGAACCTACATTAGCCTACAATCATCATAATTTCAAGTCTACACTGTCATCACTGTAGCACGTTTTCCGCATAGCAACGAAACTACTCAACTGAACTATAAATAATCTACTCAGCATCCCAGCAGTCTACAATCAGACCTTAGTTTCACGAACCTACTTCAAATGATTCCTACTTTCTCAACTTCATCATATTTCAAGAACTTTTTCGCTGTGCACTGATTTTATGGATGGAATTTATTGGATTGAACGCGGCGGCAAGCCATAGCAGCCACATTGTGGCTGGTTGCTGAGATTGTGAGAGTTGCGTCAATACAACATTCAATATTCGCATCAGTACTGTTATTTATTTACTGTCAGTAGACAAGCGAAGATTGTGTGAACTGTAATAACAGGCATAATATAAATATATGCCGTATTAAACCCGCTCAAATATGCATATTTAGCTGCATAGGCCGCAATTTGGATGTTTTAGTAAATAATAATGTCAAATATAAACTGTTTTTACGTCAAACGATTTTGACAGACTGTCTGACAAGCTGGTATGAAGTGTATTGTGGACAGAAAGCATGCTGAATGGTGACGTCGTATGCAGCTTAAGCATACAGGCAGTCAGCACAGACTACAACTACACCGCTCAAGCCTCAACACACAGTATACGGCACAGCTAGCCAGACAGCAAAACACAGCAGTCTACAGCAACCGCCGCCACGGTCAAACTGATTGTGATCAACTGGTATAACCACGGGAAATTCCCCCAGCTTATCAGCATCAGCTTTTTCCTACCTACATAACCAGCGATTTACAGATTTCAATAGACTATAGCCTTCAATAATGACATTCCAGCTTCACCACATCAGCACCAGCTTAAATAATTTCATCAGAACTCTCGTCCATCAGCATTTTTTATTACTATTTTCAGACATTTCAGATTTTTAAGCAGTCATTTTAATAATACCGACCTGCACAGTTATCAGTAGCCTATTAGGTTCGACGAACTTTAATGAATAATTATTCTGCATGCTTTTTCATATTAACTTTAACCAGCCTAACAACCCGATATTGGTTAATTTTTTAGAACTGAATTTCAGGTTTAATGATTTGCTATGATTCAAATTTCTGCCAACTTTTACGATATGCGCATGTGTCTACCTTTTCGCTGCATGCTCGGAGACGAAGCAGACATATGCGTGTAGAGCCTACTTTTAATAATATAACTTTTAGCGACCACAAGAGGGCGACTCTTGCTCGCATTACGCCAGTCACGTAGCCGCTCATGTCATTCACATGACATTTCATGGGACGACGCATTCCATGTTACATTTCACCCCGACACATGTTTGAACATGTCTATTGCGACACATCGCAATTACATTATCGATTTTTAAACCTTTAGTAAGGCACGGTTACGGTAGATGCCATGCAGAAGCCGTCAACCTGCGCGCCCGAACCAGGTAGGGATGAACTGCGGACACAGTCAACCAGTGCGCCCAGGCTTCGGCTGATCTGATTACTCGGTATGACGCCACTCATTTTAATCCTTGCGCTAATGAGAATTTTGGGATAATTTGCATTATAACGCTAGCTATAAACAAAACGACCTACGAACAACCTTTGCTACAGTATTACATATACTTTTAACGATAACGCATATAGCACTGCGGCTTTTAATCGTTACTATATGTTTAGCATGTGTTGGACGAACTCGAACTCCACACACCTGCTCGATTTGTGTTGCTGGTTCTCGCTACCACAGCGCCAAACCGGCGGGACCAGCCACACGCATCGCACTATTTTAATTATACCACATTGTTTTAATATGTAATTTACGTAGTAATTTTGCAAGGCAATATACGTAAACGATTTTGGTAATAATTAAACTGGATTTAATTGTATTAATTAAATATCAATAGGGTTGGACGACACACGTCGCAGCAGCATAACTTTAGAACACTGCATGGTGTTAAGAGGATGGGAAAGGACTTTAAAATATTTTTTATGCTGCGCACGGGATGTTTTCGCCACCCACCCACCCTGTATTTTTCGCACTCAGTTATTGTTGTAATAATGTTGTTTTTGGTGCACTGCTCGGATGGGCCCAACGAAACCTCCGCTTTACCCACAAGTTAGCTGGGTTCAACGTTGTCACTTAGCCTGGGGGAAATGTGGGGACCGCTTCTGTTGATATTTTGGATAAATAAACAATGAAGTTATTTCATGATTCATGTTTATTATAACCACGCTAGAAAAGTTGAACGTGCCGGAAGCAACAACAGCACCATGTCAAGTATGGCAAGTTATTAAGGTACATAATTATCATAAACCCAGCAGGCAATTTTTCGCATGTGACGTCATTTCAACGTGGATATGAGGTTGAAATCACGTTGCGACGCCGGCTAACCTCAAGACAACGTCGCATCGACGTCGTATTTCCGACGTCGTTTCAACAAGAAAAAACGACATCATTACAACGTCGTATCGACATCGACGTCATGTTTGAAACGATTTTGAAATCAGGTTGAAATCGCGTTGCAATTGCGTTGAAATCATGTTGGAATTATGACGTTGAAACAAATTTCATATGAAACCTTTTTTCAACTTCGTTTTGCTATTTTTCAACGTCGTTTCAACGTTGAAACCACGTCGTTGTGCCTGCTGGGAAGTAAGGTAACCCAGCAGGCACAACGACGTTGTTTCAACGTTGAAACGACGTTGAAAAATAGCAAACTGACGTTGAAACGACGTTGAAAAAAGGTTTCAAATGAAATTTGTTTCAACGTCATAATTTCAACGTGATTTCAACGCAATTGCAACGCGATTTCAACCTGATTTCAACTTCGTTTCAAGCATGACGTCGATACGACGTTGTAATAATGTCGTTTTTTCTTGTTTAAACGACGTCGGAAATACGACGTCGATGCGACGTTGTATTGAGGTTAGGCGACGTCGCAACGTGATTTCAACCTCATATCCACGTTGAAACGACGTCACATGCGAGAAATTGCCTGCTGGAAAGTCATTAGGTCAATAATATACCAGAGTGAATTTCTTTCAACAGCTTCGGATTTGGTTCGCCAGGAGTCAGCACCTGACGAGGAGCTGCACCCCCGACGACGCTGAGCCACGAGGCTCAAGCCTGCCTCACTTTTACTTACAACTCAACCAGCGGGCTAGGCGGATGTCCCGTCCTAACCCTGCTCAGCTCTAGCCAAGAGGCTGCTGCCGCGTTCAACATTCCATCACCATCCTGGGATCCATCCGAGACAGTGCACAGCATCAGCTGAAGACTTACTTTCGTTTAAGAAAGGAGTCAATAAGCATCTCAGTGAAGAGCTAATTACTGAAGCTCGGAGTGATTTTCATTTCTACTAATCACATTTACAATCATACAGCCTTATAAATATAGGCAGGTATGTTTGTCGATTCATGTGCTCTAAGAGATTATAAGGCCATTTTATTCAGCTCGTTTTTTACAATGTTTTTAATTAATTTATAACAAGCAGAGTCTGGAAATTGCTCCAGAAACCCTTGTAAATAATAAGGGTTCCATTTGTGTATACTATCATCGATAAAATATATTTCATCATATGCACTATTTATAAACTTTCATAATCTTTTCATATTTCATCTAGTCGAGGCAGTTTCTGCCTGTATTTTTTTTGTGAAAATGCTATGACTTTCCTAGTCACCAGTTTATCTGTGATATAACCATTGACGTGTAGCTAACTACAGAATCAATGATATAACTAATGTATTTATTGAAAGTATAAAATAACTTGCTCTTGTCGCCGCCACTGTGGAACAGCATATAGGGACCACTGCGGAAATAAGTGACCTGCACCAGGATACTTTTCAGTGTTTTTATCCCTGGTGTTCCAGAATGGTGGTCACATTGTATTTTGAATACTTAATGTATTTATCATACTGATTGTTAACCCTATTTTATGTGAATGCTGAATAAATCTATCTATCTATATATATAAGTTGAAGTTATAATCAATAAAGCATCAAGAGCCATCATCGAGTCAATCTCAAGTTAATTATGTACCGTCGCCCAGACGGGAGTTAGAATGGGCTAGGAAGTTCGACCCAAGATACTTCGTCCTATCATTGGATCGTCCTATGAGTTCCTTAGACCTATCAGCTCCTTGACCGTCCCGAAACCGAGTAAAATATATAACTTATACAGGTAGGGCGTTCAAATTTGGTAAAATATTACCTTGTATTATGTTTGTTAGTAAGTGGGCTCAACTGCCACATACCAAATTAAGAATATATATAAGGCCACCGCATAAAAAATAATTACGATATACTTCCAATTTTTCACACATTTACGTACATAATACAAGGTATTATTGTGCTAAATTTGAACGTCTCATCTGTACATTAAGTTTTATATTTTACTCGGTTTCGACATGGTAACTCGACATGGTTTCGGCGGGTTTCGGTCGGTTTCGATATAAAGCACGACCCGGTTTTTAGTGTTTGGTTACGTTCAGGGTTACGTTCCACCTTTCACACTCACCCAGGTCCTTGTCAAGTTCAACTTCTTGAGTCAATAATATTTGTGTCACCATGTTTTTTAAATTTGACAGTAAAACACAACGCATATCCCGATCAGGTCCCTCTGAAGCCTATAAACCACAGGTGTAATGTTTTTTATTACATATTTTATTTCAGAAAAATAGTGGATTTTGTAGTCTTCCCTTCCATCTGAAGTGAGTTTCGGCCGTTGGTTCGGAAAACTGGGCGATAATATAATCAGACAAAGGATGTCCAGGGATTTGCCCTGGCTTAATAAATCGAGTCTGAGAGAGCCTGAAAGGTGTTGTGGGCTGGGACAAAGCCTTGTCAAAGGTGAGGGGTGAAAGGCTGTTTTTATACAGTGTAGTTTAGCGTCTGACGGTAGGAATTGCCTTGGAAGCTATTGCCTTTTTGGCATCCAGAGGCTCCTCGTACCCGAAGCGATATCAGGGGTCGTGCAATGGTAACCGGACGACTCGGACCCTATACCAACTCGGACCCTATACCAACTCGGACACTAGACCAACTCGGACACTACCAACTCGGACACTACGCCAGACCAGCTCGGACCCTATACCAACTCGGACCCCATCATTATATAACCAACTCGGACACTACTCGGACCCAGCTGATAGGCTCTATAGTCTGTGTAGACTATAGGCAGGTAGTTAGGTAAAAATAAACAACTCATAAAATAAAGTCAAACACAGATACTATAGTCTAGATCATTTCATCAGTATATATTTCATAAATCATTTCATCTGTATATTTTATAAATCATTTTCACATTTTTAATTAAATATTGTACATGTACATTATCATTGTCTACATTGTCTACATTTGAGGTCCATTAACACGGGAGCATGCTCTTAACAGGCTTCTGGCATTCCTTTCTCTGGCAGCAAACTCTCCCCAGTAGCGGAAGATTCTGCCTTGCAGGTTCGCATATCTGCGTCTGTGGTCTTGTCTGATTCTACCCCCGGATACCAGTTTTACCTGGATATTCACAAGGCGAGCTTCATCATGCAGAAGACTGATGAGGTGGTAGATGTTCAGCTGATATCTTTTATCTGTGATACGTTTGTATGTAGTATGTAATATACATGTTTTCCTCACATTGGAAATCATGAGTCCTGTTATTAAGCATACGTCTGCTCCTGGGACAAGGTAATATTAAATACTATTTAACAAAATAGAAAAGAACAAGACAATACAAGCAGCATGACCAGTGGCAATATCTTTTATTAATTATCAAAACCAGAAAAAATAAAACAACATGGCGGTGACTAAGAGCAATCTCAACCCTAAGGTCCGAAAAAAACGCTCATGACTTTTTATTGACTGTGCGGAAATGTATCAATAACATCAAATATTACATCAAAACACCACACACATTACTTTTCATCGACATTTCGCGAGCATTAGTGGAGCGAATTAATCAAGGATTCGCAACTCATCAAAGCCGTTGACATTTCACGAGCGGCTCTCGCTGACAGGTCTGAATTAGCGATCAACTCACATGAATCCTCATCACAACACCTGAGGTGCAAGGGGTGGAGCGGGTGAGTTCACCAAAGACTCGCAACTCATCAAAGCTGTTGGCATTTCACGAGCGGCTCTAGCTGTGAGTTCACAGCTAGTTAGACCACTGGATATATTTTAATATTTGTTCTTGAATATGGGCCGTATTGTTAAAAGATATTTTTGTTAAATAACTGATATTGCTAAAACATTAATCACATTAATTTAATCGTAGGCTCTTTTGGCTAAAAGATATTTTTTGTGTTAATACTAGGCAGTGCATGGTTGCTTGTTTGGATTGACGCGACAGACTTTTCAACTTTCCGTGCTTCAAAAATCATTTTAATTGAAAATGCAATTAAAATAGGCCTACATTTATATTTATTCTTTGTAGGGTTCGAGTTGGTTTTAGACGTGTCGGACCCTATGTCAGCTCGGACACTATTCTACCATTACCAAGTCGGACACTGCCGTGAACCAACTCGGACACTGTTTGTAGCAGGGTCCGAGTTGGCTAGGGTCCGAGTTGACCCGGAACCCGTGCAATCCTTGTCCTTTGGTCATTATACTTTTCGGCACGTTTGAGGGTGGGAATTGGTTCGCCGACTAATTCTTCTCTTGCATCCAGAGTCTTCTCACACCCAAAGAGCGTCAGTGAGAGGTGTTCCGACTATTGGCCTGGGCTTGCAAGACGTATGATATAGGCTACTTCACGGAACTCACTGGTTGGGCATTGTAAATCTTCACTACACGAAGCTCCTGTGCATACCCAGCGGTCAGGGCATGGATCGTCAATAAACGTCAACACATGAAGCCCCTGTGAATACCCAGCGGCCAGGGCATTGCCTCCGGGCGGACAGTAGGGAATACACGAAGTCTGCCCCCACTTGATTCTTTCTTGTTTTCCGCGGGTGGGAATTGCTTTTGTATGCTATTTTACAGCCTAAGCCTTTGTCATTGGTAGTGAAGTGGCGATGAAGTGGACGTGCAGAGGCTTCTCATGCCTGCAGGGAGACGAGGAGGGGTCATTTTGGTGAACCCCGGCATTTCGGGCGTCTTTTTAAAGACGGGACCGGGCACTCCCCTGGGAGTTGCTTCATTGAACTTGAACTCCGCAAGGCTATTCGAAAAAAGGCAAGACTTTATAACAGAGCGAAAACTTCAAAAAGACCTGACCTTTGGGCAAAATATAAATTACAGAAACGGGACACGCAGCGAAACCTTAGACGTGCTCGTTGGTCCTTTATTAACGACAAACTTTTAACATCTCTGGAAACTAAAAATTCAAAGCCTTTCTGGCGCTATATAAAATCACAGCGTCAGGATAGGTGTGGTGTCTCTCCTTTATTGCATGATGGCCAACTGCATTCAGACAGCAGGCGCAAGGCCGAAATCCTCAACCAACAACTCCCATGAATAATATTGAAATTACACAATCTGGTATAACTAAATTATTGAGTGAACTGAACGTCGATAAAGCACCCGGACCTGACGAGCTCCCAAATTTACTCCTCAAAAATGCTGCCAAGGAGATATCTCCTTTTTAACAGATATTTTCGAACACTATCCGGACCGGGAAATTACCCGATGAATGGGAATGGGTCGAGGCTAATGTAGCCCCTGTTTTCAAAAAGGGAGATCGGCATACTGCTTCTAATTACAGGCTGATCTCCTTGACATGTGTTTGTGCCAAATTGCTCGAACACATTATTTGCAAGAACATCATGACCCACTTTACCAAAAAACAAAATTTTAACTTCTGTGCAACACGGTTTCCATGCAGAGCACTCTTGTGAAAGCCAAAAACTACTGACCACTGAAGATCTGGTTCAAAATTACGAGGAAAAAATTCAAACTGATTTAATTGTTTTAGATTTTAGTAAGGCTTTCGATGTAGTTCCCCACCAACGTTTACTACACAAACTTGATCATTACGGAATTAGGGGACCTACACTACTTTGGATTTGAAATTTTCTCACCACTCGGACACAAAAAGTAGTAGTAGATGGTAGCTTTTCGGACACTGCTCATGTAGGTTCTGGTGTACCACAGGGTATAGTACTTGGCCCGATCCTATTTCTATGCTATATTAATGACCTCCCATCCTCGGTCTCATCTGATGTTCGACTCTTTGCTGACGACTGCCTCCTTTATCCCATAAAATCTAAGGACGATCAAAAAAAGCTACAGGAGGACTTAACAAAATTGGAGCGCTGGGCAGACATTTGGGGGGTGAATTTCAACCCATCCAAATGTTCTGTCCTCCGAGTGAAGAGACCCCGGGCTAAAGAGATAGCATCAGACTACCAGCTCAAAGGGGTCACACTCGGACAAGTAACAAATTCACCTTACTTGGGAGTCAGAATCAGTGAGAACCTGGAATGGGGGGATCACATCTCTAAAATTGCGAGTAAGGCTAATTCCACACTGAATTTCTTGAGGAGGAGTTTAAAGGGATGTCCCTCAAAATTAAAAGAGATTGCATATTTTTCAATGGTTCGGTCACTTTTGGAATACTCTTGTCCTGTATGTCCTGTATGGGATTCATACAGGCATGGTGACATCGATAAATTAAACAAAATTCAAAGAGCTGCTGCACGTTTCGTAACTAACAACTACCAGCGTAAATCAAGTGTAACAGCTCTTATCCAAGATCTAGGCTGGACTGACTTACAAACTAGAAGAAAGAACTTCAGGCTGACAAGCCTGTACAAAATTTTAAACGGATTAATTGCTGTACCTGTCAGTGACCTTTCAACCCCAGCAGATGAAAGAACTCGTGGTGGACATAAAAAATCATTCAAACATATTAGAGCTAACACCACGCTGGGACAAAATTCTTTTTTGTACAAAACCATACCTGATTGGAATCATCTTCCACCAGCTGCTATTGAATCCAGATCAATAGCAGCTTTCAAGAGCCAACTGAGCGATAAGACTGGTCGGCCGCTCAGCACAAACCCTTCGCCTGATACTCCGTGAGGAGGACTGTGAAGTTCACCTTTAAAGATTAAAGGAGGTGTCTACTAATGATGGAATCATCACACAAAATATTTTTAATGCGGCTGTTCCAACCTTTATTGAAACAAAAGTCAAAATAAAATACAAAGTCAAAGAACAGGGCCAGGGGTGTGCAGATGAAATGATTCCTGTCGCCACAAATTGGCATTGAATTGCTATTTTAAGATGCTCTCAATCATCAATGGTCAATTTTTAATAATTACATGTCATTACAGAGATTTTGCTCCTGTCGCGGCGACCATTTGCCCGCCTCTGAAAGAAGTTCTAATTTTGTGAATATTTAGTCTATAAGCACACGTTATCTTCTTTGTCAAGGATAAGGATGTGCATAAAAAATTAAATGGTTAATTATCTATTTTTTGGTATTCTATCTGATAGAGCTGATCAAGACAAAAAAAATGATGTATCATTTGTGCATAAATCATAATTATTAGGGAAGTTATGACCAAACTGTCCTCTTTTTTTCTGTCAAATAACCCTCTATTCCCCATTAGCCATTTTGTGATTTTTACATGTATTACACATATAGTGATTTACGTGAAAATATGGATAATTTTAGTGAATGACAATTTTACAATGCTTGTAACTTTAATAGTTTTAAAGATATCATTCTCAAATTTGGTAGTAACTATGGTGGACATAGAGCTATATGAAATCCCGAGCAATCAATTTTTCTGTGCTTTCTTAATAATGACCTTGACCTTGGGTACACGTCAAGGTCATTTACGTGCTGATTTCAAATAATTGTATATTGTAGGCTAATAAATCTAAGACATAAAATTGATTTAAAACATTCAGATTGTCCTACTAGTCCACATAATTTCATGAAAATAAAATGTAGGCATCATGGTAAGGTGTGTGCTATTCAGGCGTTGCCTTGGTAACCATTTAATTAACTAATAATTACTTTTTATTTTCATGGTTTTTAGTGTTTGGCTACGTTCCAGCTTTCACACTCATCCATTCCCTTGTCAAGTTCAACTTCTTGAGTCAATAATATTTGTGTCACCATGTTTTTTAAATTTGACAGTAAAACATAACGCATATCGCGATCAGGTTCCTCTGAGGCCTATAAACCACAGGTGTAATATTTTTTTATTACATATTTTATTTCAGAAAAATAGTGTATTTTGTAGTCTTTCCCTCCATCTAAAGTGAGTTTCGGCCGTTCTGGTTCGGCAAACTGGGCGATAATATAATCAGACAAAGGATGTCCAGGGAGGTGTCTACTGATGATGGAATCATCACACAAAATATTTTTAATGCGGATGTTCCAACCTTTATTGAAACATAAGTCAAAATAAAAAGTCAAAGAACAGGGCCAGGGGTGGGCAGGTGAAATGAGTCATGTCGCCACAAATTGGCATTGAATTGCTATTTTAAGATGCTCTCAATCATCAATGGTCAATTTTTAATATTCACATGTCATTACAGAGATTTTGCTCCTGTCGCGGCGACCACTTGCCCACCTTTGAAAGAAGTTCTAATTTTGTGAATATTTAGTCTATAAGCACACGTTATCTTCTTTGTCAAGGATAAGGATGTGCATAAAAAAATTAAATGGTTAATCATCTATTTTTTAGTATTCTATCTGATAGAGCTGATCAAGACAAAAAAATGATGTATCATTTGTGCATAAATCATCATTATTAAGGAAGTTATGACCAAACTGTCCTTTTTTTTTCTGTCAATTAACCCTGTATTCCCCATTAGCCATTTTGTGATTTTTACATGTATTATACATACAGTGATCTACGTGAAAATATGGATAATTTTAGTGAATGACAATTTTACAATGCTTGTAACTTTAATAGTTTTGAAGATATAATTTACAAATTTGTTAGTAACTATGGTGGACATAGAACTATATGAAATCCCGAGCAATCAATTTTTCTGTGCTTTCTTAATAATGACCTTGACCTTGGGTACACTTCAAGGTCATTTACGTGCTGATTTCAAATAATTGTATATTGTAGACTAATAAATCTAAGACATAAAATTGATTTAAAACATTCAAATTGTCCTACTAGTCCACATAATTTCTAATGTTTTTTCATTACATATTTTATTTAAGAAAAATAGTGTTTTTTGTTGTCTTTGCTTCCGTCTCAAATCTAACTTCTAAGTGAATTTCGGCCGTTCTGGTTCGGCAAACTGGGCGATAATATAATCAGACAAAGGATATATGTATGTATATGGTCTCACCACCCTAAATAAGCCGAAATCCACGGAGGTGTCTACTAATGATGGAATCATCACACAAAATATTTTTAATGCGGATGTTCCAACCTCTATTGAAACAAAATAAAATACAAAGAAGTTATAATTTTGTGAATATTTATTAAGCACACGTTATCTTCTTTGACAAGGACAAGGATATCAGATATAACTGTTTTGTGATAACCTCGCAGGGATACAGTGGGTTAAAATGATGTGTGTCTGTTCTGTGAAAGAGAGTACGGATTATAGCCTAATTTTAGTTGACAGTAGTGACCTTTTCACACGCTAGTGGGCGTAGCTCAAAATCTGTCTGGTAAGCATACCCATAGCGGACCTGTTTTCGAAAAAGGACCTCTCAAGCTTTATCCTGATATGTCACACTAAATATATAATATGGTGAAATCGTCCTGCGGAATTGAGGCAGTTTACATGTGTTTCAATGGGACTGGCATTTGGGGTGGTGAGACCATATGTTCTCACCACGCTGAATGAGCCGAAATCCAAGGGGCTGGCTACTAACTAGAGAGGCCCTACCCAAATTGCTGCTTTAAATGGTTGTTTCCGTGTCTGGTAAATTAAGAAAAATACAGGAATGTTGTAATTCTGTTGATAAATTGTATTTGTAAGCACACACTCACTGTTTAAGTGTTTTCTCTAGTCTAGGTCTATAGTAGTCCCATCCGTGACCCATTGCATTCTGGGCAGGCCAGAGCAAATTAGGGTCACATGCCCATTCATACTCAAATGCAACATTTCACAATCTGCTCATTACACAAAAAATACGCATGATTTGTCAATGAAACGGAGGCAACTTCTGTGCATCCAAGCAACTTATTTTTTTACTTCAACATATTTTTACTGTCAAAACAGCGTCGTAATCGCCGTTTGTTTTTGACCAGTGCAGTGATTTGCGCCTTTAGTGCCTTTGATCAGTATGTGAAAAATGCAAGTCACGATATGAAAATTTTGACTTCCGTTATGGTTGGATTCTAGGCCCTCGCTCCCGGGCCAGAAACTAGGCTAGGCCTATAGTATCTGTGATATGAGGTATAACTGTTATGTGAGATTTTCGAATGGACGCAGGAGGTGAGAAGGATTTGTGTCAATTTTGTGAATGGGCACAAGGATATTAAGGGAGATCTGGGCAAATTGGACCTTTTACTAAATATGGGGACCTAGCCACAAATCTAATTGGTGAGCATACCATTCTCGCAGCTGTTTTTCAAAAAGGACAGTTTAATTATGGTGTGTCACATTGGAGTTTAGCTAGGGACGGAAGTGGTGAAATTGGCCCTTACAATGTTGGCATTATATATGTGTTTCAATAGGTCTAGCATTTGGGGTGGTGAGACCATGACCATGTGTATGGAGGTTATTGATTCAGGGTTAGTGATTATATATATACGATCTTTCTGTTGCTCAATTTTATAGAAAAAGTATTTATACCTTAGGCCACAACTGACCAGTACCGCATGTTTTTCGCTGATTCCCCTGTCAATTATCAAACGATTTTCATGAAAAAGTCCTAATATCTCTGAAAATTTCGTAAAATTATATTCAGTATTTCAAATGCTAGACCATTTGACATGTAGTAAATTCAATGTATGACGTCCCTCTTTAAACCCATTAAACTAATTCTAGAATTTTATTACATGTCAAATTGTCTAACTTTTGCAATATTAAATATAATTTTGCGAAATTTTTACTGACATTATGATATGACTTGAAAATTGCCTCTGATAAATTTCAAGGAAATCGGTTCATAATTGACGGAGAAATGGACGAAAAGCATGCGCTACAGAATTACCAAAATGAATGTGGCCTAGGGTATAGTCCATGTTTGGTTATATTCTAATCATCGATGCAATAAATTAGACTGTCAACTTTTGAATAAAATACATATAATTGATGAATCAATGTGACAAATGGAGATAGGATGGTGGTTTTGGGGGGGTAGTTCTTGGATAGCATACTTTCCAATGGTAATTGACTGGTTGTATGGGTAAATATAAATAGAAAATACAGGAAATTTAACACTTTGTGATGTATTTAGCCAGTTTATCCTGATTGATGTGTTATATTTCTTCGTGATTCTAAATCATAAACGGTCACCATGACAACCTATTATGATTAAATAAAAGTAAGAACTGCTATACTCATGTAACCGTCCCCTGCAGTGCGCATTTTGAGAAAACAGCCTGATTTTCATGATATCAGCCCTTAATGTGATAAGGACCCTTCAAATATCATCAAATAAAAATAGTTACGTTAATAAAATGGATGAATGTTATACCATTCCAGAGTTCAAATTTGTCAAATTTGTAAAAAAAACTAGTAAAAAATAACACTTCAATAAAATATTTTTTCTGGTGTCAAATATTATAAAAAAATTGTGAATAGACATAAAACTGTTCCCTAAAATATAGTCTAACCTATGATAATAGTTATTTTGATTAACTTATGGTATTTATTGAAAACCAGAGGATTTTATTAATTTTCGGAGGGGGTGGCAAAATAGCCCCGGGGGTGGCAAAATAACCCCGGTTTACGGTACCTATGTTATGGGTCAGTCTACGGCTATTTTAAATATTTTCACTCTTACAATTCGCTGTAAGGGTTAATCTCGAAATTCCACTACATAACAGATGGTCAAATTTACCAGGATTTTCAATGTAGGCGCTGGAATACTTGCAAAGAGTGCTTCCAGAATTTCATTGAAATTTATTGAGAATGAGAGTGAACTGAGAAATTAGCGAAAACAGCCAACCCTGGTGGAAGTTGACTGCTAGTGCTACTATAGGTCTATAAGTTTTATTTAGACCAAAAACAGAGTGTCATTATAATGACATAGCCTTATAGGTCAATACAAATTTGATTGAATCCCGAGTGGACTATTGATATATATATTTACATTACAAATAACTTCTAGATATATATTGCTTGCATTAAAAGTTCAACAACAAAATTATTGGAGAGTTACAAAAACAAGACAAACATGTTAGCCTGTTAGCATGGTATATAGGCTATACAGTATATAAGACAAGTTGCAGTCAACTACCACCAGCCTTGGATGTTTTTCGCTGAGATCTCAATTAATTCTTGACCGATTTCAATGAAATTTTGCAAGTATTCCGGCGTCTACCATGACAATTTCTGGAAATTTGGGAGAGTATTTCAAAAGCTAGACCATTTGACATGTAGTAGAATTTCGAAACTAAGCTGAATAAAATCAATGGGTTTATAGAGGAGCGTTATAATTCGAAATTTACTACATGTCAAATTGTCTAACTTTCAATCTACATAATATTTTTTTTTGAAATTTTCAGGGAGTTGTCGTAAGACTAGTAAATAATGCGTGCCAAATTTCTTAACAATCGGATGAAAAATGTGTGAGCAATTAGTGAAAAACTTGCAACGCAAAAATGACAGATTTGAAGTGACTTTTACTTTAAAACTTATACCTTGGCTATATAAAAATTAAGAATGTCTTTGACTTTGGCTATGAGTAGACCTATGACGTCTATCCCTAGTGCCAGACTAGGCTAGATATAGATATAGTCAACAGTGGAGATTTGTCCAAAGGAAAGTTAGCTTTGCGTTGATTAGGCCACCCAGTCAATTCTCAAGCGATTTTTATGAATTTTTTGTTTATTTGTCATTTGGCACCTATCCAGAAAAAAATTCTAAAATAATATTATTTACAATTACAAAATAAAGCCCCAGCTTAAAAAATTTTTCAGGAAGGGATTTAAGTGGCTCCTGGCGATATCCAAAGGTACATTTCAAGCTTTGTAGCATTTCATTTTTTACTCATAAAGCACTGAAAAATACTGCCACTTTAAAATATCTCAGGAAATGCCTATTGATCATTGTCATCGGAATGGAATCTTATTTTGTCAGGGAATAAAGCTTGTCGTTAATTTATTGAATATTTTTGTCTTCTAGATATGCGAAAAGCATTTTATAATGATCATGTCATTTTTATTTTTTTTAGGGGATGAGTCAAACATCCTCACCATCCAGCAGTGAATTTCGTTTTGACAGTGCAAAAACTAATGCTGTAAAAACATCAACAGGTACAGGCAGTATGGTGGCTGAAAGTGCAAGTGGCGTAGGGCCAAGAGGAGTGGTCCCAAGTGGAAGTCGTTATCAATCAGTCATGAGGATGCAACATAAATTTGCGGTAATGTAGATCTTTAGTGTCACCTTGAAGCTAGAAACAGGTAAAAGACCATTTTCAACAAGATATATTCTATAAATAGATCAAGTGCAATAATTTGCTAAATGGCTTTTTTTAAAATCCGATAATGAAACGTGCATGTGAAGCAGTCAAGTTGTTTGATTAACCCTATCAGCATGGGGACTGTCTTTAAACCGGTATGTCAGAATCTAATGTCTGCAGATATCAGATTCTGACGTATAAAGACGGTCATAATTTTGTCAATTTTTGTCAAAATTGATTTGTCATGGCGCAGATAAAAATTGACCAGCAAGATACAGAACAACATATCGCGATTAAGAAACAGTTAAAGTTTATGCAGTCACTTGAGTGCCCAGAATTACTTCATCAGTATGACAGTGTAACGCAGAAAACCTTTTGATTAAGACCACTTACATGTTAAAGAGACCAGACGAACATCATGAAGAAGATCCATTCACATTTCACTGAAATATCAGCAGGGGTGCCTCTACCAAATTGTATCTGTTGGCGCCGCATGCTTTGAATTGATGTTAGCACAAGTTTGTCAAAACGGGGGGGGGGGGGTAGAAAACTTAAGTGTACCAGAATCGGAATTTATTTTTTTTGATATTGGTTTCTTTATTGCAGGCTCAAGATGGTCTGCTGGTGTGGCAGAAATTGGGAGGAAGAGACACTATGCCCTACTATGTTACACTTGGTTTGATGGGTGTTGGTACAATTTGGGCACTAAAGACTTTGTGGACCATGTCTTGGCCCAGGAAACAAGAGTGAATAGAGATGATTTTTGTTGAAGATACTAACTGTAAATATATTTATTTAATGCCTTAGCAGCTTAGCTAGCAAATTACTACCATATTAATGTAAGTTTCAATGTACATTAGTCTCTTATGCATGCACCCCATCCTCGAATGCATTAAGCCTAAGCATTCGCATAAAAAAATTGGATTCAATATTACACCTGAAGATATAATGTCATAATATTGGGAGCTAGATATAACACTCTTATCACCTATAATTTATACAATTTGATTTAAAAAGCTGTGTTAAACATCTTTCATATTAAAATGACGTCTCACGTTTCAATCTGGGACATTTCTAGCTGACTTAGTTTATTAATATCCACCTATTATCGTCCATCTTTTACTAATATTCTTTATGGATTTACAGGCCTATGCACAGGACTGATTTATTTATTGTAAGTTGTGCGGATCTAGAATAAACAAAAAAATACTTTTAAAATTGCATGGTGAATGATGCTATATTGGAGAATATAAATTAAAAATACCAAAAATAAATAAGTCAGACTATCAAATAAAACCAGTTGAATTGCATGTATATACATTATAATTATTCATGTTTATCTATTTTTTAGGTGTAAAACTTTGTAAATTTAATGTTCTTCGCAACCCATCCAGCTCCCAACATTATGATATATATGATATATAGCTTCAGGTGTAATATTGAATCCAAACATTTTGTACGAGAATATGTTTATAACTGTCAGAGGGATGGAAAATTAAGAATGACAAAACAGTTCTATGTTTATATTTATAATCATATAGTAATACACTATAGCAATATTTTTGTTGTTTTTATAATACACTTGTAAAATAATAATGATAAATGCTTTTATATTTTAAAAAGAAAATCGTAATTTTATTATTTTGTTTTTATCTCCCAACATTTATCCACTTATAAAAGATTTTTCCCAGGTTAACTCTTATTTTCACCCTGTGGCTGTGACCTGATCACATATCATTATTCTATTAGTCAGGCGGCTGTGTCTGTATTAGGTGACTACAGCGCTCAATTGCTAACTCTAGTTTTTTCGTTTTTTTTGTAAGTTCATATGTTACTAAAGCAAATGCAACTTGTTGCCAACCTTCTATTTAAGTTATTTAATGTTTTCCGATCGGAAATATTTTATCGATTTTATTCTGTGAAACCCAATGACCTTGACCTCCTTTGTTTTCACCGAGCTGGCTACTACAATGAAGTATGGGAGAGGGGTTCTTATATAGCCTTCTTTTCACCGAGTGACGTCACTGCATTTCACAGAATTGGCTAAAATGATCAAAACTAGCTTCGTGACGTTTCTCAGACTTCTAGATATTAATTTAGATAAAGGTTTAGGGGGTTATGCTGCGTTAAAAAGGAATTGTGACGTTTTTTATTTTCTTATACTCTAATTTAGCTGTCAGTTTTGATGTACACTCCGATAACATCTACTTTGTTTAGTTAAATATGCAAATTGGCCGCCTCTACTTAAAATCCTGTTCAAGCTATATCTTAGAAACCAGACATTCTCCAGCAGCCATTGGATCAACAGTTCAAAAATAGTCTGAATCCTCTTTTGATGATTTTGGTAGGGGAAGGTGTGTAGAATATAAATCGGAATGATGCCAAGCTGGAATTATTGAGTATCAATAGCTGATAAGATGACGTCGAAGATGGTGGTCATTGAATGAACACAGATCACTTCCAGACAATTTTGAAGAATATTTAACCCTTTTAGCACAAGCGGCTTTAAGTGAAAACCACTGAATTGTCAATTGGGACAAAATTATTATTTATAATAATGTGTTCTTCATTAATGACGATAAATCGGTACCTGTGCAATAGCTATTATAACGAAACGCTAATTGGTCAATTAATTTGTGTTTTTAGCTTGGAGACAGAGTTTGTAGGCTGACTTTCAGGACAAATGTCTGTCGTTAACTTCCGTTTAACATCTGTTCTGCCTGTGCAAAGTCAAAAGGCATTATCGGCTCCCTGGTACACTAGGCATTTACTGCTTTTTAACTGGCTCTTCCTGCCATAACGCTGCCAAAAGGCTGTATTTGCTCACTTGTAAAGCAAGTATATTCCTTTATGCTGATGTCACTACCTCCTTCTTGTTTGTAACAACACTTTCAATGGACAGTATCTGCACACTTGTGAAATAAGCAGATACTTGTTTTGCTGTGAGCAGAAGCGTTGTATGTCATGCTGGTTCTAGGCAGTCAACATGATCCAGTGATCCAATGTTGGTTAAATGTTGTGCCATCCTTTATGACACTGCTCCAACATTGTGTCAGTGTATCGAGTTGCTGGTGACTCTCTCAGGGATCGACACTAACTGATTTCAGGTAGTAGCCCAAAGGGCCAGTAACTTCAGATAATTACTGGCCCTTAGCCTTATCGTTCTAGTCAATAGTGTACACAGTATCAAGGGGAGTGTAAGGCCCGCTTTCCATGGTCGCGAAATCGCGCGCGGAATGAACATGCGGGTCCGCGCGGGGATTGAAAATCGCGCCTTGCGCGAAAATCCAGGGCAGACAGATTTGTCCGCGCAGGGAATTCTCTCATATGACGTCATTCTCAGGTGGTTTTCCATTCAGGATCAACCACCAACTCCGCTGCAGTCATATAGGCCTGGATTAGCATGAACCAGATACATTTGATAAAGCCAACTAACACCTGACTTGACGTTTGCCAGATAACATTACAGTAACATTGCATAATTTGCATTACGTAAAAGGGTGTAGTAAAAGTGCATTACGTCTACATGTGATAATGATGGATTAGTTCTGCTGTAGATTTCACGGCTGAGTAAGAAACATTCATAGTTGATATTTTACAACTCCGTGACGTTGTGTGAAGAATTGAAATTGAAGACTAAAGACTTCGTGAATATTCCTGGCTAACTGGGGCCTATTAAAAGACCCAGAATGAATAATAATTGCACCTCTACTCTTGTAATATTAACATTGTAGTCCTGTAAAAATGATTTTTTTTGTCAAGCATTTTTCATTATGTGCAGTGTGCCTACTTCAAATTGTGTGTAAAATCAGCAAAATGTATGATGGGAATCGAACATATAATATAAATTCCAATGATGGATAAGATATAAATATGTGACCCGCCATGCGAGAATTCTTTCAGGTAGTGAGACAGGAAGAACACGGCTATCAAATCAACCAAAAAAAACAATTTTGAAAATTAGGAGCTCACAGCCCTTTTCGCGTGGCGGGTCACATATATACTACCAGCCTAAACATATTTTATTTTCATGATTATGCATTTTTAGAGCATTGATATATATTCTCTGACACACCTGTAGCTGATATTGTACAATGCTGTTGACAAGCGTCAAGGCCCCTGAGCCTCTTGTTGTTAGTCAAGATGGCCACCAGCATTTAATCATTACTCATATTTAGAAAATTGTCCAAATTGTTTGATTTTTACTCAATTTTTTAAAACAGTTGATCACTTCAACTGATTCTATGGTCAGTGATTATATTTAGACAACTCCCAGAGAATGCTCTGCAACATTTAATCCTTTTAGCACAAAAGTTGTAATGTTGGAACCGCTGGTAATATGACTTCATAATTCTATAAATGAAGTCTGGTGGTCATCTATGTTTGACAGTCAATTAAATGAGTTTTAATGAGTGTTATCATGATTATATATGTATAAACACTTTCAGCAACATAAAACATACAAAATAATTTTGTATGTTTTATGTTGCTGAAAGTGTTTCACTTATCTGTTAAGCTTAAATACAAAAAAAAAAAAAAAAATTTGAAAATTGTAGAGTTTACAAAAAGTTATTCAGGCAGAAAGCATGCTTCAATTCAATAAACTTTCAAATGCGTTCAGCATCTTATTTAGTAAAGTAAATATGTCTTATTGTGAACAATAACTTATAAGGAAACGAATGACTTCGTCAGTGTTATATCAAATATTATATTATATCAAACTGAAGTGTTCATAATCGGATAGAGAAGGCTCAGGCTATTGGTTCTGTTTTTAACTGATGGTTAAAGTTAAAGGTGTGGTCAACTGTCAAAATATGCGGGACAAGGGTTCCCCAGAAGTCAATAGTGCCCGTGGGTAGGCCAAGGCCCTGTTCTATAATAACACTAAATATGCGTTCCATACCCAAAGCCTCATTAAGAGCAAGGTCTCAAATCACAGCAAGTTCATATATACTTGAGCGACATCTATGAATTAATAATTCAAAGCCCTTTTTCCTTGCCCCTACTTGTTCGCTGGCTTGCAAACAAACTGACTGTATTACTGCGGGGATTTGGAAACTGCTTGACCCAAAAAGCTTGTATTGACTTTCAGTAAACACAAAACATTTGTATGACTTCATGCAATGTTGGACCAACGTCGAAAACGTTGGGCCGACGTTGTATAAATGTTATACAAATGTCTTGTGTTTGCTGGGCTGCAGGATGTTGGTTTAATGTTGGGCCAGCGTCGCAGACGTTGGCCTAGCATTGAAACAGCACTGGATCAATGTCTCGTTAAGTAGTATCTTGTAATCAGTTCAGTGGCTATATTAATGCCGTCAATCTGTACTCAATAGGCAACTGTTGGCCTACACTTGACCGTCCCAGGCATGCGCATTTTGCAGTTGAACACTAGTTTAACTGCAGTTTGCTAAAAACGTGCCTATCCAACTGGGCCGGTTCTGAACAACGTGTATATCCAACTGGGCTAGTTCTTAACAACGTGCCTATTCAACTGGGCCGGTTCTTAACAACGTGTCTATCCAACTGGGCTAGTTCTTAGCAACCAACTGGGCTGGATCTTGACAATGTGCCTATCCAACTGGGCCGGTTCTTAACATGCCTCTCCAACTGGGCTGGTTCTTAACACACTTGCAACATAATTGGTATGGTCGTACTAAACATGATCTAAAAACGAGCCTATCCAACTGGGCCGGTTCTTAAATTGATCTCACACTTTTGCAATGATGATAGCAATGGGCAGGTTATTGAACTGAGGGGACGTATATATCCTATATATAAAAATTATAATGGTTGGAACCCTGTCAGATTTTTTCCTGTATCCACCCCTGAAATGTGTCAGCTAAAAATAGTTATTTTAACAAGCCAGCAATAACCAATTAGCATTTGTGGTACTATAGGGCCTACTGTCAAACATTGCAAATAAATCGCCGTCATTGTTACCAACAGTTCTGTGTCTTAATCAACCAGGGCAACTACAAGTGTTAGAGGTGTAGACTATTAGATTCAATGAATTATTTGTAAATTAGCTAGTATATTACATGTATAATGGTAGAATTTAGCAAACACCATAGTTTATTCTAGTAATGACTGTATTTTCTGTCTTTTAGAAAAAGAAAATGTCATCAAAAGACGATATCACCACTACTACATCTGCCACTATTCCTGTTCGAGGAGATTTATTTACAGATACTTCTAATCTATATGGGATGATATGGAATTATTATTGAAATATTTATTGAAATAGCAATGTTGAATAAAAAAAGTGAAAATATTGACTTATTATTTGTTCCCAGTTGACTGCTAAGCAGTGAAGTTATAGTGTACAGCTGGTCCAAAATTAATGGAAATTACGACATTTTGAACGTTGCTGTTAAAACAGCTATGATAAAAATAAAGCTACTCTCGCCGAGACAGGCTGATTACTGTAATAACTGAATAATTAATTAATAATTAATTTGAAAGCAATTATATACAGTAGCCAAAGGCGGCCTCAACTGGATCTAGCCGGAATGCTTATAAGAAACAGGTACAACTGTATGACATGAGCTATGAAAAGTGTCCAAATAGTTTTTTGTCAGAAAACTATACTGACAATGTAAGAAGAAAAATGAACAGGTCTCGAATGATTTTTTCGGTGTTATGTAGCATCAGTAAGTATAAGGTGCGACTATGAGCTGTGATCGTCAATTTCTGTGTCGTCAATAGTCAAAGATATTCTGCGTAGGGTGTGATTTTTCATTGCAGTAAGCCTATTTGGCGACAGTAATGAATGTAGATGTCATCCATGCTCGATCGTGGTTGTGAAGTGGTTAAGAGTTCGCGCCTTTGGCTCTGTAGTAGTAGGGGATTGTTCGAATCCCGTCACTGCCACTTGACAAGACATAGGCCTAATAATAATTGATGTTTATTCAACTAGAAAGACATGGCAGCCAAAAGGCTGAAGAATTGTCATGCAAATAAATGCAATATAGACATGATGATACTAATATTAAAATTGAATAAGTTAGATAAGTTCGTTAAAAAGACATTTTCTGGAAACACATGATCTGCAGGCACAATAACTGGGTTAACTTAGCATGCATATTTTACCGAACTAATCCTGTTGTAAATAATCATGTACATATATGTTCATTTTAATGACGCATAAGTCTGCATAGACTTACCGTCGTCAATAACAATCTATCATAAAGGTCAAACAACATAATAATCATATACCTTAAGGCATCTCGCATAATATAGTTTTCGTAAATTATTGGAATCTCTATAATTACAACGACACAAATAGCATATCTAATTAATCTACAGATCTAATATAATTATGACTGATGTTCAACAATCAAAAAGGTAGTTATCTCACCGTTCTCTCTGCAGTAGACTTGAATATATAAATGATGTATTTCATGATTGATTGTAATTATTTCCTTAATTTGGTGCAATATTGTTCAGTTGATAACATTTCTAACATCCTGTTTTATTTTTGGGTTACAACTAGCACTTTTAGCACCAGTATCCTGACACATGATGTGTGCCCACACACCACGTATAGGCCTATATACACGGCATGTATGATGCTCCAAGAGAGGAGCGAAGGCTGTTAACACGAATAAAAAGATTATGTTATCCTTATGCACATGTATACGATTGTGAACCGGTACATGAGTTTGGGGGTTGGGCCGTTAGAATTTGAAGTTCAGATGATGGGATTAGAGGAAGATGTGGCAGTGTGAATAAATAAAAATGTGAATCAATATGGATTTAGTAAATATTGGAATGGAGCATATAGGTTTAAATCGGTTGAAGCAAGGACATGGACTGCAGCATTCGTGGCAAAGGAATGAGAAGAGGAATGTGTCGGGCTGACCTGTATAAGATATAATTAGTGTTACAGTGGCGGATATAGGATCTGTAAAAGGGAGAGATTTTTTGGTAAATGTTAGCCAACTTAGGTGACTCGCCTGCTGCGCCCCACCCCCCCCCCCCCTGGATCCGCCACTGGTGTTATCCTCATTCACATACGATAAGAGTGTGTGCATGAGCCTGCCTGGAGGGTTGGGCCTTTAGGATGCAAAGTCCGTATAATGGGACTGGAGGAAAGTGTGAATTCAATATGGATTTATGCTGTTGTCAGATGTCTTAAATTCCTTGTGAGGGTAAGGTTGGATCTTCTAAATAATATTACAAATTTCCTTTCTTAAAGTCATTGAATTTTGAAAGGGTTAAACATGCAGTGTTATCCTCATGTGTATGCTTGTAGACCCACATGAGATAGTCTGGGTTTTTATGGTGATTATGAACTATACAGCATGCTAAAATAAGTAATTAAACTACTAATTAATAGACATGGAGCGGTTGAGTTATGGGTCGCATCGCGCCGTCACAGCTGAAAGTCAATTGAATCCTGATGGTAAGCTCTGGTTGGTTGTACCAGGGAGGTGTACACCTCGATCACCGGCTGCACGTTGCACTGCCATAGCAGGCCGTATGTCGGCCACTACCCATGCTGCTTGTAGTAGACAGATAGGCCCACAGATCTGTGGCTATTGCCATAGACATTAATATAGTACCGTAGAATGGGGTAACTTGAGACAAATCATTAAAATATTATTTTAAAATATGACTGTAGGCCCCTAATGACAATTTATATATTAAGAGTCATATATTTATAATAACAAAGACAGAATATTGTAATGAATTGTTTGTAGTTCCTGAGGGCACTGTATTTCAATGTAATGAATTATTGGTAGTTCCCTGAGGGCACTGTGTATTTCAATGTAAGGACTTGTTTGTAGTACCCTGAGGTCACTGTATTTCAATGTAATGATTTTTTGGTAGTTACCTGAGGGCACTGTGCATTTCTATATAAGGAATTATTTGCAGTTCCCTGAGGGCACTGTGCATTTCAATGTAATGAATTAATTGTAGTTCCCCGGGGGCACTGTGCATTTCAATGTAATGAATTATTTATAGTTCCCTTAGGGTACTGTATTTCAATGTAATTCATAATTGTTGGTAGTTCCCCGAGGGGGCAATTTGTATTTCAATGTAATGAATTGTTTGTAGTTCCCTGAGGGCACTGTGCATTTCAATGTAATTAATTGTTTGTCATTCCCTGAGGGCACTGTGCATTTCAATGTTATGAATTGTTAGCAGTTCCCTGAGGGCACTGTGCATTTCAATGTAGGGAATGAATTATTTGCAGTTCCCTGAGGGCACTGTGCTTTGCAATGACATATACATATTGTTGGTAGTTAACCAAGGGCAATTTTTATTTCAATGCAAGGAATTATTTGTTGTTCCTTGAGGGCACTGTGTATTTCAATGTAATGAATTGTTTGTAGTTCCCCGCGGGCACTGTGCATTTCAATGTAATTAATTTTGTGTCATTCCATTAGGGCACTGTGCATTTCAATGTTAGGAATTGTTAGCAGTTCCTTGAGGGCACTGCGCATTTCAATGTAGGGAATGAATTATTTGCAGTTTCCTGAGGGCACTAGGCTTCGCAATGACATACATATTGTTGGTAGTTCCCCAAGAGCACTGTGCATTTCAATGAAAGGAATTATTTGCTGTTCCCTGGGGGCACTGTGCATTACAATGTAATGAATTGTTTCTAGTTCCCCGAGGGCACTGTGGATTTCAATGTAATTAATTGTTTGTCATTCCCTGAGGGCACTGTGCATTTCTATGTTATGAATTGTTAGCAGTTCCCCGAGGGCACTGTGCATTTGAATGTAGGTAATTAATTATTTGCAGTTCCCTGGGGGCACTGTGCTTTGCAATGACATACATATTGTCGGTAGTTCCCAAGGAGCACTGTGCATTTCAATGGAAGGAATTATTTGTAGATCCCTGAGGGCATTGTGTATTTCAATGTGATGAATTGTTTGTAGTTCCCTGAGGGCACTGTGTATTTCAATGTAAGGAACTGTTTTTAGTTCCCTGCTGGCACTGTGCTTTTCAATGGAAGGAATTATTTGTAGTTCCCTGAGGGCATTGTGTATTTCAATGTGATGAATTGTTTGTAGTTCCCTGAGGGCACTGTGTATTTCAATGTAAGGAACTGTTTTTAATTCCCTGCGGGCACTGTGCCTTTCAATGGAAGGAATTATTTGTAGTTCCCTGAGGGCATTGTGTATTTCAATGTGATGAATTGTTTGTAGTTCCCTGAGGGCACTGTGTATTTCAATGTAAGGAACTGTTTTTAGTTCCCTGCGGGCACTGTGCTTTTCAATGGAAGGAATTATTTGTAGTTCCCTGAGGGCATTGTGTATTTCAATGTAATGAATTGTTTGTAGTTTCCTGCGGGCACTGTGCTTTTCAATGAAGTGAATTGTTTGTAGTTCCCTGAGGGCACTGATTATTTCAATGTAATTAATTGTATTGTTAGCAGTTCCCTGAGGGCACTGTGCATTTGGATGTAAGGAATTATTTGCAGTTCCCTGAGGGCACGGTGCTTTTCAATGACATACATTGTTGGTAGTTCTCCAAGGGCACTGTGTATTTCAATGTAATGAATTGTTTGTAGTTCTTTGCACTGTATTTCAATGCATTGAATTAGTAGTAGTTCCCTAAGGGCAGGCCTACTGTGCATTTCAATGTAAGGAATTATTGGTAGCTCCCTGAGGGCACTGTATTTCAAGGTAATATTAAAATAATGATTTGCTGGTAGTTCCCTGAGGGCACTGTGCCGCTGCATTTAAATGCAAAGAATTGTTGGTATAGTTCCCTGAGGGGACTAGGCCCTACTGCTTAGCCGTCTTTTGTTTTACATGTGAGACATGTATCCCTATATCATAAAATTATCACTGTGCAGGTTGAGGCCTTGGAATTTCGTTGTGTATTTATTCAGTCTGTGACGCGACCAACTCTCCCAACCACGTGGTCGCGGCTAGAAGGAGGGGTGTCTGTTTACATGATGTATATTACTACACACTGTAGGCCTACATGTATTTGCCACCAGTGCCCAGAAGGAACAAACCGGGGCCTCTTTATGGTCTCACCACCATAAATAAGCCGAAATCACGGCAGGTGTATACTAATGATGGAATCATCACACAAAATATTTTCAATGCGGCTGTTTCAACCTCTGTTGAATTAAAAACAAATACAAAGAAGTTAAATTTCTGTGAATATTTAATAAGTACATGATGTCTCCTTCATCCCGGATATCAGATATAACTGTTTCGTGATAATCTGACTGGGATACAGTGGGTTAAAAGGATGTGTGTCTGGTCTGTGAAAGAGGGTATGAATTTAAGCGTAATTTGAACTATAGTGATCTTTTTGCACACTAGGGGCCTAGCTAAAAATCTGTCTGGGTAGCGACCCTTTATCGGAGCTGTTTTTGAAAATGCACAGTCCAGGCTTCATTATGATATGCGGCACTAGATAGGGGGGAGGGCAAAAAGAAGTAAAATCGGCCCGTGGAATTGAGGCATTTTACATGTATTTCAATGGGACTGGCAATGACATTTGGGGTGGTGATACCTTATGCCTGCTGCCTGCTGCTGTCTAGACCTAGCTGACTGATTCATTCATTTATTCATTCAATGTCATTCGCCGATGCCGTGATCAGTGGATGTCGTGTATTTTTTTTCTATATTAAATAGGTCTAGATCTAGGCCTAACATTCGACTTTTCAAAATATTTCCATCTTTTTGCTGATTTAGACAAGCCTAAGAGAAACATGAAGCAATTAAGGGTGAGTAGGCTGCCCGGAATTAACTCGAGTGCCAGTGGCGCTGTTCAGAACCACGACCGGGGTGCCTTGTTCAGTTGTTGCTGTTGACTTGAAGATGTTCATGCTTTATCGCCCATGGCATGTATCAGCGGTTGTGACTTTTCGGTACGCTAGGCCCCAGAGTGGCTAGGCCCTAACCCGCTAACCAACGATCACCTGCTGCTGATATTTTGTCATTTAAAATTTTTCGAAGTGGCTAAACGTAAACCGGAGGCGGAGTCTGGTCGGCTAGCCTATAGAGCCGCTCAGACTGAAAAACCGGACTTTTCCGAAACTCCGGTCGGCTAGCCTCAGAGTCAGAGGCTAGCCGACCAGACTCCGGTTCAGTAGCCACTTCGTAAATCGAAGTGGCTACTAAGTGTATTCAGAGAAAAGAGCTTGTGTTAATCTGTAGTAGACCCTTATTCGTTTTATAGAACATGAAACTTTCATTGAAAGCGTATTTGTATGGTTACAAAAACGCACCTCAAATTATTGCACCTATTTTACTATTAGTATTACTAACATTATTTTGTGGACATGCTCCACAATGAATTTGGTTCAGCAAATAAACAGCAAGCACAGCTCAGGTCATAAATATAATGTGTAAAATATTTATATTGTGCAATATGGATTTACTCAGATATCATATTACAAGCTGTATTTGTAGGGTTAGATCTACACGAGTTTTAAATTTTCAAAAAATATGAATTAAAAAAATTAAAATTTACAAAAGCAGAAAAAGTGTTGGCTATTGATTAGGTGCAGGTGCCGCGCTTCAGAATGCGTAATATAAAGGCGCTGTTTATTTTGAATATTGAGAAAATGTACTTTTTCAAAATAAGGTCCAAATGCATCACTTTCGTGGGAATCGACCATATATACGTTGATTACGCGCTGATACCATAAACAAAGACAGTGCCATTGCCAAATAAAAATGTTCGCGATTTGTTTTAATTTTGTGAAAGTTATATTTGTGATATGTTTTATGTTAAAAAAGTTTTGAGAGCGTTTTCACTATTTTGTTATAGGCTACACTGAATCTATTTCTCAACAGTGCTAAGCGCGAAAGATAGCAAAATTCTTGAACATCGAAAAATAAAAAATATTCGCGAATTAGCCAATGCAAAGTAAAATTTGTCATTGGCCCGATTTCATTTTAGAAGCATAATTTAGGGAGCATTGTGGCATACGAACTATTCTACAGAAAATGTGAAATTAACTGTCCATCATTAAAATATATGCATATTTTTAAAATATAATTTTCAAACCATTTCTATGCGATGACAACCTATATGAACTACATTTTAGGATAAATAAAAATCTGATTTATTTTCTGCGGTTTTGCATTTGTGACGTAAATGTGTCAAATGTCAACACAGTAACAAGTCTATAATTTATATATCAGACAATTCCCAATACCCACCACTCAATTGGTTTTAGATTAACGTTTTTTTACCTTTATTTCCTTAGTTTCACTCCTTGTGATTTATTTTACAAAACATCCATGTTCCCGTCCATTCCCTTCAGCTTAGAGATAAGGCCTTAAAAAATTAATGATATGTTTCCGCTAACGGACTTTTTAGGAATAGGGTAGGTAGGGCCTAGGTCGAATTTTTTTTTTTTTTACACCCTAGTCTATTGGGTGATGCACATGTTGGTTATTTTTGTGCAGCAAAGCAAAATAAACGAATTCTGCATAAACAGTACCGTTTTTCCTACTCACGGCTACTGTGAAAATAATTTAGCCGTGTTATTTATTGATAAAAAGAATTAGGGTCGGCAGATCTTGAAAAAAAACTAGGGTCGACACCCAAAATTAGGGTCGGTCGGCTTACCGGAAACAAACAATTTTTTTGTTTTGGCCTAACAATGTGTGTCCATGAAAAATTAGTCAACACGATAACAGCAGTTACCACTGGGACTGGACTTAAACAGTTGAAACGGTTAGTAATCAGACTGCATCTATACTGACCCCTCTTTTATAGTCAGTCCACACAGAATCAAAACGTGAATTTTCACTTCTCATCTCTTTTGACACCATGCATTTATTGTGTTTTAGATATGGTTAGGTTTATTGACGGTCAACACAATAACGTCTGTTTTGATGATTACTTCGAATGTAAAAACCCATATTTCTGTTAAAATTAACCTAATTGAACACTTAAACTCTGCATGCAGAACGAGAGACGATACACCTAGTTATATACATGTATGGCCCGAAAACATGTTCAATATCAACACAGTAACGCCAACACAGTAACATTTTTGTAGTTACTTTGTTGACAGTTTTGTTATCATATTGATATAGTTTGAGTTACCTCGTAACCTGGTACGTTCTTTAATCAGACAATGAATAATAGTGTATAAGGACTAGAAATACATATTTCGGTTCCTTTCAAATCAAATATTCTATCGTTGGATTCAATGAATTTATGATTTAGAAAATTGTTATTGTGTTGACATATATACATGTGTACGTTTTTTTTTAAAAGATCAAGTACAATCAATACAATTAAAAATTACTAATCAAACAGTTCCCATGTCATGGTATTGTTGGACCTCTCCGCTGCATTTGATACTGTTGATCATGCAACCATACTCTCCAGACTAGGGCATGGCTTCACCATCAAAGGGAAAGCTCTAGAATGGTTTACATCCTACCGCAAATGGCCAATAATAGAATGCAGTTAGAGTACACCACCATAAGTGATACATCGTCACCAGGAGCAAAGTTAACGTGTGGAGTACCACAAGGCTTGGTTCTTGCATCACAACTTTTCAGTCTCTACACAGAACTCAGAATCATTTATTCGCCTCCTTACAAATATAGTCTGATAATGATATAAAAATTATTAAACAGTACCACTTGTTGCTATTGCGCGAAAACATGGTCCGTAAAGCGTCTCAGGCAAGGAATCTGGGTGTAATATTCGATACCATTTATCTTTTATCATATAAGAAACATCATACTTAGGGTCAGAGTGTGAACATGAATCTACAGAGAGATAGTACACGCAACTGTAACGTCCCGCCTAGCGGGTAACATCTTGCTTTTTATGCCTGCCACAAAAGCTAGTCAGTAAACTCCAGCTTGTCCAAAATCCGGCGGCCAGGAACAAATTGCCTTATCTCAGGTAATCTCGCCACAGATTTGGTAACCTCGCCACAGCCTGCCAGAGTAATCTCGCCACAGCTTTGGTAACATCGCCACAGCTAGAGGCTGAGTAACCTTGCCACATCTGTTATCATGGTTATATCCGCATTTATCTGCCTCATCAGATAGTTTTAACCAGACTTTAATATAATATATATACCTTCAATATGTTAACTTGAAATAAAAGTCTAATGAGATAAACAGATTTTGATTGATAACTAATTGTGTTTAGCGTCATAAGGTTGTACCTGTCATAAACACATTGAAGAAATATTTGAACCTGGTCACTCATAGCCTCCTATAGGATCCTGAAGAGAATCCTGAAAACTACTTTTGACTAAAATTAAGAAAAAGTTAAATCCACAAGTAGCGCTTTGACAAGTGAGAGAAGAGACACGATATCCAATTAACATTCAGCTATTGCGAACGCATTCCGGGTGTTCAACTGTTGAACACAACATTGTTCAACATCTTGGATTAGTATTTGAGGTGGCATCAAGCAGCATTTGTGGGAGAGAACGTATCAAGGGTTAAATTAATTCTGCTTAGTGCAGCATGGTGCTAGTTCCTGACTATGTCATGTCATAACTGAAATCAACTGCAGCATATATTCCAGAAGCATATAATATATATATATATATATATATATATATATGGTCGATTCCCACGAAAGTGATGCATTTGGACCTTATTTTGAAAAAGCTCATTTTTTCAATATTCAAAATAAACAGCGCCTTTATTTTACGCATTCTGAAGCGCCGCACCTGCACCTAATCAATAGCTAACACTTTGTTTGCTTTTGTAAATTCAATTTTTTTTAATTCAATTTTTTTGAAAATTTAAAACTAGTGTAACCCTACGAATACAGCTTGTGTTATGATATCTGAGTAAATCTATATTGCACAAAATAAATATTTTACACATTATATCTATGACATAAGCTGTGCTTGCTATTTATTTGCTGAACCGAACTCATTGTGGAGCATGTCCACAAAATAGTGTAACTAATAGCAAAATAGGTGCAATAATTTTAAGTGCGTTTTTGTAACCATACGAATGCGCTTTCATGTTCTATAAAACGAATACTACTACAGATTAACACACGCTCTTTTCTCTGAATACACTTGTGGTACCAATGTATAATATGGGCAAGGTAAAATATCGGAAAATTATACAATTTTTTTAATTTCTTCCATTGAACACTACGGTTTTTTTTAATTTGTGTAACCCTACGAATTTTCAATAAAGAAATGGCACCTGTGGAGTTCCATGAAAGCACATGGGGTTTACAACCTCGTCTAACAGAATAACCAAGGTACAGTGTACGTGACAGTCAGATTTTAGTGGTTAACATAGATATCTTGGAACGTTAGCAATGTTTGAATTTTTAAGATATCCTACAAATTATCACAGTGCTATATTTCACTGTGTAGGTGTGGAGAATACAGGAGTTAATTGAATATCTATGATGCATTATCATGTCATGATATGGTAATATGTGGACGATATCGTTTAAAATATTCTTATGCAATAGAAGAGCCACCAGAGACTGATGATATTGTCATTCGTAGGGTTACACAAATGTTAGGTATTCGTAGGGTTACTATCTACAAAAGAAAAACGGTAAATGATTGAAAAATATATGTTGTTCTCATTGCAAAACAGGCCAAGAATAAAGCTACCATCATAGTGAGCACTAATAAGGTGTAAAACTCAACAAGCTAATAAATATTTATATCCAAAAAATAAAATACATGTTTTCAAAACGTTTGAAAATTATTTTAACTCACCAATGCAAAGGCAAATTTACTGTTAATATACTTTGTTATACACTATATTGAAAATATATCTAACGTGTATTCTTTTGTGTATTACAAATATTGGAAATATTAATTTAAGCATATCTAGCATCTAAAAGAGTTCACCACTGTGTGTATTCGTAGGGTTACCAATTTCACAAATAGCTTCTATGTTGTATAACACAATACGAGTTTAATTGGCATTGCGAGACCTTTCTCTAAAAACACAATATTTTTCAAAAACAATATATACAAGCAAGCAAAAACAAGTGGTATTTAAAACGTGTGTGATACAATAGCGCCATAATCACTGTCTGACTTCACCAGTTGGAAATACATACAATTATTTGACAAATTAGATATTTTGTTCAATGATTTATGTAAAGTTAATTGTAGCGCGGTAAATCTATTGGATATTGAGCAGTATCATACGGGAGAACACACATTTGTTTAAATAATATAATGAGCCGTCAATATTGCAGTATTGTGATGATTTTTCATAGGCCACCTAGATAGAGTAACCCTACAAATGACAGCGTAACCCTACAAACAAAGCTGTTATAAGCATTGTGAATCGACGTAGAGCAACCAGTTTTACCCTACTTTGTTCATTGCAGCTCTATCTGTCAAATACCTTTCACAAGTGAATGATACGTGTATATGTATGTATATTTTTCAGGTTGACTATTAATTCAGTGACAAACAATAAATAAATTATTCTCGTGATCTTCGTGCAGCTTGTTGCTAAAATCTCTTTATTCCATCTTTCTCTGATTCTTTATTAATGTGGCTTTCAAAGTAATGTTAGTTATCGATACAAATGGTTCATAACACAACAATTATGTTAATTAATAGCCTTATTTTTTAACGAAATATAAATTTGTAACCCTACGAATACACTTTTAAAACCTATCAGAAAAACTTTTAGATGAACAAATGATATGAAATCATGATTTTAAACAAGATGCTCCATTTACATTTTAATATTCAACTGCTATTTCCACTCTAAGCCTTGAATTGAAAGAAATGTTATGTTTGACATGTCTTTTTTTGTATATTTTCTGAATATTGAATATTTGCAGCAGAGTAGAAGTTGACTACAAATCATTATGTGCAGTATCAAATTTTCGCAACTGTTATTAAACTGTTCCAAACATTACCACCTAATTGTTACCACTTGAACTGCTGTACTTTTTGCGACCAAAGTTTTAGTTACATTATGGCATTTACATATTACATAATATGCATTCGTAGGGTTACTCTGGTGTTCAATAATGAGCATGAACTCCATTCCTGTTGCAACTATCATATATTAAGAGCTCGCATATATTTTTTGTGAAAGTTCCATATGTCTGCGATATAAACTGAAGAATTCAGGACTGTGCAACAAAGTCGTTTTTTTGCCGATATGCATCACTTTCGTGGGAATCGACCATATATATATATATATATATATATATATATATATATATATATATATATATATATATATATATATATAGCAATGATTCAATAAATGTTTGTCTCCTAAATGCAAGTCTTTTATGCTGAATCATATTTACTGAACGTCCTGCTCTATTCACTTGGATAATTGACACCATACAACAACAGCATTGCCGTTATCCAGAGACACTGCTAGTAAGCCCAGTAATTTAAAGTGAAATAAATGTGGGCCGAGTGTAGCATACCACTCAGCCATTGATGATTCACCAATATCACCCCCAAGATTCTGTAATGTCTGGAATTGTTCAACATCTTGGATTAGTATCTGAGGTGGCATCAAGCAGCATTTGTGGGGGAGGACGTATCAAGGGTTAAACTAGTTCTACTTAGTGCAGCATGGTGCCAGTTCCTAAATATGTCATGTCATAACTGAAATCAACCGCAGCATATATTCCAGAAGCATATATATAGATATATATATATAGCAATGATTCAATAAATGTTTGTCTCCTAAATGCAAGTCTTTTATGCTGAATCATATTTACTGAACGTCCTGTTCTATTCACTTGGATAATTGACACCATACAACACCAGCATTGCCGTTATCCAGAGACACTGCTAATAAGCCCAGTAATTTAAAGTGAAATTAAACGTAAACCTCATATTAGAGCGCTGAAAGTCAATATTAAAAAAAAAATTGAACACAGTTCGTAGTATGTAACTTTCCCTTTTCTGTATATTTGTATGATTATGAGCATGCACATGTCTGCTGACCTCATTTGATAAATGTGTCATCTGGTACCACTATATCAAATTAGAAAAAAACTAACTTGTTGAATGAAGGACTTATGGGGTCAAAATTCCGGATGGTGTACTCTCACATTTTGTCTAACCCTTGTATAACAAAGTTATCATTCTTATACTTATAACCAGCGTTAATACCACTCTTGCCACCTTTTGTCACCGAATATACTCAGGACGAAACATATCTGAAGTTTATATTTAAAAAAAAAAACGTAGACCCACCCTTAGAGCGCTAAAAGTCAATAAAAAAAACAGTTTGTAGTATGTAACGTTTCCGTTTACTGTAAATGTGTATGATTATGAGCATGTTAATGTCTGCTGGCCTCATATGATAAATGTGTCATCTGGTACAGTTATGCCAAATTAACACATCACCAGATTAAGCCTATCATCATTTTTTCCTTTCATATTAAAAACTGCTCAGAACTCGACATTATAACTTTAATTTCACTTGAGATATTTCTTCAATAAACAATATCGCCTCTTAAAAAATCCTTCAGCACTTAAAAATATTTTTGCCGAGACCATTACCATGTGATGCCTTGCATCACCTATCGTACTTGTAGTGGATAGGTTAAGTGACTTTTGACTTCAAGTCATGATGCAAACGATTCCTTTGGCATGGAGCTACCTTAAGGTCATATAAAAAGATCTATCCAAAGACACAAGTGAGATCGGCCGTCGTATTCCAAATATTTGCATTTTTTTCAAAATGGCCGCCAAAAATCGTAATTTTCATATATGTCATGCTCAAAAGTACAATTTTGCGTCCACGTGTACATTTTAAAAGTCAATAAATACAATAAAGTAATTAAAAGAAAGAAAATGCCGATATTTTTAGCTAAACACAGCCACCAGTGCCTTAAAGGTAACATTATTCTCTTCAAATTGACCGCATATGGGTCCAAATTCTCAGAAATTTAAGACACTATATTTCCACTGTACATATTGATGTCAAGTGCATAGTCATATGCAGAGTGTACATGTACAATGTGCTCCAGATAGGATATTATTAGATTAATAATTTATACAGAAAACGTCATAATAACCATGTCCTTGTATAGGCTTATGGTGCTATTTATCCGTTCAAATTTCAAATATGCTTATGTTGAAAAGCCAGTTTAGTACGTGGATCTCCTACTGCAACATCTCTGCAAATGATAGATTAAGCTATGTGATATTAATTCCTGTTTGACTATACTTGATTACTTTAAATTTCGATAAGGTGTGTGATATTTGTTATAGCAAACTTATTGACGTTCAAGTTTGTGTGAAATTACAAATACCCCCATGGATATGATGGATTGGGGTCGTGATTCATTTGTCAATGTCATAAAACTAATAATTACATGTTTCAAAGAAGTAAAAGACACTATTAATTTGTGGAGTTGAGCAAAATATTAGCCGAGTTGCCTAATTTCATGGTCTTAGGTAAATTTGTGATAGTGGTGATATTTCTCGTAGTAGTAGGTTGTGAAAGTACACAAGATGTAATGCAGCTCATGATGACTAATTCTGTGTTGTGGCATAACATTTGCAGAAATGAAATTGATAACCAAAAAGTAGAGAGGGCAAGAAAAAACATGAAAAATCAATCAGCCCAGTGAAAACACGGCGTCTCAGCAGCGGTGCAACATAAACTTCATAATTATAGGCCCTATATACCACCAAAATCATACAGTGAGCCATTATGTTTTTTTCTGTGATGAAGTAGGAAACAAGAAAGAAATGTGAAAAGCTGCAACATTTGGTTTCGATAAAAAAAGTGAAGGAATGTGCTCGGCTGTTGGGCGGCAAGCATATTTTGGCAAAACTAGAGCTGCAGGTGATATGCTTTCACTCGATGCTGTCTACCACCGAAACGAAAAAGTAATAAGAGCACATGTTCTGAATGAGTTAATTGATCATATTGAAGAATATCGTGACTCGGAGAATCACTACCTATGGCTGACATGACTACTTTATAATATAAAGTAGTCATGTTTTTTATGATAAACGCATTACTGTTTGGGTTTTTCTTCTATTCGCTGTGATACCACACGTATCCGTGAAGCTATTGAAATATTGCTTCCTGATATCGAATTTATATGAATATACCGTAGTTGGCCCCTTGTATTTGGGGATAACCTCGGCAAAGCTGTTCTCGACGTGAAAGGAAATAGAACCACCAATGTTAACATTATCTTCAAGGCAGCTAAATACTTCGCAACATATATCTTCATCTTCAGCAAGAATTTACAGGTTCCTTTCCTACAACATCTGAATCTAATTCTATCCCGCCAATCTTAAACTCAGTTTTACACATGCTGCTTGATGGATCAGGCATTGATCAACCATCACTTGAAACCTGACAAATCAAAAGTTACAGCGTCCATTGGACAACAGATTATATTCAACTCTGTGAGACGTAGGTCCAAAATCCCTGGAAGCGTTTCTCGTCTTATAAGAGTGAGAGAGAAACACCAGCATCTTCATATGTTGCACTGAAGCTTCATCTTCAAATTGGCAGCGTTTCTCTACTGTAAACCATGCATCAACGAAGACTGTGTGTATCATACGACCACAACCCATCATCCACCTCAGAAACATCTGCCCTCCATGAAACATACATAAGCATTCTACAGTATTTTTCTTTTTAATGTCAAAATTTTCATAACATCCTAGATCCAATAGAAATGGGACAAAAATACAATGCTGAACGATATATCCAGATATCACTATGTCACATGACGAAGTTTCCCATATTACTCCTCTCAATATCAGTCATTCATATCCAGTTCCCCAACCTGTCACCAAAACTATTATCGAAAATGGCTTCCAGTGGACGATGTCAATAAACTTCTAGAGAAAAATAATCTTCACGATGGAGAGTGGATCTCTTGGGCTACGTATCTTGCCAGCATTACAGAACCACCTCTATTCCCACCATTTCAATCCTACATGTTGCCATTGTTTATGGAGTCTCTCACCAGCCCAACTATGGCTTGGCATGCAATGCAAATTCGCAACAAAGTATTTGAATCCTAATCAGACCCCTGTTATGGTAGGGTAACAACGACTTTTATCTCCGACCAAGAAGCTCCAATGGAAATTCCCTCAAACAGTAAATTTTGTGAAGATTATTTCCTGGTCATACTTGGCGCAATGCATACAGAAACAAGAGGCCATCCGGCCACTATAATCCCCGCCCCGTCCGCGTGATAGAAATTGGCCACTTGCATCCTCCCCTGAGCTCTCACATTTTGTTTTACAGTATTGGTTCACCAAAGCTCAGTATCAATCAATCAATCAATAAAACTTCTATAGCGCCTATATCCTCAGGGGACCGAGCTCAGAGGCGCACAAATTCTTAGCGTGATTATGTGTCATAATCGAGGCCAAAGCAGGTTCGTCATCAGGGAACCGGGCTGCTGAGGGACTAGGGTGGACAAGCCAGGTCAGTATGCCATGTACATTACAGATATTAGACAATGAAGATCACAAGGCGGCCATTTTAGGGGAATATCCCCCCCTGAAACCACACATTTTGTTTTGTAGTAATGGTCTAGCTATCTGGCATAGTTTTCCAGATATTATCCATATTAATGTCAATAATAACCTCAAGTCGGCCATTTTGAATTTGATCAAGTTGAAACTGCACATTTTGTTCTCTATCTGGCTCGGTTTGCCAGATATCAGGCATATTTAAATTAATTATGGCCAATAGACGGCCATTTTTAATTTGATCAAGTTGAAAGTTTTCAAGGCATAATCCTACCTCAAACTACGAATTTTCTTTTATAGTAATGGTCTAGCTATCTGGCATGTTTTACGAGATATCAAGCATATTAAAATACATTTTTAATTTAATCGAGTTGACATTTTTTCAGGGCATATTCCAACCTTAAAACCGCACAGGCTCTCTGGTACGGTTTGCAAGATATCAGGCATATTAAAGTTAATTATGGATGATAGTCGGCCATTTTGAATTTAATAAAGTTGATAATTTTTCAGGGCATATCCCATCCTGAAACCTCACATTTTGTTTTATAGTAATGGTTTAGCTATCTGACACGGTTCGTCAGATATCAGCCACATTAGAGTTAATTATGGCCGAGAGTCTGCCATTTTGAATTTGATCGAGATAAACATTTTCAGGGCATATCCCTGTCTGTTATCGCACATTTTGTTGTATAGTAATGGTCTAGCTATCTGGCACGGTTTGCAGATATCTGGCATATTACAGTTAATAAAGGCAGACTCCGCTCTAGCTCCAGTATACTACATCACCCATAATTGCACGGGACTTACCAGAACTTACAATTTGCCAATGCGAAACTGCAAAGCCCCTTGCAAATGTTGTACACAAAGGCAGCTGTGCATGTCCCTCTGTGGGTGTATAGGTACATGCTCGCGTCATACTTAAATGTATTGTAAACGGAACGAGGCAAAATAACGATGTACCAATTGGGAGTGTTTGCATGTTTACCATTATTTTCTATTAAATTTAATTATTCATAGTAAAAGTAAAAAAAAATGTATTTTCACCTTTAAACATGCTTCTTATATATTCCTGAGCTAGAAATGTCGAATTTAGCATCAAAATAGTCATTACAGCTATAATATAATTGAAAATAGTAAATATTTTATTGTTATGGCGGCAATTTTGAAAAAACGCAACTATTTCAAATTTGAAGCCAGATAGAGCTTGTGTCTTTGGATAATGTTTTTCCTATGGACCTAAAGTACATTTCTGCCAAAGAAAACATTTGCATCATGATCTGAAGTAAACGACCTATTTTGTGCAGTTAACCTACCTACTATTGTGTTCTCTGGTATTGTGGTACGAGTTCGGATCAGGACGCTCGTTCTGTGTTAAGAGCCACCTGGCGAATATTTCGGACACAGCTAAATTCAGTGTGAATTTTAATTATGGTCTCACCACACATATTCATACGCGCAAAGCTTAATAGTGAGAGAGTTACGATCTTTTTTTAGAAAATGTGGTGATACAAATTCATCTAGATTGGGTGACCATTTCTTCCTTCAAAAACATTGAAATTGGGAAATATATAGGTATAAAATGTAGTCCCTACGCTGGTAGTAACAAAGCATATGCTGCATTCGGAAGTTCCCGTGTTTTGGCAACGCTCAGGGAATGTACTATGACCTTACATTTCCATGTGAAAATAGAAAAAAAGACCCATGTTTAAGCACCCTTTTTATTTTTTATAGTGATAGAGTATGTAATGATGATTAAAAAAATATATCGGTTTATAGAGATATTTTCATTTAAAGAATGCTGGGAGGCCCAAGCGTATGGGCCATAATACATAATATAAAATAGTTGCGTGAGACCGCATGAAAGACACATGAACAGTTTGGGGACATGAAGATTAGATAGGCCTCTCATTTTAGTGTAAATTATTCCTTGTTGGCTTCCACCAAACTTGTGCATTATGTCATCAGATGTACATGAATAGATAATAATTATTTAGATTTAAAAAAAGACTAACTTTCTCGAACAGAATGTAGGTCTATCTAGGGTTAGCATCCCTCGCAATTTCGTTTTAATCTTGGGACAGACATCTGTCACATTTCTGACAATCGCATCCGATAACTTTGAACTTTCGATGTCTTTTATGTCATAGTCAAATAACTAATAATTTTCAATTTATGGAATTAATACGCGAAATTATTCAATCTTTCATATGGTAAAATAATAAAATATCCTCTTACCTCAAAAAAATAAAAATGACAAAATATCAGCAGCAGGTGATCGTTGGTTAGCGGTTAGCGGGTTAGCAGATTAGTGGAAAAGTCACAACCTGTATCAGCTGATTAGCCGGGCCCCAGTAGTCCGAGGAATCTGATTTGCTGTTGTTCGGTACCCTCCACAAAAGTCGGAGACGACTAGTCCGAGGAATCTGACTTGCTGTTGTTCGTATATGGTTCTGGTCACACTAAACTAGGCCAAAAGTGTTACATGATAAGACAAAGTTAGAACACATTATATATTATTTTTTTTGCATTTCCTGATAGTACAATATCTGTAGTTTGTTGTCGAGAAGTTGCAAGTCAATTCGCTCGATGTGGAGATCAGGAAATGTTTTTTTCAGAGCCTGGTGCTTTCAGGGTCACGTACGTGATGTTTACATAATTCTCGTTTTTAATGGGGATATAATAGCTAAGCTGGTGAAATTGATGTGAAGAGATGATCTGATACTAAGGTGATATGTTTAAGCAAAAAGGGTCAAAAGAACAAGACACCAAGGGGAGAAACATACCTTTGACACCTCCACCCCAACTATACTCAAATGTGGGACGTAAACTTTTTTTTTACATGAATACTATGTTACCTTTGATATTGTTGGTTTTCATATAATAATGTTGCCAGTAGTGAGCTGATCTGGGCGACCACAGGTGAAGTGTATTGTACGTATGTGATGTTTGACAAGTCAGGTACGTGATTCTTCTCAGTATGTGACTGTTGACATGATTGTGAGCGTCAGTATCAGAGCTATACATTTACTCTTGACAAGTGACTGAGAATGTCAATAATCACATACGTTGCTAGCAGTCAAAGATCACGTACAAGACTCTTCTGTTATGTCAAATGTCACATACGTTTTTGACTTTCCTGGACTTAACCTTTCATAAAAGCAACAATTTTCGCTCAGGCATTATAAAAATTTACCTGTCATTAGGTTGTTTGTCCTTGAACTGTATGTATGTTTTTTCGGTAACATACGTGATTAATTGACACCCACAACTTAAAACCTACATATCTCACACATGGCAGCATGTTTTGATTTGGCAGCAAGGCTACTTCAAAGAAGCTTTCGCCAAGTAATTTTTGCACACCCTTGCATAGCAATTGACTCATGTAAGAAATGGTGATGTTTGGTTAACGATCGTAGTAACGTACGTGATGCTCAAAATGGTTTGCATCCCTTCAGAAACAAATGATTATTGAAAAGCCAAGGCTTATATAATACAGATGGCCTTCCATCGAAATAAAACTTGAGATTTCAGAGTACAAGTTTTTATATCTGTTATCTCATTTCAGAAAAATTACACAAAATGATGAGTACTTTCTTGGGAGATCAAAAATCTTTGACTGAACGTCACGTACGTTATCTTTGTGTTCAGAACGCGTAAAAACTATGTAAAAAGCAGTAATTTACCCCCATTGTGGTCCTAAATTCAACTCTGATCATTATTGCACATAATTTGATAAAAAAAACAGAGACCTTTTAAGTATGCGGTAAACAGAGACCTTTATTCATCCTCTCAAAATGGGATGTCTGGCGATGTAACGTTTGACATAGGGAAAAACGCACTTGTCATGGACATAATTTAACAACAAAGTCACAAAGAATGAGCCAATATATGACATTTTTTATGAATTAAAGTACTCTCCATAGTGTCTATTTCCTACCCACCAAATATTACAGTGGTGAAATAAATATCAATATCGATAAAATGTGTTCAAACACGACAACCCTCAGAATCAGCCACTGGCCTAGTTTAGTGTGACTAGTTGGTTAAATGTTGGTTAAATGTTGTGCCATCATCTATGACACTCTTCCAACATTGAACCAACATTGTGTCAGGGTATCAAGTTGCCGGTGTTCCCTGCAAAAATGAGACCTTTAGCCAATGCTGTTTTACAGCTGAGCCATGGTCGTAGACGATGGGCCAGCAGTAAGCTAGCATTGGGTGAACGTTTATCTTGTTAAGGCCTATATACTGGTATGCCAATGCTGGGCTAATGTCGTCCCAGTGTTGTAAACGGTGGGCCACCATCAGGCTAACATTGTGTCAATGACTCGAGTTTGCTGATCAGCTGTGACCGCAACCCAGCAAACACGAGGCATTGACCCAATGTTGTTCTAATGCTGGTCCGCCGTTTTCGACGTCTGCACAACATTAAAACAACATTGGGTCAATGCCTCGTGATAGCTTGGTGGGTGTTTATGAACGACAGCAGTCTGTCGCGGGAGGGCTAGCCACCTTCTCCCACCCCTCTCTGCCTCACTTGACACAACTGTGTTATGGTACGCAATATAACAATTAGGTCTTGGCTAAGATATTTATCTCCAAAAATAGCAAATTTTGTATTATTAAAAATAGATTTTTGGACTCGGCAGTAAAAGCCATTGCACATTGATATAATTTATACACTTCTGGTGTGAAATATGACCAAATAATGTAATTTATTGCAATGCTCGATCATGTGGTAGGTTAACCCTTTCATTACGACCATCTGACATGAAAAAGGGACAAAGTATGGTGACATATACATTTTCATTTATTAAGTTTATTTTGCCTGAGTTTGTGTCCTATTTAGGGGAAACATGGGTGCTGTGTGTGAGAAACGGTTGACATTTCTGTGCTCCAGTCCTTATGAATATGTCCAATATATGTCCAATATAACGTTTGGGGTCCCTAGGTTAGGTAGGCCTACTTTCGTCTTAAGAAGTGGTCAGATAAAATATATGTTCATGATTAAATATAGTGATTAGACCGTAAAGTGTTTTGATTGGAATAATATTGGCCAAGCGTCGCAGACAGTGGCCCAGCATTACATCAGCATTGGGCCAATATATTGTGTTATCTGTTGTTTCTGGCGCCTGATGTAAAGAATACCCAGTGCCTGACTTATAAAGAATAGGCCTTACTGCGGGATTCCCACAAAAAATAAAACTGGTCCGACACCATTCTATCGCTGCGCCATACTTTGAGCAATATCTTTGTTTTTGGCGCAACAAGTTAATTTTAGTGGGCCATATGATTTTTCAAGATAAGTTCTAGGCCCTGCCTGCTGAATTAAAGGGACTGGCTCAGGCTAAAATCATAAAAAAAAACAGTGATTCTTTTTTGGCTTATTAATATGACCATATGATGTAAACATGTCCATAGAATAGAACTGCAAACTTCTTTTAAATTTTTGTGCTGTGCATTTACCAGTTAGGCTAGATATAGAGACGAAATTCCCGTATTTCTTATTTTTGACATGGTAGGGCCGCCAATAGATGCCCATTACGGCCCACACTGTCAAATTGTAAGCTGTGTATCGCTGTATTAGTTTCGGTATTAGTATTCAGCGTTGTTAGAACAGAGTCAAGGTTTGGCATCCCATGATCCAAAACATAGGCCTATATGATTACCAATAAAATTTAAATGAAGTATGGCAGAAAACGAGCTACTGACACCAAAATGTAGTTGAAATGGTGCTGATTCCAACGAAATATTGGACTGTAACATGACTGTAACCTCGCCACAGGTAATCTCGCCACAGATTTGGTAACCTCGCCACAGAAGGCTGAGTAACCTCGCCACAGCTTTGGTAACCTCGCCACATGGGGCTAAGTAACCTCGCCACAACTTCGCCACACCTGTTGTATCCGCATTTGGCAATGTATTTTCAAAGGTTAAACTCTACCTTGAACGTGGTGTAGATGTCTATATAGACTTAGACTATATGTGCCATTAAATTCGAAAGCAAAAAATTCTCACAAAATGGACCAATATATAACGAATAATAATAGGCCTACACATTTATTTTGTACAGCAAATATTGTAGAAAATTTGTTCATTGTGACTAATAGTAGTAGCATATTAACCCTTAAACCGCTTAATTAAATAATTTAAATCTCACACACTTGAAGTTGTGTCTCACTACCTCAGGGCCAGCCTTGGCTCATAGACATTATTAGCCAAGTAATCACCCAAATGAGAAAACCTTTAGCCAAATCTGTAACTTGTTAGCCGCAGCCGTATGGCGATGTGTTGAGGAGAATGTTTTGGTTATTATTCGGAAATAAAATGTGCTCTCTGGTGCATTCTATATGCATTTCAGAGTTGGTATATTGCTTTTCTCAGAATTGATTTCATTTACAATAATACCCTATCTATAAATGAATGCACCTTAGCGTAATTCTAATTTGAACTACATGGTAATTATTTAGAAATAAAAGGGGATCTCTGGTGCATGCAATAGGCAATAGGCTAGACAGAAAATCCGTCTCTAGCGTAAACTGTCGGTGAAAAGCCATGAGAGGACTGTTGCACAGGTTAGCAATAGGCACAATAGGGTGTATATTGCTTTTCTCAGAGTTGATTTTTTCACAAAAATACCCAATTCATAACTGTATGCACCTTAGCTTAATTTTAATTTGAAATATATGTACTAGTACTGAGTGGACCTCAACTGAATGTAGGGGTCGATTTTAGGCCGTTAAACGTTAAAATGAACGGCAATTTTGAAAACAGAAGGTTCCGTTGGTTTGACCAGCAGCGATTCGTACAGTCTAGAGGCAGGGCCATGGTTACGGGTCAATATGAATTGGTTCTTGGGTGGCTTATTTCTCATTCTATCTTTCTGAAATGTTAGATAGTGGGCAACCGGTATTAGCAGAAGGACTTTACAAATTGTGAGCGACATTGATGAATAAACGGCCGAGATATCGCGATCGACAAAGGTACGCCCTAATCTTTGCGCCAACATCGTAATTTTCGATTGACAAATTGGCATTTATTCGGCTATTTTAATCGGGTCGTAGTTAGCTCATTTTTTATTTTATAGTTCTACTAACTTAGATGGTGGGCAGTCTATATTAGTCGAATGGTTCTATAAAGTTTTAGCTCAATTGAATAAACGGCTGAGATGTCGTGATCGACAAAGAGATATTCGTTGCACCGACATCTCAATTTTAGATAGGCCCATTGGCATTTAATCGGCTATTTTTATTGGGTCGTGGTTGGCTTATTTCTCACTCTATTTTCCCGAAAACTTAGATGGTGAGAAATTAGTAGAAGGTCTTCACAAATTGTCAGCGAAATTAACAAATAAACGGCAGAGATATATCGGGACGTACATCATAATTTTTCGGTTTTCTGTGTCATACGGCAGCAGCCAAATTTTTTGCCAGTAGTAATATCTTATCGCCAATTATACTCTTTCATCGTCAATGGCGAAATGGCGAACGGGTAGGGCGGGCCCTGCTACCTTGACCCACAATTTGTAATTTAAGACTAAGCAATTCACAAATCTTGATGTTTAAATGGCTAATAAAACGGATTAAAAAATTAAGGTGATTTAGATGTAGGCCTAGCGGCAACAACAGAGGAAGTTGATGGCACTGCCCCAAGAAGAGATCCGACAGGACCCGAGGAAGACAATGAGTAGCACTCAAGCTATGTGATCGACTCCAATAACACTCGATATTGTTGACGCGATTGATGGACACAAGTGACATTAACTCAATGTGAGTGCGTGGTGACGTGATGACACTTGTAACCTACTTGCAAACGCTTCTTCGGGTTTTAATAATAGCATAACCGCCAATATGGTTCATGTCCACATGGTTTATCATAATTTTACTTCTGTGTGCCAATAAATTGAATCTTTGATATTTCTATCAGCATGAACACCTGATGAATGTTTAATATGGAATATGAGGTGATATGAACATGATGAATGAACCTTAAGTGTTTTATTTGTTGTTGGGGAAATGTCCCCCTTTTGAAATAATAATGGGCCACATGCCCCATCGTCTGGTGCCAATGCCCCCCCTCCGAAAAATATCAAGGGCCCCTTGGCCCCCTTTTTTCAATTTATAAATCGGGGGCACTGAATATGTAATAGTACCAATGTCATACATATAGTTTTAACTATTTATATTGCCGTATATTAACCGTCTGCGTCCCTATGTTTAGGCTATATTGAAAAGAGCTATATTCAAGTTAAACTGAACGTAGATTTCAACCTAAGTCTATGCTAAAAACACAAATAGTAGGCCTAATTTATGTTCTTGTATTATAGACCCTATCGATGGAAGCTTATATTCAACGTCACATTGTAATATAGGCCTAAATATCACGCTAATAGGGGTCTAATTAGAAGTTACTAAAAATGTGTGGTACCAAAGCCATAAGTTTATTTTGAATTGAATTTACAAATAGCAGGGGATAATTTGCTTTAGAAAAATTGTGTAACAGTTTAGCATACTGGCATGTGCCAAGCTACTATTCTACATACGAAAAACTGCTACACCATTATATTATAGTGTAGCATTTGCCCCTAATTGTGTAGCAAACTGCACCGCTACACCAGACAAATTATTCCCTGAAATAGTATTATTAATAATAAATGATGTTCCTTTAATGCTGGGTAAACGATGTAGAGGGCGGCACAACAATATACTAAATATCCAGTTATCCCTGGTTTAATGCTAGTCCACCGTCTGCACTGCTGGCCCAACATTAAACTAACATTAAGTCGATGTAGCTTCTGTAGAAAGTATAGCGTATATAGCCAGTGTAATATATTATCAGATTATGCGTTGACTACTACAATGAGGCAATACCGCTGGAGTACAATCACACGTTAATTGCCATAGAGTTAACTCTATGGTCTGGCTAAACTTCTGAAATTCGAAACCTTTGAGTGTTGATCCACTGTTCGCCGTATTGTGTTTGCTGGGATGCACCTAAAAGTATGCATACTTTAAAACTGGATATATGTATATTAAAAACAAGTAATAATATGTAGGCCTACTATTATCATTTTACGCTCTAAAGTAAAATACAAGATGTATGCCAGCATGTATATTATTGTGCATAAACTATAGGGGTATTTTATAAGTTTAAATCCAATAATAAACTTCTTGTTCTGTCTTGTTATATGAGCGGACACACTCATTAATAGAATGCACTCCATACCGTGTGAGTCAGGTGCTGGAGTAATGTCGATTCAGCTGGGCCAATAGTGTTTTTTTTAATGACGCATCATCATAGTTGAATTCACGCTTTCCTATTCATTGATTGTTTTCTACCAGTTACTGGCCAAACGGGGGTACTGGGATGATTGCTAGTAGTAGTACTTTTCGCCCCCATCCGGGGAGGGTCATTAGGGATCTGTTTCGTCTGTTGGATGCTGTTACGGCATTGTACGGGAGCACTAGTCTACAGCAATCATCCAAGGGCAGCTGCAGCCTCCTCGTATCTGGCTATAATCTTCGGGCGGATTGCCAGTGGCGTACCCTGGTTCCTCCGCTCAACAGCGGAGCCAATGCAGCACCCGCATCAGTGCTGGCGCTGATGTAGGCTGTGGTAGCCTTAAATAACCGGCAATAGCGTGTTTGACATTAGGTCTCTCACGTGGGATGAATGGAGTTACCCAGAGGGAGTGATCCTTCCTATTGTTACTCTGGGGACTATCCGACCCGAGGATAGCGGAGCTGCGCAAAATGCCAAAGAGTTTCATCATTAAATTGTACAGCGAAACTCAAGTCTCCGGCCGTCTGGGCATGTCTGGGGGTATATCCCTAGACATGCCCAGAACCCCTTATCGGGCGAGCGAAGGAAAACGCTCTCAATAACCCACCATGCCCTCTCACCCCACCCTCACATCATCATCTGTACATCATTCATCTCATTAATTGACTACAACGTTTTTATCGTATTATAATGTCACTTAAAAGACCTTTTGTGCCGAAAAGTGACGTAAAGCAATGATTTACTACTACTACTACTGGCCAAACGTCAATGAGGAAGACGAGGACCAGCCGTGCATGTGGATTATGAAACTTTAAAATATATATTTTTCATTTTTGTAATAAATGAAAATCAGTGGAACAGGGAACACTATTATGGCAGAACCAGGATAAAAACATAGCTGTCAATTATCACAGGTAAGGGATAGCAATGACATGACCAATATATATTATGCACATTTAATATGTTGTGCAGAATAAAATATGAAAAATGTTGGGCAGCGCCCCTGACGGTGAACCAATATTAAATCCACAGGTAATGTGGTTCCTGCTAGGAAAGTCAGAGATCGCGGATTCGTCTCCTGCTCTGGCATTCAAGTTTCAAATGAACAAAAAGTTTCCTCCCTGTTCAATCGTAAATTTTGAATATTTTGAACAGGGCTCAATTTCGAATCCTGTGTCTGGAGGGCAGTGACACCTCATTCATCTCACCATCCTCAGGAGGTTCTCCTTACCTAGTTTAGCCTATGTGTGTACAAATGTGTTGTAGAACCCCATTTATTTCATTTCATTGCATTTGATACAGCCAACTAACACCTGACTCAACGTTGGCCTGACAACATTAAAGCAGCATTTCAGCAAAGATCTTGTGAGTTGAGAAAGTGTTCATGGGTCTTTATCCTTAGGTCTACCGAGTGTAATGTGATTTTCAGAATTGGCATTACGTAAGAGGGTGCAGTGGAAGTGCATTACGTCTACATGTGATAATGATGGATTAGGGCTACTGTATAATTCAAGGCTGAGTAAGAAACATTAAAAGCTGATATTTTACAACTTTGTTAGGCATATTTTGGGCAGAAGAATTTAAATTAAAAATTAAAGATTTCGTGAAAATTCTTGGCTAGGTGGGGCATAATAAAATTAAAAGTCCCAGAAGAAGTAATAATTGCACTTTTGTAGTCCTGTGAAATGATTCTTTGTCAAGCATATGTCACTAGGTGCAGTGCTTCAGAACGTGTGTAAAATCATCAAAATGTATTATGGGAACAGAACATAATAATATAAATTCCAATGATCGATATAAAGGATATACATCTTTTCATGATGATGCATCTTAAGAGTATAGATATACATTCTCTGACACATTTATAGCTGATTTTTTGCACTGCTGTTGACAAACGTCAAGGCCCCTGGGCCTCTTGTTGTTATTTAGTACACTTTTTATATTATGTTGGTTATATGACAGCATCATGTCTGTTATCTCCCTAAAACAGTTATATAATTTACGCTGTCTATACTCCAGTATATATGTATTCCAAGTGTTCTTTGATACCTTATATTTAACATTGTCAGCATCTTGTCTACTAGCGTCTGCAACCTATCGCAATGCTCAGTTAATGGACTCGTTGCTGTCATATTTCAGTTCTAAACACCACATTGTCTTCAGTGAACCAGTTATAACTGTTTTATACTGTCACAGTACATTTTTTCTTGCCCTAACTTCCACTTTAATGGATATACACTGACTTGAATCACACAACGGAGCGCTGCGCCCCTCCACCTCTGCACCAACTACAGCAGCCTGCACGAAACCAGTCATCATGTCACCACCCAGCAAACGAAACTTCGTATTACTTTTTTTGTATCTGTTTCAATTGCTTAATAAAAATATGTTTATACCAAAAAAATATAAAAAATACCCAATTATCTATCAATCTTTTGCGATGGAAGCCCAAGCAGATGTTACACGCTGTTACATAATTTTAATTTTGCTTGTTTAGTTGAGCCTTGAGGAAAGGGGTGTAATAAGGGCAGACATGGGGGTATTACCCCTCTCAATTTTAGCACTGCTTTTGACGGAAGTTCCTAAAAATGTGTGTTGAAATGATACCCGACCAATAATGTGTTACCATCAGTCCTCTCTAGTAGATGACTGACAAGCTTGATAAAAAGTGGATCCATATTTTTCGACAGTTTGACCTTGCAATGACCTTGATGGGACCTTGAAATGACATTAGTGTTATACACCAGTAAAGCATACGTTATGTTTTAATTTGCTCATAAACTAAGATCCTGCTGGTGTCTTCATACAAATCTGACATTACAAAATATTTTGATCTTTTTCAACCCCCACCCCCCTCTTCAGGAATTCAGCGGTGGTAGGTGATTAGAAGTGAGAAAAATAATTTATCTGGGGCAAAAATCTCTACACAGGATAGACAAGCACATAACCTTTTTTGTTAATAATCAATTGGTAGAAGTTCCTCGATAATAATAAATTTAGCTTTAGACTTTATATTCTGTGTTTTATACACGTATGTCATGATGTCATCACTCATGAGAATGAGGTCTACTATAAATATTTGAGGGCCTAGTAGTCATAACATTTTATGCTTTCTTTTACTTAGGCAGTTGGACAGTTGTTGTCTCGTGGAATTTCTACCTCTTGCAGACGTGATGTATCTATGAAACAGTCACTTACAGATGCCAAGGGTATGTGTCCTTCAAATCCTCGCTATGAAAACATGCAGAGACTACAATCAGAATTTGCGGTAAGTGCAGTATATGGTATCTGATGTAAAAATTGTAATATGATGCAATAAACTGTACCCTCGGGTACCAAGTAGAAATCTGCCATTTTGTCTAAATATTGATACATTTTTCAGGGCTATACCCCAGTACCAAAAATGTATAATAATTTAAGAACTTGGGACAAAAATAAAAGAAAAAAGCTCTTATTTTAGTATTCTTGGTTAAGGGTCCTTTCCAACTGAAGGACGAAAAATCGCTATACTTCCACCCAATTGAACCCGTTGCATCGCCAATTGTAGGGCACATTCACCCGGTGGCGCTGCAAATAACGTGGTACCCCGGGGCACAATGGTACCTCCAGTGTATGTTCAGGCAAAGGTCTGTGTTACGTGTCTGCATATATTGTGTGCATATTACCGGTAATTACTGTGGTTATTCGTGCTAGTGTGATGACAGTCATTATCACGTGTGTAGTAACAGTGATGTGGGCTTTTCTTTTCTTCACATCCTTGTATTGTTGGCACTGCAAAGACACTGGCATTTCAAGACTGTCACACACTGATAGATGGACTAACTATATATTAATACACTCACTGAAATTACGAATTCAAAACTTCCCAGACAGTCTCTAATTTTTGTGTTAGGCATACAAGTTACAAATTCACAAAAAAAATGCATAAACACACTTCATATCGACAGATTGACCCAAGTCTGCATATTTGCGATTTTCATACAGCCTATTATTTCACTACTACATGTAGTATGCCTACACATCACCTGAACATACTGCATGATAAATGTTCCAAAGTTTAAATGCATTGTTCAAATTAGGTTTTGAAGCTCTATTGCAGGTCACGTGACCACAACTAAGCGACTGCCCTAACTCATTTATGGACATACACAGCCCTGTGTGTATGGACAGATAATTTGATGTTTTTCTTCTGTAAAATAGAGATTTCTACATTAATATATCTCACTTAAACCATGTTATCCAATCAATGCACAATAGGGTAATATTATTCACATGCACATAAGTCGCACTCTCACAGCGGCCCTACAAGGTCAAGTTAAGGTCATTTTTGCGTTTGTTTATATTATATGTTGGTAAATATAATGATCTGATGATAGGTGTGTCATCCCAACCAGCACATTATCTATCCCAGACCTATTCTGCACATTGTGACAATAAAGTTGCCTTTGAAGTCCAAGCCAATCGTCTACTAACAAAATTTAATCTATTTGTAGTATTTAATTCAGCGCTGGAGTTTATACCTTCCAGTTGGTGCATCCAATATAAATTCAGCACTGACATAAGTGTGCAATAAGAGTGATTTTTGGCACCTTTGCTTTTTGTCTCAGACATGTATTGCAACTCGAAACAGGTGTTACACTTCCTTCCACATATATTACCATCTAGATACCAACACAAGGTCGGCATTTATACACTTTCTTAGAAAATAAATCATATGCAAACTGAATAAGATGCAGTTTACTCAAATTATTTTACCTAACCTTCCAGCGCAGGAACGTCATTCATTGACGGGTTAAGCTCCGTTATTATCTTTTTTTGCAACTTACCCAGCATAACAATGCCTTCTGTGGTATTATTATGCTATATTTTAAGCCTATTGCTTGAATTATACTACTATATTTACTGGGTGAAAAAGAGAACAATCTATCTAACTTATTTGTTCGTGTCTGAGACTGCTACACCAGGGTGTAATAACAATCAGTCAATGAACAATTGTAAATCACACTGCGTTATCTAGAGCCTCTTTCTTTATTAACATTTTTAAACTTAACCAGCATCACAATTCGTAATTTGGTAAACCAGTTATTTGTCAAACTAGATTATATGCCTACTTCTCAATAACTTGGAAAACTGTATAAATACTCTTGGCCACAGTGGTTGAAACACATACATTTGCTGCCTGTAGCATATAGTCTATTGTCAGGGATAAACACTGTCGCATTACACTGAGAGTCAGGGCCCGGCATCCGTTCTGATTTAGTGAAATGTGCCAACATTTCATAGAGAGGGAGGGAAGCTCACCTGGCCTACATATTTCAATCATTGTACTATTGCATGTGTTTAAACTTAAAGAGGGCCAATAGCAAATTAGTACAGTGTACCAAATGTTCTACCCTCTATAAATAAAGTTTATTATTATTAATATTAATATTATGTAATAAGTCTGATTAACTTTTGTGAACAAACAATTTGTAGCCATTTCGATTTTGAGTAATTTTGTGATATTTATTTAACTGGAAAACAATGCAATATAGCTGGCCCGTGAAACAAAATGTAAGGTATCTCACATGGATAACCAATGACAAATTTAATTGTTATCTCTTATACCTTGCATGAGAGCTAGAGCGTTAATAATAAATAAAGTGTCCGGTGTTGCACAAAGACGACGCATGACAAATTTTGCCAATATAAAATCCAAAATGGCGGATTGGTAGATATTTTGTGTCAATTTTCCTCATTATCTCGGAATACTAGCAAGATAAATAGAGTAATAAAATAAACTAAGTTGTCCTGTGTCACACAAGGATAACCCTTGACATCAATATCGAATTTAAAATGGCCGACTGTTGGTAACAGAGGGCTGCTTTCGTGTTCGTTTCTAAACAAATAGAGTCAAATAGTTACAAATAGAGTCAGAAGAGATAATTACAACAATTTTTAGCGATGATTTGTTTTCAGATTTAAAGATTAGTAATATTTTTGATGTGAATTTATTTGAAATATTTTAATTTTGAAACCAATATAGGCCTACATTTGTATATATTTCTGTTTCAGAAAACACCAGAATTGCTGGTTTGGCAAAAGCGTGGAATCAGGGATACAGGACTCTACCAAGCCACACTTCTCTTGATGGTGGGTGGCACCATCCTTTGTGTGAATACTTTATGGACCATGTCCTGGCCACGACCTCAGGAATGATCGGACATGAACGTCGTGTAATGATCAATCATTATTGTTGCAAACAAAATTAATTTAAATGACATTGAAATAAAAGTGGAACTCATCTGATACAATTTTTTGTTTGGCATTTTGTGTAATTGTGTTGGATGGTATTTGACTCACTGATTCATCGTTGCACGCAGTCACTAGCTGATGACGGTATTATGACCTCTGGTAAAGTGTCCCAATGGTCCCCATGTATGGGGTAGCCTACACTGGATAGCGCATGGGGATGTTTGGTATACAGGTGGAAATAATTAAAAAATAACCTAATAAATACTGATGATATTAAAATGTATAGGTATTAGGAATTCCAACATCACACCTTGGTTAAAAAATACATACAATTATTGGCTAACATCACGGTTTGACCAAAATTAACATAGGAGCGACACAAGTGTAATACCTTAATAATAGTCAATTTATTGAAGTAAATCAATACAAAATGAATGATGTAGACCCCTACAGATGATTGGGATGATTCGGCATGGTTGGCTATTGAAAAAATACTTTCATGACCAATAATTAGGAGCTCTGGGCATACCTCAGACATTATATAAAATGTAGTAGGCCTATGAATGTAAAAGGGACAGTGTAGTAGGCCTATAAATATTGAAGTGGTCCATTGGGACATCGCATGTGTCCCTATGAATGGTCCCCAACATTGTAATGCTGATAACATTTGTGGTGAGGCATAAATGTGGTTCAAATTGATCTCATCTTACTCTCAAACGTTTCCCACAAATGTATGGTCATGACGCAAAAGAAGTCATCTGCCATCAGTCTATAAATGCTAGTATGTGATATCAAAAAAAGAATTAATACATTTATATCTGACGGTGATGTCCAGATGTTTTTATGTTTGTAGTGAAATTTATATATTAATTTATAATTCTGTGAAAATTAATTTTTAGCTTGGAGACAGAGTCTCCAAGTTTTTAGTTTGACTTTCAAGACAACCGTCTGTCGTTAATTTCCGCTTTACATCTGTTCTGCCTGTGCAAAGTCTAAAGGCATTATCTGCTCCCTGGTAAACTAGACATTTACTGCTTCTTAACTGGCTCTTCCTGCCATAGGGCTGCCAAAAGCTCGTATCTGCTAACTTGTAAATCAAGTATATACTTCCTTCACACTGATGTCACTGCCTCCTTGTTAGTAACAGCATTTTCAATAGACAGTATTTGCACACTTGTGAAATAAGCAGATACTTGGTTTTGCTGTGACCAGAAGTGTTCGTTGTCCAGGCAGTCAACATAATGCACTGACCCAATGTTGGTTAAATGTTGTGCCATCATTTATGACACTGTTCCAACATTAAACTAACATTGTGTCAGTGTATCAAGTTGCCTGTGACTCCCGCAAAAATGAGACGTTTAGCCAATGCTGTTTTACTGCTGAGCCAGGGTTGTAGATAATGGGCCAGCATTGGTACTGGTAAGCCAATGCTGGTCCAGTGTTGTAAACGGTGGTCCACCATCAGGCTAACATTGTGGCAACGTCTCATGTTTGCTGTGTGGCTGTGACCAGGTGACCAGAGAGGCTCATTCACGTGGCCGGCAGTCTGTGGTGGAGGGGTAGCCCCCACCCACCCTCTCTCCCACAACTGACATCTAGAGGAGTGTTATGCAATATAGAAGTTAGGTCTTGGCTAAGATATCTATCTTCAAAAATATCAAATTTTCTATTATTAAAAGTAGATTTTTGGCCTTGGCAGTTAAAGGCATTCCAAATTCATATAATTTATACATTTCTAGCGTGTAATGCGACTGAATAACGTATTTTATTACAATACCCGTTTACACATCATAGTAATTTCTCGCCGCCAATTCGCTGCCGTGCAAAAGCAAACAGCAGTAACTGCGTACTACGAAAGTATGCTGTTACTGCTGTTTGCCGAAATGTAATGGCAGTTTGTGCTCTGATCAAGACCATATCCCAAAGCTGTTTCAATGTTGGTACACCGTCTTCGACACTGGCCCAACATTGAAACAGCATTGTGTGAATGCCCCATGTTTGCTGGGTATGAACCGCTTTTCCAGCGAGAGGAGTCGTTCAGCCAATGTTGGTTTAATGTTGGGTCAGTGTGATAGACGTCAGGACAATATTAAATATCATTGTAGAGTGCCTGGCGTTTTTGTGATTGCTAAGTGACTGTCCAGGTGACAACGCACTCAGTCCTGTTGATGTCATCACCTGTTGTGTTTTTATATCCCACTCTGTTCTGTTCTCGTCGCTCTAATTGGGGTGTTTAACCCGACCCTCTCATCCCCACAGGCATCTCAATATCATCATAATTATTTCCATCCTTCACTTTTCATCATGATATTTTGATGATATTCATTATCATGATTATGTCTCCCCTCTGGACCAGAACCCCTTATTGGGCTAGCGAAGGAAAACGCTCTCAATAACCCACCATGCCCTATCACCCCCACCCTCACATCATCATCTGTACATCATTCATCTCATCAATTGACTACAACGTTTTTATCGTATTACAATGTCACTTAAAAAACCTTTTGTGCCGAAAAGTGACGTAAAGCAAAGATTTATCACTACTACTACTCCCCTCTGGAGACAGAGGTGTGGACATATTGCTTTACCCCTGTCCGCTCAGTCGTACAATTTGAGATTGCAGTGGCTGTCTCAATTTCGGCGACATTCACCTACCATTGACCAGTGTTGGCTGGTAGGCCTATTTATTTTCATCACAGCACGGGTTATCACAACATTGCACGTTGATATAGAAATCAACCCTTTCATACCTTTGGCCAACGCTGGGTAAAAAAGTATGTTCACTAACGCAGAACAGCGGTGTGTCGCGTCATGACATAATGGCGGTCTGTGACAGGAGGATTAGTGAAGACTCTATTACTTTGTTCCTTTTTTAAATGGCATATAGGCCTACATGCAGTTTGTAGACTTTATTAATGACTCTTGTTTAATACTAAAAGACGGAAGGGTTAATCTATTAATGACACTGTGCGGACGATGATCATAGGCCTATACACTGTACACAATGATATCCATGTGGCTTTAAATTTACATTTGAGACATTTCTTTTATTAAACCTACATGTATGACCCTCGTGCATATTTAAATTCACTTAGTATGTTAACATACTTGAAATTGCGCTCTGCCCTTCACAGTATGGTTGGCCATCACCCTCATAAGTAAATAAACCTTCCGAGGATAATTAAAAACCTTCCGCGGATAATTAAAAACCTTCCGCGGACAATTGAAAACATTCCGCGGAGAATTATAACCTTCCGCGGATAATTAAAAAACTTCCGCGGAGAATTATAACCTTCCGCGGATAATTGAAAACTATCCGCGGATAATTAAAAACCTTCCGCGGACAATTAAAAACCTTCCGCGGACAATTAAAAATTAATTCTCCGCGGACGGTTTTTAATTCTCCGCGGAAGGTTTTAATTATCCGCGGAAGGTTTTTAATTGTCCGCGGAAGGTTTTTAATTATCCGCGGAAAGTTTATAATTTGTGAAATTAAGAAAGTTCGCTTGTTCTGAATTATCTCTTTTCAGAGCCACCAGGGGCTTTAAACCCTTCCAGGATTTATTGTGGTGTTTGAATCTTGTCTGTTATTTTGTCTTGTTGTTTTGATGGTTTGTGAGTTGTGTATTTTAGTTTATGCATGTTTTCTTGATGTTTTGTAGGTGTGAGTTATTAATCTGTTGCTTATAAGTGTTTTGTGTATGTGTAACATAGTTTGTGAAAGAGTGTCACTTACTCACCAACTCAGTGACACACTGGTGAGTGACAACGTGTCGTGGTGACTGGTCAACACTGAAGTGTTGGCCCGTCGACGCGTCATCGCTGTTGTCGTACTCTCGAGTACAGCCAGTGCCGCCAGCGTTGCGCCAATGTGGTTCAGCGCTGTTAGCGCTGGACTAACATTAGCACTGCGGTAGCCACACTGTGACAACACTTGTTGTTTCAATAATCACTCTCACTTGCTGGACCGACACTGACACAGCCCAAGACGCCTTCTCACAGCAGTCTCAATTTTCGTCGTAAATTTTGGCATATTTTGATATTAATTTTTCCAGATGTGTGTTATGCCGTCTCTTATTTCTTGATACTCTTAATTCATTTTGTGTAGTTTGAAAATATCTAATGCTCGTGGAGCGAATAAATGAAAAAATTATGTTAAATCTTAGATTCTTTCTTTGATCAGAAGGATCTTAATTGCAATATCATGAATATCTTCAGTGTGAGAAAGTGGATCCAATTTGTAGGCTATTTTTATTGCCTTGTTTTGAATTATTTTAAGTTACTGTATATTCGTTGCAGACGCTCCTAGAATTACTGGAGCGCCATATTCTAGTAGTGGACGTATATCATTTATATAGTCTCATTAGTGTTTTAGGTTTACTTTGTGCCACTCGGGGAGTGTGAGCAGACCAAGGCGTTGCCTTCCCTTCTTGGCGTTTTCATTATATGAGCATTAAAAGTAAGCTGCTTATCTAAAGTTACTCCTAGTATTTTTTCTTGGTGTACTGCAGTGAATTTTTCTCCAAAAAGTTATAGTTCAATCTTTTTCATAGTTAGAAAAATAATAAGCTGCGTCTTCTTAGCATTTAATTTCATTCTGGAGCACCATGCTTCCAAGTCTGATAATATTTTAGCTAGCCTGGGCTCATAATGTATATAACTACGTATAATTAATATATACTTCCACTTAAACACTCCCATTAAAATGTATATTGCATATAATAGTAAGCCCATGCAAATTTTGTGTTTTAAGCAAAAAGTGACCTTTGATAATCATAAAAATGTCTATTTCAAATGAGGAGCAGGGCGCTTGGCGGGGCGCTCACCTTAATACATTCATTGAAGAACACATTGCTATATATATATGAGCGTAATGGGTACTGTATTAAATAGTTTTAAAAAAAATACTATTATATAGCTACGTATGTGATGAATTACACATTATTACCCTTCGTTTAACTTTTTAAAGGGAAGCAATGTGGTCGTAGCAATAAATCTCATATATTTATACATATTTCACAAAGTTATGCTCCTTGTCTGAATTATGCTCCTTGTCTGGTTTATTTGAACTTTGCTCTTATTATTTTAACGATATCCTCTACAAAAACAAAGTCACCTAATTGTACTACAATGTATTGGTTAGCGACGTCACGTTATAAGTGTGCGATAGTTATAATAATCTGCTCCTACTATAAAGTGTGAGTGAATGAAGGTGTGATCATCCAATTAAGAGGTGAATAGTGGGCGGTTTGAAACAACAACTTCAAAGATAACAAAATAATTAGATATTTTTTTAAAATGCAAGTCGATTAAATAATGCCAAATATCCTATTGACAATATACCTGGATAAATATGATAAGCGGAACATTATTTGCCAACCACCGACAAATCAAAAGTAAAAAAGTAGAAGAATAAAAACGAAAAAAGAAATAATTCAATATATGGGTAAAACCAAAAATTGGGATAATTTTACGTAAAATTACTGTCCCCAGGACTTAAAAGGTCCGCATTTTGATTTAAATATAATAATATTAAAAATAAATGGTGCAACCTCACGTTTAAGCATTACTACTTAATAATGTTTAGATTATTTGTAAAATATATATATATATATATGGTTTTATAAGAGCTCTATGTCATGGAAACGTGGAAAATGGCATGTCCCCGGAGAAAATTCCACTATTTGAAACATCACTGTAGGATACAAAATCACAATATAATTCTAACAATTACATTTCATGGCTAGACATTGTTCACTTAAACTAATCAATGATCAAAATTCGACTTAATATCGACTTAATATCGATATATATAATTTTGATGAATATACATGTCCCCACATTTGCACTCTACTCCGTTACCATCATTGTAGCATGCCCCATCAAGTGAATAATCATGAACTAAAATCATATCAAGTGTAGTTTGACACACTGAAGGGTCTTATACGAGTTTCTCGCCTTGAAAGAATTAATATTGTTGAGTGACAAGTTATTCGAAACAGGTATTACCAAAAAGTTAGAAAATATACTTTTGTTCTTACTACTCCGTTCCTAGCCTTGTGGGTATAAAAACGAGTTTGGTTTTATACTTGCATGCTTATAACAGTTGCTATGGGGACTATTTCCACCCGTATGATATATCTTTGAATTATTGCCCATATATTTTCAATAATCCCAAGAATACTTTTATTTTTACTACTCCGTTCCACTCTACTCCGTTACCAAGAAAAGGGAACAGAGTGGTGAATTGTCACATTTTATGGGTTTTACAGTCATAATGATTGATGATATAGTCTTTTAAAACATGGCTCGTTGTCCCAATATAAATAGAGCACCCATTTATGATCGATGTTATGATAAACAAATATACAGTTTATATTTATCTCGAGCCAAACATTTGGTAACGGAGTTGAGTATTTTTTGGCTTGGTAACGGAGTTGAAAAAAGAATTTTTGTTTATCCTATCAAATTTTCTTAAATTTTTAGCAGTTTTGAGCTACGGTTGTTTAGTATTATGCTTCAATAAGGATATCACGTTTAAAAGTGTGATGTCAAGCTAAACAAAGTAACATAATTTTTAAAATGGTTTGGATTTGGTAACGGAGTAGTAAGTGGAATGCTGTAACTTTTTAAAAATGATGTTTTTGAAGGAAAAAAAAATTTCTAGCGCAGCCAGTGACTTTTTTATGCTCCATTGGGATCAGTGCACCAAACCCATAAAGTAGTTTTCCTCCTCTTTGATGGTCACCTCACTGCCATTTTTGATGCTACAAAATTACCCCAATTTTTGGTTTTACCCATATAGCGTGTGTATTCAAGATAATAATTTGTATATAGCATTGAATTGTAGTATTGATTAATATGTATGAACAATCTTGCGGATACAAGTCAGACATTCTTCGATGGTGAGATGTCCCATTTAAAAATTGCTGGTGATTCGAGAGTCCTGCTCATCCTTTCAGAGTAGTCACGACATGAATGGAAAATAGTGTGTGTAAAATTTCATAAAAATTGGTTGAGAATTGACTGAGAAATCAGCGAAATTCATTCACCACGGTTAATGTGAATCCAACTATGGTAGGTGTTTGTTAATACACAAAATGTGTGACTTAGATGGTGGTAGGGCTTAAACGGGTCAGCAGGATTATTTAATAGGTGTGATTAAGAAATTGATTGATCCACGGCCGGCTGCTTATCTGGTAGTAATGGTGTTAACCGTTGAATCAACACGTTTAAACGTCTATTTCGTTTGATGTTAATTTAGATTATGAGCTATGAAAATCAGAATTAAAATGTTTAAATATAATATTTGATAAATACAAATATAAAAGTAAGAATTTTTAGAGTAACATTTATAATATTAACCGTATTCAAAAGTGTTGGCTCAGATATTGAATTGCTTCTCTTTAATAAGTATAGACGGAGTACCAAGTATTGCATTACTGGGTGATAATGTGAAATTTATCCCAGATATACACACACGTAACTAAAATAGCAATATTGTATTATTTAATACACTGTCCATTACTTTCATATGTATAATTATGTTGTGCGCTTGATGATATAATATATGTATGTATAATGGTAAGCGCCCTGCTTTATTTGAAATGACATTTTCATGACTATCAAAGGTCCCTTTCTGCTTAAAACACAAAATTTGCATGGGCTTACTATTACATGCAATATACCTTTTAAGGGGAGCGTTTAAGTCGAAGTATATATTAAGTATACGTAGTTATACACATCATGAGCCCAGATTACACATCGCCCAGATCACCCAGTGAAAATACCATACGCCCCGATGTCTCTCGCCCAGATTGTCACTATAATTAGGGTGTTTAACCCGACCCTCTCATTCCCACAGGCATCTCAATATCATCATAATTATTTCCATCCTTCATGTGACGCTGAAAATCACTTTCCATCGTGGTATTTTGATGATGTTCATTATTATGTAGGCTACTTTGACTTTGGTCCAACTTAAATATAGCCAGGTTAATTTTAATGATAATCATTCATCTCTATGATATTTATTCACCTTGGGATGCGGATATCTAGACAGCCTGTACAGCAGCAGATTAAAATACCTGAATGTGTACACCACACAGCGACAACGGGACAATTACCCAATGCAGGTTTAATGCCAGTCTACCGTCAACAAGGCTGGTACAACATTGAGCCAGCATTGGTTCATCAACATGTGTTTGTTGTGCATACTCAGATCGAGGTCAGTCCTGTATTTGTTCAACACAGAAGTACCGGTACAATGCGGAATTATTTGTGGCCTATGTCCCAGACATTAATACAATGCTAGGCTTGTTTCTCGTAGCACATGCCACTCATACAATGTATGTCAACTCAACGCTGGTTTATCGGTGTTCAGTGTGACAGGATAAGAAAACTTAAAAAAAAAAATTATATTTAAACCAATATAGTACATCTTCAATTTCATAAAAATCAATAATTGGAACTGTTTTTCTAATCAGCTTATAGATACCAGCAAGAATACATAGCACATAATCTTGATATCAGTAATCAGGTAATGCAACAATTTAGCAAAGATCGTGTGAGTTGAGAAAGCCTTGATGGGTCTCTATCCTTAGGTCTACTGTGTGTATTTCCGTAATTGGCATTACGTAAGAGGGTGCAGTAAAAGTGCATTACGTTTACATGTGATATTGATGTTTTAGGGTTGGTGTAGATTTCACTGCTGAAGAAGAAACATTAAAAGCTGATATTTTATAACTCTATGACGATTTTGTTAGGCCTATTTTAGGCAGAAGATTAAAAAATAAAGACTTCGTGAAAATTCCTGGCTAACTGGGGCCTAATAAAAGGCCCAGAATAAATAATACGTGCACCTCTACTTCTGTAATATTAACACTGTAGTCCTGTAAAATGATTCTTTGTTAAGCATTATTCATTAGGTGCAGTGGGCCTACTTCAGAATGTGTGTTGAATTAGCTAAATGTATGATGGGAATCAAGCATATAATCTAAATTTCAATCATGGATAGGATATAAATACATACCACCGGGTATAGGCTTAATGATAATGCATGATAATGCATTTTAGAGCATAAATATACATTCTCTGACACATCTGTAGCTGATATTTTGCAATGCTGTTGACAAGCGTCAAGGCCCCTGGGCCTCTTTTTTTTAATTTGTTTTTTATGACATATCGATTTCGACTTATAGGCCTATATAGTTTAAATAGCTTGATAATTTATACAAAAATATTTTATTGTAGGCTACTTGTCGACCATTTTTAAAGGAATTGAAAACAGCAAGAGTTATTGTGATGAAGCACGTCTGATCAGCAACTACTATTTATGTCCACCTACCCGGTCTGAACATTAATTGTTCATGAGAAGTGCGAGACTACCATAGTTTGGATAAAAAAGTGACTTTTAAAACAGCTCATGTTTGCGAGTGGTGGATTTGTTTCATGTTTACTTCATAGGAAAAACCCCACCCTGGACGTGTGCTGATCAGTTTTTAGTGTGACTATGATAATAATTTAGGATTTTAGCTGATATTTCATTTATCTCATTTTGGCTATTATTAAAATTTGGTAATATAATTATACAGCTCATATTTTATCTTTTGGGTATGCTCACTGACCCTAAGAAAATAGTCAGAAGAATTGTTTTTCATTTTTCAACAAAATTCAAGATGGCCGATGAATTACATGTTACTCTCAACAGCTTGAACTGCTTCACCGATGTGTTCCAAGGAAGCAACTTACCCTGGCCATATGTTGATTAGATTTGGTGTGATTAGGACATCACATTTTTACGTGGTTTGCATAAATAACTGTGACAGTAGGCCTACTGTATTTCTCCATAATTGATGTATTTTGGTTGCTAAATCTGTGTGGGGCGGTGGAGACGCAAGCTTTGCCTCTCAGGCAAATCTAGTATTTCGTTTATTTTTCATTTTGTCTTTAGTTTCTGTTCTTTAATATATACTTCAATACAACATCGTTCACAAAGATAGGCCTATTTTAAAGTATTTTCTTAGTATATTCTAGATCAGCACCATTTACAAGTGAATCTGTCCTGTGCATAGGCCTGTATATCCAGAAAGAAGATCCCCCATATTTGAGGTCATTTTGAGGTCTTTGTGTGCACATGACTGGTTTGCGAGCTCGCTTTTTGTTATGATTATGCTACTTTAAAACCAATTATCCTCGAGGACTTCTAAGTGTCCTCCGAATAACCACATTTAAAAAAAATCTGGTATGGTAATTACACATACTAAGATATGACCACACAATTACTCATTTTTTTTATCTTAAAATTTAAAACACTAGACATGATTATGCCTTCACGCTAATTTTTTTATCGGTAATTTCATGGTATGGTAATTACACATACTAATATTTAAAGGACCACTAAATTATGTCTCATCTCCTGACCACAAAATAACTTAATTTGAGAACCTTTAATAATAATTAACTCTTTTACACATGATTTTGAGTTTATACATTGCGAACACCTTACATATTTGAAATGAAGTCTTTAGCTATGATTTTGTTTTCCATTGGTTATTTTATGGTATGCATGGTCATTGGTTTTGAAGTTAAAAAAACGTGGTTTTGACATCTGCTAAAAGATGGACGATATTAGGTGACTACTCAAAAATGCTAGAAATGTTGCCATATTAAAACTGGAGATGTCACTTTGATATTGAAAAACGTTAAGAGATAAAAAGGAAGACCTTTTTTAATAATATTGTATTAATTACTAGCTCCCATTATTATGACATTATATCGTCAGGTGTAATATTGAATCCAATTTTGTTACTAATGTATATAGGTGTCAAGGTGGTGTAGATACACGGGAAGGGTTCTGGTAACGACAATGTCCAAAAATCAGTTCATATGTATTTTGGTTGACGTTGCTTTATGTACAATCATGGCAACATCACGACAGAAGGAAGCCCGAAGCAGGGACTATGCCCTACTCGTATTTCAAATGACTTCGACGGTTCTTTATAGTGCACAGTACCATAGGCACTGCACACTCCATGCCTTTGAACAGTTTGAATTAAGGTATATGCGCAACCAAAAAGACAAATATCTGGCCTGACCGGGATTCGAACATGCATGGTACCTCCAGGTTACAAACACCAGTCGATATAAATGAGCCATCGGGGCCGGCCAATAATCAGTTCAGAATATTGGCATTAGTAGGAGGAAGCTTTTTTCTATAGCTTTATTCTAATAATGCCGTGTTCTTCACTGATTTTCCAACACCGATGCGTGTCGAACGCTATAGGCCTAGTCCTTTTTAGCCTACCAATTACTTTATGTAGTGCAAGATGTATGGTTGGAAACGAAGAACAAGAACCTGGATTTTATTGCATAATATCAGACATTTTATCTCTATTATACCAGATTTAGCATGATGTATCAATTAACACAGCACATAACTACTCAGTAATGCACTTGGGAAGCAAAATCTGTGAAATACGATGTTTTAACTGGTAAAATTCGCCAGGAAAAGTTTTGCTGAACACTGACTTCCACCTCTTTTTAAAGTGTCATTGTTGAAAAATGTATACGTTCCTGGTGGAATATCTGTAAAAACATTCAATGACCATAGTCTCACTGTTTCAAGAAACCCCACCTACGGATTTGGTTACATGTCTATAGTCCGAAGGTTCACTGGTCCGAAGGTTTGATAGTCCGAAGGTTCACTAGTCCAAAGGTTTGTTAGTCCGAAGGTTCAATAGTCCGAAGGTTCAGTAGTCCGAAGATCCGATAGTTCGAAGGCTCGATAGTCCGAAAGTTATGTCGGGTCCGTTATAGTAGGGCCCATATATAGGCCTACGTGTGCGTCTCACTACCTATTTTAAGTCGATTCTTCAGCCTCGGTTATTTTGACGCAATTGTCAGTTTCAAGTGAATGAATATAAATTATATACCCATTCCTCTACAAACTATAGGCCTACCTGTCTTAATAAATTGATTATGTGTGTGTTCTTGCAAACAATATTATTTATTGAAAATTATGCCATTTTGGGAATTTAAAAATACCCTTAAGGCTTTACACATGATTTGTTATATGGCCCTTTATATCATTTTTTAAATCATTTGTTATATCATTAGAGGCCCAAATCATATGCATATATGTCAGATAAGCCTACATGCAACATGCCATCAAATAGGCCCCTGTATATTTGTCGTTTTTTCACTTGTGATATAGGCCTAAATATAGTTGAAATTATAATAAAATAAATCATGGAATATGCAAAAATGTCATGGAAACCACCATGAAATACAAAAACAGAATTAAATACGAAACCCTGATCGTAAAGCCATAGTCAACTCTTGAGTGTTTGAGGGACAATGGGCTCCCATAATTCAAAGTGACCCATGGAAATTCCATAATGAGGTCACAGCCATGACCATGGCCCTTACTAACAGCCATGAACCAAGATCATATCGAGCGCAGCATTAATAGCTGGCTCTTCAATAATTGTGAGGCTATATACATGAGCGACATCTATGGCTAATAATTCAAACAACATTCAGCTATGGCTCTTTGTTAGGCTCCTTGGGGACACCAGGTGGAAATATCTATGTTTGTGCACCTCTTGTGTTGATATGAGGCCAAGCTGGGCAAGCAGAGGAAACACATTCTGATACTGCAGAAACAGGCAAAATCAAGTCAGTTTTTGTAGTGTTCCGACCTATGACCTGCCAATTGCAGGTGTTTTTTTAATAAATATTTTAAAACTCAGCGTGAATCAACCTGTAGCCTAGAGTAGGTCTACACATGGTGCGATATTTATTTATAACATCCGGGTCTTATTGTTGTGGAGGAGACCCTTGTCTTGGCTATTTATAGACAAATATGTTCTGCGATGCCAAAAGGCATTATCTCCTCATTTCACAAGTAAGGAGATACTGCATTTTGACTTAGTAGAGCGGAGCTGATGGACACTGGCTCACGCATGCGGATTTCACTTTATAGGCGGCAGCGAGGCTTCGGACTATCGAACCTTACGACCATCAAACTTTCAGAGTAATAATATTTTCGGATCATCAAACCTTCGGACTATCGAACCTTCGGACCATCGAACCTTTGGAAGCCAAAAACCTTCGGACTTCCGAACCTTCGGACTATCGAACCTTCGGAATATAAGGACGTCCCCATGGGTTTGGTTGAAAAAGGGATTGGGGCTAGTTGGAACACCTAAAGCAGACGATTAATGTCAGTCTGTAGTCACTATTGAACTATAATTGAAAAACATTATAAGTTTATAGTTTTTTTTATCTCTGCTTTTTAAATAAGATTTAAACCATTTAATGGCCAGAGGATCAAAACCAAAAGCTTTCAATTTATGGAGCAAATGTTTTATTGCAAGTGATCATAACCATTCCAGTATAAAAACTTTATTTCTTTAAGATTTCATATAGACCTATGTCTATGATTCAATTTGATTGTAAGTAACCCTTTCTAAAATTTTAGAAAGAATCGGTAGTCTAATCATGCAGTTCAGCAGTACCACATTTCGCTTTTAAAAGGAATAAAATGTGGTCCATTATAATTAAATTGATATCTATTTATTTATGTTCAGTAAATTAAAATGTAGTCCCCAATTAAATGTGGTCCATTAATTAAATTCAAATGTGGTCCACTTCATTTCAAACATGACGGCTAATCTATGGCCGGCCTGATCACGGCGTAGTAATACACACGTGACATTCCATTTTTTCCTGCATTCAGTAAAATAAAAAAAATAGAAATATGATGTAGTTTATGTCGTAATAATAACAAAAAAACGTTATGGATCGAAAATTTGGTCCACAGAACATTAGGAAGTAGTGACTGCTAAGTTCATGATTACCAAACAATAGCGTTACTAGTTCTGTATTTGTATACTACATGGCAGTACGCACTATTGAGCTATCGTGCCACAGAGGGTTGGCGAGCGCAGCGCAGCTTATGATGATTGCAGCAGCCTGGCTTTGAATGCTGCAGGTGAAGGTGCTAACTTCGCTTCTACTTTAAAAATGTTCTAGTCCCGCACTGTTCTGTTGTGGAATGAGTTAGTGAGGGCTGATTTTTTTGTTGGTAAATGTTTGTATTTGTAGACAGAATCTCGTACTCTGTGGTCAGTTGTCTGTAGGATGTTAGTACGCAGGGCAACCTCACCATTCACCGTCTTATACATCATGCACAGTCTACTAATATTGCGTCTGTTGGCAAAAGAGTCCCACTTTGAGATGTTATTCAGATCTCTCGATGGTATTGCGTCTGTATCTGCTCTTCTGTAGCGAGTATATCCCTTCACAAAACAGGCTGTACAACATTGAATCTTCTCCAGCTTATCGATGTCTAGTCTGGTATGTGGGTCTCACACTACTTGATGCATACTCAAGGCTAGGTCCTACGAGGGTCATATAGACCAGCAGCTTAAGTCTCTCTGGGCAGCCTTTGAGGTTGCTACTGATAAAGCCCAAGCTACTGTTGTCCTTTTGGTTTGTTTTACCAATATGGGCTGAGAAAGACAAGTCCTCTGATAAAAGCACCCCAAGATAAGCGCTGGTTTTGACAAAGGATAACACATGACCATTAAGCTGGTAAAAATATGGGTCCTTCCCTTTAGCATTTCTTGGCATTAAAATGTAGACCTCAGGTGTCTGACCAGCCATCTATGCTGGTCAAGTCCTGTTGTAGGGCTATTAAATATTGCAGGCATGAAACTTCTCGATAAACTCGGTTTCAAAACAATTTATTTGTCACACAACAAAAACAAACATACATATGTAGCCTAACCAAATAAGATGACAAAAATACATCATAATATATGTTGTGAGGATCAGGAGACCTGCATTAAGATCAATGTTGATCGCTATCATGCAGGCCACCAGTTAGAAAAAAAATAAAAATTAATAGCTTAAGGATCATTGCGCAATACATGAGAGGACGCGTCCGCTCCCCATGGAGAGCTGATGTCACCGACCACATACACATGATATAGCGCCATGACATACCATGTAGAAGTGTGAAAGCAGCACAGAATAAAACTTCAAAATAATGGAACTGCACTGCCCTGTAAAGCCAAAAGGCAGTATCCGCTTACTTTGGAAGTAAGCAGGCAACGCCCATTGGCCCCACACAGCAGTGCAGGTAAATATTAATATATTTATTGTTAAACAAAAAAGAGAAAGAGAAAGGGAGTATGACAAAAACAGGAGCCATGTTTAGTGTTCACGTTATGACAAAACCTCTTTTAAAGTACATTAAAGATTAACAATCAAATGTAATGAAAATTTATTTTTTGCATACAATTTAAGAGAAAACACTGCAATTGATAACAATGTATGAAATAAGTACGTGTAGCTGTCAAGATAGCATAGCTACTTGTGATGATTTATTGTGTATCTAAATAAGCATAGTTAGTTGAATAAGTTTTGAAATGGTCATATGCCTGGTTGGAGGGCCAGACAGGAAAACGGCTGTTTGTCTGTTTCTTTTTATAAGTACAATTTTATTATACAACTATTGTTTTATGTTTAATTATTTGATATTGATGTACTCAAATAATATGTGACTGGTGGATTAAGAGACGGAGCATCACTGCGCATGAAGATGAACATTTTATAATAATAAATGTGGCACACTTTATAAGTAAGCGGGACAGCTCGCAGTTAGTCAGAAAGTTTTATTAAATACCGTTTTCAATATTTGTGGCAACCTCAGGCTTTTCCTGAGTATATTTTCTAACCTAATCGTTTGTACAGAGCAGGGACTTTCTTCCTGGGCGAAAGGACTTTTTCATGGATATGGGAGTGGGGAGGTTCACCACGAGGGAGTGAGACAAAGGACTTGATCCAGAGGGACTGAAAAAAACATGGCGTGATTTTGACAGGACAACGGCAATAGCTGACTTGTGTATAATCGTGAAGTCGGGACAAGTTATAAAACAACTTAACCATGTCACTACAAAACATGCACATGATACGGTCCATGAATGATGTCCTGACGAAGATGTAAATGCTGTTGGCAGTGTTGCCGTGGGCCATGTGTTGTGTCAAGAGCAGATCTAGCCGGATGCCAGGGACTGTATAGGACTGTTTATATACTCATCATGCTCATACAGCCGGGATGGCTCTCATCAGCAGTCAGCTGTTGACCTGTCAGTTTCGGCTTATAAATACGTTATCACCAGCTGATCAGCCTGATAACAGGCAGCGGCACCAAGAACTGTCACAGTGAGTAGACTACTGAACTACAAGTGTGAGAAATGGCCAGTGACTGTAATGTGCGTTAGGTAACAATAGTGAAAATTTCGGTGTGCCACACTAGGAAGGGAAATTATGTTATTGTTTTATTGTTTGATATATATGTTTTAATATAATGTACATATTATACTCAATGTGTTGCGTGTTTGGTTCTTTCTAATATCACCCAGGGCGGGACCCAGATTCAATTGCCTACAAGCCCAACAAATATTATGTTCAAGATCGTTCGGAATTCTTGTAATTTCGAGTGACCTTGACATAAGTGGCGAGTTTGCCGTAGGATCTTGAGCTGGGTTGTGTTCTGAGTGATTTTAGATTGAATTCAGAAAAGCACTGTTTGCTTCCATGATAACCAAGGGGGTTTTCACGACGAGGAGCTGTCACGTGGGACAACTGTAGGGCTTAATGTGTTAATGCCATAGACAGTAAATAGTGGGAGTGTGCATTAATTGGTCAAATAATTTATTGCTAAAAATTTTGCAAGGGCATTTTTTTTTTTAAAGATATTTTTTGACAATTGATGGCGACATTCAACTGTGAATATTAATTGTTCAATAACAACTTGTTCACAAGTTAAGTCTAACTTTGACAAATAGAGATTGTAAATTATAGAAAGTGAAAATTTAATTTACTGAATAGTCTCTAGGTGACACGGCGTCACAGGTAACAAAGGGTGTTACCAGATCAAAATCTAATTTTGATAATTGTATAATATGATCTAGCAAATAGATGTATTAATTGTAGCCTACTTGTGGAATATAGTGGCTGGGTCTGAAATCTTGATTTTGACAGTTATATGTCATGTTTATAATTTCACTGCAAGGGGATGTAGCGTAGCAAGGGTTAATTTAAGTTAATGATGATTTGAATTGAATATTCACAGGGGTGGATTTTAAATTTGTTATCAAAGCTACATTAGAGATTAGTGGTAATGGCGGATGTCCTTGTCATGTCAGCTGTCAAAGCTAAGGGTATTCCTAAAACTCAGGAATATTAGGAAAAACTATATATTTTTTTGGTTTTTCAAAACTAAACTGTGGGAAGAAGGAATAATCTGAGGCGGGGTGGTTAACCCATTAAAAGTTCCTGTCAAGTTGTTAATTATATAATATATAATACCTTCCAACACATTAGAGATTGAGAAATTAAATTAATGTAAGTTAGAATTATTTGTGTGAGGAGGAGACTCAACAGTAATTTGAACGTAATTCCATTGAATTACTATGTGATAATCAAGTGTGTTATATATAGAGTCAATATATATACAGTCTATCATTTGTCCCCATATATGTTTTTTCGCTGCGAATTTATTTTCTGATCTTTACTAAATTTATTGTGTGCTCCTCCGCAGTGGTGAGGTCTTCAAGTACACCTATTCTGAAAGGACTCCCCCGCAGTGGTGGGGAGGGCCAGTGTTTAGTAAATTAGATCTGAGTCATAATTTTTGCGACACGCAGGTAATCAGCGTTAGCGGAACGTTACATGAGAACATAAGGGGCTTAATATTAGATACTTACATTTGACTTTTGTCTAATGTGAAGTGTGTTTTACGCGTGACGAGTGCACGGTAAAACAAATAAAGACACCTTGACCTCTATTCAATAACAGTTATCAAAATGTCAGCAGCTCGTGAAATCGAGGAGCTCACAGCAGCAGGTAAAGCTCTGGGGCTCGTAGACGCTGAACTTCGCGAATTCGTTGCAGAGGAGCGTTCTGCGTTGAAGACACGTGCCGATGCTGAGCGTGCTGAGCGAATACTTGAGCGGGAAGCAGCTGCAGCTGAAGCACAGCGAGTGCGTGAGGCAGAGGAACGGCAGGCTGCACAGCAAACGGTAGAGGCGGACCGTAGGGCTGCGGCAGCAGCAGCAGCAGCTGATCATGCGTTGAGGCTAGCTGCGGTTCAGCTTGAAATTGCTCAAGCTCGAGGACCAGCTGAAGCAGAAGGGGAAAGAGGTCCCAATGCCCAATTTTACAAACCGCCGGCATTGAAACTTCCCCAGTTTGAGGAAGGCCGCGACCAAATTGATGCCTTCTTAGAACGCTTTGAGCGATTTGTTGAGGGTATGCACCTGCCAAAGGCTGTATGGTCACTCCACCTGGCAACTGTCTTGACAGGAAAAGGGCTGGAGGCATACTCAGGCCTGTCAGCTGCAGATGCCTCAAACTATGATACTCTGAAAGATACTCTCCTCCGCAGGTATGACCTGAATGAGGAGGGATATCGGAAGAAGTTTAGGGAAGCACGTCCCGAAGGCGGTGAAACAGCGCCACAGTACCTCACCCGCAAACAGCTGTATATGGACAGATGGCTGGAGTTGGCCAGTGTCAATGGCACATTTGCTGAGCTCAAAGATTTTTATCTTCAAGATCAGTTTTTAAGGGAATGCCATCCTGATTTGACAATGTACCTCAGAGAAAGGCTATCTGACATTGATTCCATCGAGATGTTGGGTAAGGTGGCCGACCGCTACACTATGGCCCATCATTGCTCAATCACTAGCGGTTCCAATGCCAATGCAAAAACTCATGGCAAGGGAACAGGCAGTAAGGGTAGCGAGAAGCATACCGTAAAAGGAAAGTCCACACGTGCGCCCGATGACCTTAAGTGCTATAACTGCCGGGAGGTTGGGCATTACTCACGGGAATGCCCTAAGAACGGTAAAACCACGCAGAAGTCAAGCGCTAAGCCAAGCTTTAAGAATCGCCGAAGCGCTAGAGACACGAGTGACATAGTCTGCTGGATTTGCCAGAAGAAAGGTCACTACGCCCGTGATTGCTCATCGAAAGATAAATTTGCAGCCTTCCTGAAAACTGAAAAAGCAGGGGCTTGTTCGGTTTTGGCTGCGAAGCCAAGCTGTCCTCCTGTAGATGAGGAGAGTCTTGTGTCGTGTGGGAGTTGTGCTTTGCATGAGAACATCCTTCAGCCAGGTGGATTGCCTGTGTGCAATGGCATGATAGGCTCTAAGAGAGTTACTGTGCTACGTGACACAGGATGTTCCACAGCTGTGGTTAGGCGTGCGCTGGTGAGAGCCGAACAGCTCACTGGCGAGACACAAAGGTGTACGCTGGTGGATGGGTCCACCAAGGAATATGAAACAGCGCATATTCAACTGAAATCACCATACTTCACGGGAGAGGTAAAGGCCATGTGCATGCATGCGCCTCTCTACGACATTATCATCGGAAATTTGGAAGGAGCCCAAGACCCCGTTCTTGGACATTTGAGCGAGAGAGCCAGTACTGGCAACACTTTGTGCGAAAGCAAGGTGGATAAATCAATAGAAAACCCTGAGGAGACCACTGACGTCTCTACGGAGACCACAGAGGCTGAGGCCTCTGCTGTTGTCACACGAGCAGGTGCAAAACGTGCAGCTGCGCCTGTAAAACCCTTAAAGGTACAACCAAGTACTGAATTTGGGGCTGTAACCACTGATGTGTTGAAACAGGCACAGGTAGAAGACCCTACACTAAAATCATGTTGGGAATCAGTAGGTACTGGGCTGGAGCAATCCAAACGCTCAGGCTGGCAACGCCAGATGCTATTAAATGAGGGTCTTCTTTACCGAGTTGTGTCAGGCCCGATGTCAAGTGATCCAGATGTGCGTCAGGTTGTCGTACCTCAGACGTACAGGGCCGGCATCATGCGATTAGCGCATGAGTCAATTGTGGGTGGCCACTTGATGGCGAAGAAGACGTCAGATAGGGTTTTGGCGAACTTCTGGTGGCCAGGGGTAGGAGCCGATATCAAGAGACACTGCAAGTCTTGTGATATCTGTCAGCGTACAATACCGCAGGGGAGGGTGACACGTGTGCCGATGGGCAGAATGCCTTTGATGACAGCTCCGTTCAAGCGAGTTGCCATTGATTTGATCGGACCGCTAAAGCCTATCTCCGAGCGAGGTCACATGTATATTCTCACCATGGTCGATTTTGCAACTCGATACCCTGAGGCGGTGCCACTAAAGCGAATCGATACAGAGACTGTTGCCGAAGCATTGCTGGGCATCTTTTGTCGTGTCGGATTTCCAGCTGAAGTGCTCAGTGACAGAGGTTCTCAGTTCACCTCTGATCTAATGAAGGAGGTGTGCCGACTTGTCAGTTTGAAACAAGTGCTGACAACACCATACCACCCCCAATGCAATGGATTATGTGAAAGGGTGAATGGGGTGTTGAAGGCTATGCTTCGCAAGATGTGTGAGGAACAGCCAAAGGACTGGGATCGATATTTGCCTGCAGTACTTTTTGCTTATCGAGAGGTGCCCCAGGCAAGTACTGGTTTCTCACCATTTGAACTGCTTTATGGTCGTACAGTTAGGGGTCCATTAAAGATCCTGAAAGAACTCTGGACAGGGGAAGCAGAAGGGCGTGAGGAGGAGTCCACGTATCAGTATGTTCTTGACCTTCGAAATCGGCTAGAACATACTTGTAAGCTTGCACGTGAGAGCTTGAGTCAAAGCCAAGAGGTATATAAACACCACTTTGACAAGAAAGCTCGTCCACGGAAATTCGTGACAGGTCAGCAGGTGTTGGTGCTGCGTCCGACTGACACTAACAAGCTACTGCTTCGTTGGAAAGGTCCATATCGGGTCAGCAGTGTAGTTAACGATAATGACTATCGAATACAAATGGGGCAGAAAGAGAAGATCTTTCATGCCAACTTACTAAAATTATATGTACAACGGCAGGATCAAGCATCTGTGATAGCTGTGGTTGAGCCTAGTATGGAAGATAACTTGTGTGACTCTGACATAACAGTGTCAGGTGATGATTCGGAACAGACGTGGAGGGATGTTCAAATAAACCCCCAACTGTCCTGTCAGCAGCAAGCGGAGATACGTTCACTGCTGTCTGAATTTGAGGATGTGCTCACCTCTCGCCCTGGCACTACGAATTTGGGGGAGCACACTTTTGTTGTAACAGACCAAAAGCCTGTCAACAAACGTCCCTATCCACTCCCCTACGCTATGCGTGATAAAGTGGATAAGGAAATCCAGAAAATGTTGCACGAGGGCATCATTGAACGGTCAGACTCCCCATACAATGCACCAATCGTACTTGTGAGGAAGTCAGATGATTCCATACGCTTTTGTGTCGATTACAGAGGGCTGAATGCCTTAACTCAATTTGATGCAGAACCTATGCCCTGTGTTGAGGAGATAATGGGCAAGCTCTCGGTGATCGGTACATGAGCAAATTTGATGCTGCTCAAGGTTTCTGGCAGGTACCAATGGCTGCAGAGTCAAAACACCTGACGGCGTTCACTGTGCCACAGGGACATTTTCAGTTTTTGAGAATGCCCTTCGGATTAGTGAACAGTCCAGCTACTTTCAACCGCTGCATGCGGAAGATGCTAACAGGGCTGGATAACGTGGACAGTTTTGTTGATGACCTCCTTGTTCATAATCCTGAGTGGGCTGAGCACGTGCGAGATGTGAGAGCCACTCTGTTGTGCTGTCGAGCAGCAGGTCTGACATGGAAACCTAAGAAGGCACGTATAGGCTACTCTAATGTAGACTACTTGGGTCATGTAGTAGGCTCAGGTGATACATGTCCAAATCCATCCAAGATTGTGGCAATCAAAGAGGCGAAGCCTCCCCACACCAAGAAACAGGTGCGTTCGTTTTTGGGTCTAGCTGGCTTCTATCGTCAGTATGTGCCAAATTTTGCGGAGGTAGCAACACCTCTGTCAGAATTGACACAAAAAGGACAGCCAGATAGGGTTATTTGGGGAAATCCTCAGGAGGCAGCCTTCAATAAGCTGAAGTCAATCCTGACTAAGGCACCGATTTTGAAGCTGCCTGTGTTAGACAAAGCGTTTATCCTCCAGACTGATGCATCAGATGTGGGAGTGGGGGCAGCATTGCTTCAGGAGCATGACGGGTGCTTACACCCAGTTGCTTTTGCAAGCAAGAAACTAGTTTCCAGAGAGTGTCGTTACTCTACAGTAGAGCGGGAGGCACTTGGAATTTTTTTTGGAATTACCAAGTTTGGACAGTACTTGTATGGTAGAGAGTTCGTACTCCAGACGGACCATGAACCTCTCCAGTACCTGTACCGCAACCAAGGCTCTAACAATAGGATATTGCGATGGGCCCTAGCATTACAAGGATACCGCTTTAGGGTCGAAGCAATTAAAGGATCGACCAACGTGACCGCTGATTACCTGAGTCGCAGTACTGAATAACCAAATTTTTTTTGTAGTGAGAAAAAACTGGGAGTTTCTTCTAAAAAGGGGGGGCATGTCAAGATAGCATAGCTACTTGTGATGATTTATTGTGTATCTAAATAAGCATAGTTAGTTGAATAAGTTTTGAAATGGTCATATGCCTGGTTGGAGGGCCAGACAGGAAAACGGCTGTTTGTCTGTTTCTTTTTATAAGTACAATTTTATTATACAACTATTGTTTTATGTTTAATTATTTGATATTGATGTACTCAAATAATATGTGACTGGTGGATTAAGAGACGGAGCATCACTGCGCATGAAGATGAACATTTTATAATAATAAATGTGGCACACTTTATAAGTAAGCGGGACAGCTCGCAGTTAGTCAGAAAGTTTTATTAAATACCGTTTTCAATATTTGTGGCAACCTCAGGCTTTTCCTGAGTATATTTTCTAACCTAATCGTTTGTACAGAGCAGGGACTTTCTTCCTGGGCGAAAGGACTTTTTCATGGATATGGGAGTGGGGAGGTTCACCACGAGGGAGTGAGACAAAGGACTTGATCCAGAGGGACTGAAAAAAACATGGCGTGATTTTGACAGGACAACGGCAATAGCTGACTTGTGTATAATCGTGAAGTCGGGACAAGTTATAAAACAACTTAACCATGTCACTACAAAACATGCACATGATACGGTCCATGAATGATGTCCTGACGAAGATGTAAATGCTGTTGGCAGTGTTGCCGTGGGCCATGTGTTGTGTCAAGAGCAGATCTAGCCGGATGCCAGGGACTGTATAGGACTGTTTATATACTCATCATGCTCATACAGCCGGGATGGCTCTCATCAGCAGTCAGCTGTTGACCTGTCAGTTTCGGCTTATAAATACGTTATCACCAGCTGATCAGCCTGATAACAGGCAGCGGCACCAAGAACTGTCACAGTGAGTAGACTACTGAACTACAAGTGTGAGAAATGGCCAGTGACTGTAATGTGCGTTAGGTAACAATAGTGAAAATTTCGGTGTGCCACACTAGGAAGGGAAATTATGTTATTGTTTTATTGTTTGATATATATGTTTTAATATAATGTACATATTATACTCAATGTGTTGCGTGTTTGGTTCTTTCTAATATCACCCAGGGCGGGACCCAGATTCAATTGCCTACAAGCCCAACAAATATTATGTTCAAGATCGTTCGGAATTCTTGTAATTTCGAGTGACCTTGACAGTAGCCTATAAATTATAAATCCTGAGTTACTATGTGTTAAAAATAATGAATCAATACATTTTGGGATACTGTACAAGATACATTTAGTAGCAAATTCATGTTTACGGTTATTATATTCAATTCATTGATATTTCTAATGTTATATCTTTGACATTTTTTGGCAAAATTTAATCCTAGGAAATATTCTGGTAAATTTTGACAAATGTATTTATAGTATATTTTATTTTAAATAATTTAACATAGCCGTTACATTTAGAAGATTTAAACTTTTAATTATAAGTTCAGAATGAGCTAAATATCTGTCTAATTTAATTGATCTAATCTCTCTTTCTTGTAACTGCGTATTTTTATCATGCTAGCTGCATGGTGACCCCGAATTAAAATACCATGAATAATATGCTGAAGTATAGTTGAATTAATATCATCTTAGGTAGGCCTTATATATAATTTTATTCTGTAGATAATGCCAATTACTTTTGTTATTTTACAAGCAACCTTTTCTATGTGATCAATTGAAAAGAGGCGGCAATGAGATTTCAATTGCTGTGGCAAGTCATTTAAAAAAATAAGAAAAAGAATAGGTCCAAGAACTGACCCTTGGGGCACCCCAGAGTCAACACTAATTTCAGGAGAACAAAATCCGTTTACGACCACTTTCTGTGATCTCCCCATCAAAAAGCCAGAAATCCAGTTATTTATGTCACCCTAATCCCGTAATGTCCAAAATAAGACATCAGTCGATGGTGGGGAACCGTGTCGAATGCTTTGGAATAATCAAATATCCAAGTCGAGCCTCACCCCATCCACAGATGTTAACAATTAAGTCATGGATGGTAATTATGAGCTCGGACTCACGTCACAGGAGTGACGTGATCCGAAGCCATGTTATACCGGTATACTTCTACTAAAAATAGAAACCGGACAATAGTTACTAGGGGCAGATTTTGATTTTTTTTGTGTGAAGGGGTATTACCCTCGCCTTTTTCATTTCATCCGGAATACATCCAGTATCCATTAAAATTAAAACTCAATTAGTTAGGGATGAGTTGGTATGGGGGATCAGCTGACTGCACGCCACTGAAACCAATGATATCTTTACAATAGGCCTACATTGACTGAAACTACCATTGAGGTAGAACAAACCATTCTTTCTACCTCTATGGTCATTGGAAACTACGAGGCCTATATCTGCGATAATTCCCTCAGGTAGCATTTCAGCTGAACAAACGTTCACTTACCGAAATCACTGGAGACCGAAATTAAAAAAAATCAAATATCACTCGTAATCTTTCGTAGTGCAGGTGTCTTGGCAACTGTCAAAACTAAAAAATTTCAACTTTCAGAAAATAACTCAATTAATCGAATAATATGGACGAATAATGCAAGTAGGAGAAATTATTTTCAACTTTATTTTAAACAATAGTTTAGGGTGGCCAATACTGGCAATAGATCTAGCCTCTAGCCTTGGTCAGCATCACAATTTGAGACAAACACAGACTTGTCCTACTCAGGCTACTGTCTGACAAAAAAAAAATATTTGTATAATTTATTGCATAAATGTTATACAAATGTGTTTTGTATACCCGGATTTACCTTTCACCGTGGTGGATGCTTTTTCGCTCTCATATCAATATTTACCGTTTTTGGTCGATTTTTTTTACATATTCACTTACTTTGTATGATGGGGCGATTTTATTTTCAGACGATTATTGAATTCAGTGTGATTACTGGCTGTGAAGTGAGAAAATAAAAAAACATCTCCCACAATTCCGCCCAGCATGTTTGTTGATCTTTCCTCTTGTGCACATGGGCTGTTATCCTGGTACTTTGGCTCAGCCTACTCATTTTAAAAGGTGCCGAGGGTTATCTCCCGGCTGGGTGGCGCGGGGGTGTACACTCTCATTTTCTATACCAATGGCGTATTAAACAAACGGGCCATTCTCATGCTATGCTAGCAATTTAAGCATTCTAAATGGAAATAGTTTGGAGAACTATTTAATGTATTTAGTAAATAGACTATGACAATCAATGCTTGTTTTGCACGCATGGTAGCACACACAAAATATATATAATATATTTCTATGGATTTATCAGATAAAGGCATCTAGGCCTATTTGCCGTGATGCACTCTCCAAAATGTGCCTGTTCCCGTTGTAGCCTAATCTTCCAGGCACATTTGGGACTATTATAAGGCTTATCTGGTATCAGTTATGTGCCTTTATAATAATATAATATAATTGTAGCTTTTTATGTAGCTCATTTTATGATTATGAGAAAAGTAGCAGACTTTAATTCATATTTTTGTATACATAGGGCCTACCGGTAAGACAAATATGGAAACTTTTTAGAAACTGTTATAGCCTGCATGAATAACAAAATTACCGGTAATGAGGCCCTAGATCTATGTATAAAACAATTTTTAGGTTGACATTTTTTATAAGGAAAAGATAGGCCCTACGGAGAAAATAATAATTATAATAGGCCTATATAAATTTTTAGGCCCATACCTACATTTTATTTTTCATATTAATTAGAACACCCCCTGTACGTGATTAGAGGGGGGTGGTGAAGTATTGGATTAGGCTATAATTTAATTATCATATATAGTGTACATGCTATATCGCGGGTTTTATTTTCAAATCAGGGGTGTGAGCGTTTATTTGATTATGGGCATTATTAGATTGAATACGGTATAACTAAACCTTAAAAAAATCACAAAGAAATTCATGACTGTACACTTATCTTATACACGTGTGATTCCCTTTATATAAACCCAATTTTTATCTGGTACATATGGTGGTCCGAGCGTGATAAACAGCGAGATATCAGAGTGACTAAAGATACCACTGTGTTGGAAAGCGAGAGACACTTGAAGATGCGACACTGTAGGCTAGCCCCAGGGGCTGAAACCTGAGAGGCTGAAACAGGTTTCAGCCACAGATTGACTGCATACAAAATCGTGGGACATTTCTTTGACTGTCATATCGGAAAATACGGTCCATAATCAGGTCGAAAATAGTTTTTTTTAGAATCAGCAACATTTCAGTTCCATGCTGGCATGCTCAGCTCAGAGGTCGCACAGTCACTAAAAAGTTATGGACATTTTTGGGACCTTGGGGTCGCGTTCGCTCTCAGTCACCGCCTTGTTGAATTTTTCGGGTAAAGCAAATACATCAATCCACGGCCTGGGAGGGGACGACAAGGCTAACTGTAGGCCTGCAAGAGAGGCTACAGAAACCCAGATGACGAAAAATAAGAGACACAGTGACTTAAAAGCAAGACGGAATTATCATTTATTTTCAAAGAAAAGGAAGAGATAAAAAGCTAATAGCTGATGGTACAAATTTGACATTTTCAAGGAACCACCAGGGCGCGGATGGGCTATATAATCCAGCCCCTCCGCCTCCCGGAGATTGAATAGTGCCCCCCCCCCCCCTCCCTAACAGTTATGTTGACTATAATTATATATAGTTAATTTAACTGCCTGCAGTGAGTCCCATATGGGTGACTTGAAGTCCCGGGAGTGTGGGAACTTCCGAAAAACTTCGGAACTTGAAGTGTCCAGATATAGATTACTTGAAGTAGAAATATTTGGTTAATAGATCTACCATATAATGGGATAAATAAAAATATTCTTTTGTTGTTGTGGGTCGAGGGGGTTGTGGGTCTAGGATCGAGGGTTTGTGGGTCGAGGGGGTTGTGGGTCGAGGTTTGAAGGTCGAGAGTTGTGGGTGAGGGTTCGAAGTGGTCAAGGGGGATTTGAAGATAACCTGCGATTAGGAACATAAAAAAATTGCCGAGCATAGCCCGTGGGATTACAGCTCAAAAGGCCTACAGAAATGCCCAAGAAGCCCTCCTTTTCAGGCGAGGTTTTGAATCATTGATTCAAAATATTTACTTCTTGGGTTAATTTACCTCATGGGGGTGGGCCTACAACCCTGGGGTCGAGATTCTTTTTAATGATTTAGGCCAGGCTCTCTGGTATTATTGTCTCTCTCGCTTTTCATAATCATGATAATTGCTGCTTTTCTTGGCTCTCTTGTATTTCTTCACTCCCCATTTCGCTTTCCAGCCTTTTGTGCTGAAAAAAATTGCGTCGCCGAATTATAGCCTGCAGTAGAGGATGTGAACCGTGTGAGCTAGGTGCGATTATAATGCTCATCAGTTATTGGACTTATATCCATTTATGCTTGGTCATCAATAATCAAAGACATTATAAATATATTTCATTATTATTATTGACCGTTTAGGCTACATGTCAACTTTGACATATTGGTCATTTTGTTTTCTTTATTTCTTTATATATGTTTTTTGATGCGGCGCAAATCGGTTATAAATACGTTTCTGTCGTCATAATCCCACGAATTTGAACAGTTTGGGTCACTGCATGTGTGTACCAAGGAAAGATATCGGCCGCAGCGGGACTCGAACCCGATACACCCGTGCCCTGAGTTAGCCAATGAGCCTGGCGCCACAATATACCAATAATTTGTATTGTCAACATCAATCAATCACCTATATTATATAGGCTATGTCTGTCACTTATTAAGTGAATTTCTGGCGATATATATACGGTAGGCCTATGCCCAGCAAACTTATGAGACGTTTGACCAATTTGCAACGCTGGTTTACCGTTGGACCAGCGTTGCAGACAGTAAACCATCGTTGGGCAACGTCTCATGTTTGCTGGGATAGGGCCCATGCGTCATCACCAAATAGGCATGTTTTTTTATCTTTATATAAAAGCTATTGAATTCAACATCTATAAGTAGGCTAGATATCTTAATTCAATTGGTGTAGAGCTATTTTGTTATGTTTATGACGAAATTCTTCATTACCAGTAGGCCTAGCCTATATTGCACCGTTGTAGAAAATAGTTTCATTCTATTCACTTATCTTGTTCAACATTTTGCTAATTGTTGCTTACCGGTTATACATAAGCCTATACTATATTAAATCTAATCAAATCAATAAAGTTTATAAAATGTTTATATACAAACATATCAACTTTATACAGTGATAATAAAAATAAATAAAGTAAGGCACCTTACATTATACTGGCATGAAATTATTTTTGAAAGGAAGTGAAATGAAATCAATGATTATGTTCACTTCCCATTTACCATGTTTACATTGAGTATAAATAGCCTACATCTGTGATTGACGCTAAATAGTTAAATATTATTTTACAACAACATTCAACTATTAAAACTGATAATTGAAAAGAAATTGCGTGATCAAATTGCACATGGAGGCAATGTTACCCACCCTTCAGGAGCCCCAGCCACCCCTCACCTGCAAGTCGGGCGTGAGGGCGTGCTAATCAGCTCATGCTGGTACCAGCATACACAATAAGCTAAGTGGATCACAGAGCCTGATTAATATACAACACACCTGCAACCTGCTCAACCTGTCAGGCTTAATTGACTTGTACACGTGTGAACGGCTGCAGTGAACATAACTTGTTTATTTGGTTGGGTGGCGGACCGTAACTATATCAAGTAATATTTTAACCCTTTCCATCTGTGGCATTATTCAAACTAATCAAATGAAAATAAGTTGTGTTATGGTAGAACATATGTTTTATACTGACTCAAAGTTTTAGGTCAATATTGTGAGTACTTTCCACGTAAATAGCGAATCGTTATAACACCATATGATCCCCCTAAAATGTGATTTTTAATGTGAATGCCACTATAGACTACAGTCTGTTTCACCAGAACCTGGGAGAAGCCTTTTTCTAATTTGCTCGGTTGTTCTTTAAAATTGTTAACAAAAATTTTCTCGGATCATTTTTCCATGTTCCCCTAACATCCCTGAAAATTTGGTGCTATTTTGTTGTGTATTTTGGAAGCTAGACCATTTGGCATGTAATAGGATTCTTGTTTCACGGCAATGGTGTTAAAGAGAGCTGTCATTTTGAAAAATTATTACATGCTAAATGGTCTAACTTCGCTAATACAAAAAAAAATCTACCAAATTTTCAGGGATGTTGGGGAAGGTGAAAAAAAAATCTGAGAAAAATAAAAATTTTAAAGAGCGACCGAGCAAATTGGAAAAAGGCTACTCCCAGGTCCTGGTGAAACAGACTGTAGACTAGACTACAGTTAAACTTGATATTGATAATCATAAGGCCCTCACTTAGGCCTAGGCCCCTAACTCATAGTTAGGCACTTGACAATAAAATATAATTAAATTTTTTCATTAATTCTGCTTGATTAATTTTATTCTACAGGGTCTTACGATTTTAAAAAGACCTCATTTTTCAAAATCGGATAGGGTCTAAGGAATAAAAAAGTTACGGCAGAAAATGTATTTTGAAACAGGCTTTTTTTTGTGTATGATAACATAGTCATAGAGACACATTGAAATAAAATTGTGATTTTTTCAGCACTGTACTGAAATGCTGTAGCTGCTCCAAGAATGTTCAAATTTCACACAGTGATAGCTATAAAAAACAGGAACAATAGTCTATGCTAGCTGTTTAATTTTTTTAAATATCTCAAATAGTTTTTAGGATATTGTCATTTTTGCCTATGCAAATTTGCCTTTTCTCCGGTATTGTTAAGAACCGCAGAATTTTTGCAGGAAAAAGCCTCTTTTTTAAATAAAAATGAAAAAACATCTCAACTTTTCTTAAAATTAACAAACCTTTTTCAAATTTAAATATATAGTCCTAATAACCTGACATTTTTAGGTTCGGTAAATATATGGAACGTGATTGCACATTTAATTATTTTTTTCGGTGACCTTGACTTTCAATAATGTCAGTAAAAGGTCAAGGTCAAATGCAAAAAAAATGCTAAATTTCACTTAACGCCAATTTTTTGTGGCCTGGAAAAAAGTATCTGAGCTCCCCTTTGATTCTCATAAAATTTTATGGACATGTTCGAAAATATATACTTTAACTGTACCAATAGGTTATTTTATTGTACTAGGTCCCAGAACAAAATATTTAGTTATAAAAGTACAAGCTAATTTTCAGAAATCTGTACATTGGGCGATAATACAGGTTTTGCCGTTATTTTTCTTCCAGATCCTAGTTCTAAGTTTAAACCATCATAAAAGTGTTTTTTTCAAATAAATAGAACACATTTTTATGCCTTCAGAAACCATAACATTTATACCCTTTTTCTACATGTACAAAAAACGACCAAAAAAAACGACGTCATAAATTTCTTTTCTTTAGACCCCAGTTTCATGTTTACACAAGTGCCTATCATAGTCATACTCACAGTCATAGCAGTCTAACGTTAAGTTCGAGCCCAGCTCGGACCTGGAATTTATGACGCTGCAGTCTAAGTCCTAGCGATAATGTTTAGCCATTCACCAAATAACATCACTTGCACAACTATGAACAAAGCATGGAGAACCTGGAACATAAAGCCATTGGGCATTAAAGGGTAGATTTATCTGCTTCACAACCGTTTCTAAACTAAACATAGAGCTCCAGGCTCAGGCTTTCCGTATTTTCCAGATGAGCTGGGAATGTCATCTCAAGATATGAAATCCGATATGCATCTCAGGGTATTTAGACAGATTGCTATACCCCATGGTAATAACTTGATCACCCTATTAATTTATGCGTATAGAACTATTGATTGCTTCTTCGAACCGTCTAGCTGTGATGTATTTTAATATATTTTACGTGAATTGATATAATGCTGTACTCTTGAAACTCATTGGATATCAAAAATATCATTTTAGACAAAATTTACGAAAATATGATTACCTAATTAGCATATAGAAAATGGCTGTCGGTTACCATAGCTTTAACATCATATTGACCAATTAATTGAAGTGTATTTCTGTTATATAATATATGTGTGTTCATGTGGTATATGGGAAATACTTATGCCATCATTCTAAATTTATATTAGGAGTATCAGAATATGTCTCAAAATCACAAAAATGGCCAGACCACACAGACGTCCAATGTTAAAACGGCGAGACTGCTAGGGGTTAAGTTAGACTAGTTTTTTTTAGACTCAGTCTAGTCTAACTCTAACTGCACATGAACTGTCTGTAACAAAAAAATGTGTTTTTTTTATGTTTTCACTTCAATTCAGTCGTTCAGAAGTTCAGTCTCAGAAAGTCACACTCCACCCAGCAAACACAAAACATTTGGATAACATTTTTACAATGGCGGCCCAACGTCTTCAACGTTGGCCCAACATTGCATAAATGTTATACAAATGTGTTTTGTTTACTGCAGGGCATGTACTCACACTTTGAATTGGGCTAACTGAGCTCCCCCCGAACCTAGTCCTATGACCTAACGTTAGGTCCTAGCCAAGCCGAGTAAACCACGTCTCTGGGCGAGCGCAGCGAAGGCCGATCAGCGCTAGTCCTAGCCGAGTAAACATTCTATATTAAGCAGGTGGAGGCTGACCGCAGATCAAAGTACGTACTTCCTTTGAAGTACGTACTTCCTTTGAAGTACGTATGCCTGCTTACTAGCTTAGCCTTAGATTGAGGTATGTCCGTACTTCGATCCAAGTAGCCTACACCCTGAGCTTCACTTTTACAAATGGGGAAGCACTAAAAAACTCATGCAAACACACACCACCGCATACCAACGCATACCAGCATATACCAACGCATGCCACCCAATGCAACTATATTTCGGGTATCTTTATGTTATCATCAGCTCAAATATTATTCTTTGAGGCTAACTGCGAAATTTTGATCGATACAATCAGCCAAACGACCAAAATCCCCAGTTTTTATGTCCTTAACCGCATGGCCATAGGTAGGCCTACTATACTGTTAGCGCTGGTAGTAGGCACGAATCAGACTGATAAATGTTGGGCGACGCCTTAAATATATGCAGACACAAGACGTCGGGTCAATGTTGTTTTAGCGTTGGTCCACCGTCTAAGGCGTTAGATCAACGCTAAGCCAACATTGATTATACGTCTTGTGTCTGCTGGGATATGTATAATGATGGTATGAACATAAGACACACCAGTACTTTATCATAAATATCTTCGATTTATCACAATTCGCACAGTGAATTAGACATATTCAATACAGTAGAAACACTAGTCTTACTGGTACTCGTGTATACACCAATAATTATATGTGCACCGCTAGAGTTAATATTAATTTCGTCAAGTTATGAATTTTTTAAATAAGTTATAAATGTAGGAAATAAACTGCACATATGTTGATGTATAGGCAGAGTCGCACAAAACATTAGATGATGGTATGAACATTAGTCACACGAGATAACTGCTGAATTAAGTTAATGTCATTGAATAATTATATTATTGAGATTAAATCAAGTATTGAGATAAAATCATATACAAAATCAAGTACATGCAAAACAAAAACACTTTGCCATAAAAAGACACATTTCTGAATTCTATATTTAGAGATGTCGATTTAACATAGCTGAACTTCGTATCAGTGCAAATTAAGATGTCTACCGGCTTCCCAAATGAATAAATTTGTGAGTTTGTGTGCGATCATAATATAATATGTCATTATTTTCAGTAATGAGTAGGCTACCTGGTGGTATTTATTACATGTCCGTACGACCAAGAAGTTAAGAATTTCCATCAGGATGGTTATCACATGGTAACTCATAATTATCTGTCTAATAACGTACTCCATACATATTTATGTATAGGCCCTATAATGTTACAAAATAGCTTAATTTCGAAATTTTCACAGTTTTAATTTAGCCAGGCATAGGGGCCTATAAGTCAACAGTGTGACAGCGAGATGGTGTCTGAAACGCGTGAAAGAGGTAATTGTCTGGTGACGTAACCGCTGATTTGTTTGTACTCGACACATTAACCAATAAAATGCTAAGATCCTGACCGACATATAGCTAATAATTATATGCAAACACAAGTAATATAACATAAGTAATCCATTTTTAATGCTAAATTTGGTAAATATGAATACAAAATATGAGAATCAGCTGTTATGGCCGTAATGTGCCATGTGGCTATAATTCAAGCCGTTGACAACGAGCCAGTAAGCCATTGTTGGTTCTATGCTGGGCAAGCATCGTAGACGGTGGACCAACATTGAGCCAGCAATGGCTCAATGTCTTGTGTATGCTGGGAAAGCCTTTGCGCCGACAGGCAAATGTCATCACCCCATTGAGTACGTGTTGGTAATAGGTGTTACTGCTCCTGTCGGTCTTGGTTCAACAACAAGTCTCACGGTTGAGAATAAGATATGTCATCACTGATATTGAGTGACAATCACACCTCCTCATCAATGAAGAAGATTACAAATTAAATAAAATATTACCGCATGAAAACGCAAATTCATATTTTTTTTGAATTGTGATCGTACAGACATGTAATAAATATCACCAAAAAGCTTATTCAATTCGGAAAATAATGATATAAATTACATTATAATAGCATGAAAACGCGCAAAGTTCTTTATTTGGAAAGAAATGCAGGACGTAGCCTCATAGGCTGTATAATGACTTTAAACTTAATGCCGCCGACAATGGTTTTAATTATTCAAATAGTAATACTAAATACACATAATGCAGTGGATGACATTTTGCGAGCGATTCCTTTGAAAAGGTATGTACCTCTCATGTTGCCGGCTCGCCAAGGGTGTGTTTACACATGGCGTGACGGTGAGACAATTAGCGGCATCACTTCGACACAATAAGGGTCAAGCATGACACCTTTTGCGTCCTACAATTCAGAAAGTTAGTAGGCTTATCTATGTGTGGGACAAAATTAATAATTGTGTCTTATGCTGATTTCAACTGGCACATTTTAGTAATAAATAAATATGACCTAATAACTCACTTATAATATATAATATCGCTATATGTTTCTGTTATAAATCATGACGCATGCAGTCTTTTCAGGAGAGTACGACACACATAATAATTGTCATTTATATTTATCACGAATAAAAAATTCAAATTATTCGTTTCTATCGACACTCTGGTATATTGTAGCGACTTACATCATGTCTGACCAAAAGTACAATTTTAAAGTATATCGACCGGTTCTCGTTAACCAAAGTTAATAACATGTTACTCAATTAATAAAATGGGTTTTTTAACCTTTTTTGTATGTTTTCAGCTGGAAAGTCAAATAAAAATAAATAAAGTCCCCTACTGGTGAGCATGCATGGTGAAGTCATGTCAACACCTGTGATTAGCTCCCAGGTAGCTACACAACTATGCCCACCCATCAGTTCCGTGTAAATTAAAGGTGTGGTCAACTGTCAAAATTTGCGAGACAAGGGTCCCCCAGAAGGCAATAGTGTCCGTGGGTAGGCCAAGGCCCTATTCCATAATAATACTAAATATGCGTTTCATACCCAAAGCCTCATTAAGAGCAAGTTCTCAAATCACAGCAAGTTCATATATACTTGAGCGACATCTATGAGTTAATAATTCAAATCTTTTTTCCCTTTCCCCTACTTGGTCGCTAGCTTGCAAACAAATTGACTGTATTACTGCGGGGATTTGGAAACTGCTTGACCCCAAAAGCTTGTATTGACACTCAGTAAACACAAAACATTTGTATGACTTCATGCAATGTTGGTCCAATGTTGAAAACGTTGGGCCGACGTTGTATAAATGTTATACAAATGTCTTGTGTTTGCTGGGCTGCAGGAGGACTTTCTCTCAAACATTACATTTATTCAATGTTGGTTCAATGTTGGAACAGCGTCGCAGACGTTGGCCTAGGATTAAAACAGCATTGGATCAATGTCTCGTTTAAGTAGTATCTTGTAATCAGTTCAGTGGCTATATTAATGCTGTCAATCTGTACTCAATAGGCAACTGTTGGCCTACACTTGACCATCCCAGGCATGCACATTTTGCAGTTGAATACTGGTTTAAGTTTATTTATTTAGCATTATGATTTATTCAGCATTTGTACAATGGAAACAAATATAGGCCTACATATATACAAGTTGTTCAATTGAAATGATTTATTGGTCCAGTAATTCATTTTCCTTACCATGGATAGATAGATAGATAGATAGATAGATAGATAGATATAGATAGATATTAAATGACCAAAAAATTCTAGTCAGGTAATTTTAAAAATATAGTTCAACATAAGAATTGTCAGATTTGTTAAGACTTCTCAGCGGTGAAAGGGTTACAGCTCTGAGCCACCTAAGTGCACGTGGGTGACACCAAGTGTGGTAAATATAAACTACGCCCATTGATAATACATTGCAATGCATAGCGCTCATTGACGGACTTTAAAATGCCGAATTAAGTTATAACTAATATTTCTCTACAAAATTGTGTATACTGTATCTGTTATCAGGTTATGACGAAATAATATTAGATTTAGTAAAAGCAGATAAAAATGTACAAGCATTATTTAATTTATTAAATATTACCTTTGAAAATATACTGCATTGTTAAAGGATTTTTAGTGCTGAAAAATAAAATTAGTAGTACCAGGTAAACGTTGAGCCGTCTTGGTGTGGTAAGTTGTTGTTACATGCTGAATGGCACAACGTACCCTCTTGTCACCTTTTTTTAAATAATTTTCATGTATCTTAATTTATCATTATTATTATCACATGGAAGGCTGGAGCAACACCGCGGAGTATTTACTGGACTAAACCATACTTGATTCCAGAAATACTTTTTACTGCCACCACGTTTCCAAATAAAAAATAATGTAGACAAAAATGACATAATTTCTGAAATTGTTTTTCTTCCCCAATGGTGGCCATTTTAAATTGTGCAATGACAGAAGCTTTGCAATGATAAAATGGGACCAAAATTAAGCTTTTTGTGAAAAATTATGCTGAAAAAAAAATACTACAAAGGAATATATTTTAATTTCTTTATATGTTACAATTACAGTATTGTATCAGGCGGTCATTTTGGATTTTTGCAAACAAAACACGAAAGAAGCTTTAAAACTTAAAACGAAGACCTGAAATGAGTTCTCCGTGAAAAATTTAAGTAGAAAAGAGGTATTACAAAGGAATATATGTTAAATTCTTTGTATGTTACAATTTTTTATGGCCACTGGCGGCCATTTTGGATTCTCGACAAAAAAACATGTCCTGCTCCTGGGAAACTTTGGGACTTTTGACAGTCCCCATTAAGGATGAGCATCTAAATTAATTCCTGAAATTTTCAGCATCATATTATTTTTTTCCATCTTTTCCCTTGAATATGTCTAAAATTCCTGGATTAATTGTAAACATCAATATGTTGCAAAAAATGCACTCAACTACGAACTGTGTGTATATGTATTATATTACACCAAAAGGACTAATTATCAAAAGCATTTCATCCTTGTCATCACAAACATGACTCCTGCTGTCAGTGACGGTGGTGGAAAATCTTTAACAATTCTTTCTGGAGCTCTACGTATTTCTATTAAAAGTTATCATTACTATTGATCATACAAATATTTTACATAATTTAAATGTTGAAAGCAGACATTGATTTCTAACCAATTTAACAACACAGAAGATTATAGATCGGAATCTGGCCATTCATTTATGTAAACATTTGTATAAGTTTATGTTATACTAGTTATTATAATATATATATAATTTTTAAATGTGTTGTAGTTGTTATGGTGACATAACCATGTGCTAAATGTGTGGCAGTGGTTCCTGTTTTAACTTCATACATGTATGTAATTATCATACACAATTTCAAATTAAAAGTGCATGAAAATATTCTACGTTTCCAATTTAATTGTACTTTTTGACATGTTGACAGACCGTTGCATACTGTTTCTTTCTACTGTTGAAGATAAATTGAGGGCATCAACTTGATAGTATAGAGAGTATATTTAAAAAAATATTTACTGAGAGGACATAGGCTGAAGTTTTTCTAAAGTTCAAAACTAGTGTCACAACGATGTTGCATACATCACGATTGAATATTGCTGCCTGGCTACATTCTATGAATAGATTTTTCCACAATATGACTAATAGATACAACTAGAGTCAATGGTAGAAAAATTGTATGCATGGATCATATTAGGGGTTTCACTTTATTTTTTATAGTGGCAGCCAATACAAAAAAATAAAACTGTCACAATGTTGCATACATCACAATGGTCTTGCCCAGTAGTATATGGGTCTAGTCACACTAAGCTACACTATAAACCCTGTTCCGCCATGGTAGCTCAATTTTGTTGAGGCAAAATTGTTCCATTAATTTTAATGAGGTGACCTGGCACAATTGTTATAATCTTTTCAGCTCGGTAATATTGGCTAGCTACTTCGGCTTCGTACCGTAGCTTAGAACACAATTTTAATATGCCAACTTAGAGTGAGTTGGTTAATTTGAAATCATCAGAATAAATTAATTTATACCATATTGGATCACTTTTATCTTATGCTACTCTACTTAGGTCGAAGTGATTAAATTTGATCACATCGAGCTAAGACTGATAAATTATTTTAGAATAACACAACGAGAATTAGTTATTGTGAGTCACTCACTTTTCGTCATATCGGGTCTTTTCAAAAACGATGCCATCGAACAATCAAAACTAGCTATCTGAACAAATAAAAATATTTCACTGCTCATTGAGTCAACATCCCGCCAATGTTGGCGTGGCATTGAAAATGCCGGCCCACCATTTGGCCAACACAACTATCTGTGTGACCTGTCATCTATTAGACTGTAGGAAGAGCATCTCAAAAAGAGATAGTCTGATCATATTGGTACAGCATTGGCCCAATGTTACTGGGCAGACCACAGTAGTGGACAGTGACCAGCAACCTTTCTTGATTGGGGATTCTTTTTTTTCTACAAGGTTATTTCTTAAAGACAGCAATGAAGAAAAGGTTCAGCACATGGAATATTTTTATTTAACATGTTTAAGAAAAAGATATTTCCACCTCACAGATTCACACAAAAATGAACAGAAAACTGAAAATAATTTTATTTTAAGATATTATATATTCTGTGTAACTCACAAAGTCTTAATTTGCTAATTAATCACTTAATTAGGCAAAAACATAATCCAACTTAAGACTATTTACAAATTGTATTTATTCTATGATAGCTCAGTCTAACACGTCAGAAGAGGGTGTTCGTTTAAGCTGTTTAAACCAAACAAGATTAGGTGACAAACGTCAATTTTCTTAACATTGTGTGACACAATATACATGCATTGTTGTTGCCTATTTTATCGAGCAGCCTCGATTAAATTGAATTAGGGCCAGTTAGCGTTTAATAATCTTGTTCAAATAGGCCAACTAGGCTCAAAATGGTCGAAGTTTTGATGGCTTAATTTGTGCTGTTACAATAACACGATTTGATTGTATTGTCCTGTGACGTTTAATTAAAGGTAGGCTGACTGACCCTACTGGTATTTGAATAGATAAAGAAATGTTTGCCAACTTAACTCAAAATGAACATTTTCTATGATAGCTCAAACTAACAAGGCAGATAAACGCGCATCGTTTAACCACTTCACTTCCAGGCAGAAGTGCACTTCACTTCCAGGCAGAAGTGCATGTCAGGATCCTGGTGTAACTATAGTAAATCCGTTATGTATGGTTACGTAACATGACGAGTGACGACGGAAATTTCCGTCATGTATGGTAGTGAAGGGGTTAAGCCGTTTGAACCAAACAAAATTGTGTGACAAAAAAGTCAACACAGCGCAATTTTACTGGGTTACCTGTGCTGGGTCAACATACATTTTTTGCGTTGCCGTAACTAAAATTGCAAAATTTGTTATGATAGCTCTTTCGTTTTCTGCTGTGCCAGCTCATTGAGCCACGGTAACTCAAATAAATTGTGCCATAGTAGGGGACAGGGTTTACAGTGTAGGCCAGTGCATGGCTGATATCGATATTTATATTTATTTTACCACCTTAATATTTGGTGGGTAGGAAATAGACGCTATGGAGAGTACTTTTCATAAAAAATGTCATATATTGGCTCATTCTTTGTGACTTTGTGGTTAAATTATGTCCATAACAAGTGCGGTTTTCCCTATGTTAAACGTTACATCGCCAGACATCACATTTCGAGAAGTTGAATAAAGGTATCTGTTAAATTTAGGATCACAAAGGTGATAATCTACTGCTTTTTACATAGTTTTTATGCGTTCTGAATTTACCTAAAGGTAACGTACGTGACCTTCAGTCAAATATGTTTTATCCCCCAAAAAAGTACTCAAAACTTTGTGTAATTTCTCTGAAATGATATAACAGATATAAAAACTTGTACTCTGAAGTCTCAAATTTTATTCCGATATAAGGCCATCTGTATTATATGAGCCTTGACTTTTCAATAATCCTTTGTTTCCTGAAGGGATGCAAACCAGTTTGAGCATCATGTACGTTACCATGATCTTTAACCACACATCACTATTTCTTACATAAATCAATTGCTATGCAAGGTTGTGCAAAAGTTACTTTGCGAATTGTTCTTTAAAGCAGCCTTCCTTTCGAAATCAAAACGTGCTGCCATGTGTGAGATGTGTAGGTGGTAAGTTGTGAGTGTCAACAAATCTTTAAAATCATGTACGTTACCGAAAAAACGTACGTTTATTTTTTGTTCAAGTAATCCTTGGTACGTCGAAGGTGGGGCCTACAGAGTAGATATATCAGTTCATGTTCATACATACTAATGACAGGTAATTTTTTATTAGGCCTGAACGATAATTGTTGCTTTTATGAAAGGTTAAGTACAGGAAGATAGATCGAAAACGTACGTGACTTTTGACATAACAGAAAAGTTTTGTACGTGATCTTTGATCTAGGCCTGAGCGATAATTGTTGCTTTTATGAAAGGTTAAGTACAGGAAGGTCAAAAACGTACGTTACTTTTGACATAACAGAAGAGTGATCTTTGACTACTAGTCATTATAATGCTTGTCATATTCAACGTATGTGATTATTGACATTGTAATTGTAAATGTAAAGCTCTGATATTGACGCACATAATCATGTCAACAGTCACATCCTGAGAAGAATCACGTAGTGACTTGTCAAACATCACATATGTACAATACACTCTCTGTTCTGTTCAGTAATTTGCTTCCATCTTCACGTGTGTCACTCAGATCAGCTCACCACTGGCAACATTATTATATGAAAACCAACAATATATCAAACCCAGCAAACATGAGACGTTGGCCCAACGTTGGATTGTTGTTGGACCAACGTCGTAGACAGTGGCCCAACAGTGATCCAACGTTAGGCCAACGTCTCATGTTTCTGTGAAGGTATCATACTATTCATGTCAAACAAAGTTTACGTCCAACATTTAGGGTGCAGGTGTAAATTAAAGGTATGTTTCTCCCCTTGGTATCTCGTTCTGTAGACCATGTTTGTTTTAACATTTATAGTCATCCTTGTATCAGATCATCTCTTCATATAAACTTCATCAGCTTAGCTATTATATCCCCCCCCCCCCATTTCAAACGAGAATTATGTAAGCATCACGTACGTCACCCTGAGAGAGCACCAGAGCTCCACATCGAGCGAGCTGACTTAAAACTTCTCAGCAACAATCTACAGATATTGTATCATGTAACACTTTTGGCCTAGTTTAGTGTGACCAGACCCATATACAAACAAGCATTCTATAATATTTAATTTTTCTTTCTACTATCTTTTAAAATAATTAACTACTAATTTGCCTCTTGTGAAAAGATCCCCGGGGGTAGAGTGTTTTTTTCATTTGGGGCTCGGGAATAAGCATCAAATACGGGCTTAGATAAAATTATTTTTTTTGGGGTGGGGGGGGGGGTAAATGTCAATTTTAAGCAATTTGGAAATGAAATGATCAATATTTTAAGCCCTATTTCCAATCAATAATATATGGGAGGTGGGGCTATAGCTTCAATCCCACGTCCCATTAAAAATATACGGGAGGTGGGGCCATAGTGGGGTATAGTTATGAACAACTGAATGAGGTGGTGCTAATTAGTTAGTAACGGGTAGTATTAATAGGTCTATATAGAATGAAAGATACTGTACAACTGACTGACGATAATCATCAGCATGATCAGTAAATTATCCAGGTAGAGCCATAATCCTGCAGTAAGGTATATAGAAAAAGAGATACAACTGAATGACGGTAATCAGTAAATTAAATTTATTATTAAGGACCCAGATGTTCGAGGATGCTAATTTTGGAAGTGATTGAAAGATCCCGAGGTTAAATGGTTTTCATTTGGAGCCTAACATTAAATAGCAAATAAGTGTTTGTTATGTTTTTTTTTTGGGGGGGGGGGGGGGGGTAGTCAAATTAAATTCTTTCGCTTACATATTAACATTTATCAACTAAATGATACCATAATTGATATTACATAGCCGTCATCATGGTCATTTAGTTATACATGTACTAGAACCAGAGATATTATAATAACAAAACTGTCTCTGCTAGAACTATATAATTTCCTGTAGCTATCTGTGAAATAACACAGTTTAATCTGATTTGCTAAAATATCTATCATCTCTATAGGTAGGTGAAATCTAACTAAATGACGCCGTAATTGATGCATACCTTTGCCGTCATTCAGCCAGTTATTTACTGAGAATAATTGTAGCGTCTTTCGTTCCTGGCTCAATGTCCTCCAGTCCGCATGACAGCGAGACCCGGCCGGTCAGTCAGAGAGGTGTGCCGAACACGGCGCAGTGCTGGCAGAATATCCAACACTCCCCCCTATCCCCCTGACGAAACGACCCAGGTCACGCTGTCACTCAAGAGACCCAACAGAAATCTCATAAGGAGACAACTAGTCTATAAAAATTTTTTATAGTTGAACTCTAGTAATAATCATAAAATCAGCGAGGACAGGTAGTACATCCAGACGGAATATACACTTGGAGTCCTGCTTATGCGCAAAATCGTGCAAACAGTGTATTGTTTTAATGTTGTAGGCCCTATATTGCTGGTTAGTAACCGGTAACCGCTTCCTGGTTAAAAATCGTACCCAAATTTACCTAGCGTATTTTTCGATGATTTTGATTTTCAGTAAAACTCGGTTACAAACCGCATCCCAACATTAGCGTACAACGGGGCAGCGGTAATTCTTCCCGGTAACTCCCGTATAGACTTGTTCCCAGCAAACATGTGACAATAAACCAATGTTGTTTTCATGTTGGACCGATTTCGAAGACGGTGGGGCAACGTTGAGGACGTTGTGTCAGCATTGAGAACCTATATAGCTTCTGTTGATTACTGACAGGAGAGATTATAGAGTGGACCTCCAAGCAATACGAGACGTCTGCTATATATGTTATTATATTATGCTATATATTATGATGACGATCTCTGCCCTACAGCATGTACAGACAATCACAATACTGTGATATTGATATTACATGTGACGCTTAAAATCAGCCAACATCGTGATATTTCATTAACATAAATAATTATTGGCACACAAGTATGTTGCAATTTACATCATATTTACCAAATTTACCATAAATATTTCCGGTTATAAACCGCGGTTACTAACCGGCAATATACCGTAAGTAACACCTCAACCAATTCATGAGAAAATTAAGCAAACACAGCAAACAACTCTAAACATGAACAAGAACCGGCTATTAAAGTAGTTAACACGTTTAACAATGATCAGAACAAATTATTAGAGCAAATAGTTAAATACGGTAAACATGTTTAACAACAATAATCAGAGCAATTTATTAAGCATGATATGGTTAAATACAGTTTTAAATTAGATAACAAGCAAAGACGGGTAACAGGTTTAATCAGTTACTCAGGCGACCATAACGGTAGCGAAGAGGAAGAGGGCCTTTAACAGGAGCCCGTGGAACATCAGGGATAGGTGGCAATGTAGGAGCGACAGGGTCTAAACTCAAATAGTGTAGTGTAACTCATACATGTATATGTAAGCTATATCTAACATCAGTGTTTAATTTCCATTTCAGTGCGAGTAGGTGGGGAAATGTAAAATTCAGGTGGGTCAGATATGGGCTCCATAGATTAGTTAGCCTGTCGCCGGCTCAAATGGAAAACCCTGAACATGATTAATGAAATTCAGCTCGTCAATAATAATTTGAATATTATTGCTAATCATCTAGCTATCAGCAAATTTTATAGCTAACAAAATAACTTTGTTTCTAATTTTAGATGCTGTTTTGTGAGATCCTCAGTGCATGTGTGTTGATTTGCATACCACCGCCTGAAAACAGTCACACATAGCAGCAATGCCTATAGCGAAGACTAGGTTAGAGACACTGCAGATATGCAAACTCTTGCAGTGTATAAGAGAAGAAGACAAGGAACAAATCGAAAAATTGATTTTGAATGGAGTACCACAGCTTATTAATTATAATGAGCCAAACGACGGTGAAACTGCTCTTTGCTTAGCAGCAGCTAATAACAATGAGGTGATGATTGAATTTCTTTTAGAACTTGGTGCTCACCCTGACGTAGTTGATTTTCAGGGAAGATCTGCAGTAATGAGAGCTGCAGAATATGGGCATATACAGTGTATGGAAAAATTGGCCAAAGCTGGAGCTGACATGAAATTAGCAGATACCAAGGGTAAAGGTAAATCGACTTATATTATACATGTATATGATTGTATATGCTTATTTTTCACTTGGATTGGAATTTGGGGCTAGGAAGGGTCCTATTTATAATGGCTTTAATGGGGGAATAGTGGACCAAGGTTTTCTGTAGAATTTAAATTATTAAAAGTAAGAAATTGCATACAGGCCTGAGATGTGTATTTGTGTATTTAATTTTCATTCATTTTTTTTAGCATTGATTTTTGTTCAATTTGTGTCCTCCGAATAATTAAATCATCGTTATATTATAATGTTTGATAAGCTGATTATGGTTAAACAATCATTACCTGATTACCAGTATTAAATTATATTTATAACTGTGCATAAATAATTGTAAAAAATGACAACATCATTATATGACAAATTAACTTTCCAGAACAGCGTAGGACATCGATGATACTATGTGTATATTCAATGGAACTGTGTTTTCATATTCAATCATTTTACAGAATTGTTGTTTTGTTACAAATGTTTAAATACATCTATGTGTGCCAGCACTACTACTGTATTTTTTTCCAGGCATAATTTTCTACTGCACAAATTCCACACAACGACACAGCAAATGCTTGGAAATCGCTCTTTCAAATGAAGCTGAGGTGAACAATAAATCCAATGACGGTGTTCCTGTGTTTCTTCATGCATGTGAAACTGCCAACGAAAATGAGGAGATGTGTCTCATGATGTTGAAGAAAGGAGCTGATGCTAACTTAAAACATCAGGTTAGTCTATCATACAGGAGTAGCATTATAGCTTACCTGTAATACCACATGCTTTCAGACACATGTAAATTTATGACTGCCCATTAAATATCAGGACATAATAAGTTAATTGTCATTTGTGATATATATATATATTTATCGATAACATATAAATGATATAATTATTTCTCAAATTAATCCCTTTCTGTTTTTATATGCTCGTTGATTTCATTATGTACTACGTTTCTTACCAAACTCGGCGTGACAATTCTGTAGAATACAATACCTCTACCTTGAAAAGATAGGAATGAAAAGTTTGCATGCATTGAGTGAAAATATAGGTACAGTATAATTCAGCGATCATATCAGTTTTAATGCCGTTTATGTTCCACATGATCTAGACTTCCACGGAATGAAGATAGTGTAAGTTGTCACTGTTGGGCATGTGGTATACATTCGTTTTCGTTATTATCATCACTGATTGAGTCATGAAAGCATGATCATGATCATCACACATCAGTGTTTTTTAATAATTGAACGAATACGTGTATTGTTCCTTGTTTACACATGGAGTCTGGGTGGCCATGCCGCCTCTAATACTTCACAGAAAGCCATCACACGTTTCCAAGTAATTTAGTATTTTACATAGAATGCATGATTGATGATTATATAAAATCTGATAACCATATAGTTATCAGATTTTTGATGAGCACATGACTGCATGGCTCATTGCTGGACTACAGTTGTTGCACCAATACACTCGCCTAAATGGCTGGTCCATGTTTTGTAGATGTATAGATTTTAAATACGGCCGTGAGATGGTAGTACATGTCTCTACACCTAAATCCCATGTAAAAGCACTCTACAATTTATGTTTTATCAGTATAGTCACAATGACGGGCTAAAGGGCGTAGCTGTATGCACAAACGATCATGAGTGAGCGCAATGATGCAACAGCTCTGTATTTGTTTACAGTTTCGACTACCAGCCCTTTAGATGCAATTTTTTGCTTCACCATGTGTGACCGTTAAGCCTTAATACAATGTAATATGGGCCTACACGTAACAACCAGTTACTTCACCAGCATATTTATCAAAATCAATGTAAATTTTCGTTCGCAACAATTTAGATTGTAGTAGCAATGCAAAGCCTTTAGTGATAATGTGGATAAATATTTAAAAATATTATGTATACATGGCCGTCACATCAGAAATGCATAATGTTCGCACCTATAATTTTGTTTTTGATTTCAATATTTTTTACCTATATGATTGTGCGTTATTGAAATTTTCTGGGAACCCTTAATCAGGTGACATTGCAATCGCCGCTGCATGCGTACACTTGGTTCCAGGTTTGGATGCCGATTGGTATTTGCTGTCCAAGAAGTTGACCCACTTTTTATGTTGGGCAGTGTCGTAGCCCAACATCAAAGCATAAAAAGCGGGTCAGCACCACGTGGTCGCTGGTATGTAGGCTGTTCAATGTGTTTCCCTGTAAATTGATTCCACATATACATTCTCCACACATAGATGTCGCTCAGGTAAACCCCCGCTGCATCTCTGTAAGCGGGCACCATGTTTTAACAGAAACTGCTCATTTCGAGCAGTTTTGTTGTTATACCTACTGTAAGCTTATAAACACGCTTGTGTGTCCTACATATATATGGCAAATATAAAAGACCACTACGTACTCCGCCACGTATAAGTTTTCTATTCACAGAGAAATAGAAAAAAACATCAAGGGATTACTTTATCTACCTACGCGCTGCTGTGAGAAGGTTTATAATGTTATTGTTTTCTGACATAATTTTCAATCGGGTTCAAAACACTGGCAAATAAAAATTACTGAATGACTGCGAATTATGATGGCTCCATTTATCCATAACTGAACAAAGTAAATATCTATTACCTGCAGCAAACTATTAGATTAAACGAAATAGGGAAAAAATGATCAATAGTCAATCCAGGTGAACATCTAAATAGTTCCGTGGTATAGGAATGGTTATTCAAAACCGGAATCTCACGTGGTAATAGCTGATATATCAGGTTAATCGCCATGCTTGCTTACGGCAAAATCGGCGTGTGGTATTAGAGATAATATCTGAGGTCAGAATGCTATTATTATATACCCGTGAAGGTGAAAAAAATGTTTCTTACTATTTTTCCCCACCATACCTCAATCATATTTTAAAATTTATTTGCAAAAAAATGAATATACATATGTATAATATATATCCCAAGTGATGACCACTAGGCACATGTAGCCTACATTCCGTTACCAGGCATACCCCTAGTTATGAACGCACGACAGTCACACCAACTGAGTGAGCGTTAGAAAGGTGATTTACTCAGGTTTTCTGGGAGGAGTTGAATACCACAATACAATAGTGCAAAGGGACATGGTGCCTTCAAAATATTTAAAGGGCAACACAGTGCTCAAATGTTTGCCTAATTTTTTTGATCATGTTTTGCTTGTTAAAATCATGGGTACGCTAGCGACCTAAAAGCGTCTTAGTACGGTCGCCTGACAGTGGTCGTAATAATCTTTCGTTTAAACAAACGAATCTGAGCAAAATTGCAACATGGCGCTCACGAAGAGCAAAATGGCGCTCACATAGGGAAACAAAATTCAGTCACGAAGGGCAGCATTGTGCGGCGTCATGTTAGAAATGGCCAGGTGGAATGTGGTCTTTACTTTATACTCTTTTCTGTGGTCGATTTCAGGTCACATTACAAAACTACCGTATTAAATTAAATGTTAGAGGGTGTAGGCCCTATGTATGTGTTCTTAAATTTGTTGTGAATAGTGATTTGAGTCCGGCTAGGTTCTCTTTCTTATGATAACGTTTACTTTAGTCTACTTTGTAAAAACTAGGTGCCCATATAGTGGATAATTATATACTGGTTAGATTGTTATCAACTTTGGTTTCAATTATCCTTGTTGATTCTACATGTCCAAATTCTAAATGTCGACCTGTCATATTAATATTCTGAAACGTTAATATTTTTGTTTTAATTGTAGAGAAACTTTAGAAGTCCATTGATGGCAGCTTGTGCCAGCGGGAGTGCAAAGGTGGTCCGAGGTATACTGGAGAAAGGTGCAGATGTAAACCAAGTGATGTTGCGTAGCAAGATTCATGCAGCTCATGAAGCTGCACGCGGTGGTTTTTTGGACTGCCTTCAAATCATGTCTGCTTACAAAGCTAACTTTGACCAGGTCGATGAGCAAGGGAATACCCCTATACATTTCGCTGCTAAAGGAGGTCACGCAATGTGCTGCAAATTTTTATCACAAAGAGGTAGGCCTACACACATTTAATAAAACACTTTTAGTAGTAATATTTTGAAAATTTTGATCATTGGCATTTTGTATTTTTTATCTTTTTACTTCCAAAATTTTAAGAAAATTATTTATAACATGATATTTTACTTTTATAGGATGCAATCCGAAACCAAAAAATGTCGACGGAACAGTCGCACGATTGTTAGCGAAAGAGGAAGGCCACAAGGAGGCAGTCAAGGAATGCAGGAAAGCAGAAAAAACTTTTGGAAAAATTGGTAAAAACAATGAACCAGCATCGATTGAACTCTACGATTTTTGTGTTGAAAAGCAAGACCATCTCAAAGAAATGTTTCAAAAGTTTGATGCAGATAAGTCTGGCTTTGTTTCTAAAGAAGATTTTGCAGAAGGCCTCGAAAATGCTGGGGCGCCACTACCGGACAACAATGACCTTAAAAAGATAGTCGCACTTTATGATAAAAATAGAGATGGCACGGTTGATTTTTCTGATTTTATACTTGGAAAAAAATATATAAATAAAAATTATCTCATGAGTGCTTTTGAGGGAAAGAAGAAGAAGAAAAAGGGTGGTAAAGGAAAGAAAAGCAAAGGGAAGACGAAAATTCTCATGCCTATTTGTACACAGCCTGATGGACCACGTGCAGAGGACGGAGGACCACCTGAGGCTTTTATTGGTAGACACTTACATTACACAGATACTGGACGTTTTGACAGAGACAAGCCTCCCAAGCACCCTCTTGAAGATGACTCCGGCTGGTATCTACACCACCCAGAAAGAGATTATATCAGCATGAATTGTGCAGTAAAGCACAATGATCTTGATTCCATCAAGGATGCGTTAGCGGAAGGCTCATCTATTGACACTTCTGATAAATATTTTAAAACGCCACTTATGGTTGCTGCTGCGTCAGGAAACATTAAAGTGGTGCAGTTTCTTGTAGAGAACGGGTGAGAATTTCGGACACCAATTGATTAACACATATCCTGTTGTTGTTTTTCAATTTCTGATAAATATCTATATGGCTTTGATTTTGGGGGGATAAATAGTATGTTATATTTAAATGGGTTTTGTTTTGTTAAATGACACTAATTATGACATATTAGAAAGGCTGTAGTGTACTTCTACGCGACCCACAAATTCTACTGTATGAATGCTAACTGGGTGTGTGAACATGACCTATGCTGCGACATACATTGATGTCAACATTGTTGATATGCTCGGAAATTGTTTGTGCATTACGTTTTTTAAGTGTCGTCTATGTTGTAGGGCTAACGTGAATGCTCGTGATAACTTTAAATGGACACCATTACACTTTGCGGCTCACGCAGGCCTTCTGGATGTAGTAACTTACCTTATGGACAAAGGAGCACTATTGGATGCCGTGACACTGAATGGATCGACACCTTTGATGAGATCTATAGAAAGTTCAAAGCCAGACGTAGTGCAGTTTTTCATTGATAAAGGTGCAAAGGTACAGATTGAAAATAAGAAAGGTGAGTGTCAGTAAATACAAATTTATTTCCAGTACTGGGGTATAGCAAAAGTATTTGACCGAACTGAAATGAGATGATATCGTAAGACAACTTCAGTTGCATTTAGATAAATGATATTTATCTGACTAATTATAATTTAATTTTTTACCCCTCGGCCTGTTGGGCCCGAAGGGGTATTGTCGTCCCCTTGGTGCGCCGCCGTCTCCGCCGCCGTCCCCGTCGCGGCCGCCGCACACTCTTTTGGCTACTACACCAACATGGTTCAACAGATTAAATTCCTAATTCATCATGTTCATACAAACATTCAACCCCTCCCTGCACTTTTTTTACTCAAGGTCATAGGTCAAGGTCAAAGATTTAAAGAAAAATCTTGTTAACGCGATAACTTGAAAAATAATTATTGGATCTCTCCAATTGTTTACGTGAAGTTACCCATGAGTATGGAGATCACCTGATTAGATTTTCAGCTTTCCACCGATAATCAAAATGGCCGCCACCTGGCGACTAAATTTTTTTTTCGACTTAATTTTTTTTTATCATAATTTCCTTGAAACCTGGTATATATAGGTTTTCAGGGTCTGCGAGTCTGTTGGCATTATCTGTTTTCGCGTGCAACTGAAAACGAGGCTATGGCAGCCATCTTAATTTTTTAATTACAAAATTCCTTGTTAACGCGATAACTTAAAAAATAATTATTGGATCTCTCCAATTTTTTATGTGATGTTGCCCATGAGTATGGAGATGACCTGATTAGAATTTCAGCTTTCCACCGATAATCAAAATGACTGCCACTTGGCGACTAATTTTTTTAAAACTTTTTTTTAAAATTCCCTCGAAAGCTGGTATATATGTAGGTTTTTGGGGTCTGCAAGTCTATTGTATTGTCCGTTTTCATTTGAGATTGAAAACGAGGCTGCGGCGGCCATTTTTTATCAATTTTTAATAAATTGTTCTTATTTTCAATTAATTGCCTTGAAACCTGGCATATATAGAGTCACTGCATGAGCCGAGGGGTATTTGAGTGCTTGCACGGTATTTTTAAGCATTGCACTTACGAGACTTTGTCAGGTTTCTTCCAAGAACCAAGAACCATCCGTCTAAATCTGTAGCGTTTTTCTTGTTTGATTGTATAATATATTCACACACCTGGCAAAGAACACCCCAACAAACACAAGACGTTGATCTAGTGTTGGCAAGATGTTGGGCCAGCGTTGTAGAGCCAACATGGACCAACATTACTCCAACAGCGGCTCAACGTTTTTGGGTTGTCTGGACGTTATCATTTGATTTGTTTTAAAATGTTTTATTGTATTTTTTCTTGTTCTCTTTTCTTGTGATTAAAAATATCGCATTATCTTGATTATCAAGGACAAAGTCCTGTAGACATTGCAGTGGCGTATGCAGATTCTCGAGTTTATGATATTGTCAAAAAGAAATGGGACAGTTTACCACCACCCAAGGATAAAAAAGGAAAAGGAGGCAAGAAAAGTGCAGGAAAACGACCGAAATCTTCACAGGGACAGGTCTGTTGAAAAAAAAATTAAATTTATTATTTAAACAACTTTTTTGGTCTTTTGTAACAATGGTACTCGCATTCCAGTTAAATTATAAATATTATAATTTTGTTTACAGGGCTGAACATTGAGGATTTCAATTTCATTATTTATCTCGTGTATAAACTCCCCGGGCTACAAACACTGACTTTTTATTATTAAGATTTTGATGTTGTAATAAAGAATATACTTTAATTCTATTTTTAGAAGGTATTTCAAAAAAATAAGTTATTTTAAACAAAAGGTGTTAGCTAGTGACATATCCATAGCACCAGCCAATACCTGTAAGCATGATAAACACAGTTATTACCCTTTACATTTTACATGTAGTCCCTACCTTTAGTCCATTTTGACTGAAGTATGCACGCAGACAAACAGTTTTTTTGTGAATGTCTACATTTTGTTCTTACGAGTGTATGATAACTTGAATGTCTGCTTATCGATAACAAAGTGTGAATTAATTATTCGCGTTCTTATAATACACATTTTACTGACATTCACCCTCCCTATGTGTTTGTAGCCCCAGGGAGGAGGGGAAGGGAGGGATCGTGCAAACAGTCCAGGACAGGAGAACATATCCCCAGAAAGACAGAGAAAAGGATCAATTCTAAGAGCAGCTTCCGCATTGGCGGGAGGCATGGAAGAGCAAGAAGATATCACATATATACCTCTCAAAACGTGGACGGATCAGCCGAATACACAAGACCTTATATGTGAACGTAAAAATAGACGTGACCGTTATTCATGGAAAGTTGATTTTCCAGACTTCAAGATGCCATTTTCTGAAAATGTAGCAATTCGTGTTGAAGCTGAAGGTGGTTTAGAAGAGGATTAAAATTAATTAATGCTTTCCCATTCACGTTACCAAAGTATTGAACAACAGATCAAATACAGTAATCATTTCATTTCAGCCGACCTTCCATACAAAATGCTTACCGAAAACAAATTTTGTTACGTTTTTTTCACACATATTACGACATTATAAAGCATACATTTTATTGATGCAACGTATCTCATTTCCACTTCGTAAAGTGCCAGATACGTCAATCTATTCCAGAGTTTGATCAGTATTTCCCCTTGTAATATATTTTAAATCAACAAGATTGTAATGAAAGGGTGATGACTGTCACAAAAACAATTGTTGACTTTTTCAAGATAATTAAAAGCATGAGTGATATCATTACCTATGGCAATGCCATTGTCCATGTATGTGATGTCAGCGTTTAAAGCAGTTTTCTATGTGTTAATACATCTCGGTATACATTTGTATTATTGATATCTCTGTGATATATATATATATCGTGCCAACAATCTCGATCATGATTATTACACATGCAGCCATCATTGAACATAATAGATGTATTGTAGGCATAACTTCTTGATACATTTGTCTGATAATTTTATTGAAATATTGAAAGAACTGCATGAGCAGCTGTGGTTTTTATCAGTTACCACCGGTCAATGTTGCTTCTGAACTATATTGTTAGCTTAACTATATAGGCATAAGTGTTTATTTTAAATCTCATAAACAACTGCATGTGATACTGAGCTGTGATATTATTTCCCATGCCAATATTGTGATTTATTGCTATTTAATTATTACTACCATCATGCCCATATCTACTGTTTAGTATACACTTTTTTTGTTGATATACATTTCGTGCCAAACCACTATACGACTTCACCTAATATACAATTGTACTGACTCAATAATATTTTGGTTTGTGTCTTTATTTTGCTCCGATCTTTTTGTAACATGACACGAGGTGAACATGTTGAATGAAACATTACTGAGTGTGCAAAATATTGAGTTAACACGCCATGTGTTAAGCAAAGCAGGTGAGTCGTGAGTTCACTCACCAGCAACATTTATCTCCTGAGGCCCCACTACTCAGAACGGTAACCAAGCTGCGCATGCGGGTAGGCCATAACATGTGCTCAGTGAATCGTGACCACCACTCTACATTAGGCTATTGTAATAAAAAATATCTTGGTCAGACACGTCCATAAATTGCAATTTGTAAGTTTACATGATTATAGTATACTCTCTTGCAAAGGCAAACACTAGTAGCAGTTCAGTCTGTCACATGATTCGATCAGTCAATTACGGTCGGTCATTTGGTTGTTATCTAAGTAAAAGGTCAGCCGCCTTGTTCCGAGACTATCTAAAAGTCCAGCATTTCCACTACATTCATGAAGTGAATTAACAGCTCAGTCGAAAAATACCTTATCTATCTCTCTATGCATTATGTGGCTTTTTAGTCGTGCCAGGATTCTGTCCAGCGTCACGTTTTCTTGTGGGCACAAAAACTCAATAACTACTGGTCAATTAACAACAAAAACTCAAAGTCAGAAATCATTCACATTCCCCACCATATGGAGATGTGCAGGTGACTTTTTCAAGGTTTTAGTGAAATTCAAAATGGCCGCCACGGATCAACTTTAATTTTTGGTGGGCGTAAAAACTAGCAACATGTGGATGTGCAAGTGATTTTTTAAAAATGCTGCCAAAATTCGAAATGGCCGCCAGAAGTCAACTCTTACTTTTTTTGTGGGCGCAAAAACTTTAAAACCTAACGTTAGAAATTATTCTAATTTTGGAATCACACTCCCCACAATATAGAGATGTGCAGGTGATTTTTTTAAGGTTTTGCTGAAATTAAAAATGGCCGCCACGGATCAATTTCAATTTTTTTGAGGTCGCAAAAACTTGAGTTGTAAATTATTCAAATTTGACAATCACATTCCCCACGATATGGAGATGTGCATGTGATTTTATCAAGGTTTTACGGAAATTCATAATGGCCGCCATGCATGAACTTACAACTTTTGCAGTTCTAGTCTATGGACATGTTTACATCATATGGTCATATTAATAAGCCAAAATAAAATCACTGATTTTTTTATGTTTTTAGACCTGGGCATGTCCCTTTAATAAAACAAAAGCTGGGAAATATTTGTCAAATTCACAGTACATGAACGAAAGTGTGTACTACTTGGAAGCCTGAAAATATTTGACCAAGTCTGTATCACATAGTAAAATTTCATGAATATGAGGAATGAGTCGGCATTGAGCCTCATAAGAGTTTGAAACAATTAATCAATCTTTTTGGCCTGAAGGGTTGTCACGACCAACACAGGATTATATTTTTAATGTGCTTGTTTTTTGTATGCTATGCTATATTATGACAACTATGGTTAAATATCTTGTAATCATGATTACAAATTTTGAAATTGAATTTGTAACGTTAGGGATGTTTTCGTCAAAAACGTCACACTCAATAGGAGTCGTTGACGGAGCGTCACACTTGAGTAATTTTGTACAGCCTGGGCACAATCTGGCCGTCATCCAAATAAACTTGCGCATATATGTCTGGAAACGGTCCCTTTGTTCATTTATACTGTGTACATTGGGGGTACTGGGATGATTGCTATTAGTAGTACTTTTCGCCCCCATCCGGGGAGGGGCATTAGGGATCTGTTTCATCTGTTGGATGCTGTTACGGCATTGTACGGAAGCACTAGTCTACAGCAATCATCCAAGGGCAGCTGCAGCCTCCTCGTATCTGGCTATAATCTTCGGGCGGATTGCCAGTGGCGTACCCTGGTTCCTCCGCTCAACAGCGGAGCCAATGCAGCACCCGCATCAGTGCTGGCGCTGATGTAGGCTGTGGTAGCCCTAAATAACCGACAATAGCGTGTTTGACATTAGGTCTCTCACGTGGGATGAATGGAGTTACCCAGAGGGAGTGATCCTTCCTATTGCTACTCTGGGGACTATCCGACCCGAGGATAGCGGAGCTGCGCAAAATGCCACAGAGTTTCATCATTAAATTGTACAGCGAAACTCAAGTCTCCGGCCGTCTGGACATGTCTGGGTGTATATCCCCTAGACATGCCCAGAACCCCTTATCGGGCGAGCGAAGGAAAACGCTCTCAATAACCCACCATGCCCTATCACCCCCCACCCTCACATCATCATCTGTACATCATTTCATCTCATCAATTGACTACAACGTTTTTATCGTATTATAATGTCACTTAAAAGACTTTTTGTGCCGAAAAGTGACGTAAAACAATGATTTACTACTACTACTACTACTGTGTACATTGGCCAGTAGGTCTACATTAAACGTTATTGACACACAGAACATGCACGCATGTTTATATCACTATTATTATCTTCACCTACTATGTCTACGTCACCCCATTAAAATACAAATGTCTAATATATGTAGCATAATGCATACAAAATGGCTTCAGTAAATTTTGCTTCTTTAAACTGTAGAGGCTTAGCCGACGTAAATAAAAGACGGGACGTGTTAAATTATCTTGTAGAAAAGAAATATTCTATAATTTTTCTACAAGACATACACGTGACAGATCAGGACGTAGGTATATTAAGGGCCCAGTGGGGTGGGCAGGCTATTGCGAGCCCTTATAAACCGAACTCTAGAGGCTGTGATATTTTATTTAATAACGGTTTTGAATATAAGGTTATTAAAAGTAAATGTGACGAATACGGTAATTTTACTATTGTTGAAATTAGAACTGGGGATAAAGACATTACACTGATAAATATTTACGGACCCAATAAGGACACGCCTTTTTTTTATAAAAAACTTATGACAATACTAGATGATTTTAGTCAACATAATATGATTTTTGGTGGGGATTGGAATATGCAGCCAGACCAGGACACAGTAAATTACAGAAATATTAATAACCCTAAAAGTAGAGAGATTTTGAATGAAATAATAGATAAATACTGCCTCACGGACATATGGCGATTGCTACATGGAGGTACTAAACATGACACGTGGCGACAAAATAAAGATATAAAACAGGCACGTTTAGATTTTTTTCTGGTGTCGGACAATATTTTATCCCAAATTAAAAAGGCACATATTAAACCAGGATATAGAACATATCATTCTCTTATATGTATGGAATATAAGGTGGCAGAAAATATACAAGGAAGGGGGTATTTCAAATTTAACAATTCTTTGTTGAGGGATGCGGAATATGTATCAAAAGTTAAAAATATTATTTTAGAAACATTGTCAGATTATACGCCACTAGTCTATAATAAAGATCAAATATCGTCTTTACCGGCTCAGGATATTATATTAACGATTCCGGACCAGTTATTTTTGGAAAAGGTAATAATGAATATAAGAGGATATACTATTTCGTATGCCTCAAGTAAAAAGAAAAAACGAAACTTAGCTGAAAGGGATATTGAAAACAAATTGAATTAAATTGAAACAAATATTGGTGGATCTTATTCGGGAGAGATTCACAATGAATTAACAAAATTAAAATCAGAATTGGAGGAAATCAGACAAATTAAAATTGAAGGCATAAAGATAAGAACACGCGCGTGGTGGATAGAAGAAGGAGAGAAACCTACTGAATATTTTTGTTCCTTAGAATCCCGACAGTAGGGGAGGCTTGGGAGAGTTGGGCCACTTTTTACATTTTGACACCCTATGCTTTTCCCATTTGTCATATTATACTGTTTCCTGTGGTTTTGCGAAGTATATACTATGCCAAACAATCTGAACTTTATTTTATTTTATATGCATTATGTTGCATGGGGAAAAAATGCGATTAAAAAAAGATATTCTCTTGACCCAACCCTCCCAATGAGTGGGCTGACTTGAGCTGACTTGAGCCATGTTCGGGGATACTTGGGCCATGCCTGGGAGAGTTGGGTCACATATGTCGGTATAGATACGCCAAAATCGACACAACACAAGAATAAAACAGGAACAATTTAATTATGAACATCCTTATCACTATAGTCATGGCTAAAACAAATCATCGTTGCATGGCTCAACTCTCCCACATAGTGGCGCAACTCTCCCTATGTGGGAGAGTTGAGCCATGACCCAACTCTCCCATAGTGTCCCAGCTATCCCACATTTGACTGTCCCAACTCTCCCTATTCCCACAATTTTTGTTAAAAGCAAAATCACAGAATGTCTTTTTGACGATTTTGATTCCTTAAATGCCTTGATGACAGAGGAGTATCAGAGGTATATTACACACCACAAAAGAGCATTCTACTATGTACTATTGATAGGCTAACAAATTGCTTAACCATCGAGTCAATTGTTTACAATTTTTTCAATATAATAGATTTCTTGACACAAAATCGTCACTGAACATGGGCTTGATAAGCTGGTCACATCAAACAATAGATAATCTGTATCTGTATTATACGTGGCAGTACGCACTATTGTGCTATCGCGCCACGGGAGTAACTTAGCAAGGCCTGTTATCATTCATGATATCATTCATGACCTTATATATGTGCCAAGTACTCCAAATTTTGGATTTTTTGGGGTCTCGCCGAATGGAAACTGCGCCTACGTCCATCGAGGTTATTTTACATCCAACTCAAAGTCAGTCAGACGAGCCATCTGATTTACGTGGTTATCTGAGCCCCACGATAGTGTATACGGCACCTGGCAGTCCCAGGCGGTCACCCATCCACTTATGACTGGGCGCGACGTCGCTTAACTTCAGTGATTGAGCAGATATCGATGAGCGAACGCCGTATTTCGTATATCAGATTATACAATGTATAGTTCATTCGTTAGACGGCAGCACCTGTTCATAATGCTTCACGTTACTGTAATATCGGGGGTGGCCCAGCTCTCCCAAGCCTCCCCTACGTAAGTAAAATAATTCCTAAATTATATAACGAAGATGGATCAATTGTTAGTGATACAAAGGACATATTACAAAAACAAGTAAACTTTTATTCTAATCTCTACACTAACTGAGACGGGGCATGCAATTTAGAAACGGAGCAGTATCTTAATCGTTTAGAAGGTCCTAAATTGTCGGAGACAAATGCCTCTCTATTGGAAGGGAAAATAACGTATAAAGAACTGGCTAATTCTTTAAACCAGATGAAAAATAATAGGTCTGGATGGATTTTCTGTGGAGTTTTTAAATTTTTCTGGCCGAATTTAAAAATATTTTATCTTCAGATCAAGAAATGAATCGGTGGACAATGGGAATCTATCTATCTCTCAACGTACGTAGAGGCGTAATAACATGTTTACCAAAAGGAGATAAGTCGAGATTTTTTAAAAAAAATTGGCGTCCAATTTCGCTCTCGAGTGTAATTTATAAAATGGCATCAGCTTGCATTGCGAACAGATTGAAGACTGTGCTACCTGATATTATTAGCGAAAAACAAAAAGGTTTCATGAAAAGTAGATTTATCGGTGAAAAAGTACTAGACTCTTATATGATATTATATATCAAAGTAAATTACATAACCGTACTGGACTACTTCTCTTGATAGATTTCGAAATAGCTTTTGACTCGATATCTTGGAAATTTATTCAAAATGTACTGAAGTATTTTAAATTTGGTCCCCCCTTTCGTAATTGGGTTGATATCCTTTATAAGAATGCCGAATCCTGTATAATCCAAAATGGTCACATCTCTCGGATGTTTAAGCTGGGCAGAGGATGCAGACAGGGTGATCCACTGTCACCCTATTTATTCTTACTGTGTTCTGAAATACTAGCACGTAAAGTAAAATCATCTGAAGCAATAAAAGGTTTAAATCTTGAGGGAGTTATAATTAAATTAAGTCAATATGCCGATGACACACGGTTTATTATGTGTCATCAGAAAAAAACTAAAATAAAAATACACTACTATTTTGAATGGCATTTTTGGCATGTCGCCAGCTTAATTTTTTTTTGTCTTACACAGGTCACTGTTCATGAGTGGATGCAGTTTTTGGAAGATACATTGTTTGAATTTGACGAGCACATAGTAGTGATTGTATTGAAACCACACCATTCCCAAAAGTAGTATATTGTCGCTTGCAAAATTGAATTAATGTTCATGTCGCCACAAAATAACAGAATACGTTACATTTGAGTTAGTTAGTTGTTTTAGTCTGGGAAAACTCCGCCAAGGCGTGTAATAAGGTCCACACAAAATGTTTTTGCAATTTTGTGATCTAAAATATGTCTAGATGCAAAAACTGGATGATGCCACCCTGGCATCCTTGAGCGTTTTGTGAAATATGCAAATTAGTGCGGCCATTAACGGAAAATCTATTTTCTCCGATATCTCTATGACTAGGCATGATATCACCACAAAATTTGTTTCTATACCCATGTTTTCATGGTCAGGGAATACGAAGGAAACGTTAAAAATGACCTAACACTTGAAATAAATAAAAATAGAGAATATTGTGATGTTATTTAAAGAACATTCAAGCCAATCAAGCATCCTGAAAACTTGTATACATTAACTTACATGACAAATAAAAGCCAAGGATTACTATATGCAATGTATTTTTTTCTTCAATACACTTATGTTAGGAACCAAAGTGTGATATAATTGATTGATTTTCCAAATACAGTAATAACGCTTGATACAATCAGACAATGGTGGTGCAGTTTAATCGCTTAGTAAGCATGAATTTTACAAGTAAGCGGAATTGTGATGATGACATTGCTGCAATTTGATTTGTTTTAGAGCTGGAAAAGTAATGCTCAAATATTTGTATTCGGCATATTGTGTTCTTAGTCATCTCCCTCGTAAAATTCACTAGTTTGGGCGGTTTTGTTACTCTTATTGCCGCAAACAGCTTCACCGTGGCAGGCACAAAACACTGCACAGGATAGCTTAGCAACTGAGCATCTACACTGTGCTGTCGAACATGGAGTCTGAGAAGAACAACCACATCTGATAAGCTCCAATACCTCAGGTGGAGTCAATGTAACGTCAGGGGGCAGAGTGATTGGTACTAGTGACTTCGAGACTACGTCACGTTCCCATCCGTACTTCGTGGGTTCAAGCTCTGGTTGACGAGAATCATTAGCAGATTTCCATATGGTAGTTTGGATGTGTGCCCTTAGAACATGTAGTTCAAATGCTTCCTTAGTTGGCGGCAGGGACTTCAACTCAGGTGCTTTCGTTAACTTTGGCTTGGCCATTTTTTTTTACCAAACATCTGCACGTACCAGTGACATCTTTACACCATTCTTGCAGCCATAACATGCAGCAATGAACTGAGTACATTCTGCAGTGATATCATCCAGCGCTGCATTCACCTCACCTAGCTTTTTTATTTGCTGACCCCTAAGTAATGCCTTGATTACCGTACCTTTTCCTATGCCATACATGTGTCCCACAGTATCACAACCTGAAATTGCATGCGCAGCCAAGAGTTGGGAGATTATAGGCCCATGTTTCTTAGACGTTGCTGCAATGTCTACTAACATCCTGTTAGAGCTGGTACTTTCCATTGTAAGAGTACATGTTAGGTGACAGTGCACGTAATAGTAGAGGAGCAGAGCAAAGACATCGGTATCATCACATAGAATGCTGATGCAGCTTATTCCATTGGTGGCTAACTCGAGCATCTGTTGAACGATGATCACATCTGCTTCTTCATGAAATGTTTTCAAGTCATTGCGATTGATTGCGATGCCCTTGAAAACTTCAACAGGGACAACCTTCTTGCCGGTTCTCACAAGTCTGTGTGCATCTTGTACATGTTCTGCCTGATATATTTCCACAAGCTGATCACATATGATGTCAATCAATTGTATCTTGTTTTCCGTCACTGTCAACACAACTTTTTGTGGGGGCAGTGGAGTTTGAAGACTCAGTTTATGGCGTCTGCTTGCGTGCTGACCAGCTCGTGCAAGACGTGCCCCACCTTTAATACTGCAGCTGACATATCTATCAAAAACCAAATAGATGTCACATTTTCTATTTTTGGTCGATAATTAGCTGGCAAAATTGTGTACATAGTCATGAACAGTACCTTTGCTTAGCCAATTAATTATCCATAGTATTGCGCAGCCATCCATGATGGTGGCTTTTGATTCATGTGTAAATCTACAGGGTACTTCCACTTGCAGTTTGTTCTTGAGAGTAGATTTTGTTGTTGAGAGTCTCATTATACATGTTTCATCAAACATTGATGTTGGTAGGGGTGGTAGTTTGTGATGCAGTACTTTATCAAGCTGAATACCCCGCGCGATTGATGAAGTTCAAGGACTCTATTGTAGGTAAGGTTTGCATCAACAACGCGAGTAGATTCAACTTTCAATGCCTTTCTATTGACAGACATGGTCACAACTTTTTTGGATATTGTGCTGTTGATACCATCCGGCAGACTTTCTTCAAATTCCCTGAGTTGCGCTGTTCCTATCTGAACTGACAATCCTGCATTAGCAGCGCCCGGGGCTACTCTGCCAGTCACTATATTTCTCATCTGGATGATTAGTTGGATCCACGGGATCTATGCAGGACTGGGGCTTATGTAGAATGTTTCGCCTGTCTTGAGCATCTGATTTTATTCGTGCAGGTCTTTCTTCTTTGTGAATCATCACCTCCTTTTCTGTATTTCCTTTGTCCATATCTGCCACGTCCTGGACAAGCCGACTGCATGTGTGCATGCTGAGTGCCCACCGTTTTAAAGCAGATGGTTGCAGCGGATTATCAACAATGCCATTTGGACCATGGTCATATTGCATGAATGTAGTTTCTATGTACATATCACTCCATATAGCATTCCATACACCAGGTTTATGCCGCATCACATGTTCCCCTTTCATGAAGCATCGGAGCACTTTTTTTGGAAGTTTCTCCATGGAATGCAGTGTAGTATGCAGCATACATCACATAGTTACAATGGCCTGCAGCGAAGAAGAAAGTGTAAAGGCCAGTCTGCCTCCCGTTCTGCCCGGACAAAAAACATCATGATGAAGATTGGTTCAACCAAGTTTTCAACCCACAACTGAGTAGTCTTGCTTTGTGATCGATTGGTTTCTAAAACTTCCATCATGCTTTCATAAGTATCTACTTTAGACAGTATGTCACGGAGCAGTTCTTCAACTACTATTCTCAGGGCTCGGAAGTTCTGCGTAAATCGTTTCCCTTCAAGCATGTTGGGCACACCACCAAAGCCGGAATTTTGAATTTCTTCTAAGCCACTGTCTGTCATTAGCCCCCCCCCCCCCCCCCACGGAACCGATAAAACTCAGTAAATGCATGCCACCCAGTCGTGGTATCAAGAGCGAAAATCTTTCCCGATATACTCAGGTCACATTGACTGCAACTTTGTATAATTGTTGATCATTTGTGAAGATGGTAATCTCCTGTCCACATTCCTTTGTTAGTTTTTTGTGCCTGTACCATGGCAGTCATCATGGTATCCGGGTCTGCTGGGGGTCATGTCCATAAGGGGAGTATAAATTGCTCTAGTTGCAGGTTGAGCTGATTGACCCTGCTCTCTTGATAGCTTCGTGTTGAGCCCACCATACTCTGGTGTGTTAGGTTCCGTGATAACACGTTTGAGGAAATCAAAATCCAAAGCATGTCTTTGAATGTGAGAGTTTGAAGTGTATGATAAAATACAGCCCCTGTGACATTTTATTGTTAAATGTTTATCTTCAATTAATCTTTTTTCAAGCTCTATATGCAGATCATCTTGGCGCTTCTGACTTGACCTGATGGTAGTGCTAATACGTTGCGATCCAGCAGTACAGCAGTAGAAAGTGGTTTCCCATCTTGCTCCTTTGGGCACGGTTTGAAGAAACATTCCTCCGTAGCTATAACCTGCAAAACCTATGCAACACTTTTCTGTTCATTTATAACCAATACAAGTCATTCAATTGTTGTTCACCAAATCTAAATCATACTGATATGCCTCATTAAATCATCCTATTATCGCCCACCGAACGTGATGTGAACTATTCCATATTATAGCATTTATATTAGCAAAAACATCAGTAAGTTACCACATAAATATCATTTCACTTTTTGTTAAAATAATAATACGTTTTGTACCTGTTATTGGCGAGAAGAAGCTCAGTAAATCATCAATTTTCCATTGAAGAAAACCTTCCACATTCAACACGTGTTTATATGAATCTCCATTTACCAAGGTTATGTGTAATTCCAACTCACTCACCAGGCGGCACCCGAAAAAAGAGTCTATTTATATTTAAACAAAAGCTTGAAATAGTTCAGTGTCCAATAACTTTCTGATGTCTCAAATATCTAACATAACTGGGATATACATAAAATCGGAAATTAAATATGTTGGTAATGCTCATTTTTTATCGGTTTTGGCTATGTTTTTCTCGGGATTTTTATGCTTAGATATTGAAAAACACATTAAATATTTTTGAAAGTATTTTTATAGTATTCTGCGACCATGAAAACATGGGTATAGATGTGAAAATTAATACTGTAGCATGATTAGTCATGGAGATATCAGAGGAAATAGGTTTTTCATTAATGGCCGCACTAATTTGCATATTTCTCAAAATGCTCAAGGATGCCAAAGTGGCATCATACAGTTTCTAAATCTGGAGAACGTCTGGATATAAAATGTGCAAAAACATTTTGTGTGGACCCCATTGCAACGTATCACCCTCAAACCATGTTTCACCCCCGGACTATTTTAATCTGCCAACAATTCTAAGATCAACTAAAGTTCCTTGCTGTGTGATGAATAGGTAAGTAAGAAGACATAAACAAATTATGTGATACTAACAGTGCTACTCTTGCAATAATCAATAGAAACAAGCAGACGCTATTTATTTTTTAAGTAAACAGAATACGTTACATGGACTCTGAAGATATAGTGATATGCACACTTAACAACAAATGGCCCTTTAGTTAGTCACTAGGTATGTCTCCACGCAGCAAGTAAAAATTTAGCCTGGCCACTGAACCCAGCTTTACAATTGTGCAAGAAGAAAAGATAATACAGAATTCGTTACACAAAATACGCTACTTTTTGTAACGTATTTTGGTAACGTATTTTGCTTTTCACTAAACAATGCTGTAATAGTGCATTCTGTTTCGTAACAAAAGTACAAAACACTCACACTTTGTATGATACAACTATTTACTGGATATAGTGACATTTAGTATCATTACTTTATCATAACATGAATTATGTTAGTTATGTAACGTATTTTGGTAACGTATTTTGCATTTTTGTTGGAAATATTAATCAACAGGCACGAAATGACAAAAACTCAATATTTATCGTTATAGGAATAATCAAAAATGTGCTTAGACAAAAAACACCTCGATTATTCAATGTGGCAGTGTGTAATAACGTCCATTATACACACAAATACAGCTTACGTTACTTTTAATTCTGATAATGATTTTGTGCCTGGTGAAGTATAATGAAATAGTAGATACAATAAGTCTAGTGACAATGACACACACAATTTATTGTATTGCCTAGGCTTATTTTAAACAATATTGAATGGGTATTGAACATGTAACGTTACACACTACTTAACAGAAAAAACTAAAATAAAAATACACTACTATTTTGAAAAAACCTTTATATCTCCTATACTGCAATGTATCAAGGCCATTGACACTTATAAACATTGAAATTACATTATTATATTTAAATGTGCATGTTTTTATTTAACATGGTGTCTGGTGAAGTATAGTGAAATAGTAGATACAATAAGTCTAGTGACAATGACACACACAATTTATTGTATTGCCTAGGCTTATTTTAAACAATATTGAATGGGTATTGAACATGTAACGTTACACACTACTTATCAGAAAAAAACTAAAATAAAAATACACTACTATTTTGAAAAAACCTTTATATCTCGTATACTGCAATGTATCAAGGCCATTGACACTTAGAAACATTGAAATTACATTATTATATTTAAATGTGCATGTTTTTATTTTGTATAGTATTTGTACAAAAATGTACAAAACATATCAGATATTTGGGGAGATGTAACGTATCCTGTGTGTGCTTTTTGGTGCTTTTAATTGTTCATTTAAAAAAAATGATTAAAATTGATGTTTTATATTTGGTATCTCAATTTTTTAGGACAAGAAAAATTTCTATATTTTAAAATGAAGTTGCAAAAAGTGGTCTAGTGAGAAGTTGATTTTTTGATATGTAGCTTGTGGAAAAGTCTTGAAGTGGCGGGCTTTGCCCATATAACCTATGGCACCTAAATGGAACTAATAAACTAAAACAAACAAAATTATTACTACGGACATGGAAATGGAGAAAACTTACCTTACAAGGGAAAATAACTATAATAAAAACATTGGCATTATCTAAATTAGCACATCTCTTAATTGTTCTCCCTAACCCGCCTAAATGGTTTACAAAACAAATAAATACACTTTTTTCAAATTATTGTGGAATGACAGGATAAGGACAGGATAAGGCTCCAGGTTGTGACCCAAGCGTATGCTAAAGGAGGTCTTTATGTGGTTGATATTGCTGTGTATATTTCAAGTTTGAAGCTGTCTTGGATAAGACGTTTTTTTCAAAGTAAACCAAGGAATCGTAGTTTAAACAGACATCCATTCCTGTGGGATACGGGCACTCTGTATAAGAAAAATATTTTACATGACCCACACATTAATCCTTTTTGGAAAGAAATTTTTGATATGTGGTACATATAAGCTGATAACTTTATACCGAAGTCCACCATTGATATTTTAAACGAACCAATATGGTATAATAATAAGTTAACAGACAAATTTCCTTTTATTCCAGGTTGGGCAAAACATAATGTACTAAAAATAAAAGATCTAAACATCAATGGAGAATTTAATTTCGATCATTTTAAGATTAAATTTATTATTCTGGGCACTTTCTTGGACTATAATAGAATATTTGCCAGTATACCACAGGAATAGAAGACAATAATAAATAACGAGAAACAGCATATAGCAGAATGTACAGTGTATATTCCTAGTCCACTAAAATTTCCTTTGCAACAGAAAAAAGGATGTAAACGAGTATATAATGTGTTGTCAAATATAACTAATATGCATATAAAAGCTTTTGATAAATGGGGGGAAATTTTAAACAACGATTATAATTCAATAACGAGAAATTGCGCAATACAATATGGATGTACGAAAGATACAAAATTATTACAATTACAATATAAGCTATTGCATAGAATTTTACCTACAAACAAATGGTTGAAAAAAATAGGCATTGTCCTTGATGATTCTTGTGCTTTTTGCAACACAGAAACGGAAAGTTTAGAACATGTTTTTCTTGAATGTACTTTTGTTACTAGTTTCTGGAGTGAAGTTCTAAAGTGGCTTAAGGAATATCAGTCATGGCGGCAGGTTTTATTAAGCATTAAGGAAATATTATTAGGTTTTAAGGGTGGGAAATATACTTTGTTAAATTTGATTATATTAAGTGCTAAACATTATATATATTGTTGTAAATGTCAACATTGAAGACCACTATTTATTAACTTTTATTCTTACCTAAGACGAATATTTACCCTGCAAGAATATACAGCAAAAACTACTATCAAATATAAAGCCTTTCTGGGTAAATGGAATGTTGTTTTTCATGATTTGAAGAATTAGGGTGTCACAGCAGGCATGGGGCGGTGATCCGACTGTGGGGTAGTGCTGGTCCACCGTTTGCGGCGTTGGCCCGGCATTGCACCATGGTTGTCTCGCCGTCCTGTATCTGCTGGGAATATTTCAATATAATGCCTGTGGCCCGGTGCGTTGAACCGGTGTGGTTTTGGGGCATTCTGACCTCAGAGACTATATCTCTGATACCACACGCTCATTCCGCCGTATGCACGCATGGCGATTGAACAGATTTATCAGCCGTTAGTGAGCGTTACCACGTGATTTTATAACCATTCCTATAACCACGGAACTATTTTGGTACTCACTTCGACTCATTACTTATCCTTTTTTCAATATTTAATTTGATCTTAGAGTTTGCTACAGGTAAGGGCTATTTATTCTGTTTAGTAGTGGATAAATTGAACCAGCACAATTCGCATGTCATTCAGTAATTTATATTTGCCAGTGTTTTGAAGCCGATTGTAAATTCTGTCAGAAAAACGTAAACATGGACCTTCTCACAGCAGCGCGTAGGCAGGAAAAGTAATCCATTGAATATTTTCTATTTCTATGTGAATAGAAAATCATATGTGGCGGAGTAGTGGTGTTTTATATTTGACATATATATTCAGGACACTTAAGCGTGTTTATAAGCCTACAGTTGTTATATCAACAAAACTGCTCAAAATGAGCAGTTTTTGTCCAAACATGGCGTGTGGTTACAGAGAGAGAGCGGGGTTGACCTGAGCGACATCTATGTGAGGAGAATGGTTTTGGGGTTGGGCCAGCGTTGTAGACGGTGGGCTAGCTTTGAAGCAGCATTGCTTCGACGCATCGTGTTTCCTGGGCTGAGTGCGAGACGTTGGTCGAGGCTTGTTTGGCGGTTAGGCCAGTTTTAGTTCAACGGCGGAACAGGGATTGACCGGCGTCTCGTGTTTTCTTCTTTAGCCAAAGCCAGCTAGACCCTAGGATACCCTGCTGGTTCGGTGCTGGTCTTTTGTCGTGGACCAGCATTGAACCGAGAGGCCATTATATTTCTGTTTGCTTTGTATGTATGTGGGCGCTCAGATTCATGCCGGGCAGGCACGAGACGTCGGCCCGATGTTGGGTCGGCCTCTCGTGTTTGCTGGCAATAGACACGACGTATTGGCATTGGCAGTGCTGATTTGGTGCCGGACCGGCGTCGTAGGCGGTGGACCGGCATTGAATCGGCATAGGGCTTGTTTGCTGGGTGACCAGATGACAAATAGAAACAATTCATACTATCATTTCTGTTACTTTTTATCCGTTTTTTCTTTTATTAGTTGTAATCAGTTTATAACCACTTGAAAACGTAGCACATAAGACATAGCATAGGTTTTTTTTGTTTTGTTTTGTTTTTCTCACATCTTATGTATAATCGTGTTCTCTTTTGTTCTGTACTGTGTATTGTATATGTATTATGAATGTATATGTATATGAAATCCAAAAAAAAGGTAAAAAAAAAAAGTCTGTATCACATAGATGATATTCGCAAAAAAAGAAAGTATCTATCATTTGGACAAAAATAAGAAATATTTGAATAACATACTTACTTGAAAATATTTCAATGAGTGTGAAATACACAGAAGAAAATTGTGAAATATTTGACCCAGTGTGAAATATTTATGCAAAAATGCAGGAGTGGGAAATTTCTGTCTACAGACGAATTTCCGTTTTTTGGAAAAAAATCAGCGTAGGCAATTTTAGTAGGCAATATTCTTTTCAATCTTGGTTTCCACGTTCACCCCTGAAAATGGGCAAGTATTTTACAAGTGTACACCACTAAGTGAGATGATATTCTAATGACTTTTACAAGAAAATGGGAAATATATGACCAATTCTGAAGGAAAGAGGAGATATATCACCAAGTGTTTATCGTATGGTAGGAATTCAATAAAAGTATGTATAACTTGGAAAAAATGAGAGTTCATTTGAACAAGAGTTAGGTAGAAAAAGTGCGAAACAAGTAAGCATAACTCACTTGAAAATCTCAAAATATTTCATAAAGTGTGAAATACATAATTATAAGGACGTCAGGAAATATTTGACCAAGTGTGGAATATTTCGCCCAGAGTTGGGAATGCATCATAAATGTACATCCCTTAGACAATGTGAGACAATGTGCATAAAAATTTTACTTAAAAATATGTCATAAAGTATGAGTAGGATTCCTTGGAAGAAAATAGCTAAAAAGATCAATTTTGCACTACTTAAGAAAAGTGGGAAAACGGTTTAACAGGTTAAATATCTAAAATAAAAGAAAGGTCAAGAATATTTCAGCAGGTCTGAATTATATAGAAAAAAATCGGTAAAGTTGTGACCAAGTGTGTATCATACAGGGGAAAATCAGATATTTTTTTACAATTACTACTCAAAGCAACACAATCAGGCTGAAAAATCATTCAAAAAGAACATTTTATTTTAGCATCTTAATATGTCCATAATATGTGAACATCTCCATAGACTAGGAATGTTGAAGTCTTTTAAAGTTTGGGCTGCTGTGGCAACAAAGCAATTGTGCTGAAAGCCCCATTTATTAGTTATTCCCGTATTTCTTATTTTGAACATGAATGTCCAAAATTAAATCTCGTCCTTATTTCTTGCTGAGCTGGTAAACGCACAAAAAAAAATTAAACTTAAGCAATTCCAGTTTATGTTGACACATTTAAAGGAATATTTTGTCAAAAGTGGGGAATGCTTTACAATTGTACTTCACTTAGACCAAATGAGACAATATTCTGACCAATTTTACTTATAAAATGAATCTTGGCCAGTCAATATAGGGGCCCATAGTCAGAGGCGACAAGACGGACTTGCACCATTTGAGCACCGTCTACATTTAATCAATTAAAATACAATAATGTTTCAATGTGGGGCCAGCGTCGCTCAGCATTGAACCAACATTGGGTGTTTGATATGAACAGTAAAACATTTCAATGCTACATTTTAACATTGAACTAACAGTTGTAATTGCATCAAACACGAAACGTCGACACAATGTTTTTTTAATGTTTGGCCAGCATTGCAGACAGTGATACAGCATTAAACAAACAAAGAAGTCAGAATCCAGAAATCTAAAATTCCAATCAATCTCTCATAATAAAATTAACCCAACAATATTTAAACGCACACAACGTAGTCAAACATTAGCCTACTGTCACTTGAAAAGTCACAATTTCCTTCTAGTTGTTAATAGAATCAACAACAAAGCAAACTAGTCAACATGGACAATTGAAACGGCTTGGTGCAACATAATTGTTGGTCATATCTATATCTGGCATATGTTTTTTGAACCCAGACATGTATATGGTTGAAACAAAGTGGTCTTTACAATAATAAATATCATAATTTATTTATGGATGGTTACATTGCAGCCTCCTATGAAAATGTGTGTATTTATCTTTAGATAAAATATTGACCTTTCTATCAGTATTTAAGTGTACAAGTTTGTATCTATAATTTGGGTGTGCTGAATCTGTCGAATAACATTCTATATTTCATGGCCTTCACCTGCAAAATTAGCAAAACCAAAATGGCCTCCAAAATCATATATTTTTTGTTGCACATAAATACACGATTTCGGTTTTGTACGTGATTTAGAGTTGAGAAATGTATGTCCTATTTGTTTCGATCAAAATGACTTGGCCTATATTTGACCTTCAAATACAAAATGGTTACCGTCAGCGCACAAATGAAGCTTTTTTATGAACCTGAATTATAATATATATAAATTTTTTTTATGGAAATCTAGAATAATAGACTATAATTATGTAATACGAAAGATTAGGCTACAAGGCATCCGAAACTATGTCAGGGCACATTATAATATAATATTAATTCTTTGATGTACCTAATATTTCGAATGACGTCATGATCTTGATTGTGGATGTATAAAATGACGGCTATCTTGGATTTTATGATAAAATATAGGTCGGACGATGCCAAATAAAAAGCAGAAATTAGGAACATTTAGTTCTTGTTTATTTTCTGGTGAGTATCGCTGCCATTTTGGATTTTTTCTTTTTAATGTACTCGTCAGTATCGTTTATTACTGGTCCATTAAGTTTCAATAAATAAATCATATTATCGTTAGCATGTTTAGCGTTAGGCTTATAACTATAGTAACAGTAAATATATAAAAACGGCGGATGTCGATCTTGGATTTGACAGTCAAATAAAAGTCATTATTATCTAATAAACTGTGCTTTTATGTCAAACAAACGATATAAAATATGGGGTTTTCTTAAAATTTTGTGTTTTGATCATTTGAAGGTAAAGGTCAACAAATATCGAATGTTATGCGACAGATTCGAGCTCAGCACACCCATAAAAATACTCAAATGAGCATATCGTGTGGATGATGAGGCGTTACCGATATCGTGGGTGAGTTGATCTGGGGAAATGGCCAGTTGGCACGCCGGCAAACCGCCCTCACCAAACTACCATCATAATGATTCAATCTGCCGTTTTGGCAACGGTGAGTGAATACCTTCCTTAACTCTTTCTTCTGTTCTTTCTCTCTTTATTATAGTCAATCAAACTGTGCACACAATCCCAAACAGAGTGTGATGACCTCACGCCATGTGGCTTGGGCCCTGTAATCTAGACGGTACGTCCGACCAGCTCAGTGCCTGTGGTGTAAGTAATGCGCTGTCGGTTGGCGGCAAAGCTATTCAGAGCGACGCTGCCCGGGCAACGACCACTCGTCAGTAGTCGTAAACTCAAGCAGTCCCGAAGCGGGTGAGACGCCAATCCCACATCACCCCTGGGTTAAGAGACAACGTATGAACACAAACCAATTTGTGGGTAAAGCGTCAGGTCGTCGTTCTGTCTGGAATGTGCACCAACATACATTAACCAAACAGTTGAACGGTCAGGATGTGAAAATACAGCGTGGGTGGTTGGCAAACTTCACGGGCGCAGCATAATGATTTAAAGGCCATTTATTATATCATTGTTCCTACCCTCCTAACATCATTGTTTCTATCCTTTTAACACCATTGTTCCTATCCTCTTAACAACATTGTTTCTATCCGTTATGTATTATGCTGCTGCGCTACGTGTGTCGGTCAACCTATGTAAATTTAATAAATATACTCGATACTAAGTAACAAAATTACCTGCATAGATAATTTAATTAAGTTACATTTCACATATTTTAATCTAATTATGCCAGGCCTGGCGAATTAATATTTATAAATTATGATTATTGCAATACGGGCAGTTGGTCCCGTCAGGTGCCACTTTGGCATGGATCATCTGCACGAATCGTGCGGGAGTATGGATTTTTCGTCCAACTCGCCGTCTGTTTCACTGTAGTATCTGATATAATTTTGTCGCTAGCAGCGATGTCCGAGTTATTTTTAACATCAGGTGTTTTAGGCGTGTCAGTTGTATTAGGGGTTCTACCGTGTAAGTGTACACGTTAATACGTTCACAAACCGCGTTCGCTCCGTTAGCGCAAGAAACGGCGTGGCGCTATGTAAGGTGTGAGTTGTGTAGGCAAATTAACTCTATAAGCTTGATGCTGTGGAGTGATGGCCGGACTCCTACCAATTTTAGTCGCTGCAGACTGTGTCTGTGTATTCGTTTTCGATTTAACTCTCGTCCTGTGGGACTGCTGAGCGAGAGTGATATATACTAGTGGATTTTGTTTGGTCCTTTCGGGTCCCACGAACGATCCCAGCCGTTTTTGAATTCGTCGTTTTCGATTGCGTATCATGCTTTGTTGATGTACCTGTTTCAGGCTCGAAGTGTGCAGGTTTAAAACTCGGTCAAGAGAGACCGTTTCAACCTTGCCTTTCATCAGGATTTTCATGACTCTGCCGTTTTTCTGAGGTGTGTCGCGCAAACGGAGACGGTGTACTTCTGTGTAAATTCACCAGGTAATCTGAGTGTCGTACCGTAAATCATTTTCTCGGCTGACCTGCCCAATAACTCTTTAATGGCGGAACGAACGCCTAGTAATGCTGCAGGTAATGTCGTCGTCCATGGATTCGGTGACTCGTGTGCCATAATGGCTGCTTTAAGCTGACTGTGGAAACGCTGGACCATGTCATTCGACTGAGGGTGGTAGCTCATTCTGCGGTTTCTGACTATCCCAAATTGGTTGCACAAATTATCCCATAGTTTTGATTTGAACTGGGCGCCTCTATCCTCTAGCCGGCCACCCGCGGTGAGCGCCTGTCATATGTGACCTTTGACTGGCAGAAGGTGCGTTAGCGTGAATGTATGGAGAAATAGACAAAATTTTCCTACACAATCAATCACACTATGTGATGTAATGTGCGATTTCTAAAAGCACATATTAAAATAAATTCAGTCTCGCTTTCACGACTGAAAAAGATATTTTAAAATTTTCCAAAATGTTTAGACTGCATTTCTGGACAGTGATGGCGGCCTAATTTATGCAATATATGATGAGCTGAGCTGATGGGGTGATGTTTTCCTTGCATGCCGTTATATTGGCGGGTTCACGTGTAGCCACGCCGGCTAGATGAGCTAAGTGATAGGGAGACCAGCTGCCAAAATTGTGGCTCTTACCAAAGCATAGTAAAACAAAACTGCTTCCTCTGAAATAAAAATATGGTTATGATCGCAAAATTTTGACCCACGGTCCTAGTAGTAATATATTTTATGGGACAAATAGGGCCGTTTATTGACATGTATATCAGGCTAACAGTTTTAACCCGTTGAACACGAGATTATTATGCCACTGCACTGTTTCTGAAACGAGAATATTTTATGACGTCATAGTTATCTCATGCAATCAGATCCGGAGATCTCCGGGCCTCGTATCTGAATAGTCTCTCTAAATCACGGAGATCTCCGGGGCTTGTCACAAACGGGTTAAATGGCTCTAATCCTATCAAAAGTTCTCAGTCGAGGCGATATTTTTCAGTTCAACTCCCCAAACCTGAACAAACCCACTACCATGGGCCGCAGTCACTAACATCCAGTCACTCTGGAACCTCTGGCCTGATTTTCGACGAACAAAGTCACTGCCATCAACTCGGTGCTGCAGAAACCTGACTCATCATTGAACAGTCCTGATATGTCTTCAGTATCAGGATATGTCTCCAGTAGAGAAGCCGGCAATGTTTGTGCTGTTGAGCCCATTCTTGGCGATTCTGTTCAGGTCGATCAGATATAAGAGGAGTGCTTTGGGCTAATTTTTATACTCTAATGAGCTCCCGTACGAGATCTGCTCACGATCCGTACGAGTGACGAAGTCACCAGTGGCATCTATTCGTCCGGTCAGACCTCTGGTTAAGGCTGATCTTCAACATCAGACCACGGCCAAGCAACTTAATGTTGACTGTACTACGAAAAACCCTAGTGCGGATGTGTCCACTACTATACTGTGTATCTCTGATACTGGATGCTGAATCTGCCCTGCTCTGATGGCTGATATGATAGAAGAAGCGCTTATCACAGTACGTGGTCTTTCGACGATGACCCGTAGTGACACCAGGACGCACAATGCCTCTCCACCGGTACCTCCAGGTTATCTTGGAGATGTTTCTTTGGTGCAGGAGCAGACGACGACCAATATCAGCGTGTTTACGACCACGGCGCCACATTCCAATGACCTATGATGCTTTAAACCGAGTAATTCAAGCTACTCATCTATTAGCATTCTCATTAAATAAATGGATTTTATGGACAAATTTAACAGACAGTGTACGCAGGATGAAATATTTCCTCTTGAGTGTGACCACTTAAATCATCGTGGCATTGTGCTATTGTGTAAATTGGACCGTTTAAGTGTACACATTGTTCAGTTTGTAAATTTGGACATGCTTCATTCAATACACACAGAAACTATAAGTCATATTGAAGAAAGTATTGAGTATACCTTAGGGATGCCTGAAAATATTCAATATGACAATATGACCAAGACTGCAGTTTTGCAATTGTGTGTTTCTTGTGACTGTGATTATGCTCTTGTGCGGACAAACGATTCTGTAAGATTATGCTGTTTTTTGGGGGTAAATTTAATAAATATTTGTTGCTGGCATTTTTGTGATGAGGTACCACTTTTCACGCATCGATGACATCCCAAGTTTGAGGAAAATACTGCTTCTTTAAACTGAAAGTGGTAATAATACTTTGCATTTCCATAGATCATTTTTGTGATGGATGGTTCATAAAATTGTCAAATTTTTGGTTATATGAAAAATCACAGAAAATCTATATATATATGTAAACATTCACGTGTGTCCGACTAATGACCACACATCATATCGAGGAGTCTGGAGTACAACAATAATCAACAATCACGTTTTCCTTTTTTCCAGCAGTACTTTGTATATATCTACAATGAAAATGTTACATTTCATCAGGAGTATCATATATTATAATACTACGAAAAAACGTGAACAAAGCAGTATTCGTATCCATCTATTGTTTTGAAATAGTAATCATTTATTATACACAAATATCATTGAATTCTAATACATGTATGCACTAATCCATCCTAATAATCACTGTTAACTCAGCATCACACATTCCATCATATTGCACTACTCCGAAAATTACAAATGAAGCTAGAGTCAGGCAGAATCCTTGTCTTACCTGGAATTTCATACAGGGGTTCATTTTTTGACTGATTTGGCTCCCAAGAGGTCTCAAGATATAACTTATGCCTGATGTGGAGAAAATAACACAGTGACATTTTTTTAATTTAGCATATTTCCAAAATGGCTGCCACGCATAACATAAGATTTATTTGCCATATAAATACAGCATATGGTAATAGGAAACATACTAATAGAGACCATCATTAAGACTTTTAAAATCGATCACATGGCGGCACCTTAAATGGCTGCCACACAAACCGTAAAATCCCGATCAAGCCATGTGTCATGAGGTATTTCACCGATTTTGATGATCTTTGAGTTTATCTCCACTGAGGTGATAACATAATAGATCAAGTTCAAAATTCAATACTAAGGTCACTTAATGACCTGAAAATGCTACAAATATTTCTTTTGCATTAAATCTATTTTGAAGGTAACTGGCATATTTTATTTGGTCTGTGTGTTTATCTTGGATAATTTTCGATAAGTTACAATGCATATAAATCAGAGGTCAATGCAAAGTTAAACTTCCTTTTGTTTGTCCCTCCAATAGTTCAGATAACCATAAAAACGTACCAACAATACTATAGTTCATCAACATGAGTTAGGCCTAATCAGGGGTGAACAAATATTCAACAGAATATGGGCGAAAGATGAGCTTAGTGGAAGTTTTTCCAAAATATTAAAAATAATGACAATAAATAAATGATAATAAGAACGATAAGTAAATGTATCATAAAGTTGTTTTCATTGTAACAAAAAGGGAATGAAATCATGACAATAGTACATTGAAAAAAACCACTACAGATACCCTTGAACTTGACCTATTATGGAATAAATACTTGTTGCCATTTGCTTAGCGAAAATTAACTAAAAAATGGTCAAAGTCGGTAAAATGGTTCATGAGATAGGGCCTATATGGCATAATCCATTTTGGAAATATGCTAAATAAAAAATGTCACTTGGAGATTATTTTCCACATCAGGTGTAAATTATGTCTTGAGACCTCCTGCTACCTGAATCAGTCAAAAAATTAACTCGTGTATGAAATTCCGGGTTAAGGGAATTCGGGCAATATTCCACATGACTATTACCGATTGCCTAAAGGGAAATCAACGTGACATATATAATCTTTTAATGGTTGGGGGAGTGGCAAAACTTTACATTTGGCAACAATGTTATGTTTCATAATTTGTCGTGTGGCGTCCCGACAAACTTCTGACAGCTGTTTTAGTTTACCCCTGCTTCCCATGTTGTGTTTGAGAAGTCGGATGAACTCCTTGTGACGTGTATGTGGAGGATCTAAGTGACTACCTAACCAGGTACCATCATCAATGTCACAGCCAACCTGTACCATTAATTCTGCCAAACCATAGTACCGATTACAAACAGCAAATTCAATTGGAAGGATATATCCGTGACGGCACAGGTCAACATTCGGATTTATATGCAAAATTACTGTGCTACGAACAGGTTGGTTAACGTTACAGCCACTTTGAATGAGAAAACGAGTGGCTTCACGCCATCCATGAGCCAGCAGAATCCACAAAGGTGATTCCTGGTCTGTAGCGATTACATTGGGATCAGCATTGGCAGACATTAATTGCTGCATGCATGAAATGCTTCCACGTTGGGCAGCATAGTGAAAACATGTCCAGCCCCTTATATCGGTAAGGGCCACACCAGCACCAAAGTTTAGTATAAGCTCTGCATGACTTTTAATATTCTTGTGATAATCATAAAACCTATCCAGCATCGCTGCCATCAGCGGTGTTTGCCCATAAAGATTTTTTAAATCAACATCTGCACCACTGTCTAACAATAACTGTAGTGCTTCATTGGGCAAGTGTGGGTTCTGAACGGCCAGATGCAGTGCTGTGCCGCTCACAGGTCCCATTGGTTCTCTAACGTAGGTAATATAATCCCCATCATTGTAGCAGCTGCGCAATTGTGGCAAATCTCTATTGATTTGTAGATTATTTCCATTGTTGTTATCTTCTGAAACAGCATCCTCTTGCAGTATAGCACCGTAGTTAACATCACTTCTATATTTTAACAAAATATTGAACATGTCCACTACCACTGTTGCATCATGATGTATGGCTGCATACATCATGGAGCTGTAATTCCAGCGATCCAGCACATTTGTATGGGCACCTGCTTGTAGCAGTGATTCCATCATTTGCAGGTTATGAAGTGAAGTAGCGATATGTAAAGGGGTCATTTGGAGGCTAGCACATGATTGATTAGGATCTGCTCCAAGCCGCAATAGAAGTCGAACCAATTCCGTGTCATTGCGATATGAAGCTAACCATAAAGGTGTTACACTACCATAGTCTTCCGTATGTAAAGTAGAATTGACCTCCATTAGTAATCGTTTCATCAGCTTGTGAGTATGATTGGTTTGTCGTTTGTACTGCAAAGCTTTCCGCCGGATCTTTGCAAATGACGATTCATTTTGGCCCATGGCGTTTAAACGTCTATTAGCCTGCAACATAAATAATTTTGAAATCAATATATCACAATCATAGGCGAGTGAGATTATGCTAACAACATGCCGGACATAGGGGCCTACCCATCTTTTAGATTTAAACCCTAATAGCCGTTCCTGGAAAACAGACCCATCCCTTTTAAAACGATTTAAAATCCGTCATATTTTTTTCGAAGCATGTACGCAAAAAACTTTTACCTTTGAGACAAAAAAGAGAAATGCATGAGAATTGGAAAATTTCAACCAAATGAATAAACCAAAAATGTTGTAGTTTTTACTAGAGAATTTATTTAATGGCACATTACATTCTGATGGGTACATGTTCAAAACGTCCGTATAAAACCATGAACATACACGTTTCCTAGAAATACAATTCTTGTAATATAAATTAATTTACTTCTATGCTGGGTATTATCCATGTTCTAAATAGTATCATAACGTGAGTCTTTAACTTTTTTTGGAAGTGCCGTATAAAACCATGAACATACACGTTTCCTAGAAATACAATTCTTGTAATATAAATTAATTTACTTCTATGCTGGGTATTATCCATGTTCTAAATAGTATCATAACGTGAGTCTTTAACTTTTTTTGGAAGTGCCATCGCGGCCATGTTGTATATGCGAATTAGCCGATTTTCGAAACTAAACAGTGTAATCCTTTACTGTTTAGAAAAACATGTGAAGATCGAATGAATATCAAAGAACAGCGACACAATAAATATTCCTGGCAAGTGGTGTCATGAGATTACTATTTTAAGTACCACAATGAAAAAAGCTTTACAGAATAACCCTCTGTAGACTGGTCATGCAGATACTCTTTCTAACAGTGTGTCATGCTTGATACTCTTTCTAACATGTTGGTTCGAACATATTTATTGACCGAGGATTACATTACAACATAGTATTACACTAATGAATATGCTCTCCTCAAAAAAAAAAAAAAAAATTAATCAGAGCAGTATGACAATAAGCACTTTTGAAAGTAAAAACATAAATAAATTATTTAGTAGTTAATATGGTTATAACGTTAGTTTGATGGCAAAATAAAAAAATAATTGAGACGTTCTCCCGTGAAAACCACAAGTCATGTGACAGTAAATGGGAAGAAATGCAGGAACTAGCCCAATGTTATGACAGCGTCGATGATTATGGCTCAACGTTGAGGCATCACTGGCTCCTTGCCACTTGCGAAGTGTGATTTGTGCCGCCCATCATACATTAAATAAATACTACAAACTAGGAGGATTAGGTTATTATACCTACACGAAAATGTTTATGTCCGGAGTAGCCCCTATCCTAGACTACAGTTCAGTCGTCTGGGGGTACCCTGAAATACCTAAAATAGACACAGTACAATATCGTGCCATGCGCATTTTTCTAGGGGTCCATAAACATGCGCCGAATTTGGCAGTAGCTGGTGACATGGGATGGACCACTGGCAGAGTTAGACGCCTGTGGAATAGACTAATAGTATATGTAATAAGCTCGACAGTTAGAACTGATAGTTTAAAAAAATGATAAAGCTGTCAAAATTTGGGGACATGTACTTCAATATATCCTCTTTAATATCAAGATGGGAGCCCTCTGAAAAAAATGTTTTGCTCTGTTTATATTGATGGGGTCTATGAAGTGTAATTGTGGACAGCTGTACACCGCGAAGATGTGGACGTGGATTGTGAAATTTGTTTGAACAGGGAAATCAATGTTTGTTATCATGGCGATGCGTGAGAGCGATCTACACACTTATTTTGAAAACATCCCCACAAAATGTTAGTGACGTAGCTGAAAACAAGCTTAAAATGGCTAAATATAGGTGAAATGTTACTGATTCTAACAAAGCTATTTTTGACTTGATAAACTGTGGCGTGAGCGCTCATATGAATTACTACACTTATTTGTACCGTCGCAATCAGTGGCTCAAACCTTTAGTTTTGGACAGTTTGGGCTATACGAAATAGGGTTTGTGAGCTGCATTATATTGAGCGAATAGATCATTTATATGATAAAAGTGTCAACGCTTGCATACATGTGACTCAATTATCTTTTATCATTTTATTTTATTTTTTTCCTAATTAAATCGTGTGTGAAAATGGTGAATTAAACAAAAATGAATTAAATTATTCTAATATAAATTATATTTATCTATCATGTCACATAGTTCAAATTTGAATAGTTACTACATGAAATCATATCTAGCTTGAATAGAAGCAGGCATACATTTTATTTATAATACTCACAAAAAAACACGTTTTTTATCGCTTAGTTTGTAAAGAGTTTGATATTATTATTACACTGATTAGACACATTTGTAATATTTTTATGCTTAAGAAGGTAAATCGTTCATACTTAGGCCCTATTGATCAACGTTTTTACATCTTTGGTCCCGGTGTGCGCCTCACTAATACAGATAAACATACATAATACAAAAATGTATCAAACAATACCCCGTATGTGACAAAGAAAAAGGGATAGAAAAGTCCGCTGTTTTTGGTGATCATGTGGTCAGCTGCTTCACCACAGCCGAGGCATCCATATATATGGCCATGATAAGAGGAAAATTGTACTACAATCTTGTTTTTGTACTGTTGTAATTGGTGAATAAAAATATGTTATACCAACTAATCTGGATAATATAGAGGATTGAATAAATCACTGAATTAAAAATGAAATAATACTTAAAATTAAAAAGTGTCTTTATATGTAGGCTGCGAATTATGTCGCCTATGCATAGCTAAATGTATCTTGTATGAAATGAAAGTTTTATCCTGTGTAGTTTATGTAATACTAATACGTCTGATTTATGTAACAATAGGCTTTTGATTTGTTAATTAAAGTTGAGAACATGTTGGAAGCCTTTAGTTAATGATGTGTACCTTTTTACATGATTCAGTTCAAAAACCACCTAAATAAAGTAAAGCTTGTACAAAGCGGATGAAATATTTTTCTTGCACTAAAAGCGGTTCGGTACGAGCCAATAATCCACCTGCTATGTGATCCAATTTAATTTGCTAATGATAAATGATATATTAATAACATTGTGCTCTGTATTTTCCAACATAATTTTCCTTCTATTTTTACAGGTGATATATATAACGGGAATAAATATATACTTGTGTTTCTAATGTTGCTGTGTGCATGGTTGCACATACATACATTTTTTTTTTTAATATTAACATTAATTTTAGATAATTAGAAAAAGAATTTTGATATGATATAACTGTTAGTCAATAATTATTAAAATATGTGTTACGCCATTGACACGAAATGACACAATTTTCATTGATTGTTAGCTAATTGGAAAGTGATATAACATATACTTTAAAACAAAACCACAAATAAAATGTCACTCTGTAGCACTAACTGGGATTAAGAAAAGCGTCTGGAAGCATTGATATCAGTTTACAGTGTGTGTGATAATGATAATAACGAAGTGACATATCCAGTACGCGCTGCTTAACATGTCAAGTATAAAGTAAATGATTACTTTATACTTGACATGATGATACATCGAGATACATTATTGCAATTTATAGTATATTTCAGTTTTCAAATAATGATAAGTCAGCGATGCGTTTGCATTTTTTTGTGATGATTCTCCAATGCCTTGGATCATTGTTAACATTTGAGTAAAATATTTGTATTTATTGAGCATATCCTTTTTAAAAAAATATTATATGTTTTTTTAAACAATAAAATCGACATATTGCCAATAGCTGGTTCAATGTAAACCGTGACAATGACGAAGTACTGAAGAGGTATTGACAAAGCATTTTCAACTCAGTACGCATCTTCTTTTTGGGGATTATATTCATTAACATAGAAATTTGGCATAGTTATGTTGCTTTAGACAGACGTATACACATAGCGAGATTTGACAACCCATCATGCTCATAGAATGATCCGTATATATGATAAGTGAGTATTTTATTATTTTTTAAATTTCCCTTTATATTTGCCATATAAACTATAGTTTAAATATGTCACACTTTGAACTATTTTTCAGCTAACTAATCCCACTTTGACCAGATTTTGCTCATAATTGGACAATAACAGAAGATGGTTTATTGTATGATTTAAATTGGTTTTTGATATTGTTTGATAATTGTGTCCGTATATAACAATATTACTACAAACGGTTTTATCTGTGCCACATTCAAAAGCAAAGGCGGTTCCAGGACGGTCAAGGATGCGAAGGCCGATTTTGACTGAATAAAGGGAACTGTCAACATGGCTCAAATTTGGTCCAAATATTTCATTTTTAGACATATAAAAGACCTGTTGATGTAAACATAATACATGTAGGCCTCAAATAATCGAATAATATGGTTAAAGCGTTTCATTGTCAACGTCAATTTTGTCATTGCAGCACATTTCTACGAATTGTATTATATAGTTTTTTGCTGATATTTTAGTTTTGGCGCCTATTGTGTAAATAAAAATGAAGAAAACAAGTTTATTTGACACAATATTTTATTTTCTCATGCAAGTTGAGTCCACATGTAGAATTTGAAAGGGAAGGGACATAGCTGTAATTTTAACTGAAAAAAGGGGGCGGTGGACATTTCTTTAAATTTAAATTAAGATTATTTTATTTTTCATTCCAGAACGCAATAAGTTGGCTTCTTCTTAATAAGTCCGATAATTCAAAATAATATTTTTCGGTACAATTTACAATTAAAGTCGATTGTGTTTTTTTTTATAAATTAAAAAAACAAAAACATTAAACATGAAATTTAAAAATCGCAAAAAAATTTCCTCGTGGGCTCCCATCTTAAACTGATATAACATTATCATACCCATACTGTGTCAAAATTTCAGAGCTTTATCACCATTTTAAACTATTTTTAGCTTATTACACCCACTATAATTAAAATGCCTGTAACTCGGTTAACGCACAAAATTTTTCTATGGGATAAATCTCTATTGAGAAATAATTGGTCACAAAATATTAAACATCTATTCACTACTTTACAGCAGCCTGATGCATTTGACAACCTTCAAAATTTCAATATAAATTCGGCGTGGGCACTTTTTCATGACAAATTCTGTAATACCTGGCATAAAGATATTGAAGTAAAACCCAAACTTAGGACATATAAATTATTCAAAACCAATTTTGGCCCCGAGCCATATGTTTTGGAAGTTAGGAATACAAGACTACATAAGTCCAGGAGCTCCCGCTCCGAATTAGAATTTGATTTAAGCAATTTTGTATAGGGTTATTAATTTAGTCCTAGTCTAGGTCAAAAATCATGACGCAAGACAACTAGGTCTAAGAAGCCCAGTCTAAGAGTAAGATAAGAACTAGACAGTCTGTCAGAGATTGCAAACCTCCATTGAAATTAATGATCCTAATCAGTATCCCAGTAATGGTCTACCTATCTGGCATGGTTTACCCGATATCAGGCCAATCGAGTTAACTAATAGCTGATTTACGGTCATTTTGAATTCGATATAAATTAGTTAAAAACTTAGGGTGCATCCTCCTCCGAAACCTCAAATTTTGTTTTATAGTAATGGACTAACATCTAACACAGTTTGCAAAATATTGGGCATGTGAAAGTAAATAATGGCCGATAGAGGGCCATTTTGAATTTGATCAAGTCAAAATTTTCCAAGATGCATCCTCAGCTGAAATCTCACATTTCATTCTATAGTAATGGTCTAGCCATCTAGCACGGTTTACCAAATATCGCCCATGTGAAAGTGAATAATGGCCGATAGGAGGCCATTTTGAATTTGATCAAGTCAAAAATTTTCAAGATGCATCCTCTCCTGAAATCTCACATTTTGTTTTATAGTAATGGTCTAGCCATCTAGTACGGTTACTAAAAACCGGCTATGTGAAAGTAAATAATGGCCGATAGGCGGCCATTTTGAATTTGATCGAGTCAATTTTTTTCAAGATGCATCCTCTCTTGTAATCTTACATTTTGTTTTATAGTAATGGTCCAGCTATCTAACACGGTTTACCAAATATCAGCAATGTGAAAGTAAATAGTGGCCGATAGGCGGCCATTTTGAATTCGATTAAGTCGAAAGTTTTTTAAAGGCATCCTCTCTCTAAACGTCACATTTTGTTTTATAGTAATGGTCTAGCTATCTAGACCGGTTTACCTGATATCAGGCCTATCGAGGTAAATAATGCTGATTGTCGGCCATTTTGAATTCGTAAGTTAAAAATTTTCAGGGTGCATCCTCCCCCGAAAACTCACACTTTGTTTTATAGTAATCAGGTAATGGTCTAGCCATCTAGCACGGTTTACCAAATATCAGCCATGTGAAAATGAATAATGGCCGAAAAGGCGGCCATTTTATATTTGATCAAGTCAATTTTTCAAGATGCATCCTCATCTGAAATCTCACATTTCGTTTTACAGTAATGGTCTAGCCATCTAGCACGGTTGACCAAATAACAGCCATGTGAAAGTGAATAATGGCCGATAAGCGGCCATTTTGAATTTTATCGAGTCTAATTTTTTCAAGAGAGGCATTCTCTCCTGAAATCACACATTTTGTTTTATAGTAATGGTCTAGCCATCTAGCACGGTTTACCAGATAACGGCCATGTGTAAGTGAATAATGGCCGATAAGCGGCCATTTTGAATTTTATCGAGTCGAATTTTTTCAAGATGCATCCTCTCCTGAAATCACACATTTTGTTTTATAGTAATGGTCTAGCCATCTAGCACGGTTTACCAAATAACGGCCATGTGAAAGTGAATAATGGCCGATTGGCGGCCATTTTGAACTTTGACAAAATGATTTTTTTCAAAATACATCCTCTCCTGAAGCCCCACAATTTGTTTTATAGTAATGGTGTAGATATCTTGAGCGGTTTTCATGATATTCCACAATATCAGGCCTGTCGAGGTGAATAATGGCTGATAGGCGGCCATTTTGAATTTTATCAATTTCAAATTTTTCAGATTGCATCCTCTCCTGAAACCTTACAATTTATTTGATATTAATGGTGTAGCTATCTTGAGCGGTTTTCATGATATTCCGCAATATCAGGCCTGTCGAGGTGAATAATGGCCGTTAGGCGGCCATTTTTAATTTTATCGACTTGAAATTTTTCAAGATGCATCCTCTCCTGAAACCTCACAATTTGTTTTATAGTAATGGTGTAGCTATCTTGAGCGGTTTTCATGATATTCCGCAAAATCTTTCAGTCGGATTTACCGATGTTATAAATTAGGTCAAAGTGCTGGGTCAACTTCAAGGTCAAGGTCCAAAAACCTGAAAAGGCACAACTAGGGACCTTAGAGAACATGTATGTGCAATATGACTGTCATCGGCCCAGTACTTTTCGAGATCTGCTCCGGAAACGAAGTGCGCGTCAAAACGTCTAAATAGGTCATAGTTCTGAACCAGAAGTAGGTCAAAGTTCAAATACCCCAAAAGGCACAACTAGACCCCCTAGGGGTGTTGTGTGTAAAATTTGAAGACAATCGGACAAGTACTTTCAGAGATATGCTCCGGAAACGAATTGTTTACGGACGGCCCAACGGCCCAACGCCGTCACATCATCATTTTCTCCTCTGCAACCTTGCGTATTGAATTCAGATTAAAAATATTTTAACCCGTCCATTAGCCACCTGGAAGTAACCCACATACCAAAAATTGTTATCCTAGCTTATTTTCTCACAAAGTTATAGGCAAAAGAAGAGGCCAAAAAAAAACGGAGGTAGAATCCATAGCTCCCTTCGCTCACCTACGGTGACGGCGGGAGCTAAAAATGATACGATCCACCTTTTCAAAATTAAGATGTGGTATTTTGCCAATACAAATAAAAGTTTTACGGTGGCAGGGTGTGCCTGCTGACAGGAGATTTTGTGTACTGTGCAAAGACAAAGTCGAAGATGAAGCACATTTCCTTTTTGATTGTCCAAATTATACCGAATTAAGACGTGAATTTATTAACACTATTATTACCAACGAAGAAAATTTTGAAAAACTCTCCACCAGAGAAAAATTCATCATAATGATGCAAAAAGAAAACATAAAAATCTCCAGTCAGTACGCACACCACTGCTTAAACAAAAGACAACGTTCCGTATACGATCATGTTTAGTTTTGCTGTACACTTAGTTTTTAGTTTAGTTATTATTCGAAATATTAAGCACTGTTCGATAGTAATTGTTATTTTTACATTTTTCTTTCATTTATTCACTTATTCATTCACACGGCTATATATTATTATTACAGTCTCTCTCTCTCTCTCTCTCTCTCTCTCTCTCTCTCTCTCTCTCTCTCTCTCTCTCTCTCTCTCTCTCTCTCTCTCTCTCTCTCTCTCTACAACTTGGTTACACTGTCAAATATTGATACCTCTCATTAAACAATTTATTGCATTAAAAACGATATTTGTTCTACATGTAGCCTACTACTTTCACAAATTTACAGTTTTGAAATTTAGGGGAGGGGCCGACAGTCTGAAGCCGCGTGGAGAGGGATGCTCAAAAAGATTGAAAGGGACTTATCGCATTTAGGGGTATCTTCTGGTGAGAACGAATACTTCTGAATACTGCAGGATGAGTCTGACGCGAAGTTAGGTAAGGTGCAACACCTCACTCTATAGGCTAACTGCGGCAGTAAACATGAGACGCCAAGCTATTGCTGAATCAATGTTGGCCCGCCATTTGCGACGTCAAACCAACTCCAAACCAATAGTGGGCCGGCATGCCGGGTTCACTGAGAAGTCATTTGACCATCGCTGTGCCAAGGCCGGGTGAACAGCCCACGATGCTGGGCCAGCTTTGACACAGCGTTGTTCTTTACTCCTGTGTTATCTTGGGACAGTGAGCACACCTTTCACGGCCTGGCCCGTGTGTAGTAAAATCTATTCCGCTTGAAGCATATTTTTTACACACTCAGGAAATACCACATGTTCCTTTCTCTGGGAAGGCCATAAATGACCATAATTACATCAAATTAATCGCATTTGTAGACATCTTAGTCCATGAGCCAGGACCACGAAAAAGAGTCATTGGTACCATAAAAACGTACAAATTATTATTGTGATTTTCGACAAGGTGTATATCTGCACTACATATTTTTGCATGGTAGCAGTTTGAATGTAGTAGCTTAACGTGTTATCACGTCACAAATCAACCCACCCTCTCCATGATTTATCATTTCATTTTAGCAGTCATGCATACGGTTTTGACGATAATTTTAAAACCACTTGATATTAAAGCTCTATTTTTTGCTTGTAGACTCATATATATCTAACACATGCTGATACTAAATTTGATGCCAATAAATAGGTGATAAAATATTAAAATATGTAACTAATCATTTTATATTATATTTATTATTATTTTTACAATGTAGTAATAGTGATTGTTTTGCGTGGCTCAATCATATGAGAAACACAAATTAGCCATTTTGATTTTCGTCAAGGTGTATGTCTGTGGTAAATATATTTACATGATAGCAGTTTGTATGTAGTAGCTTAATGTATGGTATCACCTCACAAATAAACCACCATATGAATTAAATGACCATTTTATTTTCCAGGGCAACATACGTTATTCGCCATAGCTTTTAAACTACTAGATATTATTGTTAAATGTTTTCTATGTAGGCTGATATATATCTGTACTATATTTTTGCTACGTTTGATGCAAATGAAATGGTCACAACATAACAAATTATGTAACTAAATATTTAGTTATGTACAATTTTTCACACTTTTGCTACATAGTTACAGAGATTGTTTTTAGTGGTAGCCCAATCACGCAAGATGAACAAACTTATTTTTGTGTGTTTTGGTAAGGCATGTGTATGTACTAAATATATTGGTATGATAGCAGTTTCTATGTAGTAGAATAATATGTGTTATCACGTAAAAATCAAACCCACTGTGTGAATTATTGAACAGTTTTTTTTTTTTTTTAATTCAACGTACGTTATTGACCACAATGTAAAAACTACTAGGCATTCTAGTTCGATTTTTTAATATAGGTGGATAAATACAAAAAAAGATGGCCAAAACATAAACAATAATGGAGCTAAATAGGTGCATATGTACACGTTTTCACTCATTTGCTACATTGAAACAGTAATTGTTTTGAGTTGTAACTCAAGCACGCAAAAAAACACAAATATTTGAAAAATTAGATTCTGACAATGTACATAATAAATACTAAATATTGTGGCATGATAACAGTTCCAATATAGTGGCTTAGGCCTAATGTATGTTTTCGCGTTACAAATTAATCCACCCAACCCCGTGCAACATACGGCGTTATTGTCATGCTTATTGAAAGCTCCATTTTTAGACGTAATTAGCTGATATATAAATATGAAACAGTTAAATGTTAAATTTAATGCAAATAAAAGAGCCACGACACTGAACAATATCTAACCAAATATTTGTATACAGTATATGTAGGGCCTATTTTCCGTCACACTTTAGTAGTCACAGTGCTTCTGAGTAGTAGCATACATGCATGCAAGAAACATGTGTCCTAGTAACTTTAAATGGTTGTATTATAAGGTATCTGAAGATATTTCGCTAAACAATACGTGATAACATTTACACACACACTTGAACCAGAATGTATTATGTGCTCTGCATGGAAAGCGATCATGTGAAAACATTTCTTTCGGTGGATGTTAGTCCCTGCATCTTCAGATATATAGGACTAGTTTTCGTTGTCTAGATTGATTACATTGTTATGACAATTATGAGGTTAGTGGGATGGTTAACCTGATTTTAATTTTTGTTTTGTATTACTGTTGCAACCAGCACTAAACCGTATGCAGAACATAGTGAAACTGGTCGTGTTTCAAGAAAGCATCACGACCCTAAATTGTGAAATGTTATTGTACTGAAATCCAATTTGCAATATACATTTTCTAGATATTTTAAAATTATTTGAAAAGCAATACAATTTACCACATTCTCCATCCAAAATAATACTTAGTTTTCAAAAATGACATGAAATCCTGATCATTAATTGCAAAAAACAAATAAGTATGGTGCATCACATCATTAAACTTCTCCCATAATCAGCAACAACAAATGAGTATGCTAAGTCACTTATCTACTAAATATCTTTTTTCGTATTTAATTAGCCTATAGTCAAATCTTCATCTTTACTTAGCACGCCAATAACATAATACATAGTGCAACACATGTATATTATTTTAGAAAAATATAGTGGTACGTTACTTCATATGTCTTCAAATCGTACCGGGTGCAAATTAAATACCCTAAATAATTATACATTCAATAATTGGATATACACAGAAGCATCCAGACGCAAAGTAAGTATACATTTCTGGATATATATGTATATGGTAGGTGTGACGTGTCAGCAGGATAAATTGAGATATAATGTGAACAATTGACAAAATTCAACAGTAGTAGATGTCACATGATAGTATTTCTAGGTTTGTGATAGCTCTCACAATACATCTGAGATTATGTCTAGTAGGCCCACAGCTTTGCTGATGTAAAATGTCCGAAGGACAGGGGTCCATTATCGTTGCTGGGATGTGCTGTGTTCAAATATCTCCAAGGCGAAATATGAATTTGAACATGTGTTTTATGTTAGGCTTATCCAATACTTCCCAAATATACACTAGGCATACAAATTATATTCTTGGTGAATCCCATAAGAGGAACCGCAGCCATCGGCACACTCTAAACAATATAGGTTCACTAGAAGGAACCCTTCAGTACAATCACCATGCAACCCCAGGATAACCCTTGCAGGTTTCTCCTGGGGTTGCATGGTGATTGTTCTTTTTAAAGAACCTATATTGTTTAGAGTGTATATAAATACAAAATAAACATTAAATGATCTATCACATATCTGTTATAAAAACTTCTGCAATAAATGTGAAAAAACTAATTTAATTCGAGTTTCTAAAATACATGCATACTGAAAGTGTTACCTTATAAGTATCAGATGAAACATTTAGTTAAGATTCCGTTCCTCTCTTGGACATACAGCATGGATTAATTTTTCGACAGCTGTGTAGTAATATCTATTAAATTAAATAACATATTTTCTGTACTAAATAATGAAGGACAGCATTAGGACAGCGTCCAGCCGCCTGAGGAGTGAGTGAATATTGCTTAACGTCGCTTTCTGCACAATCATGGCAATATGGCCACAGAAGAAAACCCGAAGTCGGAATATGCCCTACTCTTATAGAATGAAGGGTTCTATATAGTGCACATTACTATAGACAGCACTGCACATAATAGTCCTTTGAACAGTTTGGAGCACTGTATATGTACAAGTAAAACCTCCATGAAAAACATCCGACCCGGCCAGGATTTTAACACAGTACCCAGTAAATCATGAACACAATTAAATAGGCAATACCATGTTGTTTGCATCATTAGACCAGTTGATTGGAAATAAAATATCAAAAAGTCCCAGCAACAGAGCCAAAAAACTGTTGGTGTTGGACGGACGGGATAAAAAGGGTGCTACCTGAACATCGATACACTTACTATGAATTCTATCAATTGTAAATAGTTGTGTTGGCAAAGTAAATGTGTTTTTTTTAAGTCCAGTTAGTTGTCTTTAAGGGTGGAAGAAAATTTGAGTTCTAATCAAAAGGGAAATGTGGATACTGAACATTTTTATTTGTGTGTCTCTGGTGGTGGACGGACATTGAAATTGGTGTTGGATGGACAAAAATGAGCCTGTAAGATTTGGTTAGAGGAAAACGTTTATGTGTGACATTAATATTGAGCACACTACTGATTAGTGAGCTATCGAACTATCTGCTTACTATATAATGCAAACAGTTTTTTTTTCCAATCTTACGATTTCTTGCGATTTCAGGGAGCAATATGCCCTAAAAAATGGTAACTCCATGAAATTCAAAATCGCTGATTTGCGGCCATTATTGACTTTAATATGCATAATATCGGGAAAACCGTGCCAGATAGCTAGACAATTACTATAGAAATTAAAAAAAATGTGTGATTTGAGGGAGGGAATGGGGTTTAATGCCAGCTTTGTGCACATATAGGCTAAACTTGGCCGGGAGAACCTCCTGAGATGAATGAGATGACACTGCCCTCCAGACACGGGATTCAAAATTCGAACCCTGGCAGTCAGAGGCTGAGCATGCTACCTCTCGGTCACGGAGGTTCCCCACAATACTGAATCTTCACGAGTGAGGGGGGGAAGAAGCATTTTAGTTTCTTTGAAACTTGAATGCCAGAGTGGTGGATAAACCCGCAATCTCCGACTTTCCAAGCATGCAGGCACTTTTAACTACTGCACCACGGTTGGGAGGGACATGCCCTAAAAAAGTCAAATTGATCAAATAAAAAATACCGTGCAAGCACTCAAATACCCCTCGGCTCATGCAGTGACTTCATATATGCCATGTTTCAAGGCAATTAATTGAAAATAAGAACGATTTATTAAAATTGATAGAACCAAAATGGCCGACGCAGCCTCGTTTTCAGTCTCACATGAAACCAGACAATTCTAATAGTCTCAAAGACCCCGAAAACCTATATATTTATCAGGTTTCGAAAAAAATTCTGAAAAAAAAGTTAAAAAAAAAATTAGTTGCCAGGTGGCGGCCATTTTGATTATCGGTGAAAAGCTGAAATTCTAATCAGGACATCTCCATACTCATGGGTAACTTCACATAAAAAATTGGAGAGATCCAATAATTATTTTTCAAGTTATCGCGTTAACAAGGAATTATTAAATTAAAAAATCAAGATGGCCTCCATAGCCTCGTTTTCAGTCGCACACTAAATCGGATAATGCCAATTGACTCGCAGACCCCGAAAACCTATATATACCAGGTTTCGGGGGAAATCTGAAAAAAAGTAGAAAAAAAATTTAATCGCCAGGTGGCGGCTATTTTGATTTTCTGTTGAAAGCTGAAAATCTAATCAGGTCATCTCCATACTCATGGGCAACATCACATAACAAATTGGAGAGATCCAATAATTATTTTTCAGGTTATCGCGTTAACAAGGAATTTTGTAATTAAAAAAGAAAGATGGCCGCCATAGCCTCGTTTTCAGTTGCACGCGAAAACGGATAATGCCAACAGACTCGCAGACCCTGAAAACCTATATATATCAGGTTTCAAGGGGATTATGAAAAACAAATTAAGTCGAAAAAAAAAGTATTTGCCAGGTGGCGGCCATTTTGATTATCGGTGGAAAGCTGAAAATCTAATCAGGTGATCTCCATACTCATGGGTAACTTCATGTAAAAAATTGAAGAGATCCAATAATTATTTTTCAAGTTATCGCGTTAACAAGATTTTTTTTAAATCCCTAACCTTGACCTATGACCTTGACCAAAAAAAAGTGCAGGTAGGGGTTGAATGTTTGTATGAATTAGGAATTTAATCTGTTGCACCATGTTGGTGTAGTAGCCAAAAGAGTGTGTGCGGCGTCGGCGGCGCACAAAGGGGACGACAATACCCCTTCGGGACCAACGGGCCGAGGGGTAAAAATGGTCGACTTGCGACCATCAATGTTGAATGATTCTTTCGGGGTTTATGAAATTTCACCTACTAACTGGTCGACCGTCGGCCATAATTACCTTTAATATGCCTGATATCTGGCCAAATTTCGTTTCCAGAGCAGATCTCTGAAACCCATCAGTGGATCTATTTCATATTGCACACACATCCCTTAGGGGGTGTCCTTTTGGGTTTTAGGAATTTCGACTGGCCGACCATCAGCCATAAATAACTTTAATATGCCTGATATCTGACAAACCGTGCCAGATGGCTATCTGTGCAAGATAGCTAGACCATTAAGTACTAAGAAAAAAATGTGCGGTATGATTTTTGATCAAATTCAAAATGGCCAACTATCGCTCATAATTAACTTTAATATGCCTACATACATACCTATACTTCAATATGCCTACATACATACCTACATACAAATGTTAGTTACAAGGACAGTGATCGTGTTGTGTTTCTCTGCGGTACAAACAACTTATCTACACTGTAACATCTACAAGGCGATACTAGACTATGACGATATGCTGGATACAGCCTTATCGCTGAACAGAAATGCGGATATATTTATCACTGGATTACCACGACGATGGGATGATTCGAAGCTGAACCAACATATAACTTCTTTTAATCACTACCTAGAATTAAAGGCGGAAAAGAAACCACGTTTACCATACGTCAAAAACGACTCATATTTACAAGACAAACACTACAAAAAAGACGGGCTACATTTAAATGACATTGGAACTTCCCAATTGGCTTGTTATATGCGATCTTGTTTAAATTTTCACAAGGACAATGCCCGAGTTCAAAGATAAATCTGTTGAAAACCAGTGACCTGTCCCCGTTGAACTCTGGACTTGATCCATATGAACTGCATGAACTCAATGCAAATAGTATTATTTGTGCCGATGAACACCTAAACATAATCTGTTGGAGTATTAGAGGCATTGCACGTAAGTTATGTGATGAATCTTTGCTAAATTTATTATTGAGTAACTCAATTATTATTTTGTGAGAAACTATGAAAGGTCCTGACTATGAGTTAGATATTAAAAACTATACATTTTATAACTTTGCTAGAAAAAATAAACACCCAAATGCCTCTCGATATTCTGGTAGAATAGGAATCCTAATAAAAAATGTATTGACACAGTTTATTCAAGTAGAGCAAGTGCATGAATATATGGTATGGATAACTATTAAGAGTAATTTGTTTAAAAAATGTAAAAGAAATGTTAAAATAGGCTGTGTGCATACATACCTCCTCTGGACTAACGGCAATAAACTAGATACGTTTGATATATTAGATTACGAAGTAGCACGCTATATAAGAACACATGATGTAATGATGGTCGGTGATTTTAATGCTAGAACTGGATTGAACCCAGACACAATGAGCTGTAGAAATAACATACAGTGTATACATAATTAGGATACACAGGTAAATGTGTATGGGAAACATTTATTACAACTATGTAAAAATAGTGGAATGATAATTTCAAATGGCAGATTTTTTTATGATGAATACTCTGGAAGTTTTACATACTTCTCTAGAAGAGGCAAAAGCACTGTCGATTATTTACTATTGTCAAAACATAGTTTTGACATGTTACGGGATTTTAAAATTGGACAATTACTAACAGATTCTGATCATTGTCCCCTACTGTTTTCTCTAAAATATGTGAATAATATTATAAAAAAAAAACAGAAAACAAAGGAGATGTCATAGACAATCACATTTTCTATAAATATATCTGGAAGCCTGAGAAAGAGAAACTATGTCAGGGTTTTTGTAAAACACAAGATTGTCTTTATATGTATAATCAATTTATGTCATCAGTAATAGATTTATCTGATAATCAACATCTGTGCAAATCACTATACAACTTTTTAACATATTTAGCGGGCAACTGCTTAAAAAAGTCATCAAGAACAAATCTACTGCTAAATCAAATAGATTCCCAACAAACCCTTGGTTTGATAACGAGTGTAAAAATATAAAACAATTATGTAATAAATTCTCAAAAACACATGATTTATCGATTTTAATATACAGAGAAGAATACCATGACTTGCGGAAAAAATATAAAAAGACTATCCAGGATAAAAAAACGGAAGTATATAAAAAATCAGGTTGACAAATTCCAGAATCTAGTGTCCCAAAACCCAAACGAATATTGGAAAATGTGGAAGTAACTAAAAACTAATACAAATACAAATAATGTGGATATTACTATAAGCTAATTTTATGAAACTTTTAGGCGCCAAGCGCAACCTTCAGCTTTAGCCATGTTTGACACACATTTTATGTTTACAATCAGTAATTATGTTGAAAACAACAAATTACGCTATAACCATGACACAAACGAAGCAAATAGTTATATTTTGAACGATATTCAGAATATTCTTAACGGAAAAATTATGAGAAATGAAATTGAGAACGCTATTCGTAAAGCTAAAAATGGCAAGGCGGCTGGAATAGATGGGTTACCATTAGAACTAATTTCGTCAAATAGACTGGTATTCACTCCTATATTAGAATGCCTATTTAATAGTATATTTGAGTCATGTAGTTACCCAGAATGTTGGGTGGATGGGGTAATAACTCCAATATTTAAAAGTGGTTCTAAAACTGATCCTGAAAACTATCGCAAAGTCACTGTCCTACCTGCATTAGGTAAACTTTTCGAAATAGTCCTAGAAAATCGTCTGAAATTCAAAAATAATGTTTGTTCTGATAATGACCCATTTCAAGCAGGATTTAAAGCAAACAGTAGAACTGCGGATAATATATTTGTTCTCTATTCTCTTGTTCAGCAGTATAAAAGGCTGAAAAAAAACCTTTATGTATGTTTTATAGACTTCACTAAAACATTCGATTATATAAATCGAAATGCCTTAATCTACAAATGTTGAAGAGGAATGTTAGTGGGAATTTTTAAAACCTAATAAAGAGTATGTTTTCAAAATCAAAAAACTAGAGTGAATTGGGCATGCCTTTCAAAAGCTGCTTTGAAGTAATTCAAGGAGGTGTCCTAAGCCCGCAATTGTTCAACGAATTTTTCAGTGATTTAGTGATTTAGGCGATTACTTAGACCCTGAATGCGGAGTTAAGCTAGACAGAAAGTTACTTCTTTATTTATTTTTTGCAGATGACCTAATTTTATTTTCGCATTCTGCGAAAGGTTTGCAAAAGCAATTGAACTGTTTGTATAAATATTGTGCAAAATGACACTTAATTGTAAGTTTGTTGAAAACAAGGGTGGTCATATATAACTATGCTTATGCTTTGCGAAATCGTGTTTTTAAATATGGTGACGAAAGTTATTGAAATCGTAAACACATAGAAATATCTCGAAGTATGGTGCTCTAACAAAAACAAATTATTCTCCGAAAATTCTGCATATTTTTCTAATAAGGCGTCTAAAGCAATATTTGCAATACGAAATTATAGTTCTGGGACACTTGGTAAATTAACTCCTAGATTAGCACTAAAAACGTTTAACAGTCAAATTTTACCAATTTTATTGTATTGCACAGAGTTAATGTACGATGTAAAGCAGATTCAGGAAATCGAGCAAATACAATTGAAGTTTTTTAAAAGAATGTTGGGCGTTCGCCGTCAAACCTCATCTCTGGCTGTCTACGGGGATACAGGTCAATTTCCTATAATAGTTTTACAACAGATTTCCGTTTTAAAATACTGGTGTCATATACAGTCTAACCTCGTTATAACGAAGTACCAGGGACCTAAAAAAAATACTTCGTAATATCTGAAATTCGCTTTAAGCGTGATCTTCCTCTCTCCCTTCCCCATCTAAGATCAGTCTGAGCATCCCACGGTAGGCTTATTGATAATGCATGTATAGCCTAGTTATGTAGAGAGATATAGGCTGTATACGTGTATACATATGATTAGTGTCACTATGTATGAATTACAGACAGACAGACAGACAGATATTTTATTGACAGAAAGAAAGTCAATCCAGACTTATTTGTCATAGCAATAGAGATATGTACATGTATATACAACATTGTTAATTTTTTAAAATCATATGACAATATACATAGTATCAGAAATACATAACCATGGTTATGTATTTCTGATGTATTTCTGATATTATGTATTTCTGATAGTATGGCATACATAACTAAAATCATGTTAACTGGCATTGCCATAAGAAACACTGGGTATATACTTAAAATAAAATTGAAAGGCATTGCCAGGGTAACATAAGGTCTATCATTTTGTTTCCCGCACCAAAACCAGAGATAAAATAGCTACTATGTATGACATGCTAATTATATATATAGTAGCAAAAAAGACACTCTGGGAAGCGTAGAAACCTAGAGAATATATGCAAGTGCATAATTATGCTACAGTAATTTGAGAATGTATTAAGACAATGTTGAAAATTACACGATATTTTTAAAAATCAAATATTATATCATGCAAGTACAATCAATGTGTCAATCTGCTTACAGTATAATGTGGATAAAAAAAAATTATGGTAATATATAATAAAAAATAAGGTTTTTTAAATAAATATATTAATAAAATATTGGATGCGACCAGCGCGACTGAAAAAGTCATTTTACAAACTCAACGCATTTTTTCTACACTAAAACAAACACGATCACCATTGAATACGTGTCATAAGTGTAAACTGCTTATTGCATTCAATACCTAATAAAATACTAAAGTATCAATGATTTAGTTAAAAAAATTGAAAAATACTATTGAAATTAATGTAGCTCAGCCTGGGAGAACACTGGCTCAATGTTGTGTCACCGGCTACATGGGTTAGCTAGGTGTGATAACCAATGATGCGAAACCGGCCGACACATGTAACAGTTGCCCTTCTAATATTCAGACAGTGAAATTCTTCTTTGCACTATTGTTACGTCATATTCAACCCACCCAGGCCATTGTGACAGTGGAAAACCTCCCAGTCACTGATGTCGCGCGTTCACATTTATGACGCAATACCTGATAACGGCCAGTGTACATAATAACTGGCGATGTTTCCATACCTAATTGATTCCGTTTGTACCCTTAATTAGTTAATTGGGGAGGGTTATAGAAAGATAGATAGATTTATTCAGCATTCACATAAAATAATAGGGCTAACAATTAGTATGATAAATACATTATGCATTCAAAATACAATGTGACCTGGAACACCAAGGATAAAAACATTGAAAAGTATCCTGGCCCAGGTCACTTATTTCCACAGTGGTCCCTATATGCTGTTCCAGAGTGGCGGCGACAAGAGCAAGTTATTTTGATACTTTCAATAAATACATTAGTTATAGCACACGTAACCTGTTGACTAGGAAAGTCATAGCATTTTCACAAAAATACAGGCAGAAACTGCCTCGACTAGATGAAATATGAAATGATTATGAAAGTTTATATATAGTGCATATGATGAAATATATTTTATTGATGATAATATACACTCTAGAACCCTTATTATCAACAAGGGTTTGTGGAGAAATTTCCAGACTCTGGTTGTTATAAATTAATTAAAAACATTGTAAAAAACGAGCTGAATAGAATGGCCTTATAATCTCTAGAGCACATAAATTGGCAAACATGCCCGCCTATATTTATAAGTCTGTATGATTGTAAACATGATTAATATAAATGAAAATCACTCCGAGCTTCAGTAATTAGCTCCTCTCTGAAATGCTTATTGACTCCTTTCTGTAACGAAAGTAAGTCTTCAGCTGATCTCAGAGAAACTGGGAGCGCATTCCATATATTACCGGCTGAGAATCTAAATGTCTTTTTTCCCGATGATTTTACGTGGGGTAAAACAACTGATAGAATACTATTTCTGGTGAGAAAAGAATGTTGATCATTGACCATGGAAATGTCCCGCTTTAAATATTGAGGGGCATTTCCATGGACAATTCGATACATATTGTTTAGCCTGATTTGTTTAACCCTTTGACAGACTGGGATCCAGTGCAACAAAGTAAATTCTTCTATGCCAATATGAGACCTACGGGGGTAGCCTAAAACAAATCTCATAGTTTAGTTTTGCAAAATTTGTATTTTTTTGTAAGTTGACCTGGAGACCATCAAACCATGCGGAGCAGGCATAATCAAAATGACATAAAATTAAAGATGTAGCCAAAAGTTTCCTAGAATTTCTATTCAAATATTTAGCCTGTCTCCACAGAAATTTGAGTCTAAAGTTTCCCTTTTTTAAAATACTTTCTGCTATATATTTCCCTCCCAGTGACTGGTCTAGGCTAACTCTCGGGTATTTCACATTATCTTTGGCAGTAACTTCATTGTCTCCACATATAATTTTCACGGTGGACTGTTTGCGTATTTTCTTATTTGAACCAAAAAGAATACTTTCGGTATTTCCTAAGTGAATGGATAGCTTATTATTCACTAGTCATTCACATAGGAAAGTCAGTTCATGTCCAAGAGTTTCCTCTATGACAGAAACCGATGTACCTGAGACCAGCAATGCTGACTCATCAGCATAAAGAATTAATCTGCATGATACAGCTGCCTCTTTATCGTTTACGTAAATTAGGAATAGTAATGGTACCAAGATGGATCCCTGCGGTACTCCGCAGGGAACCACCATGGGATCAGAAAAAATACCATCAATTTCTGAAATCTATTTTTTAAATATGATGAGAACCAAAATGTTGAAAGATCATCCAAACCAACAGCGTTCAGTTTATGTAACAATATGTCATGATCGACAGTATCAAAATCTTTTTGAAGGTCGATCATGACCATGCCAGTATAGTTTCCTTTGTCCATGTCAAATCTGATTTGGTCTGTCAGGTGTGTTAAACAAGAATCGATGGAATAAGAATTCCTAAATCCTGATTGATAATCATACAGTAATTTCTCAGATTTTAAATAATTTTCTAACTGTTTATGTACAGTTTTTTCTAGAATTTTTGACATGACAGTTAAAATAGAAACAGGCCTGTAATTTCCAGGTTCTGACTTTGAATTTTTCTTATACAACCCTTGCTAAGAAAAATCAAAGTCAAAACCTGGAAATTACAGGCCTGTTTCTATTTGGTTGGTGTTGGAAATGGGTCAACTGGGTGCCCGGCGTGCATGATAAACGAAATCCTAAATAATAATGATTTATAGTGAAAAAGTCTGCAAAGACTATTTTAACAATGACTAATTTTACCTGTGGAAAAAATCACGATTGAAGATAATGTTGCTCAGACTGGAACAGCGTTGGCTCAATGTTGTGTCGCCGGCCACATAGGTCAGCTAAGTGTGATAATCATTGATGCGAAACCTGACACATTGTTGTGGTAACAATCCTGACAAACCTCACCTCTCTAAGTAATATATCATCGACATGTGAAATCTTAATACATTTTGATATTTATTAAGTTAATTTTTTTTTTGGTTGCATTTTTTAAATTCGTAATCATGGTAATAAGAGGGTAAAATGTGATTTTGGGGATTAAAAAGTGGTTCGTAGTAAACGAGTTTCGCAGTAAACGACTACGCAATAAGCAAAATTTAAATACATGTAATCCTATGGGAAACGATCCGTTCCAGAGAAATACTTCGTTATACCCAGAAATTGGCTTTAAGCGTGTTCGTTATAGAGAGGCTCGACTGTATTATCTTTACCTCCTGAAAGTGTCATGCGACGGGCATATAACACGCTAATGCAACTTGATCAATTAGCATGATTAGGAAAACAAAACTGGGTGTCACAGATAAAATCGTTGTTGAGTGAAATTAAACTTTTCGATTGCTGGAAAACACAAACAATACATTGTATCAAATCGTTTAGGAAAGATGGGGAAAATAATATTAAAGCCCTTTTTACCAATAAATGGAAACATGACATTTCTGTTTTATATCCCAAATTACGTTAAATTTGTATCATTTTTAAGTTGCCAAGAACACTGTATTATTAAGGTTGTGGAGAAACATGTTTCGGTATTAGCCAGGTTTAAATTATCCTCACATTCATTACAGATTAAACTTGGAAGACACAATAACACACCCATAAATGATAGACGTCACTATGTAGAAGATGTGATTACAATGCCGTTGATGACGAATAACATTTTTTTAATCCACTGTAGTTTTTTTATTGAAGAAAGAGATGTCCTATTTCACTAAGCAAATAATTATATTGAAAATTTTAACACATTATCATCCATTTTTAAATTTGTATCATTTTTAAGTTGCCAAGAACACTGTATTATTAAGGTTGTGGAGAAACATGTTCGCCTATGTGTTAATAAAACAGAATTTTATGTATTTACACATTTTTTATTTGCACATTATAGACTTGTGTTTGTGTTTACCACTTTATTTGTACATTAATTACTTTAATTTTCTTATTATGTGTTTCATCCCCTTATAGTTTTATTTTTGATTTTCTAATGCATTTTATATAATTTTAACGTTAACGTTTGACTGTGTTTTGTTTTTGTTTTCTGTTACATACCATGTATACACATGACATGTAAGTCCAATTGTGACTTTTTATTGTCAATAAAATTTCTGTCTGTCTGTCTATGCGTGATATTTAACAAACCATGCTAAGTAGCTAGTCCATTACAATGTGCAGTTCCATGTACGGAGACGCCACTTGTTCATTTTAGTTTGATCAGCTGTATGCATGTAAATGTAATGTATGTAAATGTAATGTATGTAAATACCTTGAACCACCTCGTCAGCATAAGATGGAAAATACTCTGCACTAGTGACAATAACTCTTATAGCCAGAACATGTTTGAATACTGCTTGCTTTTAAACTGTCTTATTCTTGAATTGCGCAGCGTATCCATCTGACCAGTAGTCATGGTAGTAGATGTTAAATACAGGCATTCAACGCGTTTTAGCCAAATATTGTGTTTCAATGAATTATTATACATCTTGTAATGTATAATTACGTCATGATCCAGTGCTTTCATATATATTAGACTTTGTATGTCCACAAAATAATTGATAAATCTGGTCAATCGCCATGCGTGCATACGGCGAAATGAGCGTGTGGTATCAGAGATATAATCTCTGAGATCAGAATGCCTTTATGGCTATGCTGCTGGAGGGAGGAAATCTCCAGTTTTTTGTCCTAAAAAAACTAGACCCTTCTAGTTTTCTCAGAGATTATATCTCTGATACCACACGCTCATTTCGCCGTATGCACGCATGGCGATTGACCAGATTTATCAACCGTTAGTGAGCGTTACCACGTGATTTTATAACCATTCCTATAACCACGGAACTATTTTGATATTCACTTCGACTCATTACTAATCCTTTTTTCAATATTTAATTTGATCTTAGAGTTTGCTACAGGTAAGGGCTATTTATTCTGTTTAGTAGTGGATAAATTAAACCAGCACAATTCGCATGTCATTTACTAATTTATATTTGCCAGTGTTTTGAAGCAGATTGTAAATCCTGTCAGAAAAACGTAAACAAGGACCTTCTCACAGCAGCGCGTAGGCAGAAAAAGTAATCCATTGAATGTTTTCTATTTCCATGTGAATAGAAACTCATATGTGGCGAAGTAGTGGTGTTTTATATTTGCCATATATATTCAGGACACTCAAGCGTGTTTATAAGCCTACAGTTGTTATATCAACAAAATTTCTGTCCAAACATGGCGTGTGGTTACAGAGAGAAAGCGGGGTTGACCAGCGACATCTATGTGTGGAGAATGCCATAAAGGTTGATAGCTAATAGATGTAGTGTCAATGGCTTTTGTAATTAATTTTATTAAATGGCTCCTGTGGACAGTAGAGACTGTATTAAGCAGAATTTATTATTCCGTTTTGGTGCTTGTCTACACACCCAGCAAACACGACTTGGACCAAATGCTGGCCCACCGTCTGCGATGCTGGCCCAGCATCAAACCAGCACTGGTTCAACGCCTCCTGTTTGCTGGGCTGCGTTCAACTCAAGAAACACAAAACATTTGTATAACATTTGTACAATGCGTCGAAGACGTTGGGCCGGCGTTGTACAAATGTTATACAAATGTTTTGTGTTTGCTGGGAATAGCAGCTGGTCTGGCGGCGATTACAAGCCGACACCGACCCAATGTATGTTAAAGAATCATTCAACTGCAAAATGTGCATGCCTGGGACGGTCAAGTGTAGGCCAACAGTAGCCTATTGAGTACAGATTGACGGCATTAATATAGCCACTGAACTGATTACAAGATACTACTTAAACGGGACATAGATCCAATGTTTTGTTAATGCTAGGCCAGCGTCTGCGACGCTGGCCCAACATTGAATAAATGTACATTGTTTGAGAGAAAGTCCTCCTGGTCAATACAAGCCAGCCAGTAGGGACAAGGGCCAAGAGCTTTGAATTATCAACTCATAGATGTCGCTCAAGTATATATGAACTTGCTGTGATTTGAGAACTTGCTCTTAATGAGGCTTTGGGTATAAACGCATATTTAGTATTATTATGGAATAGGGCCTTGGCCTACCCACGGGCACTATTGCCTTCTGGGGGACCCTAGTCCCGCGAATTTTGACGGTTGACCACACCTTTAAATGTTGGGCCAGCGTCGCCGGTCCTGGCCAGTAGGCATTCAGTCCTAATGAGTACTTCGTTTGTTACCATTTGCAATCGTTTGCGACCGTTTGAGATAGTTTGCGACCGTTTGGGATGGTTTGCGACTATTTGTGACTTTCTCCTCTCTCTCCTCCACTGTCATATCATTCATCTCACCATCCTCAGGAGTTTTTCTTGGCCCAGTTTAGCCTATATGTGCACAAATTTGGCCTAAAACTGCATTACTTCATTCCACTCTGTAATTACAACTGTTATTTTAATTTTTAAATCGTTTATATCAAACACCCAATGTTGATCCAATGCTGGGCCACTGTTCGCGACGCTGGCCCGTCACTGAAATATTATTGGATATATATGTATTTTAATTATTACCCCCTGGTAATCAAAGGGTCAAGCGGACCGTCGAGCTCAGCATAATACACCCCTATACCGCCTTTCTTTCAATGAATAGACCTTCAACCGAATGCTGCGACATTGGGCACGGGTTAATGTTGGCCCGCCGTCTGTGACGCTGGCCCACATTCAGCGTGGCGTCAAACACGACACAGTAACCCAATACTGGGCTAATGTTGGCTCAGCGTCGTAGACGGTGGGCCAACAAAAGCCCGAAATTGGGTCAACGTCTCGTGTTTGCACGCCTGCAGGATAGATGAACGCACTGACATCGGACAGAGAAATGAGAAGTAAAGCTATATGTCTCTCTCTCTCCGTAGAGGGGAGACACAATAATCACTCTTCATTCCAGTACTCCGAATACTAAACATCACTATTTATTGTTGGTGCTGGTAAGACAGATGTCAGTGTTAGACAGACAGTTTGAAAAGTCTTTTATTTCCCTCATTGTCAAAGATCAGAAAAAAATGATTGTGTTAGCAAGCAGGTGACCATATACTTATGAGAAAACTATGTTAAAAAAATCACTAAATATTTGTAACCAAGAAACTATGTCAACAAATCATACTCACTAAGGTGTTAGACGGACATTTAAAGCTTATTATATCATATGTTCTCATAAAAACTTGCACTGACTGCTAACTTAATTAATGCATTAAAATGACTATTACGATTAGCATCCCTTTCAGTCAAACATATCATAAAAACAGAAATATGTTAAAAATGTGCCCCTTATATTGTTGAAAAAAACTGCACACGAAGAAAAATATCTAATCTTTGATTAAAAATTTGACTAAAAATGAGACCTATTTTTGAATCAGACCCAATTGTGAACTGAGGCTTGAGTATATTAATTAAATCGTTGGATCTAGACGTTGATGGATTATGTGAGACCCACTTGGACAAAAAGATAAGTCAATTACTATAACCAGATAACAGATTATACATGCATAGATTTTAAACGTGAAATGCAACATATAATAAATGCATAGTTCATGATTATATATTAGGTAATATGCCAATCTTAACGTGAGTATTTTTCACAAATCAGTTGATGGTATTTTAGGAATTAAGCTGTTGAATAACAATACCAATACAGAATTAAACATGTGTAAGGTGTGTATAGTGTATGTTATTTGAGACAGCCCTTGAGATAGTGATGCTTTTTATGCTCAACTATATCTGGCGAAGTAGATTTTCTTAGCTGTAGATTTTAATGCCAGAAGCGGTTACAAATGTAATACTGACAGCATCACTGATTATTGATGAAATAGACGAACATTATAATATTAAAATGAATTTCAATAATCATGATAATGTAAAAACAGAATTCAAAATTGATGAAATTAATTGTATAGATCTATAGAACATTCCTCTATGATTAACATTTTTACATGTATACAATTTTACACAATCAATCAACTACGACTAGGTATATGTTACTTCCAGGGCACAACATATGCACAACAGAAATAGTTGTCTGATGCCCTGGACGTAAGCTAGACTTCACATATATGTACCGGGATACACTTATATGGATTGCAAGGAAAAGACCAAGTGCCTGGAAATGTAAGTGTCGAGACATACAAGTACAGTGTAGACAGTGTAATCACTTTCAGGTTACAACATTGCTGGTAGCTACAACAATGACTTTTTTTAGCAATTTTTTTTACAAAAAGTAAACCTACCTTTTATCACATGATTATTTAGCCTGGCGTAGGACTAGGTCTGGTGTCACTGCGTCAGTAGGGTTTAGTGAGGCTTGTTGTTCTAGACTTAGTACCTACAAGGGAAAAATAAATATATATATCAGCAATATTCGCAGTTCAAACTCTCTCTACTTAAAAATGAGAGTGTCAATGACACTGTAGCTCATCCTTGTAATTGTAGTTTAAATGAAATCCACTGAATCAATGAAATTTGGAAGCCTATTGAATATGCCTCGTTGTTCACGCAGAGGCATATGATCTCTCCCATTATAAAACACTCATAATCACTGGCCGCCCAGTGACCGCCTTCAAATGATTATCATTTAATTCAGTACGGTACTATACATTCAACCCTACGGCTAGGTTTTTTAGCCAGGCGGGTGGACCCGTGCGGGTTTTGTGCAGGTACCCACGCGAATCGTCTGTTTCCATTGGTGCGCAGTGCTCCCACTGGAGCATACAAATGTTTAGCAAAAACATTAGCAAAATCGAAAAAAGATTAGCAAATTGCTCTATAGTGTAGCAAGTAACTAGAAACGTAATTTAATATAGTCACAGTAAAATACCACTTCAGACTATGATTTATTGCTGTATTAACACTTTTCCAACTAAAATCTAAAAGACCTAATAAATAGAAATGTTCACCCACTTGTAGTTGTGTCTAAGCCTTTGATAATATCACTGAAAAGGCCAGTTTGGGGACGGCCCATATGATACGATATAAAATCCAAGATAGGCCACTAATGTTTTTTTCTTTTATGCCACAATATCTTTAAAAATAAAACACGTCGGTTTACTAACTTTGTCTAGTAGTCTATTCTATGTGTCACTGTAAGTATATCAAACTATGGTAACAAATAAGGGGGAAAATTAGGTGCCTATTTGTTTAGGAAATCAAAGAAATGATACATAATCATAATATTGGGTTATAAGAAATTAGAGACCATTTGATATTATCACCTTTTTTTATATTTCCCGGGCAGCACTGGACTGCCAGTGTCAGCTGCGTATGTGATATAAACAGTGACCATAATTTAGGCCCTATGTGTTTGGGGATAATTATAGAACTATTGACTTTTTGGGTTAAGCAGCGTGTGACAAAGAAATAATAATTCAGGAACCTCTCATCAGCTACTCTTAATGCCTCTCTTTCATCAGGCTGTTTAAATATCTATCCGGCATGTAATGATGTCGAAAAAGGAATAAGTCGCTCAGTTCTCTAAAATTAGCCTTGTCTGACCAGAGAATTATATAGACTATGTTACACCCTACATATTCCAATAAGCACGCATCATAGGCATTCATCATGCTCATTGCCTAACCAGTGGGCATCGTCGAAGATTCTGACACGCTAGGCCTATATCATATGCCTACTTATCCCGGAAAACACGGGACGTTGAGCCCCGCTTTAATGTTGGGCCAGCATTAAATCAACTTTACGTCAACGTCCGTGTTTGCGGAGTTAGACAGCTACACGCTGACAAACCTTCGTCCCGCTAGATACTGACCGCGTGTGGTTAATAACGACACATGCGCAAGATATGCCTCACACAGCCGCGGCGACATGCAGTAACTTGGTGAGCCGCGACTTTTTGAAACGCCGCACAACTGTGATTTTACGGAAGCATCACGGCCCGTAATCATTGCATTTAATAAAGTGTCTGTTGGCTGTTGCGTCTGTTACGCTGATCCAGCTTTAAAAACAACATTGGTTTAAACTACTCCAGTCGCTGTAAAAGCAGTTAGATCTAATCGTTCCATTTCAATCCAGACTCCCGAGCAGAAACTCAGGTCAAACTCCCATCAAATTTCGGCAAACAGCAGTAAGCATAGCCTACCTTCAGTAAACAGTTGCCAGTTTGGCTTTGGATGGCACCGTAGTGGCGCCGTGGCGTCGGTGCACTACTAGTCCATGGGCCAGATAGGGTTACCGTGCGCCCCCCCCCCCCCCCCAGGACAGTCTGAGACAAAGTTTGTATTGTTCCTTGGACCTCCCCCGATATCAAAAGTCGATGCCATCAAAAAAAAGTTAGGATGGACTACCTGTTTTGGGCCATTTTCAAAATGGCCGCCATCGAAATCTGGAAATCACGTTTGTGCTATAACTTGAGTTCTAAGGCAGTTAGAGTCACAAAATTGGTGTCTACGCATATCTTTTTGGGGGTGAGGAATTAATTATGCCAATAAAAAATGTTTCTGTCCTGTGGAAAATTTCATTTTTTGTGTTGGTCCATGAGACAGAGAGGGTTACTGTGCACCGTCCACCTATGAAAGTCTGAGACCAAGTTTTTTTTGCTCATTATACCTCCCTCAATATTGAAAGTCCAAGGAGCAAAAAAAAATTGGTCTCAGACTGTCCTGGTGGGATGGGGGGGGGGGGGGGTGCACGGTAACCCTATCTGGCCCATGGACTATATCAGCAAGGACAAGGATATACAGCTTGAGCCCCTCCCCTGGCCTGAACTGGCTCGCGCTTCGGTTTACACCTCCCTTTTTATTACCCCCGATTCGTCACACTATCAAGATACCATCAGCTAGAGAACAGAGAAATCCCTGTAATTTCTGTATCCACAAACCTATTTATATTCGGCACACATCGGGATGATTCGGCATCTTATGTTTGGTTTCGAATTACGTTTTTTTTTAAATAATCAAATAATCATAATAATGATCACACAATATTATTTTCTGAGGGATGCTAGTTGAGCAGTGCTCATTCACACATACCTATAGGTCCTCTTAAAAGTTTAAAGTGTACACAAAGTACCCACACAATTGACAAAAATGTAATACATGAATATAACTCAATTGTAATTTCTCAAAAAAATCGATGTAATATAGTTTATAGATGTAGTCTATGGATTTTTATGTAATATAGTAGATTAGTGGACATTAAGGTCATTTGGAAAAAAAGATAATTTTATGGCAGTTTGGTCATAATACTACTATACAGTTGTACTATTATCCATGCATATTATCAAACACAAGAGACAATAATAATTATAATTAATCTAATTCCTCGCGCTCACGGACCAGCGGGACATGATCCTCAATTTCAACTAAGATATTCCCTATTTACATGTCCAGCATGAAAATAAAATATGGGCGATAATAAGGTATTATACGCAAATGACAGGGGGTGGCTGGTACACTAGAGTGGTGCTATTTAACATGCTCTGTATCAAAAGCCGCAACAATGACACACATCACGTGCTGTGCATAGTCACCAGGAGATATCACTCTATTTTCTCTATTTTTGAATAAGGTGTCAAATTTTGCGCTGTCACTTTTTTCGCAGAAAAACGTAGATCATTTGAACATAAAGTTATAACATAACTTTATGTATTATTGATGCTTTCTTTGTAGAATTGTCAAAAATAGTCGGATTTTCCCCATTCAAAGACCAGCAAAGATGGCAATTTTTGTTTATGTCATAAATCCTTATTTAAGCCCCAAGTGGCTCCTCCCACACCCAGAAAACATCCAATCACATGAGGGGTGGCTCCCATAGCAGCCGGGTTAGCTAGGTCACATCAGCGGTGATCAGGGGCTGGGGATCGCAAGCCACAGGGCAATTTAAGCCACATCAGGCTGACACAGTTCACCCCTCCCAGTTTATGACTCTTGCGGTCGCCCTAAAACAAAGCCGTCCTTTCAATTTGCGAATTTTGCGAGCGCCAGCGGGAGCCCTGGGTGTGGTTTTGATATAAATTTGCATGGGACACCCACGCGGATAACAGTAATCTCCTTGGTGGTTGACCAAGTGTGATGATGTTGATGGTGGTAGTGATATAGTGTTGGTAGTGATGGTGGGGGTGGTTGTGTAGTACTAAGTGATGCTGGTGGTGATGGTGGTTGTGTTGGTGGTGATGATGGTGGTTGTGTTGGTGATGTGGTAGTGGTGATGATGGTGATAAAAATATGTTTACTGCTTCTAAATCACCCAATTCAATTTATTTTTATTCTTTCAAATTTTGTAATGAGCGAGCCGTTATATGCAAAAAATTTGTATAAGTAGCCGATTGAAATTGCCTTCCAAGCACCAGTGACTTAATAATTTAAGATATAGTCTACAGCCATTTTTAATGCTAGACTGTTGTAAACAAGACTACATAAGTCCAGGAGCTCCCGCTCTGAATTAGAATTTGATTTAAGCAATTCTGTGTAGGGTTATTAATGTAGTCCTAGGCTAGGTCAAAAATCAAGACGCACGACAACTAGGTCTAAGAAGCTCAGTCTAAGAGTAAGATAAGAACTAGACAGTCTGTCAGAGATTGCAAACCTCCATTGAAATTAATAATCCTAATCAGTATCCCAGTAATGGTCTACCTATCTGGCACGGTTTACCCGATATCAGGCCAATCGAGGTAACTAATAGCTGATTTACGGTCACTTTGAATTCGATATGAACTAGTTAAAAAATTTAAAGGTGCATCCCCCCCTGAAACCTGAAATTTTGTTTTATAGTAATGGTCTAGCATATAACACAGTTTGCAAAATATTGGGCATGTGAAAGTAGATGATGGCCGATAGGAGGCCATTTTGAATTTGATCGAGTCAGAATTTTTCAAGATGCATCCTCAGCTGATATCTCACATTTCATTCTATAGTAATCGTCTAGCCATCTAGCACGGTTTACCAAATATCGGCCATGTGAAGGTGAATAATGGCCAATAGGCGGCCATTTTGAATTTGGTAGAGTCTAAATTTTTCAAGATGCATTCTCTCCTGAAATCTCACATTTTGTTTTATAGTAATGATCTAGCCATCTAGCACGGTTTACCAAATAACGGACATGTGAAAGTGAATAATGGCCTAAAGGCGGCTATTTTGAATTTGATCAAGTCGAAATTTTCCAAGATGCATCCTCGGCTGAAATCTCACTTTTTGTTCTATAGTAATGGTCTAGCCATCTAGCACGGTTTACCAAATATCGGCCATGTGTAAGTGAATAATGGCCGATAGGAGACTATTTTGAATTTGATCAAGTCGAAATTTTTCAAGATGCATCCTCTCCTGAAATCTCACATTTTGTTTTATAGTAATGGTCTAGCTATCTGACACGGTTTACCAAATATCAGCAATGTGAAAGTAAATAGTGGCCGTTAGGCGGCCATTTTGAATTCGACTGAGTCGAAAGTTTTTAAAAGGCATCCTCTCCCGAAACCTCACATTTTGTTTTACAGTAATGGTCTAGCTATCTAGCACGGTTTACCTGATATCAGGCCTATCGAGGTAAATAATGCTGATTGTCGGCCATTTTGAATTCGTAATTTAAAAATTTTCAGGGTGCATCTTCCCCCGAAAATGAATAATGGCCGAAAAGGCGGCCATTTTGAACTTGATCAAGTCAAATTTTTTCAAGATGCATCCTCATCTGAAATCTCACATTTCGTTATATAGTAATGGTCTAGCCATCTAGCACGGTTTACCAAATATCAGCCATGTGAAAGTGAATAATGGCCGATAAGCAGCCATTTTGAATTTTATCGGGTCGAATTTTTTCAAGATGCATCCTCTCCTGAAATCACACATTTTGTTTTATTTTGAACTTGGTCGAGTTGAATTTTTTCAAAATGCATCCTCCCCTGAAACCTTACAATTTGTTTTATAGTAATGGTGTAGATATCTTGAGCGGTTTTCATGATATTCGGCAATATCAGGCCTGTCGAAGTGAATAATGGCCGATAGGCGGCCATTTTGAATTTTATCAACTTGAAATTTTTCAAGATGCATCCTCTCCTGAAACCTGACAATTTGTTTGATAGTAATGGTGTAGCTATCTTGAGCGGTTTTCATGATATTCCGCAATATCAGGTCTGTCGAGGTGAATAATGGCCGATAGGCGGCCATTTTTAATTTTATTGACGTGAAATTTTTCAGGATGCATCCTTTCCTGAAACCTCACAATTTGTTTTATAGTAATGGTCTAGCTATCTTGAGCGGTTTTGATGATATTCCGCAAAATATTTCAGTCGGATTTACCGATGTTATAAATTAGGTCAAAGTACTGTGTCAACTTCAAGGTCAAGGTCCAAAAACCTGAAAAGGCACAACTAGGGACCTAAACGTCTAAATAGGTCATAGTTCTGAACCAAAAGTAGGTTAAAGTTCATATACCCCAAAAGGCACAACTAGACCCCCTAGAGGTGTTGTGTGTAAAATTTGAAGACAATCGGACAAGTACTTTCAGAGATATATGCTCCGGAAACGAATTGTTTACGGACGGCCCAACGCCGTAACATCATCATTTTTTCCTCTGCGACCTTGCGTATTGATTTCAGATCAAAAATTTTTTAACTTGTCCATTAGCCACCTGGAAGTAACCCACATACCAAAAATTGTTATCCTAGCTTATTTTCTTACAAAGTTATAGGCAAAAGAAGAGGTAAAAAGAAAACGGAGGCGGAATCCATAGCTCCCTCCGTCTCACCTACGGTGACGCAGGAGCTAAAAATATTTCCGATGATATATTCAAAAATAAAATGTTGGATAACATAACACCATTGGTAGTACTAGTTTTAAAATTTGACACTCATTTAACATAGGGGCCTATTAGGCCTTGTCTAAGCTCTAAGTCTACAGTCTGTCCGACAGTGAAGAATGGTCCAAAATGAAAGTTAGCTTTTGGGTATCCAGTCAGTCAATTCTCAAGCGTTTGTCACCAAATTCTGTAACCATTATTATCTAGTTATTTGGCAACAATCCTGAATATTTCGCGGAATTCCATCGAGTATTTCAAAAGTTAGACCATTTGACATGTAAAGCAATTCTGAGAATAAACCGGAATGAAGTTAATGGGTTTATAGAGGAGCGTCATAAATACAGGGTTCCCATTCTGAAAATGAAATGAAATTTCCTGATTTCTCCCTGATTTTGCCATGATCAAAATCAAAATTCCATGATTTAATTTGATCATAAATCTTGGCATTGAACATCATTTATTCACCGGAATGATAATACGCATGCGCAGGTATGATGATATACAGCTCACAATGTACAGATTTTGCTTGAATTCGGATGTAGGAATTTGTCATGATCATGTATCTAGTTACAGACTTTTAATGTCTTACACCTGTACACCAATACAAGTCTGTGAAAATAAGAGAAACATTTGACGTGAGCGATGAAAGTGCAAACACCAAAGCAATTACAAAACTGGAATTAGTATACCTGTTTACCAACGGCCTCCCATCACCCCTTATAGCCGTCCATTCCTCACCAATGATGATCGAATTACATACATGTTTTACACATTTTATTTCAGATAGTGTCAGACAAGTAACATGCAAGGCTTATGCAAATTTATGATTTTAGTATTTAAGTGTACATGTTTTCTCCTGCTGCTATATCGTTTACAACTTATTTAATATTCACATAGAAATTGTGATTTTTAAAGTAGGTATGTCGTCAAAATTCGCTGTGTAAAGCATTGCCAACATCGACAGGAGTTGGGTCCACCGCAATGTAAATATTGGCTCAGTGAAGCATAATGAACCAGCTGCTTCAACAGTTTTTTTATTTATTTATAAAAATTAAAAATGTATTAGGCCTAAAGTGTTGTTGAGGAATAGTGACTTCGTACTATTAATTACATATATTATGCTATAAATCATGTGGAAGATTATTACATGATGAAAATGAAATGTACAAAATCATTACAAAACAATGTTAAGAAATGTAAATGCAGATTCATTTAATTTTTAAAAAAAATCAAATTCCCTGATTTTTGTCAAATTTAATAAATTCCCTGATTTTTCCCTGATTTTTTTCAAAATTATGTAATTCCCTGATTTTTCCCTGACTGGAAAATGTGATCTCACTTTTCCAGTTTTTCCCTGATTTCCAGTCAGAATGGGAACCCTGAAATAGCCATTTACTACATGTCAAATGGTCTAACTTTTGAACTAGGCCTATATAATATTTTTTTACAAAATTTCAAGATAGATGCCAAATCATTAAAAATAGGGTTTACAAAATTTCATGAAAAACCGGTTGAGAATTGACTAACTGGATACCGAAAAGCTAACTTTCATTTTGGACCATCCTCCACCATGGGACAGACAGACTGTAGCCTGTAGAGGGTCTAGATCTAGGCCTAGGCTAGACAGGACCGGTTGACAATGTTGACTAGGCCTAGGCTAAGTCTAACAGAGTCTAGGCCTAGGCTAGATCTAGGCTAGGCCTAGCCCTATATTTAATAATAATATTACATGTATACTCGCCATCAAATTAACCAGGATCTCATGATTTTCGGGGATTTCTCTGTTCACCCTTAGAGCACTGAGCCAAGAAATTTAACTTTTCAGCCACTTAAAGTTGTGATCCACAACTTCCAAGTGACCAAAAATTTGTTTAATTTGCAAAATCTAGGTTGAAATGTATATGATTATCACAGATTTGAGACATATTTAATTTTTAAAACCTGGTTATGCAAGACAATTAAAACATGAGAAAACAATACTATAGTCAACTGTAGTCGACATCAGTGTGCTAAGAGGTAATTCTAAACCGATTTCCTTCAAATTTTGCAAAGGCATGCATTTTCTATTCAAATCCTAACAGCCCTGAAAATTTCGTAAAATTATATAGCGTATTAGACCATTTGACATGTAATGAATGGAAATTACGACGTCCCTCTATAACCCCATTAAACTATTTCTAGAATTTTATTACATGGCAAATGGTCTAACTTTTTAAATAATAAATATAATTTAGCGATTATTTTACCCCTGTTAGGATTTTAATAGAAAATGGCCTCCGCAAAATTTCAAGGAAATCAGTTATAAATTGACGAAAATCATGCGATCCTGGTTGATCATTTTTAATTTGTGAGCGAGTAGACTAGAGACGCTGACCCAACATTAAAACATCATTGATTCAACGTGTCGTATCTATAGTCTATACTGTAGTGTAGGTCAAGGGCTAGGCCTGTAGTGTAATGTACCCTATCCGGTTATTGACACCGTCCTGGATTCGACACTTGATGACGTCATGCCGTCACACGTCGTTGGTTTTGTTTTTGTTAAAACCGAAACAGGGCAAAACACGTCTCCGGTAGCCTCTATAATATTTTTTATTAATTTCTATGTTATTATGGCAAATGGTCTAACTTTTTAAATAATAAATATAATTTAGCGATTATTTTACCCCTGTTGGGATTTTAAAAGAAAATGGCCTCCGCAAAATTTCAAGGAAATCAGTTAAAGATTGACGAAAATCATGCGATCCTGGTTGATCATTTTTAATTTGTGAGCGAGTAGACTAGAGACGCTGACCCAACATTAAAACATCATCGATTCAACGTGTCGTGTCTATAGTCTATACTGTAGTGTAGGTCAAGGGCTAGGCCTGTAGTGTAATGTACCCCATCCGCTTATTGACACCGTCCTGGATTCGACACTTGATGACGTCATGCCGTCACACGTCGTTGGTTTTGTTTTTGTTAAAACCGAAACAGGGCAAAACACGTCTCCGGTATCCTCTATAATATTTTTTATTAATTTCTATGTTTTTTTAAAGTTAAAGTTTGTGAACATAAAAATCACCCATTATCGCTCAAAGTTTGATGTCAGGGCGACCACTATTTGTGTACAAGGTGAAACATAACCTTGTTTATCAAATTTACAAAACTATCTTAGTTATGCAGGGTAGATTCCCGTCGGATGGTGTGCATAGCCTCAATGAGTCAATATCAATTATGTGTAACACCTGATATGACAAAATAAAAAAACCATGCATTTTTCTATGAATTACGGCTGGATGCTCAAAGTTTATGACACAATTATCTGGAGCGCATGCTTTTTGTCGATTTCTCCGTCAATAATCAATCAATTTTCATGAAATTTTGTACAGGACATTTTCAAGTCATCGTTAAAAATTGTGTAAAGTTAAATATGCAGGATTGCAAAAGTTAGACCATTCAAAATGTAGTAAATTAAAAATATGACGTCCCTCTATAAACCCATTAACACAGTTACACTATTCACTAATTCTGGAATTTTATTACATGTCAAATGGTCTAACTTTTGAAATAATAAATTTAATTTCGCGAAAAATTTACCGATGTTAGGAAATGACTTGAAAATGTCCTGTGCAAAATTTCAAGGGAATCAGCTCAGAATTGACAGAGAAATTGACGAAAAGCATGCGCTCCAGATAATTGTGTCAGTCTACTCATTCTCATAGAGACTGAAGTAGAGTGTCGAATCCTGCCGTGATTTACGTAATATCGGTCTATGAAGGTAACATAATAATCAATCTGTAATAACGTTACGGTTAGGGCCTAGATATATCTAGATAGTCATTTTTGTGTTATTACATTATCATTGACAAGATTCAAGAACAGCATTCCCAAAATGTGTCGATAACCGGACGGGGTACGTTACCGTAACCCTCCTAGACCTAGCCCAGTAAATTGCTAGTCTATTAGATCTAGGAGACTACAGTCTGTTTCACCAGAACCTGGGAGTAGCTTTGTTCCAATTTACTCGGTCGCTCTTTAAATTTTTTTAACAAAATTTTTCTCACATTATTTTTTCATCTTCCCCCAACATCCCTGAAAATTTGGTGGATTTTTTTCGTGTATTTGCGAAGTTAGACCATTTGGCATGTAATAAATTTTCAAAATTACAGCTCTCTTTAACACCATTGGCGTGAAACAAGAATCCTATTACATGCCAAATGGTCTAACTTCCAAAATACACAACAAAATTACACCAAATTTTCAGAGATGTTAGGGTAACATGAAAAAATGATCCGAGAAAAATTTTGTTGAATTTTTTTTAAGAGCGTCCGAGCAAATTAGAAAAAGGCTACTCCCAGGTTCTGGTGAAACAGACTGTAGGCCTAACTCCCTAAGTTAGGGCCTATCCTAATCCTGACCTGAGGCTGAGCCTGCGGCATCGGCGCTCGCAAACTTAGGCCGAACGTTGTAACGTTACTTTGTAACACACGGCTAGCCTACTTAGTCTAACTAGCCTAAGTCTAACTAAGACTCTAGTCTAAGTAGACTTATTCATGTAGGTTTTGGACTGACATAACCTGATAACCAGAATGATTGAAAATAAAGTGATTTAAGTGTTGAAGATTGACAGAACTATTGACAGATTGAAGGTGAAGGACATGACGTTTGACTGGAATAGCTAGCCCTGGAAAAAGTCATACAGGGCCTTCCGATAAATGACTATTATACTAAACATCCACTATGCTAACACAGGTGACCCGCTCTACCAAAACTGACAATGCTGCGAAACGTCTGGAATCGCTGGAGGGCTCCCTGTGGGTATTGCTGAGATGACAATCAAGTCATTTTGTGGATGTGTGTTTATATCAGATGTAGTATATTATATAGGGCCTATAACTAGCCTGGCCCTACACGAAAAACTAAAAAATGTCAAAATAAGATCCAATTAAATTGACAGATCATTATATATGAAATCAATTGTCCCCCTTTGCCTCTTCTGGCGTTTACGTGAATAATCTTTCTATACTATAGGCCCGTATATGATTTAATTAAATAGTGGCTATTATTAAACCGGCTAACCAGTTACTAAACTGCAGTCTGGTCGACTAGCCTCAGACTCAGTGGCTGCCCGACCGGAGTTCCGGAAGAGGCCAGTTTTTCAGTTCGGGCAGATCTAAAAGCTGCTAAGCCGGAATTTTAAAGATCTGAATACTATCACTGCAAATATAGGCCTGATTATTTGACTGCTTGTTGCTGAGAAGAGATATGTCGAGTTGGATGTCAGCAACTGCTGGCGATTTGTCATTTTGTGTATCTAAAATGTGTTTCTAGCATCAGGTAGGCCTAATAGGGTCCAATGCGGTGTCTCTAACAACAAATGACAGTGTTCAGCAATATACATGCCTCATCCGCGTTCCCTTAAAGGGACATGCCCAGGTCTTAAATCATAAAAAATCTGTGATATAGAGAAGAAATTCCCGTATTTCTTATTTTTGACATGGTTGTCAATAATTATAAATCAGGAATTTCGTCTCTATATCTAGGCTAACTGGTGAATGCGCAGCACAAAAATTAAGAAACTTTTGCAGTTGTAGTCTATGGACATGTTTACATCATATGGGCATATTATTAAAAAACAAACAAAAATCACCGATTTTTTAATGATTTTAGACCTGGGCATGTCCCTTTAAAATTGAATAAATAAATGATGATCATCAAATTATTGAAAATAATATGAAAATAAAAGATATATTACCGGTACCTTATGATTTTGATATATATCACCATGTAAATGCAATCTATTACAGTGCCGCTGAAAAACACCTAGCAGTCGCACTTCCCATTCATCCAGTCATGCAGCTGACACATCACACTCACCTTTGATCAGACGTGTAATGTAGGGCCTACATGACGCCAAGTCGCACTTACCTTTTATCCATACTGGTGTTGTGTTTCTTCACAGTTTACACTTTACACCTGCCCATTTATCCACAACGGCGCCGCTGGTTAACACCTGTAAAAGTCGCACTTCCCCTTCATCCATAGGGCAAGGTGTGGCAAAATGCACCACCTAAGGACAGGCTCAAATAATGGACTTGTATAAAGTAATAATTGGAATGTCATGTATGAGAGATATGACCGGCCACACTAGATAGGTACATGTATATAATGCACTTATGAGGTTTTAAACCAAATTATTTTATTGAGAGTCACAAAATAGTTGTTTTCATGCGCCCCATGGGTGGGGCAAGACGCACTTTTCGATGGGGTAACACGCCCATAGTGGGCATAGATCTTGCCCCAGACCATCGAATATATTTAAAATCATTTTTAGGACACAAGTTATTATTTTAAAACAATTTTAAAGTTATTAAGTCAAGCTTGGTAAATAAGGCCGGAAATAAAAACATGAAGTTCAGTAGGCTCTATTAGCTATAGGCTATCACACGGGTGTCTATATTGGTAATTATATTGAATTGAATGCTCTGGTGACACCATCTGCATGGCTTGAAAATCTTGTAATATTTAACATACTAAAATACGGGCTGGTATATGTGTGTTCAGACCCATATGTTGCTTAATAAGAACCCCACAAATTACGTAACGCATATAAGGGGGAGGGGGGCTACGTGATGGGGGGGGGGGTCAATATGCCTGAAATCTGGCAGCGTTTCATTTCCAAAGCAGATCTCGGAAACAAATGGGGGTATTTATTTCATATTGCACACACTTATCCCTCAGGGGATGCAGATGTGCATTTTGGGATTAATGAACTTTGGCCTACTACGGCCATAATTACTTTAATATGCCTGATATCTGGCAGCGTTTTGTTCCCGAAACCCGTGGGGAGATTTCTTTCATATTGCGCACACGTACATCAGTTATGGAGTGTAGATGGGCCGTTTTGGTGTTAATCTATCATTCAACTGTGAACTATCTAAATGGCCGACCATTAGCTTCAATATGTCCGATATCTGGCAAACCGTGCCTGAGAGCCAGGCATTACTAGTAGTATAAAAGAAATGTGCGGTTTCAGGTAGGGATATGCCCTGAAAAAAATTCAACACGATCAAAGACAAGAGGCCCAGAGGCCTTGACGTTTGTCAACAGCATTGCAAAAAATCAGCTATAAATGTTTCAGGGAATGTATATCTATACTCTAAGATGCATTATCACGAAAAGATGTATATCCTTTATATCGATCATTGGCATTTATATTATTATGTTCGGTTCCCATAATACATTTTGCTGATTTTACACACGTTCTGAAGCACTGCACCTAATGAAATATGCTTGACAAAGAATCATTTCACAGGACTACAATGTTAATATTACAAAAGTGCAATTATTACTTCTTCTGGGACTTTTATAATGCCCCAGTTAGCCAGGAATTTTCACGAAATCTTTAATTTTCAATTTTGATTCTTGTGTCTAAAATAGGCCTAACAAAGTTGTAAATTATCAGCTTTTAATGTTTCTTACTCAGCTGTGAAATATACAGTAGCCCTAATCCATCATTATCACATGTGGACGTAATGCTCTTTCACTGCACCCTCTTACGTAATGCCAATTATGGAAATCACAATACACACCGTAGAACTAAGGATAAAGACCCATGAAGGCTTTCTCAACTCACACGATCTTTGCTGAAATGTTGCTGTAATGTTGTTAGGCCAACGTTGAGTCAGGTGTTAGTTGGCTGTATCAAATGCTATGAAATGAAATAAATGGGGTTCTACACCACATTTGTACACATATAGGCTAAACTGGGTAAGGAGAACCTGAGGATGGTGAGATGAATGAGGTGTCACTGCCCTCTAGACACAGGATTCGAAATTGAGCCCTGTTGGTCTACGGCGAGCACACTAACTCTCGGTCACGGAGGCTGCCCACAATATTTAATATTTACAATTGAACAGGGAGGAAACATTTTGTTTCTTTGAAACTTGAATGCCAGAGCAGGAGACGAATCCGCGATCTCTGACTTTCCTAGCAGGCACCAGGCCCCCCCCCCTTCAGTATTGTTATTACATATATACAAACACATTACCTGTGGATTTAATATTGGTTCACCGTCAGGGGCGCTGCCCAACATGTTTCATATTTTATTCTGCACAACATATTAAATGTGCATAATATATATTAGTCATCTCATTGCTATCCCTTACCTGTTATAATTGACAGGTATGTTTTTACTCTGGTTTTGCCATAATAGTGTTCCCTGTTCCACTTTGATTTTCCTTTATTGCAAAAATGAAAAATATATATTTTAAAGTTTTATAATCCACATGCACGGCTGGTCCTCGTCTTCATCATTGACGGTTGGCCAGTAATTGGTAGAAAACAATCAACGAATGGGAAAGCGTGAATTCAACTATGATGCTGTGTCATTAAAAAAAAGCACTATTGGCCCAGCTGCTTCATAGACACTTTATAGCCCTACATATTATTACTTCGAGGCATGTTTTTAATATACATATATCCACTTCTAAAGTATGCATACTTTTAGGTGCATCCCAGCAAATACGATACGGCGAACAGTGGATCAACACTCAAAGGTTTCGAATTTCAGAAGTTTAGCCAAACCAAATATAGAGTTAACTCTATGACAAGACACGTGTGATTGTACTCCAGCGGTATTGCCTCATTGTAGTAGTCAACGCGATGCGTACAAAGCATAATCTCATAATATATTACACTGGCTATATACGCTATACTTTCCACAGAAGCTACATCGACTTAATGTTAGTTTAATGTTGGGCCAACAGCGCAGACGGTGGACTAGCATTAAACCAGGGATAACTGGATATTTAGTTTATTGTTGTGCCGCTCTCTACATCGTTTACCCAGCATTAAAGGAACATCATTTATTAATAATATTACTATTTGTAAATTCAATTCAAAATAAAGTTATGGCTTTGGTTCCACACATTTTAGAAATTTCTAATTAGATCCCTATTAGCGTGATATTTAGGTCTTTATTACAATGTGATGTTGAATATCAGCTTCCATCGATAGGGTCCATAATACATGAACATAAACTAGGCCTACTATTTGTGTTTTTAGCATAGACTTAGGTTAAAATCTACGTTCAGTTTAACTTGAATATAGCCCAAACATAGGGACGCAGACGGTTAATATACGGCAATATAAATAGTTAAAAATATATGTATGAGATTGGTACTATTACATATTCAGTGCCCGAGTTATAAATTGGAAAAAGGAGGCCAAGGGGCCCATGATATTTTTCGGAGGGGGGGGGGGGGCATTGGCATTAGACGATGGGGCATGTGACCCATTATTATTTCAAAAGTGGGGTATTTTCCCAACAACAAATAAAACACTTAAGGGTCATTCATATCACCTCATATTCCATATTAACCCGTTTGTGACGAGGCCCGGAGATCTCCGTGATTTAGGGAGACCATTCAGATACGAGGCCCGGAGATCTCCGGGTTTGATTGCATGAGATAACTATGACGTCATCAAATAATCTCGTTTCAGAAACAGCGCAGTAGCATAATAATCTCGTGTTCAACCAGGTGTTCAACGGGTTAAACGTTCATCAGGTGTTCATGCTGATAGAAATATCAAAGATTCATATTGGCGGTAATTATGCTATTATTAAAACCGGAAGAAGAAAAAATGGTTTAACATTCATTGTTTGCAAGTAGGCCCAATCGACTTCACGTCACCACGCACTCACTCACATGAGTTAATATCACTTGTGTCAATCAATTGCGGCAACAATATCGAGTGTTATTGGAGTCGATCACATAGCTTGAGTGCTACTCATTGTCTTCCTCTGGTGCTGTCGGATCTCTTCTTAGGGCAGTGTCATCAACTTCCTCTGTTGTTGCCGCTAGGCCTACACCTATTCACCTTAAACCGCTAAGCGCGACTGTAGTCGCTTTAATCCGTTTTATTAGCCATTTAAACATCAAGATTTGTAAATTGCTTAGTCTTAAATTACAAATTAATCAAATATGAGTTGTTTTCTCTCCCACTTAAAGTTGTGGGTCAAGGTAGTGAGACACAACTCCAAGTGTGTGAAAATTTAAATTATTTAATTCAGCGGTTTAGGGTTAATATATTATTATTATTGATCACAATGAACAAATTTTCTACAATGTTTGCTGTACAAAATAAATTTGTAGGCCTATTATTATTCGTTATATATTGGTCCATTTTTTAGAATTTTTTTGCTTTTCATTTTAATGGCACATATAGTCTAAGTCTATATAGACATCTACACCACGTTCAAGGTAGAGATTTCCCTTTGAAAATACATTGTAAAATGCGGATACAACAGGTGTGGCGAAGTTGTGGCGAGGTTACTTAGCCCCATGTGGCGAGGTCACCAAAGCTGTGGCGAGGTTACTCAGCCTTCTGTGGCGAGGTTACCAAATCTGTGGCGAGATTACCTGTGGCGAGGTTTACCTTGTGGCGAGGTTACAGTCAGGTTACAGGTGACAGTCCAATATTTCGTTGGAATCAGCAACATTTCAACTACATTTTGGTTTCAGTAGCTCGTTTTCTGCCATACTTCATTTAAATGGTATTGGTAAGCATATAGGCCTATGTTTTGGATCATGGGATGCCGAACCTTGACTCTGTTCTAACAACGCTGAATACTAATACTGAAACTAATACAGCGATACACAGCTCACAATTTGACAGTGTGGGCCGTAGGCCCCTAATGGGCATTTATTGGCGGCACTACCATGTCAAAAATAAGAAATACGGGAATTTCGTCTTTATATCTAGCCTAACTGGTAAATGCACAGCACAAAAATTTAAAAAACTTTTGCAGTTCTATTCTATGGACATGTTTACATTATATGGTCATATTAATAAGCCAAAATTTTAGCCTGAGCCAGTCCCTTTAATTCAGCAGGCAGGGCCTTATCTTCAAAAATCCTATGGCCCACTAAAATCAACTTGTTGCGTCAAAAACAAAGATATTGCTCAAAGTGTGGCGCAGCGATAGAATGATTTGGGCCAGTTTTATTTTTTTCCGGGAATCCCACAATTAGGCCTACTATTTATAAGTCAGGCACTGGGTATTCTTTACATCAGGTGCCAGAAACACCAGATAACACGATACATTGGCCCAATGCTGATGTAATGCTGGGCCACTATCTGCGACGCTTGGCCAATATTATTCCAATCAAAACCCTTTACGGTCTAATCACTATATTTAATCATGAACATATATTTTATCTGAACATTTCTTAAAGAAGAAAGTAGGCCTACCTAACCTAGGGACCCCAAACGTTATATTGGACATATTCACAAGGACTGGTGTACAGAAATGTCAACCGTTTCTCACACACAACACCCCTATTTCCCCTAAATAGAACACAAACTCAGGCAAAACAAACTTAATAAATAACAAGACTACATAAGTCCAGGAGCTCCCGCCCCGAATTAGAATTTGATTTAAGCAATTTTGTATAGGGTTATTATTGTAGTCCTAGTCTAGGTCAAAAATCAAGACGCAAGACAACTAGGTCTAAGAAGCCCAGTCTAAGAGTAAGATAAGAACTAGACAGTCTGTCAGAGATTGCAAACCTCCATTGAAAATAATGATCCTTATCAGTATCCCAGTAATGGTCTACCTATCTGGCACGGTTTACCCGATATCAGGCCAATCGACTTAACTAATAGCTGATTTACGGTCATTTTGAATTCGATATAATAGGTAAAAACTTTGGGTGCATCCTCCCCCGGAACCTCAAATTTTGTTTTATAGTAATGGACTAACATCTAACACAGTTTGCAAAATATTGGGCATGTGAAAGTAAATAATGGCCGATAGGGGGCCATTTTGAATTTGATCGAGTCAGAATTTTTCAAGATGCATCCTCAGCTGAAATCTCACATTTCATTCTATAGTAATCGTCTAGCTATCTAGCACGGTTTACCAAATATCGGCCATGTGAAAGTGAATAATGGCCTAAAGGCGGCCATTTTGAATTTGATCAAGTCAAAATTTTCCAAGATGCATCCTCAGCTGAAATCTCACATTTCATTCTATTGTAATGGTCTAGCCATCTAGCACGGTTTACCAAATATCGCCCATGTGAAAGTGAATAATGGCGGATAGGAGGCCATTTTGAATTTGATCAAGTCAAAATTTTTCAAGATGCATCCTCTCCTGAAATCTCACATTTTGTTTTATAGTAATGGTCTAGCCATCTAGTACGGCTACTAAAAACCGGCTATGTGAAAGTGAATAATGGCCGATAGGCGGCCATTTTGAATTTGATCGAGTCAATTTTTTTCAAGATGCATCCTCTCTTGTAATCTCACATTTTGTTTTATAGTAATGGTCCAGCTATCTAACACGGTTTACCAAATATCAGCAATGTGAAAGTAAATAGTGGCCGATAGGCGGCCATTTTGAATTTCGATTGAGTCGAAAGTTTTTAAAAGGCATCCTCTCTCGAAACGTCACATTTTGTTTTATAGTAATGGTCTAGCTATCTAGCACGGTTTACCTGATATCAGGCCTATCGAGGTAAAAAATGCTGATTGTCGGCCATTTTGAATTCGTAAGTCAAAAATTTTCAGGGTGCATCCTCCCCCGAAAACTCACACTTTGTTTTATAGTAATCAGGTAATGGTCTAGCCATCTAGCACGGTTTACCAAATATCAGCCATGTGAAAATGAATAATGGCCGAAAAGGCGGCCATTTTAAATTTAATAAAGTCAAATTTTTTCAAGATGCATCCTCATCTGAAATCTCACATTTCGTTTTACAGTAATGGTCTAGCCATCTAGCACGGTTGACCAAATAACGGCCATGTGAAAAAGAATAATGGCCGATAAGCGGCCATTTTGAATTTTATCGAGTCGAATTTTTTCAAGATGCATCCTCTCCTGAAATCACACATTTTGTTTTATAGTAATGGTCTAGCCATCTAGCACAGTTTACCAAATAACGGCCATGTGAAAGTGAATAATCGCCGATTGGCGGCCATTTTGAACTTGGCCGAGTTGAATTTTTTCAAAATGCATCCTCTCCTGAAGCCTTACAATTTGTTTTATAGTAATGGTGTAGATATCTTGAGCGGTTTTCATGATATTCCACAATATCAGGCCTGTCGAGGTGAATAATGGCTGATAGGCGGCCATTTTGAATTTTATCAACTTCAAATTTTTCAAGATGTATCCTCTCCTGAAACTTTACAATTTATTTGATATTAATGGTGTAGCTATCTTGAGCGGTTTTCATGATATTCCGCAATATCAGGCCTGTCGAGGTGAATAATGGCCGATAGGCGGCCATTTTTAATTTTATTGACGTGAAATTTTTCAAGATGCATCCTCTCCTGAAACCTCACAATTTGTTTTATAGTAATGGTGTACCTATCTTGAGCGGTTTTCATGATATTCCGCAAAATCTTTCAGTCGGATTTACCGATGTTATAAATTAGGTCAAAGTGCTTGGTCAACTTCAAGGTCAAGGTCCAAAAACCTGAAAAGGCACAACTAGGGACCTTAGAGAACATGTATGTGCAATATGACTGTCATCAGCCCAGTACTTTTCGAGATCTGCTCCGGAAACGAAGTGCGCGTCAAAAAGTCTAAATAGGTCATAGTTCTGAACCAGAAGTAGGTCAAAGTTCAAATACCCCAAAAGGCACAACTAGACCCCCTAGGGGTGTTGTGTGTAAAATTTGAAGACAATCGGACAAGTACTTTCAGAGATATGCTCCGGAAACGAATTGTTTACGGTCGGCCCAACGCCGTAACATCATCATTTTCTCCTCTGCAACCTTGCGTATTGAATTCAGAATAAAAATATTTTAACCTGTCCATTAGCCACCTGGAAGTAACCCACGTACCAAAAATTGTTATCCTAGCTTATTTTCTTACAAAGTTATAGGCAAAAGTAGAGGCAAAAAAAAACGGAGGTAGAATCCATAGCTCCCTTCGTCTCACCTACGGTGACGGTGGGAGCTAAAAATGTATAGTTCACCATACTTTGTCCCCTTTTCATGTGAGATGGTCGTAATGAAAGGGTTAACTTACCACATGATCGGGCATTGCAATAAATTATATTATTCGGTCATTTTTCACACCAGAAATGTTTAAATTATATCAATGTGCAATGCCTTTTACTGCCAAATTTCTAATTTTAATAATACAAAATTTGCAATTTTTGGAGATAAATATCTTAGCCATGACCTAATTGTTATATTGCGTAACATAACACGGTTGTGTCAAGTGAGGCAGAGAGGGGGGGAGAAGGTGGCTAGCCCTCCCGCGACAGACTGCTGGCATTCATGAACACCTACCCAGCTATCACGAGGCATTGACCCAATGTTGTTTAAATGTTGTGCCGACGTCGAAGACGGCGGGCCAGCATTAGAACAACATTGGGTCAATGCCTCGTATCTGCTGGGTTGCGGTCACAGCTGATCATTGACACAATGTTAGCCTGATAGTGGCCCACCGTTTACAACACTGGGCCGGCATTAGCCCAGCATTGGCATACCAGTATATAGGCCTTAACAAGATAAATGTTCACCTGATGCTAGCTTACTGTTGACCTATCGTCTACGACCATGGCTAAGCTGTAAAACAGCATTGGCTAAAGGTCTCATTTTTGCAGGAAACACCGGCAACTCAATACCCTGACACAATGTTGGTTCAATGTTGGAAGAGTGTCATAGATGATGGCAGTGACATCAGCGGAAAGGAAGTATATACTTGATTTACAAGTGAACAAATACGGCCTTTTGGCAGCGCTATGGCAGCAAGAGACGGGACGCCAGTTAAAAAGCAGTAAATGCCTAGTATACCAGGGAGCAGATATTGCCTTCTGACATTGCACAGACAGAACAGATAGTAACGGAAGTTAACGACAGACGTTTGTGTGGAAAACCAGCTTAAAAGTTTGTCCAGTCGACAAACTAAAAAAATGGGGACTATAGGCTATAATTAACTTTAATATGCCTGATATCTGGCAAACCGTGTCAGATAGCTAGATCCTTACTATACAACAAAATGTGCGGTTTTATGTAGGGATATGCCCTGACAAATTTCAACTCGATCAAATTAACAATGGCCGACAATCGGCCATAAGTAACTTTATGTTTTCACCCGCCAGTAAGAACGAACAATCAAGTTTGGATGTCATAGGCCGTATAAATGACATAAGTAATTTATTATCTTTTCAGTACATGAGATAACAACTGAAATGGTTGACCATCTTAAAATTTGACATAACTGTATAGACTAGATAGAACATTAACAGCTACCCAATGTTTATGGATGCAAATATGACTAAGTTGTTTTAAATGAAAAGTGGTAAATGTTACACTTGATCTACATAATATTTATACATGTATCACATTCCATTATTATGGCATAAGTATACAATTCAGATACAGGAGCTTGGATCGATAACATGACATAATTACAGTTAGGATAGTGACAAAGCTAATACACTGCTAAAATAACTGCCCCCAAACCAATAGTAGTGGGGTGATTACTGCCTCTTCAAGATTTTTTTTTTTTTGAGCGTTGAGCATGGTGGAAGAAAAAGTAGCGTATCTGTCAATATCTTCGGGGATAAAATAAAGAGGAAGTAATCTCCAAGTGGCGATTTACATCTCGCTCACCAGGTGGCGATTTACATCTCATTCACCGGGTGGTGTTTGTGTTAGTTATACAGAATCAGCAGAGTTACTGGCGGGCACATAAAAACATTTATGGCTGTGCCATAAATTCAATTTATGTTTTCACCCGCCAGTAAGAACGAGCAATCGAGTTTGGATGTCATAGGCCGTTTAAACGACATAAGTAATTTATTACCTTTCGAGTACATGAGATAACAACTGAAATGTTTGACCATCATAAATTTTGACATAACTGTATAGACTAGATAGAACATTAACAGCTACCCAATGTTTATGAATGCAAATATGACTAAGTTGTTTTAAATGAAAAGTGGTAAATGTTACACTTGATCTACATAATATTTATACCGGTACATGTATCACATTCCATTATTATGGCATAAGTATACATTTCAGATACAGGAGCTTGGTTCGATATCATGACATAATTACAGTTAGGATAGTGACAAAGCTAAGACACTGCTAAGATAAATGCCCCTAAACCAATATATTACTGCCACTGAATTTGTCTCAAAACTTTTGAGGCAAATGCACACACCACTGTAAAAGGGGGAAAAGGCCATCACCCAAGCTCTTTGTATGAAAGCTTTGCCTTAGGTTCACTCCAAATATTACCTACATTGTAGTTAATGCGAAAAACCAAAGTGAAAACCAACCAATTGAAGGATTCGCATTTAGACTCGACACTATGCATATCTTGAAAACTTGTATGGAAAATTAAAACAAACAACCAATTGAAGTTTGATTCAATTATCCGGTTTGTCGGGTCTGGTCCGCGGTGACTCCAACCAATTGAAGGATTCACATTTAGACTCGACACTCTCCATATCTTGAAACACTGTTTGGAAAATTAAAACAAAACAACCAATTGAAGTTTGATTCAATTATCCAGTCTGGTCCTTGGTGACTCCAACCAATTAAAGGTATCACCAAAGATCATCAACAAGGTACATGCCTAGAATAACCAATCAATTGAAGGTTACTAAGCAGTCTGCTCGCTTACGCTGTCAACCAATTATTGGTTACAGAATTTGGCTATTCTACTGTTGCGGCAGCCAGTTTTGATTTGTATTTATTTCCTTTTAATTTACTTTTTGATCGATAAATGTCAAATTGCTTTGTTGTAAAAGAACGATTTTAGGTCAGCATAGTTTTGTGGAAAATTTAGCTGAAGCCGAAATGTAAGTAAAATATTATGCTTGAAGTTAGCCCTTTTTGAAAAATATGGGCTAATAATTTTGTAGTAATAGGGGATTCCCGGGAAGTTGCATGCCAAATGTGCTAAGAAGCTCTTGCCGAACTTTACCAAAAAGCTTGTGCTCATCTAGCTAATGACTCTATAAAAGGTAATATGAGTTTCATAGCTTGTTGTTATATTGGTGTGCAGGTTTCTTGATATTAAAAATGTGTATTACTGAATACAGGGAGATTTAGTATGAGACAAACATCACTAATAAACTTGGGGAAGGTTTTTTCTTGGGCAGATGCGCTAGGTAGTGGCGTGCCTCTTTTTGTAGGCTGGATGCATTTCAGTTAGTTTTCTTTTCCATTTTGAAAAGAACACCTGGACTCAGAAGTAGCCTTTCGTCATTCTGGAAATATAATGATGGTGAATAGAAAGCAAAATTATACTTAATTAACACATTGACAGTAGTCAGGTAATTACTGGCAAGTTAAAATTAGAAACAGGAATTCCTAAAACTTTTAATTGTAAAACTTGCAAAAAATTATATAGAAAATTTTATAAATTAGAGAATTATACACATGCATATACATACATACATGTTCTTATAGAACTGCACAAATGAAGTGATATATACGCAAATAAAGTAATGAGTAAAGTACATATATAAAGTAAATTTACATGAAATACAAACTAAGGTACAAATCATTGGATATATATACATAAATCGACACACATATATATGCACATATATGCAAATATACGTGCAAATAATAGGCTATATATGTAAATAAAGTAACATGGACATAAATTAATTAATACAATTATAATGAAATAATTTATAAATATGAAATTTCAAAATGTACAAATTCAAAATTGTATCGGTTTTTTATGTTATCCATAAAAAAGGATCACCAATCACAAAGCACACAAAAATGTGGTCACACTTATCAAAGAGTCACACATAATGGTGGACCCACCTATCAAATAGTCATAAAAATTATGGACAAACTTGATAAATAGTCTCACATAATTGTGGATTGGACTTTCTATAACTGTGAACTCACCACCTACCAAATAGGTATATAATTATGGAAAAACCTCGCATAATTATGGAAACAATTGCCTATCCTACACTGCAAGTATATTTTTGTCATGCTTATTTACATACACAACATCGCGAACAACTTTATTTAATAATTTGGTCTAAGAAATCCTTTATACCGGTGATTCAAATGTTTTCAGGTAAGATCATCCATTTTAAAAGATTCGCAAGAAACATTCATGGTTAGGATCTCCCAATAAGAAAACTAAGTTTGATTTGATAAGTATGACAGCCATTTTACTGGTCTTCTAGCATTTTGCTGTTATAAACCGTACTGTTGTGAAGAGATCAAGTTCACAAATTATTTCAATACAAACTAAAAGCAAAATCAATGTGAAACCAGAAAACAAAAATATTTTATTGAAAAAAAATATAGTTTGAAAATAAGCAGGTTTATATACCAAAAACATAGAACCCAATAAAATTAAACTTGTTATCTCTTTCTAAGTAAAGATGAGAAATAGCATGATGATAAAATCCTTATCAATACCTAAACTGCTAAATGCATTGCTATGCAGCAGGACTCACCTATCAATTAGTCACACAAAGATGTGGACTCACCTATATATGCAAATAATCTATGTATAAAAATGAAAGTGATATAATTATAAAGTATAGACAAATGACAAAGCCACACAAAATTGTGGTCTCCCATATAAAATAGTCACATAATTGTAGACTCACTATATGTAAATACACACGTAAATAAAATAATATAAAAAGTATAGATAGATCACATTCATAGACACACAAAAATGTGGTCTTATCTGTCAATTAGTCACACAAAAATGCGGACTCGCCTATCAATTAGTCACACAAAAATGTGGACTCACCTATCAATTAGTCATACAAAAATGTGGACTCACCTATCAATTAGTCACACAAAAATGCGGACTCACCTATCAATTAGTCACACAAAAATGTGGACTCACCTACCAATTAGTCACACAAAAAGTGGACTCACCTATAAATAAGTCACACAAAAATGCGGACTCACCTATCAATTAGTCACACGAAAATGTGGACTCACCTATCAATTAATCACACAAAAAGTGGACTCACCTATCAATAAGTCACACAAAAATGTGGACTCACCTATCAAATAGTCACACAAAAAGTGGACTCACCTATCAATAAGTGACACAAAACTGTGAACTCACCTATTAAAGTATATGCAAATATATATATTGAAATAAAGTAGACCAAAAGTATTGATAAATTAAAAAGACACAAGAATATGGTCTCGACTATAAATAAGTCACACAAAAAAATTGGCTTCATCCGTCAGCTATTTACACAAAATTGCGGACTCGCCTTTAGAATAAAGAATATCTAAAATATATATGGATATAAAGTATAATATATAGTATATATAAATCATGTAGACGGTAGACACACAAGAATGTGGCCTCACCTATCAATCATTCACTCAAAATTGTGGACTCACATTAGTCCTTTATGTAAATATAACTGTAAAAAGTAATCAATCAAGTATTGAATATAAATTTAATTTATATGAGATGAAAAGTAATACAAAAATTCAACAGTGTAGCTGTGTTTTCTTTATGATGTCCATAAAAAATTGGGTCACTAATCATGAGACACACAAAAATGTGGTCTTACCCATTTAATTGTGTATTAGCCTATCACACAATTGTATATATCAACAGCTCCACTGATTTTTTTGTGTGGTAGGAAATCAGATGTCAAGAGCAATAAATTTGTGGAGCATGGGGAAACACTTGAAGGCCGAGATACACTCTTCCCAGTTTCCGTGGTAAACCTGGCATGTTAGATTTATTAACTGGCCCCTGTGACCTGTTGGTGACAGGCGTGTTGACAGCGTGATACTGTGCAGGCTGCTGCTCATCTCACACACACCGTGCATGACTAGTGTGTATCGCCGCTCAACACTTTTCGCACACTGACAACTGTTCGCCGGTATTGGTATAACGTAACCGAATTGCATCCTGACAGAGGCAGACTTAGTTGTTTCTACACTAGAGTGAGAATATATGCATACGGCATCGTTGGGAAGGCGAGATGGGCTCATCTCAGCACAAGTCACCACATCAAGCCCTAGCCTTTAGGGGGGGGGGGGGGGGGGTTGCTGGAGTATTTTTTAAATAAATAATTTCGGGCTGACCCTGCGTGAGTTTCCCTAGATATTTATATTATATTATCATGATGTCAAACACTACGAACATGTCGTTTTTCCTTACACTTTAGGTATGCAGGGCGGTGGCCCTGGTGCAGTGGGAAAAGCTGCCTGCTTGCAAACTCGGGAGATCGTGGGTTCGAGCCACGCTCTGGCATTCAAGTTTCAAAGAAACAAAATGTGTCTTCCCCGCTCACTCGTAAATATTCACTATAGAGCCTCCATGACTGAGAGGTAGATTGCTCGGCCTCACACTACCAGGGCTCGAATTTCGTGTTCTGTGTCTGGAGGGTAGGGTGATCGCATTCACCTCATCATCCTCAGGAGATTCCCTGGCCCAGTTTAGCCTACATGTGGACAAAGATGGCACAAAACCCCATTTATTTCATTTTGAGGTATCTAGATTTTAAAGAAAACTAAATGTTTCTTACCCTAGATAAATCATTCTTTATTTTGAGAAGCCTACACGATCTAGAGTAGCGTGCTTGGCCTCCACTGACAAGGTTAGAGTTTGAATCATCATGTATCTGGAGGACAGTGTTCCCTTGACATTGTGTGTAGAAAAATGACTTAAATTCCAATTCATTCATTCATTCATTCATTCATTCATTCATTCATTCATTCATTCATTCATTCATTCATTCATTCATTCATTCATCCATTCATTCATTCATTCATTCATTCATTCATTCATTTCTGTACTTCCCTCTGGTTTCTGGAACAAATACAGACGGACCTACCAATAGACACGAGACATCCAGGCAGGGGATACTTTGTTTAAAAAACAGTGTGCAGCAGTTCATCGCAGCCTGCATGTGCTAATCTACTATTCTTCATACACAAAACTGCCACACCAACGTATTATTATGTAGCATATGCCCTAAATTGTGTAGCAAATTGCTCTGCTACACAAGACAAATAAATAATTCAGCAAACGTTCTCAAGGTTTATTTTATATTACCGCTTTAGCCGTCATGCAAGATTTTCTAGACGGGAAACAACTAAAAAATATGGCCGCCAGTCGGCCATTTTATTCTTATTTCTCCGAAATTGGTCCTGGGTTAGCCATGTATGAGACCTAACATTTATTCTATATTCATGGTCCAGCTATATTGCTTTGTTTTCAATGTCATTTAGAGGTCAATAGACAAAATGGCTGTCACTAACCACCATGCAAATGATATATTTTCACCAGTGACCACATTTCAAGTTCCAAAATAATATTTAATACAATATCTAGATCTGGACTAGTTGGAATCTGCTCATTTATTTGAATTATTCTTTTTTGAATTTCAAAGTTACCTAGAGGTCAAGACAAAGAAAATCCCATCTGAAATTAGAAATTTTAATCAATGATAAGCGTGAATATTTAATTGTGGAAATAATGGTCTTGAGTGTTATGCCATATGTAATGTCATATATCGTTATCGAATATTCGAATATTGATATTCTCATTCACTTGGAGTGGTTACGTTATATTTAAAGTAATGTAAGTAATAGGCACCGAAAACTAAAGTAATGCCTCATCTCAACTGATTTAAATACACTGATTTATTTACGTTTCAAAGTCATCTGGAGATAAAATTTAAAATCACCACGATAAACAGATAAATATACTCCTGTGATACTGCACGAAGGTCACACAATGTGCAGACCTTGATCATTTTAAGTGTATGTTTTATATATTCCATACATACAGTGGTCAAATCAAAAATTACAATCAATCGTAAAAAAATCAAATTATTGAATTAGTATAAGAAGAAAATACATTTGAAGCCCTGATGTAGCTAATGTGAGTGTTTACAAATACGAATCACTCATGTCAAGGTGACTCCTACGAATTATAATTTACACACATAATGCGTAATACCCACACAAGTGGTGTCCACATAGCGTATCCCAATTCTTTATAAAAGCTTTTTATATGATCATATTACAGAGTGGTTATAGATTGTTTGAAAAACAATATTCACCAGATATGTATGTTATTTTACAGATTAAAGCAACACGAAAACGCAGTGCAATGTCAGGTTCCGATGTGGCGTTGCCCCAATAAACAATGAACTCGGAAAATATTTTAACGTGCCTGCGTCTGAAAGATTTAGTAAAGATTTGTCCTGATAAAATTGTAAATGAAATTCATGTTTTATTACACTGTACAATGTATACTGGTGTCAGAGAATTATTATTTAAATATGCGTCGTATATCAGCAGTGATTTGATGTCGGTAGATGATATCGATAAGACTAATAATGCTATGCATTTAAAGTGTGCCAAAACCTGCTATCAGATTTTAAATATTAGGAAAACACTTGGATTCATGTAAATTAGGTATCCTTAAACCGATTGGCTTTTAGCAGATTTTCTATTGATGATTCTGAGCTGATTGGTAAAGAAAATAAAACTCATGCAATTTGTGGTGGGTCTTTTGATATTTTTAATCAACTAAGGTGGTCAACTGTCGTCTAGAGTTCAATGTGTTAATCGACTGCAACGCTCTCAGTAAAGTGTTCTAGATATTGGATATGGCGAAATAAACTTATATAGTGATGTGGGCTTGCATTATATAAAAAGACAATTAGATAAAAGCATTTTAAAGCCAGGCAGAAAATTCTCCCTGAAATATTTATGCGTTAAATGGGAGGTCGATTTCAAAGGGTGTTTTGAAAATGTTACCTCACTTATATCTTTGTAGTTTTTTTTCTGGAATCCCTGCATGTTTTCTGAATACCTGAATGCCATAAAAAATAATTATGTTGCAATTTGTTCTAGGTTGGGTCAATTGACTGGACTATTGTAACCCAAATGTAATGCCCCTTGTGTACAGCGTGGTGGTAAGCAGCGTGCGTGGGACGTTGATCTTATGGTGATTTAATGTTGGGACCTTGTTGTAGACGGTGGACTAGCATTGAACATTCATTGGATCGATGTCTCGTGTTCGCTGCGTAACTAACCAGCGAACACGAATACGTTCGCCCGATGCTGTTTCGGTGTTGGGCCAGCATTATAGATGGTGGGCCAGCATTACATCGGCAGTGGGTCGACGTCTTGTATTTGCTGGATACCAAACCATTTTACAAACTCACATTGAGTGACCAGTCACTACGTTGGTAATCTGTCATTTATGTATGATTTGTATTTATAATGTAAACTGGATGAGACTTTAATAAAGATTTACTACTACTACTACTACCCCCACACCATATTCACGCACAGTGTACTCATGGCAAGTACGAACAAACTTGTGCCAGATTTGGCATGGCGTATGCAAAACTCCCCTCTTTATTCACGTACATATACGAACTGCTAATATATAGACTAACACATCGACATTTCAAATCTCACTATCTGTATAAACATTGATGCGCCATGTACCATCACACGACTAAAAGCAGAAATGTCTTTATACATTTCTGCTAAAAGGACCCCCTAATTAGCATTAGCCTATGAGCATTCTAATTTTTTTAAGTGTTGGTGTGAACAACACAAATCCAAAATGACCGCTGTTTTGACCAAGATTAAACTGATATAATTTTCGATAGAATATAAGCAGATTCAAGATTTCTAGTCAATCCGGAGGCATGGATTTCAGGGCTTTAGATATAATGTTATTATTTTAGTTTATTGAATTTTGATAACCTACATTTTAATAACTTTATTATTCTTGATATTTGTCTCCTTATTATTACAAAAAGTAGATAGATGCTTCACCGTGTTCAATGCTCAAGTTATCATGGTTATGACAAAACTAATTGCAATTATTTTGTCCGGAAGTAATACAACAATTTACATGCTGTTTTTTCAAATAACTTTTTTCAAATTACATGACTCACAAAAGCTTCTTATGGTTATGTTACGGTACCGGTACATGTACTACATGGAGAAAATAATGTTCATTTACAGTGAAATGCGATCTGGCCATTTGGGATTTTATGGAAAATCTGAGCAAAAATAAGAAAGATAACGAAACAAGCTCATCAGATGCCCCTGGAGAAGCTGTGTACCAAATTTGGTGCTTTTGTCCGCCCGACAGGCTTTAATATAATGCTAAAAATTTAAAATTACGCTCAGAAACCTGACAATGAATAGTAATAATCATTATACTTAGCATTAAACCTGGAAAACCCTATCCTTACTTATTTATTGATATGTGTCGGGTATTTTTCCTGTTGACGATGGTGGATCATCACCACTTTCACAACAATGATCAGTTTATACACATGGTTTGCCTAAGATAGATTAACATACCTGTTTTCTGCTGAAACGGAATTTCATTGTGTAGGTTTGTGACCTACACAGACTGTAATGGGGATAAAAATAAAATGGATAGGTGATGATAGGTGACATAACTGTCAGTATGTGCGCAAAAAGTACAATGTAATAATAAAATCTGAATATAAAAACGAGTATACGTTTACTACTATTACCGTACAATAGTACTTTGAAGTACCGTATGCTAAACTGTTGATGACGTTTAGTGAACATCTGAAAACTCCTAAAATAATCAGGATATAGGACCTGATTTGATTTTTTGCTATATGTCGATCATGTTTATAATAAATAAAGTATAAATATGTGTACTTTTTTTTAGTTTTATAACTAATACCCCAGAAAACAAAAAGCATTGACCCGAGGTTGTTTCAATCTTGGACCAACCACCTAAACGGTAGGCCAACATCGATCTAGCTTTGCGCCAGTCATTCGTGCTCACTATGACCGGCCTATATGTCCTGAATAAACCGCCCAGAGTACTGCAAAGATATGTAGCTAATGGAGTTACAGTCGAGTTACAACATTGCCTATTTCTTCCCTGTGTACTTGCTGGATGTAGGGAGGTGTAAACTCCCTGCTATATGATACTGTCAGTGCTGCCGCGATCCCAACACGTGTCTTGTTGGCTGCTTATCAGCCAGGGTATCCCATCTCCGTGATGACAGATGGAGCATTTTACGACGGCATTTTCATCACGTCTCTTGCATGGAGGTCATGGTGTCACCAAGCGGACGTCGGTCTTTAAGTGAAATTTACTAAAAAATATAGGAAAATTTGCTATTGATCAATGATTTAACTCAGAAATACAATTTATATGATTCTTTGCATGTATTTGAGTTACTAGCAATTAATAGTGATGATTAGCCAGGTGTGCTGTCAATCAAGTAAGCTTGTACATAGGCCTAATCCTAAAACTCACCTCTAGATATTTAATCAGAGTATGGTTAATGTTTATCGCTTTGAAAAATATCATACATCATACCAAACTAATGGTATATTTAAGTGCAGAATGTATCTAGCTAGATCTATATAAAAAAATATTTAAATCGTAAATTTTGATAAGCTGAAAGACTATAGAGATAAATAGAAGATTATAAGAGATACATAGAAAGAAAAAGTAACGTATCTGTCAATATCCTCGGAGATAAAATAAAAAGGAAGTAATTTCCAAGTGGCGATTTACATCTCGCTCACCAGGTGGCGATTTACATCTCATTCACCAGGTGGCATTTGTGTTAGTTATACAGAATCAGCAGAGTTACTGGCGGGCACATAAAAAACATTTATGGCTGTGCCATAAATTCAATTTAATATGCCTGATATCTGGCAAACCATGTCAGATAGCTGGACCTAATACTATAAAAGAAAATGTCCAGTTTCAGGGAGGGATATGGCCTGTAACAGCCCTGTCTAATCTTTTTATTCTGCCTAGGGCCTATATTTAACGCATATCTTTTTTAAGCCTCCCGATACTTTTCTATTTTATACTATTAGTCTGGAAGCCAAATTGAGAAAAGACGCTTATTTAAGGTTTTCGTGTGCATGAAGTATATATTTACATATTTGTTATCAACGGAAAGGTAAAGATCTCAAGAATACGAATCTGCCTGTTGTAGAATTTTAAAATGCGCCTTTTTAACTGAATTTTCCTCTTAAAGCTACCCATAATGCTTTTCTTCATAGTTTTACCTTGTTACATTTCAACCGTATTCTAAATTTGTATAGCGTGGTATATATAAATAGAAATTCCCACATTTTGTTCCATTTACATAAATAAACCTACTGGCTATTATTCTTGTAACAAGTATAATATATTTCTGTGACGGTAACCATGGTAACGCAGCCCCTAGAAACCATTCCTCAAACTACTGATGGCAACAATTTTAAAACATGATAAAAACAGTGTAAAACTTTTTTATCTGATTTTTTATAAGGTTAATATTGCCAGTTTTGAGCTTATGAAAAAACTATCGATCAACGACTGTGGTCACGTGATATTTTCTATGTGAGAAGAGAATTACTACAGATACAACCATTCAAAACTGAGCTAAACTACGAAATTGCTATAATTGTTATATGACTATCGTCTAGTGATTAAAATGTATTACAGCTCATTTGACTAATCCTTTTGCCAGCAGGACCATACATGAGTGTGGAAATTAATGAAGAGAGGTGTATAAACCTATGTAACTGGTAAAATGTTTTCAATGTACAAACACTGTCACACAGAGGTCAATCAAGGTCATATTATCGGAAGCAATAAGTTGAACATTTTTCGAGAATTGTTGTTAAGATTCAGATTGCGTTGAACTAAAATACAAAATAAAGGTTTTATTTGCACGTCCTGACATCGTACTACATACATATGCTATTTGGCTGGATAGACATGCAGTGCGCCAGCTCAATTTGACACTGATGTGCTGATGAAATGGCAAATGCTTTCAGAATGATTAAAGGTCAAGGTCATGTGTTGGCTATCAAGGTCAGCGCTCTAAAATTCTCACAAATCCTGAGAAAAATACTTATTTCTCCATATCTCATTGATATGGATTTTATGGGTTTTCTTCGAGGTGCGTAATAAATTACAAACATAACATTGCAATGAAAAACTCTCCAAGGTCAGGCCCACTTCAGGTCAAAGTTATTTGAAGGTCAAACAATCTAAAACTTGTGCAGACTGTATATTTTGCATGATGATTTTTTGGCAAATTTGCAACATAATCGCATTCAATCGCATTTATTCCTATCTACGTCACTCTGTTACGATAAAAATCACAGACAGCTCCGCCCGACGTACACTAAAGCTCCTTGCGATTGATCCGTAGCTAGTTTGTCTGCAACTGGACTGCGACGGACTCCGAGCAGTCTCACACCAGTCACATAAGGTTGGTCGCAGTTCATACCTTATTGCAACCCTTCTCATAATTGTCGGCGACAGCGTTGTGATCGGCTGCGAGCTGTCGCCGGGTGATTGAAGACGAAAAATCGGCACGTCCTAGCACGTGACTCAGATGCACCTATATATATCGTCGCTGTCCAGGTAATATTGCGTATGCATGTAGAATTTCGAAGTTTGTAGGTAATTGAGACAACATGTTTATTTTTGCCATAACAACCCAGCCTCGTTCCCAGGGCTAGACAAGCACAGCTTGTTGGCCCTGGTTTACAGCTTTGAAAATCAGTTCTCTGCTTTCTGATAGGGCCTACAAAACAATAGTCTGGTGACCCACACCTGACCCTGAAAACTATGTCAAGTTTGAGTTTACATCATATGTTTGTTATCATAGGCTTAGTATTGCTGATGAATGAGAATGTAACAACCGATAGGTCGTATCCATCGGTTATTTGATGTAAAATAGGCTTTTTTGGATAACATCAAATTTGATATATATATAAATTGTCATATTTTTTGTGAATAATCATCAGAAAAATATAAATAAATTGTGATTTTATAGGTTTTCAGACTTGCTGAATCTATTGGTAACATAATTTTTTTCTTAGCGCCCATAATATGGGAAAATCTAAGAGTCATACATGTTTGGTGTGCTGCTCTATGACCAAACCTATACACAAATCTAGAAACTATATTTTCAGTATGCCTACTAAAGGCAGGTCGGTCTACGCCATACCACCCACGAAAGCAACACTATTGCGACAAAAAATTCTGCATTATTAATTTTATCGTATCACCTTATATCGCTTTTCTTTTTATCACCTGGAGAGGTAGGTGTAATGATCTGTGCGCAAAGCAAGACAACAACAAAAGTTTGCTAGGAGTCAAATGTCCAGGCGCCTGAGCAACCGAGATCAGTCTTTGAGCTGCCAGCAGCCTGCTAGAGATGATCACGAGGGGTATGGTCTGACCCCTCTGAGATATTCTGTGATTGATCGTGAATATTTAAACCATCATCATTAAAATACCATCTTTTAGCTACCATCCGTGTCCGCCATGATGCAACCCAAACGTTTTGTCCAATCAAATGATAATGAGCTCATTGTCTATGAGACAAAAAACGAATCCTTTCAGAGCCCCCCTTCTCGTGTCATGCAGGTTTGTGCACCGTATTCACGGAGCAGCAACAGAGAAAGCACGGCTTCCATAAGTGTCCAGTCTAACTACAGAAAATACCGTCATCGACGTAAGTAGATAGGCGTGATGCCACAATACTCCTGGCTCTGTCATAGGACCCCGTATACAATGAAAGAGGCAGAGACTTTGACTTTACATTCATGTACTGGGGTCATGTGGCTATCAAAATAACCAGGGTAGACTTTTAAAAAGTTAGACCTAAAGTCACAGGAAGCAAAAATTCAAAATGGCCGCCAGGCACAAGTGAAAAATTCATGATTGATCATAACTTTCAAAGAAAAGCACCTAGAAGATTCATTTTGGTGTCCACACCTAGGTTTTTAGGTATTAGGAATTCAAAGAAAATAATAACAAAAAACATCAAAGCAATACAATGTACAGAAATCCAAGATGGCCGTCACGCTAGCATGAAAAATCTATGTCTGCTCTTTTTTTAAATGCCCTTATACGATTCATTCTGGTGTCTACACATATGTTTTTATGTATGAGGAATTCAAAAAATCTAAATCAAAGGCTTTAATACAAGCAAATGTGCAGAAATCCAAGATGGCCGCCACACTAACGTGAAAAATCTATGTCTAATATGAAAATATATGTCTGCTCATAAAAAAGTTCATAAAATTCATAAAAAAAGTTCGCCTAGGATATTAATTTCGATGTCTACACCTAGTTTTTATGTGTGAAGAATAAAAATGATATTCAACTGAATTTGCAGCAATCCAAGATAATCATCACCATCTGAGCTAAATCCACCTACTTTATTAGCATTTGAATAGGTCTACTCAGAGGTTTTCATTACCGTTCCATCAATTTTGCATTGAATCAAAGTCATAGTGATTTCAATATTCAAAGTTTCATAGATTTTAATTAGTTAACACAACAACAAATATTAAATCCAAAAGTTTAAGAAAAAATCACTAATATAACAACAAGTAGTTTGCAAATTAGATGACTATGAGAAGAATAGATAAGGCATAGAATATAGGCCTACAACTCGAAATGTTGTAAATTGACCAAATTAAATGTTACCTGTGATAAAAACTATACAACACACAGCAATAAAAACATATCAATTTATAGATTAGCATCTCGTCTATATTTTAAACTATATTTCTAACCTTAACTCATATATCCAAGGGTGTAGCCCTTCTGAAAATAAACCAGTCTCAGCCGTTTTTATTAAATCTTAAACCATGTGTCGAGGGCCTATCATCACCACAATTTTCCACCGTCGCGCCACAGTCACTAATTATGCACATTTTCCATGAGGCCTATGTTTATAAACAACACTGCTGTGAGCTGTAGCTGTTTTTTGTTATTATTCGCAGTTGACTATCAATATAGCCATGACATGAACACGTGATGTTCCTTCCCCTCCCACCAAGCCTCTACAGGTGCGGATCCAGATAATAATCTGACCGGGTTCCAACAAAGGGCTCTTAATTTAATTCCAGTCTCACAATTAAATGACAGAGATCTAATTTCAGTCAACATGTCATCGCAGTCTTACTTTGCCAAAAAAATGAGGAGTATAAACAAGATTTCGTATATCTGAACACAATAGTGCTTAGTGTCTATGGATGATGTCACCACTAGTCATCCATCATGCTTCTGTCATGTATCCTCATTTAATATGCATTACTTCTTTGTTTGTAACTATACATCTTTGTGAAATGATATGGGCGATTCCCACCTGTTCTATTCATACTTGGGAACATTTGCATAGTTTTGCATTTTAAGCATCTTTAAAAAATAGTGTCCTTAAAATGGAAATTTGTAATTCATGTTTTATCTTTGCAATTGTAGAAAACTAGGCATATTTCATTTGGCAATCTATTTAATGAAACAAAAAATATAAAATATTATTTTTTGCATTTCTGCACTTCAGAAGAAGTTCGATGCGACTAATTGCGTGCACATGTGTCACATGCCCCTATAGAAATTATAATAGTCTATAGCTCTATGATGATGATCAAAACCACTGTTATCGTGTGGGCCTACATCTTAAATTCAATATTTCTTTTCAATGTCAGATAATTTTACGTATGATCAACGCTTACGCCTACAGTTCGGCTGGGCCTCAAATCTCAGAGGTAGATCTACTGGGTTCGAATCTCGGTAGGGCCAAATGCTTTGCATCGTTGATGTGCATAATGTATACATGTGCAATGTTGCAATCTGTTCAAAGACGTGGAATTCACAGTGCTACCGACGGTGCCATGTTCTATAAAGAACCCTTTTGTTTAGGAACCCTGTCAACCGATCAATTTGAAAATGGGTTACAACATTGGTTACAACAGAGTCTATTGTAACCAATGTTGACTTAATGCCGGACCAGAGTCGTAAATGGTGGGCCAATAACTGGTTCAACGTCTTGCATTTGCTGTTCTAATATATTTTCTCTTATTCAGTGAACAAGTATAATAACGTTAATAAAAAGACTGGTGCATTGTAGCCAGAGTAACCAGGCCAACTCTCTACAGTGCAAGCCCAGAAAACACAATACACTGCACCAATGTGGGTTTAATGCTGGCCCATTGTCTGGGATGCGTGCGAAACAATAAACCACAATGATTTAATGCTGGCCCATCGTTTATGACACTGAATCATCATTAAATCAACATTGTGTCATGCCTTGTTTACTGGTGTTCGACTGAAAACCCAGCAAACCCTAGACATTGCGCCAACTCTGAGGTAAGGTCGGTCCACCATCTGTGACGCTGTCCAAACATTAATTTGTTTGTCTTGTGTTTTATATATGTGACCCGATCTGGCAAAATGAGTCGGAAGTCGCACAAATGATGCAAACGATTGACAAACGATGCTAGGGCCCTTATAAGCCAAAATGACCTTGATTTGACATATTTCCAATTTTTACATAAGTTTTTATTTTCATATCTAGTGATATTTGTTTCTATTTGCATTGTTGCCATGGAAACAGTCGTTATTAAGTAGGAAATGTTGATACACTATAGAAATCTTGACTATGAAAATTTCTGTCATCTACTTCATATATCCCGACGCATCTTCATTAAAACATTGTATTTGAGCTAGGACCATTGCAATTACAATATGCTATGTTGATATTAAAATAATCTGATGTGAGCTACATGTCGTAGTGGAATAAAAGTGCTGTTTGAAAATCGCATTATTGCGAACTTGAGTGTTTAGTGAGGATTCACATTATTGCTAGCTTGCGCAAAAAGGGGTTTAAAATTGGCGATCACTGCAATCGTAGATGGTCATAACTGAGAAACCATTAGATGGATTTTCATGATCTTGGTGTCTATGATTACCTTGACCTTACATAATTGTAAAATATTTACAATTTGATTAAGCACCTCGAAAAACACTATAATAGCCATGCACCAAAACATTAAAATCCTCATAGTATTATATATAGAAAAATATGTCTTCCTTACATTTTGGGAGTTTTAGAGCTCTGACCTTGATAAAAACGCTTGACCTTGACCTTAGACCATTTATCACCTTTCCGGTTCGATTCAGCACCTCGAGAGTATGTCCCCAAAACATTAAAATCAATATAATAGTCCCTTAGATATGGTGAAAAATATGGATATAATGAGTTTTAGAACTCTGACCTTGATAAAACAACACATGACCTTGACCTTCAATCATTCTAAAACCTTTTCCATTTCATTCAGCACCTCAAAAAAACATACGAGATACCAAAATATTCAAATCTAAAAAATTCGTCACCGATATACGGAGAAAATAAAGTATATTATAATTAGAGTTTTTACTTCAGTTACATAGAAAGTAATGGAAATATAAGCGGTTTTTAATGAATGACTTGGTAGGCATTTTTGATTAATGTAAATTAACCTTATTTGGACGTGGGCTTGTAAGATTTTATATTTCAAAGCATGAAAAATATGAATCCATGTAGATAAGAAAATGTTGGAAGTCCTGTGGGAGTGTATATGTAGGCTATTCATATGCAGATATGATACCGATTGTGTATTCCAAGTCAAGGTATGGATTGATATAACATGTCAGGGGCAAATTAATGCTTGTTACCATGGAAACAACCAGTAACCTCCCACAACGAGTTACCTATACATAATAATACTATATATAACGTATTGTATTCTAAAACATTATAAAGTAATAAGATAAAATCAGAGTAATGCCGGTATGTTTTATGGAACCAATGAACGCTACGCATCACGGTGGTATATGTGTATTGTTGATAGGGATACCGTTGCCATGGTAACGATCATACTATGTTTTTATTCATCCGTTTTAGAAATCGAGTCCCCTTATATTAGTTATGTTAAAAATAAAAAATGAGGATGCCACGAGTGATTATGATCATACCCCGTCCATGTTGATAACAGTGGACACTTGAAAGAGCTGTATGAATATATAACGCGCTGGTGCATTATGGGAAACTTCAGGGGGTAAATTCGGTGAAAAAGGCGCATTTTAAAAATCTACAACAGGCAGATTCATAATCTGAAGAGTTTTACCTTTCCAGTGATACCACATATGCAAATATATATTGCATGCACACGAAAAGTACAAAAATCTGATTTGGCTTCCTGACTATATTATGTCGCCGCCGTGGGCGTATGAGAAATTTAGCTCTCACTAAGAAGATAACTGATGAATTTTGTTTATTTTTTACAGACATGAACTATAGATGTGCCTGGGTAATTCTTCCCATATATTTTTTGAAAACCACGCCATAAGCGGCCATTTTCCAAGATGACCGCCCAAAAAAGCTTGTGGGCACGATATCCTATTAACCGTTGAATGGATCCTATTCAAATTTTATAGGGTGGTTCTCTGGGATTTCTGATGATCTGGTGACCTTTTGGGAAAGACTCATTAAAAACAAGATGGCTGACGGAGGACATTTTGAAAGAATGGCCGCCCTAAAAGCTTGTGGGCGCAATATCTTATAAACCATTGGTTGGATCGCATCCAAGCTTGAGATTATGGTTCTAGCTATCTGTTTTTAGCTATCTGTTTTTGATTTGCTCACATCTCATAGTTTCTATCCACAAATAACACTTCTCACTAGACTCTTTACATTGTTTGTAAACTTTCTACCACAACCTGTCAGAGCTCTGCATCCATACTTGCCAGTGGGATGTCGAACCATTTCCCTTCTTTTACTTCGCCTCCTAATGTTAAGCCTAGCATAACGAGAAACACTATTTACTCAGAAGACTATTCTCCCACACCTCTAGCTAAATTTAAAGAGGAAATCAATAAAGCTAACTTATTTGATCTAGTGCAACCCGCCCTCATATCGGACACTAACATAAGCTATAATAATCTCGATCAAGTTCTTTCAAAAGCTAAAGCTCTACACATCCCAATAAAACAAGTCAAATTTGTTAAAAAGAAACACAAAAAAAGTCCTTGGATAACCAAAGGTATAATTAAGTCCCTAACTTGTAGAGATAAGCTTTATCGATCTTTTAAACAGTGTCGCGTAGGGCCCGAAGTTTGACAATACATTAAAAACTAATTTACATACGTTTAACAGGATATTAAAACGGAGCATTTCGTCAGCGAAGAAAGTGTACTATAATAACGTTTTTGATCAATATAAGTTTAATATTAAGAAAACTTGGGGGACTATCAAGGATATATTAAATAAGAAAAATAAAACTAGTGCTTCGCCTGATAGTCTAAATATAAATGGAGATATAATTAGAGATAAGTAAAAATTAGCAGACCATTTCAACAATGTTTTCGCAAACATAGGTCATATATTATCTCAACAAATTACTGCTAATTACAACTCCAATATGTCGTACTCAGATTTTTTAGACAATTCAACCAATTCTCGCTTTAAGTTTTCTTTATTTTCTGAATCTGTCATTGATAAAATTATCAATGATATATCAGCTAAGAATAGTAGTGGACCTGATGGTATTAACACCAAACTTTTAAAACTTGTTAAACATGATTTAATTTCACCATTAACCAACATTGTTAATCAGACATTAAGCACTGGAATATTTCCAGATAGACTCAAAATTGCCAAAGTAATTCCCATATATAAAAAAGGCGATTCCTTATTAGCTGAAAATTATCGCCCAATATCTCTTCTGTCTAATTTATCGAAAATATTTGAAAAAGTAATGCTTATCCAATTAAAACAATATCTAGAGGAGCACAACTTACTTTATAAAAGTCAATACAGCTTCCGTGAGAATCACTCGACTGAATATGCAGCCCTTGAGCTGATAGACCACATTTCCAATAATCTTGATAACGGTAGAGTACCATTTTCCATATTTTCAGACCTTTTAAAGCCTTTGATACTCTCGACCACACGGTATTAAAGGCTGGGACCTGAAATTGGTAAAAAAATACTTAAGCAACAGAAAGCAGTATGTAGAATTGAATAATGTAAAATCTGAAGTGTGCGAAATAAAAACAGGTGTTTCCCAGGGCTCGATTCTGGGCCCATTACTATTTGTTATATAATTAAACGATATTTATAAGGCCATCTCTATTAGTCGTGCAATAATTCATGCCGACGACACCACTTTGACTGCTAATTTAGAAGATTTTTCTGCTATAACAAGAAAAGACTCAGAAAATAAAATAAATTCAGAAATAAATAAAAGTAAAATGTGGCTGAAAGCAAATCGTCTTTCTCTTAACATCCATAAGTCAAAATTCATGCTATAAAACAAGCCTCCCAAAAGGGTTCCGATTCCCGTCCTCAAAATAGATAATACTGAGATAACCAGTGTTGACACCTTCAATTTTTTAGGTCTATTAATAAATAAAAAAAATAAACTGGAAACCTCATGTAGAGAAAACAGCAGGAAAAATATCAAAAGCTATTGGAGTTATGAATAGACTAAAATTTGTAGTACCCCAAAATATACTGGTGACTCTATATAATTCATTAATTTTATCACACCTTAATTGTTGTACACTAGCATGGGGTTATGAACATAAACGCATCACTAAATTAAATTCAAAGATCTGTTTGAGTGAAATATTCTAAAATTTTACTATAAACCTATGAATAACAACCTTCCAGATTACTTTCTACATTTAACCAAAGTTACCGGAGCACAAACTCATATTTATAATACTCGTTTTAGAAATAATGTTAGACAGATTCAACTCGGGCACGAATTTCGCTGGAAATGCCTTCATTATGAAATTGCCAGAATTGCAAACAATACTCCACCAAATATTTATGAAAAAGTGTGCACACACAGCTATAACGGATTTATTTTATATATAAAATGTACCCCGACGATTGTCATCTGGAAAACTGTTATATCTGTAGCAGGCAATAGTATAATATAACGCCTTCACTATATTTACAAAAGTTGTTATCATTTATAATAAGTGTTATTTTTATGTTTTCAATTTATCCACAATATAATTTAAAGTACATCTATTCATTGATACATGTTTTCTATGTAAACTATTTTTGTCATTGTTTTTTATTTTGCCTGTAATATGTTTTTTTATATAACAATAATATGTACATTACAAGGTGGTCTCCATGCCAGCGATTGTTTCAATCTTAATTCGTGTCAAACAATTTTTTTTATAATTTTAGACAAAATTGAAGGAGCTTCATGACAGAGTAGGAAATATCTATAACTGAAAGTATCATAACTTAGTGTCAACCATATGGGTTTCAGATAGGTAGCCCGACATGTGACCATGTTGGTGTCATTTAAAACAGCTTTAAAGATGGTCGATATAGTAAAAACCAAATAACTATCACAGAGACATGACTGTGCAAGAAATGTGTATAACTTTTTCCGGAATTGGGATAAATCGATGATTTTGCAGTCTATCAGTTTTCAGGTACACCTTCTGACATGATCAGATATTTTTTTAGAGATGATCAATATGTTTAAAACCATAATGGCCACTTCTGTGTCATGACTTGGAGGGAATGTAGGCCCATATAGTTTTTTTCTGAAATGGATATAGGCCCAAATGGATGATTTTGGTGACTATTTATTTTCTTTATATATGATAGACATTGTAGCGTGATCATAAAGAACGCAATACACGGAAAAGGGGTAAATATAATGACCAGTAGGAAACCGAGTTGGATACCACGTTGCCGTGACAGGATTATATTTTGTTAAGTATACCTCTTCCCTCTTTTGGATAACGCATTGCACATGTTGTAGCTGTCGAATACAACATGCAGACTGTTCCTAGGAACACACTGTAAAATATACAGCAAAGACATTTTGAATACATTTTAGGGTTTAAAATCCATCAAGTTATAAAATGACCTAACGTTTTATAAGTCAAAAACTATTATTGCCATTATTATTGCCTCAGAAAGATTAATGTCATGCTGTGAATTTTTTCGATACCCACTATTATACATAGTTTTGGTTTCAATGCAGAATTTTTTTGTCTATTTCTAGAGAACGCTTATTCCAAAATCCAATAAGCATTTAGAAGCATTGTTGTCATTTCTTTGTCTGTTTGGTAACGAGGTCATATGGAACTTGATATATAGTGTTGCACAAGGATTACCCTTTCTGTTCGATTGGTTCAATAGTTTAGCCACATATAGCTTGAGGACCTGCAATCTGTGGTGAACTCTTGGTTATTCACAATGATTCATTGACTGAACATACATAATCTCTCATAAATTATTAGATAATTGACGAATTTCGTGACAGATAAGCTGGCACTTGATTGTGACGACCAAATTTTATGTGCTGCCACAATTCCCCCGTGTCTGTTGATGATGACCACCAGTTTGGTCTCTAGCAACGAACTGTCCTGTTATAAAACACTGCAAAAAAAACTTGCATGTTTAAAAATAGAATGTTCATATGAATGTAATTAACAGTCGAAAACGTGATTAAATGTCTTTATATCATGAAAGATATAACACAATAGTGTTTGTGATGATAATTGAAGTTCCGAGGCGACACTAAAAAGCCGGCTTCAATTCTCACAAAGAGGACCAAGAATAATCACAAAGCCTGACATTTTATTATTATTATTATATGCATTAACAATAATACAAAAAAGTTCTAATCCATGTTCATCGGCTACTGTGTATAGGCGTAAACGTCAGAGCCAAATAAAGCCAATGTCTGTCTAGCTAACGTCAACATATTATATAGACCCATATGGACTATTCCCATCTCCGATGGCTTATTTTTTATAATGATACAATGTCAGCCATACCTGAGAACTCTATGATCGACGCTAAACTCATTGATCCATCTCAATTCCTGTTAAAGTTATACATATTTTGTGTTCGTTCGTGGCTCTATGACGGCTCTCAAATGACGGCTACATACATGTATGTAGCTCTGAATCCTAATAAAATGTCACACATGATTTGTGCCCTGGCATGGCCCTCTGACGGACATACTGTTTGTCTAATGACCGCAATCTTAGTATTTAGACTGTCTAAAATTATGTTTGCCAGTCATAGTGGCGTAGGCCTATATATGAAGATCCTACAATGTTGTTACCAAAATCACGAATCTGCTTACATTCTGTTGACAATTATATTAATTTTTGGTTTTCACAAATGGCGGTCATCTTGGATTTTACCCATAATGCAATAGCTAAAGTACTTTCCAACCTTACCACTATGTCGGGCATAGTCTACCTGAAAACTCTATGGTAGACACCAAAGTTATGCTATTGCGTCCATTCTGTCGAAAATAATACAATTTATAGCTTACCCTTGCAGAAATGGAGACCATCTTGGATTTTACCCATAGTCCGGGGGTGAAACATGGTTTGAGGGTGATACGTCGCAATGGGGTCCACACACAATGTTTTTGCACATTTTATATCCAGACATTCTCTAGATTTAGAAATTGGATGATGCCACTTTGGCACCCTTGAGCATTTTGAGAAATACGCAAATTAGTGCGGCCATTAATGAAAAACCTATTTCCTCTGATATCTCCATGACTGATCATGCTACAGTATTAATTTTCACATCTATACCCATGTTTTCATGGTCACAGAATACTATAAAAATACTTACAAAAAGATTTAATGTGTTTTTTAATATCTGAGCATACGAATCCCGGGAAAGCATTGTCAAAACCGATAAAAAATGAGCATTACCAACATATTTAATTTCCTATTTAATGTATATCCCAATTATGTTCGAAAGAAACCACAGATGCCTCCAGAGGAAGCAACTCGTGCCGTACTACCTCCGCATGTATTAGCACATCAGGCCATACAGCTTTCACGAACTCATGTTTTGGATTTTGATTTCCTCAAGCGTGTTATCACGGAACCTAACACATCAGAGTTTAGTGGGTTCAACACGAAGTCATCAAGAGAGCAGGGTCAATCAGCTCAACCTGCAACTAGAGCAATTTATACTCCCCTGATAGACATGACCCCAGCAGATCCGGATACCATGATGACTGCCATGGTACAGGCACAAAAATTAACAAAGGAATGTGGACAGGAGATCACCACCTTCACAAATGATCAACAATTATACAAAGTTGCAGTCAATGTGACTTGGGTATATCGGGATAGATTTTCGCTATTGATACCACGACTGGGTGGCATGTATTTACTGATGAGTTGTATCGGTTCCGTGGAGGGGGGGGGGGGGCTGATGACAGACAGTGGCTTAGAAGAAATTGTAAATTCCAGCTTTGGTGGTGTGCCCAACATGTTTGCAGGGAAACAATTTCCGCGGAACTCCCGAGCCCTGAGAATAGTAGTTGAAGTAGATACTTATGAAAGCATGAGGGAAGTTTTAGAAACCAATGCATCACAAAGCAAGACTACTTAGTTGTGGGCTGAAAACTTGGTTAAACCAATCTTCATCATGATGCTTTTTGTCCGGGCAGAACGGGAGGCAGACTGGCCTTTACACTTCTGGGCAGTGAAGGAAATGCTACCTTATTTCTTCGCTGCAGGCCATTGTAAAAAAATGAATCGGGTTTTAGGCCACCTTTGTGCACATATAGGCTAAACTGGGCCAGGAGAACCTCCTGAGGATGGTGAGATGATTGAGATGACACTGTCCTCCAGACACAGGATTCGAAATTCGAGCCCTGGCGGTCTGAGGCCGAGCACGCTACCTCTCGGTCACGGAGGCTCCCCACGATACTGACTTTCACACGTGGATGGGGAAGAAACATTTTTTGTTTCTTTCAAACCGCCGAGATCGGGAACTGAACTCTGGCGTGAAAGGCAGCGGTGCTAACCACTACCCTAGGGCCCCCGCCCCAGGCTATTGTAACTATGCGAGGTATGCTACATACTACCTGCATTCCATGGAGAAACTTCCAAAAAAAAGAGTTCCGATGCTTCATGGAAGGGGAACATGTGATGCGGCATAAACCCTGTGTATGGAATGCCATATGGAGTGATATGTACATAGAAACTACATTCATGCGATATGGCTATGGTCCAAATGGCCTTGTTGATATCACGCTGCAACCATCTGCTTTAAAACGGTGGGAACTCAGTGTGCACACATGCAGTCGGCTTGTCCAGGACGTGGCAGATATGGACAAATGATATACAAAAAGACCTGCGCAAATAAAATCAGATGCTCAAGACAGGCGAAACATTCTACATAAGCTCCAGTCCTGCATAGATCCCATGGATCCAACTAATCATCCAGATGAACTCGTTATTATAGTGACTGGCAGAGTAGCCCCGGGCACTGTCAATGCAGGACTGTCAGTTCAGTTTGGAACAGCGAAACTTCGGGAATTTGAAGAAAGTCTGCCAGATGGTTTCAACAGCACAGTATTCAAAAATTTGTGACCATGTCTGTCAATAGAAAGGCATTGAAAGTTGGATCCACTAGTGTTGTTGATGCAAACCTTGGACTTCATTAATCACGGGGTATTCAGCTTGATAAAGTACTGCATCACTAACTAGCACCCCTACCAACATCAATGTTTGATGAAACAGGTATAATGAAACCCTCAACAACAAAATCTACTCTCAAGAACAAACTGCAAGTGGAAGCTACCCTGTAGACTTACACATGAACCTCAAGCTACCATCATGGATGGATGCGCAATACTATGGATAATTAATTGGACAAGCACTATGGATAATTAATTGGACAAGCAAAGGTACTGTTCACGACTATGTACACAATTTTGCCAGCTATTTATCGACCAAGACTAGAAAATGTGACATCTACTTCATTTTTGATAGATATTTCAGCTACAGTATTAAAGGTGGGGCACATCTTGCACGCAAGCAAAGGTGGGGCACGTCAGCACGCAAGCAGACGCCATAAAATGAGTCTTCAAACTGCCCCCACAAAAAGAATTGTTGACAGTGACGGAAAACAAGATCGAATTGCTTGACATCATATGTGAGCAGCTTGTGGAAATATATCAGGCAGAACATGTACGAGATGCACACAGACTTGTGATAACCGGCAAGAAAGTTGTCCCTGTCGAAGTTTTCAAGGGCATCGCAATCAATCACAATGACTTTAAAACATTTCATGAAGAAGCAGATGTGATCATCGCTCAACAGATGCTCGAGTTAGCCACCAATGGAATAAGCTGCATCAACATTCTATGTGATGATACCGATGTCTTTGCCCTGCACCTCTACTATTACGTGCACTGTCACCTAACATGTACTCTTACAATGGAAAGTACCAGCTCTAACAGAATGTTAGTAGACATTGCAGCAACGTCTAAGAAACATGGGCCTGTTTTAAATCTCCCAGCTCTTGGCTGCGCATGCAATTCCAGGTTGTGATACTGTGGGACAACAGTATGGCATAGGAAATGTTGCGGTAATCAAGGCATTACTTGGGTCAGCAAATAAAACAGCTATGGGTGACGTGAATGCAACGCTGGATGATATCACTGCAGAATGTACTCAGCTCATTGCTGCATGTTATGGCTGCAAGAATGGTGTAAATATGTCACTGGTACGTGCAGATGTTTGGTCCAAAAAAATGGCCAAGCCAAAGTTAAAAAAAGCACCTAGGTTGAAGTCCCTGCCGCCAACTAAGGAAGCATTTGAACTACATGTTCTAAGGGCACACATTCAAACTGCCATATGGAAATCTGCTAATGATTCTCGTCCACCAGAGCATGAACCCACGAACTACGGATGGGAACGTGACGTAGTCTCGAAGTCACTAGTACCAATCACTCTGCCCCTTGACGTTGCATCGGCTCCACCTGAGGTATTGGAGCTTATCAGACCCCATGTTCGAGTAGATGATCAGTTGCTAAGCTATCCTGTACAGTGTTTTGTACCTGCCATGGTGAAACTGTATACGGCAATAAGAGTAACAAAACCGCACAAACTATATATTATACGAGGGAGTTGACTAAAAACACAATATGCCGAATACAAATATTTGAGCAAAACTTTTCAAGCTATTGTTGTCTTTTTACAGTAATAGAATATATAGTACTAAGAGTGAGTTAGTACCTGTACTTTATTGACGACTGTCCCAAAGATATCCAAGGAATTGTAGGTCTTGGAGATCCAAATGGTGACCGTGTCGTCTCAAGTGCCAGGCAATAACTGCCCGGTATCAGCGTGTCCAGAGCCAAGCTGAAAGAGGTCATGTGACCTGTCGAAATAGGTCACTGGTACAAGGTACCACATACTAAAAATCCCTACACTCTACCCTATTTTATTTGAAAGAGTTCGTCATATATACGTTATATTTCTAGGAAGCATATTGAAAAATAATACTAGGCCCCTTATTATTTTTATTTATTATTCAGTGTGACTACAGGGGCTCGTAAAGAAAGCATGAGTTTTGTATGGAGAATGTCCACTTAAATCAATTCTAATTGAATTATTCTCTGTTATAGCAAAAATATATTCAACAAAATGAAGACCCGGTTATACATGTATGATATAGTCGAGAAGGATAGGCCCTATATTATAGGCCTATACTGAATGAGATATTGTCAGGGAGAGCCCAAAGTTTAGTGCAAAGAGAAGCGCCGATACATTATTATTAGAATAAAATCTACTTATTCTATTATGGACTTATTTGTGAAGGGAAAACCGTGGGAATAAACCCCGGAGAAAAAACCCTTCCGCGATGCGACTTTAATTTCAAACTTATTGATAATTTGCCGGAATATATTGGTAGCCGTATAGGCCATATCTATCGCAAAACGTATCATTGGTCAATCATTAGGCCTCTACTCCATAATATCTGACGCAGTAGGTCTTAATATAATTTTCCGGGAAGAAAAGGATTGCAAACATCGGGTAAATGTGTACTAAGACAAGAAAAAACACACTTGATGCATCATGGTATTAGGCTTATACTTTATTACACATAGGCCTAACATATCAGCTGCTAAGCACACCAGCGGCGATCTTTCAAGAGTTAAAACGGTCATCGCGAGAAGGTAAGCGATAGACAGGCTATGAAATTTAGCTGAAATGACGACAAATTACCCTTTGTTATATAATATTTAGATGAGAATGTGATAATAAGATGGTAATTTAACTAATACATGATAAGCCAAGGATTCTCACGCGGCACTGTCACTTACCACGAGTCGCGTACGCAAAGCTGTTTTTATGCTGGGCCAGCGTAGTTTACAGGTGCTGCCACTCTGGTGCCACAGAGGGGACAGAAGCGGTTACAATCTCTTTCATTTTATTGCACCGTTTTAGATCATGCACCTCACCTGTGACAGCTAGAACTTGCTGGCATACAAGAGATAACTTGCAATTTAGTGTTTCAAAGTCAGTCGAATATTCACAATTTTGAGTCTGAATGGTCTTCAACAGTGCATCTTTGTCAGTTAAAAATTCTTGTATAACATTTTGATGCAAAGTGAGCAGGTGATCACCGCGGGCAATACAACTTTTCGTGACATCATTATTCTCGTGTTGCCATTTCAGAGATTCGCGTAGCTGCTCAATCTCGACACGAGTCTCTGCGAGCCTGTATTCGCGTTGACGAGATTCTAACAAGATATCTTCACATCTCTGTCTTGTCAAATTCAAAATAGCAAGATTAAGCCAGCATACCTTACGTTTTAATGTTTCAGATTCTGTTGTGAGAGTATCAGAGATGTCGGAATTTTGTTTATTGCGACCAGAGAGGGTAATTTTCTGCTTCTTTATCTCAATTTTACATTTGTCTAACTCTTCTGATAGCTCCGATATCTGCATTTTTTTAGCTGACTGTTCAGTTCTCAGAATCGTTTCTTCAAATCGAGGCTTTTTGGACAATTGGTCAATTCGTTGAGACATAAGGAATTTATCTTTGACGCAAATTTCAAGTTCGTCATTTTTCTCCCGTAATTCGGAAATAAGTTCTTCACCCCCCGCAATAGATTTGGCTTTGGATCGCGCCAAAAGCATAACCATTTTCTCTAAAATGTCTATCAATTCATCAGTCGTTAGAAAACGATCCCTATGATTGTTTTCGAGCTCGTCGATTTTACTCCCATAAAAATCAGCTGCCGACATTGTTGGTGTTAATGGTGAACAGATAAATCGCGATACCAAAAAATCTCATGTAAATCAATTTGCAAATGAAAAACAAAGCACAGAAATTATGCAGTATACCAGTCAACAAAACACACAGTGCAGGCAAACACTTATTAAATGCAGCCAGTCTACATATAATTCAAACTGAAGAACTGAACAAAAGTGTTAACACGTGGTCAACAATCACTGTTATCCCACTAATGATATCACCAATGCTCAGCACTCAATAAAATGACAGTTACTATAGTAGCTAATATATAAATCACAATCATCAAATAAAATTCATGTAGGCTACAACGAAATATCAAATATGTCAACACAGTCGCCGAAAGGTGTGAGCAAGAAACCAGCAAACAAGAGGCGACAATTCAACGTCGGGACAATGCTGGCCCACTGTTTATAATGTCGGGACAACGTTGAACCAACATGTGTCAACTGGGAAAAGTGCAGCCAGCATAAACACTGGACTAGGCTAGTGTCCAGCGAAAATGCAGGTACCCGCGAAAGCCGTCAAAGACGTGGGAGACACTTTCGGCATAAGGGCACATACACACATATAATTATATCTGACTGTATAGGAAACTTCAGTCAAACATACAAATCATTTTAATACAATATAAGAATATACATGTAATACAATAATCAGAAATATATGTCATTCACGGGAATAGATGTTACGTCTGTACGTACTTCTCCCGATGGCGTACATTTCAAACAAAACAGAGCATCATACTGTCACTCACATATTTAGCAAGTTGCAGTCGCATAGAAATTATGAAACAAATAGGCCTAATTGTCAGGCAAATTGAACATAGAAGTAACGCGTTGGAATAGGTTATTCTGCCGTGATTGACCACCGGCCGCGACAGGTGTGAGCACAATGACATGTGGTGTTGGCCGCCAAACCAGCAGAAATTTATCAGGAAGCACGAGACACGATCCCAATATCGCTATAATGCTGGGCCACCGTCTGTGACGCTGAACCAACACTAATACAACATTAGGCAAACAAAACGCCCTCACTGGCTAGAACCAACAACTGCAATACATTTCAATTCATTTCCAACAACTACAAACCGAAAAATCGACCAGGCAAATTTGGCACACAAACTTGCCAATTCCAAATGATTGTAGGCCTATATAATAATTTAAATATTTATTATAACATGGGTGTCTCTTTAGAAGTCATACTATATTCTCCAACACATGTCATCCCCCGACATGTGTTAGCTCACACATGTCAGTGACGTCGTATCTGGCTGTTCCAGTCTCCCCCTCACATTAGCATACATTCCTTAATTTCATAACTTCTGTAGTTCTGTCCTGTCTGTAACGTTAGGCCTTAGGCTTTACAATTGGAATCCTATTTGATAGGGACCATTTTATTTTTAAATTGACAAGATCTAGTAAGTAAGTAAAATATTTGCTTTACTTCACTTTTCGGCCAGTATGGCCATTTAAGTGAAAATTCCAAGTATTACAATATCCCATATTGTATAGTTAAAGTAGTAAAGGAAAGACAAAGCCAATAAAAGCATGTTCGTACTAAAATATTCAATTTAAAGTGTTTGATATGATAAGATGACGATGCTCCTGGCACCTATATGTAACGAGTCTGATGACATGTTGAAGCGCCTGCACTACAACACAGTTTAATGGGTATAAAAATATCAGTATAAATAATGTAAAATATGAAGTGATTATAAAATGAAAGACTTTTCAAGTCACTATATCTCTATGAAATTGGAGTGATTGTGTAAAAACTACAAGTCTAAGTCAAAACAGTGTCATTGTCAAAACAAATATATAATATATACTATAATACTATATACTATAATCAAAAAAGTAAACCCATTTAGACATAAATATGAATGACATAAACAATGAACAGAGAAACCATTAAGTAAGTAAGTAAATGTCTTCTTTACTTCACTTTTCGGCCAGTACGGCCGGAGACATCATGAAACCACAACAAATTCTCAAAAATGAAAGACTTACAGTGCCCCCACAGTTGGTAATAAGGTCTGTGATATTGGAGGACATCACAGAGCGATCACAAACCGTGAGCACACCGTAAGTCACCACAGGCTAATTGTACGGCAATGGCTTCTCTATGACATGCTGCATTATCCGCCAGGATGCCACAGAGAAACCTTTAAAACAATAAAGTGAAAAAATAATTATATGGCACTGGTTTCTTTCGGACATACCGTTCATCGCCAGGATGCCAAAGAGAAACCACTGCAAACACAAAAAAAAACAAATCATAGAGGAACTATGAGTAGACCTACAATGCCCCCACAGCTGGGGATCGGGTCTGTCATCGAGAACTAGCACGACAGAGCGATCACAATCCGTGAGAGCACTGTAAGGCACCACAAGTACAATGAAAAAATATATAAAATATATAAATATGAATATATAGAGAATATATAAAGAATTTGAACTAAAAACTATTCGAAAATAAACATAACAACCTCAGTGAAAAACCACCGGAAAGCAAACACAAAAAACTTCACGTCAAAAAAATAACAAAACCTGGTTCGATGAAGGTTTGGGTGTGCTTGGCCTTCTAAGAAGTTGCCCAGGGGGGACCACGCGGAGGTGACACCCTTCCCCCCCTTGACAAGATCTGTGCCAATGTAACTTACGACGTCCCTATTTCAATTGAAGTCCAGAATTGCTGCCTTTAGACTAGGCCTAGACTACATGTCAAATGGTCTGGCATCTGCATTGGTAACCACTGCAACAGACTGTTCACTTATTTTTTTTTATATTAGGATCGTTGTATAATCATTTATGGTAGGCCTATAGATCTAATTGTTCTGGAATGGTTCCAAGTAAAGTAAGACATTTGGCAAGTAGGCCTGTATAGATCTACATTGTAGGCCTAGCCTACAGAGTAGTGGGCCTACAGACCACTCCCCAGCAAACACAACACATTTGTACAACACCATTTGTACAACGTCGGCCCAACATCACCGCCGTTGGTCCAACATTGTACAAATGTGTTTACTGGGTCGTCGACGTGTCAGTGTAGTCTAATACTAATAGTGTTAGGCTACTGAGTAGGCTACTGTTACTGTTTGAGTTAGGCTAGTCTACACTGTACTGTAGCCTACTGTATCTATAGGCCTAACTATTAAAATGGGGTTATGACAAATATTCTTGTCAGTCACATATGGAAATAATTTATCAGATTTATGTCATAAGTAAAAATAGGCTTTTATTTCAAAAAAAAAAAAAAATCCATGACTGGTTTCGAACATGGAACTCTGGCTCTCGAGGCATGTCTCCTTACCACTGTACCACGTGAATACCTGTAGACTATGTGGTGCAAAGAAAAGCTGTGAACCTATTATTGTCAAACAGCAGGGGTGTGTTCAGTCCTCGGAACAGCCAAACTGCCGCATTTTCTATCAACCATGTTGCAATTCATGGCCTTGGAATTCAATCTTTTAGCTTTATCCTTTCCGACTCGTAGTGACTTTAAATGAATTTAGAATTTATAACTTCGTAGCCCCTGTATGGTTGGCCATCACCCTCATAAGTAAATAAACCTTCCGAGGATAATTAAAAACCTTCCGCGGATAATTATAAACCTTCCGCGGACAATTAAAAACCTTCCGCAGATAATTAAAAACCTTCCGCGGATAATTAAAAACCTTCCACGGAGAATTATAACCTTCCGCGGATAATTAAAAACCTTCCGCGGATAATTAAAAACCTTCCGCGGACAATTAAAAACCTTCCGCGGATAATTAAAAACCTTCCTCGGAGAATTAAAAACCTTCCGCGGATAATTAAAACCTTCCGCGGAGAATTAATTTTTAATTCTCCGCGGAAGGTTTTTAATCATCCGCGGAAGGTTTTTAATTATCCGCGGAAGGTTATAATTCTCCGTGGAAGGTTTTTAATTATCCGCAGGAGGTTATAATTCTCCGCGGAAGGTTTTTAATTATCCGCGGAAGGTTTATTCACTTATGAGGGTGATGGCCAACCATACCCCTGACGCCCAGGGCTATTATACGTCCAATAACATGAGAATCCAACACATTTCAATATCCAAACTTGATTCCTATAACCAGATATGTGCGTAGGAAGGCGACATGTCTGTGCAGAACATTAAAAATACAGAGGATGAAAAATATGACGGCCTTTAGCGCTTGAAATGCACACACTTGTTGCGCTAGCGATTGGAAATATTATTAAAACAATTACAGTAGACTTTATGTCGAACACATGATATCACCTCGAAAGTGAGAGCATCGATACCATCACTCCCCTCTCAAATAAGGGAAAAACGAAACATTATCATGTGTAGCATATATCTACCCCTTCTATTTTAAAATAATTGTCAGTAAAAATTAGACAACAGTTATTCAAACTATTTGAGTCTGAACTCAAAATCAATGATAACATACATGGTAAAATTGCACTACAATATTAGATTGCTTTACTTAGCAATATATAATAGCTATTTACCTGAAAATAAAAATTGAGCAAACAAAACACGTGGTCCGCAAATTTTAGAGACAAAATTAAGCTAAAATTTGACAAGTTAAAAATTCGAGCGTGGTAATACGTTACGTACACTTCTGACACCAATGTTGTCTTTGACACCAATGTTGTCTTTTTACAGTAATAGAATATATAGTACTAAGAGTGAGTTAGTACCTGTACTTTATTGACGACTGTCCCAAAGATATCCAAGGAATTGTAGGTCTTGGAGATCCAAATGGTGACCGTGTCGTCTCAAGTGCCAGGCAATAACTGCCCGGTATCAGCGTGTCTAGAGCCAAGCTGAAAGAGGTCATGTGACCTGTCGAAATAGGTCACTGATACAAGGTACCACATACTAAAAATCCCTACACTATAAAACAAATCAATATTGCAGCAATGTCATCATCACGATTCCGCTTACTTGTAAAATTCATGCTTACTAAGCGATTCAACTGCACCACCATTGTAGCAAGCCCCATATTCGTGTAGACCCCATGTTCGTGTAGATGCTCAGTTGCTAAGCTATCCTGTACAGTGTTTTGTACCTGCCATGGTGAAGCTGTATGCGGCAATAAGAGTAACAAAACCGCACAAACTATATATTATACGAGGGAGATGACTAAGAACACAATATGCCGAATACAAATATTTGAGCATTACTTTTCAAGCTATAAAACAAATCAATATTGCAGCAATGTCATCATCACGATTCCGATTACTTGTAAAATTCATGCTTACTAAGCGATTCAACCGCACCACCATTGTATCAAGCGTTATTACTATATTTAGAAAATCAATCAATTATATCACACTTTGGTTCGTAACATAAGTGTATTGAAGAAAAAATACATTGCATATAGTAATCCTTGGCTTTTATTTGTCATGTAAGTCATTGTATACAAGTTTTCAGGATGCTTGATAGGCTTGGATGTTTTTTAAATAAAATCATAAAATTCTCTATTTTTTTTATTTCAAGTGTTAGGTCATTTTTAACGTTTCCTTCGTATTTCCTGACCATGAAAACATAGGTATGTGCATCCCCACTACATCTTCAATACATCCTCAATGCATCCAATTTAGGGATGCAACTTTGACTTGGGAATAATTTATTATAGCTCACTGATTTTCACATTTTTCCACCAGCCATTTTAAACCTTTTCTTGGCATTTTACTATAGAATGATACAAAATAATATTATAACTCACCACTCTTCATTTATTCCAGCAGCGAGAAAAACTTAGTCCTGGGTTGTCACGACCATTGTTGCGGCAGTTATAAGCGCTGCATAATATCGGCCTCTGACAATGTTTACTTGACGCCATTGACATGAATGAAGACATCGTAGAGTGATCAACTGCGCAGCTCATTGCGCATATACAATGGCGGCGGCCAGGTCTAAACCACGCACATTACCTAAGTGTCGTATCCCAGTGTACTAAAATCTCTGTTATTACTGTATGAGCGGCTAACCCTCTCACGTGATTTGCCTGAAGAGCGCTGTTTCTGACCGGCCACAACGGCAACTGGACATCTTGTGCTGAGTTGAGTTGTCATAAATATGGGCCAGGCACTAGCATTTATTAATAAATAATGCTAAGGATTTTATTATGAGCTACCTTGGTACAAATGGACGTGGATGTTTATATCAGAACCTTCAAGTGCTCTTCCTATATAGTGACATCAATTTCAATACTCATGAGATTACACTTGCAATGATACGATCCAAACTAAGTTCGTATCGCTCTACATGAATGTGTCAGGTTGACCGATACAGGCCTATTCAGGTAGAGCGATACACTTTAATATTTGAGCATGCTCACGGTTACCTGTAACATGGTGTATGGCAAATTGAGTACCCTATTGATCTTTCATGAAATCACTGAAGTATCATTATGTGGCATCATCATATAAAGTATCACTGGGACAGACAAATATAACAAACTTAGAACCTTTCAATTACAGGTAATAGCACAATTCGATATATTTTCGTTTCGAATCACACGATTATCCTACTGGTCAAACACTATCCTACTGGTCACACATCCATCCTGTTGGTCACACACCCATCCTACTGGTCACACACCCATCCTCTTGGTCACACACTCATCCTGGTGGTCACACACTTATCCTACTGGTCACACACCCATCCCACTGGTCACACACCCATCCTACTGGTCACACACCCATCCTCTTGGTCACACACCCATCCTAGTCGTCACACACTCATCCTACTGGTCACACACCCATCCTACTGGTCACACACCAATTCTACTGATCACACACTATCCTACTGGTCACACACCCATCCTTCTGGTCACACAACCCACCATACTGGTCACACACCCATCCTAATGGTCACATATCCATCCTATTGTTCACACGATTATCCTACTGGTCACACACCCATCCTGCTGGTCACACATCCATCTACTGGTCACATACACATCCTACTGGTCACTTATATCCATCCTCATGGTCACACACCCATCTTCCTGGTCACACACCCATCCTACTGGTCACATAACCATCCTACTGGTCACACACCCATCCTACTGGCTACACACCTATACTACTTGTCACACTCCCATCATTAGACCTATTCTGGCCACACACCCATCTTCCTGGTCACACACCCATCTTCCTGGTCACACACCCATCCTAATAGTCACACACCCATCCTCCTGGTCACGCACCCATCCTCCTGGACACACACCCATCCTAATGGCCACACACCCATCCTCCTGGCCACACACCCATCCTAATAGTCACACACCCATCCTAATGGTTACACACCCTTCCTAATGATCACACACCCATCCTAATGGTCACACACCCATCCTAATAGTCACACACCCTTTCTAATGATCACACACCCATCCTAATGGTCACACACCCATCATCCTTGTCAGACTCCCATCATTAGACCTACTCTGGCCACACACCCATCCTACTGGTCACACAGCCATCCTGTTGGTCACACATCCATCTACTGGTCACATACACATCCTACTGGTCACATATATCCATCTTCCTGGTCACACACCCATCCTACTGGTCACATACCCATCCTAATGGTCATACACCCATCCTAATGCACACATCCCTCCTACTGCATTTGCACACACATTATTTTCTGTAGGCCTATGTATCATAACATTTCCGAAATCTCCTCTGGGGCAATTGCAGTGGGGCAGGTTCGCACACCTTTATGCCATGTATGCGGACGTGCCCCATATGCCTCAATTTCCCGCAGTTCCCTAATATCGCTCACTACCAATGCAGGCCTTATATAAATCAGTGGTAAGGTGAAGCACTAGTAAATGACCCTAAGCTAACATTAGTATACCATTCATACCACCATTATTGCGATTTCTACGTCGAGTGATACAAATAGACCATTTTAATTCAAAACCTGTGAAAAACGGCATTCACTCACCACACCTCAAGTTATGCTGTCACGCCACAAAAGGCCAACAGCAGGTTCTGTCTCATATGACAAACTACCACACAGTGTTAAATAACAATCGCCAGGTAACGCTCATAGACTAAAACGGCCCATGTGCGGATCTGCCCCACTCTCCCCTAAGTCAAGAATTATTACTTGAAAAATATAATAATATATACTGAAAATTTGTTTCCGCAACATCACCCTCTCATGCACCTTTCAAAATTCAACACAGGATTGACATGTTTTTATTTTCTTCCAAACAAATTGTGTCGTAATAACCTGTGTCGAAAAATCTTATTAAGTAGTTATGATGACTTCACCATGTGGGGTTATAGCTGGGAGTCATCTTCCCCCGTGCGTCATCTTACTCCTGTCTACCCTATGAATTTCGTCTCTAAAGTTTTCGCATATGGTGGTTTAATGCGCCCCGCAGTCGGGGTACATTGAACCACCCAAGGGGGCACATCGATCCATCAAAACAAATATTCGAAATACATATTTTTTCAAAACAAATTGTATAATTTGCTTACTCCACCCCTTGCCTCATATAGTTTGTTATATGTAATCAAAGTGTGAAATACTTTACAAAGTATGTAAATGGTTCAGCGGAGATTGATGACGTGTCTTCAATTGTTCCGGCATAGAAACAATGCAAAATGTGATTTAAGCTAATTTATTAGCTGTTTTCAAGATGCAATATAATATTCCTTTGTCATTACTTCCCACTCTGTTTTTTAAAATATTTTGTGTAAACGTGAATTAAATAACCTTAAATTAAATAAATGTTAGAATTACAAATTGATATTCATATAATGCCCGATAGGCCTACCGGAAGTAATTAGAACATGGTTCAATGTACTCTGGAAAACATGGTTCAATGTACCCCGAATGAAAAAAACATAAATTAATGAAATTTTCAACAGGTATTTGCAACTGTTTATAAACAAAATGTGCTGTCAAGGTATCTCATATAGATACATTTTAGTTATACTATAATGATATTAGAAAATATATTCAAATTTAGACAAATTTGAAAAAATAACTAAATTAGCGGAACACTACTTTTACAGCATTAAAACTCTTTATTTGCATATTTACCAGCATGACATTCGAAAAATTGTGAAAGCTTTTAACATCATAGATAGTACCTAAATGTTCATAACTGCTTGCATTTGGTACAAAAAATCAAATTATGACGTCAAATTAAGGGGTGGTTCAATTTGGACTCATCTTCAACCTGCTCCGGTCTCCCCTACCCTGCCCCCTCTCTCCACTCTGGCTCTTCACTCTACTCTGGCCCTTGTTCATTTTCCTCCGCCCCTCACTATAGACCTACCTGATTCATCAATCTGCTTCTCCCTCTACTCCCTTCACTTCTTAAACCTCACCCTACTTCTGCCCCTCACTCTACCCCCATTTCTCACTCTACCTTCACTCCAGCTACTCTTGCTCCTCAATCTACCCTCACCCCTCACTCTACCCCGGCCTCTCACTTTACCCTCACTTTACTCCAGCCTTTCACTCTACCCCGGTCCCTCATTCTCCTCCCACTCCTCACTCTATTCTCACCCCTCACTCTACATTAGCCCCTCACTCTACCCTTACGGCTCAGTCTACTTTTGGCATTTACCAGTTAGGCTAGATATAGAGACGAAATTCCCGTATTTTCCCGTATTTCTTTTTGACAATATTGTCCAACATAAAAAATCAGGAATTTCGTCTCTAGGCCTATATCTAGCCTAACTGGTAAGTACACAGCACAACAATTAAAAAAAAATGCAGTTCTTACGTTAGTCTATGGACATGTTTACATCATATGGTCATATTAAAAAGAAGCCAAAAAAAATCACCAATTTCTTATGTTTTTAGCCTGGGTATGGGCCTTAAATTAACCTTGAATATTCTGTCATGTACCGTTTATATACTACGGCAGTATACCTATATTGCTTCGCGTATATAATGTTATGGTTGAATGCAGAAGGGTAGGACCACAGTTCTGTGGGTAGGACATCTAGGCCTACTTATAATAGCCTACATGGCTCGTTTACACTTTGGAAGAGGCTATACAGCGGCCAGCCGCTGTGCTGTGTTGAACATTCGCTTATTCAGCGGCCGAAATATATACTTGTTAGGACTACATGAATTATCTGGCTGCTGAATTGCGGCAAATATCTCCTTCTAGAGCGGCCGAAATATAATAAGCCAATCACAGCGCGCTTAACATAATCAAGATGGCGATGTTAACGGATTTGACACTTGGTTAAGAAAGTTAGACATTAAAACAATTATGTCCACTGGTAGATATCATAACCGCTATGAAGGGAAAGTCTGTGGTGTCACATAATAAAAACAGTATGTCAGAGAACTATTAGAATGGATGTGCTAACCAAAAAATGAGATTTCTACGCAGCATCATCGGCTGCTCTATAACAAAATAAAGGCTCTTATGCAGCGGCTAGCAGTGACAGGAGAGCGATTTCTCACACACAGCAGCCATTTTTTTCTAAAAAGGGCGCCACATGCTAAAATTATCGGCTGCTTTATAACACCACACAAGCGCTTATACAGCGGCCAGCTTTTTCGGCGGTAAAGAGGAATACACTTCAGGGAACAGTGACATTTTCTAGAATTTCTAATTGCTTTAAATCGTCACACAAGATAATACATTAGTATCTGTTGATTACTGGGAAATACGAGCACATATCTATTCCCAGTAATCAACAGATACGAGATGTATTCACTAGCTTAAACGATTTCACTCTACTGCAATAACATAATTGAATGTAGGTCTATTTCTAAACAAGAATATGGAACGTCTGGTGTTTTGAATAAAACCAGATAATCGGAAAGATTTTAACTTTATTTTGTGTCTTTCTCTTTCCTAATCATAGAAATTAAATGAATATATATATAAAAGTAGCTCGGATCCTTCAATAGCAGCTAACATGTCGATTTAATGTTGGGCCAGTGTCTTAGATTGTGGTACATCATGTACATAATTGAACCGACAATTGGTCAACATCTAACGTTTTAGTACAAGAGCATACTTATGCCTATCCAGTAATGCTGGCAAGCTATGTATTAGAGTTCCCCCTGCCAGGGGGAGGCTTTTTGTTTTTGCACGGTTTCGTCCGCCAACGCCTCCGCCTCGTGTGGCCGCACCCATACCTTGTCACCCTCATATCTACAAATCCGCTTCTCCAATTCATTCGGTGTTCCAGAGACCGATAACTAGCATGAATTCCTAAGCAGCATCAATTTTTCAGAAAGTTTTTAAAAATATCCCGGTCATGGCGGCCAACTTTAATCTATTTCCATCAAATTAAGTCCTTGTCAACCTGATAACTTCAAAACCGCTTATCCGATACTCCATATCCAACATACTGCATAGTATTAATTCCTAGACCGCATCAATTTTTCAGTGAGTTTTGAAAAATATCCGGGTCATGGTTGCCATCCTTAATCTTTTTTCATCAAATTAGGACCCGATTTACTCAATATTCAAAATACTGCATAGTAGTATTAATTCCTAGACCGCATCCATTTTTCAGAAAGTTCGGAAATATATGCGGGTCATGGCGGCCATCTTTAATCTTTTTTTCATCAAATTAGTTATTCAATATTCAAAATACTGCATAGTAGTAATAATTCCTATACCGTATAATTTTTTCAGAAATATTCCATATCCAACATACTGCATATAGTAGTACCGGTAGTAATAATTTCTAGACCGCATCAATCTTTCTGATAACTTCAAAACCGCTTATCCGATATACTCCATATCCAACATACTGCATAGACCGCATCAACTTTTCAAAAAGTTTGGGAAAATATGCGGGTCATGGTGGCCATCTTTAATAGATGTTTATCAAATTAGGACCCAATTTACTCAATATTCAAAACACTGCATAGTAGTTGTAATTCCTAGAATGCAGAATTTTTTCAGAAAGTTCGGAAAAATATCCGGGTCATGGTGGCCATGCTTAATCTTTTTTTTGATAAATTCAAAGGCGCTTATCATACACACTCAATATTCAACATACTGCATGCTAGTATTAATTCCTAAACTGCATCAGTTTTTGAGAAAGTTGAGAAACACCGGTTTTTGGCAGCCATCTTTCATATATTTGGATCAAAATAGCACCTTGTCCCCTTAAAGCTGCTAGCCTCTGCCTCCTAATATTACTTGATAATTACATGTACAAATTGATGATCTGGTAAAATTTTATTTAATTTAGAACTTTTATTTGAAAAGTGCGCGGGGGAGCCTTCTTGGGAGTTCACATGGTAAACACTTACTTCTAGTTTATGTTTTATGATTTTCAGGTGGTCAGGGGTATACTGATATAGAACAATATTGGTGTCATTTTTGCAATACGTATTTTGGTGTGTTTTTATAGGAATTTCAAAATGACCACAATGGAGTGAAAAGAACAAATATAAATTTAAAATTAGTTTTTATTTCGAATAGAAGTGTCCATCATGCAGTTTTGTGAATTGATATGCCAATAATATTAAATAATCGAACCTTGGAGCCTTACATGCTAACATTTGTTTTAGGTGCCTAGATAACAGCTGCAACGAGCATCATGTTGGGCATTAAGTTAAACAGTTTATTCGTAGTCCACCAGGGTTACTATGACTATTGGTTGTCATGTTCCTCTCAGACGAATAAATACTTGCTACTTGTTGCCAGTGATAAAACTTTCTGTTAACATTGTATGATTTGCTTATTATAAGTGGACGCAACACAAATACAACAATAACTCTCTAATAATTCTTTTGCATTTATTAATAGAATGTCTCAGCTTGTTAATATGTTTTTGTATTCTAAAGAAGTGATCCCATTCTTCATTCCACGATGTTACGTGAATCTGTACCATCTCTGAAACAAATAAGAAGTATGCCTATGTATTATTAGATAAAGGATATATTTTATTAGTGGGGCAGATACGTGTCGAAAGCAACACGGGGACTGATGGATTAAGGATATCATGGATTTAGTGCCAAACTGAATTTTCTTCGTGGCGCGAACAAAAATAGTGAAAATTCAAAACGGCTTCCACCAAAGTCTAAATATCTACAAAACTAGAGATGTGTTTCCGCATAAAAGCATCCCCTTCTGCATTAGCTTTAAAGGGGGGATATTCGCAGGTGATAATGGTAAAATGCAATAAGCAATAATGCAATATAATTTTGTGCACGGTTAACCATTTTTATTGTTCACAATAAAACATAAATCTAATTAGCTTTAGACAATTTAACCTGGAACAGTTCTAAAAAGTGTGAGAGGGTTATACCCTGCTTCAGTTCAGTCGAAGACCGTATCGAAGCACAACTGATTATTTTTTTAAATCTTAAAAGGTCAATTTCGGACACTAAGCAAATAGTGTCGGACAAATCAGTTCGGACGCTATCGTTGGACAACTGAATTTGGCAGCCATTTTCTAAAATAGTCGCCAGGCCAGGTAAAAAAATCAACAAAATTATTCCCCAGGCCTACCCTAGCAGCATGGAATCTTTAAATAATTTGGTCAGCGCCCCTCCCAGGAAATCAGATTTTTTGTCATATTTTAGCAAGTGTCAGATCTGATGTAAAAACGGATGAAAGTCCACAGGTGATCAAAAAATGAATTTCTTTTAAATTCGCCATCTTAATATTTTTAATGGATATTTCTTCACATTTTCATTCAACTTGAGATGTGAATTGAAGGGTTCCGTGTAATAACCTGTTAAGCGCCATTAACAGGTTCTTTCTGATAACGACGGGTTTAAGGTGCTGAGGTAAGGAAGATTAGTGTGTGAAAAAATCTTAACTTTACGACCATTATAAAGCACTTTTCTCAGAAGCAAGTACATGTTTATGGCTGTTAGTGAGACAAATGTCACTATAATAAAATGTTAAGTGTGTTTACCAGTGAATATTACTGAATAACATGTAGCAAATCCTACCGGTAAACTAACTTAACATGTTCTTGCAAATAATAGAATCACAAATCAGAAATGGTAAGCACCATTAACATGATTTTACAAATATCAACACTATTAATTTTAAATGTGCAAAAGTATCCAGATAAATGGCTGTGAAGTCACTGTTTCACAGATATGTAATCGATATCCATGATTTCTGGAATAAATCGAATAAAGCAATAAAATGGTAATGTCATTTACCATAAAATATTGTGATGTTGAATTTGAAAACTATTGGCAAAATATATATAGGTTTTTAATTCTCTCCGGAAGGTTTTTAATTCTCCGCGGAAGGTTTTTAATTCTTTGCGGAAGGTTTTAATTATCCGTGGAAGGTTTTTAATTCTCCCCGGAAGGTTTTTAATTCTCTGCGGAGGATTTTTTAATTTTCCGCGGAAGGTTTTTAATTCTCATAGGAAGATTTTAATTATCTGTGGAAGGTTTTTAATTCTCCCTGGAAGGTTTTTAATTCTCCGCGGAAGGTTTTTAATTCTCTGCGGAAGGTTTTAATTATCCGTGGAAGGTTTTTAATTCTCCGCGAACATAGAAAAATTCAGATGTTTCCAATCATTTTTTGTGTTAAATACACAGATTCAAATACTTAGTTGTTGCGTTATTAAGTTTGGACTTCTAATTGAAAATTGTTAAATGAAAAAAGTTAAAATTTCGAGTGCTCATTTCTGATGATACAATCAATTATGCAATCAAAATAATGGTATTTGACCAGGCTAACTTTCTCAGTTGAATCCAGGATTAAAAAACCCATAAAAAGTAATTGAAATATGACATTTTTAACAACCTTCGCAGATTAAATTAACATATCATATTTTCTCAATGTAATACCTGGATATATCCGTATTCATCCAACAAAATTTTAACTGTGGCATTTTGCTCCGAGTCGAAAAATTTCTCCAGAACTTACAATAAATCTTCTGTAAATTAGAATAAACATGTTGATGTATTTTTGTTTCAAAGTTTGAAGAACAAGATACATATAGCATTTGGAATATAAGGGTTAAATATTCTTCAATGTTATCTGCATGATATAGGTGGATTAACGATACTACAAAGCTCCAATATTACAAATTAAAATTATGCTGCGCCCTACTTTGGACGCCATACTGAATGAATATGTGTTGATGTCAATTACAATTACAATTTATAAATCCATGATTACTAATACTTTGTGACTTGAAAACAGAGACCAGTTTAAAATGTATTATTTATTTTTGTCACTAGGAAAAACATATTTTTAATGAAAATCTTTACTAGAAGCGATACTAAAATCTAGACCAAAACTTTCGGCATGATGTGAGAGTGAAATATGGAAGAAATACTCAATGGGTTTCAGATATATGCTCTGTAAATAGTATTGTTACTCAGATAATCTTTAAAAAAATATTTTGTTTAAAGACGTAATTAAAAAATTGCTTATAACACAAAAAAGTACATATTACATTTGTGTGCAATATAAAATAAATCTCCTCTGAAAGGGGTTTCAAAGATTTGCTCTGAAAAAGAGATTGTTAGTGATTAAGCTATTTTGGCTGAGATAATGAGACAAATAATTAGAATAAATTATTATATAAGCTGAGATATGTAAGCATAAATCAAAAATAGTAAGTCAAGGGAAGGGTCATAATCCCAAAAGGCATATATCCACCTTCAGATTGATATGTGTGTGTAGTATGAAGTTAATCACCCACGGCCTTTCAGAGATTTGATCCGAAACGAGATGGTCAGTGTCTAGGCTAGAAGCGGCGAGGGTTGTTTAAAATTACGAAATATTACTAGGGTATGCTGATATGTGCAATGGTCATTGTTGCAGAGGCGCTACTTGAAAAGTTACAAGGCTACCCACACCTGCCTTGAAAATAAACTTTCAGTTTAGATTTTAGAAGTAACTTTTTGTGGACAATTTGGCCACATAAAACTTTACAAAGAAAACGTTTAATAATTTATTAACATAAACTTGAAATGTAATTACATATGCATTTTATTTATCATGTATATTAAAAGAATAACTACCTTCTTCTTACGATTTTTTCAACAATTTCCTGAGATTATGGATATATTTTGTGAGGAATGCCAGTTGTTTCGGCCCCTTTCCTGTTCGGCCCCTTTCGGCCTCTTACCCGTTCGGCCCCACATATGTCATTATATAGTCACCGACTTGTTCTTCACTTCATCCGTGTTACTCAGACATGCATAGACATATATATACAGTTGACATAAATAAACATAAATAGACATGTCTAATCAATTACTACAGAGCAGTTTGACACAAGTTGAGTTGTGAAGGGAGTCGCACCTCGGTGAGCAGTAGGCCAACCGTGTACAGATGACGTGTACAGATGACTACGAGCAGATGACAACTGGTGAGTTGTGAAGGCTGGAGTGAAAGCTTGGAATGAAACTGTGAGTGATAGATTGCTAAGCTGTGAGCTCGCTTACCAATAAAAAGTGGGTACCTCAACTCAATATAATTTGTATAATATAAATGTAAGAAAGAGCGGGAATATATTTAAAATTAGTTGTTTCAAAATATATGAAATGATAATAATCGCGGCAATGTCTACACACGCGATAATCTGATCGTGCTTAAAGGTGAAATGACCTGCTTCATTCGTTTACAAATTGTTAATTATTGTATAATTTTAAAGGATTCATAGATAAGTAAATATGTTTAAGGCCTATATAAAGGCTCATATATATATCAGTTCTAGTTTCCAACGCGATAGACCTGTTCATTATAGGGGGCCGAACGGGTACAATATACGTAGGGGCCTACTTGGGGGCCGAACAGGCAATGCTTGGGAGCCAAACGTGAGGATAGAAATGTTAAATTCGTGGTACAAAGAATCAATAATATAACAGTAAATTGAACTAACATTGGAAGGGTTGTTCTAAAACTTCACGACGTTTCGACTCACTTGCTACGGCATTTTTTCTGTAATTTCTGGTCTTTCTGATTTGTTATAGATTGTTCTAGGGCTGGGGCTGAACATAATTAAGGATAAACAATTTTAATGATTAGGTTATATGTTATCTGGTATTATTCCGGCCTGTTTTTACAATGTAGGCCTAGGAGCAGATGAGCAGTAATTTTCAGCCACTTGAAGTTGTGTCTCGCGGTTCAGTGTAGTAGTAGTAGGCCTATAGTATAGCTGTATGTACCACGGTAGGGGGGCGAACGGGTAACGCTCTGACGACGCTGACTCAGTAACTGACAGGCCAGGGGAAGCATTGTAATTAGGGGGCCAAACGGGTAAGGGGCCGAACGGGTAAGGGGCCTAACGGGATGGGGCCGAACAGGTAAGAGGCCGAGACGACCTGATACCTTTGTGAGTATGCAGCGCGTGCTGGAACTGCTCAAACATGCCTTGATCTTGGATGCTGGTATATGCATTTGTAGCATGTCTACAACACTAGACTTTTCAGCATTATTCATCCTTCGATTCTGATAGAAAAAAGGGTATATGTCAGTACTTTTGGCATAACATACAGAAAAAAGAGAAATCAAACATTTGAGCTTTTGCTATAAACAGCACAATTTAATAAAATTAAACAAATACATTAACATGTATGACTGGTATGAAGAGGTTTTTTTAACATTGTAAACCAAGTAGTTCTCACAGCGCCCTCGCTTCCATTTTATCAGTTACATGCAATGGAAAAGTAGCAGATTACTAAGCATTACACACCATCAATGATTATGGTAGGCTACAATCTTAGCTATTACTCAAAATGTATTTCAGCACAGACCACCCACAGACAATATAAACTTAGATTTTACATTCCCAGCTATACCATACAGAAAATGACCAGTTACTCAATATAAGTGAATGAAAACTGAAAATAAACTCACTTCTGGATATTGTTTGTACAAATCACTTGACACCTCGTGATTATGGTCGAGGCATATGTCAGTGATGACAAGCTGATCAACCTTCCTGTCGACACAGGCCAAAATTCTAGCGGAACAACCCATCTTCTATGACCTGCAAATATAAAAAATCAATTAATTTATTTTCTCCATTTTATTCATTATTAATCTATCTGTTAATTACTTACATAATGCAGTAATTAGTATTTAACTATAATTGTTAACCACGTAGTGAAACTGATAAGGTTAAATATATATATTGGTTTTAATATATCTTTCTTCTAAAAACTTTGGCCGCTGTACAAGGCATCATGCCTTTCATAGCAGCCAATTGTTTCCTGCCGCTTGATAAGTGCCTATGTGCTGTTATACAGCAAACCAGTATTCTCGAAGGTGCATCTGCCTTCTTAATACTTGGTCCGCTGTGTAAGGCTTTATATAGCCTTATATAACAGCCCATTGTTTCCTGGCCGCTGTATAAGCATCTACATGCTGTTATACAGCGGCCCAGTATTCTTGAAGGTGCATCTGGCTTCTAAATACTTGGGCCGCTGTGTAAGGCATTATATAGCCTTATATAGCAGCCCATTGTTTCCTGGCCGCTTGATAAGTGCCTATGTGCTGTTATACAGCAGCCCAGTATTCTAGAAGGTACATCTGGCTTCTGAATACTTTGGCTGCTGTATAAGGCATTATATAGCCCTATATAGCAGCCCATTGTTTCCTGACCGATGCACAAGTGCATATGTACTTTTATACAGCAGCCCAGTATTCTAGAAGGTGCATCTGGCTTGTAAATACTTTGGCCGCTGTGTAAGGCATTATATAGCCTTATATAGCAGCCCATTGTTTCCTGACCGATGCACAAGTGCATATGTACTGTTATACAGCAGCCCAGTATTCTAGAAGGTGCATCTGGCTTGTAAATACTTTGGCCGCTGTATAAGGCATTATATAGCCTTATATAGCAGCACATTATATCCTGGCCGCTGTATTAGCATATACATGCTGTTATACAGAAGCCCAATCTTCTACAAGTTGCTTCCGGCTTATGAATACTTTGGCATTATAATAGGCTTATCTAGCAGCCTGTTGTTACCTGACCACTGCATACGTCCATATGTACTGCTATACAGCAGCCCAGTATTCTAGAAGGTGCATCTGGCTTCTGAATACTTTGACCGGTGTGTAATGCATTATATAGCCCTATATAGCAGCCCATTGTTTCCTGACCGATGCACAAGTGCATATGTACTTTTATACAGCAGCCCAGTATTCTAGAAGGTGCATCTGGCTTGTAAATACTTTGGCCGCTGTATAAGGCATTATATAGCCTTATATAGCAGCCCATTGTTTCCTGACCGATGCACAAGTGTATATGTACTGTTATAAAGCAGCCCAGTATTCTAGAAGGTACATCTGGCTTGTAAATACTTTGGCCGCTGTATAAGGCATTATATAGCCTTATATAGCAGCCCATTATATCCTGGCCGCTGTATTAGCATATACATGCTGTTATACAGAAGCCCAATATTCTACAAGTTGCTTCTGGCTTATGAATACTTTGGCATTATAATAGGCTTATCTAGCAGCCTGTTGTTCCCTGACCACTGCATAAGTCCATATGTACTGCTATACAGCGGCCCAGTATTCTAGAAGGTGCATCTGGCTTCTGAATACTTTGACCGGTGTGTAATGCATTATATAGCCCTATATAGCAGCCCATTGTTTCCTGGCTGCTGCATAAGTGCATATGTGCTGTTATACAGCAGCCCAGTATTCTAGAAGGTGCATCTGGCTTGTAAATACTTTGGCCGCTGTATAAGGCATTATATAGCCTTATATAGCAGCCCATTGTTTCCTGACCGCTGCATAAGTGCATATGTGCAGTTATACAGCAGCCCAGTTTTCTAGAAGGTGCATCTGGCTTCTAAATACTTTGGCCGCTGTATAAGGCATTATGTAGTCTTATATGGCAGCCCATTATATCATGGCCGCTGTATTAGCATATACATGCTGCTATACAGCAGCCCAGTATTCTACAAGTTGCTTCTGACTTCTAAATACTTTGGCCGCTGTGTCAAGCACTATAATAGGTTTATACAGCAGCCCATTGTTCCCTGACCGCTGCATAAATGCATACATGCTGTTATACAGCAGCCCAGTTTTCTAGAAGGTGCATCTGGATTCTGGATACTTTGGCCGCTGTATAAGGCTTTACATAGTCTTATATAGCAGCCCATTGTTTCTTGGCCGCTGTATAGGCATCTACATGATGTTATACAGCAGCCCAGTATTCTTGAAGGTGCATCTGGCTTCTAAATACTTTGCTCGCTGTATAAGGCACTATATAGCCTTATATAGCAGCCCATCGTTTCCTGACCGTTGCATAAGTGCATATGTACTGTTATACAGCAGCCCACTATTCTACAAGACGAATCTGGCTTCTAAATACTTTGGCCGCTCTATAAGGCATTATCTTGTCTTATATAGCAGCCCATTATATCCTGGCCGCTGTCTTAGCATATACATGCTGTTATACAGAAGCCCAATATTCTACAAGTTGCTTCTGGCGTCTGAATACTTTGACATTATAATAGGCTTATATAGCAGCCCGTTGTTTCCTGACCACTGCATAAGTGCATATGTACTGTTATAGAACAGCCCAGTATTCTAGAAGGCCCATCTGGCTTCTGAATATTTTGACCGATGTGTAAAGCATTCTATAGCCCTATGTAGCAGCCCAATGTTACCTGGCCGCTGCATAAGTGCATATGTACTGTTATACAGCAGCCCATTATTCTAGAAGGTGCATCTGGCTTGTAAATACTTTGACCGCTGTATAAGGCATTATATAGCCTTATATAACAGCCCATTGTTGTCTGACCGCTGCATAAGTGCATATGTGCTGTTATACAGCAGCCCAGTATTCTAGAAGACGCATCTGGCTTGTAAATACTTTGGCCGCTGTATAAGGCATTATGTAGTCTTATATAGCAGCCCATTATATCCTGGCCGTTGTCTTAGCATATACATGCTTCTATACAGCAGCCCAGTATTGTACAAGTTGCTTCTGGCTTCTGAATACTTTCGCCGCTGTGTCAAGCTTTATAATAGGCTTATATAGCAGCCCATTGTTTCCTGACCGCTGCATAAATGCATCACATGCGGTTATACAGCAGCCCAGTATTCTAGAAGGTGCATCTGACTTCTGAATGCTTTGGCCGCAGTGTAAAGTATTATAAAGGCTCATATAGCAGCCCATTATTTCCTGGCCGCTTGATAATTGCCTATGTGCTGTTATACAGCACACCAGTATTCTTGAAGGTACATCTGGCTTCTAAATACTTTGGCCGCTGTATAAGGCTTCACATAACCTTATATAGAAGCCCGTTATACCCTGGCCGCTGTATTAGCATATACATGCTGCTATACAGCAGCCCAGTATTCTACAAGTTGCTTCTGGCTTCTGAATACTTTGGCCGCTGTGTCAAGCATTATAATAGGCTTATATAGCAGCCCGTTGTTTCCTGACTCATGAGCCTAGTCCAATATTACTCATGGGGAGGGGGTGCGTTGGGTACGACCCGGCACTAGGCTTAGGCTATACTATAGGCCTAGATCTAGGCCTATGAATGATTGTAGGCCTAATGCTAATCTAATATAATCCTTTAATTTGGCCTATAAGCAACAGATAATAGTTGGACATACATAATGTTACTATAGATAGGCCTATAGCCTAGTTTATATTATGATGTATAACCATAAAAAGGCAAGATAAAACCATAAACAAGATTACTCATCTCTGATTGGGGCGGATGCCTTTCCCTGTCTTATTTGGGTGACCTGCGTGTTTGCAGTTCAATCGGATACTTGAATATACAAATTTGTTTGAATAATTAGCTTTTCCTGGCCCAATTTCTTTATTTTTGGCTGCTACCGTCTTGGCCCCACGCTTAACAAATTTAGTGTATGTCTTTTCTTCGTATGATTCAACTTCTTTGATGAAATCGGCGTAGCTGTCGAAGGTACGATCTTTCTCCAGCTGTGCCATCTTCCCTGTGTCTGCAAGTTCCACGACACGCGACGTCGTGCGTACATCTAGCATATTGTCAAACGCGCTGTGATTGGTCAACCTCGGCTGCTGAATAAGATGATTATTAATCTAATACCACGGCCGGCCGCTGTATAGCCGTATCCTTACACTTTTATATCAGCGCGTTATATGGCCATTGGACGGTCATAGGCCCTATGTATAGGCCTATATACCCCACGTTTTCTACGTTGTTCTCTTGTCGATTTAAAACAGAAACACTTACCATGCCCACTAAAATGTAGGTATGTGAAAACAGAGGTGACAATGAACACTCAAAACCAAAATGACCAGCATTGCTGTGCACAGGGGATACCCTGTTTTTTTTCTGCTGCTCCAATTTACCGGTAACAAGTTCTATAGTTTGCTGAATGATGCCACAACAATCATCGTTGCCTTGTTGTTGTAAATACCACTGACTCAGACGGTGTATAGACTGATAGAAGAACATGTATTTCATGGAGGTAAAGGCGTTTTTTTCACCTGTGAGCTGTAAAGATTTAAACAGTTTTATCTTTGTAAAATGTTGTAAAACATTGGAGTGTAACATGATATCACGCTCCTCTGCAGGATTATCCGTTGCTTTGATGTTACTTTTTTTCTTACGATGGTAGACTACGTAGGCCCTACTGGTTACACAAGTAGCTTACTGGACTTAACGTGTGCGTTTTAAGTCGCTGACACCAGTTAAAGCCAGTAAACACAAAACATTTGTATAACATTTATACAATGTGTGGATAAAGCTGTTTCACGTTCAATGTTATACCGCGTGTGTGCTAATTTGAACAGGTAAGGATGTTGTGCTTGATTAACTGAACAAACGCATGTCTAATACTTTGTCATCTTTCAGTTCACGTTTTATGTCAGGACCACACATGATCATCGTAATTAGGAGATGAATCTCCACCATGCATTGAGATTGACTTTTTTATCAGTACGGGTCTCCAATAATCGTCTTACAGTCCGACCATGCATATAATACGACAACAGGTCAAACATTTCTCTACATTGGGTAAGATATAATTTTATCTTTTAAAGTCTGGTGTATGAATCCAAAATTAAAGTGATAGCAACGACAGACAGAGATAACAACAGTTTTCATATTTATAGACATTGATATTCGAAAATTACATTTTATCTTTACCATACTATGCATATGGTATATTCACCATGATAAATTAGAAAATCTAATTTTTAATATAAGACAGATGAAAAAAACATTGATTTTTATGGCTGCCATTTCGGAATTGCTCAAAATGTATTGTTCCTGACCTAAAAAAAAATTGGTGAGCGTACATGTATGTTATGCTACTATATGCTCTAACCTATCTGTGTGTAAAATTTGGCACTTGTATCTAGTTTGGGAACATCTTGCTCATCTTTGAAGGCTTAGCTACTCCACTATGTCGTTCAATCAGGTAATTGAATTAGCACATCTGGCAATCATTCGATGTATCGCGTCTGCTGCGTACCAGCAGGTAGATTTTCTGTATACACGAAGTCACATAACATGGACTTCTTTAGAAATACATAAAATACATGCGCATAGTAACGTTAGTATTTTTAATTTAGACTAACTGTCTTATAGGCCCCTAACCTAATTCCGTCGCATGAATTTCAAGGATCAACATACCAACATCAAAGACAATGTGGAAAATTCAAATTACAAAGAATAAGGGGACTGCAACCTGCCAAACGTAACTAAGGGGTCTTGTCAAGTTGAAGGAAATCCAAAAATCCGAGAAAAACTCGGATTAGCCACACCTCACCCACTCACCTCACCCACCCACCTCACCTCACCTCACCTCACCCACTCTATCCATTTTTTTGGAAACATGTACAACCATATGAACAACACAAAAAACCCCAGAAAACACACACAATTTATCCATAAAGAAAGAAAAATCGGAGTTGGATCTTGACTCACTTCCGTGTTCTTCTCGGATTTTTGGATTTTTTTCAACTTGACAAAACCCCTAAGACATTCATGATGATTTCAAATAGAAAAAACCTTTTGCTCAAAAGTAATTCAGCGCTTTGATGGTTAAAGTGGTCAATATATAAGCCTACAACACAATTACATCGGTTTTAGTAGCAGTAACAGCCAAACATTGTTAAAGGAAATTAAAGTTCGCACGTATTATAAATTATTTTTAATAACTTGTATCAGGAACAGTAGCATCTGTTACTAATAATGAAGGATTATTGAAATTAATTGGTTAGAAAGTGACAATGATGATGCCTATATTATTTACCGATTGACAGAACACGCCTATTGTTACACGTTTGTTACATCGACCGAACGAGAACAGTACTGTCGTGCGAAGCCAAAAAGCAGTATCTGCTTACTTTACAATTACAAGTAGGCAAATACTACCTGTTGGCTTTGCAGAGTAGAAAATAGGTGCATCATGATCTATTACAAAGGCGTTTATCATATGAGACAGGTGGTATCAGGATAAAATGCATCATTTTGACTTACAGTATAATTAATATTCAAAGAAATAAATAGGCCATTATAATAGTCTATTATGATTAACTCTCTGATAATTATAAAAATATTAGAATATTAGACCTCTCTTGTTTATTAATCCAACAAAAATAATAATAATATTTGCAACATATCATTCATTACCAAATTCTAATCACATGGTTTGCTGGTGGACGTAGCTGTACAGAGAGAGAGACAGAGACTCGCATGTTTGTACAACTGCAAATTAGTCCAATGTAACTGTTGTCCAAAATTGTATTTGAAAAACTCACTATAGCCCGGAAATCACAATATACCGACACAATGCTGGTTCGTTGTTGGGCCAGCGTTGTATACGATGGTCCATTATTGTGTTAGTGTATCGTGCTGACTTGGCAATAACTTTGAAATCAAAACTACCACCTTCCTCGTTTACACATTCAAACTTTCTTGTGGCTTTATATATATTTTTTTTCAATTACTGTAATTGTCAGCACATGCTGAAGTTGCATTAAGGTCCACGTGAAGTGATTCAGTTTAGCAAAATAATTGAAAATAAATCTTTCTGGGCTAGGTGGAGTTTCAATAAACGACATCACTGACAAAGTCTGCCTATTATTTACTTTAATAAATTCTAAATATAGGACACGTTCTCGTGACACTGACTCTCGATATTGAAGCGGTACCGGATCGGCGTATCGCGCTTGCATGGCTGTACACGAATTGGTTCAATTGGCCCGTGTAGAAACCGAGTCAAAGTTTGACTTCGGCAAAGAGCTGCGGCAGTGACGACCACAATTATTAAATTTCATAGTGATGTTTCGGCACGCCAGCAGCGGTTGCCCGACTTCGGACATTTTGTATATCAGCATTCCCATGTGCTTGTACTAAAACCAATTAAATCAAATTCCACCTCACGAAGATAGAAAAAACCGTCCTGACGTCAAAATCGAGCTTCCCCTTTTCCATACGAATCCAGTAGATCTATCCCAGTGGGGTAAGACGTACCAATGAACCAGTCGCCATCAAAACTTTATTTAAAATAGAATGGACATATAGGTTACACTGGGCCAGGAGAAAAATAGAATGGATAATTACTTTGTGCAGATTAGCTGTGGGGACTACTCCTGCTTTAAACAAATGTATTATCACTTAACCCTTTAACCGCCAAATTATTCAATTTGAATTTTCACCCACTTGAAGTTGTGTCTTGCTGACGCGATCCACAACTTCAAGTGAGTGAAAATTATTCAGATTTGACAAAATGGAGGTCAACTGTTTTCAGATATTGCTGATTGATGTCACATTTTATCTTTAACATGTTTTAAATGTGGTACTTAATTTGCTAATAAAAAATGAAAACCTGAATATATGCGGCACCAGCGGTTAAAGGGTTAAGTAAAATCACATGACACAGCCATGTTAGTAAAATATGCTAACCCTTTACACGCCAAGTTATCTTATTTAAATTTTAAATCACTTGAAGTTGTGTCTCGATACCCACGATTTAGAGTGAGTAAAAATACACATACTGTATTTGTTTAAAGGGACTGGCCCAGGCTAAAATCATGAAAAAAATCGGTGATTTTATTTTGGCTTCTTAATATGACCATATGATGTAAACATGTCCATAGACTAAAACTGCACAAGTTTTTATCATTTTTCTGCTGCGCATTCACAAGTTGGGCAAGATATAGAGACAAAATTCCTGATTTCTAATTTTTGACAACCATGTCAAAAAATAGAAATACGGGAATTTCGTTTTTATATCTAGCCTAACTGGTGAATGCGCAGCAGAAAAATTTAAAAACTTTTGCAGTTCTAGTCTATGGACATGTTTACATCATATGGTCTTATTAAGGAGCCAAAATAAAATCACCGATTTTTTTTATGATTTTAGCCTGGGCCAGTCCCTTTAAGTCGGGATAAATCATCTTCCCATACAAGGCTCGCTTCTCCCGAGGTCGTAGACCGAGGCCTTGCTGAATCAGTGTTAAAACCATCTATTGGAGTGGGGACTTTCAAGAAAGATTTTTTCTGTTTGACACAAGTTTGACCTCTAGCATGAGTAATGCTTTAATGCAGGGCCATTGTCTACGACGCCGGCCCTGCATCAAGCAGCACATGTCTGGTGGCGGAGAATTTCAAAGGAAGTATGACACACAGCTCCCACCACATCTCACCAGACACGAGGCGTTACATGCGGCAGGGTTGGATTAATGTTGAGCCAATGTCGCAGACAGTGGGTCAACATTAAGTTGGCATTTGGTTGAAAAATTAATGAATATTCAATATCTAAATCATCCTCCCTACCCCAATAGGTGGATGATAACACTGATTCAGCAAGGCTGGGTCTGCGACCTCGAGAGCAGCGAGCCTGGCTGTCAGGAAGATGGGATAAATAGGCAATGGAGGCTCCTTATAGTTGGTATGGCGTGATATTGCGATTGCTTTATTATTGGAAATCAATAACCTAATTATGATGTGATATTGTTGAACAGGTTTAAAATGCTTGTGCATTCTGGTGCTGTACATTTAAGAAAGATTCAGACAATTTAAAGGAATGAAGACGAACAAGCCTACAGTGGGCTATTCATGCCATCAAACAGTGGAAAATCTCAATTTTAATCGTGTTTTATTAATCTCTTTACTAGCCCCAGCTCAAGCAGTGGGCGATCGTGTATACCATGAAAAGTAGATTTAAAAAATCACTTTCGATTTCAATGAAGATCAATATAAACATTTGTGGTGGTTTCTGAATGCTCTCAAACTTAATTGATACTCAGATTCGTTTGAAATCACGTCACCAGTTGTAAATCTGGGCAATAATGATATGTCTTGAAAGTTGGTGGTCTGTGTCCACAAATTTAAAGGTCGAAAAAATATTTGTATTGTGAGAGTGTGCGTGTAGGCCTACATGGATTCCATCGGCTGCCTTGCTGTCAGCGGGACATTTGAATAGGTCACCTCCTCCACATGTGATACAATAATTTCAATCCATGTTGTACGGAATGCATTTACACACTAATATTCTGAGGTTGGGGGGGGGGGAAGGGTGGGTGGCAATATGGCAAAACAGGCAGACTGATTGCTCAAACCCTTGTCCGTGAAATGAAATGAATCGGGCTTTAGGCCACCTTTGTGCACATATAGGCTAAACTGGGCCAGGAGAACCTCCTGAGGATGGTGAGATGATTGAGATGACACTGTCCTCCAGACACAGGATTCGAAATTCGAGCCCTGGCGGTCTGAGGCCGAGCACGCTACCTCTCGGTCACGGAGGCTCCCCACAATACTAACTTTCACACGTGGATGGGGAAGAAACAATTTTGTTTCTTTCAAACCGCCGAGACCGGGAACCGAACCCCGGACTCTGGCGTGAAAGGCAGCGGTGCTAACCACTACCCTAGGGCCCCCGCCCCCTTGTCCGTGGATGTACTGTATTGAACAAAAACACGCTTTTCAACATAGTTTTGACGAAAATGACACCCTTCAGTATAATACAATTTGAATATACAGTTTTACCAAAACTCTTTTAATTATGTATAAACGATGACACAGTTAAATGTTCAGGGCCTGTGGGCTTCTTGTTAGAAAATAACCTTTACAAAATTTCAGGAAAAACGGCTGAGAAATCAAAGAAAACATGCTACTGGCATTCAAAATCTAAGTACTCAGCGGTAATAAGCACGGTGTGGCGTCATAAAATGATGACGTCATAAAATTTTCAAAATTGAGACAATCACAAAGGTAATTAAATTTTTCACAAATAATATTTAAAACATCTATGTATATTTATATTATAATACATATTTAAAAAAATATATATGGTTATCTGTCAGAGGATATCTCGTAGGTATCCATGGGAACATGATCCTTTATGTATATCCTCACTTGCTTATGTTATCACTCCTATCTGAGATTGTCTATAATATTCTAAAGAAGGGCCGGGGGTGTAATATAAAGTTGGGTGACGATATAACCCGTTAATTTGGAGAATAAAGACAGGTACAATTAATTTTTTGTAATTATGTATGCCTGTTTGCTATGGTAACCGGAAATTTCGAGGTAACCGTGTGTTTTACTACTGTTATTTTCAAAATGGTATTGTATATTGTCGTAAATATCAGTTTTATAGGGGATTTATTTATTCAGCTCACTTGAAATCACAAATAGTACAGATACTACAGATTTTGGTTTTTGGTGTTGCCATGGTTACGTAAAACATGATTTTCACTAAGAGAATTGAATACGATTTTTGGGCTACCCTTCTGAAATTGTTCAGTAGTGTCTAAAGAGTAACTGTGCCAAGTTTCATGCTTTTGTCCAGCCGGTCACGCTTTCACTTGATTTGGGCCATAATCCGCCCTACTAGGGGCCTATATATAGTTGAGTAGCTCCGAGCATTGTCACGACTCGCCGCAAATGTGATAACTCATTTCTTCAAGCTTGTGTACCACTAGGCCTGGAGATCTGTTAGGAGACATAGGACTGAGCTGGACGCGTGTGAGTATGAATGATGTACAAGCTGAATGCTTATGATTAGATTTAACAATGAATTAAATAGCTAAAAAATGTTTCCACTTCAGTCAGGCTGTGTTTTTTATTATAGGGCTCGCTACTGTATATTGGTTTGGGGCGGGGGACCTAGGGTATTGCTTAGCACCGCTGCCTTTCACGCTAGAGTTCGTGGTTCCCGGTCTCGGCGGTTTGAAAGAAACAAAAAATATTTCTTCCCCATCCACTCCTAAAACTCAGTATTGTGGTGAGCCTTCGTGACCGAGAGGTGCCGTGCTCGGCATCAGACCGCCAGGGCTCAAATTTTGAATCCTTTGTCTGGATTGCAGTGTCATTACACCATCCTCAGGAGGTTATCCTGGTCCAGTTTAGCCTATATGTGCAGAAAGGTGGCCTAAAACACCATTCATTTCATTTTATATAATTGCTTTATCAAGGGCTGTTCATAAATAATGGATACTTTATATTATATTATATTATAATTTATTATATTATATTATATTATATTATATTATATTATATTATATTATATTATATTATATTATATTATATTATATTATATTATATTATATTATATTATATTATATTATATTATATTATATTATATTATATTATATTATATTATATTATATTATATTATATTATATTATATTATATTATGTTATGTTATGTTATGTTATGTTGTCATGTCATGTTATGTTATGTTATGTTATGTTATGTTATGTTATGTTATGTTATGTTATGTAACGTTACGTTACGTTACGTTACGTTACGTTACGTTACGTTACGTTACGTTACGTTACGTCACGTCACGTCACGTCACGTCACGTTACGTTACGTTACGTTATGTTACGCTACGTTACGTTACGTTACGTTACGTCACGTCACGTCACGTCACGTCACGTCACGTCACTTTACATTACATCACATCACATCACATTACATCACATCACACATGTTATGTTATGTTATGTTATGTTACGTTACGTTACGTTACGTTACGTCACGTGACGTCACGTGACGTCACTTTACATCACATCACATCACATCACATCACATCACATCACATCACATCACATCACATCACATCACATTACATTACAGTATATTATATTATATTATATTATATTATATTATATTATATTATATTATATTATATTATATTATATTATATTATATTATATTATATTATATTATATTATATTATTATTATACTTCATGTCTGAGCTCACAATTAAACATGACAATTTTAATAAGTTATTTATTATAGGGCTCGCTACTGTATATTGGTTTGGGGCGGGGGACCTAGGGTATTGCTTAGCACCGCTGCCTTTCACGCTAGAGTTCGTGGTTCCCGGTCTCGGCGGTTTGAAAGAAACAAAAAATATTTCTTCCCCATCCACTCCCAAAACTCAGTATTGTGGTGAGCCTTCGTGACCGAGAGGTGCCGTGCTCGGCATCAGACCGCCAGGGCTCAAATTTTGAATCCTTTGTCTGGATTGCAGTGTCATTACACCATCCTCAGGAGGTTATCCTGGTCCAGTTTAGCCTATATGTGCACAAAGGTGGCCTAAAACACCATTCATTTCATTTTATATAATTGCTTTATCAAGGGCTGTTCATAAATAATGGATACTTTATATTATATTATAATTTATTATATTATATTATATTATATTATATTATATTATATTATATTATGTTATGTTATGTTATGTTATGTTATGTTATGTTATGTTATGTTATGTTATGTTATGTTATGTTATGTTATGTTATGTTATGTTATGTTATGTTATGTTATGTTATGTTATGTTACGTTACGTTACGTTACGTTACGTTACGTTACGTTACGTTACGTTACGTTACGTTACGTTACGTTACGTTACGTTACGTTAGTTACGTTACGTCACGTCACGTTACGTTACGCCACGTTACGTCACGTCACGTTACGTTACGTTACATTACATTACGGTACGTTACGTTACGTTACGTCACGTCACGTCACGTCACGCTACGTTACGTTACGTTACGTTACGTCACTTTACATCACATCACATCACATCACATCACATCACATCACATCACATCACATCACATCACATCACATCACATCACATCACATCACATCACATCACATCACATCACATCACATCACATCACATCACATTATATTATATTATATTATATTATATTATATTATATTATATTATATTATATTATATTATATTATATTATATTATATTATATTATAATATATTATATTATATTATATTATTATTATACGTCATGTCTGAGCTCCCAATTAAACATGAAAATTTTAATAAGTTATTTACACGCATTGGATGATAGATATATGTTTATAGTAAATGACAATACAGAAAAAAATGTTGGTAAAGGTATATTAAGCCATTTCAAATCATTTATGCATTCTGATGACATGAGGCATTCCCATCATTTTGGACTTGCTTATGATGATTTTCTCAAATTGATCAGATAGAAAGGTGGCGAATTAATCACACGAAAGGAGAGATGACCTTCGTTAGTTACCCAAAAATGAATAGAGTGTCAATTACTATCAACAGCTACCTCTTACATCGGGGGCACTAACAGCCCAAACGCATACAATTTATACGTGCTTCGTGTGTGAAAACTAAAACAAATTAAATATCGTCGAGAGCTATAAAAGTTAGTTGAATGGAATTTTTGGGTCCTGTCACAGCAACGTACATGTGTACTCATCCGGCTTGCTGTTATGCCCTCTCCGAGAACATGTAAACTTACAGGCAACTGTGCGCTTCCGAGCATACACACTTTTATTTGTACAAATCAAAGCAGCTCCTTAGGGTGACATCAATTTTCGTTTTTAGTTTTGTAATGAAGTAGTGTATCCCCCAGATCATGATTTAATTTTTTTCAGAGTTTTCAGATTTAAAATAATATTTTTATCAACATTTTTATGAATCCCCTTAAAAACCAAACAAACTTTTTTGTATACCTAAGCACTTGCTAAAGGACTGTTGAATGTTCCTACAGCATTGGGCCACATGTTGATGCCGTCGGCACAGCGTTGGGCAGATAATCAGTGCTGCAGGTGTACCCCCCATGTCCTGACTATAAGACACCAATTAGCGGCGACTGCTTTGATCTCACCGTCCAACACGTGGGAATATGTGGTGTAAAGTGCTGTATATTGCTGACTTGTTTTGTTTACATGGCAATATACGACCTGGAAATATAACTACTTCACTCTTTTTCTGTGCTTTAAAATTGGTTTGTTGCCTTTTTTTATTTTTAGTTAAGATCAGTAGGCTGTATAGCTTCATATAAATTATATTTTTAAAATTGACAAAATTGAAAATGTCTCATCCCACGGGGTCCCTTTAAATATTAGTTAATCACTTTAGAAAATTACTGACTTGTAATTTTAATTATATGGGCCATTTTCAAAATATTTTAGCAAAAACGGTAAAGACATGTCTTCAACATAAAAGTTTGCATTATTTCATTATTGTTATCATTTAATCAGTTAAAGGCATGTATTTAGAACTCAGAATTTTTTTACCAGCATTTATCTTGGAAAATCAAGTTTTTACTCGATATAATATGCTTGATTTGTCTTCACCGTGAGGTGTCCGAAATGGGTTTCCGATTTTTTGAAAACATGTTAAAGTCATATAATTATGTTATTGCAATTCATGACAGGTTGGCCATATTTCTAAAATGTCTTTTCTTGATAATAAAATAAATTATGTATAAAAACGTTGACTGTATCACCAGTTATTCAATATTAAGCCGTGGTCCAAGTTTTGGAATGCAAATGTCTTTACCGTTAACTAGAACCCATAAGGCCTGTTATTTCTGCAAGTATTCACCAGATGGCTCTAGCACATAAATTACCGGATATAGTCAACTATTTTTTTCTTAAAGTAAATAAGATTTGATTTATGGACAAAGACGTGGACGGTGGGCCAACATTAGCCCAGCATTGGGTCAACGTCTCGTGTTTGACCGCCTGCACGATAGAATGGGGAGAACGCACATACACAAACTGAGGAACAAACTGAGCGGACAAAGGTGAACCAACATGTCCCCACCTTTTCAGAGGGGAGACATGAAAAGACATGGTGGGTGACACGATAAGCTCCCTGATTAATTTCTCTGTGTGCTATGATCATAACACTGTCACTAAGCTGTGGTATGATACGCACAACATTGTCAATGGGAGTATCACAGAGGTGTAGCTGATGCAACACTCATTATTGTTAGTGACCGGCTAAATATGCTTGAAGTATTTCACACCTTCCTAACTAATTTTGGCTTCTTAGTATGAGTGACCATAGGATGTAAACATGTCCATAGACTAGAACTGCATTTACCAATTAAGCGAGATATAGAGACGAAAGTCTCGTATTTCTTATTTTGCATGTCCGAAATAAGAAATCGAGAATTTCGTCTCTATATCTCGCTTAACTGGTAAATGCGCAACACAAAAATTAAAAAAAAAATTGTACAGTTCTAGTCTATGGACATATTACATCATATGGTTATACTACAAAGCCAAAATAAAATTACCGATTTTTTTATGATTTTAGCCTGATTGTGTCGCTTTAACTGAATATATTATAGCGTTTTATTAAAGGGACCCCTTGGGATGAGGCATTTTCAATGTTGTTAACTTTGACAATTTAATTTATATGAAGCTATGTAGCCTACTGATCTTAACTGAAAATACGAAAAAGTCAAAAACCAATTTTAAAGCACCGAAAAAGAGTGAAATAGTTGTATTTCCAGGTCGTATATTGCCATGTAAACAAAACAAGTCAGCAATATTCAGCACTTTACATCACATACTACCACGTATCAGACGGTAAGATCAAAGCAGTTGCCGCTAATTGGTGTCTTATAGTCAGGACACGGGAGGACACACCTGCAGCACTGATTTTCTACCCAACGCTGGGCCGATGCCATCAGCATGTGGCCCAATGCTGTGAAAACATTCAATCGTCCTTCAGGTATACAAATAGTTTGTTTGGGTTACATAGAAATGTTGATAAAAAATATTTGTAATAATCTAAAAACTCTGAAAAAAATAAAACATGATCCGTAGGATACACTACTTCAGTACGGAATTAAAAACGAAAATTGATGTCATCCCAAGGAGCTGCTTTAAGTACCTCATTTAAATACCTAATTATTATTATTATTATTATTATTATTATTATTATTATTATTATTATTATTATTATTATTATCATTATTATTATTATTATTATTATTATTATTATTATTATTATTATTATTATTATTATTATTATTATTATTATTATTATTATTATTATTATTATTATTATTATTATTATTATTATTAGTCTTCTATAGTACATGAGTTTAGCATCGTATCAATATGAAGTTAATCTGAATAACATGTAGAGCATGTTGAAAAAAAGTTCATTTTAATGTCATGCCCATTTTTTAATGTCTGCTCATTTAGCTATATATTCTGTTCGTGATATGACATTCGCCTCATAACACTAGTATTTATATAAATCAAACATTTGTAATGATATTACAAATAAATATAGTTACTCGAAACGATAGATTCTAGAATATAGGCCTAAAAAATAGAATAATGACAGCCGGTTTGCGAGTCAACAACATGTGAATAATGGATACTGGGCGATCCAGGTGTGCCACTCTAAAAACGGAAAATTTGGTAAGACGAGCCAGACGGAATATTTCAAGCTTTACACGATTAGTTTTAAGATCTCACACTTTCACATGATAAAATTCCTGATGATGGCCGTCGAGGTTAACATTGACAGCTTTGGATGTTTAGATTGTAATTAATAAAGACAATACATAGGCCTACCTACAAAATTTCAAATTCCCATAACTTTGCCTTCACAGGTCGCACGGAAATGAAATGAATCGGGCTTTAGGCCACCTTTGTGCACATATAGGCTAAGCTGGGCCAGGATGGTGAGATGAGTGAGATGACACTGTTCTCCAGACACAGGATTCGAAATTCGAGCCCTGGTGGTCTGAGGTCGAGCACGATACCTCTCGGTCACGGAGGCTCCCCACATTACTGACTTTCACACGTGAATGGGAAGAAACATTGTTTGTTTCTTTCAAATTGCCGAGACCGGGAGCCGAACTCCGGCGTGAAAGGCAGCGTGCTAACCACTACCCTAGGGCCCCCGCCCAGGTCCATCAAAAGGAATAGGGAATTCCTTATGACGTCTACATTTAGGTCAAGGGATTTCCCTGATGACGTCGCCAAGTGGTAAGAACTGGGACGCGGAGGGGTGTTGCTAAGCAACCAGCCACATAACTCGTCACGCTTCGCAACTCGCATCGGAGCAGGCGAAGGGGGTGTGCATCATTAGCATTTTATAGCTGGGCGATTAACAAGCTACGGTTATGGTTGTTTGAATACAATGCCGATTTTTGAGGAGATTTTTAAAACTGGCCTTCTCCAAGCAGACCGTCCTTCTGATTCTATTTTCCCTGGTTCAACCAATTCAACAACAGATGCGTGCACAGATGCGTCGTCTTAGGATGTTTATTAGCAAAAATTCGAAATGACTGCTACAATACACATACAGGGAAAATTACGTATACGTAGTCCTAACTGAAAAGCACTGATGTAAATAATTAAATTAGCAATATTAAATTGAACTATTAGTAAGAATTGATATGCTATGGACATACAAGTAAATTATTTATTTGTCAACACAAATTAAAGTAGGCCTATGCCACTACAGTTTTCTTCAAATGCAAATGTTTCCAAATGATTCCGTTTATATTATATTAGATACCCTACTATTTTATTTAAAAAAAAAACAATTTTGATAGAAGGGCCATTTTCAAAATATTTGAGCAAAAACGGTAAAGACATGTTTTCAATCAACATTTTTTCAAAAAAAATGCATTATTTCATTATTGTTATCATTTTATCAGTTAAAGACATGTATTTAAAATTTAGAATATTTTTAACAAGCATTTTTCTTGGAAAATTAAGTTTTTATTCGATATAATATGCTTGATTTGTCTTCACCGTGAGGTGTCCTAAATGGGTTTCCGATTTTTTGAAAACTTGGTAATGTCATATAATTACATTATTGCAATTCATGACAGATTGGCCCTATTTCTAAAATGTCTTTTCTTGATAATAAAATAAAATATGTATAAAAACGTTGACTGAATCACAAAGTCGTGGTCCAAGTTTTGGAATGCAAATGTCTTTACCGTTAACAAGAACCCATAAGGCCTATTATTTCTGCAAGTATTCACCGAATGGCTCTAGCACATAAATTCCCGGATCTAGTCAACTATTTTTTTCTTAAAGTAAACAAGATTTGATTTATGGACAAAGATAAATGCAATATAAGTGTGAAATAGGATGTCACAAATAAAATGTCACAACAATAGGATGTCTTTACCGTGTGTCTAATAACCTTGGTTGAAAAATTAAATAGCTGTACTAGATTATTCTTGTCATCAGTACATGAAGAAAACAACGTTGTGAAGTCAAAAGTATACACATATTTTGTAAAATGTTTATTTTATGACAAATAGTGTGTCTTTACCGTTATATTGATTTGTCTTCACCATTAAAACGGTAAAGACCGGTATAAGACGGTAAAGACAAATACTATTTTAAAAGGTAATTTCTGTGGAAATTCAATGGCCCTTCAGTCATAAGGTGTGGAAGTCTGCATACAATTATACTGAAAACCAGGCCTGCTATATAAAGCTTATATCACCTATTTATTTACCTTTTTTTTTCTTTACCGTTACAGCAACATCTTTACCGTTACAAAACCGTCTTTACCGTTATAAAATTGTCTACTATTTAAGCCATACCGGTAAAGACAAAAAAAGATTTGTATTAATGTCTCTAAAAGTGCTAATATATAGGCCTAACATGCTGCTTGGATATTGCGCACTGATGTTTGGCATAGTATCCTATATGCATACATAACATTTAAATTCACAAAATCGGAATTATTTTTTCTCAAAGTGTCTTTACCGTTATTGCTCAATTTTTTAAAATGGCCCAGAAACATAAATGGGTGGGCGACCATCGAGAATGTTCATCAATTAAACAATGAATAGTCAATAGAACAGGGCAAATAATCTCGGATCTCGGTAAAAATTGTATTTTCTTAGGAGACTACAGGTTTATAAACATTTTGTTGACCTACAGTAGGCCTGGCCTATCTCGCAGTCTTTGTCTCATCTAAAAATAAGATTTCTGTTTGTTTTTTATTTTTTCCAAATTCGGCTACTTGTGTGTGTATGTGCTGCCAACGATTGTTCCACACAGTGCTGCAGCAGATCTCCCGATACTCGTTCCAACCCAAATAAAAGCTGTGGTATGGTTTCAAAAAAAATATGAGTCACATTTGAATTTTTATGGATATTGTATTATAAATCAGATACTTGTAAGCTTTTTTAAACAAAATTCTTGACATCAATTTGCAGCTAAACAACAATAAAAGTTATAGGTATTTGATTATGGTATAATAAACATAAATTATCTTTCTTTGGTGCAGATGGTGAAAGCGAGCATGGGGCTGACAAAGGTAAAACTATTCGTTGTTTAAATTATTTTATTATGTATTAAACTTTGTCTTGGTGAATTGGCAGTTAGTTTTCTTCATTTATTAAGGTTAAACTTATAATGCAATTTCCAGATTTAAATAACGAAAATTCGTTTTATTTATTAAATAACAAATTGTAATAAATGAACATCTACTACAAACTAATTTTTCAGATTCTGGGGCATGCGAGACATGTGATTTAGCATGCAAGTTGCTTAAAATTTACAGATGTATACAGGTCTAGCGCGAATAAACGTTTATATATTATATATCTGTTGAAGGGTTCAGCTGCAGCTGTCGTTTTGCTCGTGATGATCTCAATTCTGGTAATGATTAGCACCCCTCTTCATAGATATCACATGATTACATCAAGCATCTCATCTGTTATCAATTACATCCAATTTAGTGAACATCATCACGGTGAGCATCTTTCACTACTTTCATTTTTTTAATATTAAGTCACGAATTAGCGTGTTTAGTGACATTAAAGAATCATTCAGCTTCAAAACGCGCATGCCTGGGACGGTCAAGTGTAGGCCAACAGTAGCCTATTGAGTACAGATTGACGGCATTAATATAGCCACTGAACTGATTACAAGATACTACTCAAACGAGACATTGATCCAATGCTAGGCCAACGTCTGCGACGCTGGCCCAACATTGAACCAACATTAGATAAATGTACAATGTTTGAGAGAAAGTCCCCCTGCCCAGCAAACGCAAGACACTTGTATGACATTTATGCAATGTCGGCCCAACGTCTTCGACGTTGGTCCAACATTGCATAAAGTCATACAAATGTTTTGTGTTTACTGGGTGACAATACAAACTTGGGGGTCAAGCAGTTTCCAAATCCCCCAGTAATACAGTCAGTTTGTTTGCAAGTAGGCAACCAAGTAGGGGCAAAAGACAAGGGCTTTGAATGATTAACTCATAGATGTCGCTCAAGTATATATGAACTAGCTGTGATTTGAGAACTTGCTCTTAATGAGGCTTTGGGTATGAAACGCATATTTAGTATTATTATGGAATAGGGCCTTGGCTTACCCACGGGCACTATTGCCTTCTAGGGGACCCTTGTCCCGCGAATTTTGACAGTTGACTACACCATTAACGTTTTTTAGATCCACTGATTTCAGGTGATAATTTTGTATATTTACCTGTTTTCACATATCGTTTGCAGCTGTTTATGTTTATTTATAAGGTCCAAATTGAAGTGCCTGTCATATAAATTTAAAACAAATTGATAAACAATTATGTAGTCTACGGGAGCTATTCGATCATTTATGATGCATTAGCATGCCATGACATGACACTATGTGGTCGATACACTTTAAAATATTATCATGTAATCGACGAGACACCACCAGAGACGATAATATTCGAGAGACGATGATATTGTCATTAGTAGGGTTACGCCAATGTTTGGTATTCGTAGGGTTACTATCTGCAAATCAAGTGTAAATCAAGCCAAGAATAAATTCATTATGATATAATAGCGTGTTAATTTATTAAGTGTAAAACAAACAAACAAACAAAAAAGTATATGTTTTGAAAACGGTACATTTCCTGTTAATATACTTTGTTATGCATCATATTTAACAATACTTGTATATCCATTTTTATATATTGACAAATATAGGAAATATTTACTTAGGCATATCTAGTATCTGAAACATTTCACCACTGTGTGTATTTGAAGCGCTACCAAGTTCTTAATTTAAGGTCTTCCATATTGTAAAACACAATATAATTTTACTTGGCATTACATGACCTTTAGAAACAATGTATACAAGCAAGCAAAAACTAGTGGCATTTCAAAAAGTGTCACTGTCCGACTTCCTCTTGAAGTTGGAAACGCATAATATTATTTGAAAAACTAGATATTTTGTTCAATGATCTATGTAAAGTTACATATGGCGTGGTAAATGTATCGGATACTGTCTATGGAAAATAACGAAGTTAATGCAAGATACTTTTTATCAAACATCACTATCCTCTGTAATATCAAGGAGGACTGTACAGTATAATTTATAATCATAAATTAATTATAAATGGGGATGGATTGGTATATAAGCACAAAAGCTACCGAAATGTTGAAGTAATTGGTCAAATACTTAGCATTTATGTCGACATCACGTTTTGATCTCGCTCTGGTCAGATTGTAGTAGGCATAGACCCTATTATGACCATTAAGATCATGATATTTCATGATATTTTTAAAGTAACTTTGAGGTCATTAACCATTTAGAGAAATGAAATTATTGATCTTCTTCTATCAAATCTTTGTCAATACCTCTTTTCGTGAAGTTAATTTATGTTGTTCTTTTTTGCATTTCGTGAATTATTTAATGGAAAAAATAGAAGATGCCTACCAACACATCACTTTCCAGGCTTCATATTTGCAATATGACGCAAAATAATGTGTTATTGGAGGTTTAGATAAATGTAATACTAAATATGTTATAGGTATACTGTATTTCAATATGACTGGATATGTTCTTTCATGAAGTATACTAACTGAAGACCTCAATACCAAAACGAAATGACACTTAGTTGTTGAGCCATTAGCTACCATTATAATGCACATACTTTTATACATATTTATACTGGATAAGAAACAGCCATATAATGGATCAGATCACTAATGACAAGGATATATCGTTTGTAGTACTTAATGGTAATGTGCCTGTGGAACTTTTCAACAACCATTTCTCTTTTATTATGGAGAAATATGTCACTGACAGTGATTTCAAATATTATCCGTTTATTCCAACAAAAGGTAAACAATTTGTCCATAGTAAAGCACCAATTAACACATACTTTGAAATTCCTCAAATCAGTCGTGAATTTGTCACGAAATATCTAAATACTATGCCAGTTAAAAAAGGTACAGGATTGGATGATATTCAGGCTCTCTTTCTTAAAAGTGCTGCAACTCCATTATCAGATTCTATAGTGAAAATATGTAGCGTAAGCATATTTCTGCTCATTTGTACAGATACCTTTCCTTACACAATTTATTAAATAAAAGGCAATCCGGATTTACAGCTAATCACGCATGCGAAAATGCATTAACTTTGATGACTGAAGAATGGCTTTCTGCATTATACACCGGGGATCATGTGGGCCTACTATTAGTAGATCTTTGCAAAGCATTCAATTTGGTAAATCATGATATCCTTTTAGAGAAATTAAATCTATATAAATGCAGTGAAAAAACGCAGCATTTTTTTTTATTATATCTCACCGACAGGAAACAATTACAAATTAAAAATACAATATCTGAGCTTATGCCAGTAATCTGTGGTGTGCCACAGGGCTCCATTCTTGGCCCTTAACTGTTTCTTATCTTTATTAATGATATTTCTCTAGAAGAGCACTTGAGCGATATAATGTTTATTTGCAGATGGTGCGGTTATAGGTAAATCTGGACAGTACAAAAACGAAATGAAAGATAAATTACAACCTTGTGGCAACAGTATACATACATGGTGTCGTCAAAATCAAATGGTTCTTAGTATCGAAAAGACAAACACCTTATTCATATCCAGTAAACACAAATCCCTAGTCACCTGCATCCCCACTAGTTCAGAAATGATTGACCAAAATAAATTGGTAGAGGTAGAACATGCTAAATTGTTGACAGTACACTTTCGTGGAAAAAACAAATTGCTCATGTAAAACAATGTGTCTCTTTTAAACTTGTATCTCTCTATATTTTTCTTTCAATTTTTATATAAAACCTATCATAGAATATTGCTGTATAGTTTGGGGAACTGGGTGTAGAGAAAAGGAAAATGTCATAACGAAATTGCAGAAGAAAGCGGCCCGACTAATTTTAGATGCTGATCCATTATCACCAAGTAAAGAAATGTTTAAAAAGTTAAATTGGCTCCCATTTAAAGAATTAGTCAAATATAAACAAGCTTGTCTGATTTATAAAAGTACAACAGACCAAACGCCTTCTTATATTTAAGATTTGTTTACAAATGTAGCAGATTGTGTAAGTTATAGCCTCAGATCATCAGCTCAAAATAAATTGTACCTTCCAAGAGCACATTCTAAATCCCTGTCATACCTAGGTGTTAGTATATGGAACTTAATCCCCAATGATATTACACATGTGGAATATTTGTCCAAATTTAAAGTAGGGTATCACAAGCTACTCTTAGAGCATATACAAATTAGTTGGTTTTATATTTCATGTTATGTTACATTCTACAATGTTATGTATTCTATGTACTAAATACTTAAACGGTCAATGTAAATTGTATTGTTGTGTAATTAATATTACAGAAATGCGATTTTGTTTCTAATTTTGAAATATTGTATATCTGTGTGTTTTGTATATATGATGAGGGCCCCAAGGCAGATGAGCTATCGCTCATTGGGTTTACCCTCGTGAAATAAAGCTGTTATAATTATTATATTAATATTAAAAATGTTCAGAATTGACAAGATGTATATTATATACATGTATATATGCTATCTAATTCTTTAGTGGGACATATATATTAGAAATCGTGGCTGATATTATCGCTGATGGTTGCTTCGAGCAGGTCATGCATAGCAATTGCCACAGATGTATTTGCTGTTTCTACAATTAGTATCCCATAGGGCCCGGGTCAAAAAACGTAGTCAGATACCGCTGGTATTTTTTCAAATAAACACTTTCGGGCGGACTCAGCGGGAAATAAACAGTTTACTTCAAGAACTGTTCTATATAAACATAAAATAATTTTTTTAGCGCGCCATCGAGCCGGCTTGAAATAAATAATTTGTCCGCGACAAAAACTCCAGCCCCCCTACCCCCCCCCCCTCCCCCTGGAGATTGAATGGTGGCCCCTAAGTATTTTCAGAGCGTCAACTCCACTGTGAAGCATATCAGACTGCATTATATTATGGCCAAATTACTACTAGTCGCCAAAAGGAAACTCTTGCATTAGGTTTTTGTTCAGAATATTTTGGGAGTGGAATAGATGGATCCACTGGCCATTAAACTAGTTCAATTGGCGCATTACAGAATCAACTAAAAAATAATACAAAATTTCATAAATGTGACCATACGCTGACCGCTATCTTAGCCGCCATTTTGAGTAGCTGAATGACACATTAAATGACAAATAAACGAGAAATTGCCATAGTTGCTGTGCTTATACCAGTCCATCACCATCTCACTCTCGGTGTTAATATGAATTCAATAATATGTGAAAATGTTTATGGCGTGAAGTGTTCAAATAACGAAGCATAAAGTATGTGACATGTTAAAGATCATATAACTATTATTATCGGGTCTACATGGTCTAACTCGCACTAGACAAAATGTAAACTTGTATATAATTTTTAAGTCTCTACGCTTTCCAGAGTAGATTGTCTTTTTTGCTATCATTTTAGAATAACTTATACATGTTATAGTAGCTATTTTATCTCTCGTTTTGGTGCGGGTGACGGGAAACATACATGCCCCATGTACATATATTATACCAAGATAAAGCTGTACATGGTGTTTGAAGTTATTTTAATTAGCCTAGTTATGATGAATATTTTAAATACCCCAAGCTTGTCTAAATGTGTAAATGGCAAGCCGGAATGTAAGTGTACACACCATGGACCGTATGCACCAACGGGGGGGGGGGGGGGTAAATGATACCACAGAGGTATTAACCTCAGGGGCCGTATGCACCAACTTCACGTTTACCCCAGTGGGGGTAAATGGTACCACAGATGTACTAACCTCTGGGGTTTCATGAAACCCTAGAGGTTTCAACCTCCGGGGTTTTTCTCCGAATTTACCTCGTATGCACGGGGGTACAAACCTCCATGGTTATAGAATTTACCCCCGTGGTTATTCACTGTATTGACTATTTGATGGGGATTTCCCAATGTTTTGCTGTCCAACAAGAACTACTACAGCAGTAAATGGTCAGCATCATTCATGCTTAATACCACAATGTTAACATAATTATGATTAACAAAATAATAGAAGTAGACACGGCTAAAGCTAATAAAAAAATTTAATGATGCATAAGAATATCTAATTGTATAGGCCTATTTACGCCATAAATTGATCATGAACTCAAAAATCCAGCAATTATGTAGGCCCCTTATAATTAATGCAAATAACAGCAATGTGCAAACATTGTGAAGACGATATGACGTAACAACTATTATCATGACATTGTAAATGTTGATAACTACAATCAGGGCCTAATTATAATTAATCTGTAACCATGGATTTCATTATTTATTTAACAGTCATTTTAATTAGTTATATTTAAGCATTCAAAACAATTATTTTTCACTGGAGACATGATTGCGGTATGTATTTGTTTTTGTTATGCCTTTCAATGAACAAAATATTCCACCCATAAAAAAGACATTTATAACACACGCGACTGTTGACTCCACTCTTTAAAATGTTTTTTTTCTCGGGAAAAAATAAACACGTAGGCCTGTGTATTGTAATTCCGTTGCACACGTTTTGAAGCGTTCAGTGATTTTTACAGTCACTTGTAACTGTGTTTTTGTAACTTCATTTTAAATAACTGAGCAGTTTATTGGTGTGTTTGTTTGTTTGACAATAGTTCATTTTTAAAAAAACATTATTAAAATGTGCCCATAAATATATTGTAATAATATTTGTTTATCCCATTACAGTTCTCTTAATTAAAAATCCGTATAGTTCATAGTTACGCGGAGGACATAATGTTTGAAGACTTGTCGTAAACTTGCTAATAACAATACTGTTTTCAATTAACGAAAAATGATTATCCTATACCTGCCGTTGATTTTAGAATATATGTTTATATCCATGCTACTTCATATAGATTTGTTTGTTAGTTGAAGTAGTATAAATATGATTGACCATCAACATTTGCACGTTATCTAAAATAAAAGATGAAAACTTCCTACAAACTATTTTGTTTGCTTTATGTTGTGTTTATTAGTTTTAAAGTCTTTTTATTGACATGTTGTCGGCATTTAAATGCATCTAATCTACAATAATAATTTGAAAATCATTTTGTACGATATTAAAGCTGTTAAGCTAACTAAAAAACAAAACAAATAAAAAATAACAGTATATGTTTAAAACATAGTGCATGCGGCAGCATTCTGTAAAGTATCCACATATGATAGGTCTCTATACGATAGGATTCACATGTCTTGCATAACGATTAGGATCACGATAGCGACGTTTACCCCGATGGTTGCCGATTTACCCCTGCTCCCTAGTAGGGGTAAATTTAACCCCGCACTTGGCCAAATTTATCCCCGTGCGACATTCACCCCTGCGTGGTGCATACGAGGTATGTCGTTTTTCAAATTTACCTCAGCGATACCTCTGGAGTTTGTCCAAACCTCCGGTTGGTGCATACGGCCCCTGGGGTTTCATGAAACCCTAGAGGTTTCAACCTCCGGGGTTTTCCTGCGAATTTACCTCGTATGCACCATCTCCTGAAAACACGGGGGTACAAACCTCCATGGTTATATAATTTACCCCCGTGGTTATTCACTGTATCGACTATTTGATGGGGATTTCCCAATGTTTTGCTGTCCAACAAGAACTACTACAGCAGTAAATGGTCAGCATCATTCATGCCTCATACCACAATGTTAACATAATTATGGTTAACAAAATAATAGAAATAGACACGGCTAAAGCTGATAAAAAAATCCTAATGATGCATAAAAATATTTAATTGTATAGGCCTATTTACGCCATAAACATGATAAATTGATCATGAACTCGAAAATCCTGCAATTATGTAGGCCCATAATAATTAATGCAAATAACAACAATGTGCAAAAATTGTGATATATATAAATATGATATAACTACTATTATCACGACATTGTAAATGTTGATAACTACAATTAGGGCCTAATTATAATTAATCTATAACCATGGATTTCATCATTTATTTAACAGTCATTTTAATTAGTTATATTTAAGCATTCAAAGCAATTATTTTTCACTGGAGGATTGCGGTATGTATTTGTTTTTTGTTATACCTATAAAAAAGACGTTTATAACAGTAACACGCGACTGTTGACATCACTCTTTAATATGTTTTTCTCGAGAAAATAAAGAAAAAAAAATATTGCAATAAGAAAAACATGAAAATCAATCAAATTTAAACTTTTCATTTTGTATATTATAAACGTAGGCCTGTGTATTGTAATGCTGTTGCACACGTTTTGAAGCGCTCAGTGATTTTTACGGTAACTTGTAACTGTGTTTTGTTAACTTCATTTTAAATAACTAAGCAGTTTATTGGTGTATTTGTTTGTTTGACGATAGCTCATTTTTAAACAAACAATATTAAAATGTGCCAATAAATATTTTGTATTACTATTTGTTTATCCCATTGCAGTGTTCTTAATTAAAAATCGTTATAATTCATAGTTACGCGGAGGACATAATGTTTGAAGACTGGTCGTAAACTTGCTAATAACAATACTGTTTTAAATCAACGAAAAATTATTATTCTATACCTGCCGTTGATTTTAGAATATAGGGTTATATCAATGCTAATTCATATAGATTGTTCGAAGAGTATAAATATGATTGACTATCAACATTTGCACGTTATCTAAAATAAAAGATGAAAACTTCCTGCAAAATATTTTGTTTGCTTTATGTTGTGTTTATTAGTTTTATAGTCTTTTTATTGAGATGTCTTTGGGCATTTTTGTTGGGCATCTTTGATATTCTGACTGTAGCCTACATGTATCGCTGAACAGAATCAGCACAAACCATGCTGACCTGGCTTAGGGGTAGCCATGGTAGCTAAGGTGTCCCTTCACTAATTAGTCATATTGAGGTCAGACAGACAGTAGTCCACTTCAAATCCCTCTACGTTGCGGCAAAGGCACCATCACTTTTTCGGCTCCAGATATGCTAAGCTTTATTTTGATATAATTTTATAACACATAATGTTACTTTTTGTGGTTGAGTAACTCCTTAAATACTGCAGCTAGAGACAGACTGCTGCTCCACTATTTACTACAGCCTCTATAAAGATACAACAACAATATATCATTGTTGTATGATCAGCTTAGTTGTCTGAGCTCTTTCTCATAATGGCAGTTGGTGTATTCTGTCCTATCACGTGAAGTTGGGGCAGAATGATTATCTACTGCAGTATTAGCTGCTTGTGTGATATGTGTGATATACGGTTATTTACATTTTTCCTATTGCAATTGTCGTCGTTGACTGTGCAATATGACGTATGTGGTTGTGATGTAGTTTTGAGATAAACGGAAATAACTGACTGGTGAAGCCTAAAATGTGTAATTTTAGTGTTATAACTCCTTGCGATTTTGAGCATAGAATTCCACGTCAGTATCAGATTAATTTTGTTAGTTTGTATCTTGCATAAGATATAAAAAAAATAAGCTTGTCTGAGTTTTATCCACATACGCCATATTACTTGTCCATTTATTTTACATACGTCATATTACTTGTCTGATACGAGCACATGCGCTTTATTACTTGTCCGACACGAGCACATACGCCATATTGCCTGTCCTTTGCAATACATACGCCTCACCTTGTCTATTACGTGGCACATACGCCAAATTACCCCCAGACATGAACAGAAATGTTCCAAATATTGTTTTTCTGTTGTGGTAATACAATTGTTGTATGTGTATCCATACAAAAAAGTGAATCTAATACAATTTATCTAGATGTCGTGTTCTGAATCGATCTTAAAGGGTTTAAAAGCTGATAGCTAAGTAAATCCTATACAGTATACATTGCAGTGTGCAGTGATTTAGCGATTTAGTGCATCTCGCAGAAAATGGGTTAATGAAAACTAGGCTAAAATTAAGTTATTATCATCACTCCGGGATACACAATGTACCCTAGAAGGTACCCAAGAATCATGCTCCCTGTGCACTAAGTATTCCGAGGTGGCTCATTCGGTTCGGCTGTAGACTCATAGACTGGGATAAGTGGCTGAACTCCTGTCTGGGTCGGATTTTGGTCATTGTATAATTTGTACATAAATCCAAAGTGTTCCAAACTGATCGAATGTATTGAGTATGTATTGCTGCATATCGCTTTGTAGCAAGGTACACTATAAAGAACATGTGATGTCTTTCTGGAAGAGTAGCACATAGTCTCAACTTTATCAATATTGCTATAAAGTGCAGAGAACAACCTAAAGCCACTAACTCCATATGGGTTAGGTATCAATGTACAAATCTTCAAAATATTTTTTAATATTAGATAAACATATAACTGACTGACCATGAGAGTAATTTTCCGTCGATTCATCATCTGTGACATTTTTACAATAGCATATACCTTACTTTGTGTGTGTTTATTGATGTTAGCAAAGAAATTAAGCAGAGAACAACCTAAAACCACTAACTCCCTATAGTTTAGGTATCAATGTACAAATCTTCAAAACATTTTTAAATATTAGATAAACATGTAACTGACTGACCATGAGAGTAATTTTCCGTCGATTCATCATCTGTGACATTTTTACAATAGCATATACCTTACTTTGTGTGTGTTTATTGATGTTAGCAAAGAAATTAAGCCATGAAGAAACCTGAGAGATATAGGCCTACGAGTGAGAAAACCAATAATTGTACTCGTAAATCCAACAGTTCCTTTAGTCTTATGTAAACGTTGCATACATATTAGCCCTACGTACTTTTTAAAAGTACACTGTGACAAAACAAATACCAATAGAAAAAATGGGGATGGTATTTTGAATCATTCCGTGATTCTTGGAGGCCGCCCCTTCTTAAAAATATTTACACTTGTTCATTAATGGCACGGTGGTAGTCAATTACACAAACACCATTAGAATCCACACATATAAATTTTGTGACAAAACCATTTGATGAAACAGCTTAAAAAACACATATAAATGCCCAATAGTTGAGAGATTAGTAAAGAACACTTTACCATGAATCAAAAACTGTATGCACATTAATATAACACTGAAGCATGTCACCCGACTAATCTTAAAAGTTATTTTCTCTTATTCATCATTCGTGATATGACAATTTTAAATCTCATTCATAACTTGTTTTGAAGTGTATTTAGTGATGTTAACAAAAGAAAACACATGCAAAAACTACAGCTTGAATCACGATTAATTTCTATAACCGCATCATCTTGTTGGCATCCATATTCTCCTGGTCCAGGTTAACCTATATATGTGCACAAAAGTGGCCTAAAGACCTTATTCATTTCATTTGTTCGCATTCAACTTCTGTTTCAAAAGGGATAGATGATGATATGTATCACATATTAGTAATTGCAAAGCCATCAACACATGCACCCAAATGAGACATACCATATAGTCTGAATGAATGACCGGAGACATTGCTTCTATTATTGATTGGGCAGTGATGGGAAATGATGGATGTGGCATAAAAAAGTACTATTTCGTGCAACATTCTCTTGTGTTTCTTCAAAAATTGGAACATCATTTTAGCTAGGTCGTCAAATAAGGCAATCGAATCTCTATTATCATTTTCAAAGAATGTATCTGGTAGGCTACCTGAACTATCGACACGATATTATCATCTGTCATCAGCTGGGTTTCTGTGTTAAAAATCCGTAATATGGGGCATGTAGGCTATCACATACGCCATATTATGGACAACAGTACAAACACCTAGACCAGTCATTGGACATGTTGGAATACATGTAGGATTGTCGGTGATAAGGCGTATGTAACACATGTATACGCCATAATACAGACAACCAGCAATGCGCTGAAATACATACGCCCAAAATTCGGACAATTGTTGTGGCAGAAACTGACACATAAACCATATTACCCCCATGAGTATACATACGCCAAATTTCAAACGCATTTTTCGTGCAGATATGGTTGAAAATTTGAAAAAATAATTTTACCATCGGAAAGCATGTGTCTCAATGGGTAGGTCTACGTTAGCATCGAAAAGTGCCCAAATGACCACATAGGCCTACGCCATGATATTGCACCGTCAACGACGTTGTGTTATTCCCTTTGTGTTGTCGACCTGTTCTTGGACAATCTGGTATTGTTATATTTGTACAATTATAACTTTAATCAATAAACAACATACAAATAGTAATACTAAGACTCAATGTGATTACAATGTCATATTGCAGATTCTGCACAAGAACAAATTATGCGGCAGCAACATCTTCAAGAAACTTGTCAACAAATAGGGAGAACGACTTTTTCTGAAGCACACCCGTCTTTCCTAGTTGATGATTATGAAAAGACAGCATATTGTAAGATCCCAAAAGTGGCCACCACAAGCTGGTGTAGATTGTATCATCAAATCGTAGAGAAGAATTTTGAAAGAAGATACAAAAAGTGGTCATCAAGAAAGCAGAAAAAAAGTGGTGGACACAACCGGTGGTCGTAAGTTGTTTATTGTTTGACATGTAAAGCTAAAAGGCTGTACTGGGCTGTTGACATGGTTCACATTGGAAAGAGATAAGCGGTTTCGTGAATATTTATCAATGTGATTGTTTAGCAATGATGAGGAATAACTGTTTTTAAGGTAAAATGTTCGATTTTGCAGCGAAACCAATGAAAAGTAAGAGACATCAACTTGGGATTTTCATCGAGGCTCTCCAGCTCGATAGGGTAGGCCTATATTATCATTCCTATCGCCATCCATCTTACCTCCTCCCCCGCCACTTCTCGTGTACAGAAACCTCGTGTGAATATTCACTTGTAGGTCACAGTCTATTGTCGCCTAAAAAAGGTTGATGGCTAATATAATAGGAATCGTTTGAAAAACAGTCTGAATTATTTGGTAATAAGATGCGTTATAAAAATCCAGGTCAGTTTTGAGATAAGTGATGATTAGTGTAGGCTCATATGTCACAAAATAAACTTTCATGCATTTTGTCTGTTAATTTTTTTCCACTTGATTCTGATTTCAAATATCACAAAGAAGATCAATGGAGAAAAAATGTGATAAGCTGATCGGTAATTATTTCAATAATGTTCTGTTCGTGTTTGATAGATATGTAAGCGGTCCATCAACTAATAACGAGCCACATCGCAGGAGAGTATAAAGAAATCGGTGCAAATGTAGAATTTGCAAGCAGAAAGAAACATTCTAAGTGACTAAAAAATGAACAGCAATTCACCAGTTGTACTTGGGGAACAGCTGGGGAAAGCGTCTGGTATGCAGATGATGCATTCCTCTGGTGATGCCGATGTGAACATTGCTATGTCTGCTTGCAGCATTGCATCATCTAGACCGGTTATTGTCATTGTTGAGAATACTGATCTCAATTGTTGAGAATACTGCTTTTGGTTCTAAGAAGTACAGTGTAATTGGACTTCATATTGTACAGTCTCCCTTGTTATGCTAACCGGATGCCATACCAAAAGTATCCATATGAAATTGAAAAAAATATCAGCATCAGTAAGTCATTAGGAAACGCATGTCAAACTTTGTATGGTACATGATAAGAGTTGCGAGGAAGGTAAACAAGCTATATTGGTTCTGTGATTTACAGATGCACACCCGGGCTTAATTTTGACATCTGGGTAAAACCAAAAATTGGGGTAATTTTACATAAAATTATTGTCCCCAGGACTTAAAAGGTCCACATTTTGATTTAAATATAATAATATTAAAAATAAATGGTGCAACTTCACGTTTAGGCATTACTACTTAATAATGTTTAGATTATTTGTAAAAAAAAATATATATATATGGTTTTATAAGAGCTCTATGTCATTGAAACGTGGAAAATGGCATGTCCCCAGAGAAAATTCCACTATTTAAAACTTCACTGTAGGACACAAAATCACAATATAATTCTAACAATTACATTTCATGGCTAGACATTGTTCACTTTAACTAATCAATGATTAAAATTCGACTTAAAATTGATATCGATATAAATAATTTTGATGAATATACATGTCCCCACATTTGCACTCTACTCCGTTACCATTATTGTAGCATGCCCCATCAAGTGAATAATCATGAACTAAAATTATATCAAGTGTAGTTTGACACACTAAAGGGCCTTATACAAGTTTTTCACCTTGAAAGAATTAATATTGTTGAGTGACAAGTTATTCGAAACAGGTATTACCAAAAAGTTAGAAAATATACTTTTGTTTTTACTACTCCGTTCCTAGCCTTGTGGGTATAAAAACGAGTTGGGTTTTATGATTGTATGCCTACAACAGTTGCTATGGGGACTATTTCCACCCGTATGATATATTTTTGAATTATTGCCCAGATCTTTTCATTAATCCCTAGAATACTTTTAATTTTACTACTCCGTTCCACTCTACTCCGTTACCAAGAAAAGGGAACGGAGTGGTGAATTGTCAAATTTTATGGCTTTTACAGTCATAATGATTGATGATATAGTCTTTTAAAACATGGCTCGTTGTCCCCATATTAATAGAGCACCCATTTGTGATCGATGTTATGATAAGAAAATATACAGTTTATATTTATGTCGAGCCAAACATTTGGTAACGGAGTTGAGTATTTTTTGGCTTGGTAACGGAGTTGAAATAAAGATTTTTGTTCATCCCATCAATTTTTTTTTTAATTTTTAGCAGTTTTGATGTACGATTGTTTAGTATTATGCTTCAATAAGGATATCACGTTTAAAAGTGTGATGTCAAGCTAAACAAAGTAACAGAATTTTTTAAATGGTTTGGATTTGGTAACGGAGTAGTAAGTGGAATGCTGCAACTTTTTTAAAATGATTTTTTGAAGCAAAAAAAAAATTTCTAGCGCAGCCAGTGGCTTTTTCATGCTCTTTTGGGATCAGTGCACCAACCCTATCAAGTAGTTTTCCTCCTCTTTGATGGTCACCTCACTGCCATTTTTGATGCTACAAAGTTACCCCAATTTTTGGTTTCACCCATCTAAGGCCTCAAATGACGCATTCTAGAGCATCTTTCGACAGAAATATGGTGTTTTTTGGACCCTGAATGGGGGGGGGGGGGAGCTGTGCCCCCCCCCTTCGTGTATGTTTGGCTGGGGAATAACTGTAATGTGTTGCATTGTATTATGTTAAAACCATATTTGTAGGCTGCGTCAAACATTTCAACTATCGTCTTTGCTTAATTATTATAACATGTAAATGCTCTGGAAATAACAGAAACAATAAGAAATAACATAGACAATTGGTCATGCCAAAAAAACCTATTGAATTGTACTTTAGTGCTGCCAATGCAAAGGTTTTACCAGCTCAAATATTGAAGGAGAATGATGCCTATTATCTTCCATTTATTTTTACGAACATAACTATTATATTTTGATTGCCTTCTAATTTTATTCTGATAACCTGAATTATAATTATTATCACAAGGGGCCTTTTCAGCAATATATGGAGACACGAATTTGCACATTTGGTGGCCATGTTGATTTTTTCCATGATAGTACATCAATAAATATTTCATGTGTACATCTAATTGTATAATTTCATACAAAACAAAAGTGTGAATACCAATAACTTGCTTATAGCCTGCTGGAAAGAAGGGACACACTGATTACAAGATTTCACATTCGGCCATGGCGACCATTTTGAACAAAAAATCTTCAGTCTTTTCCCAATCGGCATATTTCGCAAACTTTTGTGCGAGGCAAGTACACATTAACAAATCCAAAAAGGCTAGAAAACGCTTTGAAGTAATTTTGTTGAAACTTCAATGACTGGATTATGAAGCAGATAAAGATTACACTGCTCTTCAGACACGTACAGTTTTCGAGTAAAGTCTAGTGGTCTGAAGCAGAGCACCCAATCTGTAACCTCACGGTCGCTTATTACGCTATTTTTATATATAAAGCTTCAATATAAAATATTGAATTTGAGAGCTTATATAGTATATATTCTGCCCAGAGTCAAGTCTGAGCCATTGTGTTTTTTTTATGAGTTTAATTGATAACTCCACACCTATTCATTTTTAGAGTAGACCTATAAGTTTATTCACATAAATTATTCCTGCTATTTACAGAGATATGCACAATGCAGGTATAAGTGATAAAAAAATATCATTGAACACTACTAGGAGCGACCTGGCAGATATACGAGATAACTTCAAGTTTATTGTTGTACGTCACCCTCTAGACAGGTTGCAGTCTGCTTACAGAAACAAAGTAGAAAGTTATCCACCAAGAAAACAGAAGGCTAGAGCCTCTGCGATCAAGGTGAGGAGATTGTTTTACATTGTTTTAAAGACGCCAATTGGTAAATTGTTATTGTAATTAGTGAATAAAAATAGTACAATCCACCACCAATACATTTTCAGATTTTATTTAATATTATATATGGGTATTTTGTAAAATCATGTCATTTTCATTTTCGAAATATGACACAATAAATACGTTTGGAAAAATCCCAAATAAAGCTAGGAAACAAAGTACGTTACCAGATGTTTTTTATCTGCAAGGAATGAAGATAGCAAATAGGCCTAAGCAAGCAATTGCGGATTCAAATCTTGCTTCGACAACATCTCACATGGATAACGGAAACGCGGCTCTCGTTAGAATAACTTGTCAAATGCGTTTCATACTTTAAAATCACAAAAAAATACATTGAAATAATATGTGATGCGTGTTACAGACATGTACTTATCAATATAAAACTATAATGTGCAGTTTAAAAATTCAATGTCGAACATTAAAATATTAATAATTATTATTCATATTGAACCCTACATTATATATCGATACCTATAATATACCTATATAATACCTATATATGTTATCATCGATTACCCATAGTTAATGACACATGCTCAGCGAGTTCATTAGGATATTGAATAATCGTAGACGAATAGATTATTGTACCAAATAGCGAAATTATTTTTTATTTAAAATCTGCCACTTCCATGTGTCCATAAATAAATGACATTGGTGCCTCAAAAAAAAATGCGCTTGGGAGTGCGTTATACAATGCTGACACCGTCGGCCGATTACATTGGGCTGATTGTAAACGGAGAGGACAAGGCAAGCATCGAGTTAATATTTGTTGCTAACTTATAATACCTCACGAAAAAAATTAAAAGACAGAAAATACTCATAGATATATATCACACAATATATGTCTGTTTTGTTTAATACTAGGACTTCCTGTACAAAGACGGAGCAGGGAGAGATGAACCCAGTCGTGTTTCTTTTGCGCAATTTCTGTGGTATTTGGTAAGCTAAAACAGGTTCAATCGCTTTGTGGATAGCCTATAATCGACTTTAGTAATTATGAACAAATTGTGTTTTTGTTCTTCACAAGGTCATGTGACTGTAGGAAACTGAGGCTAGACAAAGTAACCGATATACCTTTTATCACTTTAACAATTATGTCCAACTCATGTTTATAAAATTTATTGAAAATACAATACCAATTAAATCTCTATAAGAAATGATTTATTTTTTAGTTGCAAACAGGTAATCTATACTTTTTTTTATATAATACTCTTGAAATTTGAGGGGTTACCACTGAATCTTTTGAACAAACATACCATTTAATCTCACTGCAACACCCCTATCATCAAAATGTAACGTCAATGGGGCTTGCTTAACTAATTGTTTGTAGGAGCCACTTGGTCTCCATCTGTGATGATATACTTTTTAGAAAAATATATAGTTTTTAAAATGTTCCACCTAAAACTTCACATTTGTGTTTACAACCATGGTTACCACCCCGTCTTATATTGATATTTTAATATACCAGACCATAAATTAGCAAACTTAATAATAGTCAGAAGTCTTGTGCACGTTAAAGAGCCATCATCTGCAAATTATGTAAAACATTTTTTGGCATGAATTTTGGGTTCTTCAACAAAGATTTTTGAAAGGAGTCTAAAAATTTGACCACGGGACTCCCCCCCCCTTTTCGCGATAAGGGTCAGTAAACTGTTATTTGCCTTGATTTCGTCAATTTTGGTCCGATTTGCGCCAAGTCAACGTCAATTCGGGGATTTTAAACACCAAGAAATCGATTGACGTTGTTTAAAACGAAAATGTATAATATTTTACGCTATATCGTCCCTTCAGAGTTCTCTTGCAGACTCTAATATGTGTTAAATTCGCATATCTCGGCCGCAAACAGCTATATTCTATAACAAATACAATCAACTATGATGTTCTGATGATAAAGATTTAATAGATCTACAAATAACTACCACATTTTTAGCGTTGCTGACTCGGCTTGATCTAAAAAATTGACTTTTTAATTATTTGGGATATTGCATCAAATGGTAGAGGTAAGCCTACATTTCCCACCTCGGGTTTTCCTAGACAGAGAAGAGTGATGAGTAATTTCAATTTAGGGCCATCTTGGAAAATGGCCGATTTATGAGTTTCGCTGTGAATTGAATAAAAACACCTAGTAGAATATTGATGCTAGAGGTATCCTGTATTCAAATCAACCGTCAAAATCTATGCCTAAGGAGATGTATACGGGACTTTATGGCAGGGCCTGGACTATATAGGCCTATACACCATAATAGTGTCGTGAAACACATGATACGCCGGTTGTAGGCCTTATAGCTTAAAATTAATTAAAGAGACATTTTTTCCCAATTCCAATTCTATTGAACAACATAATATTTGTTGTGACCCGCATCTAATCAGCAGGGGCGGATTAAAGGGCTGAAGAAAGGGTGCATAGAGGGAGGGCATTAGGCCTATGAGGTATCAAGGCCTATATCATATATATATGTATTAAATATATTTTATTTATATATTATATATATATATATCGTATAGATATAATATTGTATCTATTATATCAGAACATTATACTTGATTGCATTTTGTTTTAGAGAATAGCCTTTTGCGGCCGAGATATGCGAATTTAACACATTTTAGAGCCAGCGAGAGAACTCTGAAGGGATGACATAGCGTAAAATATTGACAATTGACGTTTTATACAATGTCCAATCAATTCCTTGGTGATTAAAAACCCCCAAATTGACTTTCACTTGGCGCAAATCTGACAAAAATTGACGAAATTATGGTAAATAACAGTTTATTGACCCTTACCGAGAAAAAAGGGTGGCGTGGGGGGTTCTCGGGGTCAAATTTGTAGGCACCTTCGAAAAAATCTTTCTTTAAGAACATATCAACCCGAAAATCATACCAAAAATGTCTTTCATAATTTTCAGGTAAATGTGCATTAGCCTCCTGACTATAAGGGAAAATGTAAAAATCGCTGGATATTTGGAATCAATGTGTTTTGTGCATGCTAGTGCAAGAAATCTAATTATAGACAATTAATAGCAATTAGATATTATACCTCGAACGTTTGTTTCAACCAAGTTTTTTTTATGCTGGTAAGCAAATAAACATATTTTATGACGAAAATTTAAACTTATGAACTTAGAATTTTGTTATATCTAAACTCATGTTTTCTACTCTGAGGAATGTTGTGTAAATCGACATCAAATAGCGAAAATCCTTGTATTTAAAACACATCCATATATCACAATTACCCCATATTTACATTATAATAGTTTATTGTCAGATCATGAGGTTAAATTAAGGCCCTATCCTGACATTATAGTGACACATTCTGATTTTATAATATCATATCATAGTATTTTCTGTATTATACTCGTTTCAAAAGGTGGCTCTGTTTCTGGTATTAAGACCAGTGTCACTTGGGAGCGCAGCCCAGGGGGCTGACTAGCGGGCCAGTCAGCAGTTTCTCATCTTTCCGCATTAGGTCTGACAGTCAGACCACTGGTCTGAACTTGACAACAGGTGTGCGTTAAAGCTGTACGAACAGGAGGGGTGCGAGCAACATGAATATTTAGTATGACGTCACATGTTTACTGACTGCAGTGTGGAACGTCACACTCATGTAATCTTGTCTGAGTTGGCCACGGAGGTGGGAGGGGGGGGGGGGGGTCGTATCCTTATAGCACATATATGCGTGACATCAAGGCGTCTGCCGGTAGCAGGCAACTTGATAGATGAAGCTGTAGTTTTTTTGCACACCGTAATTATATAAGCTTTTTCTCTGTAAACATGGTAAAGCGCAACTAACACATTTTTAGATGGAGATAATTATTTTCACCCAAATTTAAGTTTCTTTGAAAGGTAATAATATTATATTTCTCATATTTTTTTCATTTGTAAGTAAAAATAATACAAATTGTGTTAATTTGTAGTATTTTATGGAATGGCAATTTAGGAAATTGAATATACCATAACCGTAAATCAGAATGGAAACTTTATTAAAATAAATTATTTAGTTCAATTCTATGATTTCGTGAATTCATAAAGCCTACAATAATTATCTGATTTGTAAAAATATGTTTCGCCATTGCAGGCTCAAGGCACGAAGGACGACACGCATTGGCGGCCATACACCGTGAGTTAATGCACTAATGACCGTAGCTAGATCAAGACACTGCGATCATTGAGTTAACTCTTGTAATGCTGAGCTGTCATTTAGTATTTTTCGTCTTTTGAAGATGAAATTGCTAATGCAATTTCCGGCTTTAAAAGACGAAAAATGTTTCCAATTTTGAAAATTAGACATGTACTAAATTTGTTGTTAACTGAGTATCAGTTAATATTTACCTATGTCAGTGGCATTTTATTTGGTTTGAATCGTGATGAAACCATAGGCCTATATATATATATAGGGGCTTAGCTGTACAAGGGTTGATAAACTCCATATATACTACCACCTTGTGATATAGATCGAGTACTAGGACCATGAAGCATCAACTCAGACAAACACATACGTTTTTTCATGTAGCCAGTTACGTTTCTTGTTATTATGGTTGATGGAATTAAACTACTAAAACAGCTGAAGAAAAATCGTCACCTCGGATATAAAGGGTCCTATGTGCAACTCAGTACAGTGACAGATAGGACTTGTTTTTACCTCGGAGTGACATATATGGGACCCTTTTACTCTAAAGTGAGGAATTATTATCGTCAACCTGGCTAAACGAGATTGTGGAAATACACGTAGGCCTAGTTATCGTTAACTATAGTTAATACATAATTATATTAATAAAATTGTGCTTTTAAAATGCAATATGTTGAATAAAGTCAGAACCACCTTGATCACATTGTAGAACGAGAGAGGAGCCAATTAGATCTAAATGTGACAAGTTTGCATGCCTTAACCCCGCCATCATGTCGCCAAAACTGATATAATCTTGATAGTATAGATTAAAAGTACAAAGATGAACCGTTTTAGACGATCGTTTGTTATCATTTTCCACGAATTAATGTTATAATATAATGGGATTATAAGGCCGACATTGGACATTGTGACTGATTAAACCTGTGTAAAACACTCTGATAACACCTGCACTGCAATAGCGTGTTCCCACTATTTGACTGATGACGGCTAGTTGCTAGTGGTCATCAATGGCGCTGTTTACATACTTAAAGGGACTGGCCCAGACTAAAATCATCTAAAAATCGGTGATTTTATTTTGGCTTCTTAATATGACCATATGATGTAAACCTGATTTTTAATTATTGACAACCATGTCAAAAATTAGAAATACGGGAATTTCGTCTCTATATCTAGTCTAGCTGGTGAATGCGCAGCAGAAAAAATTAAAAACTTTTGCAGTTCTAGTCTATGGACATGTTTACATCATATGGTCATATTAAGAAGCCAAAATAAAATCACCGATTTTTTTATGATTTTAGCCTGGGCCAGTCCCTTTAACTGATTATGGGTTCTAAATCTAATTGGGTGGAGGGGTTGCTAAATACCTCACCAGGTACGATATGTTCATGATTAGGCAGTACCGTAACCAAGGTTGTGCGCTGGGTGTTTGATAGATGGGGCACCTGTCTGACACTTCGTTTCCAGACGGGGACATGGATGTTGTTTATAGACTCAAAGAATTCAAACAAAATGCCGGCCGTTTATACTGTTCATACCAGCTCGATTCGAATTTTCAATTGTTCACATTTCCCTAACGGGACCTTAAAAACTTAATAAAAGTGGCGGGAGACACTTTTTCTGAGTCACAAATTGATTGTACAACACTTGACAGTCAGATGAGGGCGGGCAAACATATCATACTGATGCCTCGCGTGTTTTTTTCAATATAATAGGCAGCTGGTCAGCCGGGCCGTGACCGGCGACCTCGTCAGCTAGGTGTTTGAGCACCCCCATGGATTTAAAAACTTCCCTAGGTAGTGGAGCAAACCCCCAGACTTCCTATATTAAGCAGAAAACAATTAATAACCCAAGGAGGTGCCACATTGGTAGAGCGCCTGACTGCCTCGTCAGTCATGCTTGCGTCCCGGGTTCAAACCCCGCTGATCCTGCATGGGGTTTTCAGAGAAATATCCTTGTTTCCCCCTCTCATTATGATTAGGCGATCACGTTAATGACGGCCTCGTCGATTGAAGGTTGAAATCAGTGTATCGACGTTAAATTCACGCAGGGTGGCGAGGCGCTGAGTGCTCGACTTACTTACTTTATTAACCAAGAGCACCCCTCTCAGTTCACTTTCTAGCTATGCCACTCTTAGTTGTCTTATATAGCTGTGATTACCTCACTACACGATTTAGGCACTGATTCTATGAGGAATTTACGGGCGAAATAACATCCAATTTGTGTGTCACTGAAGGAAAAAAATGGTTTGCGAAAATGTAAAAATATTATTCAAATATCCGTAGAATCAAGTCCCCCCTCGTCCTTACCACCGTGTCTTTAAGTGTATAGCTGATGAAGTAATAGTATTTTCATCACCATTTCACCTGTTTTGACCAGGTGTATCTCTTGACCTGACCATGTGATTTATAATGTCAAGGACATTTTTGTTAGGCAATTTCTTATTGGTCGGATAAAAATCAGGTCACAACACATGAATACTCCTGAAGAAACACATTCTACAGTCATTATACATTCGGATCGGGAGAGTGGATCTGATTTGAAGGAGAATGGGCCTGAGCCAGATTTTAGTCTATTGCTATCACGTGTACCGTATCCCCGCGCACAAACGTGCATGCACTTATATTTGAAGATGCACTTAGTTTTCGAAAACAGGTGCATGCAATTATATTCAAACACAAAAAATATTTTAAGAAAAAGGCATCCACTTATATTTGAACATGAAATGACCTTGATAACAATTATTTTGACACAAAGAAATCAGATTTGTAAACTTTTTTGTTTTGTAACGACAATAATAGTACATATAACCAAGAATGTTCCATACGCATAGAGCGTTCTTGATATAACCTTATTCATACTTCATCGTAACATTGAAATGTGCATTATCACTGATTATCTATCCTTTCGGGAAAACAAATTTCAAAAACATTTGCATTTATTATATATATAGTATAGTTGCCAGGTCAAACAAAAACTTAGGCCTAACTGTCTCAACAGGCAGTCATCATTCCGCGTACTACAAGTTTGCATCGTCTCAACTATTGTTAACAGTCGCGTCCACACCTCTGTCTAGGAGGGCTCATTGTTATAAAAGCCATAGACCTCTAATTCTGTGATAAAAACATACGGTTTTTGCTCGTGAGTCACTCCCTACTGACAATTACGCATCCCCTCTCTCAGTCTCACCCTTTGTGAGCTGCTGGCGCCCACTTTAGCATTGTTTTTGCTCCACGGGTTAGTAATCCTTAAGAATATGTTTAGATGATTGCCAAGTTGCCAAGTCTTTATGAACTTTTGCCTCGTAACACTAATCGGCTAAATGGGGACGAGTGTTACAGGGTGGGTGTCATAATGTGGCTTGAAAAACTAATTTCTTTATGTCTTTCAAAGTGTTAAGTTTGACGACATACTTTTCCTTTTTTGGAAAAAAAGTGCATGCACTTATATTCGAACGTGCGAATTTCACTTATAAGTGCATGCACATTTATGCGCGGTGATACGGTACGTCTGTCCGTCTCTGTTTGTCCACTATACTATTAATTTCAAAACTACACACTCAATATCAATGTGTCTGGCTTACGGGCCTTTTTTTGGCGTTTTAAATCGCACCTTAATTAACAAAGTGTCATTGATTTTTACAAATCTAAATTATTTTAAACTCACTTGAAGCTGTAGGGCACGTCAGTGAGACACAACGTCAAGGTATTGCGTTAAAGGTAGGTGTTTTCGTGCCATTATTACTCGTAATGTTATATTACTCTACGTCATATATATATACACACCATAAGTCAAGGAATAAATGGATGCTCCATAAAAAGGTCTAAAATGGTTTTTTATACATATATTTCATGCAGTAGCATGATTAAACTATTTTTGTGTGAGGTCACACATAAAGATGGCGATTTTCTAGCTTACTGAATTGACAAAGATGGATGATTTTTGCCGAATTTTGGGGTGATTTTTTATGAATTGACAGGTCAATAGACAGGCTAGATTACATTTATTGTAATGGTGCCGATTTAGAGTATGCTAAAAAATCATTTAAAATTCCATGGAGGATGATGCTGTCTTAGGCCAGTACGGTTCTGATGCTATACTTTGTTGGCAGTCGACGAACCACCATGTCCGACTTTTATTAGTATGTATATATTGTGTTTGGTAGTAGGCCCTATTACTGTTATCACGTTTTAAAGTCTGCACAACTAGTCAATATCAGGGAATCTCCGAGCTCATAGCGACTGTGCTTGCAGGATCACATGGCTCGGAGCTACCTGTTTCGCGGATTGCCACATTGATTGTACTTGCATGATATAATATTTGATTTTTAAAATATCTTGTAATTTTTAACATTGTCTTAATACATACTCCAATTACTGTAGCATAATTGTGCACTTGTATATATTTTAGGTTTCTACGCTTTCCAGAGTGTCTTTTTTTGTACTATATATATAATTAGCATACATAGTATCTCTGGTTTTGGTGCGGGAAACAAAATGATAGGCCCTATGTTATCCTCGCAATGCCTTTCAATTTATTTTAAGTAGCAGTCATTTATATTATCGTAATACCCAGGGTCCGTATTCTCGTACAAGGTACGATATATCCGAAGCCTACGATATATCGTAACCTGTACGGGAATACGGACCCTGTTTTTGTCAGACCCAGTGTTTCTCCTGGCAATGTCAGTTAACATGATTTTAGTTATGTATGTCATACTATGTATATTATCATATGATTTTAACAAATTAACAATGTTGTATATACATGTACATATCTCTCTATTATTTCTATGACCAATAAGTCTGGATTGCCTTTCCTTCTGTCAATAAAATATCTGTCTGTCTGTGTCTGTATACTCATACAAGTTAGGATATAGCGTAGGCCTCGTTTTGGTCGAGATGTCTATCTTGACCACCCCAATGGTGTCCGCCTTTTAGTCGGAAGGCCCGTTAGTCAGAAGGACCACTAGTCAGAAGGCCTGTCAGTCAGAAGGCCCGTTAGTCAGAAAACTAGTAAGTATTATTAGTCAGAAGGCCCGATTGTCAGAAGACCCGTAAGTCAGAAAAACAGTAAGGATGATTAGTCAGAAGGCCCGTTTGTCAGAAGGCCCGGTAGTCAGAAAGTCAGATAATTACCTCATCGAAATCATCCCAATCATATGACCAGTTTTTTGTCTTTATTTATTTACTTGTGCCAGTAACAACGTCTAGGACTTTCATAAGGGTTGCGTTAATGATAGGCTACTTATTATGGTTTTGATAATGTTGCTGACGTAATTTCCAGCTTCAAATGAATGAAAAATACCCATAAAATTGGATCAAGTGGTTATTACCAAGCTGCCTGTAAATAACAGTAAATTTTCTACATATAGGAACAAGATATAGTATAATTATAATAATAATAATTACATAATGAAGGCAGCAATGTGCACACTATGTCTTTGAGCAGTTTTGAATAATGTCAATATGAACAAGCAATATGATCAACATACTGCTACAAACGCGAGTGCCTGAACTTTGAAACTTTCTGAGAAAAAATGGTCGAGATAACAAGATACTGCTAATAGAATATAATGAGATTCTAATTGTGCGCTGGTCTTAATTGGCACGGTAATAATATATACTGCAATCACATTATATAATAGTTATTCCGTGCTCAGGCAAACTTCACTTTCTCAAAAATGAACCAAGCCTTTCCAGACAAAAGAGTCGACAAATAATGCTGGTTGTCAGAATATTTGGACAAACAATTTATTCTGAGCAAAATGATACATTTATTAACGCTTGACATAAATTGAAAACAAGGCTACAAACTTAACACAAGTTGAGAAATCTTGTGGGAGCTTTCCCATGACACAGTTTTCCCATCTATTTCAGTAAAGTTGATATATGCCAAAAAAAGTATAGTGCTAAAAAGATTAAAGCGCATCCATTGCTGAAAATAACCCAACTGAGCAACCAACCAGTCATCAATAATGCTAGTTTTTAATATAAATATACGAGCTACGAACCGCCAGGGCATTTTTTTCAAGATCATATCAAGTTTATATTGACTTATTAATAACTAATAGTCAAAAGTATATACTAATGTTCTAGAGACGCAACATCTGATCTCTATGGGGTTCTACAGGTTTTACTCTTGTGTAATTTGTTTGTGACTGTATACTTTTTTACCATTATAATTTTCAAGTCTATTTTTCTTTCTCAAACTATTTATTTAACTGCCGAATTTTTTTAAAAACACGTGGACTTCATCAGCAGTTTTAAAGTATCCTTGAATTATTTTATACACAATTCTCAACATTTTTTTCTCAATAGCTAGACAACAAACGTTTTATATAAAATTATATACCCCCCCCCCCCCCACATGCCCAGATATCAAATGAAGCGTCCCCTAGCATTGTTCACTGCCCAATGAACAAATTCTAACTAACGGGCCTTCTGACAAAAAAGCCTAACTGATTTTCTGACTAATGGGCCTTCTGACTAACGGGCCTTCTGACTAATGGGCCTTCTGACTAACGGGCCTACTGAATAAAGGGCCTTTTGACTAACGAGCCTTCTGACCAGCGGGCCTTCTGACTAAAAGGGTGTTGTCCGCTTTTTAGTCAGAAGGCCTCATAGTCAGAAGGCCCACTAGTCAGAAGGCCTGTCAGTCAGAAGGCCCGTTATTTAGAAAACCAGTAGCCTAAGTATGATTAGAAGGCCCGTTTGTCACAAGGCCCGTTAGTCAGAATGTCAGATATTACCTCATCGAAATCATCTCATTTGTGAACACAATCATATGACCAATTTTTTGTCTTTATTTATTTACTTGTGCCAGTAACAACGTCACAACCAATCTATGATATATCGTAACTTGTACGTGAATACGGGCCCTGGAGTAGACATATTTTAAACCCTATTAATTTAAACCAAAATAATATGGATCAATCATTCATGGGAATCAGTCAGCTAGACAAGTAGGTGATATACTAAAATTATTGTTGTTCATGTTTGGCTAATATATAGGTGTAGAACTTTGTTAATTTGATTTTTTTAATACACATCTAGCCCGCAACGTTATCATAGGCCCCACTATAGCTTCAGTCAGTATTGTGAGGTGGTGTGCTCGGCCTCAGACCGCCAAGGCTCGAATTTCGAATCCTGTGTCTGGAGGACAGTGTTATCTCATTCACCTCACCATCCTCAGGAGGTTCTCCTGGCCCAGTTTAGCCTATATGTGCACAAAGGTGGCCTAAAGCCCGATTCATTTCATTTTACTATAGCTTCAGATGTAATATTAAATTCAAAAAAATTACTTGAATATATAGCTTCAATTTGCTTATTTGTTTGTATTACAGGAAGCCTGCCAGCCATGTGCAATAAAATATGACTTTATAGCTAAGCTAGAAACACTAAATGGAGATTTGGAATTACTTTTACCAAAGATCAACGCTACATTTCTGGTGGGACATTTTCCAGGATCCAACTCCGAACGTAAAGAGAAACGGAAAATGTACAATTATTTTACTAGGAATGTAACAAGGTCTTTGCTAGAAGCCATAAAGGTAAAATATAAATATGACGCCGAACTTTTTGGTTATGACATGGATAAATATGATGATCTGGTTATAAACAACTTATAACTAAGCTTAACAGATAGTCCTGATGAAAGAATGTACACAATATGAACACTATTAATTTTGTGGTGTATATAGCTAAACTCAAAAGATAACAAAGAAACACATCTATAGAAGGATTCGCATTAACCATTGCGAGTGAATATTGCTGATTTCTCAGATAATTCTCAACCATTTTTAATACATTTTAACACGCACTATATTCTGGTCATGTGGCGAATACCTTGCACATTTCGCGAAATTTTAGTCAGTATTCCAGAAGTTAGACCATTCGACATGTAATGTAATTATTCTCAGACGACATTAATTTGATGATCATGATCTCAGAGATTTAGCGTGGACCGTTCATCATAAAAAAACATGTATTATATTAAAAATAATTAAGGAAGGTTCAATTGTACTGAGATATATAACTCCCGATTTAACATTCAAAACTCACTTGAATTAGAAAAAGATAATTTTTATTTATGTGAACAATTTGTGGTTTAGCTTTCGTTGTTTCATTTTTGATACATAGTGAAGGACATTTAGATACTAATTACCGATATATATCTCGTTTGGCGATATCATCATAATCACAGTTACAATTAAAATTGTCTCGACCCTTAAAATGTCCAGATGATACTGGGACAGAGTGGCTGGAGGCACAGTGATTCACGGGGATCTCAGCCACTGTGCCTCATGCTTATCACACTGAGAGGTGATTCATTGTGCCCCACCGATTATCAAATATACTAATTGTTTCTGAATAGATGATATACACAGCTGGTTATCATGTTGTTTTAATACATCTTTAATCTGATAGATATAAATAAGATTATATTGAGGTTGTGTCTACTCACAACCATGATCCACCCATCCAATGTCACAAGATACCAACTAAACACAAGACATTTGGCTCTATGGAGGCTCAAGTCTAATTTATAAAATGTAAGCTTATTCATGTTTTTATTGGACATCATCCTTTTGATGTTATAGGCATATGTGATGCCTTTATTATATATTTAGGTTGAAATTATTTCCATCCTCACTCTTATCGTCGCCATCTTGCCAACAGGGACCCTTATTGAAAAAGAGATTTTGTCGCTGGACTTGTATCCGTATTTTTATCCCTGGTGGTAAGTATGGTGGCTGCGTGTGTGTTTACTGGGTAGATGTGATATCGTGACAGAATTTACCACCAGTGATACTTCCCTTGTCACAAAAGTGATTTAGATATAGGGGCCTATATTATTAAACAACAAATAAAAATCCATCTTGTATAATTAAAAAACACGCACAGCCTGCATTGATTCTCTAACTATTTAAACATAAATTATGAGCCATCCTGACATTTTTATTTACGTGGAAAGTAAATAAAGTTGTTAGATTCTGACCTGTAATTGATAATGTATATATATTCAAGTTTGTAATCATATGCGGCCTATGTATTTAAATATTGTTTATTACTCTTGTAAAGTCTGAAATCTTATGTATTTATTGTCTGAAGCACATTTCATTTCCGTTCGAACATCATCCTCATCATATTATTGTCTATATTGTCAATAAATGTCATCAGGTTACATCATTGTTTTATTTATTATCTTCTTCTTTAATATTTACACAAGTAGGATCACTGAGCCCACAATTTGTTCTGATGTGTACCTTCATACCGTACATGGTCACACGTGAAGATGTATTGTATGTAGACCAAATCGCCTCATTATAAGCAAACTTTACATAGGGGAGACCGGTGTAACCGCCCAGATTACCCCCTCTGACTGACTTTACCCGGGTAAAGTCTGGACTATATCCTAGGTATAGTCTGGGAGCTCCCAGACTATACCCCACAAGCCCAGACTATACTTCACCAGATTCAGGGTGGGGTATAGTCTGGGCGATAGGGGTATTCTCTGGGAGATACTTACAGTCAATTATCGATATAATATCTGATCGTAATCTGGCATAATTCATGTCTCATGTATTAACCCTCTGAGGACTAGACTATTTTATGTCCCCTATGTTAACCTTTTCATGGCTAGAGTATAATATGCCTCATGTATTAACCTTCTGGTGGCTAGAACATCACATGCCTCATTGATTAACCTTCTGAGGGCTAGACTTTCATTGTCTCATATATTAACCTTTCGATAGCTAGAGATCTCCCATCTTCCCCCTTTGGGCTACAGTATCACATGTCTTAAGTGTCCAGCTACTCTAGCTAATTAATTGGTGTGCGCCAAATGATTTTGCGCGCATCAAATAATTCAAATAATTTAAAGTATTTAATTGGTTCACACCAAATAAATTCATGTATGAGACAAGTGATACTCTGGCCATCAGAAGGTTAAGATGGGATACATAATTTTAGGATAGTCTAGCCCCAGAAGGTTAATGCATGAGACATGTGATGATCTAGCCACCAGAATGTTAATACATAAGACAAGTGATACTCTAGCCATCAGAAGTTTAACATAGAAGTCTTAAGATAGTCCAGTCCCCAGAGGGTTAATACGTGAGACATGTGGTACTCTAACCATCATAAGATTAATATAAGAGGCATGTGATAGTCGAGCCCTCAGAGGGTTATTACACGAGACACGTGATACTCTAGTCTCCAGAGGGTTAATGCATACGACAAGTGATGTCACAAGTGATGTGACAGGTTAATTCATGGGATATGTGATACTCTAACCATCAGAAGGTTAAAATCAGAGACATTTGACAGTCTAGCCCGAGACGATCAATAAACGAGACATGTAATATTCATAGACATATGGTAGTCTAGCACCCAGATGGTTAAAACTTTAGACATGCGATACTCTAACCACCAGAAGGGTAATATAATGATAGTTAATACGTGACACACTTGATTCGCTAGACCCAAGGTAGGACTAGGACCCTGGTTAAAACTGCCTGCTTGGAAAGTCGGAGATCGCGGGTTCGAACCCCACTCCGGCCTTCACGTTTCAAAGAAACAAAATGTTTTTCCCCGCTCACTCGTGAAGATTTAATATTGTGGGGAGCCTCCGTGACCGAGAGGTAGCGTGCTCGGCCTTTGACCGCCAGGGCTCGAATTTCGAATCCTGTGTCTGGAGGGCGGTGTCATCTCATCTCATTCATCTCATCATCCTCATTAGGCTTTCCTGGCCCAGTTTAGCCTGTATGTGCACGAAGGTGACCTAAAACCCCATTCATTTCATTTTTATTCAGACGTCAGATGGTTAATAAGAGACATATAATGATCTAGCTATCAGAAGTTTTACATAGAAGACATAGGATAATCTAGTCCCCAAAATGTTGATGTGGCCCCTATGAGGCATGTGCTACTCTAGCCATCAAAATGTTAACATAGAAGACATGTGGTATTCTAGCCCCTAAAGAGGTAATTTATAATTAGTTTAAATTTATAATAGATTGTAACCATATATAATATCTCCCAGAGTATACCCCACCCCGCATCTGATGGGGTATAGTCTGGGCTTGTGGGGTATACTCTTGAAGCTCCCAGACTATACCCCAGGGTATATTCCAGATTATACCCGAGTAAAGTCCAGAATATACCCGGGTATAGTTCAGTGGGGGGGGGGGGTATTCTGGGCGGTTACACCGGGGCTAGTTCGAGCAAATTTTAGAAAAAAATGATTTAATTTGTTATAAGATGAAGTTGGGAAACTGATCTTATTGTGCAGAAGTATTCATATAGATGCTATTTTCGGCATACATTATTCTCAAATTGTCTTGGGGTTTGTCTGATTAGAGTTGTACCAGATAGTTTGTGGGGTTAACCTGAACAGTCAAACTAGCCCCAATGTCCTTTGATTTTGTTCGAACACACCCCACATGGACGTATTATGAGAAATATATTTAGTACTAACATCAAACTTTTATATATTCATTTAATAATGTATAATCATTCAACATTTGCTAGATCTCATTTATTAAATTAAATGAGTTTCTTGGATTTTTTTTATTCTGATGTGGCTTTCACGCTCGCGAATTTGTTCTTTGTGGAAGCCTCCTGTTCTCTATGCGTAGATAAGATATGTAATGCGAATAATATTATGATGTAGACAATAAATAAATGATTCTGAGCCTGCGTCTTAGAAAATCATACGAGATCGAACTGTTATTATATTTTGTTATACCGAGACCAACTAGTAATTACAGCAGTTAATTTTGTCACCTTGTTTTAGTAGGGCGGATTATGGCCCAAATTAGGTGAAAGCGTGACTGGCTGGACAAAACTATGAAACTTGGCACAGTTACTCCTTGGACACTACTTGACAATTTTAGAAGGGTAGCCCAAAAATCGTAGTCAGTTCTCTTAGTGAAAATCATGTTTTACGTAACCATGGCAACACTTAATACCTAAATGAGTAATATATGTACTATCTGTGATTTCAAGTGAGCTGAATAAATAAATCCCCTATAAAACTGATATTCACGACAATATACAATACCACCTTGAAAATAGCGGCAGTTAAACACATGGTTACCGCAAAATTTCCAGTTACCATAGCAACCAGGCATACATAAATACAGAAATGTAATTGTACCTGTCTTTATCCCCCAAATTAACGGGTTATATCGTCACCCAACTTTATATTAACACCCCCGGCCCTTCTTTAGAACATTATAGACATTATATCAGATAAGAGTGATAACATAAGCAAGTGAGGATATACAGTAATGATCATGTTCCCATGGATACCTACGAGATATCCTCTGGCAGATAAGCCTATTGATATATTTTTTTACAAAATATTTTTTATTAAATAAATATAAATAGATGTTTTAAAAATGATTTGTGAAAAAAATAATCACCCTCGTGATTGTCTCGACTTTAAATTTTTTATGACGTAATGATTCTATGACGTCACACCGTGCTTATTACCGCTGCGTACTTAGTTTTTGAATGCCAGTAGCGCAGGTTTTCTTTGATTTCTCTGCCGTTTTTCTTGAAATTTTGCAAGGGTTATTTTCTACCAAGAAGCCCACAAGCACTGAACATTTACTGTGTCATCACTTATACATAATTAAAAGAGTTTTGTTAAAAAGTATGCTTTTGTCCATATATTCTTTCAAGGGCCTTTTCACCCCAAATTCTATACTGAAGGATGTCATTTTGGTCAAAACTATGTTCAAAAGCGTGTTTTTGTTCAATACAGTACATGCACGGACAAGGGTTTGAGCAATCAGTCCGACTGTTTTTGCATATTAACCCCCCCCCCCCCCTCCACCCAGAATATGTGTACATGCATTACATACAACATGGGTTTTAATTATTGTATCACATGTGGAGGAGATGACCTATTCAAATGTCCCGCTGACAGCAAGGCAGCCGATGGAATCCATGTACACGCACATTTTCACAATAAAAACAATTTTTTTGACTTTTTAATTTGAGGACACAGACCACCAACTTTTAAGACACATCATTATTGCCGTGATTTCAAACGAATCTGAGTATCAATTAAGTTTGACAGCATTTGGAAACCACCAAAAGGTTTACATTAAGCAGAATGTAGAGACGACAACAACGAATTCAAACAAATAATAATTATTGAAGCTCGAGTTTTTGCTGTCCCTCATTGAAAGCGAAAGTGATTTTTTTAATCTACTTTTCATGGTATACACGATCGCCCACTGTTTGAGCTGGGGCTAGTAGAAAGATTAATAAATCACGATTAAAATTGAGAAATTTCAAGGTTTGATGGCATGAATAGCCCACTATATGTTTATTCGTCTTCATTCCTTCAAATTGTCAAATCGCAATATCACGCCATACCAACTATAAGGAGCCTTCATTGCCTATTTACCCTGACCTAAATAAATATTCACATACTTACGAGAAGTGGGAAAATAATTGACAATCACTTGTAACATTTGATTTAAATTAGCTATGACCGTTTCGTGACTCTGGAAAGGGGTATATTCATAATATTAATAAAGGTAGTTATTGTATAGAGCACATACAATACTCTGTTCGCTTCACAGACATTACCCCTGGTCACTGGACCTGTTCATTCATGTACCATTTCAACTCCCCTTTGGAGTATACAGCACTGCAACCATTTCGGCGCTAGGTACTTCTCGTACATATTGCCATCTATGTCGTACCAAATAATTAGAACATGTATTCGTTTACACCTGAGTGAAGTGAAGTACATTGCCCAAGGGCACAACATACCGAAACAATTATGTCCCAGCATTGAGAGAAACATAATATTTCTCTGCAAATCCTACATCAAGCGGGTATCGAGCTCTCACGGCTCTACCCATTGTACCATTGTGCCACGTCCCTCTTGGCACTGGAATGAGTATTTTTCAGTTTTCATCACCGTAGGGTGCTTGCTGTTTTGTATTATTCCAGCCAATAAGTCGTGAGTGTAGTACTACATATAACGAATTTGTCTCCCAGAGCGCTACGTTCATGTATCACGCACAGATAGTCCAGCAGATTTGTGGCGAAAATCAGAAGAAAGGCTCCGTTAGTGATAAAAGCACCAAAATTTCCAGAAAGTTACCTGAGATGATACTCTTTGAAATTAGCTATGGACCCAAGTTGAACAAATCCAAGATAGCCGTCATTTTCAAGATGGCGGCCAAATTAAAAAAAATCACTAAATTTTATTGTGATCATTAAAAAATAATTTCAAATTGAATGTATAAAGTTTATGCTGCACAGGGACACACACAAATACATGTAGACAAATAATCAAAATGGTGGAATCCAAGATGGCGACTATTTTCAAGATGGCGATCAATTAAATAGAAAAATAATTATATTTTAATGATTATTAATACAATGTTATCTGCTGTAATAGACACACTTGGTTTGATGTAATTCACATTAGAATAGATCTATTTAAATAAATTTCTGATAAAAAATTGTGCAATCCAAAATTGCCGCCATTTTTAGCATCGATTGGCAAAAAGGCTTATTTTTATATATTCAACCAAATTTGAAATAAATACAAATATTTTACAGCAAAATGAGATCATTAATGGGAATGATACTAGGAGGATCAAACGTTCAAACACAGACAAATAATTCATTTGTGATTCAAGCCGTTTTGAGTGTTGCGCAGTGTATTTTCTATAACAGCACTTTTCGTCATCGCAAGCAAGCAACAGGAACATACCACAACACCATGAGAGAGACACCTCTTTCAATATATGTGGGACTGCTGTTACTTGGTGAAACCCGCAAACGTAGCTTGGTTAATAAATTCTACGACCTTGGATTATCAGTATCATATGACAGAGTTTTGAGCATAACAGCTGATCTAGGAAATGATATATCAGAACTTTACAAATCAGAAGGTGTAGTCTGTCCTCGTCAACTTCGATATGGAGTTTTTACAACAGCTGCATATGATAATATACATCATAACCCATCATCAAACACAACCCTCGGAGCTCTTCATGGAACAGCAATATCTTTATTCCATTATCCATGCCACACGAGAAAAGCAACAGTGGATCACACCTTGCTATTTCATCATTGCTTCATTTGTTTTAAGAGCAAACTGCATCATCAGCCATGTCCGTCATTCAATGGATGTCATCTCAAAGGCAGTCCAGTACTTCAACCCTGGACAAACTCTGTTTGTCACAACGAAGCAAATACAGTGGATCAGTCCTGACAGTTATGGAGAGGATTTGACTGTCATGATGCACGGTGGGCTTCATATAGAAATGACAGCCTGGAAAGCTGGCCAGCAGTGGGTGGACAGCAGCTCTTGTTCAAGCTGACATAACAACTCCTGGAAAGGCTGATTCTGTTTTAAAGGCGTCCCATGTATCCAGAACAAGACATACACACCTGTCCACAGCTGCAGCACTGTACACTCTGTTGCAAAAGGCTTACCCATAGCATATGTTAAAGAACTTAATGATCATGCTGGTAATTTTGACGAGTGGAGATAACTGAAAGAAGACGAAAATCCACAATTTAAATTCTGGAGTCTGACACTCGAGATTTAGTTATCAGTTCTTGTGTTCGCCAGATCATTAAGAGAAGGGGACTTTCATCACTTGTACATTCAGACACTGCAGAAAATAGCTCTTTTGATGTTCGCACTTGATCACCCTAATTATGCTCGCTCGTTGCCTGTGCATATACGCGACATGATGTTGCTAGATGAGTGCCATTCTGAGTTCAAGAAAGGCAATTTTGAAGTTGAAAATACTCAGCATGCCTTCTCTGGAATTTCACTCGATCATGCCCATGAACAAAACAACAAGCTTGTTGGGGGTGATGGTGGAGCAATAGGACTTACAGAAAACTCCTCACAACTACTCAGATGGATAGTGTCTGGCCCAGAGTTTGAGTTTTCATTGGAAGTAACAAAAGGTGACCAAACAAACTGCCGTTGTCATGAACAAAGGAAAGGAGTGCAAAAAGCATTCAAGAAACAAGTAAAATCACTGTCTACTTAAATAACAGATAACGATCTACTTGTTCTTGATACTCAGGAAATAATGTTGTTGAAACAGTTAAAACATTAGAAAGTGTGGGACAAACCAATATCGTGAATTTGTTACAGAAAGACTAGAAGCAAGATCAAAGTCCCTAATTGGACCAATTAAGCAAAACAAGCTCCCACTGTTCAGAAGTCATCCCCTGAAATCAAAGTCAAATGAGAAACGCCATGTTGCTTCACTAAAGCAGAATGTGTCACTTTTCTCTAAACTGTATGTGTCTTGTCAAGCTCGTGCCGGTAATTTGGATACTTTTAGAACAAAATCAGATATATTACAATGCTTAGAGAAAGTGTCTCCTTCACAGATTTCTGAGGTTTGACGAAAAATAAATCACAAGAATCAATTACTGTTGTGTGTTAATGATGTGTGTTAATGATGCCAGGAAGGATGCCTTTACAAGAAAGGGCAGAAGCCTTAAGTCCATTCCACCCACCTCTGCCTCATTAATCCAACATGTGAAGCGGTCAGCATACCAAGCAGGATATCAGTGGGGACAATCTCTGGTGGCGTCTCCTCCTCAGCCATGTCCGGATGACTGAGGTTGGGTTAAGGGACCATTGCAGACCTGGGAACCATGCTGGACTCTTCTGCCATTAGCATCTAAGATATGCCAGGAGCTCCTGAAGTGTGGTTGTAATCCGGAGAAAGGTTGCAGAGGACAGTGCAAGTGGGTACGTGCGAATATGTTGTGTACAGCTCTCTGTAAATGTAGGGGGGGGGGGGGGGGATTGTGGTTGCAATTAAGTGTGAAGCTCTAAGTAAAGAAGGGGATAGTTGTCATTGTAACTGAGCTTTCAAAAAACGTTTAGACAGAATATCATAGGCATGTTTTGTGTGTCTAGATAGAAATAATAAAAATAACGCTTTTTGAACTAAATGTTTTACTGTAGTTATAAATTTGTGTGACTTTTTTACTTTTAAAGCTAAACCGGTAGATATTGTGTCTCCACGGTAACTATTTTGAAGGCATATTTCTCACTAGCTAAACATAATTTGGTGATATATTTTTAATTCTGATTAATTTATGACATCACTACTTTGATTTTATGGGCTCATTTGAATGATTTGTTGGACTTGTATTACAATATTGATACCACAAGACCAGAACTACTGTCGAAATTGACAAATTTGGCGGAAAATGGCCGCCAATTCTGACAAAAGAGAAATTGAGATTGGGTTCATAGATAATATGTTTTGGTATATACTGAACTATCAATATGCCAATGTTGGTGCTTTTATCACTAACTGAGCCTTTTTGTCACCAATCTGCTGGACTAAGAATACATAATATCAATACAGGTTTTGAAAATGCCATCGAAAAAGAAACTGCGGGGCGAAAACAAACCGCTTCTGTTCTATATAAGGAGAGACTCGGATTTAGAGACACTATAAAAAATGGGTCTTTTTCATGCATTTGAACAACAACCCATTTACTCATGTGTCCCTTCTTTAATGAAAAAGCTGCAGTTGTGGCTATGATTAGACATGGGATGCATGGTCATACAGCATACCATAACAGTATAATCCTGGGTAACTGGCTGTCGCTGCTGTTGATCAGCCATTTTTTGCCTTTGTTAAGTCCACCCAATGGCAGGGGCGGGGCCCTGGGGTAGTGGTTAGCACCGCCAGGGCTCGAATTTCGAATCCTGTGTCTGGAGGACAGTGTCATCTCATTCATCTCACCATCCTCAGGAGGCTCTCCTGGCACAGTTTAGCCTATAAGTGCACAAAGGTGGCCTAAAGCCCAATTCATTTCATTTACCCAATGGCAGTGGCTAGAAATCTACGATGAAAACCAAATTATAGTGATGTTCGATGGTTTGCATTTGAATAAGGCTCTCTAGAAAACAAAAGTCGATTTTCTTGATCAGTCTGATTGGGCAGTGGCCCCGTGTTGCTCAAAGTAAATCCGACATCTTATTTTTGGGACATCATCTTGCTCCGATTTTTATTTGAGCACACCACCGCTATGACTTTTGTACAGAAGTGCAATTAAGACATGAAGATGTGTTATAACGGTTTACTGTTCCCCTATAATGGTCTATCTCGCTAAAACAGTCTAGTATTTCGTTATAACGGTCTTATTCCCCGTATTAACGGTGTAATATTTCGTTGTAACGGTATACTATGTCGCTATAACGGTTTACTCATCCGTTATAGAGGTCTACTATTCCATTATGAGGGTCTATTATATCATTATAACGGTCTACTATTTCGTTATGACGGTCTACTAATCCGTAACAACGGTCTAGTATTTCGCTATAACGGTATACTAATCGTTAGAACGGTTTACTATTCCGTTATAACGATCGAGTATTTCCTTATAGCGGTCTACTATTGCGTTATAACGGTATGTTGTTTCGTTAAAACGGTCAACTAATTCCTTATAACGGTCTTTTATTTTGTTATAACAGTCTACTAACCCGTTATAACGTCTACTGATCCGTTTTAACGGACTAGTATTTTGTTATAGAGGTATACTATTTCGCTATTACGGCCTACTTTTCTGCCATAGCGGTCTAGTGTTCCGTTATAACGGTCTACTAATCCGTTATAAAGCGGTCTAGTATTTCGTTATAACAGTCTACTATTTCGTTATAACGGATTAGTATACCGTTGAATGAGTTGTCTGGTGGAAGACCGTTATCAATCAATTAGTTATAAAAATACTAGACTGTTATAACGAAATACTAGACCGTTAAAAGAATACTAGACTGCTATAACGTAAAATGTAAACTGTAAAAAGAACTTAAAGCTTGATGAACTGTGTTAATTCGGGAAATATAATGAGAGTTGTTTGCGTGGAATTATTAGAATATTGGTTTGAACATGTACTCTAAGAAACATTTTTGTGATTGTGTTGATGATAGCGTATGAGGTGCAGGCGTTCAAATGGTCGTGGATCTGTTGTTAAAAATGATGAATCGCGTATTCCAATTTCGGACAATGGAACCAACCCACATTTCTATATTGAGCCCGCGTCGATCTGAGACATCAATGTCCATTCCTCAATGAGATCCTCATTTTAAGACCATAATAGGGGCCTACATCTGTCCCTGCATTATGATGACAACATTGGAAATGGAATAATTTTTAGCTTAGATCTAACGCGAACGTATATATTATATGACGGAATTTTGCGTATTTGACCGAAACGTAGCGTGATCGACCTCACGCAGCCAGGGATGGAATTTCGAATTCCTGTGTCTGGAGGGCAGTGTAATCTCACCATTTTTAGGAGGTTCTCACCGACGAGTTTTGCCTATCTGTACAAAGGTGGCCTAAACCTCCAATCATTCATTCACACATTGTGACATAGGACCTATAAAATGTGATGCGGGCATCCGTCCCTGGCGCTATATGTGTAGTAACATGATGAACTATGACAAGTGACAACTAAAATCGCGAAATTATGTATACTATTTGACAAGTCGCTTATCTTTTACAACAATAAAATGCACCTTATTCACCTTCGTTCATAATCTACCCTATATATGAATCTGCATGTCATGTAAGGTATTGAAGATATTTTATTATGATAGGCCTAAGGCTATCATTGATAACATTTGCATATTATATAAATATACTTCATAGGAAAATGCGCTTACTCGCTATGTCACTGTTAGAATAGTTTATAAAATCACGAATATACTTATGCTAAAATATTAAACATTCTGTCTTCCATATTTCTCAGAAGAATGCGATCAAACACACCTTAGTTAATGCTAAAATGTAGGCTATTCAGAATACTTCATCCTTCCTATTTCATTGTCAGACGAACGTGATTAAAACACGAATATTTATTTCTCAAATTATTAAACACTGTGCAAACTCTTTTTAAGACCGCGAACTATTATGTGATGTCTTACTGTTAAAACACACATTGCAAAAAAGATAACATGAACATTAGGAATATTATTGCTGTTGACATATAAGGTTAACATCTGAATCTAAATCACTGGAACCTGGAGCAAAAATATCGTTTTACATAAGGGAACCAACCCACATAAGGTGGCAAATGATAGTTATTTATCTAAAACTAAGTATTGTAATGGAATATATCATGTTTGAAATAAAACAATGTAATGATAAAATAGACGAGGATCACTCAAAATATAGTTGATGCTACTTTTTTTAAAATAAAATACTATTCAAATAACTGACAGTTTTTGCATTGTTAATTTCGGTAAAGAGAACCAACGTACACAAATAGCAAAATGATTCCTCAGAAAAGATGTATCGCATTACCTGTTACGTACAAATAATTTTATGAATATATGTTGCATAATTGATAACAAGATATTACACTGCTACTTTTTAGAACAATCTGAACAGCTTATACAGCTTTTCGCATTTTCAGGTGTGGGTTGGTTCTGTTGTGCAAAACTCAATATGGCCCATTTGTCGTTTGTGGTTTGGTCCCAACTTGCTAGGCGGCGTGAAATTTCGTTCAATCGTCTAGGTCAATTTTTTTTAATGACGACTGGTGTACTGGCGACGTCATAAAACAAAAATCTCATTTTATAATGGTCATATGGGTTGGTTCCCTTGTGCTTAACAACGTCCATTTGATAATCCGTAGAGGATCTTGAAACATAAAACATATTGTTATTGAGTTTGTCCTTATTGTTTTTGTCGAAAAGGTGTGTTACATGGAAGATGGAAGCTTTATTTCAATGTTGAGAATAACATAGATCCTTAATGACCGCCATCTTGGTTTTCATGCTCAGCTGACCTTTAATAAACATTTTAATGAATTTGTCATCATTGATTTAATCGAAAATGAGGCATTGCACCATAAGATTGGATTTGTATTCTAGAAGTATAGAAATTAATCAGATCCAAAATTGGCCACCGGCGATCATTTTGCATTTTAACTTCTTACACGTTTTCAGCAGCTTGTTCACGAGGTTGTCCCCCTTAGATAAAAATATCATTTGCTCACCTTTTTACAACCGGGCGTGTCTATTTGCCAGAAAAAATCGTTCCAATGGGTCACATAAGACCATGCATGATCTTCAATCGTTTACAATAAAATATATAAACAATTATTTACTGATAGTCAAAAGTTTATCCGATCTGAGTAATCAGCGGTAATAAGCACGGTGTGACGTCATAAAATGATGACGTCATAAAATTTTCGATGTCGAGTGTCAGGCAAACACGGGGGGATTAAGTTTTTTATCCAAATAATGAACTGGTGGTTCATTTAAAGCATTTATGTAATGTATATATATGTATATATTTTGTGAAGAATTGTGTCAGAGGATATCTCGTCGGTATCCATGACAACATGATAATTACTATATCATCACTTGTTTATGTTATCACTGTTATCTGAGATTGTCTATACTGTTTTACAGAAGCGCTGTTAGTGTTAATATAACTCTCTGTAACGCTATAATCCGTTAATTTAAACTATAATGACAAGTACAATTAAATTTCTGTAATAATGCATACCAGGTTGCCATGGTAATCGGAATTTTCTAACAAAACCAAGTTTTTACTGCCGCTCTATTTAAGAGGATGTATCTCAGTTTTTAAAAGTTTTTTTTTATTTACTACGCATTAAATCACCGATTTTATTTATTCGAGTTTCTTGTGTTGCCATGGTTACGTAAAATGCAATTTTAGCAAAGAAAATTCACTCCGATTTTTGGGCTACCCTTCTGAAATTGTTCAGCAATATCGCAGGAGTAACTGTGCCAAATTTCATACTTCTGTCCAGCCGGCCACGGTTCGACCCATAATCCGCCCTACTATTTATATACTGGAACAGCATTTGCTATTTTCCAGGTTATTTGTAAGTCTGACGTCAACGATATCAATTTAAATATTTCTTAGACTCTTACAGCTATACAGGGGAGAGTATCTTTAGAAAGGGTTGCGTTGGGTTGGTTCACTCACTTTTTCTGGATTTTTTGTCCTTGATCTAAGAAGAACCAAATAACGCTGGGATTTCTTGAAAATATGTCGTTTTGTCAAGTGGTGTTTTTCTCAAGTATGACACGTAGATTCATTACTTCCATATCAATCCAAAAGTATATCTTGTTTTATATTTTTGAAAATAGTCGTTAATTATTTCAAGGACATTTATTTCCCGTGTGTTATAAACAATATTCATAGCTTATGCATTATATATATAGTATCACTTAAAGGCTCATTTGATTCCGAGGCGGAGCCGAGAAGGTTCAATAACACTGGTAGGGCCCAGATTTCTCTAGTAATACATAGCCTCCAAATGCATATTGTTTTTTTAAAAGATTCCGTGTGATGATTTTGTAGTGCAGTAAATGTTATCGGTGAAAACCAGGGAAGTGAAAACCACTCCCCATGTGTACTATTGAATAATGAATGACGATGAAAGGCTACCTGTGGCGGATGCCAATTGCTGAGTATTTCAAGTGTAATGAGATACGGATTAGAGATAAATATGTTAGAAGTGATTATGTGGTCGGAGCCCTCCCCGATAAACGCGACACATTGAACCAATGCTATTTCAACGTTGGCCAACAGTATGCTGGCCTAACATTAAACCAACACTGGTTCAATGTATCGTGCAACCGTCAGGGAGGCTCCTAACGCTAAGCATTGCCACCTGTGGCGCTGGTGTCTTTTCTATACCTATGTTGACTACCGCGCAACGCCAAAAAACAGTAGCCCCGCTCACGTTAAAAGTGGGTGGTTACTGCCTTTTGCTTTTGCAGAGCGGTGCAGCGCAGTAGCCTACACCAGGAATCACCACAAACCAGTTAACAGTTGACAGTTGAAAGTCACCTCCCCTTTGCCCATGGAGAGATCGCGACGGGAGCTGAAGCACCGGGGAGACAGGATCATTAGCAAAGCAATAGAAACGCCAGCAGCACCCACACCGGTCTGAAGCGACAGAGCTTCGAGCTGGCATCCCCCCATATATAAGGAAGCTCACAAATATATCCCACAACATGCAATGACATGCATTGCGGAATTCAAGCTGGTTTTTTTGCTGACGCTGATAAAAGAAAACGCAGAAGCTACTAGTAAACAAACATATCCTTAATAGTGCTTGTTGCGCTATATGAGTTGCAATGATAATACACATTTGCTTTTAGAGACGGATAGATTATTACAGATATAACTATGTTTTTATCATCCTACAGTGGAGCTGAAACTCTGCGTAGAGCAGCATCTTCAAAGAAACTTTTGATGCTATCTGTTTTAATGCAGCTATGGCCTGCTCCGTACAGTCATACATCGTGCCTTGTTGCTGGAGACATTTTCACAGATATTGGAGAAGAATATGTCGTACCTGCGTCAATTCTTGATTTGGACAACAATTTGCTCTCTGCCTTCAATATGAGTGATGACGTGTATGATCCCCATGATTTGGATAACTTTGAAGAACTTCCAAGTTCAAATATAGAATGTGACAAACAAAATAGGTCATATATGGGTGGCATGTCACATCCTGGCTGCAAATGTGTCATCACGAGCATGTTTACAAAAGTTGTCTGCCAAGGAATTGAAGTTGTTGCTGTCCCCGATAATTTGCCACTTAGGACGACACATTTGTAAGTATATCATCATTACATGGTGACATATTTCGTTTCCCTCCTGATTTATCTAAATATAGGCCTATTAGAAGAGTGATTGTTGTAAACATATTTATTTAACGAGGTTTTACAAATAGCAGCAAAGTTGACTTCAGTGTCTTCTCAGTGCAGGTGCAAATAAAAAAGTGTAATATAAAACATCTATATATCCTAGCATATTTAACAATCATCGTATTATATTAAACATCGGCACCTCTATACAATACTATGATATGACCAAGCAAATGTACAACAATAATTTATGACCTACTTATACGGAAGTCACAAGGAATATGAATACACACATATATATTTATTTATTTATTTGCCATGAACACAAAAAAAACAATTACAATTTATATGTCTCACATAATCATCACTAAAACAGTTTTGCTAAAACAAATGATGGCTGGGCCACCAGAAACAGACATACACACAGTGTATGTACCGTATTATCTATGCAAATCTGGTGGTCCACAATGTATATAATAATTCAATAAAAAATAACAATAATTATAATAATAACATAAACAATAAAAAACGCTTAATTACAATTTACCGGGCATTTAAATGATGACCGGTTGCACATACACGTGTGACATTTGCATGTCCCCGACGAAGAACACATGGTATTATTCACATCGAAATCACATAATAAATTATTGAAATAACAATTAAGACGACTGACTACTTCTTATATTCTGTGAAAGTATGGTCCACAGAGACACAACTCCGTTAAAGAAGGATTGTCTGAACAACGTTGTTTTGGAGAGCTTATGGGTGAAAGATGCAATTTGCGCTGGTCAAACGAAGATATTATTTTGTCCTGTAAATTTGTGTCTAAAAACAAATTTTCCACCAATAACAGTTGGCGTGATGTAGGCCTGTGGGGACCGCTTCAGTTTCGTTCGCCAGGGGTCAGTACCTGACGAGGAGCTGCACCCCCTGGCGGGCGGTACCGACGACGCTCAGCCACGAGGCACGCTTCACCCAGACACTTGTGATTCAACCAGCGGAGCGGGTGGTCGTCTCCACCCGCTCCCGCTGGATCAGCCACGAAGCTGCCGCCGCGTTCGACATTCCATCACCATCCTGGGGTCCATCTGAGACAGTGCACAGCGAAGTTGAAGTTATATATCAATAAAGCATCAATAATCATCATCGAGACAAATACGAGTTATTTATGTACCGTCGCCCAGACAGGAGTTAGAATAGGCTAGGAACTTCGACTTTACTTCGAAGTTACTTAACCTATTAGGCCTACCTTTCTTACAACCTGCGACCAGACGAAGCGCATTATATTGAATGTTCTCAAGGAAACGAGTAATATTGGTCGATTAATTTTTAACGTCACGTGGTGTAGGCCTACTCTACTTCAAACCACACCAGTCCGTCACATCGGAGCTTGCGGATTCGCACCCCACTCTGGTATTCAGATCCTTAATAATTATGTGTAGTTAGTTTTAAAAAGTAGCTTGGTGGTGATGCATATTCACGGTCAATATAGATTATAGATATAATAGTCCATTGTTTTGGCTGATAATTTGTTTTCTCTCCTTTAATTATGCATGACTAGATTGTAGTTTACCTATATCGTAGGTGGACGTGAGGCTCTCACCATTGAGGTCGTTTTGAAAACGTAAAATTCAAAGTGCCCATCGTTAAAACATTTTACTATTATAATAAATCAAATGTTACTATCTGTAATATTTCCAGAACAAAATGCTAGATAATCCCATTGTATAAAAAAGTGACAAAACAAACTATATGCCAATCTCATTATAACAGTTCTAAAATATTTGAAAAATTATTTTTTGCACACTTCGAAAACAAAAAAATACTCTATAAAAGCCAGTACGAATTCAGAAAAGCTCATTCGACAGAGTATGCAGCTCTGGAACTAAGAGAGAGTTGTACTCTTAACGAATACTGAAAAAACACCCTGAGGAATTTTCATCGATCTTTCTAAAGGTTTTGACACACTGGATCATACAGATTTCATAAACAAAGTCACTAGATCCATAGCATAACAAATTCGGCTTTATCTAATTTACTTCAAAATTATTTAACTAATAGAAAACAATATGTGCTATTTAACAAAATAAACTCAGATCTAATTCGTACGTGTGTTCCACAAGACTCTATGTTAGTTCCACCTTTATTTGTAATTTATGTTAACGACATAGCAAATGTTTAAAATGTATTTCATTTTATACTTTTTTGCTGATGATACGTCTCTAGTTAATAAAATGGAAACTTTAAATGCAAGCACAATCAGTAGGGAATCTGGATGAAACACAGCAGACTCCCTTCAAATATTGGAAAGTGTTTTGAGTTTTTCGTAGTTCTAACAAAAAATAGATAGTCCCGTCTTCCGCATAAAAAATGTTGAGGATGAGATGGCAAAAAATACAAAAATTAGAAAACTTTTGCAGTTCTAGTCTATGGACATGTTTACATCATATGGTCATATTAAGAAGCAAAAATAAAATCACCGATATTTTGATGATTTTAGACCTGGGCTAGTCCCTTTAAATTATAATATATTTTAGCGTGGTCCGTCATACTTATAAAATTAACAAACGGCAAGAAATATTTTCAGATATTTGTTGATAATAATTATAGCTATGCATAAGTCTGTGAATGGATGGGGAACACTTTTGAGCACATACATACTAAACTGGACCTGGATAACTTACCGAGGACGGTGAAGTGAATCAGATTACACTGACCAAAGATTCTTAATTCGAGCCCTGGCGGTCTGCGGGTGAGCACTCTACCTCTCGTTCATAGAGGCTCCCCACAATACCGAATTATTTATATATAGTGTGATGTAAAGAAACATTTTTTTTCTTTGAAACCTGCATACCAAAGCGGGTGACACTATACTAATCGATGTCATTTATTATATATATAGGATATTATTTAATTTTGCAATGTTTTTCCTGATGAGATCGCTTCATCCCACTTATAGTCGTTATTAATCGCGCCCCGCAAGTGGTTCATTTATGCGCTAGCGTCGACTTCTTAACGCAATTTCAAGCTTGAAATCTCAAAAATAGGTCTGACGTTATCAGGTTTAATATAACCATTTTATCGTGTTCATGAAATAAAATATATTTCCCAAATTGAATTATTTGATTAGCATCCACCACAAACTATATCGCCAATTTCAATGACATTAATTAGGTTTGATATCTGTCTGAATCTCCATATGCGGATCTAGCTGTACAAGGGTTAATGCCCTGCTTTCTGATAATGTGTGCTGTTTATTGTGCGAGTTCATATTGTATATAAAATAATCAGACACATACCAGAAACTAGTACGATGTGTTGGTTGAGAGAATAATGTATTAATGGTGGGCCAGCGCTGTAGACAGTGTATCAACATTAAAATAACATTGACTCAGTGTCTCCTGTTTCCTGGTATGAGTATATCTAGTCCAGCATGGCAGTCACTCGCCGAACGGTGTGCGAACGGTACGACTCGGCCGTTAACTCTTAAAGGGCTGAATGACCAGACGGATTTTTTTTCAATTTGAAATCATCATAAATGTCTTAGTTAGCTCTTTCCGCTTCATTTGAATACCTATGTGATGGGTCTACGACCATTATAAATATTTGTTACTCTCATAGTGTGGGGATCGACTTTAGACGTCAGAATCTGACGTCTACAGACGTCAGATTCTGACGTCTAAAGTCGATCCCGCGCTGTAAGGGTTAAACCAAGAATGAAGCAGCATTGTTCTATTTATCATGTTTTTTTTGTTGGGGGGGGGGTGTGGTTGTGTTTGGTCGATCACTGGGTCTCATGGTCAGTTTTTCATCTCGACCGTATCTCATGCAACTCGGCGGAGTTCTAATCCATTAATCACTCAAGTCCTGTTATTACTTCTTTTTTTTTCATTGTGTATCGTATTTCGAATCATTTAGCGCTCGTCACCGACGGACAGACCGAGATGTACCTAAAACCAACATTGGTTCAGCGTCTCGTGTCTGCTGGGAGCTCCTTTCGAATCCCACTGCACGGGACAGGTAATCTATTACCACTTCAATCCTTTACAAGTAGCTCGCTGCTTATGTAACATTCACTTGTGATTTGCGATGATGAGCCATTTGCGGTGACGAGCCAGCAACCACGAGCCATTGGCATGACATAGGAGCAATGTTGGACAAGCGTTGTGGACGGTGGACGAACATTGATTCTACGTTGGGCCAATTGATTGATTTTTATGTGATTGTAAACAGGAAAATCTGGAGAAGCAAAATGCGTGTAAATGTTCAAACGATCGCAGACTCCATATAATGATATATAATATAACATATGCTTTCATGCCTTTAGCTGTATCTTGATAGGGTACTATACGCGTATAAAGGGCCTGCGGAGTTCATACCCCGCTCTCATTAAATTAAATTGACGCCCAAGTATTTCCCTGCTGTCCCATATCAGAGACGGGATCAGCTACCTCCCGTCACGGTGTGATCACGTGGCCATTTTGAGTCACGTGCACCACGATATTAATATTTGTTCTGCTGAATTGTTTGTTTCCATTTTTTCATTCATTAAACGTTGGAATTGCTAACGTATTTTCAATGTTATATTTTTCAAAAAATATATATTTTTAAAATTGACTTATTTCACCAACAGAACATCTTTCGCTAACAATTTACACAAATGTTTTAGTTTAAATAATAGCTAAATATTTTTTTATTACAATTTTATTCAAATGACTACAATAACAGTTTCTTTCGTAAGGCTTTTGTGCAGCCAATTTAATACTTAACAATACTGGTAATTGTATATATATACTCTTGTGTCTTTAGAGACGAAACAACCTTGATTTTATTTTTAGTTAATTGTATAAATTCGCTTTATTTTTTATTATTTTTTTGTACATTATTGTCGATACAATAACTAACGTATATACCGATATTTATCCATTTATCCATGCATTCATTGTATAATTATTCAACAACTGCTAGATTCAATTAAATACAATTTATTGAAATTATTGGGATTTTTTTGCAATCTTGAGTGGCTTCCATTTTGTCTTATTAGAAGTCTCCTGTTCTCTAGGCCGACTTTGTGTATACTTAATTTTATCAAGTAGAAAATAAATAAATGATTCTGAGTCTAATTATTATGGAGCAGCTCTCATATTCGAGCTTGACAGAGCTATAGTGAAACTCGACCCATAGAAAAATAGAGCAATATTTTTGTTTCCTCTTCTTGTCAAAAAAATTGCGCCAAGCCCACTCGGTATGTCAAATCATAAAACAGGTTTAATGATTTACGTTTATTATATATACATGATGTTTATATGTTCTGATGTTAGTATTTAAATAGCCATAGCAGCTTTTACAATAATTTTAGGTGCATTTAATAATGCTACCACCTAAAGTTAAACCAACCAATATTTTTAGTGTGAAGTTAATTAAACGCCCTTGCAATGTTTTTTGCAATGTAGGCTACAATAATCAGCCCCCTTTCTCCCCACCATTATTATGCAACAGCCTTGAACTTGACCGACCTATGGGGGTGGACATATGGGAATATTTTCAGAGCAGTCGGTTTTAATATTAAAAAGTGGGTCATGCAATTGACTGCTCTTGTTGTCCAAAAATTTCACCGTTGTGTCCCGATGTGTAGCACTCTTGTCCATTGTGCAGTCTTGCCTTAATGTAATGCTTCGAAACACAATTAAGACCACACAAGAAATTTACATATGGTTAGACTCATATGTAATTTTCTTTTTTAACTTGGGCAAATTTTCACCGCATCGGGCACGCAGACGAAGGTTGCTTTCTAGGATTCCTGGGTGACAATAATCTACCACCACCACCACCACCACCACTACCACTATTACTACTACTACTACTACTACTACTATTACTACTGCTGCCGGGAAGTCGTACAATGAAACTGCCCACTTACTGATACATCACATTACCAGGTGCCGGCTTAGATATACATGACGTTACATTATCCGGAAACAGTCACATAGCTAAATCTGTTGATTATACGGCAGTTTGAATAATCAAGCTGCCCCCCCCCGCAAAGGATCATTAGGGCCTATATTAAAATAATATATTTATGAGATTCGTCAGATTTGCAAAATGTGAGCACACCTGATTTGTGGCAGTATGTCATTTAGTCACACTGTATTTAATGAGAACAAACGCCTCATTCCCTCCGCTACTTAATTTTGAATATAATTACAATGTTGTCTCATTATTCGTACCACAGGCGCTTTAGTGTGCCTATGAAAACCCTCAGGGCTGTTTGCAAGTAGCTGGTTTAGCTTGAAACAATGGTTCATATCGATGTTTTAACAGGTTTGGTAGCCTATGCACGAAGGTAGTTTAAACAATGTTTAAGACGGTATTCACGAACGTGGTCTAAATCATTGGTTTATGTGATTTGGTATGCAAGTATAGTGGTGGTTCAGTCCAAAATACGGTTTAGACCCCTAATTTAAACCCCCAAAAGATATCTACCCAGGGGGTAGTTTAGCAGTGGTCTCGTTTGCATCTAATTTTACAGCAGAGAATGGAGCCCCTATGCAAACATAATATCATTGTCAGGGCAAAGGGAGGCTTATATAATAAAATTAGCATATTTAGCATTTTAAAATAACGTTTACGACTGTCAACTGCTACAGATAAGCTGGGTATTTGCGTAATTAATGGCCCTGGAAGTTCTGTCATGTATAAAGTACTGCACTTCTCAGCGGTGCTACACCAAAACGGTCCATAATGGACCACCGCCTTCCCAGGGCCACAGCTTGAGAAACCAAATAAACCCCCCTGGATATGGCCCTGATTGGGAACTTCGGAGCTCACTCTCCGGTATCAATGGATAACGTTAACAGATGGTTAGTAGGCCTATAACGTTATATAATTTAATGGCTAATATACCAGATAGTCTATAGGGCCTACTAGATCTATGGCTGATCCATCTAGCCGTTTGTAGGTTATTCCCATGTTAGAACTAACGTTATCAGGTTATAGACTACCGGTATTAATTAAGCCTAACAGTTATTAGGTCTATAGGCCCTATGGTAAAAATGCTACTATAACGTTAGTATAGGCATAGGCCTACTCCCACTCTAAACCCATTAATTTATCAGCTTTAAGGCCAAAATTAGCCTACCTTACTGTTACATAGCTGGTGGAATTAGACCAGGCATAATTAAATAGTCATGGGGATGATCTCTGAATAAAAGTTTTGATTCAGCATCCAATATCTCATAATATGTTTTATAGGCCATATAGGCCTGCTTTATAGGTTTATCTAGGCCTATGGTTTAGGTCCACTCACCCCTAGGCCTACAGACTGCATGATGTCACTTACCAACAGTTACTTAGGTGACAGTGATATATGTGTGACGTCACAATGTATATTTAAAGTTCTGTGAAGTCACTGTTCTACTCACTCTTGTGACGTCACATATTGGAAGTTTCATGGCGCCCACAGATACCATAAGATAACGTTATAATGAGGAGCCGTTTCTTTGAAAACATAATTATATTATTCTCTATGATTCGTTGCATCGTAAAGTCTGTACCGGCTAATTAAGCCGCGACCGATATAGCCAAATACAATCAAGAATAGTGCAAAATTGACCAGCTGACAGGGTCACCCTGTCAATAGCACCCGCCTAAAATGAATGTCTTTACAATAGTGGCACACTCGGATTGCAATTCAGATCAGAGACTGAAGCTTCCGGCGCCCCATTCTAATGATTCTAAAATGACTGCAGCTGAAAACTATAATGCAAGTTAATTACGCACCATGCGTGAAAACAGGGGAATCTTCCCTATCACGCACACTACCAGCCCGTCAAATTAGTAAGCAGCAAACTACATTTCAGGCGAGAACGCGTCAGTTGGCCTATATACATCTATCATTTGAAGAAGGGATGCCTTTGCTTCTATTTCGTTAAATAAAGATGGAGACAAAGGCATAAATTATGCTTTCTTAATAAAAAATAATTCATCATTAAAATTGATCAATAGATATAACATGTATAATAGTGTACAGAGCCAGACAGAAAAAGCCGTAGGCTATGCAGTCTTTATATCTTGTTGACAAATTCGTGTAAGAACTCGTCAGGTAGGCTAAGTAACTTGCGATGACCGGTAAATATGTGAGCTAGGTAATATTTAATTGTGGTAAGAGCATGCAGCTAATTTTTGACACGATTTATTAATTTCTAAGAATGATCAATCATCTGGTCATTGGAACGATTGCTAACTAAGCGCGTTATTCACCTATCATCTGATCAATTGGCACGTAGGCTAGACGCCACGCACGTCCACCTGTCTACCGTACGTCATCCGGACTCAAAACGACAGCACGAGTATTGAATCATCCAAGCACGTTTCCATGTTTGTAGCTAGCTAAGATTTCAGTCCTCGGTCAAGCACGAGGCCGCTTGCCAGTACAGTCACGCTGGGGCTAGTTTGTAGCTAGCGTGGTCACTGACAGGCAAGCGGGACCGAGGGGTGAATTCTTTAATAGCTAGCCAGCAGCTTAATAATATAGAAAAAACATTCGTTGGATTCACATTCATTCATACCGTGGTGAATGATTTCATTGAAAAAATATTATATACTTATAGTTATAGAAATGGTAGTAAAAGTAGTTAAAAAATGCCGCCCTCTATAAACCCATTTGCTTCGTCTCAGAATTGCATTACATGTCAAATAGCCTAACCTCTGTAATATCTTCTAAAACTTCGCTATATGTTCCGAGTATGTACAGTCGCCCCATGGCTAGACGATTTTCTGTGCAAAATGGCATGAAAATTAGTTCGAAATTTACTGGGAAATTCGCGAAATTCATTCACTCTCTGGTTCCTGAATTTAATGTGAATCTGACAATAATATATAGCATAGATGCAACGGTTCGATGTTTGCGCGCCGACATCGGACGTTCTCGAGTCTCAAAACAGCATTCAGCTTCCTGTTTGAAACGCACTGCACGACAGGATCCCGTCTAGCTAAGATCCCTTACACGTATGCAGTTACTGGTTACACGTACCAAGAACTTTATATAAAGTTCTTGTATGTACCGATCACGTATCGGGCACGTACCCAAATTAAACGTCGCTACCAGTTAACCCGGCAAACACAAGGCGTTGACGCAATGTTGATTCAATATTTAGTGTAGCAGCAAAGTGACCAAAATTTGGGTCAACCTTCCACCAAAAAACAACATCACTTATCATATACCGTTGGAAAGCTTGAGATCTCAGGAATATGGCTAGGGGGGATAACAAGCCCAAAATTTTAGACAAATTTGGCAATTTGAGCCTTTATGCACCATGGTATAACATATTATGTGACCTATATATTTGGATTCTCACACCTTACAAAACAAACAGAAGATTCATTAGCAGCATCCTTACTTGCTTTTTAACTCGTTGAGATAATATCTCATATGATGAGAAGCTAATGAAAAATTATAAATTAAATTTAAAGACCCTTTCTCTTCAAAAGCAGCAACATGCTTGAAGTTTAAAGTGTACTAAATGTATTTACATTGTAACCATGTGTTTAAATATATTGTAAGAAACCTCATTAGTGTTATTGTATATGTCTTCAGATAATCTCACTATAGGAATAATTGAATTGAAAGTAAAAAGAATGACCCTTTGTGTACCACAGCACAGCATACTAGGCCCAATATTTGCCTCTTCAATTGGATTCTGATTTATTAGACATCATAAGAATATTTTTATGCCTGACCCATTAATGTTATCTACTCGATAGCATCATTATTATGAGAATCTGGTCTTTAGAAAGACCAGTTTAAATATAGCCACCTTTTGCCTGCAAAAGAACAAAAATATTATATTATATATTTATTTTGATTTGTTTGAAAACGTACATAATACATTTTTTCAGCATTTAGAGCTGGTATTTAATTTGCTATGATGTTATTGATATTTTGATTAGACAAGTACATAAAATAAGATGAATAAGATAAGATGCAATAAAATTAATATAAACAACCATTTGTATTCAAAACCACAACAAACTTGTCGTTCTATTCGTATTAGATCTATTTTTTTAGACATTTGAAATTCTATATCGCATATATAAATATCTGAAAACAAATTTGATATTTGCCAAAAAGAATATCTTACTTAAAATGATTTTCGTGTCATCTAAACTATTTTAACAAAATGTGTTTTTCGTCGGAAACAAATTAAAATAAATTGTTAAAAATACAACTTATGCCTGCTAATAGTCAGGAGGCTAATGCACGTAAACTAGACCGTATCTGCAAATTATTAAAGACATCTTAGGGTATGAAATATGGGTTAACATTTTCTCAACTACGGGTTTTTATGAAGAGCTTAATAATTTAACCGCCTTATTTGCGCGCTAGGAGCAGAAATCGTCTGGTCATTTTTTGGCAGATTTGAACAAAGTTACACTCAATATTTGGTTATAGACATCAAGGGGTCCATTGGACGCTGTTTAAAACGCCACTGTTTAAAACGCAAATAAGTTATACATGATCAAACGATTATCCCCGAAACCTATTAAAACTACCAAAATAATATATTCTGTATTTACAATCACTCGTTCCCATCACGTTCGGTTAGAGTGGTGCAAAATGGCATAGATGAAGCCATGCGTGTTAGATAGAAATTAGTGATGGGAAATGGTACAAAGGGAACTTTTCATGTTACTTCTACATTAGATAGAGATTGGAGTGGTGTAAAATAGCATAAAGGGCATTTTCTATGTTACGCCTACAATAGATAGGGGTTAGAGTGGTGGAAGATAGCAAAGGGAGCTTTCCGTGTTCCTCTTATATATATAATAGATAGAGATTAGAGTGGTGTAAGATGACATAAAGGGGTACTTTCCGTGTCCCTTCTACGCTAGATGAGATATTACATGCACACCTAAGCAAGCAATAATGGGAGAAATAGGAACATGCCCTGTAGCATTTTATTATTATTCTCGTTGTAATAATTATTGGCGTAAAATTATGCGTATACCTGATCACATATATCCCAAAGTCTGTTATTCAATGTTGAAAGTTCTGAATGAGAGGTGTAGAATAACCGCGGCGTCTCATATTAGATCTGTCTTTTGGAAAGATAAGGTTTTAGTTTTGTGTGGATTAGCCAAGGTGTTGGTGATGTAGATATATTTATGGAATTTTACATTTAAAACAAAGCTACAGGAACATTTTAAGAATAAGTTATTTGCCGACCTTGGAAATATAAGTAAATTAGCAAGTTATTCAACATTCAATACAGAATTTAAACCAGAAGGGTATTTGAATTTTAAAATTATTAAGTCACATAGACAGGCATTATCCAGGTTTAGATGTTCCAGTCATATGTTACAAATTGAAGCAGGGCGACATAAAAACTTGTTAATGGCAGATTGTGCATTTTCCGAAGAACTGAGAAACTGAGGAACATAAAATAAAGAAATTAGCTCCATTTGTATATTATATAGAGAAACTGATACAGAGAAACCTAACTAATATTTATTGATATGTCCTGTACAGATGCTACTACTACTACTACTACTACTACTACTACTACTACTACTACTACTACTACTACTACTACTACTACTACTACTACTACTACTACTACATATTAGAGTGGTGCAAAATGGTATAAAGGGTACTTTCCTTGTTCCTCCTACATTAGATAGAGATTAGAGTGGTGGACTACTGCATACTGTACAGAGAACTTTCCGTTTTCCTAGATAGAGATTAGTGTGGTGTAAGATGACACAATAGGAACTTTCCGTGTTCCTTCTACATTTGTTAAAGATTAGTGTGGTATGAGATGGCACAAAGTGAACTTTTTTGTGTTCCTTCTACACTAGATGAAGATTAGTGTGGTGTAAGATGGCACAAAGGGAACTTTCCGTGTTCCCTCTACACTTAGTCTAGATAGCGAGTGGTGGAAGATGGCATATACAGTCCTAGCAGCGCAAGGGTTAATTATATACGGTCCTAACAACGTAAGGGTTAATTAATTACGGTTTTAGAAACACAATGGTCAATAGTATACGGTCCTAGCAGCACAAGGGTTAATTATATACGGTCACGACAGCACATTAGGTAATTATATACGGTACCAGCAACACAAGGGTTAATTATATACGGTCCTAGCAGCACAAGAGTTAATTATATACGGTCCAGCAACACAAGGGTTAAGTAATTTATATTTTATATATATTCCGTCTGCTGCGCCTCTGACCATCAGAGATTCATTGTCTGACGTAAAAACGATGATGTTACCAGCGACTGTGTGGCTCAGCATTTCAATATATTTTATTTATTAGTACGGCCCTTACCATTATGATAATATCTGAAATGGTTAGTTAATTAATTAATACCAGCATTGCTAACTTAGACTATCGATACATTTAAACAGACACAGGTCAGTTTTAGTTATGCATAATTATTTAACCTATATATCTAAATTCGAAGTTTATTTGTTCTCAATAAAATAAAGTAAAATCCAGTGCGCAAAGGGTGTGTCATTTTATTGTATAATTTTAATATTTTTAGACACACATGCAACATTGAAAATATATATATATATATTTTTTTTAGTAATGTATTTCGAAACATATGCAGATAAATCTATAGGGCTTCGAGCATTGCTGTTTTCAGACACCACCGACTGTTTTACAATAGGCCCACTTTGGGTATCAAAATGTCTGTCTATGAACATATGTTCATAAGCAAGTGTTGTCAAAGGAATGTAGAAACATTACTTTATGGTAATTATTAATATTTACTGCATATTATTGATTGATATATTTATGAAGACAACATTTTTACAATTTTAGCGTGTTTTCTGGCAGTAAAAGGGTGCTTGAACTAATCAAATCATGTATATATATATTTTGTAGTCATGGTAGGTTAAGTATATGTGCTAGGTGCTGCGTGACGGTTTGCTGCATATTATTTCAGGTATATATATCAATGACTATAGCAGAAAATAAATCTTAACGAAATACGTCATGGTGGTTCACAAAGGGTTAATTTGCCAAATTCGTATAAGATTTCATTCTTGTTATCCCCCCTAGCCATAATCTTGAGATTTCAGGCTTTCCAACGGTATAAGATAACACATGTTGTTTTTTCATGGAAGGTTGCCCTCTAAATAACGCTTTTTGGTGGGTCTGCTTCAGCACTACATCGAAATTTGAAGTTTGTTTGTTTTTAAAAAAATATTGGAGTTTTTAGTGCGCAAAGGGTGTGCAAATTTATTTTATAATTTATTATTTTCCTACACACATGAAATAGTGAAAATATATAATGTTTTTTGGTAATGTTTTTCGCATCATATTCAAATAAATCTATGAGTATTGGAGCATTCTTATTTTCAGACACTACATACTGATTTTTAATAGGCCTACTTTGGGTATCAAATTGTCTGTCTATGAACGTATGCTCACAGAAAAATGTTATCAAAAAGATGTACAAACATTACTTTATGGTAATTATTAATTATTTACTGTATATTACTGATTGATATCTCAATGAAGTAAACATTTTCACACTTTTAAAGACAATAATTTATTTTTGCGTGTTTTCTAGCAGTGAAAGGGTGCTTGAAATATTAAATTCATATTTTTTATTTTAAGTAATGGTCGGTTAAATATATTTGTTTGGTGCTGATGGATGGTTTGCTGCATATTATTTCAAGTATATATCGATGACCATAACATAAAATAAGTATGAACTAAATATGTGATGTTGGTTCACAAAGGGTTAATTTGCCAGATTTGTCCAACATTTCGTTCTTGTTATCCCCCCTAGCCATAATCTTGAGATTTTAAGCTTTCCAACAGTATATGATAACTAATGTTGTTTTTTCATAGAAGGTTGCTCATTAAATAACGTATTTTTGGCGGGTCTGCTGCAGCACTAATTGGTCCTCCGTCTGCAACGCTGGGCAATATTGAATCATTATTGGGTCAACGCCTTGTGTTTGCCGGGAAGGTGCTAAAAATTTACCAAGTCGTCGTTTCCAGACCCACCCTCCTCTGCCTGCGTAGTGTGCAAAAGTTCGATTTCTTATCTAACTCGCAGCCACGACATAATTGAGGTTATTAGTTGATAACATAATTATCCAAAGTATGGCTTGAAACAAGAACTCTATGTAGTCCAGTCTATATAACGTTCTTGCTCGAAGAGAGGAACATCGCAATAAACGTTATTCAGTTTAGCTGTGAGACTGGAAGATGTCCTTATCTCTGTCTGATATACCATCTCTAGTCACGCTTCTAATTTCCCTATCACAAACGCTGGTAGAATACTGGCTCTACGATGGCTTACCGCTGCACACGCGACGTTGTTGCGACGCTGAATCAATGTCATTGACGTCGTGTGTCTGGTGGGTTGTATTCAACTAACCTTTCGAGAACGCCTTTATCATGTTTATCAAAGATACAGATGGTCGTCTTAGTATATGTCAGTGTGTAATTCTGTGTCAGGTTTATGTTGATTTTGAATTTCCACTAATATACAACAGATCAACAAAAAAGCTGTTTCCATTTTTTTCTTTCAGTGGTTATATAATCAATCAAAATGGCCGCCACCGATGACAAAATTGTCAATAATCGACATGTATTTGGCCAGAAATGAAAAAACAGACACAAGCTATGGTTCTTTTTATAGTTAGAGACAGCTCATAGATACGTTCTAGGCTATGTAAGCAGACAATACACTAGGTATAATTATTGTATGTAGGGCTACAGTGGGTTATCTTCATGCGACTCGGTGATTTTAACGGCACCACACAATGTAGGGATGTAGAATTGGTCACCGTGCACCCCCCTCCCCCACTACTCACCCAACACCAACTTTTTTTTAAGCTTTTATTTGTACCAGTAAAAACATTAGTACAAACTTTATATTTCGACCGTTTTATGGGGGTACCCCCAAACATGTCTAGAATTAGGGGGTCGGGTTACGTAAGCGTAAGTCATTGGTTTTCTGAATAACCAATCAGCACACCCGATACACCATATAACATATAATTAAATTCTCGTTTTAATAATACATCCCGCATTGCAGTAGAGTAAATAGTCGTCTCTCCACATACGTTCAAAAATATTTTTTATTATAAAATAATCAAAATGAGTAAAACAAACTAGTGAACATGGTCGAAGAAAACGACTAATAAATCGTAGTTATTGGTCATAACAATATCTGGCCTATTTTTTCTGAACCGAGATATGTGTATGCTTAAAATGATTGTTATTTAAATTTATTATTGTAATACATATTTCCTAATGAAAGAATATTGCTGCCTTTCATGAAAATATGTCTATTTAGCCTGGGCTGAAATCTGAAACATGGAAATTTGCTCGGGATGTAAGTGTATACTTTTTTTTCCACTTGTTTTTACATAATGTGTGTGTGCTGAATTCGAATCTGTCGATAGACATTTTGCATTTGGTAGCCTTCACCTTCAAATTAGCAAAACACAAAATGGCCACCAAAATGCTAAGAAAATCCCATATTTTCTATAGTTTGTCGCACATGAAAGTACAATTTATGTTTTTGCAGAATTTTTTGTATTGATAATTTTTTTCTTGTGTCTTTGGAAAGAAATTACCTTTATTTGACCTTGAAATCCAAGATATCCGCTGTTTTTAATGTATTTGTTGTTACTATAAGTATACTGCTAAACATGTTGACAAGAATATGACGTATTTTTGGTAACATAAGGGATTAGGAACAAACGTTACTGACGGGTAAATTTGAAAGGAAAAATTCATAATGGCCGCGAAGATCTAAATGTAAATTCAACCTATTTTTCTCGTTTGTGGCTCAGAATTTTGGGGCCGAAACAAACATTTCTGATGTTTATTGTTCATCGTCTGACCTATATTTTATCGTAAAATCCAAGATGGACGTCATTTTAGATATCTACTATTAAAATAATGACGTCATTTTAAACACTAAGCACATCAAAGCATGTCAGCAGACACTGTTCTTAAACACAGTTTCGAATGACTTGTAACCTAATCTGCCGTATTACGTAGTCAATAGCTAGATTTCCATTAAACAACTGTTGCTTGTGATATTTTAGTTCACATGCATGAAAATCGCTTTTACTTGTGTGTTGGCGGTAACCATTTTGAATTTGAAGGTCAAATATAGGTCATTTAGATCGATAAAGATGTGACATAAATTTATCAACTCCAAATCACGCAGAAACCAGAAATCATGCAATAATGTTTAGCAAAAAATTAAAAAGATGTGGTTTTGGCGGACATTTTTTGCTTTGCTTATATCAAGGTGAAGGACACAAAATATAGAATGTTATCCGACAGATTCGAGCTCAGCACATGCACACAAATTATGTAAAAACAAGCGAAAAAATAAATATAGACTGAAATGCCGCGCAAAGACAGACGTTTGCGTAACCCTACCCCCTCATTTTAGACAGATTTGGGGGTATCCCCCTATAAGCGGTCAAAATATATAGTTTGCTCCAATATTTGTTACTGTTAACATCTCATTTCATTGCTGGGAGACACTCCTGTAGGAATTTTTATTCCTGATGGAATGTAACCTCTATGATGTATGCACGAGATTATAGGTATTTTAATACAATTTAGTCCATAATTCAGTATTATCTATATTTATTTCATCGAAATATGATATTCTGGCCGTTCTCATGGACTAAACACAAAAAAGGAAATTGATTTTGTGTTTTGATGTTCATTATTAGTGATAATATAGCGGAAACTTGATTTTTTCTTATCAGCGGCGGCCATCTTGGATTTTTCATTATTGGGCAAAGGAAAAAAATGGAAACAGTTTTTATTTGTTCAGTTAGGATATATAGATGTGAGAAATCATCATCAATCAAAATCAACATGAAAATGACACAGAATTTTGATATGCTACATAGCGACATGCACTATCTATAAACTCAGAAGATTCGGAACATTGTTGGACTAATTCAGTCTGCTTGAGAAATGAGCAACATTCCGTTATTACGAATATTATTATCCCCAATCATTATTTATAACAAATTGGTTCTAATTTCTCAAACTAAAACAATAGTTATTTCGGTGAGATATAGCGTTTAAATTTACAAGACGTCTGCTTCATCGAGATGGGAACTGCGATAGTGATTCACACCAGGTAATTATATATATGACTTAGAGGTTAAAGGGTGACTTATAATGGCTCATGTTTAGACTGTTACCTGTTATGTCATATTAACTAAATATATCTTACATTATATTTGACAAATGTATCTCCTTATAAATGGCGGCCAGAACATACTGATCCCGCAACCTCAACAGCTCAATATTACTACGGTCGTTTTTTATTTTCTACGAAAAATACATCTATTCATGGAAACATACGTATTTCTTCTAGGGTAATAATATGTAATAAACACAATAAAAAGCATGTGTGGTAAAAAAATGTAAATTAAAACAATTTTGGTACTTTTTATTTTAGTTATCACTAATGAGTAATGTAAAATGAAAATGAATATGACGTCATAATTATTGCAATAATTTTATCTGTATTTACATTTCCGCATTTATATTTCTACTTCGAAATTCTGAATTTTAAATAGCTTCTTTATAATTCTATAAAGCATAACTGTTTTTTTACATCTATGTATGTCTTTATTCACCTCCATATTGAATCTGTTTAAATTTCAGTTTCTCAGCTGTTGATTTCCTTATGACTGTGTTCAACCACGTTGAATTCTCACTGAGCAGACAACGTTGTTGAGACGTTGAATTAACGTCATTGACTCTGATTCAATGCCACAACAACGTCGTGTGCCCAGTGAACTAGCGCGATCAACACCTTCAAGTGTGTAAAATCCAGATGTCCCTATCATCAGTTTTTACATGCCATTCATAGTATTCACCGCGATAAACCTCACAAAACACCCATTAAAACCATTATACCGCCGGCAAAAAACAACTCCCACTCGGCAAATCTCCTGGGGAGCGAATTTGTCGCATTAGCATGCAATCGCGATAGAAGTTGTGGAGCCTGGCGCGAGCCTGAATCTTCACGTTCAACAAACAACAGACGGACCAGTGACAGATAAATTACTCGCGTTGTTGGTTCAGTCATAAAACGGCGGGAGTCTGGTGGAGCACGCTCGAAGGCTATCCCGCCGTAGAAGGGTGACGCGAGTATTTGTCCATATGATGGAGTGGTTCTCCCGGTGACCTCATTGACTGCCGACGTCGCATCTGCTGGCCGTCGGCACTGCCCGGCACAGCCGAAAGACGGTAACTGCTTACTTGTAAAGTAAACAGTTACGGCATGTAGTCTTTGTAGAGCAGATCGGTCCCACTTTCTGCACATTATTCACAGCCGAACAAAACAAATCCTGGCGAAAAGTGGCATATTACAGCGCGTGCCATAGGAATTAAAATGATAAACCTGCCACTTAATAAAGAGGTATAGATAATAGATACGACCGCTAAATACCAAGACGAAGAATTAGTTATTGAGAAACTAACATCTGGAATGACTCCCTTCATTGAAAGTGGTGCAGATTGTTGAAACATGATAATCACGATTCATAATAGACCCTTAGAAAAATACAAGATGTATCTCCCACGTTTGTAAAATCATACATGCGCCCTTACATCCACAAAGACACGTTAGGCGTAAAACACGTTTGTTATATGAGCGTGAAGCGAGCACGAATATTATAAAATACACTATCATAGTATATCATTTCCAAAACACATCACCTTGGTTGTTATTTACGCTTTATGTTGTCATTGATTGTAGAAACCATTGCAGAAAGTTTATTATAAAGACAAGCCATATTTAATATTCATAATAAAAGGATCAACATTTTATGGGCTAAACAATACATAAATGCCTCTAGTTTAAAGTAGGTAGGTCGTTATGCTTCACTGATATGAATCAAAATATTCACTTTACTGCAGACGTTGACAATGCTGCGCATGCGTGCCGTTGTATTGGGCGCCCTGAATGTTTCCTCAGCGAATTATAATAATGTTCAAACGACTATGAGGCAGTATTCCTGGGTGAGTAGTAATTTGTACATACCAGCCTTCTATCGTTGCACTTTGTAACCTAATTGCCATGTTTTTTTATAGATCAAATCAATATTTGCATAGCACATTCCACTCATCGCAGCCGCCAATAATATGATTTTACTACCAACTGGATACTATGGACAAAAAAAACAGGCTATAGGTATATACTTTCACTAAATTATCTTGGTCATTGTGGTGAAATAATCATATCAGATTAATAATAGATTGTGAAATGGAAACAAAAAAAAACGTCCGTACAATGCATGCCTTCGATTTGATGAGGTTAATGACAAAGTAGCACTAGAAGCACAAACGACACATTGCGCCCATGTTGGCGTGACAATGGGCCAACATCAAACGAATATTGTATCAATGTATTGTGCTCTCTGCAAGGGACCAGCTGTGCATGCAGTCTTTAGAAAAGCGTTAGTTGTATTCAGACAAAAGCCTGAATGGTGATTTATGACAACATCATTTTCCAAGGGTGCGGTTAACCCTTCAACCGCCAAATTATTCAATCTGAATTTTCACCCACTTGAAGTTGTGTCTCGCTGACGCGATCCACAACTTCAAGTGAGTGAAAAAATTTCAGATTTGACAAAATGAAGGTCAATTGTTTTCAAATATTGCTGATTGATGTCACATTTTATCTTTAACATGCGTAAAAGGTGGTACTTAATGTGCTATTACAAAGCGAAAACCCGAATATATGCGGCACCGGCGGTCAAAGGGTTAATGTGGCTCAGTAACACAAAGCCCCTTTGGTGCCGTGAACGTACTCAGGTTTTGTGTCAATGGCGCTTTATCAGTGATATCAATGGTGGGAGAGATTTGGAAAATTTGAACCACTTTTTAGGCCTCAGCCAAATTTTCGCGGATGCCTATTTTCATCATGCTCCGATCGTCCGTCCGTTCCTCCGTCTATCCGCCACTTTTAGCACTATCACTTGTTTCGCGTTACTGTAATTCACATTAAATTTCACATACAGGTTAATCATGACTAAAGCTTGATTTTGTTCGCATATATTTTGACCTTTCTGGGACCTCTATGACCTTGATTGTTTTCCTGATCGGCAAATTCTCTCATCAACGCGCCAGACCGCCAGGGCTCGAATTTCGACTCCTGTGTCTGGAGGACAGTGTCATCTCAATCATCTCACCATCCTCAGGAGGTTCTCCTGGCCCAGTTTAGCCTATATGTGCACAAAGGTGGCCTAAAGCCCGATTCATTTCATTTTCATTTCATTTCATCAACGCGATTCACTCAACAATTTTCAATGTATCGCTCCAAGATGCATACCATTATTATCTATTTCACCAATAGCTCGGACGAGTTCGAAAAAGGGCACGCATCGGGCAAAAACTAGGTCACGGCGGCCGAAATGGCCGAATATTGGAAATCATTTTTAATATGCGTAATATCCAGATAGCTAGACCATTACTATTGAACAAAATGTGCTGTTTCAGGGAGTGATATGCCCTGAGAAATGTTTATTTAGTAGTGGTCTCATAAATGCGCTTCTTGAAATTGTGTGGAAATGCACTAGTTTCCACTAAAATGTTGATTATATCAGTGATGAGTGTTATTAATATATGAAGACAATTTTTTAACACGTTTGTAGCCATGGGCTCCAGATCACTTTATGTTGACGATCAGTGGAGAATAACGGTGCACTTTGAATTTGAATTCAGAATTTTGCACTGAAGGAAAATCAGGTACTTATTCTGGAAATTTGGAACGACTACTTTCATCTATATCCTCAAACTATTTCGACAAAATAATGGTCACAGAGTGACTTTACTGAATTCTGTACAGTTGGTTTTAAAATACACCAAGGGATGCATAGTGATGGGCCACAATTCACTTCACAAATGTTATACCAAAGCAGTAACTGCTTAGCCCCACGCCACGAACCCGGATGCCAATGCGACGCCAGCTCAATATAAAGTCATCTTTCAGCTATTGCGAACTAAAACATAATCATCCAATAAACAAGCATTAAGTGGTCACAGATAGTCACACATAGTCAGTCAGTCCCGGCCTGCTTCCTGTGATTACCCCGGGTGATTACGCACCACTGCGCTTTATTACTGTTGCCGTTGAGTCTTTATTATCTCACTGGATTATATATATGACTAATATTCGAGGCCCTGGTGTAGTGGCTTAACGCTGCTGTCTGTCACGTAGGAGCTCGCGGGTTCGTCCGCCGCTCTGGTATTCAGACGTCAAAGATGATAAATGTTTTGAGTTGACTTGTGAAGATTTAATACGGTATTGTGGAGAGTGTCAGTGACTGTTCACTCAGTGAACGTAAGATAGCGTGCTCGAGATTCAAGGCTAGCACAACCTTAAAAAACATATGCTGAACTTCCCATATTAGCTGGTTGCGTATTGTCGACAGCCTTTTGGCAAAAATCCTTAAATGTGCATTATATGGGTCAAATATCACACAGAGCAATATTTTAGTTACTAGGACGAGATAAATTGAGTCTCTAGATATGTGTATGCTTCTCCGGTCATGGGTTCAAAAGCTCCATGACGAATTAAAGTTGGCAGAGTCAATGACATAGGCCTACCTGAATAAGTCAAACCCCACATGTCATGTAGTTGTTTTTGTAATGAGAGCACTGCCTTATACTTGAATCTGCATATCTAACTATATTTATCGGCTATTGTATCAATGAAACATCCCTGTGGACACTCACGAATCGTTAGGTTTGATGGGAACGCATTGCCTTAAAAGCACCAACAAATCTATCATCATCAGATGTCACACTAACCATGATAAACATGATTGGAGTCGTACCCGACACTTTGTGATTCGAATACACTGAGGCGATGCCACTGCCTAGAATTTACATATGAAGTGGAAAAAAATTGACAGGCGTGTGCAATATAAGCAATCTGTCTCTGGTAGGGGTTGCAAAGTAGGCATATTTCACATGATCCAGAATATATGTTTATATCATAATGAAATGTTTTACTATCAGTTTTTGTGTGATTAGAAATCAGGTTGTATCAGATCAGAAAGAGCTGATAGTATATTAAAGCTTATTACATCAGGAAGTACATCAATAGACTTGCTCACGTTCAGTTCAATCCATTTTAACAAACCCAGATAAAAATGAATAGGTATTGAATGAATGATTGAATGAATGAATGAATGAATGAATGAATGAATGAATGAATGAAATTTTATATAGCGCATGTATCCAGCTGGCAGCTGTTCAGAGCGCTGAACATCGAGAGCAACTTAGCAAGGCCTGTTATCACTCATATTCCAACTCAGTCTCCTGGGAGATATACAGCTGAGCTGCCATTTTTGAGGCGCGTCAAGCTATTTTTCATTCCAAGCAAATTCGCCTTATGTGCAAAGTACTCACATATTGTGGATTTGCTGGGGTCTCGTCGGATGGAAACTGCGCCTACGTCTATTTAGGTTCTTTTGCGTCCGACTCTAGGTCAGTCAGACGAGCCATCTGATTTACGTGGTTCTCTGAGCCCCACGATACAACATCGCTGCACGCATGTCCTGGGGTATACAACACCTAGTATTCCCAGGCGGTCACCCATCCAGTTATGGACCGGGCCCGGCGTTGCTTAACTTCAGTGTATTCCGTATAATAAATTGGAAAATTTGAAAGTTTGGCAGGGTAAGTGATTTGAAATGTTTATCAATAACTGCATAATGCTGCATATGACAATAAAAATGAAGTAGAAGTAGGATAAGGTGAATTTGGATACAGCCAAATCTATTGCATCAAGATTAAGACCATCTCACCATTCGGTGTAGGTCCCCGACTTTGTATTATTGATGAATAATTGATGTAGGCTAGTAGTAAAAAATCGTGTTTTTTTGCAATTGAACGTATCATCTATGATCTTTGTGTTTCAGTTTCAGATCGGTCCGGTAGGAATAGGCCTATCGCTATTTATAAACATCGCGAGGCAATGAAGCCAATATTGAACTGAATAACATGTCTTTCAACTAAAAAATCATTTGATTAGCACAGCATTGTCCCCAACCCCCTGGTCCCCAACAATAAGTTGCACACCCTCCAGCAGGCCGACCCAGACCCCTCAACTGAGCCGAGAATCCTTACAACCTAGGCCTAGATGTGCGGCATCAACCACCGGCGGCTACTGATAGACACATACCATATCCGAGTTAAAACCCTTTAAACCCCCACGATGCATCAAAGCATCATTTTACATCCCTGAAATCAGACTTCATTTTTCTACAAATAAGGGCTTTAGAATGAAAATTTCCCTGAAACTGGCTTACCAATACATGGCAATTTTTTACAATTTTCAAACCACATCAAATCATCTTCATCCACTACAAGTCGAGAATTGCGACAGCAATTCGCGGCTTGTAGTGGATGAAGATGACAATGGTAAATTCCGGCCTGAAAGGTTTACCTAACATATCAAATTCCACAAGCGCCAGATCTGTTGTTCGTTCATGAGAAATCCTATATTTCAGTTTTTTGCTCTGTATAATTTCAAATAGATCAGACCTGAATGTCTATTACAAAATAGTTCGGCTATCAGATAGCCATAGCGCCTTATAATTATATTATAATTAGGCCCCTATATAATGTGACACCCAACTACGACCTTGGCATAGTCATGATAGTGAAGCTTCAAAAGAGGATTGTCGTTGACGGTCGTCCAGCTATCTTTCTACAGGATATAGCTTCCGTCATTCAGCCCATGTGGTGGACTGGTCATTTCCTGGAGTCGCTGCGCTCTGTCCGAGTCGATCTACAACACCGATGGTAGGCTTCAATAAGCCCCAAAACTAGGCGTAGAAAAGATGGCGATAATTGGTAATTGTTCTGTCAAGTGCAATCTCTTCAGCTAAATATGCGGCCGTGCTACGAAATGCGGACGATTGATTAACAGAAGCCAGTGATAATTACATAACAGGATATTCTATTGGACGCTCTCTCTGCGAGATTACATTCCTGTCAGCAGTTATTAGACATATTTTGTGAACGTGCCAATTTATGCGCATGTGTTATTATGTCACTTCACCCTTTCCATTGCGAGTATAACGGGTAGGAACACTACACGGAACAATAGATTATATGATTCCATGTGTAAAAAGTCTAATTGGATTTTTTCTTGTCAGCCATCATTTTGTCTGAGTAGTAAAACATGTGTACGTGAATATACAAAATTACTACATTGTTTTATATGGAACCAATAAATAGTTTATTATAAAAAATGACATTACATGTTGTTTATGTAGCTCTGTTCATCACGTATATTTAATGCTGGCAATTGAGACATGTACCTGATATTACAGTACGGAGACATTATAAAGTGATAAGTGATAACGTACACGTAACGCTCAACCATCAGTTTTCTATTCGTGTGTTTTCAGAATGGTGACACAATCTATTTATCTATCACTCATCACTCACCACTCACTCACTCACTCACTCACTCACTCACTCACTCACTCACTCACTCACTCACTCACTCACTCACTCACTCACTCACTCACTCACTCACTCACTCACTCACTCACTCACTCACTCACTCACTCACTCATCGCTCGCTCATTAATTTATTTATTTATTTATTTATTCACTCACTCACTCACTCACTCACTCACTCACTCACTCACTCACTCACTCACTCACTCACTCACTCACTCACTCACTCACTCACTCACTCACTCACTCACTCACTCACTCACTCACTCACTCACTCACTCACTCACTCACTCACTCACTCACTCACTCACTCATCACTCGCTCATTCATTTATTTATTTATTCACTCACTCACTCACTCACTCACTCACTCACTCACTCACTCACTCACTCACTCACTCACTCACTCACTCACTCACTCACTCACTCACTCACTCACTCACTCACTCACTCACTCACTCACTCACTCACTCACTCACTCACTCACTCACTCACACACTCACTCACTCACTCACTCACTCATCGCTCACTCTTTGCTCGCTCATTCATTTATTTATATATTTATTCACTCACTCATTCACTCACTCACTCACTCACTCACTCACTCACTCACTCACTCACTCACTCACTCACTCACTCACTCACTCACTCACTCACTCACTCACTCACTCACTCACTCACTCACTCACTCACTCACTCACTCACTCACTCACTCACTCACTCACTCACTCACTCACTCACTCACTCACTCACTCACTCACTCACTCACTCACTCACTCACTCACTCACTCACACACTCACACACTCACTCACTCACTCACTCACTCACTCATCGCTCACTCTTTGCTCGCTCATTCCTTTATTTATAAATTTACTCACTCACTCACTCACTCACTCACTCACTCACTCACTCACTCACTCACTCACTCACTCACTCACTCACTCACTCACTCACTCACTCACTCACTCACTCACTCACTCACTCACTCACTCACTCACTCACTCACTCACTCACTCACTCACTCATTCATTCATTCATTCATTCATTCATTCATTCATTCATTCATTCATTCATTCATTGTGTTCCGAGCATCTCGCTGTAGGCTACCAACGTTTATGCCGCATATAAATTAAAATAATTGGAATGATTATCCTCTTATATTGAGTTATCTGATGTTCTGGCTGGGTGTAAAGCAATGTTCTCTTTAATTTCCGGTGTGATTGATGGGTTAGTTAACAATGGCCAACTGGGATTTGGCTTCATTTGTCTATAAATCACAGCCTGGTATAGGCTACCTAAGGCATTCTGTGAGACTGCAAAACAACAGGGATGTATTAGGAGTTGTCTTGCTCCCATGAATTTATATTCACATCAATAATATGATTTTTGAGATACACCTTTCAAGGAGATGACACTCAAAATACTATTCTGATAAACATTCGTTAACATTTGCTAAAATTTGCTAAATGTAAACATTTTGTATTAGTGGGGCAGCAAGACATGTCTTGCGGGATTTCAGCGAGGATCACCATACCAAGCAGATTCTATACTGTAACAATCCTAGAAGCGTTTTTTAGTGAAAGTTGAAAACTTGACGTTTTATCATATTTAATAAGGTGTGCTGAACACGATTAGCCCGGTCCCCAAGCAGTTTTTTTGTGAGAAAATACATTACCTCATCACGTAAAAAAGGTAGAAACTGTTCTCGGGTAAGCATATTAAAAATGTCGAGAAAGTAAATTGATTTAGCCTTTCTCAATTCCACGTTTATGTTAGTTTATTAGAATAAATAAAAACGGCTAAGAGTTGCCATTTTTTTTAAATTGTGTTTATAGGGCCTACATGTGATGCATGCTTTGTCCTACATTAACAGTATGTGCGTCTATTATTTCTCCCTAGGAACAAAACAAATCACAGATAATTAAAATTTGTAAAAATAAAACACCAAATAATATTATTGATATAGGCTATATAATGCTAAATAGCAATTGTCATCACCAGGATCACCAAACTATTTTAGGCTTTGACCTCGTTATTACACACATTGATATGACAAACAAGGGGATGACTAACTGTAGGTTTATAGTACTAAAAAGACGATTAATTAATCTGTATTTGAAACACTTTATTAATTATGTTTCATAAAGACTGTATAACATGTCGCTAACCATGGCAAATGGTCCAACTTCTGAAATAGGATACCTATTAAAACATCGCGAAATTTCGGGGTAGTCGCCGCATGACTAGAAAATAGTGTCTGTAAAATTTAATGAAGATTGGTTGAGAATTGACTGAGAAATCAGCGAAATTCATTCAACTTGGTTAAAGTGTATTCGTGTATAGTCCTAACAACACTACTAAGACTAGGGCAATAGCTTTCTCTATAGCCGGCCCAGCTTCTTGGAACGCTCTGTCTGTGCCCATGCGAAATGTCCAAACAATTTTAGCATTCCGGAAATTACTTAAACCTCACCTATTTTATCTGGCTTTCCAACCCTTTCCCACCCTTGCTCCTCGGTGGTCGGGCTCCCTGTTGGATTATTGATTGATTGATTGATTGATTGATTGATTGATTGATTAGTCGCACATAAAACTGTTTTTATTTGGTTATATGCTGCGGTTTGCACTGCAAAATTAGCAAGTGTTTATCATGTTTATCTGTAGAACATCATGGACCTTTCGTATTTTATCAAATACAAAAGTTTGCCATCCACAGGTTGAGTTACTGTAAAGAAACTGGAAGTTAGCCTCGTGACCCAGCAAACACGACACATCATCCCAATGTTGAACCAATGTTGGTCCACCGTCTAAGACGCTGGCCCAACATCGGTTCAACATCGGGTCGATGTGTTGTGCTTGCTGGGGAGTCAGGCCATGAGATTAGAGACCTTGGTCTACTGTACAGCATTGTTAGAATCCTCTCACGCGATGGTCTGACATGACAGGGGTATAATTGCATTCTTTGCGACTCTCAATTTAGGGACAGCTCTCTATATATCAACCTTTACCATGTTTACCAGAGCTACACTGATAGCTCTTAATATAGATATTAGACTCAGGCCCTGTGTTTCAAAATGTAATAAAGGATATCAATGACAAAATAAGTAATATTATTGTGTATCTGTTATATAATTATGATATATGTATGTACTAAATAGCCTATATTTATTTTTATGTATTTGTGTTGATTGTGATTAGGCGTAGGCCTATATCGAATTCATCATTGTGAATTATATACCAGACTTCATACCTAAATTCTCAGTCACTGTTTCTTGCTACCGCGATCCACCATTAAAATAACTTGTCCCCGTGTATATGTGGGGGCATAGTTTTTTGTTAAAATACTGGTCGCAAGTGCCAAAAAAAGACAGATATATATAGGGTCCAAAAATATATCAATGCTTTGAGGGTTAAGAAACAATTTGTATCAGATGTATCGGAACATACATTAACTCTTTTCCTGCTATGTAAACAAAATTTAATTTTCAACCACTTGAAATTGTGTATCGCTACCGCGATCCACAACCTCAAGTGGTTGAAAATTACTCATATTTGTTTAATTTGAGACCAAACATTAACAAACCTTGACGTTTAAACACCCATTTCGTCCCCAATATCAGTGATTCATCGACTAATATAACAGGTTAAAAAGGGCAATAGTCGTGATCGGCAGGCAAAGGGTTAAATGCTGAATGGTTCAGCTGTGCGGAAATGCTTCAATGATGAATGAGTCAATACAAAAAGATGGTCGATACAAGCAGTGGATAGGACTCACAGGCAAACATTAGGCGTTTTTCCAATGTTGTTTTAATTTTGCAGGCGGTGAACCAGCGCAAAACCAATGTTGGCACAATGTATTTTGTTTTCTAGACAAGCTGCATGTATATGACTTATTATACGCATCAACACTTTCGTGTCCAGCTTGCTGTGAGCGGATATTTTCAGGCCCGTTGCGCTGTCAGCGCTACATCTCCACAATATTTAAAATAACTTTGTTCCCTGTGTTCGATCATCAAAATTCCCAATTTTGAGTCCCCTGGGAAATTCAATCGTTTCTAGTACGACTGAGTAATTAGTGCGTACACATTAATTGTGAGCCACCCGCATGCGCAGCATGTTCAACGTCCACAGGAGTGGGGTCCGTCGCAATGTTTCAACGCTTCAATCAATCAATCAATCAATCAATCAATCAATCAATCAATCAATCAATCAATCAATCAATCAATCAATCAATCAATCAATCAATCAATTAATCAATCAATCAATCAATCAATCAATCAATTAATCAATTAATCAATCAATCAATCAATCAATCAATCAATCAATCAATCAATCAATCAATCAATCAATCAATCAATCAATCAATCAATCAATCAATCAATCAATCAATCAATCAATCAATTAATAATTGATTAATTAATTAATAATCACATTTTGTTTCATATAGAGTTATACCTGAAGCGATGAAACATGTATCATGTGATCTCCTAATTATACCTGTTGACAGCTGGTTTTTCTTTTGATATATATATAGGGTACCATTCAGTCATTATCCCATCTTTAGGCTTTAGTCTGCCCACGCATAGGCCTACGTTTCTGTCAAAATAGTTGGCCAGAGGGGGACCAAGGAATGGCATAGCATATTATACATTTAATCCCGTTCACACATCTCTTCCCTAGGCAATATTTTTATCGCAGTGGATAAATGTAAAATATAAGACTCGACACAACAAATTATTTTTTTGTTTGATTGACTAATGCGATAAAGTAAATATTTGTTGTTTTGTTATTTAGTAACCTATTGCAATTTTTTTAATTAATGATTAAAACGTAGGGTATAATCTTCTTTTCAAGGGCTTTCACTACTTATATAAGAATCGTCTTTCAAAAAGGGAAAAAGTCCATAACTTTTGGCTTAAATAACGGTTTCGCACAGAATAATAATATAGTCAATTTGTTCTCCTTCAGAATATTACATTATCTTGATATCTAAAATGATTGACATTACCTTATTTTCTTAAATTGCATATGTTCGAAAAGTTTCTCAAATTAACAAGCTAATTAAATCGTCTCGATTTAGATATAGTTAGTTTGATTTCCTGTCTAGCAAATACCAGAACTAGCTTTGATCAGAAGGTCGTATCACCTTAAAAATCACCTTATATGATATTGCTGTCTGAGATACAGATTTCCTATTTAGCCTTTACAGTTGGAATGCAGGGGCCGATGTACTCTGGTTTCCAGAGCCACACTACGCGGCGTGGCCGAGCTTCATGTGACCTCTGGTATGCCCCAGTGGCGAATGTTTGTGACTTGCTGCTATTTTTAGATGAAAATAGGGTAATCCCCGAAGTCAGGCATTTTTGAAAGGTCACTTCCCCGGATGAAGAGTTGTTCACAGTATTGTATTTCCCCTCTGACGCATTTCCTATGACTTGACCAAGGAAATTATTCACCGGCCTAAATAGCACAGGCATGAAAGTCACGTAACTAAGAACCTTAGCCTGAACCCGGCCATAAATGAAATTGGCCGGGCTCACCAGGCAAGGGCCGATACAGACTTGGTGGTTGGCTGCCTTCGGTATCAACCATTGTCCTGTCCTATCTGATCATCTAACACAAAAACAATTTTATTGATATCAGTAATGTTTTATCGGGTTTAAAACTGGGTTAAAATACAAGACAAAACTCATGTTTGTTGGGAAGCGATGGTAAGCCAGTCGTCATATCGGCACAAAATTTGGCTGCCTCCCAGCATACACCGGTAAACCCTCTGGATCCGCCTTTGGGAAAGGGTTGCATCCAGACTATTATATTGCAGAACAATCTAAGTGGAGAGGGGACTGACCTTATCACGAGCAACGTAAGCTGGTCTGGATCCGGTGTAACACCCCAGGACCTTTGAAACTATACCCGGGTATATTCTGTGATCTCCCAGAATCTAACCTCTAGTAGATCCTAGATTATACCCCTCCTCCCTCCCTCCATCTCAGATTACACCCTCTTTCCACAACTATATGCGTCGCTACCAGAATATACCCCTTCCTCCCAGAATATACCCCCTTTTCCACAACTACATGTATATATACGACACTCCCAGAATCTAACACCCCCTCCCAGAATATATAACCCCTTTTCCACAACATATGCGACGCTTCCAGAATCTACCCCTCCCAGAATATGCCCCCCTCCATTCTCCCTCAACCATATGCAACGCGCTCAGAATTTTACACCCCCTCTCAGAATATACCCCGCTTTCCCACAACTATATGCGACGCTACCAGAATCTACCCCTCCCAGAATACGCCCCCCCCCCCCCCCCACCCTCCATTTTTCCGACAACCATATGCAACGCTCCCATAATCTACCTTGCTCTCGCTTATTACGTTCGCCTTTTCCACGCTTATGAATCTACCCCTTCTTTCCAGAATACATCCTTTTTTTACAACTATATGCTTCGCAGATAGTTATGCTGTCCGGATAGGGCCATCTCTTCCTTTTGTTTAGCTGTTTGAAATATTTGTCTTTGGCATCGCCCTTTCGCACTTTCGTAATTTCGTACGTTCGCAGTTTCGCATTTTCGTTGTTTCACAGTCTCGTTGTTTCGCAAAACCCCTTCGTTGTTTCGCATCGCCCTTCCGTTGTTTCGCAGTTTTGTTATCTTGCATCACACTTTCACAGTTTCGCACCGCCATTTAATTGTTTCGCAGTCTCGCACATTCGTGGATTCTTCCTTTTGTTGTTTCACAGTTTCGTGGCTTTGCAGTCTCGTTTTTTCGTAATTTCTTTGTTTCGCAATCTCGCGGTTTTATTTGTTCGCAGTCTCGGACTTTCGGAGGCTCCTCACTTTCGCAGTCTCGCACTTTTGCAGTTTCGCATGTTCGCGCTTTCGTTGTTTTGCAGTTTCGCACTTTTGTTGTTTCGTACTTTCGTTGTTTCGCCGTCCCAAACAATCGCAGTTTTTCGCATTTGCGTTGTTTCGTACCTTCGTAGTCTCACACTTTCACAGTCGCATTGTTTGGCAGCCTCGCACTTTCGTTGTTTCCCAGTCTCGAGCATTCGCAGTCTCATTATTTTGTACTTTCGTTGTTTCGCAGGCTCGTTGTTTCGCACTTTCGCGGTTTCACACTTTCGTTGTTTCACAGTTTCGGTGTTTCGCACTTTCGCAATTTCTTGTTCTGTTTTTTTCCACTCCCTTAATTAAATGTGTTTGTGTGCTGTAGCCTACTTGCCATGTCAAGTGGAAGCTTTTACACCAGATTGGCAATGTGCAAATACCGATACCCGATGTATTGTTCACGCAAATATTTTAGTCAAAGCTGTATTAATTTTATTAACGTGTAAACAAAGTGTAAACCACAAGGTAATAAGGCAACCTATACAAGGGACAAAAAAACTTTTGTTTTAAACACGTTATCGATTTTCGAGAATGCGTTATCGTATTATCAGAAGACGTTATCGATGTTTGAGGGCACTCTATCGAGTTCAAGAACGCGTTATCGAAATTTAAAAAGACGTTATCGTAGTTCAAGAACACGTTATCGATTTGGAGAACACGTTGACATACAGTAGGCCTACTTTTATAGCAATATAGCAACAGAAGAAAGCCCGAAGTTTGGCCTATGCTGTATTCTTTTCGAAAAAAATCAAGGGTTCTTATAGTGCACAGTACCATAGACATCCCTGCACACCCCAGGTCTTTGAACAGTTTGAAACACTGTGTATGCACAACCACGATGACAAATCAACCGACCCGCCCAGAATTCGAGCCAATGTAACAAACACAACGCGATAAATGGGGACAGCAGAAAATAAATTGTGGGAGGGAAATACAAAACACGATAGTATGAAACAACGAAAGTGCGAAACAACGAAAGCGCAAAAGAACAAGAGTGCGAAACAACGAAATTGCGAAACAACGAATGTAGTTGTACGAAACAACGGAGGTACGAAATAACTAAAATACGAAACAACGAGTGCGAAACAATGAAAGTGCGAAGCAACGCATGTGCGAAACAACGAAAGTGTGAAACAACGAAAGTGAGAAATAACATAACTGCGAAACAGCGAAAGCACGAAACAACAAAAGTAAGAAAAAAAACGAAAGTGCGAAAGAACGAATGTGGGAAACAACAAAAGTGCGAACAACGAAACTGCGAAAAGAGGGTATAATCTGGGAGGGAGGGGTAGATTCTGGGATCCGAAATCACCTTGCATAATCATGAAAAAGGGGATAGTTCCTGGGAGGGAGAGGTAGATTTTGAGAGGCACCGTAATCTACACCCGGGGTATACCAGTGTAAATTCTAGGGTGCCCACAATCTACCTGGGTATCTGGGCGGGTTATATTTCCAGATTTTACACAGGGATTAGTAAGATTAGGCCTACATAGGTTTTAGCAATGGCGGTCACATTGTATAAATTAGCCTAACTTAGCCTTACTTTCTTTCACTTACCGAATTATTATATTACACTATACGTAGGCCTGCCGTAAAATGTGAAGCACATTGTTTTCCTTCATGTAAATCGATGCACACACACTAGAATTTTAAAACCCATATAGGTAAAGTTGAATGGTAGACCTTATGCTTATGATGAATTCGATATAATACGTCACACAAATTCAAAACAGAACTTTTTTTCAGAACGTTCAGCGGAACTGCAATTGAAGAACTGGTTACCGATCCTACTACTGGACAAAACCCATTTCAAAGATACAAAAACCTGCAGAAAATGTAAGTGATTTTGAAATTGCGGTAATCAATGGAATGTCGAGTCAATGATGGAAGGTTAAAGTATACATTGACTCTCCACGCCGCTAATTAGGCCCCTACCACATTAAATGATGCTCTACTCGTCCGGCGACAGCTATGCGCTCCGGGACATAAAAATGTTTGTCCAAGCGCAATGCCATTGTCAAAAATGTCAAATCCACGAAACCAGCTGCTTAACTTTACATGCAGTATCTTACAGTACGCTTTTGACTCGCTCACGACGCAGGTGTCTGCAAGCTTTTTGGAAGTAGGCTACAGGGGCCCCTTTTCCCTAACCAAATATATTTATCACTGCACGCGCCGCAGCAAAGAAAGATCCTGTTTCTTATGATGGTGACAGATATTTGGTAATCCTGTGTGATAGAAACCTAATTCCCATTTAGCTAATATAGATTTACTTAACCCTTTAACCGCCAAATTATTTAATCTGAATTTTCACCCAATTGAAGTTGTGTCTCGCTGACGCGATCCACAACTTCATGTGAGTGAAAATTATTCAGATTTGACAAAATGGAGGTCAACTGTCTTCAAATCTTACTGATTGATGTCACATTTTATCTTTAACATGTTTAAGGTGTGGTAGTTAATGTGCTAATAAAAAATGCCGAATATATGCGACACCGGCGGTTCAAGGGTTAATATAAATATAATATTACAGATGACAACCAGTGCGAAAAAAATATATTTAACCACAACAAAAGCAATGAATTATCATAGGAAGGACTCTTGTATATCTTTAGCCTGTGAGACACATTCACACCTGAGTAAAGTATTGAGATTTGGTGCAACACCTGAGGCCTATAAACAAAGAAGCTTCAATCTGTTCTGAGAGTGTATATATAACGATCTGAACTATACATTGTGTTTCAGAGACTTCGAGCAAAATCGCAATTTACGTCACATTGGGAGTGGCACATTCAATTTGTTAGACCTACTACATCTCCATTCACTGTAAGTAGCCATAATTAATAAGTTCATGATTGACATGAGTTTGCCGTTGTCACACTTGGTCGGGATAAGCAACAAACATCACCGGATAACACCACCGAAGACCAGCAGCATCTAATACGGTCGATAAAATAACAGAAATGTATAATCTGATAGCTATTTACCAGCCTCATTTACTGGCAGTAACAGAGACGTGGTTAAATTCATCCATTTCAAGTACCGAACTGTTCCCCCATGATTATGTTGTTCACCGTCGTGACAGAGAGGAAATTGAGCCAGGTAGAGTGGGTGGTGGTGTCATGTTAGCTGTGAGTGACTTCATTCGAAAATGTGAGTTTGAGCCTCATGACCAGGAAATTTTAGTCTGTGAATGCAAACCGGCTGACAGTAAAGCATTTATTTTTATTGTTGCTTACAATCCTCACTCTGCCACCGCCGAGCCGTTTTTTTTATAAAGTTAAATGAAGTATTAGTTGATATATCTAAAAAATACGATTTGATTGTTGTATCTGGTGATTTTAACTGTCCACAGATTACGTGGAATGATATTTAGTCTAGAATACCAGATTATGTATCTGTATTATCCATATTATGTATCTGTTAGGTAACTCACTAATCCAGTGTAACGGTGTACCCTCAAATGTTTGTGGTAATATATTAGATTTACTTTTTGTTAATGACGAGTCCAAAGTGGACCAGGTAGCAGCTATAGATGTCGATTTTACTACTGATCATACTGTTCTGAATTTTAATATTTTGTTGAAGATGTCTAATCAACCTAGTGTCAGCAAAAAGTATAAAAAAACAGATGTTGAAAAGCTGTGCGCATTGTTAAGCGATCTACCTTATTTTAATACTGCTACGGATGTTACCGATATTGAGGCAGCTTGGGACACATGGCTCCAGCATTACAATAAATCTGTTAGTGAATGTGTCCCACAAGTTTATCTCCGAAAATCTTATGCGCCTCCGTGGTTCGACTCCGAAGTGAGACATATGTGATCTAAAAAAAAGAATGTGTGGGAAATAGCCAAAGCCAGTGACCTTAAAGAGGACTGGGATAAATTTAAGAAAATTCATAATAAATTAAAATCGGTATTAAGAAAGAAGTCTAGATGTTTTGTTGATAATTTGGGAGAAATGTCAAAAAGTAATCATAAAAGATTCTGGTCCTTTTTTAGAAATAAAACGAAAAGTAAATCACTACCTAGTATAATTCAAAACGATTCTGCTGGCTCTAAGGACCCTCAATGCAAGGCGTGTCTGTTTAACGACTATTTTAAATCTGTATTTAAGCAAGTAGATGAGAGAGAACAGAATCAATTACCCGACATTCCTCTTATTTGTGAAGATCATCTCAGTAGTATGTGTTGTAATGATTTCGACGTCTTTAAAATTGTATCTAAACTCGATGTTAATAAAGCGTGTGGGCCTGATAATATCTCCCCATATGTATTAAAAATGTGCGCCCAGCAAATAACCCCATCACTGACAAATCTTTTCAATTTAAGCATGAGGCTATCACAAGTTCCAAATATGTGGAAGTGTGCATATGTGTCACCAATTCATAAAAAAGGAGATCGGGATAAAGTGAATAATTATAGGCCTGTATCCTTATTAAGCATAGTATCAAAAATAATAGAACGCTGTATATATAATCACATTTATGGTTTTGTCAGTAAGGATATCTCTGAAAAGCAACATAGTTTTTTTCTGGGGTAGGTCATGTAATACCCAGCTACTAGAAGTGTACAATTAGATCGGTGAATTTTTAGATAAAAAGGTTTTCAAACTGATGTAATTTATTTAGATTTTAGTAAGGCCTTTGACAGTGTACCTCACACATTACTTATCCATAAGTTGAAAACATTTTGATTTAATGGTGACTTACTGAGTTGGTTAAAATCCCACTTAACAGGTAGGAAACAGCAAGTAGTCATAGAGGGTACTAAATCTAGCTGGTTGTCTGTGACATCAGGAGTACCGCAGGGCTAAATTTTAGGCCCACTTTTATTTTTACTATACAATAATGATAAGCCAGATGTTGTTTCTTTTTGCTCTATAAGTTTGTTTGCTGATGATGCAAAGTGTTTGTTTAAAATAAGGTCTTTAAATGATTGTGTTCTGCTACAGAAGGATATCAAAGTCTTTTAATGTGGAGTTATATCTGGGGAATGGATTTTAACATTGACAAATGCAATGTATTATCCATCACCTGAAATAATTTGCCATTTATATTTGAATATAAAATTTTAGACAAACCCCTACAACGAGTACAGCACATGCGAGATTTGGGAGTTCTGATAAACACCAATCTCACATGGGGCACACATTGTAGGGGATTGATTATTAAATGTAATAGAACGTTGGGTATGATTAAACGAGCAGTTGGTTTCAATGCTCCTGTTAACGTCACGACCTCTCTGTACCGTACATTGGTACGGAGTAATTTAGAATATTGTTCAAGTGTGTGGTCCCCCAGTACGGTTTCAGATACAAAAGCTATTGAGTCAATACAGAGAGCAGCTACTCGTTATATTCTCAATTATCCGGAAATTAAATACGACCAAAGATGCACTATGCTTCATTTGCACCCATTATCTTACCGACGCGAGATTACTGATTTGCTATATGTTTTTAAATGTATTAAAGGATACTATGACGTAGCCTGGCATAACAATATAGAAATAATTTCAAACTCATCTCTGAGATCTGGCAATGCGGGCCGTGTTCTACGTTTGAAAATTGTTAGAACAAAGTGTTTTAAAAGAAGTTTCTTCAATAGAATTGTTCCAATATGGAACGCCCTCCCGCGGCAATTGAGGGACGCCTATCTATCTATATTCTTTTAAACGTGAACTTGTAATGCATTATAACAACCTTATAACATATTTCAATACAGATAATGTATGTACCTGGTCAGGGGGCATGTAGGTGTCACTCCTGTGTGTGTAGTCGTGGTGCTCCACGTTAAAACGCTCTTTTTATTTACTGTATTACTTTTTAACATAATTTCAATTTTATAACGATGGTGTCTGAGCCTGTATAGGTATATTGCCTGTTCTCAGATAACCTGCCATATTGTACTATCTGTTTATGAGCTCTAATGTATTATGTACATGCACTGTGTATGGCGAATAAATAAATAAATAAATAAATAGATTTCCCTTACAGCGCTGAAATATTTTGTATAAACCATGGAGACCAAAGGGTTAATTTCAATTTGAAATCACCATAAATATCTTAGTTAGCTCTTTCTGATTCATTCGAATACCTATGTTATGGGTCTTGCGGCCATTATAAATATGTTTACTTTTATAGTGCGGGGATCGACTTTAGTCGTAGACATCAGATTCTGACGACTAAAGTCGATCCCCGCACTGTAAGGGTTAAGGAACACATTCAGGACAAATACAGGACGACACGAATTTCTGATGGATCTTAGCAAACTCCATATTACACCAGTTGGTTGTTTTTTTCCAATGTTCAGTGTAAGTTGTCAACATGTTGGAAACCTTCCAGCGGACGTAACCACCATCACCGAACATGGAACGTTCGGTGTATATACGGACACTGACGAACACAAACGGATGCCGCTCGTTTCTTGTCCGTCAGAGACGAAATTCCTGATTTCTAATTATTGACAACCATGTCAAAAATAAGAAATGCGGGAATTTCGTCTCAATATCTAGCCTAACTGGTGAACGCGCAGCACAAAAATTAAAAAAAAATGCAGTTCTAGTCTATGTACATGTTTACATCATATGGTCATGTTAAGAACCCGAAATAAAATCATCGATTTTTTTATGATTTTAGCCTGGGCCAGTCCCTTTAAGATATATGTAAGCAAGTAACTAGCGTAGCCACTAAGTCCTCAGGCCATGCGCCTGTAGACACGTTAATGATGCATTCGCCTGACTCTTGTGGTTACTCTCCATTAGACCATATTAAAGATCTCTTGCAAGATGCCTCTTGCCGGCGGTTGTTAAATGGAGTTACCTTAATGGGACTGTACCTAATGTGCAACTCTGAGCAAATACACTATTTACCGTGATTTTCTCGAAATGGGCCAGTAAATGCTGAAATGAGGCTGGTGGAGTAAATTCCAGATAAAGAGTAGAAGGCTGTGAAATCTGCGACTAGTTGATCACAAGACTGCCTGACTCCAATTATACAGGGCTAGACGTGCAAGAGAGAACGTGACCCAGATGTTATACATGTACTATATACAGAAAATAGCTCTCAATCGTGTTTTGGAATATATTAAATATAGTCATTTAGACTTACATTTATTAGACCTGCACAATATATCAATTTGCTGATATTCGTCATAATTTTGGTTACTGTTATTTTATCGTTTGTTTCAGAACAATATCCTACTCTCCAGCCTTGATATATATTGATGATGCTGCTTTAGGTCCATTTCATGCACTTGATATACTGTGAGTCTAAAGATGATCTACATAATGAAGGTTTTTTTAATATTTACATTTTCAGAAGTGTCAGGTAGGCTACTAGACTAGCCAATGATTGGTATCTTTGCTTTCACAACATACGACTCCATCACCGAAACCCGCAGCAACAACAAGTCATTTCAAGTTATCTATTATTATGTTACCTTTACATCTGGATGTTGAACAATAACATATTTTGTTTTACATACACAATTATAAGACTCGTGGTCTATGACCAATATGTTTTATAATCACTTATCATCCCCATAATTACTTGTATATTTCTCTTGAATTAAACCTTAACTAAACTCAACTCGGAGTTAAAATGACAAGGGTACAGATATATTTTTCTGAATGGTAACATAAGGTTGGATCTGGATTTCGAAAATCTAAGTAATATGTAAACGAGAGAACATTTTGGAAAATTATTCGTAAAATTGCATTTGTTTAAACATGTTAACTTTAGATTGTTTCTCTTTGTAGTAAGATAGTGTATTGTGGATTGGTAAAAATTCCAGATTGGTCACGATTAATACTGGATGCACCAGTATTGTCAGAAATGTAGGTATTTAAAGATAAACACCCTTTTGTCTTTTTTCGATTCAGACACATCAACGACTTTTTTTACTTAGCATCTATACAAATGAATCCCAAAATAATAATGCTATTCATATAGACGATAGATGACCATTATAATTATTAAAAATAAAAAATTCTTTATCCCACGTAGCGTCATACGCAAGTAATTCAACAAAGAACTATACATGAGAAAACTCCCATGACTTCATTATTCAAAATAATCTGAGGGGTTTAGCTAATTCACTTAACGTGGTAAAATCGGCCTTCTGATCTGGAATCTCTCCTATGAGTATGTGGACCCCCGCCAAATAAATGATGTTCCTGACCACAAAATGTCATCATGTTTTGAGAAATGTGACATATATATCAGCTAAGAATAAGGGGGGATTTGAGAGTGAAGTAAAATCAGTCAGATGAGCGGGGAGTACTGCTTTAAACTGTTAAACGGTTTCTTTTAACACAGAAAATGGTGTAGCGCGAACCATGTTTTTTTGCTATACACGAAACTGTACGGTAACTGTATTTTGTATTAACCTAACATGTACTACATCTCACTTTATCTATCTCAGTAACTTAAGTGGGAACAAACTGAGTAAGCTGACCCCTGGCTCATTTACTCTGAAGACACAAGTTGGATTTTTGTAAGTTAAAATAACAATAGTTTATATTTGGAGAGCAATATGTTAATTTGAGGCCTACCAAGGCCTGTCATATGGAGACTGAGCAGAGGCTTCGAATCACACTGATAGGGCTCAAATGTTGCAAGGGCCTCAAATTAACACATTCCCCGACCAAGCACATGCTATTTATTGAAACATTTTTTTTAATGCAAACGTACACATGGATATGTGTCACACGGCTTAAAGAAGAGTGCGTAAAATTATATTTTCCTACGCGCCATGATCGACCTAATAAGTTTGACTACTTGATGGTACTTGATTATTTAATTAATCACGTTATTTGTATTAATCATCATTATTCTGTTCATGATGATAGGATTATATCCTTACTTCATTGTCAGCATGATGCTTATAGTGATTAGTAGGCATGTTTATTTTGAAAAATAAACAATAAGTTTCACTGTCAAAAAAAATATGTTGTTGGTGTCATGTATTAAACAGATTATTGGACGATAATGATATCGAAACGGTGCATGATAGAGCATTCAATGGATCGACAATCTCCAACTTGTAAGTTGCTTCCAGATGAAATGCTTATGAGGTAACAATGCAAATATTGAGCATAACTAACTATTGCTATTATTCTAGTAATTTGAAGAAGTTCAAATAAAAGTGTAAGTTATTATTTATCAAAAATATCAAAAAAATTTATCTGTCATGGTATATTGCACAATTTCAGTTCGAGTAAGTACTACAAAATAAAAAAACCAATAAAAGAATAATATAGTTGTACCGATGGTGAAATTACGTGGTGTGTTATTCAAATCAAGAGCCGACGGTGTGACGGCCCGTCACGTAGTTTCAAAATCTAAATATATCGTTCTGATTCAGAGTGGGCATCGCTAGAATGTTTAGGTGCGACATTTGCACTTTCTTCGCAAATAAGAAGACGAAGAAGTTTTATTTTAACGTAAAATATATAATAAACAGTATAAAGACTCAATATTACAGAATACAAGGTATATAACTTTCATACAGACTTAAGAAGTCATGAATGTCACCCGGCTAGATAATATTATGCAGGAAAAAAATAATGAATCCCAACTAATATGCCATATGAATGTTCTGTTGTTTGTTTGTAACAGGAGTCTCGCGGGCAATGGCAACCTGCATAAATTAGAGAATGATGCTTTCCTCGGTATAACAGGACTAAGAGAGCTGTGAGTATCACACGTCAATGTTGAGTTATTGTGTATCTGTAACTCTATTACTTCTAGATATCATCTGACCAGAAAATAATTAAAATGATACAGCTTAAAATCCCGAGAGAGATGCAGCATTCACATTTCAAATCGGGGAGATAATTAATCAGAGGTTGGTCAGAGCAACGTCTTAACCCTTACAGCGCTGAAATAGTTTTGTATAAAACCATGGAGATCAGAGAGGATTTGCTCAATTTGAAATCATCATGAATGTCTTAGTTGGCTGTTTCAGCTTCAATTGAATACTTATGGTATAGGTCTACGGCCATTATAATGTTTTAATTCTTTCAGTGCGGGGATCTGACTTTCCCGCGCTGAAAGGTTTAAACCTGTCTGACCTCACAGATTATGATAAAAGGGAGGTTAACCTGAGCGACATCTATGTGTGGAAAATGGGTCGTAAATAGAATCCCGCCATTTTGATGTTAGCACCCTTGTTGCGAATGGTACTCACAGCAGATGTTTTAATTTGAACCTATGTTGGTGCACCGTCTATGACGCTGGCCCACAATTAGGCCAACATATTACCATCGTATCGAGGTTGCTTGGTGCAGGTGATAGCGCGGTGGGCTGAATATATAATAGTTGTGGGTGATATTTAACGATTGCTCGGCCAATTCTCAATTAATCGTCATGGTATTTTGCAAGCCTTATTTCTGGCCCTCCGGCGACTAGCCTGATAAGTTCTCAATTAATTTTACTACATGAGTACATGTGATTTAACATTAGCTTATACAATGTTATAGAGATTACCTGAAATATATTTTTTTATGAAATTCAATGCGCATGTGTAGTCACCGAGGACTAGAAAACAGCTTGCGAAAATTCATAAGAAAAAAACGGATTTTGTCTAGTTGCAACATGTTTAATAGAATGCTCCATGCGCAGCATTTTTCACGCTTAGTTCTATATTTTATTATATATTTTACGTGATGAATATGATGATAACAATAATTGACAGTAAACACGTGACATATCCATATTACTATTGTGATGGATGGATACATTATTATGAAGATGTCAATACTGTGAATATGATTAAAGAGCATTTTCTCCTATGTATTGGTAAATAATATTCAATTGCACTTTGGACGATTTATTGTGTACTTGGTTTTGTGATTTATTATTTTCAATATATTTCATTATTGAAAAATATCAAATTTCACAAAAATCTGCTACCGCCTTGGAGATATTTAAAAAAATGAGCCTAATAATATGACAACATTGCTTCTTGTAGACACATTTATTGTCATGAAACCTTGTTTGACTAAAATCTATATTTGTAATTATTTAAGCAGAAAACTATCAAGGACGGCAATCACTAGCCTTCCAACAAATGGCCTACAAGAGTTGAAGACATTACTGCTGGAAGGTGTGCCTTCCTTAGTCACATTTCCCTTTGTTCTTGAAATGAGACAGCTCACCAGAGCACAGTTAACTTACCCTGCTCACTGCTGTGCTTTCAGGTATGTTGTTGAACAACACAAACAAAGAAACAAACAAAGAAGCAAACAAAGAAACAAACAAAGAAACAAAGAAACAAAGAAACAAAGAAACAAAGAAACAAAGAAAGAAACAAACAAACAAACAAACAAACAAACAAACAAACAAACAAACAAACAAACAAACAAACAAACAAACAAACAAACAAACAAACAAACAAACAAACAAACAAACAAACAAACAAACAAACAAACAAACAAACAAACAAACAATAACAGTCAGTCAAACAAGAGGCGCCTACCCAAGGTTGTTTTGTTGTTGATCCAGTGTCACAGACGCTGGTTCAACATCAGATCAACACTGCGAGTAGTGAGGCCCACCCTACGGGGCCGCACCCCCATACATTCATGTAATAAATGATCGGTTTATGGTTGTTTTAACGCTTTTAATACTGGCAACATTATTGTATAGTTGTTTCAATATTGGCAATGCTGGCAAATCCCCAACGTTGTTTTAATATTGTTTCAACGTTTTGACGAACTGTATCAGGTTACACCCTCCATCGCTGGCTGGTCTAGGTCACAGGGGTCCAGCCAGCTCCCCATCAATCCCTTCCCCGTGGACCTTTTGGACTCCTTGTACAATTCCCTCTTGGATCTTTACCATACAGTGGTAATATGTATTCCGGAAGGGTGGTGTATGAATATTGGTTTCAGAGGGTTAATGGATTTTCATTATGTATATATAATTCATTTAGCAGTCACTAGGCCTATTAGATGATCTGCAGTTATTTTAGTGTGTTAACACAGAATGTGAAATGATGGGTTTTAATACCTTTCTACAAGCCTCACGACACGTCTTTTTTAAATCAAATAAACATGATGTCAACTGTTTTTGGTATGAAACATACATATAGTGTCAAAATATAAATTTGCAAAGTGTTATTTTATGGCAATGGTGTACAGGCAGACGTTATTGTTACGCACAACAGTATTAATTATTATTAAATATCAATACATTTTGAAATATATTTTTGATATATAACATGCATTAGCAATAGGCCCAACAAACACGCCAGAACATAATATTTATGTTGTGTGTATGACTTGACTGTGAATTTGGTGATTTAATGGTTAACACGCATGATGACGTCAGCATACAGCAAGAAGGTAACCCATATAACCAGCGTTACACTGCCCCACATCCCACCCAACAAAACCAGAGCTATGCTGATACAGCACTATGTGACGTCATGCCCACGTATTTTCATTTCATTGGTTGTTAGGTGATAGACTGGTCTGTATATACCAAAAAACAACTATGATGAGGCATAGGTTAACCAGAGATACTTTGCTTTGACCCCCTCAAAACAATTATGCATTTATTATAAAACATATTTACCAGTTTTGTTATGAGCACCTATATACGATGCATCAGAGAAAATGTAGATGAATAACGCATCAACAATACAGAAAAACATAGTTTATCATATTATTGTTTAGAATGTTATTGACAATGTGCTGGAATTTCCGAGTGTCTCGTTCTCTTCTGTGGTAAAGTATCATGTTCATCTTTTCTCTTAAGTTCTGATCTATTATTAAATATTTCCATATGTTGCTGGGAAAGCATCTGGAACGAAGTCTTTCTTGGTTGGCTGGAGGAAAGGCTCAGCATCACAATAGTCTTTAGTCAGTCAGTGTACATGGTCGTGGTTCATACAACTGTTACTGATCCACCATTGAGTCCTACTTTGAGTGAGTCGTGACATAGACATGACTGGCAGGTATATTTCGTCCATATTGTATAGCATTATTGCTAAAATAAGCTGTAAACAAAAACAATGTAGGCCTAGGTTATATTAAAATATAACTTTTTCATGAAAAATACATAAAAGCTCGAAAGCATATATTTTATGAAAACAATATACAGTGTTTCATATGTTTTAGAAACTGTTTTATGTTTAAAACTTACATGTTGTACAAGCAGATTTTAAATAAGAAGAAATAAAATTTGAAATAATTAGAAAGATGTTTTTTTGTTATAGTAAAAATATAATTCATATAATCTTATTTAAATATCAATCCTAATTTAAAAATTCATAAGTTGGGTAACAATCATTCCGATTAGATTACTATACCACCACGGCTGTCATAATACACATTGATAACCATGGGTAGAACGGTATTTCACGTCAACATAAACTTGTACACCCCTTAGTGCAAAAAATAATCACAACACAATTAAATGAGCTACAGATTATGCCATGTATGCTAAAAATAAAAACACAGAAGATAATACACACTTATGATTTGACTGATAATTCTCTGTTACTAAGAATATCATTCAACTGTCCACTGGGCCTTGTCAATGATCTGAATGAAGTCTGCCATCAGACCGGTCCCACTTATATTTTTAAAGGTTGCTGACACTGCTTTTTAGCAGTGTTCAGGTCGATTGCACAACATCTGCATGTCGTGGTGCAATTACAATGATCACCATGTTCGCTGGCAGTCGTTTTATGATAAAAGAACATGTTTTTGTTTTGCTACAGCAAATATTTACATAGTTATTTAGCTGTGCAGTAACTAATAATAACTTGTTGATCAGTTTTTTTTAATGTAGGCCTAGAGAGTGTACATTACTGAGTAAATCCGTGCTCTTCACAAGGTGGCTCTAAGGTTCTTTCTTGTCAAGATTTTCTAGGCTAAGCGATTGAAAGGTTCAAATCGTATATAGGTGCTCATATCATTGTGTAAATGAAAGTTTTTGTAACACAACTGTTAAATATGTTTTATAATAAATGCATAACTGTTTTGAGGAGGTCAAAGCAAAGTATCTCTGGTTAACCTATGCCTCATCATATTTGTTTTTCGGTATACATGTCACAGCACGTTTCTATTATAACAGACCAGTCTATCACCTAACAACCAATGAAATGAAAATACGTGGACATGACGTCACATAGTGCTGTATCAGCATAGCTCTGGTTTTGTTGGGTGGGATGTGGGGCAGTGTAACGCTGGTTATATGGGTAACCTCCTTGCTGTATGCTGACGTCATCATGCATGTTAACCATTGAATCACCAAAACTGACAGTCAAGTCATACACACAACATAAATATTATGTTCTGGCGTATTTGTTATTACTAGTGCATGTTATATATTAAAAATATATTTTAAAATGTATTGATATTTAATAATAAATAATATTTACTGTTGTGCGTAACAATAACATCTGCCTGTACACCATTGGCATAAAATAACACTTTGCAAATTTATATTTTGACACTATATGTATGTTTCATACCAAAAACAGTTGACATCATGTTTATTTGATCTAAAAAAGACGTGTCGTGAGGGTTGTAGAAAGGTATTAAAATCCATCATTTTACATTCTGTGTTAACACACTAAAATAACTGCTGATCATCTAATAGGCCTACTGACTGCTAAATGAATTATATATACATAATGAAAATCCATTAACCCTCTGAAACCTCTTTGGTCAAAATGGAAAAACAATAATAAAACAACGTTGGGGATTTGCCAGCATCGCCAATGGTAAAACAACTATACAACAATGTTGCCAGCATTAAAAGCGTTAAAACAACCATAAACCGACCATTTATTACATGAATGTATGGGGGTGCGGCCCCGTAGGGGGGGGGGGGGGGCTCACTACTACTGCGTCAATGTATCTGCTTTCCAGGGGTGGTTACGATACAATACATTTATATTGGCTCAGTCTGAAGGGTTGGTCTGTCACAGACTTATTTCAAAACATTTTCTCACATTATTCGTTACATTAGAAAAAATCAAGGGAAAATGAATATTAGAATTGAAGAGATTCCTGATCAAATATTTGTCATAAACAAATGTAGATAGAACCCGCGACTGGCATTAGTACGATTTTGACGCCGATTTCAATTAAAATATAATTTGAAACAAACAATACCGATGTACAATAATTATCTACCTAGTATTATTAACTCAAATGATTGAAGATACAATTTGGCTATAGTAATAATAGTGATAAATGTTATGATTATATATAATAAATATGTATTTATTACAACATGACAGTAGGAAATGCGATGGATATTTAAATATTATGTATAATGTAATTGTGAATAATATTTATAATTATTATTTCGCTATTTTCTTTTTGTGCAGACACCCAAAGAAACAGAATTTGGAAGCGTGGCAGGCAATAAACGCACAGCAGAAGCCAGCAGATTGCAAAAGCGCAACGGCGTTAATACCCATACTTTCCAGTGGTAAAGACAGCCTGAAATGTGATAATATCTATACAATTACCAGTTATCTTAGCACTAACCTATCTTTATCATTTATAATCTAAGCAGTCCAATTTCAATCTTAGCAGAAATACCATGTTTTATCGTCTTTATCTGTCTATTTTTGAACCTGGTTTTGTAATAATCTGTTGATTTAAGTATAAGGTGATGCGATACATCGTGGGTGAAAAATATGAGACTTTGACCAGGTGTTGGTTTAATGTTGGGCGAGCGTTGAAGACGGTAGTCAAACATTAGACTAGAACTGGGCTCATGTCTGTTGGGCGTGGACAAGAAAGAATTACCATAGAAGTGGCGCTTGTTCGTAACAAATCGTTGTTTGTTTCTAGATGTCAACCCCACAGTCAACAACATTCCGGATTTCATTGAAGGAAGCTTTTTAAATGACCATAACACCAAGAAGAAACGAAATGCCGAGTGGGATTCAAAGCCGCTAAACCCCGACGGTAACTACAGCAAGGAGATCGGGTGTGCAGATGGCGAAAAAGTGGTTCATAAACCAGAGGAAGTAGAGTGTGATCCTAAACCGGACGCTTTCAATCCGTGTGAGGATGTGATGGGATTCCCCTGGTTAAGGGTGACAGTGTGGATGGTGATGTTGACGGCATTATTCGGCAATCTCATCGTGCTGGTGGTCACTCTTTCCAGCCGCATCAAGCTCACTGTTCCAAAGTTTCTCATGTGTCACTTGGCCTTCTCTGATCTCATCATGTCTCTTTATCTTCTGATGTTGGGCGCGTTCGATCTTTATAGCATTCACTTCTATTTCATACATGCCGTCCAATGGCAGTATAACGGCGGCTGTCAGGTAGCCGGCTTTCTGGCCATATTGTCTACATGTTTATCTGTTTTCACTCTCACAGTTATCACGCTGGAGAGGTGGTACGCCATAAGCCACGCAATTCACTTGAATAAAAGACTGAGACTGAAAAAAGCCTCCATTGTTATGACAGGGGGATGGTCTTATGCATTGCTACTGGCAGCACTTCCCCTGCTCGGTATCAGTGGTTATGGTAAGACCAGCATTTGCTTACCCATGGAAACAAAGGATGGTTTGAGTAAAGCTTACGTCTTGTTTCTCTTAATCATTAATGCCATAGGGTTTATAATTATATGTGGCTGCTATATCGACATGTATAGACAAGTACGAGGAAAAAATAGCATCGCCGGGAGAAACAATGACGCCAGCATAGCCAAACGAATGGCAGTATTAGTTTTTACAGATTTTATTTGTTTGTCTCCTATAGCTTTTTTTGGTCTGACAGCTGCTGCGGGTTTGCCTCTCATTACTGTCACATATTCCAAGATCTTATTAGTATTTTTTTTTCCATTTAATTCGTGTGCTAATCCATTTCTATATGCCATATTTACAAAACAGTTTCATAAAGATTTATTATCAGCCTTCAATCGATGCGGACTCTGCAAGAAACAGGCTGGCAAGAATAGAATGATAGGCTATAACAAACCGATATCTTCTCAATCTAGGAACTTGATGAATCTCCACCAATCTGGTGGTGCTCAGAGCTCTTCGCTCTCTGTATCTTTTCTTTCTGATGTTAGACGTAGCTCCAAAGCATCTCTCAACAATACAGTGTTTCAATCTCAATTACCTCCCGTGACGAGTAAACTTGCCACAGTAACGCGATGGCATCAGACGCCGGCTGTTAAACAACCTGATCCTGCAGCTGTCATTTCTAGCAAATCCCGTCGACGTAGCTCTGCCGAAACGACGCATAAAACTGGCGAGTCAGGCAATCCCAGGAAACTGAGTGTGGTACGCGAGCTTAGTCAACACCATGCGTTCGAACATTCTTTTGATGAAATAGTGCCTCTCAGATCACCCAGCCATTCACGGAAACCGATGGAGCGCGCTAAAAGTCATCCAGACGGGTTGGTCAAAACAAACGACAGAGAGATCACTCGAGCTAATTTTCACCCAGTTGAAGTTGTGAGTCGCGATAGCGAGACACAACTTCAAGTGGGCGAAAATTTTACATGAACTATTCTTAAAACGGTCAAATCAACAGCCACTCATTGAAGAAGACAACTCTGAAACCAGTGGGAATTAGATGGTGACTGAGGTTTTAGATGGTCTGTAGATGGACAATATTTTGGTTTTACAGGACAAATTATTGTTGGTGGTTACAATTTACAGACAGACGCGAGTTATGTGGGACTGCGCAGACGATCTATACAACCTGCACACTAGATCTACTTGACTATTTAAAGAATATAAATCGAAATGTGTCTTACCTCCGTTTGTTAAATCAACAGCAATCAGCATATTTAACGTGACTGTAATTAAAAATAATTTGATGTTGTGAAATATTTGAATCCATTCGCCCACATGTGAACATGTTTACCAATGATGATATTATCCAGCAATTGTGTGTCAGTGCAGTCATGCTAATGTGTAAGTAATTATAATTGTTGTATAATCATATTATTTAGAAAAATAAATATTCTCAATACAAATAAAAAACTCTTTTTATTTGTTAGGGCTCTCCAGCTCAAATTTGTTACAATGAAAATTTTAATGTAGACAAAATTGTGACACTTGTGGCCATGTGACAGTTGTGGTAGCACTTGTCGTTTATGAAAGATCACGACTATCTAACAGCGGAAAAACTAGCAATATTTAATTGTCATAGCATAACATTCGAATATACAGTCCCTCCATTGCTTGCTCTAATCCCACTCTTTGATACCGGGCTTTCAAGTCATATGTAATACAAAGTAACCTTAGTCATTTACCAGGAAATCCATCGTAATTTATAATGGGCATGTTGTGATTAAACACATTCATTTAAAAAAAATCATATTAGTCTGCTTATCCTCATCTAGGTGATTACCAACTGCATAAAGAGTTGGGTAGTACGTACATGATTGGTTTGCCGGTCAAAAATCCATGTTGTTGTAGGTGTTTGTCAACTGCATAAACAATTAAAAGATGGGTGGTACACGATTTGCCGGTCATAGTTGCATGTTGGTGTACATTAAATACAGGTTTAACAACATTATAACCACTTAAAATTGAAATTGGCTTGTAGTTTACGACTTGGGATTTATCGCTTTTCTTGTGAATTGTCACAGCATTTTTTTGATTTCATCGAATTAGTACAGTATATGACCAGAAATAACACTCATTAAAAAAAAGTTAAAAACAGAGCAAGAGGAGTTGCACATTCTTTGAGAATATGTGATGAGAGTGTCTATAGATAGCATATATATAGGCTTTATTTGTATATAACCCAGATAACAATTGTGTTGAACCTAATTTAACTTGACAGAAGATAAACAAGACAAATGGGGGGGGGGGGGGGTTACAGGTCGACCATCCGGTAATTGGGGGTGGGCGATCCCGACCCCAAGGTCCGAAAAATGTCCATAACTGTTTTAATGATTGTGCGACCTCTGAGCTGAGCGTGCGGGTATGGAACTGAAATGTTACTGATTCTAAAAAAAAATATTTTATACCTGATTATGCCCCGATATTTTCTGATATGACAGTTCAAAGAAATGTCCCGCGATTGTGTAAGCGGTCAATCTGGCCACTGGGGCTAAGGGCACGCCCCCCAGAAAATGAAAAAATGAGGCATTTTCGGGATATTCAGGGGGGGGGGGGTTACAGACACCCAAAAAAAACCCTGGATACGGCCCTGATAAATAAGTTTTGATTAAACAGAGTGCATACCGGTTACTTGCGACTAATTATTACATGAAGCTAAATAATATCAAATTAGATTAAAGTCTATGACATTTTTTTTGAACAACAAGGTAACATGAACACATATCTGTGATATAGGAAAAAATAGGCTTGCAACCAACAATAATTACGGATTCAACAAAAAAACCAGGAAATTGTCGCATTGCGTAGACCTATGTGTAGCGGAAGCGGTATGCTGAGATACTCTTGTGTTTCTTCTGTTGGCTTATAAGGGATGCTTAATACCTAGTGGCTTATAATGGACGATTGCTATCTGGTGGCTTATAAGAGACGATTACTATCTGGTGACCTATAATGGACGATTATATCTGGTGGCTTATAAGGAACGATTATTATCTGGTGGCTTATAAGGGGAAATTTATACCTATGCTTTACAAACACTAGTGAGCTCGTTTAATTATAATCTTAATAAGTAAGAAGTTTCTGTCGGACAAACTTCTGGTATAGTAGCCTATTAATAGATAAACAATGAGAGTAAACTTAGTATTTGGGGTGCACGAGACCCTTTTCCTTGACGCTGACATGACTCGCTGTGCGGCGTTTAAAATACGCTTTGGGAGTGAGTACTTGATAGTGTCAGTATCGCGCTCCAGCATGTAAGTCATTCGTGACTGACGCAGTTATATCGGTGAAGTATCATCCAAACAAATTTCATAATTTTTTTTTTAAAGTTCCCAGGTAGTAGGCCTACCCCGGGGGACTCAATAATGTGGTGGACGAATGTGTGTTTGACTGTCCGACATAGGCCTACCGTATTCCCCCAGGTTCAGGCGAGAAAACAAATTTAATGGTCTCATACAGGCGCTTACGATGGGCTTGTATTTGAAACTAGGTGCATGCGCCTTTAAATGAGACCCTAATACTTAACGTTAGGGTGAACAAATACCCAGACATCAGAACAGGAGTGGACGAAAAGTATATGTTTGACGTGAAGAAACTAGACCTCAGTCAAAGACTGCAAACCTGCGCCGAAATTAGTGGATGGTTTTTTGGTCCGAGACACACCTCTGGTGTTAAAACTTTGTCTTACAAATTTGTGCGATTCGGATCCCGGATCCTGATTGTAATCCGGATCATCTCCACACTTTCATGGATTGATCCTTGGCTGGAGACACACCTGTGGTAAATGTTGCAAATCATGCAAATCCGTTTATTATTTTTTTTCTAAGTAATCATGCATACAAACAAACAAACAAACAAACAAACGAACGAACGAACGAACGAACGAACGAACGAACGAACGAACGAACAAACAAACAAACAAACAAACAAACAAACAAACAAACAAACAAACAATAAATCAAACAAACAAAAGAGGAGACGGACGGACCTACCACCACCATATAGGTTAAACTGCTCCAGGATAACCTCCTGTGGATGGTGAGATGACACTGCCCTCTAGACACAGGATTCAAAATTTGAGCCCTGAACCAAACAAACAAACAAACAAACAAACAAACAAACAAACAAACATCAAACAAACAAACAAACAAACAAGCAAACAAACAAACAAACAAACAAACAAACAAACAAACAAACAAACAAACAAACAATAAATCAAACAAACAAAAGAGGAGACGGACGGACCTACCACCACCATATAGGCTAAACTGCTCCAGGATAACCTCCTGTGGATGGTGAGATGACACTGCCCTCTAGACACGGGATTCGAAATTTGAGCCCTGGTGGTCTGAGGCCGAGCACGCTACCTCTCGGTCATGGAGGTTCCCCACAATATTGAATCATTACGAGTGAGCGGATAAGACACATTTTGTTTAGGCCAAAGTGTATTTGAACCAGCGCTTTCCGACTTTCCAAGCAGGCAGCTTTATAGATTCATACAGCTGCTTAACGGGCATGCGTGGGACCGTCACGTGGGGCCTACAGTAGCATATATAGGGTACATGGCTGTAGGCATACAGTAACCTACTGTACAGGGTGACGGCATTAATATCATCAACTAAACTGATTACAAGATACTACTTAAACGATACATTGACCGGGTATTGTTTTGATGTTGGTCCAACGTCTGCGACGCTGGTCCAACATTGAAACAACATTGGACAAATGTACTATGTTTGAGAGAAAGTCCACCTGCCCAGCAAACACATCACATTTGTATAACATTTAACCACTGCACCAGGACGTACCCCCGCCCTACCAGTGATGTATACGTGTGCAAGTTTTCAGTTGTTAGGTGCACTAGCAACTTGCAAGCTATACAAGTAACACTTGTGAGTTTTTATCTTATCCCACAAAGTATAGGGAACATTGTCCAGAAACTGTAAAAATTACAGCAAGCAGTTATGCGGGGTGGTAACGAAATTATAAAGCCAAACAAGATCAAAATCAGATAAAAGAAATTTAGTCATTATTAAATTTGCACGACAACTGGTTAATAGCAACATGCAGAATTAATTTGAGCGGGATACATAAGAAACTTGTCAAGTAATCGCGCCCACAAGGTGAAATTAACGTATCGTGCCATTAAAGTGACACAATCAGGCCAAAAATCATCCAAAAGCCAACATTTTATTTTGCTTCTTGATAATTATGTCCATAATATATGAACATGTCCATACTAAATGGAACATTTTTTTTTTCCATATATGAACATGTCCATGCTGAATGGAACAATTTATTTTCCTTTGATCTTTAATGCATTTATGCACATTGCAGACGAGGGTCGCACCTTTTTATTAATTTGTGTACTAAAAATCTCCTTTTCTTCTTCAACCGACCATTTGACACGTGTTGCATGACTAATGCTTTTCCTTTTTAATTTATTATCCGTATCAATAAAATCAAAACCATCATGTAACGTTTTTTTATCAATTTCGTTTGTTCAGGCCGAATCTTGTCTGGTAACACTGTGTTTGCAAAAAAATGTACAAAAATTTATAATAAGTTTCAGTCCTGCTCGCTTGCGCTGACCTGCTGACAGACACTGCTCAGATTGACAGCTTCCCGCCAATAATTACCGCCGTCTGGGATTTAGCGTCTGAGTTCAGCTCTCAACCAATCCTCAGAGAATTAGACAATCCTGACCATTAGCTGGTCTGTGGTTGGCCATTTCCCACCATCTCCGCCTGGTGACTAATATTTGCAAACTCAAGCACAAATATCAGTGCTAAGCCTGTCCCTCTTCTCTGATGTATCATTGGCCATTTAGTATTAAGCAATAATTGTGCGTATTTTTCGTAACTCAAGAAGGATTACGTTTAACAAGAAATCTATGAGATTGGGAATTACAGAATATGTTAAAACAGGTCAAGAATGTGTTATTTAACAGATTCAGGATTCATTTATGATTTCAAAATAAATCATACCTGGTTATTAGCAACATTGAGAACAATGTGAAACTAACTTCCAACCAATTAAATAAAAATTGACGACGTAAAAAAGATAAGTCGGCAGTTTTTTCAGTCATTATTGAAAGTGTGAAGAATAAATTTGAGCAAGATACATTATTTTTTTCAAATTATCGTCCTTACAAGGTGAAAATAGAGACATTAAATGAAAAAAAGGCATTATTCTCCATCCATTATTGAAGTTGTCCAGTAGCTGGTTATTAGCAACATCAAGAATACATAATAACCGTTATTATATATTCCTGGCAACATACATAACAAAATTAATTTGAACAAGATACATGCTGTTTTATTCGAATTAATTTTTCCAAATTAAGTTAAACGCTCTGTTTCAAAATGCATGATACAATATTGTATTAAAAAATAACATTTACCAACTGAAACTTGAAAAATAAAGTGTTTATATGTGTCGATATCCTGTTTTTTGTTCTCCAATGCAGCCTGCATAATATGCGGGCTGCATTAGAGAATAAAAATATTATAGGTTTAGCCCATTCTGCTGCCATTCATATGAGCTGAGAATTGACATGAATTAGTATAAAAATTGTTAAAATTTGGCAAACTTATGATAAAAATCTCACAGGAAGATGACACATGGCATGTGATTACAGTGCAAGTATGTCAATGTAACAACTTGAAAGGTTAATGACATAGCAAATTAGAGTTAATCGTTTTTTTGTGTTTGACCTTGATTCTATCCTATAAATTGACCTTGACAGGTCACATAAATATTTTTCTTTGATTCACCAAATACAACTATATAGTTAGACCCCAAGTTAATTTAAATCGATCAATTACGTTCAAAGGTGGACGCTTCTCTGATATTGGAATATTTCTCAGGATAAAAATACAACCCCCCCCCCCCCCCAACGAGTTGAACTTAAGACTTTTTCTTGGTGATTTTAGAGACCTTATAGGCTACTACAGCTTGGTGAAAAAATATGTTTGCCCTCTCGTAGTTCTAGGTTCGGTTATATATTGACACAAATGCCCTGTGTTATTGTCACGATAGTCGTTCCAGACTGATCTCTATGTGGTGAGAATTTTGAGGCTGTGCTGGATATGAACTGGGGGCTCAAGTATGAAGAAGCTATCTCTTTTCAGCATAAGTAGGCTAAAGCAAATATGTTTTGTAATTTGGTAGCTGAGCATTCAGGTAATTGACATTGAAACGAATATAAGCTTCAGCTCTACTGTTACACATACAGCAGGTAAAAGAAAATTAAGTTGTTGTATCGTTTGGACAGCTGTATAATATTTGAGAAGATGCATGCCATTTTTGTTAAACGAAATATAGATGAGCTGAATCTTCTAAAAAATTATCAAACAGATACTCAGAGAACAACCTCAACAGACCAGCATCGTGGCTCAGGATATCGTCGTCCACCATTCGGTCCCATTTGGCGCTCTGCCTCTCAGCTGAGCGTTCACACCTTCACTTATTAGAGGCGCATGCACCTGCATACAGGGTATTAAATAGGGTAGGCCTACAGTGCGGGTCCAGGTGGTTATTCCGACAGGTCGATATTCCGACAGGTCGTTATTCCGACATGACAATATTCCGACAAACAGGTCTATATTCCGACAGGTCTATATTCCGACAGGTCTATATTCCGACAGTTTGATATTCCGACAGGTCGTTATTCCGACAGGTTGATATTCCGACAAGCAGGTCGATATTCCGACAGGTCTATATTCCGACAGGTCGATAGTCCGACAGGTCGATAATCTGACAAACAGGACGGTATTCTGACAGGTCGATAGTCCGACAGGTCGTTATTCCGACATAAAAATAATAGCGAAAGAGAGGATTAACAGTTACTGTCTGATGAAAAGCGATGAAGACGAGAGGGCCCATGATACAGGGCTATCTAGCTAAGAAATGTTGTTTAACTCTTTTAAGTGCTGCATCACTCTTTGTCATTTATTATTCATTTGAAACTGGCATTGTTGACGCAAATGAATGGAAATACTCCCACTTTTAAAAACTGGACCTGCTATATGCCTAATAATTTACAATCTGGACTTTATAGGAGATCTGAACACATTTGCCTGCACCGAAAGGGTTAACCTACTCCACTCGCAATTTCTGGGAGCCGTAGAGTAGTAGTAAACCATATAAGCCCTATTGAGGGGATTTACATGTAACGCAGATTTGTTTTACTATTCTGATATATGGATACGTTAAGATTAGTTGACATAACCTATATTATAATATTTAAAATGATTTTTCTATTCTACAGGCTTTGATGTTCCGTACATATATTAGATTATTCGTAGGGATACTTGTATTTATTTTATTGCTTTCTTCGCTTTCCATGGTGTCTTACTTGCTACTATTTATACTACCAGCCCTCCCTGTACAGTCTGTAACAGAGAGAGTACAGTCTTGATGATCCTTGTGACAAAGTCTTGATAAAAACTAAAGTGAAGACTCGATAAAATCAACGAATAGTTGATGATATTGTAAGGGGCGACCATTAAAATTGCAAAAGGGGCCTGGAGTTTTCTGGAAATAAATAATTTCTCCCTTGGAAAGGCTGGAAAAAAATACATACAGACTTTTAGGGAAAGCATATTTTACTCATAGCCAGCCTCGGAAAAAAATAAGGTAGTTGATTGAAAAAAAATCTGAAAAAAACCCAACCTCCTGCTATTTTAATGTTCGCCCACACCCCTTGCAAAGCCTTTGCAATTATAACCTGGTAACGCACAATTGATGATATTTTTTCTTTGTAGAATGATTCCATCCCTGGTTTTGTTTATTATTATTTGGACTTTTAAGTCAAAGAGACCCCGTGGGATGAGACATTTTCAATTTTGTCAATTTTTCAAATTTAATTAATATGAAGCTATTATATATAGCTACTGATCTTAACTAAAATACAAAAAAGTCACAAACAAATTTAAAGCACAGAAAAAGAGTGAAATAATTATATTTCCAGGCAGTATATTGCCATGTAAACAAAACAAGTCAACAATGTACAACACTTTAACCACATATTCCCACGTCTTGGACGGTGAGATCAAAGCAATTGCCGCTAATTGGTGTCTTATAGTCAGGACATGGGGGATACAAAAAGTATGTTTGCGTTTAAAGCGGATTCATAGAAATGTTGATAAAAAAATATTTTTAAAAATCCAAATACTAAAAAAAAAAATCATGATGTGGGGTAATACACTACTTCATTACAAAACTAAAAACGAAAATTGATGTAATCCCAAGGAGCTGCTTTAATTTTCAGTGTGATATACATAAATTGTGTTTTGGATACCAAACGTAGAAAGGGTGTTTACCACCTGTTGATATCCTAATGTACACAATTTTATTTGCAATTGCATATTTATACAATTATGATATATTACTTATGTTATTCAATTATAATAAATAAATAAATAAATACATTTAATTATGCAACGATTCCCACAATTTTCCCTGTTTTTTTCTGTCTGTTCAGAAATTTCCAGATCGAATATCGTACATTTACCAACTAGTCAATTGAACAAAATCGACCTCCCTACTGTCCAAATGCCGTCCAAAATAGATATTGCTGGTAGGCTACAACTTAGCAATTTAAAAAAATAATAAGTGCGTTTATTTGTGTCATTTCATGTTAGTTAAAAAATGTTTTTGATCAATGCCCTGCGCAGAATATTTTTTGTTTCGTGAGGAGGAAACGTGGCTGGTTAACGTGGGTAATAATTATAGTAATATAAGCCCCTATCCAGTGTTAGTTTCGTTAAAGTGAAGCCTGAGCTTAGGTAGGCTTATACTATAAAGAGGTTAATCCTCATTTACCTCAAGGACCTGCTGGAATAACCACTTGTCGGAATATCAGCTTGTCGGAATATCGACCTGTTCGGAATATCGACCTGTCGGAATATCGACCTTCCGGAATATAGACCTGTCGGAATAACGTTATAGACCTGTCGGAATATCGACCTGTCGGAATAACGAACTGACCCCTACAGTGCTACTGACATAGCATACACGTCGATCCAATACTGATATAATGTTGGCCCACCGTCAGCGGCGCTGCCCAAAAATAAATCAGCATTTGATCAACGTCTCGTGTTTGCTGGGATGTAGTTATGGTGTTAGTACCAGCATTTCGTGCCTATCTCAGTCTATTCCTGGACCAGTCAATACAGCGTGAGGTCAAACATCAACACAGTGTATCTTGATTCTAAAGTGGGTACAACGGCATCACCGTTAAACTAACTGTCGTGGTAAAATATATATTCTGATGTGTATACTAGTAAAGTTTATCATACTACAGACGAACAGTCGCGTGATCAGCAATCAATTCAAGGCTGCATTGAATCCAGCATATCAGCCAAGACGTAGACAGATTCTATGCACCAAAAATAACTCTGCCCTACACAGTAATCATATCTGTGTGACCAAGAATACGTTTCGAGCACGGTAAGAGCAGTAAGGGAATCAATATATCATGATATCATGTATATAGGACTATAATAATAATGCTGGGGGTGTTTTTCTTATCAGCTGTTGCAGCTGGTACGTATGTTGTGCCGTTCTGTCCGTCCAGTGAACAATGATGTTAGCTTGGCGCTTATCAGCTTAGATACTCTATTGATGTTGTTGTCATTATTACAGATGTTAAAGGTAGCCCACCCATGTTGAAAAAATATGTTCTGTTTATCCCGATGGATACACAAATATTTCTTATACAAAATATACTAGCAAACCCTTAAACATGTTAATACCCTGAAACTCCCTTTCAAACCTCCTTTAATTATCTTAAATATCCGTAATTAGTACCCTTACAACCCCTTCAATATAATTAACTACCCTTAAAACCCCTTGGGTATATAATATTAAATACCATTTGGGAGCCTACATACCACCCATAACTACTCTTAACTATTCTTCACTACTGTAACAACTTTAACTTACTTTTACTCCTATTAAACTATCCTCAGCTACTGGTAACTAACGTATTAAATATACTTAACTGCCATGATTAACGAGGGGGGCGAGGTGGAAATGCCAGATAACGTTTTGGTTACCTGTGATTATCCGCTCGAACAATCGAAGATCGAAAGGGGTTGTGGGTCGAGAGGGGATTGTGGGTCGAGGGGTTGTGGGTCGAGGGCCAAGGGTCGACGGGGCTATGTGGATTACCGTTTATACCTGATTTTATTTTTTTATCTCCAGGCCCGTACCTGGGGAGGGGGGGAGTCGCACCCCCCCCCCCCACAGACAGAAAGGTCCACTTCCTAAGGTTATTTTTTTAGTTATCTGGGCACTTCCCTGTGAGGTTTCTTGATTCCTTAATTCTGTATTTTTCAAAATTTTCCGGAGGGCATGCCCCCGTAACCCTCCCCCCTACAAAAACTACCGCATTCACATTCTTGGACTAGGTTTTGGTTAGATAGCGGTAAACTTAATATCTACTAATGATCACCTGTGAGATTGCTTGATTCCTTAATTCTGTGTAAATATGTCGCCATAATGTGTTATTTAGTGTGTATTTTTCAAAAAACCCCAGCAGAATTAAGGTCCATAATACACTGATACGCAGCTCCCCCATCACTTTCCTGGGTACGGGCCTGCCCCCCCCCCCCCTCATTCCACCCATAGTTGTGTGGAAATAGGGCGTTTTTGTGTTGAAACGTCACAGGTTTCATCACACATAATATATTTATACATATGCTCATTTATGGTAAGTTTAGACAACTAGCCTACCAGTTCACATACTATACAGACCATTTTCAATAATTATGATAATAGTTGGACACACTGAAGATATTTGTTAAAAACTAGCCCAATGCTGGCAGCAATGTAATACCGCGATGGTTGTGAACAGCATAAATGGAACCCTTTTTATGTAGTGGCACGATCGTATGGGCACAGGCAAAGCGTTCCACAAGGCTGGGCCGGCTGCAGAGATATGAGATTGACTTTGTTTGATTAGTAGGCCTACATGTCTGCAGCAATCATCTACATTCTATAACCTGATAACCATCCACATGATAGGACCACTGGTCAATAATTATTTCATTTTGAGATCACAAAGAAATGCGCTGGACACCATGTTAGAAAGTAAAGTGTATACCGCATGACACCATGATCGTGATGTTTGTAAGGGTATCTGCATGACAAGTTTACAGAGGGTGTAAAGTGGGTAAATTAACATTTAAAATTTGAAAGTCTAGTGTATGAATCACACATTAAACTAGAAGCAAGAACAGACAGCGATTGCCACAGTTTCATACCGAAATTCTATCATTGACCTTGACACTGACCTTGATATTCAAAAATGACATTTATCTTTACTATTTTCATGCTATGCTCGCTATAAAAATAATATATGAACGATGAGAAAAGAACAACGATTTTTTTATGGCAACCATTTTGGAATTGGTATTCTTCCTTGCCGAAAATGTTTGAGGGACGTATGTTATGGTATTTACTATAAATCAACCCTATATGTGCAGTGGCACTTGTATCCATTTATACAAACGGATTTCTTTTTATTATGTTGTAACGATTCACTGTTGATAACATAATGGTGGATGTAAAGTAAATTGTGTGATATCACTCTGCTGAGTAATTGAATGGGCATACGCACTGTATTTTTTGTGGTAGAGATATTAATATAATGTAGACCTACATCCATACACCATCAACACGTTATTTGTCTATGAGTGGACATGCCAACTTTATGTTTAACAGGGACGTAACTCAATACCATTTCATTTCAGTATTAACTAGTATGTTAAGTGACCTATACATGCTATAGCTGCTGTAAATAGTAAAACAAAGTGTATGCCTATGTTTCATTTTATAAATCAAATTAAGCTTAATTGGGATGCTGAAATCTTAGATGTGTACTTGCAAAATTAGAGATCTACGCATTTTGAATCATTTTTACCCTAACTGCATGCATGTAAAAAACACAAGACTTTAATACAAAGTTATATGCAGGTATCTTCGATTGAGAGGGTTCGGAGATAAAAATGATTTGGATAGTCCATATTTCAGCAACCGTGACTAAAAATAACAGTAGGCCTAGTAAGCTTGATATTGTTTATTTTATGAATCTTATTTTCCATTTTATCCCACGGAAAAAAAGGATTTAAGACATTTAGATCGAATAAATACTTTTTTTTATGTCACAGGAGTGAAATAAAAAGAACAGTCAAGATGGACGCAGGCGTCCATTCCATCTTAAAAGAAAACGGAATCAACCGGTATCATATTGAATATGAAGGTTTCTTGAGCAATCATATGACCCACGGTGTGATAGCCCTCTCAAAGATCGGTGCCGAGAAGAAACGCATTACTCAGTTTGTGGATTGGTATTCAAAGAAACTAGAAAGCTCTACCACGATGCGCAATGAAGAAAGTAAAACTGAATGTAATGATGTGAGTGAGCCTACGAAAGGATCTAGAGAGATGTATTATACAACTTATGACCTCTACATGCGACTGCTGCGTGAACAATATGATGGCAGTTTGTCAGCGTTGATAAGTGAAGAGTTTCCAGGTTTGATAATGGGTATGATCGGGTCAGCTCTACACGGTTTGATTCATCTTGGTTATGGATTTGCCGCTGAAAGTGACAATGTTGTGTGTGAAGGTATGGCTTACTTACATTATTCCAGCATGCCACTGAGGGTTTCTGAACCAACAGATCTCAGAACGCCTCTCAACGAAATGTCAAATGGAACTAATAGTTTTGTGGAAGTTCTTAGAAAAGTCAGGGAAGATACTGACTTGATAAATTTTATGCTAACCGAATATACCAACGAAAAACACGATAAATTGTTAAGGCTGGCAGGAAGTTCATTTCAGAAAAAAGTTGCAGTATTGTTCACATTTAAAGCTGACGAACTGATCAAGTACTTTCAATTGATATCATTGCCGTATATTGGAGAATACAATACCGATCATGTTTCATTTGGACAAAAAATAGGGCACTGGCTGATTGATACGACGTTGTGGGTATACCTAGCTTCTGAGTTTAAAAATGATTTTTTCCTAATACACGGAGTGACGTCATCGTGGGCTCTTCGAGGACTTCTTCAGCAGCTGAATACGTTAGAAGATGTGACACTGGCGCTACGTGTGCATATCTGCATAATTATTGCGACATATTTAGCACAGAATAGCCCATTTCTTCAAGACGACCATGTTCCTCTTGTTCAAGATCCCTCATTCAAATGGTCGACGCTAATAAAAAAAACTTTGGAAGAAGATAGAGATGAGCACGTGTACAAAATGGTTCAGGTTTGTTACGATATGGATAGCACGCAATGTACACCAGCACAATCTGCACTCTATCGCGAGGCTGCAAGAGCTGCTGTGGAAAATCCACTAGGTTTTCAATAGCCTTCATTTACAAAATGACTTTGCTTAATACAATTATTTATCTTCGCTAATATTTATATTCACTAAAATTATTTTCAAATTTGTGTAGGATTTAACTGGAAAAAATATTTATATTGTCATCCATCCAACAATTATGTTGTTATGTTATTGTGTGGACTAAAATGTACAATACATTGGAGCACAACACATGTGGACCTATACATCTACATCAGTGTCATTATCACGTTATCTATTCTATGTATCGCCCTTCAACATCACTATGCATACATGACTATGCTATCCATGAAATTGTATTTGACTATGTAAATGCATATTATGAATTTTATTACAATCATTGGCTATTTTAAATGAAAGAGAATGGTATTGCACTTGCTTGTCAGGATATATTTTATTTATTCTGCATTTTAACATGTTTAACCCGGATTATATTTGTATGGAGTAAAATACTGACAAATGCATTTATGACATAACAAAGACAATCTACACAATGTAAGAAGGGGAACATTTTCGAAAGGCTGATTGACTGTGGCTGTACATTGCTTTCTGCACTTTCTTAAATATCTTAACACTAATTCCGGCCCAACACTGAGCGTATTATGTCCAATTGTAAACTATCGGACTCAAATTTGCTGTACGTTTTCTGTATAACATGTTATCACTATGCATCATTTTTCCATTTTGACGTTAATAAACCAGAACGTCGTGAGCTTGTTTTTTGGTCATTTTCCACGAATTTTTTTAAAGAACGCTTATGAAATAGACACTAACATAGAGACTCTTTGTTATTTTTCTTTCATCAAATCCGAGTATTACTATCGAAAAAATGTAAATAATGTCAGAAAATGGTAAACCATTTTTTTGGTAATTTTGCACGAGATCGTTCTTTTGTAGAATGATTATGAAATAGGCCTAGGCAATAACATATAGAGACTTTCTGTTATTTTCTTTCATCAAACCCCAGCTTTATTTATTTGCAATGATAAAAAATAGTCTAAATGATTGCTTACAATTTTTTGAAGCTTAATATTCAAATATTTAAATCATTATTTCCAAACTTGAATACAAAATTTGTTCGAGGTGTTTTCTGAAATGAACAACATTAGATTTCTCCATAATAATTCTCATTTTCCACGTGTTACACCATTGATATATTTTATCTAGCAGTCCTTGGAGCTTTACTTCTGTATCTGTAAAGACGACTAAATCATCTGCATATAAAAGGGGACAAATATGTCTACCGTCTAATGCCAATGACAATATTCTAACTATTCAGATCAATTATAAGATCATTAAAGGGACTGGCCCAGGCTAAAATCAGAAAAAAATCGGTGATTTTATTTTGGCTTCTTAATATGACCATATGATGTAGAAATTCCTCATTTCTAATTATTGACAACCATGTCAAAAATTAGAAATACGGGAGTTTCGTCTCTATATCTAACTGGTGAATGCGCAGCAGAAAAAAATGGCAGTTTTAGTCTATGGACATGTTTACATCATATGGTCATATTAAGAAGCCAAAATAATCACCGATTTTTTTATGATTTTAGCCTGGGCCAGTCCCTTTAATAAATATATTAAAAACTGTTGGGGACACAGAATCCCCTTGTCTCTCTCCGCTCTCAAATAAGCAAACAGTGCTTTACCTCCATTGTTTACAGTCCTAATAATTGATAGCAAGCTAAGCTGGCTATCTAGACATGGCCTGTCTTTACGAAAACTACATCGTTCTTCAACAAATGCTCGCACGCATAAGCTCGATACTAAAATTTTGAAACTTTGAACTTGACAGCTTGGGATGCTGGAGATAATCTGAAGTAGCCCTAGTTACATTTGAAGTCCACCTGAAAAGTGTAATTTATTGCCATATTTTGTGCAGATTATATTACTGACCGCGAAATTAATTCCGAGTTTTGAAAAAAAAGTCACATACCGGTACATATTAATGAGATATTTCAGAACATATTTTATTCTGCCTTTAATCGATATAATCAAATCACTCTCACTCACTCACTCACTCACTCACTCACTCACTCACTCACTCACTCACTCACTCACTCACTCACTCACTCACTCACTCACTCACTCACTCACTCACTCACTCACTCACTCACTCACTCACTCACTCACTCACTCACTCACTCACTCACTCACTCACTCACTCACTCACTCACTCACTCACTCACTCACTCACTCACTCACTCACTCACTCACTCACTCACTCACTCACTCACTCACTCACTCACTCACTCACTCACTCACTCACACGGCTGACGTTACCCATTCATTTATTCGCTCATTCATTTATTCATTCATTTATTCATTCAATTATTCATTCATTATTCCATTCATTGGGCGGGGGCGCTAGAATAGTGGTTAGCACCGATGCCTTTCACGCTTGAGTTCGGGGTTCGTTTCCCGGTCTCGGCGGTTTGAAAGAAACAAAAGTATTTCTTCTCTATCCACTCGGAAAACTCAGCATTGTGCGGAGCCTCCGTGACCGAGAGGTAGCGTGCTCGACCTCAGACCTCCAGGGTTTGATTTTCGAAGCCTGTGTCTGGAGGGCAGTGTCAACTCACCATCCGCAGACGGTTCTCCTGGTCCAATTTAGCCTGTATGTGCACAAAAGTGGCCTAAAGCCCGATTCATTTCATTCATTCATTCATTCACCCATTTATTCATTTATTTATTCATTCACTCATTCATATTAAATGCAATTTATTATTATATTAGTTAAATTATAAAAAAGGAGTTCTGATATCTTAAAATTCTAGTTTGTTTCAAAATCTTTATTTAAGAAAATTCGTTCGTTTTTTTTGAGATTATACGTAGAGACGCAATCTGAGCCAATCAGTTTTTAATAGTTTGATTTAATTTTATTGTATGTGACCTTGTTTATTTATTTTGATTGTTTGTATTGATCAATTATGTCTATTCGACAGATCTGATATAATGGATGCAGACGAATTAAACCACATTCTGGAAGAATATTCAACAAAAAGATTTTATATTGAATATGGCGGTTACCTCTCCAATCATTGCGCCGATGTTGCAGTTGCTCTTTGGCGTTTGAATCTACCAAAGGCAAAAATACAGGATTATTTACAGTATTATGTGCAGAAATTGGAAAGTCCTGAAGTAGTATCTGACGAAAATGAAGTCGCCTTGGATTTGGATCTGAAGCATGTGAAAGGCGAACGAAAATATTATTACCGTATATTGAATCATTATATGGAATTATCCTACGGACAGTCACTCAGTGAAATTGTGAACATATTGTTCCCGAGTTTAGCCCTTGGGCTTATTGGCTCTGCATTTCATGGCCTTTTGCATCTGGGATATGGATTTTCAGCAAAAAACTCAAAAATTGTACTAGAAGGTTTGGCGTACATACATCATTCTTATCTACCATTGATCGTCGATGATGAATCAACTCTCACTGCTCCTCTGGGTGCACCTGGCGATTTGGAAATAATGGATGTCCTAAACCTTGTTCGAAAAGACCAAGATCTTCAAACGTTTATGTTACGAGAAGAAAATAATTATACCGACAGACCTGAGCTCCTAAAATATAAAATAGAAGGTCCATTTTCACGCAGAGTTGCAGTATTATTCACTTCTAAAGGTGACGAATTGGTGAAATACGTCAATCAGATAAAACTTCCTGATGTGGATAAACTTTCTGAGGTTGACAGACTTGACTCTCTTCTTAACTGGTTGATAAACGCTATTATATCAGTATATGTTGCAGCCGAAAGAAATGGTCTGAGAAATGATTTCTTTATTCTACACGGTATAACGTCTTCGTGGGCATTGAAGGAAGTACTGCCATCGGTCCGCTGTGAGAAAGAGCAAGTACGCATACTTCGGGTGTATCTGTGTGCTATCCTTGCAGCGTACATGGCCCAGTGGTCTCCGACACTTATCTTAAAATATCTGAACCCACAAGAGCGGTCGGTTTCCCTTGCATGGAAAACTATCATAGATGACGCGACATCAACAGATAAGGACGAGCATATCTATAAATTGATACAGGTTTGCAAAGACATGGATTCTATCCACAAGAATAAGCATATGAGTTTTCTTTACAAAGAAGCCACCCAAGTAGCACTAAAACACCCATTTTACTTTGAAGATTCAGTTTAATTTGTAAATCTACGGTTATTTGATGAAACTGATGACTATTCTACGTGTAGAGTGGTTTAAACGTTTTTTAAATACTTCATCGAAACGTAAACGAAATTATAAAACAAAATATATATCAAAAATTGCTATGTTTAATATTTGAAATAATACATTTGTGTAAAATCTTATATTTTTGATTTACTAATGGTGAACATCTTCTTTCCTTTCTTAACAAAATACCGTGCAAGCACTCAAACACCCCTCGGCTATGCCAGGTTTCAAGGCATTTAACTGAAAATAAGAACGATAAATTGATTAAAATTGATAAAATCAAGATGGCCGCCATAGCCTGATTTTCGGTCGCACAAGAAAAAGGACAATGCTGATAGACTCGCAGACCCTGATAACCTTTCCAGGTTTCAAGGCTTTTAACTAAAAATAAGGTCGATTTATTAAAATTTATAAAATCAAGTTGCAATGGCCGCCATAGCCTTGTTTTCGGTCGCACAAGAAAACGGACAATGCAAGACTCTCAGACCCCGAAAATATTATATGCCTATACCAGGATTCTAGACACTATTGTGAATTCTAAAAAAGCTGAAAAATTTATTCAGGTCATCTCCATTCTCATGGGTAACTTCACATATAAAATGGAGAGATCCAGAAATATAACAAGTGGACTGGACGTCTCATGGGCGAGGGGATGAAACGTCTTTCCCGGAGGCGAAATGGCTCAAATAGGGTGCGAAACGTATCTCGCAGGGGCGAAACGTCTTCAGTGGGTGCATGACGTCTTACACGTCGGGGGGGGGGGGGAGGGGTTTGAGAAACGTCTTACACTGGGGCAAGACATACGGTGACCGGAGCGAAACGTCTCGAAAACGGGTCCTTGAGGTGCGAAACGTTATAGGCACTGAATCTATCATTATAGGCACTGGATCTTAGCTAAGGCCAACAAACTTAAATGTTGAATTTTTCCCTTTCGAATTTGATGTCCACAGAAAGGACTATATTGGTGAAGGGGGTGGAGGGGTGAGCTAAATGCATTTAATGAGACGGATAAAAAATGAGACCTGATCTGGCAAATTGAGTCGTAAGTTGCTGTTTGACAAACTAAACGTACTTACCAAAGCACACCCACCACAACATGTTACTGGTTAACAAGCATCCCGTATCTGAACCGTAAGATCAAGTTCCGCCAGCTGCACGCGATCGATTTAACCCTTAATCGACTTAACGCCTTCGAAATACATTTTAATTGAGGTTATCCAACTTAGTGTCCATTTATGAAGCCACTCAGCCGATTTTGATCAAAATTACCTCGATATGACCTATTTCTATTTTTTACGTACGTTTTTATGTTCATATGATTACTTTCAAATCTATGTTGTGGCATAGAAATATGTGTATATGGAGTTAAAAATATTTTAAATCATAAAAATTTAGCCCCACTTTTACTTGAATCAATGATATCTGCTTATATCTACATGTTACCATGGTAGCAGTCGCTAATGAGTAGGAAATATTCATGAAACGTAAACATTCTGATTATCAGAACACTAGGCATATAGCCTACTGTTAGAATTCACAAAATGTTAGAATCATGTTTATTATTGGAAAATTGAGGTCAAAATAAATATAAATTGTTTTTTTAATTTTATTCCAATTGTAGTTTTCCCCGTAGGCTAAAATGTACAAATTGAACTTTTAAGGTAATTTTCTTAAAATCATGCATTTTCGCTGAGTTTGTAGAACTATATTTTGGCCACTAAAGACGTTAGAAAGTGGTGTGATATACTGTTTTAAAGGTAATTGTGTGTAGATTCATGGTCTCTTCGTAACCCCAATATTTAAATCGGTGACGTGCGACTCATTTTGCAAGATCGGGTCACGAATGTGAAAAATACCTGAAATTATGGAAGGAAGATTGCGATAAGAAAAAACGCCAGATTACAACAAAATGAATTGTGGTATGATTTCAAAACAGCTTTAGCATGTTTAGTGAAAGGGGTGGCAAATTGTGTACCATTTGAAACCACCAAGAAAAGGGACAAACCAGCTGACATGGATAGTACCAAAATTGAAAGAAATGATCAGAAACAGAAATACAGCTCATCGCAAGATGAGGAACAGTAACCACGTTGAAGATGCGTTTTATGATATCAAAAGCAAAGTGCAGAGAGAGAGAGAGAGACAAGAAAAAGATACAAAAGTTACATGGAAAGCATCATTGATCCGAATTCAGATAAGGGCAATACAAAATTTGTGGGACATGGTGAAAAGACTAAGAAGGGACGCATCCAGCTGCTCTACATTGAAAGTAATATAGTCTGTAGACTGTTTTCCATAAAGGGCTTAACATAGAATCTCGTCGAACTCCACTCGTAAGTCGGTTTCTTGGCACTAAAACAGATAAACATCATAGCAAAAGCATAAAAAAAGATCTAGAGGGGGGTACCGAAAATGGGTAAGCTAGGGCAAAATGTTACGCTAGTACCAAAAATTATTTTTTGGGGTTGAATTCTTCATTTCCCTACATACCTTATGCATTTTACAGAAACCGTGCTATTGGATACAAACCTAGGATATCCTGTTTTGGCACTACAGGCGAGAAGAATCGATATTGGGCGCCATTGTAAAAGTGTTGAAACTGCCCAGTCGGGGATCGAACCGCTGACTCTGGCATCGTGATGCCCGGGTGTTACCAGTTAAGCCAAAGAATGAACTTGTTGGCCAACACAATTGTGGGTTTAACTTCTCTTGCATGCCTTTTACGCAACGTATTTATCCTCAAGTGTTCTGCACCGAGGTCAGTATCATTGGAAGTCGTACCGCATTGCTAACAAACACAAGACATTTGTATAACATTTATACTATGTTAGACCAACGTCAAAGACGTTGGGCCGGCGTTGTTTAAATGTTATACACATGTTTGTATTTGCTGGGAAACTGCTATTGGGTGCCATTGTAACAGTGTTAAGACAGCCCAGCCCGGGGATCGAGCCACCGACCCTGACATCGTGGTGCCCGAGTGCTACCAGTTAAGCCAAAGAGTCGACTCGTTGGTCAGGGTCCATATTCTCGTAAAAGATACGATATAACGTATATAGGCTTCGGACCCCAGCAAACACAAAACATTTGTATACAAAACATTTGTATAACGTCGGCCCAACGTCCTCGACGTTAGTCCAGCACTGTACAAATGTTATAAATACAAATGTTTTGTATTTGCTGGGACCGGTCAAGATGACCATCTCGACCAATCCGAAGCCTACGTACGTCATATCGTAACTTGTACGAGAACACGGACCAAGAGTGGTAACCACTCCAGTCTGTCATCCACACACCCGGCTACACTTTGATGAACACATTCAAAAATGACAGTTTTCAGATTTCTGAAACAACTACAGAACATCAAAATTAAAAGGTCTCCGGGAGTAGACCATTTCAAGAATCCTACATGACTTTGCGAATACTCTGGCTGAAACGTTGGCTGACCTAATTATCGCAGAAAGCAAATGTTGTACCAATATTTGAAAAAAGGGAAAGGTATAAACCCTTAAATTGCAGACCAGTCTCGCTTATATGCATATATATGTTGCAAATTAATAGAGCATGTCATTTCCAGCAATAATACATCTGAATGGCAACACAGTTTCAGAAGCAAGCGCTCCACAGTGACGCAGCTGAGTCATTCTGCCAATATCGAGAAATTTGTGTCCCACAGCTAAATCTAGACCCGTGTAATCAAGAGAGATATAAGTATTGTACATATAGCATGTACCCACATAGACCTCCCACGGAAAAAATAACAATCCCATAAGGAATTCATTTTTCTAAATAAAATATGCCAATTGAGTGTCCATACATATATATGGACTAATCTGGCTTGTCCCACTCCTGACCCTCAGTTGCGAATCATTGAGAAATATAGACTTCTTTTACATTATGAACAAGGATATACTGCTACCCGAAATTAAAAAAATTGCCCCAACATATACCAGCTCGACTGCAGGCCATGCCTAACACGTGTTCCATGATTATTACGGTCAGCTATGTGACGACATTACTATGACCCCAGCGTTGCAAGGGTTGGTGACATACCAAGTTAATCTACCTCAGTGAAACTCTTACTCTTAGCCTGCTTTTCCGTTGTTGGCACCATAGTCCTGAAGGTCACCCTCTTGCTAAGATTTTTACAAGGACTTAAATTTATACATTATAAAACATACCTTTTCTATTGGTCAACTATGTGACAGTGATTAAACCTATGTAACTAACAGTAGATATTAGTGAATTACTGCGAGAATGTTTGGTCAGTATCACCAAGCAGACGACTCTGGACGATAATAGATTGATAACTGTACGTATGGAAAGCCAATATGTTTATAAATTGTCAACTATGTGACGTCAACTTTGTAACAACTATGTGACAATAATTGTTTGCAAATTTACCATGGGCTGTTGTAGCCTGCTCCGATATTAAACATGTAGATATTTAAAACCACTCAAAGGGTCAAATTATTTTTAAATAATCTAGCTGATAATTTAAACTCTGCTTTTTCTCGTAAGGCATCACAAGGGAAAATATTTAAGAAAGACAATAAATATATTTATCGAGTGGCCATTCGAAAGGGTTTCGGTGACGTCATTCCGTTTCACAAAATAACTGAACTTTGAACTTTATTCAGAACTACATGTAAAAATGCATAGGTGCCTACATATTCTGTTCTTATTCAAAAACGAGCATGGCAATACATCATAAACAAACAGAAACAGCAAAACAAGCATTACAAACTCAAAGATTAAAATATTGTAATGACTAGATAAGTCTTGTTTCATTACAATCTTAGCCATAAAATCTTTCATATTTTTTCAGATGTTTGGAACAACAACCTCAAGACACAATACTTGAAAGTCATCTTAATAAAACAACTTTTTGACACTATGTAAAACGCATAAAATCTTTCATATTTTTTCAGATGTTCGGAACAACAACCTCAAGACACAATACTTGAAAGTCATCTTAATAAAACAATTTTTGACACTATGTAAAACGCATTACATCAGAGAGAGGCTATAATGACATGAAATTTTACTTCTTATTTCAACAATTTTTTTTTAAAGTAGAAATATTTACGATATCAACATCTTTACATCGCAACAACATGTTGAACATATAAATAAGAAAAAAAGTGTCTATATCAATAAAATTTGAAAGTTTATTTATAGTTCTTCACGTTTTTTTCTAACGTTTTCTAATATAAATTTAGGACATCTTATTGAAACATGATACTTATATCCCCCTACTATTATTAACAATTTCCAAAACTTCCTCATTCAATTGAAAAATTGAGGTTGTTTTCAACTTGGATTTGGGAATTATCAATATGCATGCCGGCCTACCTTAGTTTTAAAATGATTTATTGATATTGCATGTTAGCTGAATCCTATACACTAGGCCCTATTATATGGAAATATTCACTATTATATTTTTCGTGATCTTGTTAACCATTTACATCTGCAGCTGAAAGGGGAATGTAAGGACCTCTCTGACACTCTCCCTCTGCACGCCACTGAAATTGTCAGCGCACACCACTCACCTACATGTAGATCTATACTATAGGAAATGTCTCTGGTGCGAAAAGTCCTTGAGCCAATCCAGCTGACTAATTGCTTGATTGAAAATAGACAGGATTTGTCAGTAAATTTTAAAATACTTTTAGAATGCAAAAATAGTATTTATTCATCAATTTGTAATAAACTTATTAGCACATTATTTTCATGCTTTATATTGATCCATAGAATGCAGTTGGTAAATCAAATTGATGTGCAAGGGTCTATTTATTCAACAAAATGATGTTGATACATTTAATATCGCCCATACCATGGGCGATAATAAAGGTGTTAACGTCATTTTAACGTCATAGAAAGCCTATTGGGCAATGGCAGATTGGTTGATCTGGTGATTGGCATTGGTTAGACGTCTGACACTTCGTTTCCAGACGGGGAGCTGGATTTTGACTTTGAATTAAAAAAATAAAATAATTACCACTGGCACTGATTACCAACAGTACAACACTCAACAGGGGTCAGGCACAGGTAAACTGTGTCTGTGATTTTTGTCTGCCCTGGTTACTTTTAACTGGACCTAGAAGTGGTACGTAGGGCTAAAACTATTAAAACTACCCGGGCGTCTGATGTGGACAGTTTATCTGACTTGGCCCCTTGGGCTTTTTTAACCTGCCTCGGGCGACCGGTCGGACTTTAATGTTAATGGCTGCAATACTGGTCTAGCATCTCCACAGCTGGCACAACTTTGAAATGAAGTTAGGGCAAGTCTGCACAGGGATGCTTTGACTTCAAATGCCGCATGCATATAGGTTAGGCCTATACCGAGACAAAGTCTACTATGCTAGGTACGTCATTTTGGTGTTTTTTTGTGTGTTTTTTCAGGATTTATGTGAATTTGTGATACACTGCAAAAAAAGACATATTTTTCTTTGTTTGTTTGTTTTTTTTGCTCACTATTACTGGTAGAAATGAAGCCATCATTGTAGAATAAAAAGAATTATTTGTTTTGTATAGCACTTTTATCACCTGTTCTGGGGGTTCCCATCATTATATTTCTCGCAATTACGAAAAATGATGCCAGCTCTCGCCTTTAATTTCATGATAGCTGCAACAATTGCTTAAATAGGTAGGCCTAAGTGGAACAGGCATGCTGTGGCCCCTTCTGATAATTTTTTTCACGCAGGTGCCATTTAAAAAAAATTTGTGAAATAATGCAATAAATGAAAATAGACTTTGTCCACTGCCCTATGAGGAAGTTCTGGAAATCATCATTAAGACCGATTGTACAAAACAATGTAGGAATCTCTAAGAAATGAGATACCTGGGGAAGGCTGCACTAGTTTACCCAGGGTAAAACCTGGGTGAAGTTTTGTATGCCTACCCTGCACTTCCTCATGGGGGGCACCGAGGGTGATAATGGAAGTTTCATAGCTATAAGGATAAGAATCCGTCAAAAGTTATGTTCTTCCTTGACCCCCTCGTAGACTTGAAAAAAAAACGGAGGCCGGAGGCTATGCCAGAATTTCTGATTGTTATGTGCATATGTGGTATATTTGCTACTGTTAAGTGTATTGCGGGGCACTCGTTGGGTGCCCTGATGTATCTAAAAACTAAAACTGAACAGCGACATCATCTCAGTAGTTTTCTCCATCTGCTTCGTAAAGTTCAAGTGTCTGGGTGATGTTTTGGATTCTGCTACCCCCATAACCGTTTGCCACATTGAGGTAACATCTTTTGGACATTTTTACATTATTGGAACTCATTCCAATAATGTTTTAATATGGTTCACAAAACGGATTCTGAGCACTGTTTTTTTGTGTCTATATAATGTGTGTCCCAAATGACTCGCATCTTCTCAAATACGGCAAAACGCATAGGTTCAGTTTTTTGTCATTCCATAGCCTACAGTAGGCAGACAAAACTTCTGAATAAGAGTTATTAGGATTTCTGTTGTCAATTTTACGACAGTTAGTGGTCTCCAATTTTTGAGCTGTGGTTTGAGCCATCAGTTTATACCTTGTAGATAGCCAATAGATTTTACTGAAAACATTGCTTACCTTGGGATCAAACTAGTCCAATATTATTTTAAGAAATTGCCAAAATGAGAGTCTGAAACTGGGGGAAGCTGGCAGATGTTCTACTTTCCAAAGCAACTATATTATGATAAAGATGCAATATTTTGCAATGATATATCTTGCCTTTAAAAATCTAACCCTTGGTCTTAATAGCATCTAGCACCACAGCCAATATTATGGTAAAAAAATTCTTAGTGCTGTTGATCTACATCTTAGGCAAACCATTGGACGAGATGGCCTTCTCTGACCAATCACACACAGAACATCTAGGTCACTCACATCTCTGGATATTTTAACATGGACAACAGACATTGATACAGAGCAATGTCAATGAGGCTGAACTTGATCTCAGGTTCATCATTGGTTGAGAAAGTCATTTCGACCAATCTCATGCACGATATCTGGGTCAGTCATATACTGAAGGGCCATCACACTTTCCGTGAGTGACCTGATACTGCTATAAACTCGAAAGGCAGTATCTGCTTACTTGTAATGTAAGCAGCTACTGTGTTTGTTAATTGTGGCTGTGTATGTCAGTGTATACACATGATACACACCCAGCTCCAGCACAACTCATTGCCCCAATGCTGGGCTAGTGTTGGCCAAGTGGTTATTGTGAATTAATGCACGCAGTTATACAGAAACATATAGCAATGCCCGTTATATATAAATTAACTTTTTCATTGCGACGATTTGACATGGAAAAAGGACAAAGTATGGTGAAATATTAACCCTTACACTGCTGCATACAATTTGCAGCATGTGTGGTTTCCCACTAAGTGATATCTGGCACGTTTTTTCTTCAAAAATCATCTGATGAAAAACTGTTAATAAAAGCCATTTTATTACAAAATAAGTCAGTTAGCTATATTTAAAGTGCAAATAGGAAGACACCACAAAACGAAAGTAAATTTTTTAAATTTTTTTTGCTTTCACAGTACAGTAATCCCCTCTGATACGACTTTCATACTGCCAGAGAACAAAAGTCGCATCAAAGGGGTAGTCGTATCTGAGAAGGGTGAAAAAAACTCCAGAAAAAATGTAAAATGGGCTGAATTTGATGTTTAAGACAGCACCCTTTAAACACCTCCATTTTCGTTGTGACAGTCTGATGAGCGCAGTTGACAGCCTGTGTTAATTGCCGGTTCTAACGGTAACACACGTAATTTGAAGTACTGGAAGTGGCTTGTGTTTTCATAAGAATTGTGGCAATATTTTTTCCACATTTCAATATAGGCCTATGCTTTGCAGTACAGAACATGTGACACTGACTGTGACAGCTACTTTCAATTGATGTCGACCCGTCAAAAGTTAAGACTAGGCTGAATACTGAGTCCTAGTTTTCCATTCTGGGCCAGCAAGACAATGTACCTTATTATCCATAAAAACGTGCCAGGTAGGGAGACGCAGTAGGGGCTGGTTTATTATATATGTGTACTGAGATCATTGGATGATACCACGCTACTTTTTTAAATCTTAGAGCGCGTGGGTGATATCAAACAGCGGCGCGATATTTATGGCTGAAACATTGATCAATCTGTCTGACTCAATGATCACTGAGTCAGTGCAGTCATCACTTATGCTGTAAGCAATGCTGACGAGCTGCCGTCACTTTGACACAACTCAACGTACAGCCTAGTAGAGCCTACTTAATCCAGGTGCCGACATCTAGGCTGACACTGTGCACGCTATGGTTTTGTTAATGTGTCACACACATTACACTCTAACTCAACCCGAAACTCTAGGATTGATCGATAATATATTGCTAAATAAAAATTTAAAAACAAATGTTATGGAAGTACACTGTATTCTCAATGCAATATTCAATGGCAAACAGATGAGGCTGGCGTCTTTTATGTTGACCAAGATTGGAGTTGAACAAACAATACGGACAACGCACGCACTAGCACAGATATTATCTAGACTTCACGTGTATTACACTTTGAGGCACTGTAATTCACGTGGCTGTGAATATGGTCGGCGCGAGACGTTGGTGCGGTGTTGTTCTAATTATGGGCCATCGTCATCAATAGCGGCATCGGCTTGGCGTCTCGTGGCGGCCTATCCCGTTTACATTTATTCTTATTCTGATAGACTGCTATACCCTGCCTTATTTTTCAAATCAATAACTTTGCGAGTTTAGGCGCTATCAATATATAATTTATATCATTATTTTCAGCATTGAAGAAATTTTCTGGTAATATTTATTACATACGACCATAATTAAAAAAGTTAGGTATTTGTAGTGGGATGTTTATCACAACTAGCAGACACACGGACACAGCTGACGTCCCCTGTTAATTAGTGGTGTAATGCACCTTGTAACGCCAAGGGTGCATTGGATGTTAACTGCAGGGCATGTAAATAAATAAATATTTACATCGAAAACCCAATTTAAACATGGTTTTAAATTAATAACAGAAAAAGTATTGAGGATACAGTAAAAATAGTTATATCAACAGAAAGCATTTTTCAGCTACTATAATCTGATATGCGTCCCAACGATGTGGAAACATAAAAAGTCGATTCTTGTCAGTGCAGGGCTGGCAGACATCTGCAGACTTGACACAGTCTGTGAACAGCTAATTTCAAAAAGTCAAATTTTAGAAGGATATTGCTATCTGGTACGGTGATTTGAAGCTACCAGTACACATCTGCACACAGTGTCAAGATTGTGTCAATGATGGCCCATTTCATATGACGCTGTACCAGCCTTAAGCCAACATTAGCTTAACATAGTATCTGCTGGGCTGTATTGGCGGAAAATATATTTGTTTTGATTACAATTTTACATGGCCCATTGCTTAATATAAATATCAACTTCAGACTAATGCAAAAAAATTACTCTCAATAATGTTCAGAACCGCAGGGTTCTTGTTATAATTTAGCTCAGATTTTGATCTAGCACAGCATTTTTCTTGCTCAGTGAAAACTGTGGAATGTGGTCAAATATTTATTTTAGCATGTCAGCAGTTACGAAAAAAAGCTCAGCATAATTTTATTAGACAATTTTAAAATTTATTGAATCTACCTAACTATGCCCTATTGATTAATATCTAGGGCCTAATAACAAAAACAAAGATAGGGCCTAATCTTGTAGGCCCAATTTGTGTTAGGGGGCTACCTCATCCCCCCCTCCAGCCTGATAGCTCATTCTGATAGACTGAACATATAATTTACCCATATTAAATTTTTCGGGCTCGACAGGGTAATTGTGGGATGTATTTCAATCCAGCAAATAGTTGTAAATTAAATGGTGTTAAATGGACAGTTTTAATTTGAGAAATAATCCTTTTACTGCTCCCTTGAAACTAGGGGTTTGTTGAGATTGTGTGAATTATTTTATAATTTTAATCACCATTACCTTACCTGCTCGATACCAGTATGCGTAAAATTTGTCATGAATGAATGCTTGAATTTTATATGTTAAAAGTTTGTTTTTTTACAAAATTTATGCTGTACACAAAATTTGTGTTAACAATATTTTATTTCCCCAGGATAACATGTCAACCGGTGCAGATGTTGTAAAGATGCAACAATTTTAATGAAGCCTTGATCCAGCAACATGTCTAAACAAAACGATGAGCAGGAGGATAACGATAAAGGAACTGAGAGCTTTATGAAAGTAGATGTTGATGAGACTTCATCATTTCCTGTACCTGCTACATTTCCTGTTCCAGCTGCATTATGTTCACAAAAAACTGAGTCAGATATATCTGAGCGACCCTCTCATACAACAAAATGTCCCACAGCCCCCAGTCATGATGGAACAACACAGAATATAGAAATATTATCCACCTCCAAATCAAAACAGTCAACAGTGAAATCAGCTGATAGACAATCAACGCATCTCCTCCCTTATAGGGAACCAGAATGGGGCGGTGTGTGTTCTGCACCCTACATGTTTGAAGTGATAAAAAATGGAACAGTTATTGATACACTTGAGTTGACAAAAAAATCCTTCTATGTATTTGGTAGATTACCAGCATGCGATGTTACAATGGAGCATCCATCCCTCTCTCGTTTTCATGCTGTTGTGCAGTATTGCGCTTTGTCAAATAGCCGACATCGACAAGGGTGGTACCTTTATGATTTGGAGAGCACACATGGCACATTTTTGAATAAGAAGAAAATTGATGCTCGTCAGTATCATCATATAGGCGTTGGTCATGTCATTAAGTTCGCAGGTAGCACAAGACTTCATGTTCTACAGGTTGGTTAATTTCTCTTGAAACCATAATTCAAAAGGACATAATCATGATAATGGTACACCTAACATGTAGGTGCAAGTCAAGACAAAGATGTAGCAAAAGACTCATTCCAAAAATTGCAGAGGAGAAAATGATGATGTTACGGCGTTGGGCCGTTGGGCCGTCCGTAAACAACTCGTTTCCGGAGCATATCTCTGAAAGTACTTGTCCGATTGTCTTCAAATTTTATACACAACACCCCTAGAGGGTCTAGTTGTGCCTTTTGGGGTATTTGAACTTTGACCTACTTCTGGTTCAGAACTATGACCTATTTAGACGTTTTGACGCGCACTTCGTTTCCGGAGCAGATCTCGAAAAGTACTGGGCCGATGACAGTCATATTGCACATACATGTTCTCGAAGGGCCTAGCTGTGCCTTTTCAGGTTTTTGGACCTTGACCTTGAAGTTGACCCAGCACTTTGACCTAATTTATAACATCGGTAAATCCGACTGAAAGATTTTGCGGAATATCATGAAAACCGCTCACACCATTACTATAAAACAAATTGTGAGGTTTCAGGAGAGGATGCATCTTGAAAAATTTCAAGTCGATAAAATTAGAAATGGCCGCCTATCGGCCATTATTCACCTCGACAGGCCTGATATTGCGGAATATCATGAAAACCGCTCAAGATAGCTACACCATTAATATCAAATAAATTGTAAGGTTTCAAGAGAGGATGCATCTTGAAAAATTTGAAGTTGATAAAATTCAAAATAACCGCCTATCAGCCATTATTCACCTCAACAGGCCTGATATTGTGGAATATCATGAAAACCGCTCAAGATATCTACACCATTACTATAAAACAAATTGTGAGGCTTCAGGAGAGGATGCATTTTGAAAAAATTCAACTTGTCAAAGTTCAAAATGGCCGCCAATCTGCCATTATTCACTTTCACATGGCCGTTATTTGGTAAACCGTGCTAGATGGCTAGACCATTACTATAAAACAAAATGTGTGATTTCAGGAGAGGATGCATCTTGAAAAAATTAGACTTGATAAAATTCAAAATGGCCATTTATAGGCCATTATTCACTTTCACGTGGCCGTTATTTGGTCAACCGTGCTAGATGGCTAGACCATTACTGTAAAACAAAATGTGAGATTTCAGGTGAGGATGCATCTTGAAAAAATTTGACTTGATCAAATTTAAAATGGACGCCTTTTCGGCCATTATTCATTTTCACATGGCTGATATTTGGTAAACCGTGCTAGATGGCTAGACCATTACCTGATTACTATAAAACAAAGTGTGAGTTTTCGGGGGAGGATGCACCCTGAACATTTTTAACTTACGAAATTCAAAATGGCAGACAATCAGCATTATTTACCTCGATAGGCCTGATATCAGGTAAACCGTGCTAGATAGCTAGACCATTACTATAAAACAAAATGTGACGTTTCGAGAGAGGATGCCTTTTTAAACCTACGACTCAATCAAATTCAAAATGGCCGCCTATCGGCCACTATTTACTTTCACATTGCTGATATTTAGTAAACCGTGTTAGATAGCTGGACCATTACTATAAAACAAAATGTGAGATTACAAGAGAGGATGCATCTTGAAAAAAATTACTCGATCAAATTCAAAATGGCCGCCTATCGGCCATTATTCACTTTCACGTAGCCGGTTTTTGGTAACCGTACTAGATGGCTAGACCATTACTATAAAACAAAATGTGAGATTTCAGGAGAGGATGCATCTTGAAAAATGTTGACTTGATCAAATTCAAAATGGCCTCCTATCGGCCATTATTCACTTTCACATGGGCGATATTTGGTAAACCGTGCTAGATGGCTGGACCATTACTATAGAATGAAATGTAAGATTTCAGCTGAGGATGCATCTTGGAAAATTTTGACTTGATCAAATTCAAAATGGCCGCCTTCAGGCCATTATTCACTTTCACATGGCCGATATTTGGTAAACCGTGCTAGATAGCTAGACGATTACTATAGAATGAAATGTGAGATTTCAGCTGAGGATGCATCTTGAAAAATTCTGACTCGATCAAATTCAAAATGCCCCCCTATCGGCCATTATTTACTTTCACATGCCCAATTTTTTGCACACTGTTAGATGTTAGTCCATTACTATAAAACAAAATTTGAGGTTTCGGGGGAGAATGCACCCTAAGTTTTTAACTAATTTATATCGAATTCAAAATGACCGTAAATCAGCTATTAGTTAACTCGATTGGCCTGATATCGGGTAAACCGTGCCAGATAGGTAGACCATTACTGGGATACTGATTAGGATCATTAATTTTAATGGAGGTTTGCAATCTCTGACAGACTGTCTAGTTCTTATCTTACTCTTAGACTGGGCTTCTTAGACCTAGTTGTCTTGCGTCTTGATTTTTGACCTAGACTAGGACTACATTAATAACCCTTTACAAAATTGCTTAAATCAAATTCTAATTCGGAGCAGGAGCTCCTGGACTTATGTAGTCTTGTTAGATTTTGGATTTTTTCTCATCTAAAACAAAGATAAAAATCAAAGTGGCCTAAAACGTAATCAAACAAATTAGTTTAAAAACCAGCCAAATATGTTTAAACGTTTTCTTGGTATAAGATATTTCTATAGCTATATTAAGAGTGAATTCGCATCTAGCATGATGTTTTCTGTTTTAGAAACTATTGTTATATTTCTTCTGAATATCTTCAGTTCTTCTAAACAATTCCTGAAAGTTGGGTGTTTTTTTCTGTTTATTTACATGTTTAGTTAAATAACATAAATCTTATTCAATGTTATTTACATGTATGTGCAAATCCAGTTTATTTACATATTTAAGTAAATAACAATTTTCTTTAATGTGTAAACACAATAATATATTCATTCGTTAGTGTAATTTAAATATTTACACTATATGGCATCTTTCTAGTGATGTGACTGATAATCAGCTATAATCGAGAGTAAGTAATTTGGTACACCAATTATGATGATCGATTATAAATATCATTGACCAATTATCTGTGTGATAAACAACTCCGTACAAAACTAAATGTAAAAAATGACATGTGTGTAATCCCATGGAGGGCTATTAATCTAGACCTTTATATCTATATCAATTTGTTTTCATGCTAGTTGCAAAATCATATAAACATAATAAAGTGCCACTGAAATTAATAAACTGTTTGTGATAAGTACCTGTTCTCTGTTTGTGGTAAGTACCAGTACTCAAATAATTCGTTTTAGGAGATGTCTATTTGTGATCAATGAAAACAAAAAATATTTATGTTTATGAGAAATAGACCCCAATTGGCATGTTTTGATTCAAATTATATATCTGTTTAACAAACTTTTACTCACTTGAAATTGTGGATCATAATGTTCAGTAACGAGGCACATTTTTATGTGGGTGAAAATTTTACTTCTGAAGAAGATTGTAAATAGAACTATGACTTAACAGGTACATGACTACAAGTATCAGTAGCTGTAACATAATCATGCTAATGTATAATCACTACAAGAAAGCTTTATGTTCTGTCACAGGGTCCAGCTGATGAAGATGACAGCATTGATATTGAAAGAATAAAAAAAATGACCAAAAGAAAGGCAACAGAAAATGAGGATGACAGTAAGGATGATAACATAGGAGATGACGGTAAAGAAACCAGCGAAGAAGACGGGAAATCATCAGGGTGTTTATGGGGAATGGGTAAGCCTCTAGTTTAACCCTTTAAGCCCTCATTATGCATAAAAGCATCATTATACATCCCTGAAAATTGACTTCATTTTCTTACGACTAGGGGTTTTAAGAAGAAATTTTCTATGAAACTGTGTCACAAATACATGACAATTTTCTTGAATTCGCCACCCACTTCAAATCATCTTCATCCACTACGGCTTGTAGTGGATGAAGATGATCGTAAATTCAGACCTGAACGTATTAACCCTTACAGTGATAAAATATTTGAATAAATGCTATGGAGATCAAAGTGTTATTCACACCATGAGTGCTTGGTTAGTTCTTTCCACATCATTTGAACACCTATTTTATTGGTTTAAGATCACTGTAAATATCTAATATTTTCAGTGTGGGGACCGACTTTATCGCTAGATTCTGATGTTGACCCTTACAGAGAGGGGATAGACTTTAGATGTCAGAATCTGATGTCTAAAGTCAATCCCCGCTGTGTAAGAGTGAAACTATTTCTAATGGTCATAGACCCATAACATAGGTACGGTATTCAAATGAAGCATAATTATATAACTAACATATTTATGATGATTTCAAATTGAAGAAAAACCTTTTGGTCTTCATGGTTTATACAAAAATTGTCAGCGTTTAAGGGTTAAACGTCAATGAAAAGGTCAACCCTCCTGGCAACCAGAGATTTAACTGAATTTTTATTTGCTTTGAGATGCGAATTAGTACATTTGTACCATGAGATTCCCCACTTCCGGTGCATAAAATTAAGTAAATGGTGATTTTATGAAATACCCAGGTATGATATCTGTGGTGAAAGCTCAAAAAGCTCTTATTACAGATTATGCCATTTATTTCAATGAATTTTGTTTAAACAAAATCAGGCTAAAATCATCAAAAAATCATTTTTTTTATTTCGACTTCTCAATATGACCATATGATGGAAACATGTCCATAGACTACAACTGCTTAAAATTTTTAATTTTTGTGTTGCGCATTTACCAGTTAAGCGAGATATAAAGACAAAATTCCCATATTTCTTATTTTGGACATGCATGTCCGAAATAAGAAATCAGGAATTTTGTCTTTATATTTTGCTTAAATGGTAATTGCGCAACAGAAAAATTAAAAAACTAAAGCAGTTCTAATCTATTGACATGTTTACATCGTATGGTCAGAAACCAAAATAAAAATACTGATTTTTTCATGATCTTAGCCTGATTGTGTCGCTTTAATGCCATCTTGTGCACAAATAGGATCACAGAGCTTAATAGTAGAGTGTTAACTCATACCTTGTTTTTTCATTTGTAAACCTTTCTGATAGCAAACCTCGATCATAAATATTTTGTTTCATTTAAGCTGACGATGCGGTAGACACAGATACCATAAATCCCTTCAGTCTGTCAGAGCCACAACATGAAGACCTGTACATAGATGACCCCAAGAAAGCTTTGAAAGGATATTTTGAAAGAGAAGGTTTGTTGTTGAAAAATATGTACTGTTACGTGTCCTGAAACACTATGCCACTCTTTTGCTAATTAAATTAAAATTGATTAGTTAAATATTTAAGCATGAATGATAAGGATGTAGTATGAGAAGGGAGTGGTCAGAATTGGTTGAAATGTTGTAGTCAATGATTGGTTATAATTGGTTGGTTTAACCAACCGATGATCATAGTTAATCGGTTGATTAAAATTCTGTTTAAATGACAGATAGGTATTGCAGGTACCATATGTAGCCTAGACAGTCACACAAAAACCAAGTTATTTGACCTTGCTTTGTTCAACAAACAAATGAATAACAGAATGTTTAACAAGACTACCGCATGCAAATGTAGTCTATGACTGTATAGTAATATTTAGCACTTAAAAATAATACTAAAAATATTTTTAGACAGACCTTCTAATTGGACAGAAAAATCTGAAACAAGGGTTATCTTATTATGAAGAAATGCTGACATAGCCGATACTGTAAATACAGTAAATAATAAATTGATCGTTGTCAACATTTTATTTAATTGGCATTTATAATCGATCATCATTATTCATGTGTAAAACGACCAATCATCGATTATAATGAATCATCCGTGACATCACTAAGTATGAGTACAGTGGAATCTGCTATGGGAGACCACCCTTCTGGGGGACTGACCTGCTATGGGAGACTATTAACTGTTTCCCCAAATTCAGTTTCTCCATTGAAATCAACCTCCTATGGAAGACCACCTTTCTTTAAGGACAACTTTTCCTGTACTTTAGCATGTTTAGGGGTGGTTCCCATAACAGGTTCCATTGTACATCATTTAACAGATTTTTCTCCGCTGTTAAATTTTATTCTAGACTAAAATATATAATGACTTTTTTGTATTGATATAAATTACAGTGACTTTGTACTGTTATAAATACTACTATTTTATTTAAAGGTTTTGACCAGCCTGAATACATTGCAGAAGAAATGAGCTATGGGAAACATTCTTGCAAAGTGGAGTGAGTACAATTAATTTGATCCACCATTTTAAGATTGTCTCCTGCTGTGAAGTAAAGATTAGTGGGAGATGAGAATAAAAGCAATAGCAGTTCTACAATAGCAGCTGGCCTTATGTAGGCAGAGTATTGACATTCTTGGAGCAGAAAACGGAGGTTTGAAGAAAACAGGTGGAGATGCTCCAATAACAAATACAAAAATAAATAAATTAGTAACATATCCATTAATAAGAAAAGCCTTCATTATTATATTTTTTTCGTTTGCAAAAATAAACATTAAATATTTATGCAAAATAATATCCATGGTCAAGAGCAGCTGGCGATAGAGCCGTTGACAGCCGACAATATCGTCGGCCTAATTTGAAAACCCTGTGTAGGCCATAGACCTCTAGATATGGACAACCAACAGGCGCGAGATCGTCGTGAACTGACGGCGCGCATGCACGGCTAGGGAAAGGGATAACTGATTTCCGGTCCACCTTTCATGTTGTCTATTTATGTCTCTCATCGGCTCGATAGGCGAGAACTTAGGGCTATGTTGTCACTATAATTTAAATTACTGAACCAGCTAATTGTTCAAAATAATGTTTTTTTTAATGTTTGTGATAAATATATACATTAAAAACAATGACAATAGAGGTTTACAATTTAGATTAGACGCCAAAGTGAAGCTGTTTCAAACTTGACTGTTGTGTACCCAGCAAACACGGGGCATTCACCCAATTCTGTTTCAATGTTGGGCCAGCGGCGAAGACGGTGTGCCAACATTGAAACAGCTTTGGGTGAATGCCCTGTGTTTGCTGGGTCACTAAGCCAGCATGTCAGTAGACCTTAATTCGGACAATTGTCATATTGAATTGAATACATGTATAGACGTCAAATTATAGGTGTATTGGACATGGTGTGTATACGTCTATGATCAATGTCTACATATTTTCACGGGAGAAGGATACTTTATTGGCTTAGATGTTTTTTTCTTGTTGTAATATTTAAATACTTTTGAAAATGAAGCAGAAGGAAGTATTATAATGTATTCATTTATCGAATACATTTGTTACGATTGAAAAGATATTGATGTTAATAACTAATTTGACTGTGATTGAAATTGTGATCAACACAATGTTTACATACCCATGCAAAAACGATCAAAAAGCACATGGTTGACAGTTTACAGCGGAAGTAAACTATCCCTTTTCTCCTCAATTCTTGCAGACGAAGCTCATACACATCATGTCGTGAGATTTGAAGTCGGTTGTCCATTCCCTCCATGTCTGGTGTAGGCCTACCTGTCTATAAGATTAAACTTCTCCATCCTTTTTTTATTTTAAATAACATTATTTGTGTCCTTGAATTGCAGTCAGACGTCAGACATTATAAAGGTGAATATTAATTCAGTCTCTATATCGCAATAAATAAGTGCAATATTAGTTATTGGACTATGGAAGAAATTGAAGACGTACAAGAAAGGAGATAGAGGATTGAAATAAATACTTTGTGTCCTTGGCACATGCTATTCACATACTTGCATTGAAGATGATGATGAACATGATGAAAATGGAGTGACTTATTTTATTATGCACCACATTTGAGCCTGATCTTCTTTTTAATATCATGTATTTTAACATTAATAATACTGTTTGTCATCAGAATAGTCATACCATAAAGATTTTTTATCATAGTTTTTTTTGCAGTGGATTACCTTTTCCATAACATCTCTGCCCTTCACTATACAGGCAATTGGGAGAATATACTCATACGTACATTTCGAAGTTGATGTTTGTTTGTCCAAAAAAGTCAGGAAATATGTGTACTATATTTTTCAGGGTATCTGTTGTCAAAGCAGGAGTTGTTGGTTAAATTAACCCTCTGCGGGCCATACTCCAAAGTGGACAATACACCAGAAAATACACGTATGCAAATGTGATATAATGTCTCAGACTCCACAAAGATTCAAGCATATACATTATTTTTAATACCTCTCTCTATTCAATAAAATACATGTAGGTGGCACTCACTCTCATTCCCACACTCAAAATCTTTGATCCAATAGGAGTTCAAAACCACAACTTCACTGTGTCACAATTCATGAGTATTTTTTATAATTCAAAATATTTTATTCATTTTAATCTTGGAAGATTTAGTCGCGATCCTATATTGATCTGTTAGCAAGCATGCTCTATACAATCATCTTCCCTTGGCCAGTCTCACGCGAGTGCTTTCGCAGGAGCCTGGCCGGATCGAGTACTCTATTTGTCGATATGGGCATCTTGGGTGTTTGTCTGAGATTCAAACCTCATTGGATGTTTCAGATTTTTTTAAGGGTCACTAAGAATTGAGCTCTTGTTCAGCTCTCAGGCAGCTGTCAAGCGCTGTCTGATTGGCCGGTCTTGAGACGCAGCGTGCACAACATTCAAGGTATCTTGCTATTTAAAATAATTGGACACTAGGCTCAGGTATCTCGCTATTTAATGTTTTCATCCATTTGAACTTGTAATCATGGTAATTGGGAACTCAGTTTACAGCTTTATGGCAAAGATATTACCGGGTGTTATTTATAAAAAATAAACATCACCCAAATTGCATTGCATGTATTTGATTAAATTAGCATCTACCACATAATTTCAGTGTCATTTTGTTTGCATATAAATTTGTACAATTTTATTCATTTTTCAATCTTTTCTTTCTTCCTATGATAGGATTCAGAAGCAGCATTGTACAACCTATAGTTTAGGGTACCTAGGCATGTACAACTGAGATCTGTGGATGCATTTCCCATATACCTCCCTCCATCTAAATTTAACAGAGCCCAAAACATGCAAAAGTAGTCGTTTAACCCTTTAAGCCCTCATGATGCTTTAAAGCATCATTTTACATCCCTGAAAACAGACTTAATTTTCCTACAACCAAGAGTTTTAGAAATACAATTTCCATGAAACTGGTTTACCAATACATGGCAATTTTCTTTTTTTTTTTAAACCACAAAAATCTTTTCCATCCACTACAAGTCGAGTATCGCGTAGTGGATGAAGATGACAATGGCAAACTCAGGCTTGAAAGGGTTAATGTGCAAATAAATTTATGTAGACATAGTGCTATGTACACACAACCATCATGCATTATATTTTATCAAGATAGCATTATGAAAGGTTCTAGATCTAAGACAATGTTTTGTTAAATATATAGTTTATTTATGTTGTGCCTAGTTGTTGCTTACGAACATGATGAAGAGCTACATAAAATATTCACACAATAAGCCAGTTTTGTTTGGAATTCAGGCAAAGAGAAATGTAAATTTCTGGGATAATACTGTTTATATCTGAAAGTATTTTCAGATTGCCAGTAGACACAACAGCAGGTGGAGTTTGTTGGGCTGAAGCTAGCGTGACTGGAAAAAAGCGAGAAGCAGTTGTTGCCTGTGCTTTGGAAGCTTGTCGAATACTGGATCGTCATGGCTTACTTCGTAAAGCAACCCATGGTTAGAAGAATTTTTTATGATATAATTAGCTGAGCAGTTTGCACTGCTGATATATTTTATCACATAAGAAAACTTATATTTTTTTCATTTTAATGAGTTCTAGAGCATGTTGGGGATGGTTGCAGACAAGTTTGGCGCTTAAATCTTCACATACCCTGACAGTTCAACATATTTTTATTCAATGTACAATTCCTACCCCACCGCCAAAGGAAATGGTACATTCAAGTATAATATCTAAGTATGATAAACATGTTTATCCAAGTGAAGACCCAAACGACCTGGTTTTAATGAGTAGTGATAATTTCTATTGAATATAATTATTGAATATAATTATTGAATATAATTATTGAATATAATTATGTATAATGTTAGATTTAATACGTTATTAGCCGGTAAAGGGTAGTGAAGTGTTAATGTGTTATATAATGAATGACCCAAACATTTAATTATCATAATGTATTGTAGTTATAATTGTTAGACAAAATCTTCATTCAACATGTTCAAGCTTCCACAATAAGTATGGGTAACTTATGGTGCTTGATTGGGACTTGATATTAGCTCTGAACCGCCCTGTCTTTAAATTGATTTTTTTTTACTAATTTTACCTTGACAATCGTTCCTGTTGCTAATCGTTAACATTTTAAGGAGCTGACTATATGCCTCTCAATTTTAACCTTTATTTCTACTCATTGTAATTCATCTTGAGGTGGGAATGGCGATAGCAGTGAATAAGTCTCCTCATTTTTAGCCCACCTTTTAATTTTAATTGAAAAAGGTGAGCTATTGCAATTGAAGTTCGGCGGTGTCGGCGTCGGCATTAATATTTACTTGTGGGCGCGATAACTTGAAATTTTTTTCATGTATCCTTCCCAAATTTGTTATGCATGTTACTGATGACCAGTTCTTGGACAATTCCAATAATGGACGAAAAAAATTCAAAATGGCCAACTTTTTGCGATTTTTCGCCTTTTACGTCAATAATTAGACCTTGTGGGCGCGATAACTTGAAATTTTTTCCACGTATCTTCTTCAAATTTTTTATGCATGTTACTAATAAGTAGTTCTTGGACAAGTTCAATAATGGCTGGAAAAAATTCAAAATGGCTGATTTATTGCGATTTTTCGCATTTTACGTCAATAATTTGACCTTGTGGGCGCGATAACTTGAAAAGTTTTTCATGTATCATCTTCAAATCTGTCATGCATGCTACTAATAACCAGTTCTCGGACAAGTTCAAAAATAGCTGAAAAAAATTTAAAATGGCTGATTTATTTTATTGTCATTTTTCGCATTTTACGTCAATAATTTAACCTTGTGGCCGCAATAATGACTTCAAGTTCAATAATGGCGTCGGGCTATTGTCGAGCATGCTCTTGTTTTAAATACTAGAGTATCATCCTAAATGAAAGCTCATAATGACCCTTTTATACCATTTTGCTTCAATTTTGTTATTCCCCGCCCGTAGGGGAAGGGGGATTTTAGTCGCGCCGGATTCCCTCAGTTATCCATCACACTTTTTTGTGAGTGCAAAGCTCCAAAACTTTGATCAACTTTTTTTGTAAGTTTAAAATCATATTCCTAACAACATGGGGATGTGCAAGTGAGTTTGCAAAATGCTACCAAAATTCAAAATGGCCGCCAGAGATCTTCATAATTTTTGTGGGCGCAAAAACTAGTAGTCAAAATTTTCCCAATGTCAAAATCACTCTCCTAGCAATGTGGAGATGTGCAAATGAGTTTTTAAAATGTTACAAAAATTCAAAATGTCCGCCACGGATCAACTTTATATTTTTTTGTGGGCTCGAAAATTCTAAAACTTAAAGTCAGAAATTATTCAAATTTTACCATCACATTCCCCATGATATGAAAATGTTCAGCTAATTTTTTCAAGGTTTTACTGAAAGCTACAGTACAACTTCATATATTTCTGTGGGCGCAAAAACTTAAGGCTCTGCACCGTTGTGTGGGATATAGCGTTGTGACATTGACACCACACTCCCGGCAAGCGATGTACATCGCCCCAATGCTGCCACATGCTGCCTCAGAGTTGATCTACCATCTACAAAATCGGCCCAGCATTTGGCTGGCGTTGGGTCGTTGTATTGTGTTTGCTGGGACGATCTGGTGCATGATTTTGTGTCTGATATATTGCAACAACAGTATATGACAATATTATGATACCACATATAAACGTTCGTTTTATGACATTTTCTATCTCTGCCAATGAGATTTGCACCTGATGCCTTTGGTACTCATAGTATTCACACCATGATTTCGCAAGCATCACTCACTTTTTTTTTTTCTGAGCTTAGTACAAGTATTACAATCCTGTATTGCTTCAATTGGTCAAATATGTCTAGACTAACTCAAAAAATTAAAGTCAGAAATTATTCAAATTTTAGAATCACATCTTCCACCAGAGGTAGACGATTTTTACTGAAATTTAAAATGGCCGCCACAAGTCCACTTTTTAATTAGTTGTGGCGCAAAATCTCAAAACCTAATTTATGGCGGTGGATGATATAGAACTTCAGGCCTCTTGTTAACATACACCATGTGGTCTGTCATAAATGTGAGAAATGAGTTTAAAGAGTTAAATGTTGATTTCAGAGAGCCGTAAGCGTAAAGAGAAAAACTGGGCTGATGAGGATTATTATGGCAGTGACGAGGATGTGTATTTTGACAGAACGGGAGATATAGAGGAGAGACGGCAGGCAAGAATGAAAAGATTCAGCAAAAAGACCAGGATCGCAGAAACTTATCAGACTCTGGTAATGAATTATTAATTCTCCTAGTACCAAGCTACTGATTTTTTCTCACCTTGAGGATGCAAATTGCTGCCCGGATTTATTCTAACAAACATCCTTATTCCAATAAAGGCCAACTCCCTGACCTGAATAAAAAAAGCCACAATCATAAAAAAACTCCTAATTATCGCCCACGCCCTCCAACTCAATGATCACAGATTCAGTTTGGTCAAAGCCTTCTTCACTTAATGGTACCGGGTGGTTTTTTTTTTAAATTCCTTATTTCAAGCTATAAAATGTTTCTTCCAGGAATCTCTATCTCACCACCACCCTGCTGAATGTAAAAATATAATGGTAGCGTCATCTCGGCACACAATTTGCTTGTGTGGACTGTCAATGTGGTTGTCCCTTCAAGCTGTTTACTAAGATGACACTATACGGGAATCTCCTGCCACGGCATTGCAGCTGATCTTAGGCATCATCATGTAGAACAGTTATTAGGCAACAGTGAACTGTTGCTGTGCCAGTGCTTTTGATGTCCCATGCTGTATACATGTAGGTTTACATTCACCTGCAATTCCATGCTAGCGGTCGTCTTACAAACAGGCACATGCTCTGTGCAGAGATCATGATTTGTCTGCAGCCTACCCAGCAAACACCTTGACCCACTGCTGGTTTAATGGTGGGCCCCTGTCAGCCCAACATTAATCTAATGACATTCAACGTCTCATGTTTTGGGTATTTTTAGAACTGGATATTACCCCCGGTGCCAACTTGATTGTGATCATGTGCAAACTGTCTCTCACTTGGCAAAATAATAATTCCATGGGAATGCACGGGGACATTTGACAGGTCAATTATTTTGCCAGCCAGAAGTTTTGATCGCTAAAAAATAGTCTAATAATCTTGTAGCCCTAGGGGGTTTTAAAATTAATGCCCAGGTCATTTATTAGCATATTTTACAGTATTTTACTGTTTAAATATGTGCAGAAATTCAATTAGCTTTAAAAACATTGCACATAAATATATATTTAGAATGTGGAAATTTTAGTGTCATAACATATTACTATTGTGAAAGGTCTCCACAGTTAGATGATACAATGTGGTTAATGATAGTTGAGCAGCCTATACATACCGGTAGCTATTTTATATTGAATTTAGTACCATCATTGTCACACTATACTGCGCATAATTCTCTAGTGTGCGTGAGGCTGAAATATGCCTTTTTTCATGCTTGAGACATGCATTACGTTGCAGTTGTATGGTGAGTGGTGTCATTAACAAAGAACATGTGCACGTCTGACCTAACAGTCAACCCTTGTGACACCGTGAGCATGTGATTGGTGGGCATTAGATTGGCTAAAGTATATAACAGGTTATTGATCAGAAACATGACCGTGAAAATATCACATTCATTTAAATTGAAAGTGGTTTATAACCACTTTCAAGTTAGAGCGTGAAATCAAGAATATACAGTATATATGATACATTAGCTGCATAATGTGTAAATACTACTTGTTAGCGTACATACACTGTAGTGTCACATCAGGTGCTAGAGATGGCTCTTGTTACAAACACCTGTCTATAGGGCCAGTGTGGTAGACGGTGAGCCAACATAAGTAACATTTCCATTCAATATTGTTATGCTATATGTTGAATTTAATTGAGTTTTTGACAATAATATTTGCGCAAATATGCAGCTTATCTGTAGCGTCAATTTCAGATACGAAGCCCAGTCATTTATTTCAATTGGATTACAAAAATAATGAAAACGTACCATTTTGTGTAAGATAATTATTATGATTATCTATTATAATTTACTCATCTGTTATTGTCACTCTATTTTTAATTGTAACACAATGCAGCAGCACATTATTGCATTGATGCACAATGAATAATTATACATTTATAGACCAAACAATTTGAGACAGTACAGAAAGAATTGCAAGAGAAAAAAGAACTTTTAAAGGAGGATACAGCATGTGAGAAAATAAATATATATTTAAGATTTTTGAAATAAATGCAATCTCTTTTATTAATCTGCTGAATGGTTTGGTACTATTTTTCAATAATTCAACCCTTTAAGCCCTCACGATGCATTAAAGCATCAATTTACATACCTAAAAACAGACTTAATTTTCTTACAACAAAAGGTTTAAGAACGAAAATTTTCATGAAACTGGCTTACCAATACATAGTATTTTTTTTAATTTTTAAACCACATCAAATCATCTTCATGAAAAGGAAGTAGTGTCTGATGAATTTTATAAAATATTTTATGCACATTGATTTTTCCAGGTCGTACAAAAAATGAAACTGATGAACCAGATGCTCTTGAAGCCTATATGTCTTCAATCAAGGCAGGGGCTATGGATGCAAAGTCTAAAATGCAGTTGAAGCAGCAGCTTTTTAAGTTGAAGAAGGAGGAGAGTAGATTGGAGAGGCTTATCAGGATAGCTCAACCATCACAGCTCCCTAATTTAAGGTAAAATATTAAGGAGTATGTTTTTAGCTCCCGCCGTCACTTAATCTGACTGAAAGATTTTGTGGAATATCATGAAAACCGCTCAAGATAGCTACACCATTACTATAAAACAAATTGTGAGGTTTCAGGAGAGGATGCATCTTGAAAAATTTCACGTCGATAAAATTAAAAATAGCCGCCTAGCGGCCATTATTCACCTCGACAGGCCTGATATTGTGGAATATCATGAAAACCGCTCAAGATATCTACACCATTACTATAAAACAAAAGGTTTCAGGAGAGGATGCATTTTGAAAAAATTCAACTTGTCCAAGTTCAAAATGGTCGCCAATCGGCCATTATTCACTTTCACATGGCCGTTATTTGGTAAACCGTGCTAGATGGCTAGACCATTACTATAAAACAAAATGTGTGATTTCAGGAGAGGATGCATCTTGAAAAAATTTGACTCAATAAAATTAAAAATAGCGGCTTATCCGCCATTATTCACTTTCACATGGCCGATATTTGATCAACCGTGCTAGATGGCTAGACCATTACTATAAAACGAAATGTGAGATTTCAGATGAGGATGCATCTTGAAAAAATTTGACTTGATCAAATTCAAAATGGCCGCCTTTTCGGCCAATATTTATTTTCACATGGCTGATATTTGGTAAACCGTGCTAGATGGCTAGACCATTACCTGATTACTATAAAACAAAGTGTGAGTTTTCAGGGGAGGATGCACCCTGAAAATTTTTAACTTACGAATTTAAAATGACCATTATTTATTTTCACATGGCTGATATTTGGTAAACCGTGCTAGATGGCTAGACCATAACCTGATTACTATAAAACAAAGTGTGAGTTTTCGGGGGAGGATGCATCCTGAAAATTTTTAACTTACGAATTCAAAATGGCCGACAATCAGCAAAATTTACCTCGATAGGCCTGATATCAGGTAAACGGTGCTAGATAGCTAGACCATTACTATAAAACAAAATGTGACGTTTCGGGAGAGGATGCCTTTTAAAAACTTTCGACTCAATCGAATTTAAAATGGCCGCCTATCGGCCACTATTTACTTTCACATTGCTGATATTTGGTAAACCGAGTTAGATAGCTGGACCATTACTATAAAACAAAATGTGAGATTACAGGAGAGGATGCATCTTGAAAAAAATTGACTCGATCAAATTCAAAATGGCCGCCTATCGGCCATTATTCACTTTCACATAGCCGTTATTTGGTAACCGTACTAGATGGCTAGACCATTACTATAAAACAAAATGTGGGATTTCAGGAGAGGATGCATCTTGAAAAATTCCGATTTGATCAAATTCAGAATGCCCTCCTATCGGCCATTATTCACTTTCACATGGGCGATATTTGGTAAACCGTGCTAGATGGCTAGACCATTACTATAGAATGAAAAGTGAGATTTCAGCTGAGGATGCATCTTGGAAAATTTCGACTTGATCAAATTCAAAATGGCCGCCTTTAGGCCATTATTCACTTTCACATGGCCGATATTTGGTAAACCGTGCTAGATAGCTAGACGATTACTATAGAATGAAATGTGAGATTTCAGCTGAGGATGCATCTTGAAAAATTCTGACTTGATCAAATTCAAAATGGCCCCCTATCGGCCATTATTTACTTTCACATGCCCAATATTTTGAAAACCGTGTTAGATGTTAGTCCATTACTATAAAACAAAATTTGAGGTTTCCGGGGAGGATGCACCCTAATTTTTTAACTAGTTTATATCGAATTCAAAATGACCGTAAATCAGCTATTAGTTACATGTACCTCGATTGGCCTGATAGCGGGTAAACTGTGCCAGATAAGTAGACCATTACTGGGATAATGATTAGGATAATTAATTTTAATGGAGGTTTGCAATCTCTGACAGACTGTCTAGTTCTTATCTTACTCTTAGACTGAGCTTTTCAGACCTAGTTGTCTTGCGTCTTGATTTTTGACCTAGCCTAGGACTACAATAACCCTACACAAAATTGCTTAAATCAAATTCTAATTCGGAGCGGGAGCTCCTGTACTTATGTAGTCTTGTTTGGTTTTTGTATTCTCTGTCCACCGCCACATCTGCCACCTCCATACAGTGTCACCCTGATAGCGATAAAATTGTTTATAGTACTGATTTAATGTCCGTTTTAATTCTTGCACGGCATTAATTTTTCAAAAATTTTGGAGGCTTCTTTTCTTATGCCTGACAAAGCCTCACAAGCTTCTTTTGCTTTTTATCATGTTATTCACCATTTATTGAACTTCATCATCAACACAATTATGTTAGTTCTATAATACAAAATACCATTGATCACAGATTTGTGCTTCTTTCTTTATTACCGTAAATGAGATGGAATCTTTAAGTTTCAGATTACTGATATTTTAATTCTTTGTCTTGCATTTAACGTGCAGAATATTGCGTCAATTTTATATACGCTAAAGTTTGACAAAGATTGATAAATATTTCTAAGCTCACTAGGTAAGGTCTATTGTATTTGGGGCTGATGTATCTTTTTTACTTATAGGGCTGCATTGTTAGGCTACACAGGATGCGACACTGTCAGCTTGTTTTGAGATCAAGGCAAATCTAATGTCTTAAATTTAATTATAATTTCAAGTTGCAGTGAGGAAGTGAACATTGTTATTATAACAAACTGCCTGTGTTCACATCATGACATGACATTTGTATTCCTTATAATAATAAAAAACTTTTAATGTCAAAGAACTGTGTTAATAACTATTCAGAGCAAAAGGACAGGCTATTATACTAAATATATGTGGAGCTTATACCAGCATGTTTTGAGAGCTACCTGCCAGATAGGAATATTTTTATGTGTCTCACATCAGTTAATGATGTCTAATTTGTTCTTCATTGTCGTTTGTGATCTAATCTCAAGTGAACATAGCTTATCTGTCTTAATTTCCTACACCTTTATAAATTTCATGAAGCTGTTTTAGCAATATACTGTACCCCAGCGCATAAAAACATGCATGTACTTATAAGTGAAAATCACATGTTTTGTGTGGTGTTTTGAGTACATGCGCTTGTGCTCGAAGATTAAGTGCAATTTTGTCCTATGTGACTCTGTCACCCACTCTGATATTTTAAACAACACTGTTGTCAACTCATGTTCTATATTGATGATAGGCCTAACTGACGAATACTTAAAGGCCTGTAGAAAGTAATAATGAAATTCTGCTAAGTAATTCCAGATAGATATATGGTACATGTATATAAATATTAAATTTTGTTAAAAGGGGAAGTAATTGACAAAGGGTTGGAAGAAGAGGCAGGCTCACACCAGTCTGAGTGGCAGTGAGGTAATGATTCCTTGCTGAACAAGACTATTATGTCTAGTCTAACGCTTGTTTGCGGCAAATGGTATATATGTTTTAATAACAATGAATAAGTGTACTCATCGCCAGTCCAATGTGGACAAGAGTGTGAACGTGTTTCTTGACAGCTATGATAATATTGACGTCAGCTGTGATGACGAGGTTGATTTTTATGTGGTGTTGATTTTTATGTACCTTATATCACGATAATGTATTCATGAAGCTATACAATTATTGATGCACAATAAAACACACTTTATTTTCTATGCCTGAATAGAATAGTCCATGTTCAATTATAAGTTCATGTTGTTGCATTTTGTGTTCTAATATAAGTGCATGCACTTGTTTTCCAACAGCAAGCACATCTTCAAATATAAGTGCATGTAAGTGTATGCACAGGGTACGGTATAGAAGTTTTTTTAATTTATCACGTCCTGTCATCTTCATTCACTACTTGGAGTGAATGAAGATTTCAATAGTAAATTCAGGCTTTGTGTGTATTGGTCAAAACATTGTGATCAAGTTTTAATTTAATTTTTGTTTATAGCAAAGCTGGATTACCATTGTTTGGTAAAAGGAAAACTGGAAGTCCAAGAATAACTGAATCCAAGCCACCAGTAAGTATAAGCCTTAAGTATGAAATGTTCAGTAAAAATACAGGGAAAACATATGTACAGTTGTCACTTCTATGCACACTAAAATGCATCTCGCATCAATTGAATTGGTTACAATTTTCAACGGAGACCTGCAAATGATAGCGGTCACCCCCTCTCATACCCCAGGGCGATATCAAGTGTCTGCTACTTGCATTTGGGCTACTGGCCCTGTGGGCTACTATCAATTCTAGACATTTGACATACCCTGATTAATATAAAATATACTGTTCTGTGTTACTCAACCTGTCTTACACTCAGATAAGAATAACTCACGACAAGTCGTGGAGGTCTGAAGCAGAGAGTTTTTTTTCTATGTTGTCAATCAACTATTTCTAGTTTCTGTTTGATATCTAATTTTGATTTACAAATTGGTAGAAATGCAGCTGGTGATGTCATCAACCTATGTTATTAACTGAAATACCTTTGTTGTGTAGTTGAGAAAAGATAAGGAGACAGGGGATGAAAGCTCAGCAGAAGAGGAGGAGGAAGAGGAGGAGGAAGAGACAAAGAAAGTAGAGGTAACAGAGGTTGCGAATGAAGCTGCTATTATTACAGGAGATTTCATCAAACCTGACTTGTCTGCCAAAGAGAGCTTCACAATGAGCCCTGAAAGATTAAAAGACAATTCAATAGAACATTGCAAACCAGGCTCAGGTGATGATGCCATAGTCGAAGAAGAGATAGAAAACTCACTTGAAAAAACAATTTCATCTGTTGTTGAGAAGGTTAAAAAGGATCAAAATATTGGACCAAGTTCGCCTTGTACAATAGGTGAGTTGGGTTTTTAAACTACCCGGTAGTTTATGGTTGATACATGCTAGTAGATGATGAACATTATGATTTTTGACATATACATTTCTTGGTCAAGTACATGTATAATTTGCCTCAGGTCTCAGACAAATGCTACACACCAATGCAAATGTACATCTATTATCCAGTTATAATTGTAATTATTCACAGTTACTTCTTATTATCCCTTACTGCGGGGGGATCTGTAAAGTCAATCCCCGTACTGTTAAAATGGAAATATTTATAAAGACCGTAGACTTATAACATAGGTATTAAAAGGAAGCAGAATAAACTAACTAAGACATTTATGATAATTCAAATTGAAAAAAGCCTTTGGTCTCCATGGGTTATACGCTTTGAGGGTTGATTGTCCTGCTAATTGAAATAATAATTGATGAGCTGAGCTTCTACTACGAAATGTTTTACAAAGTTTGGCTGCATTTTATTTGGTTTAAAACATCCCAGTAACCATGGTAACCGCATAGACAAGCCTAGCAGGACAAGATGTAAGAAACAGTCGAATGTTACATCCACAGATAAGAAATAATAAATCCCAAGAATAATGTCTTCTATTGAACTAAAAGTGGTGCCAAACAGAGGGCTCTAAACCACCTTTATCCCTTACAGCGCGGGGATCGACTTTAGTCGTCAGACTCTAACGTCTGTACACGACAGATTCTGACGTCTAAAGTCGATCCCCACACTATACCCTTGGTTTCCATGGTTTATAGAAAAATTATTCAGCGTTGTAAGGCCAGTGTTTTTATATTAGTTGGTTGACAGAAGTTATTATTTGTAACCTATGGGCAGGAGGATGGCAAAAAAAAAAAAAAAATCTAAATTACTTTTTTTAAATACTGGTCAACTTTATCGTTCACTAACTCGGGGTCGGAGGAACTAAAAAAAAAAAGAGATTAATTTTTGTACCAGTCAACTTACTTTTCTATATAAACTAGTGGTCGTATGGTAGAAAAAAATACAAATCCAAAACTAGCAGGCTGTGAAGAAACCTTTTTTAATTAAAACAATCTGTGTTCATCTAAATGTACTTACAGGTTTAGCTATTCACCGGCAAACACAGGGTCGGCGGCAATAAAAACATATGTTTTTTCAATTTTATTTTTTTTCGGATTTTGCGTTTTCGTGACTCGGCGGTTTTGTCAACCAACTAATTAAAAAAAAATCGCCTAAGGGTTTAGTCTAGCACTGATGTATATGTGTTTTATGTTGCAAAATGTTGTTATACCTTCTTGTACTATTTAAATTTCTCAACTTAGCTAACTTTCTGTTGTGCTGCTTACCAGGTGCTAATGATACGTCAGTCACATTGAGTCAAGTCAATCCTACACCCACCTTACAAATGCCTAAGTCGAAAAACTTATCTTCAGACATGAAAGAGGATAAACTGAGATGGCAAAAGGAAGGAAATGAGGATAAGCCACGCAAAGCAGATGGCAGGGTGAGTGTCTTGTCATAGCAGATTGTAAAGGATACAAATGGTGTGTGTTAATTGTGTGTTAACCAAATAGCTATCATGGCTGTGTGATTGAATAAATTGCAACACCCCACACATCATGTCTTCATTTCCATCTTAAAAATAAATAAAATATATACCAATAAGTAATATAAACCCTCTGTATAGATAAGAGGATAGCTGATGTGATATCAATAAAGTCATGCTGGTGTACTACAGCATGTTCACTATGTGGTTATAATGTTGATTATGCTAGATATTGTATAAAACAATTGTTTTCTGCAAAGTATTTTTGCTGTCATTTTATGCCACAAAACATTTAGCAATTGCTTATGATTTTTCTGTAGCAGAGAAGAAAGAAGTTCAAAAGTACAGATGACAAGGAGCCACTATCAGTAGATTCTAAAGTGGATATGTGGCTGCCACCAGCTGGTAATTACCTTGGGAATTGATACTACTTTTGCATATTTTTGAATCTAATATCCCAAAGACTTTTTAAAACTCAACATTTTAAACTAATTTTTCAAGTTTCATTAACCGAATGATTTTTTGCATCTACAATGTTTGACAAAGGAGATTTTAAATCTTTTTAATTTTAGTCCTTGCATCATAACACTTGATGTCACATACCATGGTAACAGCTGTTTTTAGCTAAGATGTATCTTTTTGTACTCTGGATCAAATTTGTAGATCTCTTGATCTATTTCTCCAGATATTTATCAAGGACCACTGTATTTTCAAGGTCAACAAATTCAGATGTATTTATTATTTATTACAAATTAAAATCACAACATAATTATTAACTTATCATGTTATCTTGTCATTTATGACACAATTACTGGAAATACTAGATTTTTTTAGTTTATAACTACCAGTTTCCAATATTTTGTAAAATAGTTGCGTTTGTTTGTTTCAGGTCAAACAGGTGATGGGAAGACATCACTAAATGCTAAATTTGGTTACTAGATTATCAGCTTGACATGAAGTAACTGGAAACAAATGAATAATCATCCCTTCTCAATTAAAGTGCCATATAATCTACATCTCATAAGATAGCAGATCACATTGAAACATTGAAGTTTTATCTGTTATGCACCCTAGTTGAGGTGGCCAGTTCAATGCCAAAACCAAAATCTTTTTGAACAAGACAGGATACCATAACTAGTGTTGAAGATATATAAGTGATGTTGTAGTTATTATATCTATAATGCTGTTACTGTCACCTGACTACGTTTTACAACAATTATTATCCTTCAAATTCATGATTGAGTCGATTGCTTCTTATATCAAGAAATGATATGTGGATGGTATCTACCCTTATACATTATTACGTTATTAGCATAGCTAGCAGCCATTCTGAAAAACACCGTCATAATCAGTGATATTAGAGCAGGCATTGAAATGTTGCCGCAACCGCGTACTTTGATCCACAATGACTACCGGTCAGTGGTTGGTAAATGTCATTAGCCCGACATTGAACCAGCGCCACACCCGCAAATTTTACAGCAAAAACTCATTCCTGTGACCAGCGAATTTCTGTCACCAACGACTTTTTTTGTCTGGCAGAAGCAAGGTCGTTGGTGACAGGATCTACTGTATACGTGTTTATGTAGCAGATTGGTCATATATTCAATAATTATCATATCTACAAGACTACGACTCATTGAGAGCAGTTAACACCCTGCGATTTTTTCCTGGAGCAACCAGTGATATTTCCCATCCTATCTACAGCTCTTCCTGTGTTTATACCGCTTGCGTACATTTAGTCAGGCAGATTGGTCATATATTCAATAATTATCATATCTACAAGACTACGACTCATTGAGAGCAGATAACACCCTGCGATCTTTTCCTGAAGCAACCAGTGATATTTCCCATCCCATCTACAACTCTTCCTGTGTATATACCGCTTGCGTACATTTAGTCAGGCAGATTGGTCATATATTCAATAATTATCCTATCTACAAGACTACGACTCATTGAGAGCAGTTAACACTCTGCAATCTTTTCCAGAAGCAACCAGTGATATTCCCCATCCCATCTACAACTCTTCCTGTGTATATACCGCTTGCGTACATTTAGTCAGGCAGATTGGTCATATATTCAATAATTATCCTATCTACAAGACTACGACTCATTGAGAGCAGTTAACACTCTGCAATCTTTTCCAGAAGCAACCAGTGATATTCCCCATCCCATCTACAGCTCTTCCTGTGTATTTACCGCTTGCGTACATTTAGTCAGGCAGATTGGTCATATATTCAATAATTATCCTATCTACAAGACTACGACTCATTGAGAGCAGTTAACACTCTGCAATCTTTTCCAGAAGCAACCAGTGATATTCCCCATCCCATCTACAACTCTTCCTGTGTATATACCGCTTGCGTACATTTAGTCAGGCAGATTGGTCATATATTCAATAATTATCCTATCTACAAGACTACGACTCATTGAGAGCAGTTAACACTCTGCAATCTTTTCCAGAAGCAACCAGTGATATTCCCCATCCCATCTACAGCTCTTCCTGGGTATTTACCGCTTGCGTACATTTATTTTGGCACAAAGGAGTGCTCTTAGCACTGAATGTGTCTCTTGACTCTGCTCATTTTTATTCACCTTTAGATGTGAATTGTTGCCGCTATAACCACCTCTAGTCTGTAATAACAGTCTTTAAGGGTATATGTGCCATACAGAATCTGTGATCGTTACCATTCCAAGTAACCCGCATCTGGCATTTCTGACCCACATTTACACCCACTGACCCGCAAGTTTAAAAATGTTGTTTTTAAGTAAAAACTACTATAAAAAAGTACAAAACTTGTTTTTCTCCATGCAAAGTATCAGGAGTGCTTTAGCCCATTGCGATCAATTTCCTGTATGCGAAAGCTTGTTTTTGACGTCAAAAAAATCTGTGGCAGATCTAGGTGATGCAAGGGGCACGCCCCCCTATTTTTGTCATTAAAAAAATTGCCCAAAATTGACCTAAATCTACAAATGAATACTAAGGGTAAGCCTGAACCTTGCGCCCCCCCTTTCTGATCTTGGATCCGCCCCTGTTCAATATCGAGTCATCGCCATAAACCTCTACACAAGAACTTCTACTATATTTAACCAGAATTATGTTAATAATGGGCAAACTTTGTGTGTGATGTCATCAATTAAAATTTCACGCAGCTGTGAGAAAGTGTACATTTACAGTCACTTTGTTAATTTTTCCTAGTAAATAGTAATTAGTGAAGTAAAATTTGATGAGAATTCAAAGAATAGGTCATCGTGATATGTACTTAAATTATCTAGCTAAACTGAAATCACTTCACCCGGACTTTAACCTTTACAGTGCGGGGATCGACTTTAGACGTCAGAATCGACCGTCTAATGTCGATCCCCTCGCTGTAAGAATACAAATATTTCTAATGGTCGTAGACGCCTAACATAAGTATTCAAATGAATCAGAAAAAGCTAACTAAGACATTTATGATGATTTCAAATTGAATAAAACCCTTTGTTCTCCATGGTTTATACAAAAATTATTCAGCGTTGTAAGAGTTAACTTGTGGTGTTTACAATTTGCCTGTGAATAAGAGTAGGCTACCCCTGACATTTTTCATGAAGTTGATCATAGCATGCATCGGTCCAGAGCAGACAGAAAACAGCTTATCATGATGTACACATTTCTGATGCTAAATCGTATACATGCATCACATGTGAATTTCCTGCAAGCAAAGGTGAATAAAAATGATCTGATGTTATGAAACAACCTAATTTCAAATAAAATGAAATCCTACTGTGATGGATCAACACCATTATTAAGAAATGAATTTTGTTGTAAATAATTGTGTCATTTGGTGTAGGCCTACCAGTATTGATGCAACAGCGCAGCAAACACAAACCTTTGACTAAGTGGTGACTTCATCCCAGTCCACCGTCTCTAATGCTGACCCAGCCATTGCCAACGGCTTGTGTTTGCTGTGAGGGAGCTAAGAGGGTTGAACAGTTTGGTTAGTACAACCAAGTTTTGACTCATTAATAAATGTGACACATTTTTTTGGGTTTATACAAGGTTATCCCGCCGTGCATTTGAATTCTACTGAGCACTACTGAGTACAAGTATATCTTACTTAGGTTGTTTAAGCCATGTGCCACATCCCACTAAAATCTTACGATTGGGATTATCTTCCATTAGTAAAGCTGTTAACTTTTCTAATAAAAATCAGAATAAATTAAGAAAATGTTCAGATTTTTAGTGGGGTGGCTCCATGAAAGAAGTAGAGGAAGAGGTTATTCATAAAATATTTGCTTTTGTCCAATGATCATTCAGAAACTTCTACAATTGTGATTGCCAAAATATGAGCATTATATCCTTTTTTGTTTCCTATACTGCTGTACAAAGCCCAACGCCAGTAACTTTTGACTTTGTACAGCATTATATTCTACTGGTAATAATTACAGGCTTAATGTCTTGTTTTCTAACCAGTAGGCCCCTATTGGTATTCTATGAATGAGTGTACAAATATTTTGATAAAAGAGAAAAAATACTCGGATCTGTATTTTTTAATTATGGAATTTTTGTATATGTATATATATATAGATAAATTATTTCAGTACGCTCTCACTTCAAAATAAACCAGTGTACTGTAATAAAACTGACAAGCATAATTTTGACTTATTATTATGTCACATGTTGTTTCTCTTATGTCGGAACACTTTTCTTTCTCAGATATTATCTCAGAAACTACTTGGTCTTACAATTTTGCACACAGCAAAAAAGCATACCAGATGTATGCCTATTCTGAAGCTGATAAATCTTTTTGGCCCGCCATTTGATTTGTATTTAAAAATGTGGGCTATTGCATTTGGATTTTGGCGTCAGCGCCAGTGTTAACATTTACTTGTCGGCACGATAACTTGAGAAGTTTTTTCATATATCTTTATCAAATTCGGTCTGCATGTTGTTAGTAATCAGTTCTCTGACAAGCTCTACAATGGCTGAAGAAAATTCAAAACTTTACCATGTACGCGCGATAATTGGACATGTTTTCCATGTATCCTGCTCAGATTGTATTATACATGTCACTAATAACCACTTCTCAAACAAGTTCCGAAGTGGCTGAAAAATTCTAAAATGGCCCATTTATTGCGATGTTTTGAGATTACGTCGTTTATTTTACCTTTTGGGCGCGATAACTTCAAAAGTTTTTAATGGATCTTTTCTCAATTTTTCTAATGCATGTTATTAATAACCAGTTTTCGGACAAGTCTAATATTGGCAGCAGGCTATTGTAGGGTGTGCTCTTGTTTTTATATATAATCGTTAATTTTCTAACTTTTTTGTACACTTGCTCGCAAAGGTGAATTTTATGCTGACACTTATCTACATATTCTTACCAGATATGTACAGCTAACAGTGTGGTTTATTTTTCAAAAGGTGCTTAATAACAAATTTTGTGTAACTTTAATTACACTCCTTGAACCAAATAAATATCAAGTCTATTTTTCTCACTTTCCAATGAGAGGTTTAAATCTGTCTGGCAAGTAGGCCTATATGCACAGGAAAGACCCCACTCATCCTGTATGGTACAGTAGGCATATATCCAGCAACAGATAATGTAAACCACTCTGTCCGATAGCAGCGAGTGAGCCTATGGTTTAATATGCTCATTACTTCTTTATCAGTAATTTCATGAAGATTAACACCGCAATCTAATCAGATTATTCTGCCGTCCTTATTTATCTGACTTATGACCTCATATTTTCTTTAACGTTTGGCGGGCATGTAGTTCAGTCATTAAAATGAAGCAGTTCCGACTAAGCTAAACAGTTCCCCTTAAAATGGGTGCCACCATGAGCAGGATAATAGAGTGGTGATTAAAATATCTATTTTCCTTGAAATAAGTGACGTACCGCCCTAAATATCAGGCAAACACCTGCATTAGAAAATGATAAGGTGGACATGCTTTTGAGAAGGGTTACCTCTATAGAAATAAGTCATAAATATAATATGGAGAAGATAAATACTGTAATCATATGCCTACGCATATTATTGTTTTCAAAGATACATAAAATCCAGAGTTTTGCTGAATATAATAGATCCAATAATACTGGGTTCATAGCCGATAAATTTTAGATATCTCTATATTTCAAACTTCTGTGTTATAGGCCTACCTCAAGATTTTGTTGTATGTGACATGGTTATTGGGTATTTGGAACATGAGATAAAAGATTACCGTGTTATTTATGTGGGATTATCAGTTAAGCACCATCAAACATCGGGCTATTTCAAGTGGGAATCACCCGTGAATACGCGATAACAATTGATCAAAGGGCTTATCACAGTCACTGACCAATAATTAATCAAAGACGTCAGATTTTACAGGACCCTGTCCAATCACAGTGTCTTCGTTTTGCTCAACAGAATATTGTAATTTTAGCTTTTTTGTCCTACTTAATATTTAGTTTGATAAATGACATTCGTCTTTATTTTATGTTGATAATTTTATTTAAGCACTTTTTTGTCAATTGGAGAATATAAATCTTATCAGGTCAATATTTATGTTCAATCATTAGCACATGCTCGAACGATAATATATCTGAGTCGACCTGGGTTGAACTCTGCTATCATATCTGGTTCTAATAATTTAGTTTGTCACTTTTCAAACGAAAATTGAACTACGCATATAAATAGATATTGGACAAATTATAATATGTGCAGCTTTTACAAATATATGGTGATTGATATTAATGGTGTCAATAAACTTATTTTCAAACAATTAATCTCAATAATATTGTCAAATAATAATGTCAAAAATAAGAAATACGGGAATTTCGTCTCTATATCTAGCCTAACTGGTGAATGCGCAGCAGAAAAATTAAAACACTTTTGCAGTTCTAGTCTATGGACATGTTCACATCATATGGTCATATTAAGAAGCTAAAATAAAATCACCGATTTTTTTATGATTTTAACATGGGCCTGTCCCTTTTATCATTTTGGTACCACCTGCCACCCATAAACAAATAATGAGAGAACAAAGCTGTCAATCACTTCACAACCGCCTCGAATCATTTTATTTAACATAACTTTTTACTGGAAGAAAGCTTTATACTCTTTTATATTCAACCAACCCACTTTCCTATTATAGGGGAGACCGGGGCACATTGGGACATTTGTCACATATTTGCTTATTGTGATTTATAAAAACATGCCTTTATGATTGAATGGTGATGCTTATTATCTCTTTATATATTGGAAAAAATAACTGTTTTCAAAAGTGGGCAATTTGTAATAGTTTACTCTGTGACGCGTTTATAAATTTATTTTTTAAATGTCCCATTGTGCCCCGACTGTGGGGCACTATGGGACAGTGGCCTGGGTACATTGGGACAATCTGGCAGCTTTTTACAGCATGACCATTACAATGTCAATATTATTTTAGCTGACGGTCTCATTGTTACATCACCTTTAAAAATGGAATGACATTAATCAAAAAATAGAATATAGAAGAAAACTACGTTGGTGTTAAATAATTGTTATTTAATGCTTAACCCGGCAGGGGGCAGCACAAGTAGGCCTATTCATTAGATAGCTGCCGCTCACAATTTTCACGGTCCCATATATGGTACGCTATGCACAGGAGGGGACACTGAATTTCACACCTGGGGTTTTCACATCATTTTGTTTACTCAAAGCCAGAAGAAGATAATTTTGAAATTATATTTTAGTGCTGTATGCGTCAAATGTATGTAATTATAAATAAATAGCTACTACAGTGCTTCAATACGGTGCTCTCGACAGCTGCTCCGGTGCTCCCATAAGCTACTGCCCCAGACAGCATCACTCCAGGTAGTGGTCAAAAAGCCACTGGTGGACCACCAGCAACATGCAGGTGGAATTTGCCACTGATGGACCACTGGTGATCCACCACCGGGAAACAGTAGCTAGTGGGCCACCGGATATCAGCCGGACATCCCCGTGGTGGGCAATCGCTGGCATTCGGTGGTGGTCTACCGGTGGCCCACCATTGCATTGCTCTCTGGGGCAGTGCTGCTGCAGTGCTCCCAACGACTGCTGTGTTGCTCCCATAAGCTGCTGCAGTGCTACCAGCATGCAGTTGCTGTGGTGCTCCCATAAGCTGCTGCGATGCTACCAGCAGGTGCTGCGATGCACCCATACTGCTGCAGTGCTCCCAACAACTGCTGCGTTGCTCCCATAAGCTGCTGTGGTGCTCCCAGCAGTTTCTGTGGTGCTCCCATAAGCTGCTGAGGTGCTCCCAACGGCTGCTGCGGTGCACCCGATGGCTGCTGTGGTGCTCCCATAAGCTGCTGCAGTGCTCCGAGTAGCTGCCACAGTGCTCCCATAAGCTGTTACGGTGCTCCTCGCAGCTGCTGTGGTGCTCACATCAGCTTCTGCAGCACTCCGAGCGGCTGCTGTGGTGCTACCAGCAGGTACTGAGATGTGCCTATGCTGCTGCAGAGCTCCCAACAACTGCTGCGATGCTCTCATAAGCTGCTGCGGTTCTCCCAGGGGCTACTGCGGTGCTCCCAGCAGCTGCTGCAGTGCTCCTAACAACTGCTGTGCTGCTCCATGAGCTGCTGCGCTGCTTACAGCAGCTGCTATGGTGCTTCTAACGACTTTTGCGGGGCTAAGCTGCTGTAGTGCTCCCAGCAGCTTTTGCGGTGCTACCAGCGGCTGCTACGGTGCTCCCAATGGCTGCTGTGGTGCTCCAATAAGCTGTTGCAGTGTTCCCAGCAACTGCTGTGTTTCTCCCATAAGCTGCTGTGGTGGTCGAACCGGCTGCTGTGGTGCTACCAGCGGCTGCTGCGGTGCTCCCAGCTACTGCTGTGGTGCTCTCAATAGCTTCTACAGCTGTTTTTGATATCTGCTCTCAACATGTGCTCTGCTGTGCTCCAAACAGCTGCTGTTGTACTCCCAAAAGCTGCTGCGGTGCTTCCAAAAGCTGCTGTGGTGCTCTCATCAGCTGCTGATGTGCTCCAATAAGCTGCAAAGCAAGGGTGGCCAAGCTGTCGAAATTCACATTTTTTGCTAACTTGATGCCTATAATTTTGCGACTAGGATATTTTTAATGGTGCATCGTGCCATCAGGTAATATTTTGCCGTTATTTTGCTACTGGCTACTTCACTATTGCTATGTCAATTTTTTTTGACACTGCTAAGGGGCTCGCAACAGCTGCTGCAGTGCTCCCATGCAGTGCTGCAGTGCTCCCATAAGCTGAGTCCCATGGGTGCCTCTATAAGCTGCTGCGGTGTGCTCCTAACAGCTGCTGCGGTGCTCTAATAAGCTGATGTAGTAAATTTGTTATTGTTATTGGCAAAAACACTCTGCATTCTGCTATAAGGGGTATAAATTCATCATACTTTTTTAAATAACTTTGCAAATTCATACACTAATGTGCTAAATTGTAGGTAGGCCTACATGGGTGGAGAGAAGAGTTCAATGAAACAAGCGAAGCAAATATAATGAACATATTTCAATGGATTTAACTGTTATTTCCCCAATATAAATCCAAAACGTCTGTTTTTGGTGGTGATCACAATTATATCACAATTATATTGTAACACTGAACATTGGGGCACATTGGGACACTGCGGGGCACATAGGGACACCTGTCCCCATGTGCCCCAGTTGTCCTATTGAACCCCGTGATCCTTGTCCCAATGTGCCCCATGTTCCATCGTGACCTTTCATATGTGGTGCTGTGATATTCTTTCACAGTAAGGTAATATACATCTTACATAAGTGGTGTACCCTAAGTGGTCTTTCAACAAGAAATGCATGAACAATGTCTACTATGTTCACACATGCACTAGCTCAACCGAAATACAGTCTTTGAAATTTACTTTTTATATGATAAAAATTATAAAATCTCTTACATCCAAAGTACTGCATGCCACACACTAAGAAAACAATATGGCCACGGGAGTATCTCTGAGGTCATGTGACAGTATTTTCAGGATTCTCCCATTGGGGGTTTCCCAGGAAATCCCATTGTCCCATTGTGCCCCGTGTCCCAATGTGCCCCGGTCTCCCCTATTATGCTATTTTTGAAATTGTCATCAAAGGTCTAACGGATTGAGTTGATTTATCTGTAGGCTATCGTGGTTTTATCGGTAATATTATTTAGTATTCCAGATGCACCAGGTGGTGTCATTTCCTGTAAACACATTTATATCCCCGGTCCGACGAAGTTGGGACGAGAGGTAATGGCCTTGCCTCGGATGTCTGTCTGGCCATCTGTCTGTATTTCGTTTCCGAAGCCGATCTCGGACGGAATCAAATGGGGGAATTTCTTTCATATCGCATATTTCTATCGTATTGTATACACGGATTCCTTAGGGGTGTAGATGTGCCTATTGGGGTTCAATCAACTAATACAAAAAACTTCCATAGCGCCTTTGTTCTCAGCGAGCCGAGCTCAGAGGCGCACACATCCTTAGCGTGATATGTGTTATAATCGAGGCCAAAAGCAGGTCCGTCAACAGGGAGCTCAGGATCTAGGGTGGGAAAGCGAGATCAATTATGACCTTTAACATACTTAAATGGCCCGACCATCGGCCATTATTAACTTTAATATACCTGATATCTCGCAAACCGTGCCAGATAGTTTGACCATTACCGTAAAACAAAAAGTGCGGTTTCAGGTAGGGATATGCCCTGAAAAATATCAACTCCATCAAATTTGAAATAGCCGACTATCGGCCATTATTTACTTTAATATGCCCGCTATCTGGCAAACCGTGGCAGATATCTAGACCATTACCATGCTTACCAGAAAACAAAATGTGTGGTTTCAGGGAGGGATATGAAAGATGTCAACTTGATAAAGTGTCTATTTACCCCGTCACGGGGTGTGCAAAAAGACTAAAACCCTTATTTAACCCGACAATGACAACCAATCAAAATCGTTCTTTCAATGCCTGCTGTCAATGTTTGTTTTTGGCGCTCATTCACGGAACTGAATAGCCTACACCAAGACCTTATCAAAATGAGCAGGTAAGTTATGCCGCGTAAAATAAACTTGTACAAATGTGAATATATCCCTGACTCCTGACAACTATTATCGCTTGCAACATTTACAAAAGATATGAAAGCTGGATTACTACCAAATATTATGTGAATTGGCAACTACACGTATTATCGTCCGTGGCCGCATTTGATTTATGCTAAATTTCCATACAAACAGTAGTCGCAACAGGTTTGATTACGACGCCCGCTGTGCATTTTACATTGCTTAGTATCTGAGACATTTACCCAAGGTTACTTTATTGTTGGTCCACCGTCTACGACACTGGGCCAACATTAAACCAACATTTGGTAAATCTATAGTCAACTTAATGACGGGGAATGTCGGCCGCAGGTCCAGGCGGGGGTGGGGGGACGGCCCCGTTTTTTTCGACACATCATTTTAAAAAGCCACCTAAATTGACCTTAGCATACCAACAAAAACTTGAGGGCCGGCACCAAGCCCCCCCCACGTTTTTTTACAAATCCTGAAAAACAATCTGGGCTAAATAACAATACAAACTTTCTTATATAACCCACATAAAAACAAGTGGGTCATAAAGCTATTTCATTCTTCGTCTTCAACCCACATAAACTCACCCGGAATAATATGTGGCCTACTTATTTAACCCACAACAAAGCATCCAGGCTAAATAACTATTTCCACATCAAACAACCCGGGCTAAATAACAATTCCAACCTTCTTATTTAACCCGCAATTAAGAATCCAGACTATATACCTATTTCAACCTTTGTATTTAGCCCACAACAAAGCATCTGGGTTATAAACGTTTACAGCCTTCTATATGGCTCACACTCACTAGCTATAAATAACAAAACATGAGAAGAAACATCTCAAAGTGTGTTTCAAAAAGAATTATCGATAAAATAACGTCACTTTATATTGTGAAAATGTAATTGCAAACGATAGGACTTCAAGATTGCCCAGGTTTCATGACTGCTGGAATGGACGATAATACAAGTAAATATGATTAAACTACTATTCTTATAAACCATATCGCAAATATAGAATATTTAAATATAATTTTAATTATAATATTTTACTTCAACTATTCACAAACTTTGGGTATTATTTTAGTGTAGATCTTCATAATATTTGGAAATTACTTGAGCATTTCAAGGCCAACTGAAACATTTTGACTTAGAATCTGGCATGGCCACGTTTTGTTTCGAATTACCTAAAAATTCTTAATTTTGGGGTGAATAAAATAAAAATTCAGGGCAGATGCCTTTTATTATGCATTTTATTATTGTAACAATGTATTTGAACCATAGACTTTCAAAATACTGGAACTTAAAAGGGGTCATAACAAGGTATGTTTGGCCATCCAAAATATCGGATTTGGCCAAGAATCAGCCCATCCGAAATATCGGATTTAACCAGAGCGAGGGTTAACCCACAGAAAAGCAGCTGGGTAATATAGAACTATCTCAACCTTCTTATTTCATTCACACAAAATCCACCGGGCTAGATAATTATCCCAACCTACTTATTTAGCCCACAGAAAATCACATACTGGGCTATTTACCTATTTGAACCTTCTATTTAACCCAAACAACCGGTAGTAGGTTTTATATATTTTCAACCGACATATTTAACCCACAGAAACATCCCGGGCTAAGTAACAATACAAACCTTCTTATATAACCCACATAAAACAAGTGGGTTATAGAGCTATTTCAATCTTCGTCTTCAACCCACATCAAATCACCGTGAATAAATAGCTATGTCAACCTATGTACCTATGTACTTATTTAACACACAACAAAGCATACAGGCTAAATAACTATTTTCACACCAAACAACCCGGGCTAAAAAACAATTCCAACCTTCTTATTTAACCCGCAAATAATAACCTGATTATATACCTATTTCAACCTTCGTATTTAGCCCCCAACAAAGCATCTGGGTTATAAACATTTACAACATTCCCATTTAACCCACCGAAAAGCAGCTGGGTAATATAAAGCTATCTCAACCTTGATATTTTCTCCACACCAAATCAACCGGGTTAGATAACTATCCCAACCTTCTTATTTAGCCCACAGAAAATCACCTACTAGGCTATTTAACTATTTGAACCTTCTATTAACCCGAAATAAAAGCAAGTAGGTTTTAGGCCTATAACTTTTCAACCGACATATTTAACCCACAGAAAACATCCCGGGCTAAATAACAATACAAACCTTCTTATATAACCCATATAAAACAAGTGGGTTATAGAACTATTTCAATCTTTGTCTTCAACCCACATCAAATCACCGTGAATAAATAACTATGTCAACATATGTCCTTATTTAACCACAACAAAGCATCCCGGCTAAATAACTATTTCCACATCAAACAACCCAGGCTAAATAACAATTCTAACCTTCTTATTTAACCCGCAATTAGTAACCCAGACTACATTGTATATACTTATTTCAACCTTTGTAGCTTCCAGACCACAGAAAATCTATTTAGCCCAAACAAAAGCAAGTAGGTTTTATAGCTTTTCAACCGACATATTTATTTAGCCCACAGAAAACAACCCGGGCTAAGCAACAATTCCACTCTTCTTTATGCCTACACATAATAAAGCATCCAGACATATTTTAACCTTATTTAGCCCACTACAATGCACCTGGGTTTTATAATATTACTACCTTCTTATTTAACACACAGAAAAACAGCTGGGTTTCAGAAAGATTTTCCAATCTTCATATTTAATCTACAACAAATACACCGGGCTAGATAACTATCCCAACCTTGGCCCCCAACCTTCTTATTTAACCCACAGAAAATCACCTGGGCTATTAAACTATTTAAACCTTATTTAACCTACAGGAAAAACAGCTGGTTATAGAAATATTTTTCGTATTTAATCCACACCAATTCCATTGGGTTAAAAAACTATTCCAACCTTTCTTATTTAAACCACAGAAAAACAGCAGGGTTATTTCAACATGTCTGAGCAAGTTAATCTACAGTATATCTGGTGCAAAATGCTCGCTATGAGCGGTAGAACATAAATCGTTGTTGCTACACAGTACACCTACGTGGCAGAATTGCGTTTTCGTAATGATGAAATTGTGCTATAGTGATATTTGTTTTTGTTTTCTTTGTACAGGATAAAGGTACAGCGATACAATTTTTAGATCATTCTCCTGGAGACACGATTGCCCCGTGTACAGATGATACAGTAGTGTATGAGAGATAAATGTAGGTATGACTATGTACCTAATTTATGTGTTACCCAACACATATTTAAGTTCTTGTAGTTATTATATTGCATTTTTTTATCAACATATTAAATGCAAATTTCAAATTTAATCACCACGAATAGAACATATTAAAAAAATAATTATGTTTCATTGATCCACTCATTATTTTATTTTCAGCGAGACGCCAGTGGTTTTCGAAGAATATATATGGACACTCTATATGAACACTCAAAGTCACTGGCTATTTTTGTTTTATCTGTATAAGAAACATAAACAAGATCTACATTATTTTATGTGTAATATGATTTTCTTCGTGTTTAAAATTTAATAAATGCAATTGCAACATTTGTAATTATTATTATCTCATCATTAACTTTATAATATTATTGAATGTGTTCACATGGTCACAGAGTTACACAAAAGTTATCCACAAAAAGATTACCTACTTTTTGTCTGTACATTATCAAATTCTCTAGTAGCTATACCGACTACCATAATATCGTTCCGGGACAATTGTAAACAAAACACTAAATTCTAATACTTCCATTTGTATCAATTAAACAGGATAGTAGGCCTACTCCCTACACTTTTCGCCACCCAATAGAATACTAGTAAATGTACACAGTAGTAAAATACAGAAAATATGTGCCCCTGAGCCCTTGTTGAAAGGAAAATAAGATGTGTTTTCGCTATGAGGCGAAAATGAATGCATCTCTGCCAAGTATTTTAATTGACAATCACTACAAATCATTACGCTATGACCAAAACCTTTTCATTTCGTACTCAGGCAGGTAAGTGCCTACATACAAAAGTATGAGGAATACGGACTAGCGGTAGGCCTACTTAGGATTACGCGTTTGACTTTTTGGAAAAAACAAATTCACCATACATTCTATAGTTCCTCAAATATTATTATAAATAAGTATAATTAACATAATGCTATTTTAAAACTTTTCGGTAAATCATAAATGGTACCTTGGATACACGCTCGCCTGCAATTGAGATATAGATGGGGACACTTAGTGACCGGAGATTGAACCGGATCTGAGACCCAGAGTTTTAAAAAAGAAACAGCTTATGAAACGAATTTTCACCGAACCCGGATCGATGTTCTCATATGTGAATTTAAAGCGTTTAATAGACATATTTTTGCAGTCAAAATATTCATTACACTAAAATATGACCGATACCCAACCTATACCACCCTCATAGTCCCGCTTTTTTCCAAGAATAATTACTTTATTCCCTACTTGACTGAGACATCACAGCCGTTCCCAGCTGACACACTTGGAAATGCATGCTCCGCACACGCGATTAATTTTTCTTCTCATCGGTCAAATTTCCATTTTTAAAAAAGACTACCAAAATTACAATTCAACCTGTAAGATGCATAAAAACAAATATTAGGGACATTTACCAAGTTTAAGATTACTAATGAATTTAAGTTTTAAAGGTAGGGTATTTAAAAAAATAAGGTCACCAACTGACCAAGACCACTCACTGAGTCCAAGTCCAACTCCAAGATTTGTCACGTGAAAATATTTTGACAATTTGGCATGGAATCATGTTTTAAGAAATGTAAGAAGACCATCAACAGATCAAACAACAAGGTTTAACTATGGATTGGTATGTATTATTTGATTTCATTAATAACTTTTAAAGTAGTCTAATTAGATCTAACCAGGCCTGCTTCCACCGTCGCCGGCGTCGGCCAGACTGTCACTGTAAATGTAATCACTTCGATTATCGCTCAGGCCCCTCGAGGCCTAATCTTAATGTCATCATCATGACATGGTCATGCCAGTGGCGGATCCAGCATAGGGCGTACCCGGCGTACGCCCCCCCCCCCGTTATTGGTGAAAATATTGAATTTTCATGCATTTTTTTTTAATGAAGTGAAGCTAACATTAACACCCCTTTTTTGAAGTTTTTCAGCCAAGATGTGGCTTTACGCCCCCTCCTCTTGCACATTCTGGATCCGCCACTGCATGCCTCATGTCACGATGGGCCTACCCTCACAACACAAGTTAGAGTGCCTAATAATAATTGCCACTCTCAGGCAGACTCAGCCTCGGGTAATACTAGGCATATAGGCCCTACTCGCCGTCAAATTAAAAATGATCAACCAGGATCGCATGATTTTCGGCGATTTCTCCAAAGATTTTAATCGATTTTTCTTTGAAATTTTGCAGAGGCCATTTTCTATTAAAATCCTTACAGGGGTAAAAAATTCGCAAAATAATATTTAATATTTTAAAAGTTAGACCATTTGCCATGTAATAAAATTCTAAAATTATATTAATGGGTTTAAAGAGGAACGTTATAATTTAAATTCATTACATGTCAAATGGTCTAACTTTTGAAATACGCTATATAAGTTTACGAAGTTTTCAGGGCGGTTAGAATTTGAATAGAAAATGGCCTTTGTAAAATTTGAAGAAAATCGGTTCACAATTGACGGGAAAATCGCCGAAAATCATGCGATCCTGGTTGATTTGACGGCGAGTATAATAATCATCACATCACTGACACTGACAGTCAGTGACTCTGTCACTGACGCTGACAGCACCAATCACCATCACTGACAGTGACACTGGCATCAGTCAGCACTGACACAGTCACCAGTCACAGTGACACTGTCAGTGTCATCAGTGACTCAGTCGCATCACAATCTGAATCACTGAAACTGACAGACTTAAGTCAAGAGTATGCCTACCACTGGACTACCAGGCGCGGATCCAGGTTTAAATGAAAGGAGGGGTTGCGGGTGGTCTGGGGGCCCTCCCCCAGAAAATTTCGAATTTGTAGATGCTCACAGGCACATCATGGGCCAGCAAGAGGGGGGGTTGCAACCGCTACCCATCTCCCCCCCCACCCCCTCGTAGATCTGTCTGAGACAGTGACTGTGAGACTGAGACAGTGAGAGTCATTCCCACTCACTGACAGTGACAGTCTCCTAGTCCTAGGCCTACCCAGATTCTGATACTCTTTCAGTCAGTCAGTGTCAGTGATTAGATTCGGCCGACCTGCTACTCAGTGCTAATACTGCTGTCCTGCTGGTCAAGTGCTAGCTTATTCTATAGTCTGTCCGACGGTGGAGGATGGTCCAAAATGAAAGTTAGCTTTTCAGTATCCAGTCATTCAATATTTAAAGGTTAAATTCTCAAGCGAATTTCATGAAAAATAGTAAACCCTAGCCTGGTCTAGGCCTATTATTTTCTAGTCATTTGGCATCGATCCTGAAAATTTTATAACAAAATATTGTATATTTTAAAAGTTTGACCATTTGACACTAACTGCCCGAAGGCGAGAACATTTTTGGGATACTTGCCCCCCAAGTTTATCACTTGCCCGACTTGCCATTGACATGCTAATGTCTGTTGTGACAGTCGCTCAAATTTAAAATGGTGAAAATTGAAGCTATTGCCCAGGGGGCCACTGTCTGAATTTTTTTACTTGCCACCATAAAGTCGGTTGCCCCGGGGAAACGGCAACGGTTAAGTGTCGAGACCTACCGTCTACAGTCTGTGGGAGTAGATAAAGGCGCTATTCGAAATTTGAGAGTGAATTTTTTTGGGGTCATTTTTTCATCTTCCCTCAACAATGACAACATCGCTGGAAGTTTTGTGGAATTTTGTTGTACACACAGACTATTTGTAAGTTGGACCATTTGGCAACATCCCTGAAAATTTTGCGAACTTCCCATAGACAGAGTATTTCAAAAGTCAGACCATTTGACATACAGGTACATAACAGTAATACAATTTGGAGAGTAAACCGGAATGAAGTTTAAAAATGTTTTTTTTTTAACTTTATAGAGGGGCCTTATAATTAATAAATTTGCTAACTAGTCTACAAAGTCTACATGTCAAATGGTCTGTCTTTTAAAATATTTTTTACAAAATTTTCAGGATAGATGCCTACATGGCCCAAATTTCATGAGTATTGACAGAGTAAATACCGAAAAGCTCGGTTGGACTGTCAGGATAGAATTGAATTCAATGACTGCAAGGACTCTCGTCTAGATACTGAATGTGATCCAAAATCTATGGTCTTGTAATTCGTGAATATTTTAGGCTTCAAGGTCGGGTCTGTATAATTTACCAGACATTAGAACAGGTGTGGCCAAGTTATATACTTCTCCAGCCAAACCACTATTTAATGTAATTAAATTTAAAATGTGTGAAATAGCCTAGCTAGGTCTAATATTAGGCCTACAGAATATATGATATGGCATATTGCATCTACATGATATAGTTAGAGGTCTACATATCCCTGAATATAAATTGTACTTGAACTACTTGATAAATCAGCTTTGATTATGTTTTTCAATTGTGACAGAAATCTTAAAAGAGTGGAAAATACACCTACATAAATTTAAAAGTTGACCTGCTAAACTGTTTTTTCATGGATCCTTATATATATATGTGTACATTTGGGCAATCAATGCACCTAGCAGAATAAGTTTAAAATGACTGGCTCAGGCTAAAATCTTTAAAAAATCAGTGCTTTTAGTTTGACTTTATATTAACATGATCGCCATATGATGTAAACATGTCAGTCCACAGACTAGAAAGGCAATTTTTTTAAATTTTTTGTGCTGCGAATTTACCAGTTAGGCTAGATAAAGAGACGAAATTTCTGATTTCTTATTTTGGACAGCCATGTCAAAAATGAGAAATACGGGAATTACGTCTCCATATATCTAGTCTAACTGGTAAATGCGCAGCACAAAAAATAAAAAACTTTTGCAGTTCTAGTCTATGGACATGTTTACATTATATGGTCATATTAATAAGCCAAAATAAAATCACCGATTTTTTAATGATTTTAGTCTGAGCCAGTTCCTTAAACTGCTTTATTTCATCAGCTAAACTTTATAATTGCAATACTTTTGTCCTTTAACAGTTTAATACTACCTATTTGAACTGTGTCACTACTACCTCCACCCACCAACCGCTTATTAGGCTTATTCAGATCTGTGGCGGTGATAGCCTGCCTGTGTCTGCCTGCCGCCTGTTAAGCTAGCTGTGCCACTAAATGGGATTGAGAATATTGCCTCCTTGATAGGAGCCTTGTATTACATTTTTTTTTATTGTTCCAATAAAAAAATAGAGATGTTTAAACCAACAGAATAAGAATAGCCCCATCCCAGTTTATAATACTGTAGATCTGGTAATTTTTGCAAGGTTTTAATTTTCGCGAATTTCAAGAGGAGGACAAATTCACGAATATAGGAGTCCCGCGAAATTAATAAATATTATAATAGCTCTACCTATCATCGAAATAAATAATTTGCGAATTCTAGACTTCGTGTAAAATCACAAATTAGCGAAAATCTGAACACGCAAAAATTACGAGATCTACAGTAATGTTAAGTTAACCATTTCACCACCGATTTTTTTTTCCACCTTCATGCAATAGCATTTACCTCAAATAAATGTCAAACAAATGTGTTAAAATATTTCATGGATTATATTTTAATTTTTATAATGGAGGAATCATTACTTCATTACAAAACTTTACACACATTTTACACAACTTTACACACATAATCGATATTTGCATGTGTCATAAATTATGTAATGCAAGTAAAATCTATTATTATGCTGATACCACTGTGTTAGCCAGCGACCCATTTTTTGGATGGGTATCAAGACAGGAAAATTGTCCAAACTACACTGTAAAGAAAGAAAATGCACCTGTAGCCAGTTAGGTGCATTTTCTTCCTTTACATAATATGCATGTAATTGGAAAAAAGGGCAGTTGTCAAATCCTAGCTAAGACAGTGGCTCATGCTACCCATATATGATTATCAGTAGTGGATCCATATACTAGGTGGTAAAGGGGTACTGAACCTCATTTTCAAAAGGAATTTTCTGAAAATCTATCGAAAATCATTTATTGACAACCAAAATTTCCTTGAGAGGAATCTCAAACTCAGTATATCAGACACAAAAGGAACAAGGCCAACTAAATTCACATTGTGCCCCATTAAAAAAAACCCAGGTTAACATCCCTACTTAATATTAATATTTTTGCTTAACTTTTTATTATTTATTTGTCTAAATTCTAATTAAAAAAGTGCACAGGTGTATAAATCTGTATTCTGTATAACTAATTTCCTCTCATTTGATACTGAGAATTGTATATTACAAAGTAAATGATAACTATTAACTAGATTAGATCTGAAGTAATTCACCACTTGCACTAAATTAGAAATTGTGCATATTATGTACATTGTAATAATCTCAAATAATTCAACCCTTGCACTGACAGATAAATTGTCAATTTTCTAAATGTATTCAAAATTGTGCTTCCAACATTATGAAGTTCAGAACTGTTATTTTTCTCAGTAATTATAATTATAGAAAATTTCATGTTAATGAAAAATGAGTAACATTTGGGGTGTTTTACTGCATTTATTTTTAGACAAATTCAATTCAATGATAGTTTTTGTTTCTATTTCAGATGTAAACTAGGCAGTGAGATAAAGGCAGAAAATCTGGTCTGTGCTACATTGTTGTATGAGGTTTCACAGTTATATTAACATGCTTAACATTATGGTAAGTAAAATCGATTAACACTTCCACTGCTAATCAGCACTTCAGTTGATTTTAATCTTTTTTATTTAATAGCAGGTTAGAGCAGTTATTGGAAATGAAATGAGTGTGCATCAAATTAGCTATATATGATTAATTTCCTTCAAAGTGGATGAAAAGTTGAATAACAGTTGGTAAATTATCTTATTATTTCTATGTTTTCATCTTTTAGGCATAACATTGAATAATAACTCCCAAAAATTTCAGTGTGGGAAAGACAGGTACAACATATTGACTAAAATTTGTTGCTATCATTTCAAATGAAAGAAAAAATACTTCTATATTTAAACAATGAAATATATATATTTGCAGACATGATGTTTCTTCATGCAACAAGTTCAATGGAAAGAAGTGACCATGGTGAACTGCTCATTGGAAAAAAACATGTGCATCACAAGATTGCTACAACAGTCATATTCAACCTGTTATCTCTCTCACCTTACACTTCACCACAATGAAATTTTTAATTGGCATATCAACCAGTGTTTTGTAGTAGAATCTGTCGCAATGCACATTTTCAAATGAGATATTAAATAGCACATATTTTTCACATTTTACATGTTTGACCCACATCTTGTATATTTTGAATTCCGGTAATATTCTTTTGATCAATTGTAGTAGTATATTACATCACAATCATAATGAGGATGTACATGTATGTATTAAAATTGAAACTACAAGTAGAAGCCTAGGTTAATGTTCATGAATTATTTTGCTTGGTATGATCATATACAAATTTGGTAGTAGGCCTCCAGGCAATGAATGTACATGTAATGATCAATTTAATAATGAATTGTCAAACAATGATTTTTTAATCTTTTCAGCTAATTAACTTGGTTTTGAGGGACCCCATGGTAATTTGGAGTGTCAAATAATGTTTAGACAATTTGCATTGATATAATTAGGCAATTCTGACTCAAAATGTGATATCTTACACTAAATTAAAAGGCATGTGAAAGTTAGGAATATTTGAATTGCGATTATTTATGAGAAATATGGTGGAAGTAAAAATGTAATGCTTCTTCAAACTGTCTACATTGTGTCATGCATTCCTATATAGTGATGTTATTTCATCTGTCATTTTCTAATGGAAACAGTTGTAAATGACAATGTTGAGTAGTAATTGGATATCATGTATTGATCTGTAAACATGTTAAATCTATGCCACTTTTAACATCTTTGCTAAGGGGTACCAATTAAAAATTAGCCCTTTAATAGGTTAATACACATCATACATGAAAAAGTACATCATATTCAGATATTAGGTATTAAAATTTCTATTGAAAATATGTATGCATGTATTCAGCTGATAAGAAAAAGTATGTTTAGATAATAACAAAAGGTAGTTGATTGATACAACCTATATAAATTAATGGCATAAAGTGATAAACAAAGTGAGTGAGAATGAGCACACATGTAATCAAGTTATGACAATATATAAAATTACAACTCCTTAGTTACCGGTATATATAAAGGTTAAAATTGTGATTCAACCATTGTCCTATGCATTTATGTAAATTCCAGCTTCAAATCATATATCCATAATATTTATTAAATATTGATCAAAAATAGATATTTAACTAATTTAGCTTAATTCATAGAATGATTATTAATGCCAGTTTTTTTATCCCCTGCCCGTAGGGGAAGAGGGATTTTAGTTGCGCCAGGATTCTGTCCGGCGTCAGGTTTTCTTGTTGGCGCAAAAAATCAAAACCTACCAGTTAATTTTTTTTTTAATTTTAACATGACATTCTTAGCAACATGGGGATGTGCAAGTGATTTTTTAAGATGCTACCAGAATTCAATATCGCCACCAGAAGTCAACTCTAAAATTTTTTGTGAGCGCAAAAACTTTTAAAACTTAACGTCTGAAATTATTCGAATTTTACTATCACATTCCCCACCATATGGAGATGTGCAGGTGACTTTTTTAAGGTTTCACTGAAATTCAAAATGCCCGCCACGGTTCAACTTGAATTTTTTGGTGGTCGCTGAAACTTAAAAAAATATTTTGGCCAGTTTTTTTTTAATTTTAAAACACATTCCCAGCAACATGTGGATGTGCAAGCGATTTTTGAAAAATGCTACCCAAATTCAACATGGCCGCCAGAAGTCAACTCCAAAATTTTTTGTGGGCGCAAAAACTTTAAAACTGAACGTCTTAAATTAGTCAAATTTTACAATCACACTCCCCACAATATGGAGATGTGCAGTTGATTTTTTCAAGGTTTTACCGAAATTCAAAATAGCCGCCACGGATCAATTTCAATTTTTTTGAGATCGCAAAAATTAATAAACTTAGGTCGTATATTACTTAATTTTTACTATCACATTCCCCGCGATATGGAGATGTGCATGTGATTTTTCAAGGTTTTACCGAAATTTAAAATGGCCGCCATGTATGATAGCCTCTACAAATGAGTTATAATTCATCTGGTGTAGTGTATTTATTAATGGTGAATGCTCTGATTGCATATAAAAACAACAATTACAATACACATTGTACATGTTGTAGGCCTGCTTAATATTATCATTATATATTAGTATTTAAGTTTTTTGTGCAGTTCAGTGTGTGTTTTTCATTCCTTAATTGTGTATAGGGCATACACTACATGCAATATCTTTCAACAAATGTAATAATATAATGAGAGGAATATCAGAACTGAAAAATAGGGTAACAAATGTGGATGAAAACTAATGTTAAGAATTCTAGAAATGTAAATTAAGTCTGAAGTTTTCTACTCTCACATTCTAGAAATAATATGCTTGATAATTAGCAAGGGATATTACTGTGTATTTTTTTTTTAAATTAGCAATATATTGCAATAATTTGTTGCTGACCAAATTTATTTGTCACAGAAAAAAATATTGCTGGGACAGATGAGAAATTATTCCAGATAGGCCTTCTTGAAAAATGTATAATATATATGTATTGATAATGAGTGTGAAATAAAATTGAAACATTTTGTTTATTCCTGTTCAATCAATCTAATTTTAAAATACTTATAGTCAATAGCAAGGTTGACCTCCTGCTTAAAAATCAGTGAATGTTTCCTAGGTTGGAGTCACATCTAGACCTAAATTGTAAGTCAACAGGATTTGTTTTTAAATTTTTTCGGGGACAAACAAATTTTCGGAGAACTTATTCCGCAACTTCAGACATATTTAATAACCCCCCACAACAGACGGCTATTGTGATCCTTTTGTCATAGGCTCCCATATAGTGATCTTGAAAGTGACAGTTTTTTCGCCCGATCCAGGTAGGATATTCGTTTTTTCGCAAAATGTTTTTAATAGTCCCCTATATTAATAAATGCACCATTTTGAGCGATCAATTTACCAAATAGGTCCAGGCCCTATGCTTTCTGTTGGTTTTTCACATATTTTTTGTAATATTGATAGACAAAATTGGTGTTTGCATGGGTAGAGGTTAGCAGTGGTGGATCCAAGGGGAGAAGGGCACCCTATGTTTTGCCAAACTTATAAGCCTCCCTTAAAAAATGCAGGGCAAACCCCTGTGGCGCCCCCTTCTCTTTAGATAACGGATCACCGCAATTCAGGCCTAGATCATAAATTCGTTGGCCTCTTTTTTGATTATATTTTTTACAAATTTTTTTTTTAATACGCTAACGTGCGGATGGGGTGGTGTGAGACCTTATATTTTCTGTACCAGTGTAGTGTAGGCCTAGACTACACTTTAATCAGCAAATTCCACCCTCCACAAAGGTTCACAAAGTGTTAGGCCTATGCGTAGTGGAGGGCGATATTCTTGTAACAGTAGCAAGTATAGCCTCCAAACACAGCCACTAGTAACATCTATATAATTGAGGGTGCACATGGGTTAAAAAACGAACGGCGAATCGCCTGTTCTTAGGGTCCGCACATCGAGGATTTCAGCTTATAAATAGTGTAAAAACTGAATCTTAAAATTTATATATATTTTTATCTATATTTATATCATTTTTCCCTTATAAAAAGCGAATAGCTGGGTAAAAAGTGAGCTGGGAATAATCCATAATTTCCAGGACCCATTTGCACCCTCGTAATTATGCAGGCCTATAATATGCATGATTTAGGCTACAGGCTATCAGTGATTAAGCCTACCAGTGGGCTAATACGATTGTTCAGAGAGTAGCTAGGCCTAAAGACTGGCTAGGCCTAACGTTACAGGCTGGCCTAGATGTGGGCTCCGAAAATATGCATAGAATGGCAATTGACTGTTCTGTCAACTGTCTGCATCCTGGGTGTGTGTGTGTGAGGGGGGGGGGGGGGTCTGCAAGACCTCTTGCATTTGTATAGGCCTACCCAAAAATGTATTGAAGCCTACCGGCGTATGTATAGGTCTAGCTTATAGGCCTAGTCATACACACTAAATTGGCATATTATAGGACCTAGACTATAGGATAGGTCTAGCTAGTAGCGGTAGCCGAAGTCAGTGGGGCGAATCAAGCTAGTAGCGGTAGCCGACGTCAGTGGGGCGAATCAACTGGGCCACGGCCTGCAGCTGCGTCTCAGCTTATTGTGTGGAGAATTCATTAAAAATTTACATGTAATTCAGCGAAATTCATTCACCCCTGCTAATGTGAAAGTAGGAAAAGTGCACTGGATGTAGCCCCAGTGGCTGAAACAGGTTTCACGGCTACACTAGATGCATCTCGAGCGATTCCAAAATTCCCCCGTGGGCCAAAAAAATTTGAATACAGAGCACCCTCTTAGTTCACTTATTTGTGTATTCTGCAAAGTCAAATCGCCTACATAATTTGTTATAAGTGGTCGTAAACGAGGATACAAATGGCTACTGTAAATTGTGACAGCATGTGCTGACAAGGATCAGCAAAAATTGTATAATTTTTTTGTCTGAAACCGGTGGTCGTAGCCAATCCAAAGGGGTTGAACCCAATATTCTAAGCCACATAAAAATGTAATTGGTTCAGTGAAACATTTGTGTCCAAAAAAATGAGCCAACACCGAAAACATGCTATTTTAAATTTGGTGAGGCATCCGACCTGCGTGTCAGTGATAGGGCCTACATTTATTCATTTTGAAAGTCGAGCTTTATATGCGATATAGTTCATAGTATTCGGGCAGAACAATTTAAAAATGCCTATCTTCATACCTAAACTAGCAAAATCGTTCAGCACTAGGTTAAAATAAATGAAAACAATAACTGAAAAGTAACGAAAACAACAATAATGACGGGATTTCCCGCGATATTTTAACACTCCTGGGAGTGCCAGACAGTAGACCTACAAAACAAACCTCGAAAATGATCACAGACAGCGCACTGACAGTTTAGGGTGGTGATACCACAATATCAGGGGCGTTTTTGACCTATTCACAGCAATAGTGAAGTTCAGCTCCCTCTGGCTTCCTCCTCGGAAATTAACATGGGGGCCGAGGTCGGGGTATGCCTACTCTAACCCCAGCGTGACAGTACACTGGCAAGCCTCGTGCGGACCGAGGGGTGAATTCTTAGCTAGGCCTACTCACAGTGTGGTTGTCTAGCTTGTTACTTAGTGATCTGATTGTTTGTAGCTCTTGGTCTCGTGGCTAGGTTTCAAAGCAATTGACACTTGTCGTAAGGCCCGGGCAGACCGGTTATAGGGCTCGCTAACTCAACAAACAAACAAACATAACTTGACCAATGAGAGGGTGACTTGATCGCGTGTGCGGAGCATGCATGTTCAAGTGTGTCATCTGAGAGCGGCTATGATGTCTCAGTGGAGTTGGGAATAAAGTCATTATTCTTCGAAAAAAACGGGACTATGAGGATGGTTTAGGTTAGGTTTTGGTCATATTTTTGTGTATTATGTATTTTGACTGCAAAAACGGGGCATTAAACGATTTAAATTCACAGTTCTGAGCATCTATCCCGGCTGCGTTTCATAAGCTTATTATTTTCCTGACTGCATGAAACTTCTGGCTGAACTCCCAGCATGCCCGGTCGCTATAAACACAAACACCATCTCAATTGCATGCGAGCGTGCTTGGATAAAGGCAAGAATAACTTAATTTAAACAACCGATGATTATAGTGTTCACTTTGCCTTAATAGTCGTCACAGACAGGAGGAGGATAAACCATGGGCCTACTCATAAAACAGAAGGCGAATAGTATAAATTCATTCACAAATATGTATTTTTTTGTTTATAACTAAATGTAATAATGATAACAGTAATTTGAAACATGTATTGCAGTTATATCGTGCGCTCACTATGTGACCTCAGGAAAAAGTCATCCCCATGGAGTGGTATAAAAAAAATATACTTTAGGACTAAAATCTGATTTAACCGATCAACATTGCCTAGTTGAAAACAGGTCAGACGTTTCACTAACTGATTAAAAATATTCACTTTTGATGACCCACATACCTTAGAACGTTGGCAAAAATATGAATTCATTAATGTCTAGATAGTTTAACACTTACAATGCTGAAATATTTGCGTATCAACCATGGAGACCAAAGAGTTGTTCCAATTTGAAATCATCACAAATAGCTTAGTTAGCTCTTTCTGCTTCATTTGAATATCTATGTTATGGGTCTATGGTCATTACAATTTGCTAATTCCTTCAGCGCGGGGGTCGTTTACGTCTATAGACGTTCCCCGCACTGAAAGGGTTGAGAATAATTTAGGGAAAATATCACGGTAAAATTTAAGCTCCGAGCGTCCCCACCATAGCGGTATAGTGGCCAAAATTAGACAGTATGTCAAAGCTAGTAGGCTATAGACTAAACCAGCTGAGACGTTTCGCTCACTTATCAATAATATTTACCTTGACGACCCAACCTTAGAGCCATACTGCGCATGCGGGTGGTCCTACGACATGTGTTCAGTAAATAGTGACGACTCGCCCACTTTAATATTGGGTGGTCGGCGTTGCAGATGCTGAAATGCCTACTGGTCGTGTTCGCTGGGAAGAGACGGATGGAGGGAATAATGTAGGTGGGTCGTTGTGATTCGCTAAGTAAACATTTAGGGCGCCTAATACAAAGACAGGCATGCGCAATAAGGTCAACTTCGACAGGAGTGGGTCTATCGCAACGTAAATATTTTGATTCAGTGAAGTATAGCAACCCACCAACTTTAAATCATAACTGACATGTGAGTAGCCTGAATAATAATCGGATAGGATAGATTATTTTATAGGCCTACACACATACTTGACCTCGCTTAGTATTGGTTAGTTTTGATAATATTATGTAATATAACATAAAGAACACTTAATTATCATATTCCTGGTTATTATCAGAAGAGTGGACAGGCATGTACATCGATCGAGAGATCATCCACAGTCACTCGTCATACGGACCCTCGGGCCAATGCACAGGCCCACGTCTTAGTGCAGAAGCATTCATTATTTAATTCGAAATAAACATATTCAGTGTGTAACAAGCTCAGTCTTCTCATCCCTGAGAGATGAGGTTTACCCAGTGTGCAGTGGGCCCCTCGTCCCAAACTGGGCCTAAAATATGAGGTTTACCCAGAGTGCAACCAGCTTCTCATCCATCCTAATTATTGTATCCCTGTGCATGCACTTATATTCGAAAATGCACTTAGTTTTCGAAAATAAGTGCATGCACTTATATTCGAACATAAAGATAAATTTTAAATTTATTCCAATTCGTTAAAATCGTAAATATTTGATTTCTTCCAATCCAAGGTAAACTGAGTTAACGCTAGTAATCACTGGGACAGTTACTTTGAAGTTACCTTGCAGGAGTGACTCCGGGAAATAGATGTTGACACTACCTGAACTGTTATATCACACCTCATTTGTCCCCACTTTTCAGCTATCATACCCATACCCTATCGCTTTGACGCCTTGAACTGTTGGCGCATATCTGTATTATGTGGCAATTCTCTCCTAATATCTTCCCGTTAATGAATAATAAAAAATAATATTGTAGTTTGTGTTTACGATCAACATTTTTTAAAAATTATTATGGGCATTAACTAGTAATAGTCTATAAGTCAATATACTCATATTATTATTATTCTCACCTGATGTATTGAGTTACACCGTGGTACGCGTAGTAATTTTCGAGTATAAGTGCATGCACGTAGTATTCGAATATAGTTGCATGCACTTATAAACGAACAAGAATATTTTTGGTAAAATGACATACGAATTTCACTTATAAGTGAATGCACGTTTATGCGCGGGGATACGGTAAGGATGAGGTTTAGCCAGTGTGGAATGGGCACCTCACCCCTTCTAATATATGAGGTCTACATAGTGTGCAGTCAGCCCCTCATTCTTGACACTGCATCAGAGATGATGTTTACCCAGTGTGTAGTGGGCCCCTCATCCCTGAGAGATGAAGTTTACCAGTGTGCAACCAGCCCCTTCTAAGGATTAGGTTTAGCCAGTGTACAATGAACCCCCCCCCCCTCCCCTCCCCTCCCCCCTGAGTGATGAAGTTTACCTTCTGTGCAGTGGGCCCCTCATCCCTTCCGAGAGATAATGTTTACAAATCCTAGTGTGGAGTTGGCCCCTCATACCCACCTGAGTGTTGAGGTTTACCTAGTGTGCATCGGCCCCTCATCCCTCCTGAGAGATGAAGTCTACCTAGTGTGCAGTGGGCACCTCATCCCTGACTCTGCCTGAGAGATGAAGTTCACCCAATCTGCAACCAGCCCACCCTACAGCCCCTACTTCTCCCTGAGATGAAGCTCACCAGTGTGCAGTGGGGAGCATCCGTGACCGAGAGGTAGCGTGCTCAGCCTCAGACCGCCAGGGCTCGAATTTCGAATCCTGTGTCTGGAGGACAGTGTCATCTCAATCATCTCACCATCCTCAGGAGGTTCTCCTGGCCCAGTTTAGCCTATATGTGCACAAAGGTGGCCTAAAGCCCGATTCATTTCATTTCATTTCACCAGTGTGCAACCAGCCTCTCATCCCTCCTAAGAGATAAGGTTTTTCCAGTGTGCAATAATAACACAATAATAAAACAATGATTTTTAAAACTTTGATTACTATCAAAGTATTTTGCTAATTTTCTCTCTAACTCCCATTTATCCACCTAGCTTTTCTAGCGTAGATAGCGTTGGGCCTAAGTTTCGTAAATATCTGCTTTTAAAATTCATCTGTCTAAAAATATTTCAATTTGTAGCATTTGCTTGGTCTAAATATATCATACACATGTGTGGCACCAGATGGTTAACATGGTTAATATGGGAGCAAGTTCATACTCTAGCCACCAGAGGATTATTATGTGAGCCAACACTTCATACTCCAGCCTCCAGACAGTTAAAGCGACGCAATCAGGCTAAAATCATAAAAAAATCCTAATTTTATTTTGGCTTCTTAATATGGCCATAATATGTGAACATGTCCATAGACAAGTATTGAGTATGTTTTTTTAAATTTTGTGTTGCGCATTTACCAGTTAAGCGAGAAATAAATACGCAATTTATTTTCAGCATGTTTAAAATAAGAAATACAGAAATAACTGATAAACGGTGTTTTCCGCAACCTTGCTACGTTGCCACAGCAACCCGAAATTTAAAAGATTTCCGTAATTCTAGTCTATGGACATCTTCACATATGAAGGAAGTTTATTAAGAAGCCAAAATAAAATTATTGATTTTTTGCTCATTTTAGCCTGATTGTGTCGGCTTTAATACAGAGGACATGTAATACGCTAGGCAACAGAAGGTTAACATTAGATAAATATAATAGTCTAGTCGCAGAAGATTAATAGTTGAGACACGTGATACCAGAGACCCCAGAGGATTAATACATGTGTTACTCTAGTCCGGAAAGGATTAATAAATAAAACATATGATACTCTAGGTATGACAAGGTTAATATAGAAGAAATATGGTAATCTAGTCCACATCGCAGTAATACACGAGACACACGTGATACTATCGACCCTTTGAACCTCAGAGGGTTAATACATGTCAAACTCTAGCCTATAGAGGGTTCAGAAATAACATCTATGAAGCTCTAGGCATGAGTAGGTTAAAAAAGATAAACATGATAAGACATAAGAAACGTGGAACTCCAGGGGGTTTATACTTGCGAAAGTCAACAAAGGGTTAACAAATAAGACATGTGATACTCCAAACACAAGAGGTGAATATAGAAGCAATTTGATAGTCTAGTCTACAGAGGGTTAGTATTTGAGACACGTGATACTATCGACTCTCTGGACCTCAGAGGGTTATTACACGCAATACTCCAGCCTATAGAGGGTTAATAAATAACATATGTGATGAACTAGGTATCAGTAGGTTAAAATAAGCTAAACATGATAGTGTAGTCCACATAGGATTAATATTTTAGAAACGTAATACACTAGACCACAGAGGGTTAATACTTGAGATAGTCTAGTCAACAGAGGGCTGATAAATAAGAAATGTGATACTCCAGATATCAAAAGGTTAATATGGAAGAAATTGATTAATCTGGGTTAATATTAGAGAAACGTGGTACTATCTACTCTCTGGGCCTCAGAGGGTTAATACATGTCGGACTGTAGCCTATAGAAGGTTAGTCAATAACATTTATGATGCTCTAGGCATCAGTAGGTTAAAATAAGATAAACATGATAGTGTAGTCCACAGAGGGTTAACACATTAGAAACGTGATACTCTAGACCAAAGAGGGTTAATACGTGTGATACTCTAGTCCACTTGCGGATGAGGGGCTCACTACACACTGTGTAAACTTCACCCTGAGAGAGTGAAAGGCTCGCTACACACTGGGTGAACCTCATCTTTCAGGCCCAGTTATGGATGAGGGGCTCACTGCACACTGCCGGCTAAATCTCATCTTCAGGATGGATGAGGGCTCGCTGCACACTGACTAAACCCTTATCTCTCAGAAGGGATGAGGGGCCCACTACACGCTAGGTACACCTCATCTATTAGGAGGAATGAGAGGACCACTGCACACGCTAAACCTCATCCTTAGGATGGATGAGGGGCTGGTTGCACACTGGGTAAACCTCATCTTTCAGGGCCAGTCAGGGATCAGGGGCCCACTGCAAACTGGGTAAACCTCATTTCTCAGGCAGTGTTGGGGATGAGCGGCTCACTGCACACTGGGTAAACCTCATCTCTCAGGAGGGATAAGGGGCTCACTGGACACTTGGTAAACTTTATCTATCATCCAGAGTCAGGGATGAGGGGCTCACTGCACAATCGATAAACCTCATCTCTCAGGAGGGTTGAGAGGTCCACTGCACACTAGGTAAACCTAATCCCTCAGGAGGGATGAGGGGCCCACTGCACACTAGGTAAACCTCATCTCTCAGGATGGATGAGGGGTTGGTTGCACACTGGGTAAACCTCATCTTTCAGGACAAGTTAGGGATGAGGGGCCCACTGCACACTGGGTTATCTTTGAAGCAGAGTCAAGGATGAGGGGCCCACTACACATTTGGTAAATCTCATCTATCAGGCAGAGTCAGGGATGAGGGGCACACTGCAAAATCGATAAACTTCATCTCTCAGGAGGGATGACGGGTCCACTGCACACTTGGTAAACCTCATCTCTTAGTAGAGATGAGGGGCCCACTGCACACTAGGTAAACCTCCTCTCTCAGGAGGGATGAGGGGCTCACTGCACACTGGGTAAACCTCCTCTCTCAGGCGGGGCTTGCTACACACTGTTTATGTTTATTTCGAATTGAATATCAAATGCTCCCTACACTAAGATGTGGACCTGTGCATTGGCCCCTCGGGGCCGCATGACGAGTAACTGTAGATGATCTCATGATAGATGTATAAGCCTGTCGGCCTCGGAGTGCCAGATGGAACATACTCCACTAATCGATGTAGTTGCTTTTGAAAATTAGAAATGCGAACATATTTATTGTGCTAGTCGAATGGACCCAATGTAATGCTTCTTTTGACAACCAATAAGAAACCCCGTTACATCATTCACGGGGTGCCCAAGGACACTTTAATTATCTTGCATACACCGCAGCGGGCTGTATAACTCTAATTTTCCTTTATTTCGGCCGCCACGGTGTATCGAAGGCACAAAATCAGCGGTTCCACGCCCCGTCACGGGACATGGAAGAGCATTCAACTGTTATTTGCCCCGTCACGGGTTATCCAACACACTTTTCTTGCCTTGTGTGCCCCGTGACGGGGCAAATAGACCCGGCCAAAAAAAAAATTGCCGACTTGTGACAATCATTGACTTTAATATATGCAATATACGTGGCAAACTGTACTAGATAGATAGACCATTACTGTAAAACAACAAGTAACAAGGAGTTTATTCTGATGGTCTTATTTAGTAAAAGACAAGACAGAGTTGCCAGTTTAAAGGTTGAAGGTCTTCTGTAATATTTTGAATAATACAGTTTTTACGCTCTTCTTTGAAGGTATGACAACAAAGTAAATAATGAAATTCATCACCTATATCTGTTTCACAAAATTGGCACATACGCATATCACGAAGGACTTGTGACCGAGCACCGGCCTCTATGGGTAAACGATGATTTCGACATCTAAACTTTGTGAAATATTTCCACAGTAAGTCTGGTAATTCATTTAAATAATTTTCAAAACCAAGCGATGTTTTAATGATACGATAAACTGTGCATTTTCCTCCTTGTGATATAGTTTCGTGCCATTTTTGTATAAACTGATCTCTTAGTCTTATCTTTACTGACTGCTTAAATACTTCGGTAGAACAAGGTAATGATTGATTCAACCATAATCCAGAAAATCCGCAATTATTCAAATGTATATAACAATGAGTATATTGTATTAGATATTTTGTGTTTTTCTCCAGAACATAATCGTGCCCAAAATGTTAGCATACGTGATTTATTATCAATATATAAGGGAGTTGCACCCAATTCCCCATAAACCATCATAGAGGAAGTGAACTTATTTACAGATAACACATATTTAAAAAATCTAAGCTGGAGTCTTTCAAGTATGCCACATTTTTCGCTGCCCCATACTTCAGCTCCGTACAACACTACTGGTTTAACAAGTACATTAAAAACAGAATGTGAGAGTTCAGTGAAGGATGCACCTGAAAAAATTCTATCACGCGGGCGGAGCGGGAGAATATGGTGGCCGGCTGGCTTCTTTATTCCTGTGAATCGCTGTCATCCCTAGTTTAGCACCAAATTGGTTGGTTTTTTCCTTGTAAGAAGTCAAAGTTTTTGTGTATATCAATGGATCATTGATTATTTTTCTATAATCAGCTGATAATAAGCACTAGCATTATACTAATTAGGCCTAACCTTTATTTTGACGAGAGTTGTGTAATTGCACATTAAAAAGTTTTTTTCTTGTATCCTGATGAAATATATTCTTCTACGTGCTTCAATAATCAGTTCTTATGAAGATGTATACGGCCGCGCAAGGCTTAAATGCAGTAGCTGCTTACTTTTCGAATACGCAGTTACTTCATTTTGACTTTGCAGAGCAGTCACTGTAGGTCCCCGACAGATAATCTTTTTGTTGGACGCATTACTGAGGTTTATTTCTGAGGACGATTGTGCAATTATCAAGTCGTCCCCTTGGAGTTAGAAGGTGCTGAACTGCCACTTTGCAAAGTGGCAGTTTAGCACCTTCTAACTCCAAAAGGGCGAAGTCTCCCCCACTATTGTTTTAGTGCTGTCTATTGTTGTTATTAGCTCCCGCCGTCACCGTAGGTGAGCGAAGGGAGCTATGGATTCTACCTCCGTTTTTTTGGCCTCTTCTTTTGCCTATAACTTTGTGAGAAAATAAGCTAGGATAACAATTTTTGGTGTGTGGGTTACTTCCAGGTGGCTAATGGACGGGTTAAAATATTTTTAATCTGAATTCAATACGCAAGGTTGCAGAGGAGAAAATGATGATGTGACGGCGTTGGGCCGTTGGGCCGTTGGGCCGTCCGTAAACAATTCGTTTCCGGAGCATATCTCTGAAAGTACTTGTCCGATTGTCTTCAAATTTTACACACAACACCCCTAGGGGGTCTAGTTGTGCCTTTTGGGGTATTTGAACTTTGACCTACTTCTGGTTCAGAACTATGACCTATTTTGACGTTTTGACGCGCACTTCGTTTCCGGAGCAGATCTCGAAAAGTACTGGGCCGATGACAGTCATATTGCACATACATGTTCTCTAAGGTCCCTAGTTGTGCCTTTTCAGGTTTTTGGACCTTGACCTTGAAGTTGACCCAGCACTTTGACCTAATTTATAACATCGGTAGATCCGACTGAAAGATTTTGCGGAATATCATGAAAACCGCTCAAGATAGCTACACCATTACTATAAAACAAATTATGAGGTTTCAGGAGAGGATGCATCTTGAAAAATTTCAAGTCGATAAAATTAAAAATGGCCGCCTATCGGCCATTATTCACCTCGACAGGCCTGATATTGCGGAATATCATGAAAACCGCTCAAGATAGCTACACCATTAATATCAAATAAATTGTAAGGTTTCAGGAGAGGATGCATCCTGAAAAATTTGAAGTTGATAAAATTCAAAATGGCCGCCTATCAGCCATTATTCACCTTGACAGGCCTGATATTGTGGAATATCATGAAAACCGCTCAAGATATCTACACCATTACTATAAAACAAATTGTAAGGCTTCAGGAGAGGATGTATTTTGAAAGAAATCATTTTGTCAAAGTTCAAAATGGCCGCCAATCAGCCATTATTCACTTTCACATGGCCGTTATTTGGTAAACCGTGCTAGATGGCTAGTTATTATTAATATTATTATTCTTCAACAATTTGACGACGTGAACGCTTTCCAGTCGGCAATTTTTATCTGATCTTCGCGAACTTTTTTCTGAACACCCTCTGATGAATTATCCTGCTTAATTTCGAAAATCATCTGATTTGCATATCCAATATGGCAGCCATTGGCTAATTTGCATATTCAAGATCGATGTCCGACGTGAACGCTCTCCAGTCGCCAATATTCATCCGATCTTTGCGAATGTTTTTCAAAACACCCTCTGATTATCCTGCTTAAGTTAGAAAATCAGCTAATTTGCATATCCAAGATGGCAGCCACGGGCTAATTTGCATATTCGAGATCGAAGTAAACGCTCACCAGTCGCCAATATTCATCCAATCCTCTCAAATTTTTTTGAACACCCTCTGATAGATTGCCCTGGTTGAGCTCGAAATTTGGCTAATTTGCATATCCAAGATGGCAGTCATGGCACTCCTGTAATTAGCCCCATTGTTACTGCATTGGCAATAAAATTTTAATTGTGTAAGGTGGAGACTTTCATATTTGCTATGCAAATATAAGATCTAGTTAAGCCTAAAATTAGAGCGTTATCAAATATACAACATGTTGCAGTCGCTGATGACTATAATTCAACGCCGGGCTATTGTTGAGTGTGCTTTTGTTGTTATTTAATTATCACTCATTATCATGCATGGCGAATACATATCGTTTGATCTCTGCCATCATTAATTTCATTTGTTTTCATGTTGAGCCACAGTAACAAGTGACTGACCTTTAGGTAACGGTAGGCCTACATGTAGAAGGTCGAACACAACTGATTTATTTATAGCCATCAGTTGGAGAGCGAATCTGTTTAATCACGTATATTTCTATCTTTCTCCTTTAATCACTGACACCATTTCTTCTCGCGAAAATAATTGACGGTCACCTGCTAACCCCGTGTCATAAAATCCCCCGTACCTTGGAGGCAGAGATACGCCCTGACTGTAACTAAATGACAAGTGGCCACTCCAGATGAGCGACCTGCCGACAAACAGAAGATACGCAGTCTACCCATAAGATCTGCCCCAGCCAACACCAGACTTTGACCAGTATTGTATTAATGCCGGGCCACCTTCCCCAGACGGTGGCGCGGCATTAATACAATACTGGTTGTGCCCCGTGTAAATTGTATTGTTCAACTGCTGTGAGTACTATTTGAAGAGCAAGTAGCCTGCGACCCTCTCGTTTGTTGTTCGACAAAGTGAGATAGGAATTCGATGGTCTTCTTTTAACTATTACACACCTGGACACCCCTCTCTTTTGTCAAGTGATAAAGGAATGCTTTTTGTTGACCTTTTAAATACTATTGGATCTCGACCTAATCTGAACGTCTTCGTGTAATTTATGTGTAGGCCTACAAGTTTTGTGTCATATGATTTGTGTCGTTTCTAAAGTGCTAAAATATGCAGCTGCCTTTTATGTGATAGTCATGCAAGGACGAAAAAACGGCATCGCAAAATAACAAAATACCGAGTGAGTGGGAGAATACTAACTGCATTTTACTACTATTATTTTTCCATATATTTCCATGTAATTTTCTATGTAGGCTATTATATAGGTGGCTTATATTTGATTATGTATTATTATTTAATATGTAGGGATTCGTCCAATGTAAAAAGTAATATTACAAAAATGACTTGCCAAACATATAGGCTTTCACAGACGTAATGTCCTTGTATAATACCCTGTGGTCTAGCTGTAATGCGTAATTTCGGCAACATTTGGACATACATATATGTTTTCATATGTTCATTCACTGTATCCACGACAAATGCAAACATCTGATAGACGTCGACTATGTGTATGTGTTTGCTGATATGTAGTTATAGACTGAACCCTCCTCTAGGGGTTGGAATTCAAATCTCAAGATGAATGGAAAGAAGAGGGGGGGGGGGGTAGAATAGCTCCCTAACAAACACGATACATTGAATCAATGTTTGTTTAATGCTGGCCCACCTTATCTGGATCACTGTATTAATATATTTTCGGGATTTTTTCATTCTACAATTGTGTCTGTGAACTCATTACACGCCTGTAGGTAAAGAAAAGACTAAAATGGCATATTTTATGTAGTACTCTTTAGCCCTTTAACCGCCAAATTATTTAATTTGAATTTTCACCCACTTGAAGTTGTGTCTCGCTGACGCGATCCACAACTTCAAATGTGTGAGAATTATTCAGATTTGGCAAAATGGAGGTCAACTATTTTCAAATATTGCTGATTGATGTCACATTTATCTTTAAAAGGTGGTACTTAATGTGCTAATAAAAAATAAAAATGTATGCGGCTATGACGGTTAAAGGGTTAAAGCTGAAAGTCAGTAACTGCTTACTTGAAAAGTACGAAGTTACTGCCTTTTCGCTTTGCACGGCAGTGTGCTCCCTTGACTACTTAATTGGTGGTGAGGATACATATTTGCACAACGCAATGCATGAACAGACTGCTGCACTTACATGGTATTCTCAGTCAGCATTTCCTTTGCTGAGGGGTCACCTATGGCCCAGGACCATCATTTGCTAATATAGATTATTTGCCCGGATTTTTATGTGCATTTTTTTCTCTGAGTAGACTTATTTATGTCTATTTAAAACCTTAACCCCAATTCATCCATCCATTCGTCCGGCCGTCCAATCCATCCATCCTTTTTTTCATCCAAATCACCCAGTCACCCACCCACATCACATATTCGTTCATTCGTTCGTTCGTTCGCTCGTTCGTTCATTCATTCATTCATTCATTCATTCATTCATTCATTCATTCATTCATTCATTCATATATTCATTCTTTCTTCATGGTTACATATCATACGAGAGGCTCAAGATCTCACTCGTTTGACAGACAAGTTTAATACGTTAAAACATGAGTGATCCCTTACATTGGCCTACGTGAAAGCTACACGCTTTTGTTTGTACATACCTCTAACCCAGCAATCACATAACATTTGCATAACATTTAGACGTCGGCCCAACGTCTTCGACGTTGATCAAACATTGTATACATGGTATACGAATGTTTTGTGTTTCCTGGGAACCCCATGCATTTACATGCATTATGTGCCTGATAACCTACGTATAGATCAATAGTATGCCCACAAAATATAATAATACCAAGAAATACAGATTAATTAATTACTAGGGTTTGACGGGAGAGTTCATCCACTGCGAGCAGTATCAGTGACTGCCACTGGCCTGAATTCGTGACAGATAAACACAACCACAAATCGACTGCCAACGCGTAGCTGGTTTAAAGGTTTTCTATAATAATAAGTATTTTCAAGTACTAAAATAATATAATTTTTACGTAAGACCTGCCCGTATACCAGAAGGCATACGTATAGTATGACTGTGATTAATCTTTGACGTAAAACAGGATGATACTGTACCCATCAATATTTTGCAGAGAGGATGATGAACCGAAAATAGATTTAGGGTTAGCCTACTGGAAATTCAGACTACATCAATCGATCTACGCACAATAATTAGTCAATACGTGGATATAAGCAGTCCTGCATTCGATGATGATCCAAACCTCTAATTTAGTTTCTAATTTATCCCTTCATATAGCGCTGTGTGGGAACAATACTCGTTGATCACATAAGTATCTCACCGATTTTTATGCAGTTATTATCACCAAAGAACACGGCTGCACAAACAAAATGATCTCAAACATATTTACATCCCTTGTGTGTTTTTAGTTTAAATTGGAATAAATTCCAGAACAAAATAAAGTAATTTATGAAAGTTATAGTAATTGTCTTTCTTTCCAATCACACATGATCAATTGAGTTAATGTTGCTTTACGTATAGTTCTTTACTTTGGGGCATATCAGGATTATATTCTACTTTTTAAGGCTATTGACGTCTAGCTTGACCACTGGCCCTGTGACTACATATTGACGTCATCCGTCTGTCCGCCACATTTTTTTCCGATTTTTCTCGTTAACGCGATTCACTCAACAATTTTCTATGTTTACCTCCCTAATTTATACCATATATGTATTTCACCAGCAGCTCGGATGAGTTCGAATCGGACAAAAACTAGGTCACGGTTGCCAAGATGGCCGACTATCTGTAATTATTTATTTAATATGCGTAATATTTGGAAAACCGTGCCAGATAGCTAGACCATTACTATAAAACAAAATATGCGGCTTCATGGATCAAATTAAAAAATAACGGGCTTTCGACCATTATTTATTTTGACATCTGTCAAAAAAAATGGGTTTACTATACTTGTACTTTAGTAGGCCTACTGTGTACATAGTACACAGTAGGCCTACTAAAAGTCAAGCTAATGTATTTACCAGAACAGGCCTAAATTTGACCCAATCTGAATGTGTCACCTTTATAGGCCTCCTTCTAATCGTGTTCACGAATGATTATCCAGTATATAAACCAACACGTTTAAATAAAAAAAATTCTCCCGATTCTGCATCACTCATCAGGCCTATATAGATAATAAAAATAATATATAATAACTATAGTTATATAATATACATTAATATTATATATTCTTGATAATAACTATAATAGCTATGTTATATCACTGAGTTATAATATCGAAGACAGCCCACTCTGATAGTATTGACCAATACAGACAACTGTCGTGCATATCCAGTAACTGCTTACTATTCAAGTAAGCAGTTACTGCCTCTTGGCTTTGCAGGGCAGTACTATAAACGAGGGCCTGCGTGTCAACACTTCGTGATTATAAACAAGTGGATATTGTTTGTCATTTACTTAACTAGTTTGCACGGCCTTTCACCACATAGATCGTTTCTCGGTACGGTAGCCGGTTCAGTAGCACATTTTGTAAACCCACAACAGACGAGCCTTTGGCTCAAGGTTATTCCTCTTCACACTGAGAGGGGCGGGTGTTCTGGTGTAGTAGTTAGCACTACCGCCTGTCACGCCTGATCTCACTAGTTCGTCCCACGCTCTCGGTTTTCAGATTTCAAAATATAATGTTTCTTCCCCGCGCACTCGTACAATTTGGGGTTAGAATTTCAAATCTTGTGTCTGGATCGGGGCAGTGTCACCTGATATATCCCACCTCGTAAGGTTATACTGACCCAATTTAGCCTGTATGTGTACACAATTGACCTAAAGCCATCAATCAATCAATAAATCAATAAATCAATCAATAAATCAATCAATCAATCAATCAATCAATCAATCAATCAATCAATCAATCAATCAATCAATCAATCAATCAATCTCAATCAATCAATCAATCAATCAATCAATCAATCAATCAATCAATCAATCAATCAATCAATCAATCAATCAATCAATCAATCAATCAATCAATAATTCATCCATTCATACATCATTCATTCACCAACCAAACAGAGTCCATTTTATGCTCGGGTTATAATATGGACTATAATATAAACTCACAGTTTGGTGAGATCGGACACCCGTAGCCTACATGTAGACGGTGAGTCACAGCCCCAGTTCTACATACCTCACCTGGCTGGTCAAGCGTGATTTGCGCCTAAAAGTCCCTCTATGTCCCTGTACTGCGGTTATTGATCTGGATCGATTGAGTAAACAGGATGAGACCGGACAAGTGAAATAAAATCCACAAATAAGCACGCACCTTCTTTAATTGTGCAAACAACCCGCTGAGATGCAAGGAGCCGGCGCCGTGGACATTACACTGTCGCGTAAAGCTAAAATACCGTAATTCATCAATTTTTAAGTGATCGGTTACTGTATTTTGGCTTTGTACAGCAGTAGACGCGTGTTGTGGTGTGCGGTCAAAAACGGCATTAGTGAAAATGCTCAGCTAAAATGAACCTTCTGGCTGCCGCTAGTGATATATTTGTACTTATATTTTATCATAAATCTAGAGTGTATGCCTACTATATGTGTTTTATATATCATTATTCACATTGTATTAGTAATGTATTACCATGTCCATTTCAATGACGCATTAAGTCTGCAATAAAATCTATCTATCTATTCATATATATGTACATACAATCGGAAGCTATAAATTATTATAAAACATACAAGGAGTATCGACAGCTTTAGGCCAAGACTACAACAGTTTATGACATTTATATTGATTTTTATCGGTTAATATTTTGTTATTTTGCACCTAAGTGGGAAATAAATCTTAGAACCGATGTAAAGCACAACCTAGCAAACACAATACGTTTGTGCAATGTTCGGCTGATGTTGGCCAGCATCGTAGACGATGGGCCAACATCAGCACAACATTGGGACAACGCCTCGTGTTTGCTGGGAAGAGTTGAGTTTATCCTGCACTGTGAATATAAAGGTGGTACGGAAACAACATTCAGTTATTCCCAAGTAAAATATGGGCATCACAACTACTTCTATCAGATAAAACAGTTCAAATTACTCGAAATATGGCCCTCGTGTTGTGTCATAGTCTGTACAATGGCGACATTTTGGGCTCCTAAGACTTATGGTTACAAATCGAGCAATCACTAAGAATACACTCAGATCAGTGGAAGATAGCACCCTTCAGATTCGAACCGATCAGAGGTTCGCTACGGAATAAATTGACGAAGGTTATGATTATATTTTTAGACATCGTTTTTTAACCCTTTAACCGCCAAATTATTCAATCTGAATTTTCACCCACTTGAAATTGTGTCTCGCTGACGCGACACACAACTTCAAGTGAGTGAAAATTATTCAGATTTGAAAAAATGGAGGTCAACTGTTATCAAATATTGCTGATTGATGTCATATTTTATCTTTTAACATGTTTGAAAGGTGGTACTTAATGTGCTAATAAAAAATGAAAACCCGAATATATGCGACACCGGCGGTTAAAGGGTTAAACAGTGTTGTGATGTACAGTGCGATAGACATAATATCGTCGCCTCGGAGCTAAAGGATCCTATCTGCCACTCTAACGAGTGTCAGATAGGATCCTTTAGCTCCGAGGCGACGATATGTAGAACGACTCAGAGTTTAAGACAACCACACGGGTTAGCTCACAGTTATTAGCTTATACGGACTGGTGTTGAACTGGGTGAGAAAGCAGGTGTCGAGTGCATGTAAGACGTTGACGGTGGCTCGCTTCACACAGTGTGTAAAAAACATCTTTGTAACACAGCATAGACAAAGAACATTCCAGAAATTCTGAAATGTTTTAGTCAATTACGAGATAGATGAAGGGTCATATTTGATGTGGAACGTTTTACAATTATGATACCCCAGATCATAAACCTTCCAAGAACTTCTTTTTAGTTGTAACTATACCATTTACTGAGAATACCGAGGTAAATATAATCATATGATGTGCACTCATTAAGTGGAGCTCAGTGAGAATTCACAGCTGGTCGCTCCCATTGAGTGGTGTCGTTTAGTCCTGTCCCATAATTTGTTGCTCTGTCGTGCTATGCCTGAAGACAGTAATTGCTTACTTTTCAAGTAAGCAGTTACTGCTTTGCTTGACATTGCTCTTCCGCGGATTCCCTTGTCTGTTGCTAGGATCCCTATAAGCTCGTAATGTATACACTTCCGACCTATCTTGTGAAGGGTACTACAGGGGTTGCAAATCAGCATAATTACTCGGTTATCTGTTCTTGCGGAAGTAATTTCTGTACCTTTTTTGACAACGTTAGAATAAATGGTATCTCTGGAAAACCGAATATTTGAAATGGCTTATAGGCTGTAAGTTGAACGAGTTGTGAAACACAACATAATTATCTTATTTGTAGGGCCTATAGCTCAAACTAATTCTCTTTTTAAGTCAGTGACTATTGCGACTTCAGCTAACTTTTATAATGAAATTAAGCTCACTCGTGACAACTTCTCTTATTGGATCACTATTACCATGATCACAAGCACATGGTAATTTCTTACCACCTGATTTTTAGGGCTGTTGAGCTTTATTTTATCAACATAAATTATTGGATGAACATTTTCTGAAAATAAATCTGATAAAATTTGATAAAAAATCATTGCTGTAAAATTTCGTATAGAGACATGTCATTTTTAAATTGGGTGAACTTAAAGTATTTTATTCCATACAATCATTTATTATTTTTTTTATTATTTTTTATACCCGATTTGTTGGTTCAATTGTATCTACTTTCAAATACTTGATTATATCGAAAATTTATCTACTTCTTTGATTATATCACTCGAGAAATGGGTTAAAATTAACTTGACTCAAAACAATTAAATTTGGGTGATATGTTGCCGTGACAAAAACAAGTTGGACTAAATTGCCTGCTCCACAGTGATGTATAGAGAGACAAATCATATTTAATGTTAGGATATAATAGAGCACCTGTCGCTCACCATATGTTCGCTCTGGAGGCCTTTTGGCATATGGCCTGTGTGACGATCATCGCGTCCGCGGACGTATCGTTTTTTTACATTGAAGAAGAATTGTTCGCCCTAATCAGGGGAAATCAAAGGGGAGATCAACTGTGTAGAATTTATATAACCATTATAATATGCAGCTGATCCATCAATGGCAAAATGGTCTGCAGAACTGTGACATACAGACATATTCCAGTGCAAAACACAGCAACGCGAGCGCGATTAGGTACCCGACGACAGACGCGAAAATCGCGTGACTGTCCATACACCAACGCGAATACCAACGCGACATGCGAGGCGCGAAAATCGACGCGACGACTGGCGCGACGAAAATGTAATAGTTTTGAAAATGATCGCGTTGTCTATCGCGCTCGCGTATACATCGTGGCGCTGGTATATTTTGACAGTTATTAAATAGTGTGTTTGATAACCAACGCAACTTGGCACGCGAAATAGCGTTGGTGTGTTTTACTCTTTAAGTACAATATATAAAAATGGTGCTATATATACTATAGAATATAGTAGAGGGATACATCACATTTAAAGCTCCTATCTAGGCCTATTAATATCTGTAGGCCTACTCCTTATAAATGTAAATTGCTCATATAATTTGAAAAGCATTTATCGTAGAGGCAAACGAAAAGGCGTTATTTACAAGCAACTTTTGTAGATATGATAACAATAGAGATAACATAATAAGTAGTTATAGCACAAATAAATAAAACATAAAGCATTTATAAAGCATTTAAGCAATCATTTATCTGATGTATCGTAATGAAAGTCCGTGAGAATGGCCTGATGATAACTGAGGTAAGCACAGAAAATGATACGCTAAATATGACATCGCCTAGGAGCTGAAAGGTCATATAATTATGCCACTCAATGAGTAGAGGTAGGACCCTTTATATCCGAGACAACGATTAGTATATCATGGACACAAAACATTGGTCCAAAGACAAAACAAACGTCATAGACAATGGGTAGGATTGTAACGTGTACGCTTTGTAATGCCAATACTAGTGATTAATAGAGGGCAGATTTTTATCGCGCTAATTTGTATTTTAGCACAGACATTCATGTAATAATTTCAGTTTTACCTAAATTTTTTGCTGTTTATAGAAACCGACCCCAGGTGGATGGATATCTTATTACATCTAAGAAAAATAAATGATAAAAGATGAAAACGTCTCATTTATCGTAGCGGTAATGAATACGCGCAGCAAAGAGCACGTTAAGCTAGTTTGGCGGAACCAAGAGGGATTTGAAAAGAACTGGAGCTGAGCGGCCATTATGTGTAATAAGAACTCTCCATGAATAAAGGATGTCAAGTGAGGAGTGGTCATGCCCAATTATCATAATCCAGTCGACTGAGGTCTTACATTTCCAGCGTATTAGGGCCTGTCAACTGTTAATGCCTGTTCGTACAGGTCTAGTGGCATTGATATACGAGACATCAAACCTCTGTTGGTTTGATGATATTCCACTGTTTGCGACGCTGGCCCAGCGTCAAACTAACATCAGTTAGCGTTGACTGGATAGACAGGTGGTCATCTCAGGTGACAAGAAAATATAGGCCTTGTCTACTTCTGTGGGGCATGTGTGAACAAATGTATCATGAAAATAACAGCATGGCAGAGGCAGGAATGCAGAGGCAAACGGGAAGGCGTTATTTATAAGCAACTTTAATTTTGTAGATATGATAACAATAAAGATAACATAATAAGTAGTTATACCATAAATAAATTAAACATAAAACAGTATTGTTACTGCTGATGATTATGCACCGTGTTAAATAAGCAGACAGGAGCGGATCCTGGATTTGAAAAAAGAGGGGCGTGGGTGGTAGGGTTGTCCGCAATATTTTTGGTATAAGTTTTTTAGGCCAATTTAGGGGTATTTTTAAAGAATTTGGTAATCAGGCCAATTTAGGGGCATTTTAAAAGAATTTGGTGAAAATATCCACGCCTGACAAGAAACAGATTCGCAGAAATTGCCAATCAATTGACGAAGAAAGGCGTTACTCAGCGATTTTGAATGCGAAATGATGTCATTCGAGACGGATTCGGAAAATCATTTCCTCACTATATTTATGTAAGAAACTATGTATCCTCAGACTCAGACGCGAAATACAAGATGCCGTCGACATAAACATGAAACTAGTTTTACCATTTAAATAACGGTATGCCCTGTTTATAAGTATTTTAAATGTAAAATCCAATCTTCCAATGCAAACAGCCTTCTTGAAGGTCTATATTATCGTTGACTCTGAGCTGATTAAGTGTTCTATCTGTCACTCCTATCTTACAAATTCTATATATTGGCATGAGCGAAGTGTTGCAGCGTCGCTTACATTATACCATTTTCTGAATGTCTGATATATAAGCAAGATGATTTTATATGATAAAACATAATAACACGAATTCGGTCCTGACAGTCAATGCAGTGATTTGAGAAGTGGTGTTTTTATGGTTCACAGAATCGTGGAGACCATGTGACATAGAACTGTCACAACTTGTGTTAATACTCATGATACTGCAGAAAACTAAATTTTATTCTTTTAGATCAAGAATTTACCGAAGCTACAGTTTCAAGCAAAATAATTTATACCAACATTTTGTATTCAAGTCCTTGTCATCTGTATTCAGTTGGGTCACGATTAGAAGGGGAATCACATTAATAGAGGGCACTTGACATGTAGACGTAACGTAACCAGGGATGTGTACAAGGTGTCAAATTAAATCCGATATAATATGGCATATTGAATACTACCTTGATCATGTCCGAATTTTGATAAATGTATTTTCTATGCGACGCGATTACATTCACATTGTTTTCGTAGCAGGTATGATGTTGTTGCTCAATTATTAATAGCAGTTTTGTAAAAAGTGATTGCTGTGCATGGTATTGGAATTGTTGGTGTTTCAGTTGGCGTCAACCATGATAAGAAAGGAATGGTGGTCGTGATTGAAACATGTTAATGATATTCGTTGGGAAAAAGGCCTACTAAAAACTTGCTCAGGCTCCAATGAATCATATTTAGTTTCTCTCTCGGGTGTAGCTAGGCTACCTACTATTTCGCCGCCTCGGAGTTGAATGGGTCATATTAACCACTTAAGTGAGTGGCAGATAGGATATTTGTGCTCGTGGATATAAAAATGTGTATCCAGCAGGCTACACTGAATAAACTAAATTGACACAATTAGATCATTCATATTTCCATCGAAATTCACAACAGTTAAATACAAGCGCTCAATTTTAAAAAGTGTATGTGAGACTGCACAATTATTGGTAGAATCAGCCAGGATTTCAAACCAATGTTGTTTAAGTGTTTAAGTTGACATAAACATGTAAAGTCCTTATTATTTCCCTTGTTATCGGCTACACGTATTTCAGACACGCAGCACAAGAGTCACACATAATACCAGCGAACATAAAACGTAGACCCCTTGTTAGGTCAATGTCTTGTGTTTGTCATTGTCCTGCTAGAGTCATTGTCCTGCTAGTTTATACACGCTTTCCAAAAATCTCAAACCAAATAAAATGCCACTGACATTGCTAAAAGAAATAAATAGGCTACTCAGCTAAACAAATACCATTTAATTACAAATAATCAAATGTATAATGTGTCTTTCCCGAATAGAATTATTTCTTCGTCTAATTTAACCCTGTCAAGCCTGAATTTACCATTGTCATCTTCATCCACTACAAGCCGCGAATTGCTGTAGCAATTCTCGACTTGTAGTGGATGAAGATGAGTTGAAGTGGGGGGAAAATTAAAGAAAATTGCCAAGTACTGGTAAAAGAGTTTCATGAAAATTTGTCTTCTGAAACCCTCAGTTGTAGGGAAATTAAGTCTTTTCAAGGATGTAAGATAGTGCTTCAATGCCATTTTCATGAAACTCTTTTACCAGTACATGGCAATTTTCTTCAATTTTTCACCCACTTCAACTCATCTTCATCCACTACAAGTCGAGAATTGCTACAGCAATTCGCGGCTTGTAGTGGATGAAGATGACAATGGTAAATTCAGGCTTGACAGGGTGAGGACTTAAAGGTTTAAATACGTGTAGCTTTAAATTAGCAAAATATTAAAACAATCAATTCAGCAGAACAAGGGTTGGCAGAACAAGCCGGATATGAGAATAATGAGTCGGGGACCAGAGTAGCCAGTGTAGCCAACGGTGATTGTGGGTGAACAAACGCTCCTTTAGAGGTAAACAGCCCTGTTAAAGTGTTATAGTACTACCATTAGCGAGGTGACAATGCCTGGATGAATGCTAATCCAGCAATATTGGATTGACGGCAATTCCAAGTGTCCAGCACTTCTATCAGGATTTCACGGTTTTATCGTGAAAGACCGTTTTGGTTCGAGGCGTCAATTTCTTCAATTTATTGCGCTGTGGCGTGTGGTTTCATAAAATGTTATGTAGTCACACCTAGATATTAAGTTTTACAAATACCGGTAATCATTCCACTCTGGTGCTATTTGCTAATCGTCATTATTGTATGATCCTTAACAAAGCGTTATTCTCAAATCTGTTGCTGTGCAAAGGTGAATTGAAAAGCAATTAGAGCATTAGCGCTATGAGCCCAGGCACACATATAATGATTATTACCAGTCACTAGATATTGACTGTATCTGAACACCAATAAATGCGATGATGTAATGTGTTCTTGGTCATTCATAATTGAGGAAACATTATCATCTATTAGCCTAATCGCGGTAAATCATGGGCATCGACAAAATTAACAGTAAGGATTGTGACACAACGGAACATTTAGTTATTAACACAAGACAGAGATTTTAGGGACGAGAATGTCCACGGGTTAAGGGATCGATTCCCAGCAAACACGGGATGCGGAAGCAATGTTGGTTTAAGGTTAGGCCAGCGTTGCAAAGAGGTTCTGAGTTTTCGTTTCAGTATAGTTGGGTAGTGTATGAAATCAAGACAATTTTTATTCATTTGAGATGAGAGTAAATAGCTGTGGTGTGCGGGGTGCTGGAGGGGGGGGGGTGACCTGCTCCACATCAATGTGTTTGTTGTAAACGAATTATCATTCAGCTTGACACTTCATATGTTCACCTGACAAAAATAGTCTATTGGCCTGTAATAGTCATTGCTTTTGCAAGAATAACTGTCACTCTGAATGTGCTAGGGTTGAATGAAAATCGTGACTGTATACTCTATCTGAAAATGTATGAAAATGGCCAGATATATTCTCAGATTCAATCAATTGAGTGATAATTTATTGACGTTGCTAAATGATCCACATGCAACTTTTTTTTCAATTACTTATTCAATAAATTCAGGTGATTTATAAGAAGCCAACGCATAAGTTTCCAAATATAATAAATGTGTAGCCTAGGCCTATATCAGCACTTGGGTCGTTAGTTGCCTGTCATTACGTATCGCAAAATTTTACCAATAAGAGAGACAGAAATCACCGACGTGCTAGGAATAAAATGTGTCGTTTATTACATAGCCTCCTTATATCAACGTATAGAATGTGAAGGAGCCGTTGTATTAACCCTTACAACGCTGAATTATTTTTGTATAAACCATGGAGAATAAAGGGTGTTTATCAATTTGAAATCATCATAAATGTGTTAGTTAGTTCTTTCCGATTCATTCGAATACCTATGTTATCGGTCTACGGCCATTATAAACATTTTAATTCTTTCAGTGCGGGGACCGTCTTTATACGTCAGAATCTGACGTCAGATTCTCACGTATAAAAACGGTCTCCGCACTGAAAGGGTTAACCATTGGTTTGCTGGACCCGTATATACACGGATTAGAGGAAGCTTCAACTCGACTAAAATGACACTGAAATCGTTGAACCATTTTATGGTAGATTGTCATTTAATCAAATAATTCAATTCGCGTGATGTCTATTTTTCGTAAGGGGACTTATTTTTTGTCATTTTCAGCTCGAAATTGCCTATTAGCATTGAATGTAGGCCTATATTGTTTGTTGGTTACCCACGACGTTGTTGTGACGTTACATCAACGTCAATGTAAAAATGTTATGATTCACTTTATCTCAAAAAAACTAAAATAATAAAAACATGGGGTTCATTAATATTAATGTTAATATTAAAATAAATCATCAATCAGAAGCCCCATTATTCATTGTGATAATACCATATGTAAGGATAAAAAAGGCTATAGCTAATGGGTTATTTTATAACGTTGTAGTGTAGGAACGAAGTCTTGGTAGAATAGAAGATAATTTGAATATTGGAGATAATTTTCTGTTAAAATAAATACAGAGAAATACATTGAACTTAGGATAGCTAAGAAATCGATTTTCAGGAGTTAATATTGATGATCAATGAAATTGCCAAAGTCATGTGAATCAAATTGTTTTAAGTTACACAAGAACTATTATAAAGTAGGCTAGTAATTAATTATCAATGACATCATTAACTATGCTATGTGATAGTTTATGCTTTTCATATATGCTTCACTGTTGTGCGATTGGGAAGTACTTACTGTATATGTCGTATATATCTTTTAAATAAAGTCAATAGTTAAAGAAAATATGATTATTATTGTTCATAGAGCTTGTATCTATAGGCCCCAACAGACAAACCATTATTCAAACTGTGAAGTATTTTTTTCGTTTTTGCTGAAGTGAGATATGCTATATGGCACTATCAATGTTCAAAGATTTTTACAAAATCGATGAAGATTAGTTGCGTCTTGCAAATATCAAACCAAATGAAATCATTTAAAGTAGGTTTCAGCTGGGTATTGTTGTGTTTTTAATCCTGCTAATTGGTTTTTAAATTTTAATATTGCTATCTTGAGGCAACGATAATCATTATTTAGATGAATAGTGTTGCTCAAACAACATTATTCATTTTAATAATGTTATTTCTGTACATTGTTTAGTGTTCAAAAAACTGACTAAGAGGGACCCATTGCTTCACACAGAACTATTTAGTTTTTTTAAAGTAAAAACTAAAAAGCAAATAGCATGCTTATTCTGTGATTTTGAAGTTTTTGATACTATTAATTTAAATAATATTACTGTAAACCAGTTATATTTGATATATACATTTCTTACTCACTTCGGTTTATAGGTCTATGCGACCTTCCATAGCACTTGTATTTCTCCCAAAGAGTCAGAAGTTTCATGGTTGTCTCAGTAAATATAAAGAGAAAACCCATTAAAATACCGGGAATATTTTAGCGAACAAAAAGAATAAATGTGTTTTATCGTACAAAAAACAGACACATAAAATGGGGAAAATTTGTTTATTAAAAATAAACATCAAATTAAACGACTACAAATTAAAAGGGCTTCACTTCAAATGTTGTTAATGTAAACGTGGTTGTAACAGAGTGAAGCCCTAAGACCAAAATAGGTATAAATTTACTTGACAGTCAGTTAACAGGATTAACCAGTGAATATTTATACATGTCTCTAATTGATCTAATCTACTATGAATATTTATACATGTCTCTGATTGATCTAATCTACTATGAATATTTATACATGTCTCTGATTGATCTAATCTACTATTTAAATGTGAACTTTGACTCTTGTATCATTACAAACAAATTAGATAATATCAACCAAACTATCAATAACAATCTAGTAATTGTTCACACAAAACCAAACCTATCAATAACAATCTAGTAATTGTTCACATTAATATATTAATGAACATTGACTCTTGTATCATTACATACAAATTACATAATATTGACAAAATCTATCAATAACATTATTAAACAAGATTATCTGTTGTTGAGGAGGGTATGAAAACGGTCAGAAGAAAAATGAACAAAAAACTTGCAGCGGATGGAAGCGGGAGGAGGTGGGATTTTCTTGATAGACATAGAATCTGCTATATAAATTTATATTTCTTTCGGATTAATTTTTAGCTTGGACCACCCTCAAGATTTCATTGCTAAAAGAGACTGTTACAAACAAATCGAGATCCGAACAAACCACGAATTACATAGCTTGGGATTCGCCTAAGATTAATAATCTATTTTGTGTCCGATAAAAAGAGCTTTCATTTTACGAAAACTCTGTATTTTCTAAGTGTGACACTACCCAGCAGTTGGTGTGTGAAGAACATACCCAGCAGACACAAGACGTTGAATCAATGTTGGTTTAACGTGGGTCAACGTCTACGACGTTGACCCACGTTAAACCAACATTGATTCAACGTCTTGTGTCTGCTGGGTATGTTCTTCACACACCTCTGTGTTTTTTATCATTCTGCACTCAATTCTGTGCGCAATGTCAACAGGCAGCAGCTGCTTATTGTTGCTGCCTGTTGTCTTTGCACTGAAGAGTCTCTTATAGGAGTAACACCACAGAAGTCAGGAGTAACGGCTATTGAGCAATGGTGATAAGTACCACGGGGTAATTTATACTTGACCCCGTTCGCAGTATAGCACACGTCAAAGTTTGACTCATAATTTTGTTTCTCGCCCGGTCAATAATATTATTATTTGTGAAATATTGTTCTGTGTGCTGCGCCCGCGCGCCTGTATTTGACCATGGCAAACATCGCACGTCTGCACATTTCGCTTGAAATCATAACGGCATATTCCTAAATGTATAGGACTGATTTGGTCTACCGTTAGCATGGTTAGGCCTACGTGTTCTTCTAATTGCACGCACCGGCCTACCATAACTGGATGCAGCAGCCTACGGTATCGTCACCATAAAATAAACATGGATGATTTGCGTTGACGTTAACAAAAGGCATGACGTCCACAGAATGCAATAAGTCATGTTACAATCTTCACATGACCATTGCCTGCACCATTGCATAGGAACCACAACGGAAATTAAAATCAATTTCTAATTTATCTCTGCTCATGCCTTCAAATATTTCATAATGCTGATCCCTGCTGGCACCTCGTCAATTATTATAAAAAAAATCATTATGTAGGCTACACAAACAAACCTACGTCTAAATACCCACTGGTTTAAACATAACATGGAAACTGTGGAAATGCTTGATGTTTAGAAGACTGTGTGCAGTGAATCAAATGTTGTTTGATGTTGGTCCTTCGTCTACGACGCTGGGCAACATCAAAACAACATTGGGTGAACGTCTGGTGTTTGTTGGATTTTGGTCCTGTATGGACTGATTGTCATGTAGATAGAGGTTGGACGCTTGTTTGTTCAGGACCCTCCTTCTCGCCACTAGTTCTACCCCTCTCCACTTTGGAGGCTTTGTTTGGCCGCCGTGGAGAGCGCTGCATTCTGCATTGAAAAGCGAAAAGGTGGTAACTGCTTACTTTACAAGTAAGCAAGTGCTGCTTTTAGCTTTGAACGCCATCATTGCCTCTGCTAAGCCAGCTACGATGGCCCACAGGTAGCCACCGTTGTGATCACACTATATACTAGCCGATCAAACGCACGGCATGTTAGCAGTTCAAACGTTTGGTGTGATCTGATCCCAGCTCACTGACAGCCTGGAGTGGTGGACAACAGGACGTGAGCTATCACCTCGCTAAGATCCGTGGACTCCAGAAAAATAACAGAGTGGACGTAGAATTTGTGGACGTCTGGTCTACTCGCTGCACAGGCCGTGCAATGATACTAACTCCCTAGTTGTGACAGGCCCATGAGGACACTGCGTGACCGGCGCTGCCAGGACATGACACGCTGTGTCACCGCAGGACAACCAGGTGCTTGGAACAGATCCCGGCTTGGCAGTGACAGCGTGAGTCGTGACGGAGAGACTCCGTGGTCAGATAGATCCCGGTGACCGATGAGCACCAGTCACAAGAGACAGGTGTGACATCACGCGTCAGGATTACCGCTAATCTACCCAGATCTACCCAGAATATGGTGTCATAATCCGCAGCGGGTTTGTTCTGGATCACAAAGCTGACGGGGACGTGACATAGGCTAATCACCGGGACTGATGCGTTGATATATTACAGACGTATCACAGTGATCCCTGTGTGAAAGTGTACATGACACACTCACTACACAACCTCATTAACATTAGTCTTTTACAATTCTTCATTGCGGCAGACAGATCGCGTAGCTGGTCCACCTGCTATCATACTCTACACGTTTTCGGCATACAGTGTGAAGTGTCACCTATGTGAGAGAGTGTGTGGTTGTAGGCTTTCAAGAGCTGCTTGTTCAGGCTCTCCATCATGTCTTACGGAGCAGGCTCGCGGCAGATCCGTCCTCTGCCCAACAGACAGAGAACCAGAAAAGCTGACAATTTCAACAGGGTGGACTCTCATCACGACATAGATGAGATTATTAACTTCGTCAGACATCGTCAAAGCACCATTCTGGAGCGCGAACCCACGGAGCTGAGGCTACACAAGAAGGCTCCCCTGCCCAGGATAGGTGAGGTACCCGGCACCAACTGTTACAGTGGGGACGAGAACAGCAACAGTAGTGAAGGATTAAATGACCACGCGCGTAGCAGCTCGGGATCCATGGATACCGACACAGATCCGGCGTATGAGTCAGATCCAGAGATTGGGGATAGGGAGGATCGTCTGAGGGGTGATGATGGTATGTGCCTGTCCCGTCTGTCAGGATCCGGGGGGCGCGGCAGACGCTCCTGTACTCCTAGCCTTCCTGCCCGAGGGGAGGTACTGCAGCTTCGCAACCCTCACCATCACCGCACCCCCTCTTCAAAATCATCCAGGACTTGTTCAGAGGGCTCCGCGGAGGTTCATTCCCCCGGACCCGTACCTCTGCCCCGGCGAGCACGGTCTGAATGGAGTGATAGCAGCGACGTGCAGGACGAGGAAGAAGACTTAGAACTGTTCAGTGCTGATGGTACATGTAGGATCAGACCTGATGCTCCATCACCAAGTGCTACTCCACCTCCTCAAGACGATACCGTGTTCTCCTCACAGGACGAAGAAGAACCCGTGGACTACATCGACATTCACTAGCCAACCGGTACAAGTCTGCCGTGCAAAACCAAAAAGGAGGTAACTGTTCACTTTTCAAGTGAGCAGTTACTTCCTTTTGGCTGCGCAGAGTACAAGTCACCTCGTGTAACTCAGGTCGCTCTAATCTTCTTCACATTGTGTTTTTTTATATATTTTATAGTTTTGTAATCATACCCTGCCATACGCACCATAAAAAAAGAATGATATGTTCTGCATAATGGTTGATCGTGAAGTCTTACCTGTGGTATATTACATATATTAGGTTGAACATAAACATTGTAAAGCAGTAGTGTTATGAGACTCTAGTGTTATGATGGCAGTATGGATCCTTTGTCAACGATATCAAATATCTCCACATTTTACTACATTTAATACATCTTCAGACATCATATTTATAGTAGGCCTACAGCCTAAGCCTCTGATTGGTCTAGATTGCAATGCCGTCCATACAACGTGTTAAGATATAGAGCAGCTGAATTTATGTGTCAATTGTGGTCCAGAATCTGGTATTTTAGACATATAAGCCTATATTGTTTATTTCATAGTTGAAATCCATAGACTGGGCTGCACCTGTACTTATGTGTGTATGAATGACAAGTTCCTCGCCAGAAAGATAATTACCAGAGGTTTTGTCATCTATCTGATTGAGGTCAGTAATTGAAGGGGTCAGTGGAAAAACAAGCCCAAGTTTAATTTCGGACGCTAAGAATAGGCCTAATCCAAAAAAAAATATTATAACCTTTTGTTATTGTTTTAAATGGGGGTTCGCGTCTATAATAAGTGAAATAAGTGCGTCCTGCACAACTTAAACAATGTTAACTTTTAGGAAGTATTGCCAACATTAACCCAAAATCGGGAATTGTCTCGGCGTTGATTTTTCACTGATCCTTTGAATGCCTTGATTAAAATTATAATGTAAACTCCTTTTGTTACGATATCATGCAACGTAATATACTATATATAATAATAACACGACATAAATTATAGCTGATATAGCTAGTTACAGAGTTTTTGACCCATATCTCGTATTCTACCCCCTAATTTAAATAACAACTGAATGACGGCGGTGATTGGCCGATCTCGTCGTGTGACAGGCTGAACCACTCTTCGATTGGTCGGGAGTAGAATACAAGACTTGGACCCCGTTTTTTTCACCCCGAAAAAGCCCTTCAAAATGAGAAACCTGAAAAGTATGAGCTGACTCGGATCACCGCAGCCAGTTTCCTTCTTTACACCTCATTTCCTGCTCTATAAAGCTAATAAGCAGTAGGCTGCTTACTTGGAAAGTAAACAGCTACTGCCTTTCGGCTTTAAGTGGCAGAATAAACCACCACACAGTCTACCAGGGTCTACATGAAAACCAAAAAAATACTGCTCTTTAAACACCTGTTAAAGACTGTGTATATTATTTTAAAGACGATGTTTTAAAGAAACAGTTTTAATCATTGTTATACCGTCGTGCTGAAATGCTCGCAGAAAACTGATTATTCCTGATACCGCCTGCACAGCATGGGAAGGTGGCATATCACTTTCCACCCAATATCGCCCTGCATGTCCAGCCCCTCTGGTAATGTGTTGGAAGATCAATAATTGATCACAACATGGCATCACCTTTCTGAAAGGATGCTAAGCAATTACCGTGCGAGAGCCGATTAAGCTCGTCTATTTTTAGCCAATAACCATTTCAAATTGAGCCACGTACTGTTGTTATTGTCAGCTCGGGTTTAAAACAGTTGTAGCTCATTTTAAATTGTGAAATACCTTACTTTTTTGCGTAGGCATAATTGTTGTTGATTTTTTTTTTAATTAAATATTAAGCTACCAATATTTTGCCATTTTTATCCCTACACTCGTATTTATACTCATGTGCATTCAAATATCCGTGATTTAGGAGAAAAATGTTATTTTTTAATATTAAATTATTAAATGGTAAATTCCATTTTGAAAACAAATTATGCTGAATAGAATAGCGCAGCCTGTGAAATTTGCAACTGGTTCATTATGAAAATCTGAATTAAAACTTCCAGCATGAAGTAAATCGATGTCGCCAAATCAGTGTTGGCTTGGGGTTGGCCCACCGTCTACGACGCTGCCTCAACAGCAAACCAACATTAGCTTAGCGTCCCTTGTCTGCGGGTATGTACACATCCGTGTAATATATGATGTGTTATAACATAACAAATGTCGGGACGTCGCTACGCTTATATGCTCCAATAACTTTACAAGAATAGACAAAACAATTCATTCAAGCCTCGTCCATTCCCTGAACATACACAATTGCCGTTCTATTTTGCTAGCGGGATTAACAAATGCGACCCGCCGTGATCGTAAACGCAGCACCTTGTCGGTCAAGCACCCAAACGAGGCCGTATTACGTCATCTCCGACCACTCGGTCATGACGTCATGTGGGGTCGACTCACGTGACCCTAACGACCATACTGTTAAGCTCGATTTTCACATATTCACGTTAATATGTAAATGATACAACAGCATACCCCTCTGCCCAAATAGGTATGATGTTGTGTTGGACAATGCATTTTAATTTTCTTTCCAAGGATAATATTTTTAATTCAAACCTCAAGTATCCGAGTATGACATTTTGTTTCTATAAACCAATCTCCATGAAACTCATCTTAATTATATCCATACAGTCCGTGTGATAACGCCATAATGTGGTGTGCACTGTCCATGGAAAGTGATCGGGTGATTTTACAGCTCCGTCAAGTACACCCCTCATACACTGTGCACTTAGCACTCCACAGTGTCTGCTCCTATTTTCTGCGCTACAAGAGCCGATGTGATATAGATATCGGTCATACAAGACTTAGACCCGGGACCCATCAGACTTAAAATCTTAAGATTATCCTAACTTTATCTAATTTTCGTTAGACAAGTTGAGATGTTCTTAGCTTTTTAAATGGAAATGAGAGAGAGAGAGAGCTAAGATAATCTTAAGATTGGTCCCTGTGTCTTATGTTTTTCATCGGTGGAGCACACCATATCGGCCATTCAACATCTCCCTCTACAAAAAACCTTGACCCGGAGTCAAGACTTGCTACGGGAAAATGCCATTCAGAGGCTTTGAAGAAACAATAATGCAAAGTTTTTATTTTAGTGTAGGGCCCACAGGGAATACATTTTGCGTTTAGATAGATCCTCAAAATATAAATTCACGCGTTATTATATGAATGAATGAATGAATGAATGAATGAATGAATGAATGAATGAATGAATGAATGAATGAATGAATGAATGAAATCTTATATCGCTGAACATCGAGAGTAACTTAGCAAGGCCTGTTAACATTCAAATTCCAACTCAGTCTCCTGGGAGATATACATCTGAGCTGCCTTTGAGGCGCATCAAGCTATTTTCATTCCAAGCAAATTCGCCTTTATACATGTATCTATTAATACAACTGTCCATGGCTGCAGTGTGCCATCGCTTTCGGGGGATCTTCACAAAACTTATCATAAATCATGTATTTGTTTGTGTCGACGCTTGAGCTAGCTCAGCAAACATAAGTCGGCCACTCAATGTTGGTTTGATTTTGGTCCAGCGTCGAAGACGCTGGACTAAAATCAAACCAACATTGAGTGAACGGATCGTTTTTGAGTACTAGCTAGTACTGCTTGCCTTGCTATCACAACAGTGACGGCGCGACCAGCTCTATGCGCCATTACCACTGGATATGTGTGAAGATTATCACATAAAATATTCAGACGGTAATTGGTCATCGAGCGGCCATCTCTTGTTGTGCCGCTCCGCGCATGGACGGTCGTCCGAAGTCCGTCTCACTCGTTGGCTCAATGCTGGGCCAGCGTGAGCACCGCCGTCCCTGCGTTGATACAATGTTGACTGGAGTTTGCCGAGAAATCAGCCTTCACTGTTTACCAAAACAACTTTTCCGCATCGGTGGGTGACATCACAACAGCTTCTAATACTAGTAGTCCGAAACATGGTATTTCTAAATAGTGCTATTATAACAACGTGCTAATTCTTATATGCTAATCCCCTCTAAAGTCGTTTTGAGCCTTTAATTTTTTTCTTCAAAGAAGAACATTTGATGGAAAATTGATCATGAAATTGTCTGGATTTCAAATTGTTTTGATATGAATTGCACATAGCTATGTAGGGAGTTTTTACCCACTTGAAGTTGTGGGTGGCGGTAGCGAGACACAACTTCAAGTAGGTAAATTTAAATTATATAAAATTTAATTAGCGCTTAAATGTAAAAATCGGGTGAATTTCATAAGCTCCAGCAGGCGATATTAATAATACATTATTTCAGCCTCATTTCCTTTAGTTTTAAGAAATATGTTTGTTCAAATAGATGTGTTATTAGCACTTTACATACTTCGTCGCTACTTGACACACCTCTCCTCATAATACCCAGCTTGAAATGAATGGGAAATGTAGCCATTCTTAAAGCGACACAATCAGGCAAAAATCATAGAAAAATCAGTATTTTTATTTTGGTTTCTTAATATGGCCATAAGATGTTAACATGTCCATCGACTATAATTGGGGTTCCTGTTGCAATGTAGAAGTGTGTAGTCCCGAAAGCCCCATTTATCAGTTATTCCCGTATTTCTTATTTGGGACATGTCCGAAATTAAATTTTGTCCTTATTTCTCGCTTAACTGGTATATGCGCAACACAAAATATGATTTTAGCCTGATTGTGTCGCTTTACACAAATGGGACATCTACATACTTTAGGCTACAATATTATGTACTGTTATATTTAAGATCTGTAAATCCACGTTTGATCAATGTAATTATATACATTTACTGTGGAATATAATTTCGAATGCGCCCGCACTGGAAGAGGTGACATTTGTTCTGATGTATGTTTATATCAGCTCAGAACAATCGCATAATTGGCCTACTATCCAATGTAAATGTATTATGTTCTCTGCGGTAAAATCATTTCGTGTGATGCTGTGCATGTATGTCATTCTCAGTATCATCATTTTTTTAATTATAGGGTAAAGTGAATATGGTCGTGGTTAGTACACTTGGACACGGCACGTCATAATGTAGACACTGCAGACTCTTACACATGGCGCCTGAATGTTGGGCCAATATCGCCAACGTCTGACCAACGACTCCACAACGAACCCACGCGGACCGCAGTGTTATCATTTTTTGTCGTGTCCACGCCCAATAGATTACCGTCGGGGGTAGGGGAAGGGGCAAGTCAAGTAGGATGTAGCTGGCTAATTTATTCATAACCTGTCACCGAACACCATGACAATAGCATAACAAATCGTAACAGGTAGTGCTGATGTATTTTTTTCGTTATCGTCGTACAACACAGACATCCACACCATTTCTCCATGAAGCACGAATGTTGGCTTAATGCTGGTTCAGCGTCGTAGACGCTGAACCAGCATTAAGCCAACATTGGGTCAATGTCTCGTGTTTGCACTCGCTCACGTGACGTCTGTTTTGACAACACTCTGGGCGTTACGGCAGTTTCGTAGAATAAGTAGATAACGAGCTCCTCGAATACATCTCAAGTAATGTAATTAAGTTTAGTCCAGGGAAGAGAGTAATTATTTTTGCAATCGATGTATGTGTATTGGCTGCAATTTCAAGATACATTCTACAATATGTACCATGATAAACAAATTACTTATTCTGTCCAATTTCGCAGATTTGAATGTGTCTTCTCAGCCTAAACGTTGTGGATCTCGTTAGCTACTTCAAGTGGATGAAATGTCCCAAGCTCCTATATGACCCCTTATTTGACCGCTATGGATGCCCCACGTAACCACCAATTAAAAACTATCCATGTCAGAAGTGTTGACATTTGTTATTGACATGGATGGAAATGTTAATTTGTGGTTGTTCTAGCACTCAAAGGGTTCCGGGGGTGAATATTTCACAAGGAACCTGGATGAAGACAGGTATTGTTCTCCCCGGTCCGCATAAATTAATATTTCACTGCATGCACTTATCCAGTTTTGTTTTAACCCCTTAAGCCCCATTGTGGCCTATGTGCACCACATGACATAATTTATTGAAATAAAAACCATCACTATAACGCCGTTCTCAGCGTTCATTTCAGATAGCATACTTGGGTGTTTCTTAAAATCGTGGCGTTTTCATCCATTTTGAGATGTGAATTGCGGCCGCAATTCACATCTCAAAATGGATGAAAATAAGAGTAAATAGTAGGGGTGTGTGTTATCTGGTTATAGGAGGGTTACTGCTGTAACGGGAGTTCTTGTTATATGGATTTAGAGATCGGACACAGATAAACAGGTCGATGTCTCGATGTTTTGTATTTGCATTTGTGATAAGTAACTGTCGTCGACAAAAATGTTAACGGACTGCAATTTGTGTACCAGAATTAATGTTGATGGTGCTAATGTGACGTAGGCTGCATGCAGTCAGAAAACAGTGATCGTAATATTGTTGTGCTGGTGTATTTTTTTTCTATTAATTGTGATACTTCATTTTGTGATTAGCCGTGTCTTGATGCCATTAAACCACGCGCGTGCTTACGCTGTCAACAGCTAGCATTCTAAAATCTGCATTGTATGTTTGTTTATTCCACTGCTGTCATGAGAATTTTTATTGTTGAATTTAAGATTTTTTTATCTAGCTCATGCTTTAGCGCACATGAATTGTTTTGTATAAGAATGTTTGTATTATGAAATGGGCAGTTATCTCAGATCCCGGCAAACACAAAACATTTGTATAACATTTGTACAACGTCGGGCCAACGTCTTCGACGTTGGTCCAACGTTGTACAAATGTTATAAAAATGTTTTGTGTTCACTAGGATATACAACATAAACAGAGCCTCTCACAAAAAACTCTACTAGTGATATCACCATCCAGATGGCTACTCATTGAACGTTGATAATAACGCTATGTTAGTATACTGTTGGTTCAGCAGCGTAAAGTACTGCGTAAAATGCTGAGTATATATACTATTGAAGTGAATGAATTCCCTGAATACTTCCAAGGAATATATATATTCCTTGATATATCTAAGATATCACTTCATGCTTTGCAATTGTATATAATGTTGTGACTGAATTCAAAGTCTTTTTTTTACTATTGTGACATGTGCCAATACACGGGTAATACAGAGTATAATATATTTTAATGGTGCAGGGCCACTGTTCTCAAAATAACTGACCCAGATCTTTGGCATGCGATTGATCTAGATGGCCATCTCGATCAATCGCATGCCTAAGATCTAGGTCAATCGCTTGAAGAGCATCGGCCAAGTTATTCACAAACATTCATAATGTGATGTGATAATATGTCAACTCCTCGTTTAGTTATGTTAAATAAGATATGGACTTTATTTGGCAGTGTATTGTGCCAAATAATTGTTGATACAATCAACACCACCATGTCAGCTGAATCAAAATAAATAAATACATGTTTAAAAATGCAAAAAAAATTGTAGAATACATAGACTTTTATGAAACAAGTCAATTTTTAAAGATCGGGTGATTTAAGGTATTTATCAGAACACCTAAATCCAGGATGGACTGTCTGGCGCGACCCATTGTGTTGATCCATTGTTATTACTTTGATGGGCTTACCATGCTGACAGCTACCTGAAAGAATGTAAAACAATGACGGTATACACTGAAAAGCGCTCGACCGCAGTAGACAAAATGTACCTGTCAATAATTGAATGCTATTTGTTCAACACAAAAGTCCAGCAGAATAATTTGTCACAAAATATTCAAGTGACACACAGCCATTGTTATTCCATGGATGTACCAATGTATATTATATACCATATAACAGAGAGCAAACACTGGCGGGATCTATACATTGGGGCTATGGGCGTTGACCTAATGCTGGTATAATGCTGAGCCGTCGTCTGCGACGTTGGTCCAACAATAAACCAGCAGTGGCCCGGCGCTTGATGTCTCGTAAGATCTATTTCAGGTTTTCTGTGAATGTCTGTGGCCAAGCAGTTACTGTTTGTTGGCTCTGTGGGACAGTAGCGAATGTATCGAATAATGCTAGATAAACTAAAAAAACACACACTAATGGTGCGTTGCCATTTGGTACTTCTAATTTCTAGGGTAGCCGAGCTCATAGGCGCTGCAAAACCAGTCTACTCCAGCCTGGCATTTCAGACTGCGACCTAAGACCAGGTTATATTTCTGATTCCATTTCTTTTAACTGATGTAAACAATCACAACATGAAATGTGACACTGCTACTTATACTATGCGCGGTAAAATGTTGTGCATGTTGTTTCTGTCTCATTCTCTGGGGCCGTATTCTCGTACAAGTTACGATATATCGTAGGCTTCTGATTGGTCGAGATGGCCATCTCGACCAATCAGAAGCCTACGATATATCGTAACTTGTACGAGAATACGAGCCCTGACAAATAGTTATCAATGATATGCTTCACATTTGTTAACCTCATTTTAATTAAAACTCAAAATGTACTTTCTTCAGCCTTTTATTTAAAGACACTTAATATCTAAATATACCTGCAATTGTGTATCTCGACAAAGAGAAACCATTTCAAGTGAGCTCTTATCAAATTTGCTATAATGGCACTGCAATGGTGCACCAGTGAGATGCATGCTTATTTGATTATAACCAGGTATTTAAATATCACCCATTTGTCAGTGAATGTTTGTACATGTAAATCTGACGATAATCCATATGTTATAAAACATGTTTAGCAATGTTATAGTATCTAACCTCTACACAGAAACTGCAGTAAATTCATTGTCCGTTTAAGTACAGATTGTCGCCTCGGAAGCAAAGGGTCATGTCTGGCACTCATTAGAGTGGCAGACGTGACACTTTAGCTCCAAGACGACGACGTGTATTGATGTTGACGATTGTGATTTAAGTATGTAACCATGCTTGTCAGCAAAAATCTCCCCCCGAGGATAAAAAATCATATCTCTCACTTCACAACATGATAGATACCACTTTGTATCCTCAGGGGGGAGACGAAGCTCAGCAGTACTCGCTTGGCGAGCTGCTTAAATAATTAATTGTAATAAATTGCGTTCATGTTACAATTAAGTTTTTGTTTTATTCTCTTCTTCTCTTTATCACACACCGAAAATCGCTTTCATACCACTAGGTTTCACAGCGGGAAACAATTAAGCCCAAAAATATACTTCACTGCCCTAGATTGTTTTTATTAAAGGCCTATACCCAGGCAAATGGCATGTTTTCGTTTTAGCTCTATTATATATTTTTAAGTGTTTGAATGAGTGAAGGCAACATTCCGATAGATTTCAACTTTTGGAAATATCCGTTGGCAACGTAATCAATTTTCGAAAAAGACGAATTATGACAAAATGTCGGTAACTACATTTGTGTCTTTTAGATCCACCCGCTTTTTAATGCCGTCGCCATGTTTGACAGGAAAGTGTTATCGAGTCAACGACTTGATTATTTCCTTCTAAAGATAGGTTTATTTAATAATTTACTAGCCGTAATTTATGACAAAAAGTTCTTAACTCGTATAAGGATAAGTATGTAAGGTCTCAGATGTATCACATCGTCAAAGACGTTGCTAGTTTAATTACAATGTCATCGGAAAATCACAGCTTAACGGCACTTTCCCAACGGGCCTCACATTTCCAAGCACGAAGGTTCAACACTTCTAAACTCGGCCAATTGACATGTTTTACATATTTGTGGGACATCGTCAAGGTTGCCAAAATACACAGATAATATTTATGGGATATTCGTGCCTGTGTAGTGACAAAAAGGAAGGGATTTTCCTCAGTGTTAATCCTTTCAAAGAAAAAAACTAATCAACATCGGACCCTTCATCTAGACCCTCAGCGGCTTGGTCAAAGCCATTATAATAAAGGGATGGTTGTTATTAATTGTATGAGCATTCCGAAATACACACTTGTCGGGCACATATCGAAAGATAATATAGATTTACGATGATATAAGCCTATATAACACAATTTTAAACTTTGAAACTTTTTAAGTTCAAGGCACTCGGGTATGGGCCTTTAAGATAGGATTCAAAATATGATGTAATTATATTTAAATTTCAAAATTAGTGTTCATCAAGAGAACAGTGGTATATTGAAAGCAAACAGTAAGCACGTTCAAAAAGAAAATATAAAATATAATAACGTCTATGAAATCGGGATATATATAATTTATTGTGAAATACCCCCCAATTTTTTTTAATTGGCCTAAAATATAAAAATGTTCTTAAATAGTGCTCCATCCCAAGTCCCTGTTTTTTTAACTATCAGATAACTTTGTGGCAAATAACCATACATTAATTGAGGGGGACATGGCGCAATTGATAGAGCCTGGTGCTCTGTCGATGTCGCTGCCTGTCGTGCGGTTTCGAATCCCGCTTGGTGCAGGATTTTCAGAGAAATATCATGTTTCTCCCTCTCAATCTTGGGACATTGTTAAGATGGTGTGTCCTTGGGCAAGACACTACACCCTCAAATGCTTCACTTGACTCAGGTGAATGAGTACCTGGTAGGACAGAGATGTCAATGTGTACGATAAGTTCAATGCGCCGAAACGGCTGCAGGACTGTTATGCTACTCGGGGAGTTGAAATGGCACATGAATGAACAGGTCCAGTGACCAGGGGGTAAAATGTAAAGTCCGATGATAGATCTTCAGACTTGATATCATACTATAGAAAATCTGCACCTTCACCTAATCGTACACCAAATTATTTAATAACCCTCTAATGACTTTGTCATCAAATAAACAAAACATATTATTTTCCGAGAACCACGCTCGATTTGCATAGCTTTGTTCCCCTAAAACCGGCTAAGATACATCTTTGAAATATATGGAAGCTTTACAAAAATATATTTATTTAAAAAATTGCCAAACTTACATTATTTTATTATCATAAGTACACAAAACGAAAGACCTTCACTAAGAAGAGTGGGCGACAGCATGAAAACCTGAAAATATACACTTATCGTCTATTCCACCACATGCTGGGAGTTAAGTAGCCTTTTTCCAATATGCTCGGTTGCTATTTAATTTTTCTTTTGTGAGACCGGGCATTTTGATATTTTGATAATTATTTTATTTAATTATTTTCTATTTAATTATTTTTATGTCAAAATGGTGTAATTTCGAAAATACGCAACAAAATCCACCAAATTATCAGGTACGTTGTGGGTAGATGTTAATTTTACCAGAGAAAACATCATAAAACATTTTAAATAGCAACCGAGCAAATTGAAAAAAAGCTCTCAGTACGTAGTGAAGCAGACTGTAGTGGCAACATAACCATGAGAAACATCACATATGTGTGCACTACAATCAGCTGTTCGCAGGTATCTTTTCAGAATTAGAATTATGCCGCCGTGAGGAGCTAAAATGCAGGGATAGCAATGTAGCAATTAATTATTGCAGCAATAATTGATGTACATATATATTATAAAGTTATCGTGAACAAGCCGTTTTAAAAATAACAATAGCGTCTGTTTGGAGGAAAAGTGTTAATTTGAGGCACAACTTGATAAATGTTTATTCGCCGTCCTCACGTAAACATTCTATTTTGTAGTCATCAGATCAACAGGGTCCGAACTTTGGAAAGAGTGTCTTCAGAGGAATGTCTTCTCAGGAGGTTCTCCTTTCCCATATTAGCCGGTATGTGTGCAATAATGGCCAAAAACCATTCATTCATTCATTCATTAATTCATTCATTCATTTTTCATTCATTCATTCATTCATTCATTCATTCAATCATTCATTCATTCATTCATTCATTCATTCATTCATTCATTCATTCATTTATTCATTCATTCATTCATTCATTCATTCATTCATTCATTCATTCATTCATTCATTCATTCATTCATTCATTCATTCATTCATTCATTCATTCATTCATTCATTCATTCATTCATTTATTTATTCATTTATTCATTCATTCATTCATTCATTCATTCATTCATTCATTCATTCATTCATTCATTCATTCATTCATTCCAATTGCCAACACATTTTATGAAACTTCTATCAGATTAAGTCGTACAATACAGGCACTACCCCCACACAGGTACATTGTAGTCACTCTTTACACGGTATGCATGGCTATGGATACTATACATTCATTCATTTATCCATGATCACCAATCCCAATGACCACGCCGGCAGCCATATGTATTTAGCAAAGCGTACCAAGAACCAGGACAAAGCACCTTTGTCCACGTGTTTACATCAGATACGAAAATGTAGATTGTAAAATATTTCTATATTTGTGCTGGCAAGATTAGCACACAACCGATGTTGATTTGAAGTTGTGCCACCATCAGCATTGGGTGAAGGTACCCAGTAAGCACGAAACATTTGAATAACATTTATACAACGCCGGCCCAACGTCTCCGACGTTGGTCCAACATTGTATAAATGTTATACAAATGTTCTGTGTTTGTTGGGTATGCTGTTTGCCGGGGAATACTCATCGGGACGACTGGCCTGAGGACAGCGGCATTGTTATCAGATAGGTGCACTTGACTGCATTGCAAAGTAAATGATAATGACCACTCGACCTGAGCTGGTCCGAGTATTATGTATGTTTGCACTGTGTCCAATCGCTCCTCATTCATTGTTATCTGCTGTTAATAAGAGCGCAAGGCTGTCCATTTTATTGGAATAACACCCCAGGTATCAACACTGTTTGTGTTGGTTCGACTGCTTGGCCTGTCGCTACGGAGATTCCAGAATCCCGTTTGAAGACACTTCGCGCCAGTGTACACAATCCATGTATCCACACAAATATATCTACAGTTACCGTCCTACAACGAAATCGTCAATATTGACCAGTTATGCTCCCCATTTGAGCTTTAACCTCATTAACTCAACTTATATTTTCATCATCTACATGTAATTATAAAAAAAACTATGTCATAATATTATGTCACGTACACCACCGTAGAACCTACTTTCTCTATTACCATCAGTATTAAATGTAGGGACGGTGTCATGATGCAATGGTTACATTGAATTTCTCACACATTGTAGCTTGGGGTTTCGATCTCCGCTTTTGTATTCAGGTTTCAAAGAAACAAAATATCCCCCTGTCGACTCATGACGAGCCAGAAATGTGGGGAGCCTCTATGACCGAGAGTGTGCTTGGCCATGCTCGCTATGAAGATGTGAGCCACTGAAAAAAGATAAATGCTTTGTCGAGGACATTTCTAAGAATGCCGTCTTTATACGATATTTCTTGTTTACAACGGAGTTACTTCTGTATTTGTAAAAGTATTCCGGTATAGCCGCGCGGATACCTACAACAATTGGCTTGTATACTTTGTATTCTTCCACATCGCGCATAATAAAACCACACAACTGTGATGTACTAATCTACATCTATTGATTAATAACAATGCTATTTACTTCCTTTTTAACAAATTATAGTATACTACACTCGCTAAAAGTGCACTTGATTTGAAGTGGCCTCTGAAATACATTTTGTCCGAACAATAATACTCCACCCCTTGCCGGGCAGATACTTTAATATGTAGAAGTGTGATTGTGATAACAATATGGAAGTACATCTATTTCTGCTTCTTTGAAAATTTGTGCGGGCGACTGTGTTAAATGACAGGTGAAAGATGACATTAATTTGTCGATCGCATTTCTATTTGGCAAACTGTTCATGACGTTAATGGAAGCAAATGAAATGAATCAGGCTTTAGGCCACCTTTGTGAACATATAGGCTAAACTGGGCCAGGAGGACCTCCTGAGGATGGTGAGATGACACTGTCCTCCAGACACAGAGTTCGAAATTCGAGCCCTGGCGGTCTGAGGCCGAGCACGCTACCTCCCGGTCACGGAGGCTCCCCACAATACTGACTTTCACACGTGGATGGGGAAGAAACATTTTTTGTTTCTTTCAAACCGCCGAGACCGGGAACCGAACCCCGAGCTCTGGCGTGAAAGGCAGCGGTGCTAACCACTACCCTAGGGCCCCTGCCCTTAATGGAAGCAACACTGATTTTCGTCAAATAGTCTAGATATAGTCCTGATCCTGAAAACTACTGCAAAATCACTGTCATACCAGCCTTATGTAAACTTTTCGAAATAGTGTTAGAATTTGCGCTACAATTTAAAAATAATCTTTTTTCTGGAAATGACCTAAAAAACACTGTTTAAAAAGGTTGTTAGTGGCATTTTTTTAAAAAAAGTTTCGGGGAAATGACATTAGCTTGCCTTTTAAAAGCTGCTTTGGAGTATTTCAAGGAGGTGTTCTAAGCCCGCAATTATTAATGTTTAAGTGATTTATGTGACTACTTGGACCCTGAACGTGGAGTTAAGCTAGACAGAAAGTTATTTCTTTATCTATTATTTACAGATGAACTAATTATATTCTCGCATTCTGTGCAAAAATAATTGAACTGTTTATATAAATATGGTGCAAAATGGCACCTGATTGTAAGTTCATTGAAAACAAAGATGGTTATCTATAACTCTATTTACGCATTGCGAAATTGTGTTTTGAAATACGGTGATGAAGTTATCGAAATTGTTAACACATATTATAAATATGTAGGAGTATGGTGATCAAACAAAACAAATTATTCTATGAGAACTTTGCATATCTTTCTAATAAGGCAGCTAAAATAATATTCGCAATACAAAATTATAGTTCTGAGACACTTGGTAAATTGTATTGTATTGTGCAGAGTTAATGCACGACGGAAAGTAAACAAAAGAAATCGAACAAATACAATTTTTTTAAAATAATTTTAGGTGAGATTTCTTTTTACAATATTGGTGTCTTATTTTATCCCCTGAAAATGTTGTACGACGGGCATATAACACACTGATACAGCTCGATCGATCATGAAAACAAAACTGGTGTCACACGTGAAATCATTGTTAAAGGAAATTTGAGTTTTCAATTGCTAAAAAACAGAAAAAGTAAATTGCATCAAATCGATTAAAAAAGACGTAGAAAATATTATTAAAGCTCCATTCACTAATAAATGGAAACATGACCTTTCAATTTCGGTTTTACATCGAAAATTACTTACCTATGCAACCTTTAAATTACCTTTTCATATTGAACCATGCATTTTATTATTGGAGAAAAAAAAGAAGTTTCGGCATTAGCACAGATTAGACTCTCATCACATTCATTAAAAATTGAGCTTGAAAGACATAATAAACCACCTTTAAAAACAGAATATGTACGAGAGGTGATAATAATGCCGTTGATGAAGAAGAACACTTTTTAATCCGTTGTAGTTACTTTAATGAGAAAAGACATGTTAACGAAGCAAGTACCGTAAACGCGTGCTATTTTGCCAGGTTATTGCACATGGGCTAAAAAACGAATCAAACGGTGAATCGCCTGTTCTTAGGGTCCGAACATCGAGGATTTCAGCTTATAAATAGTGTGAAAAACGAACCTAAAAATTTATATAGATTTTTATCTATATTTATGTCATTTTCCCCTTATAAAAAGCGAATAGCGAGGCCAAAAAAATGGTGAAAAGTGAACTGGGAAGAATCCATAACACGCGTCTAGAACCTAGTCTAGCAGCGCACAGCAGCAGCAGATCGCGGCAGGTAGCCTGACCTATAGGGCCTACTCAAGCTACACACCAGACATCATGGCATTTCACGCGACATCTATCACCCCTTTTACCAGGAGGTATCAAATGCTATTTGAAACCTCTGATTTTCATTTGATACCTGTGTTATTGTATCCACACATGGCCAAATTGGTGTTATGGGAGCACTACAACGCCATATGTGGTAATAATATAGATTGTCCATCCATTAATCCATCCATTTATTTATTTGCAAATAATTTGCAAATAATTATTATGTAATATTATGAGTGATAAAACGCGCTTCTCAAATTCGCCGTCAAAAGTTCATCGAGTGATTGATGGGCGATTATAAATGCTTTCGTCTGATCATTTAATATTGAGCGGATAATTGGTGTTATGCCATACATTGACCAATCCAGATTTCAAGATTCTCCATGATTGGTCGACATCTGCATGTCGACCAATCAGACTCTTCACAAATCTGGATCATTCTGTTCGAGTATACCAGTCGAGTAGTCCATTATCAGACGAAGAAAAACCATCTGATTATAGTCTATTTACTTGTATTTGTTGTAACCTGAGGTGACACTGGGCTTTATTTATTCCCGTATCCGTTTGACAGATTTTACAACTCTCATGACTCGTGTATTCATTCCAGTGAAGTGGGAAGTAAACATGTACTGCATTTATAAGCTCTTCAGTGGTCATAATGAAAAAAACCCCAGCATGAGTCAACATAATAATATATTTGTCTTATTTTCAAGCTACAAGTCAATATGCGTAACTGACTCCCACCAAGAGTGCTAACACATATCGGCGAACCGCTTTTAAGCCTACATAATTTGTGATCTCAATAAACGTATCCCTACTGTTGTACGTATAAGAGTATATTGTAAAACATGATCAGCAATTAAAAATCAACTTATTAATCAGTCCGATCAACACATTAATTTATTTTAGAGAACATTTAATGTCGCTTATTCCCATTTCGTACGAGAATTCCCCAAATCAGCTAAGGTGGTCTTATAGCATTATTTGTTTCATTCATATTGAGCCAATAACTAGCGCATAACTTCAGATACTACAGCTACTAATACAGCTAAAAACATTAGGCCGATATGTAATGTCCTGCTTTAGAAAAAACGATTGATGCGGTGTTTTGGTACAGCGATGGGCCAAATAAATCTCGATGTTTTTGTTTTTATCTTTCGCAAGGCACTTCAACGTTCACGTGCTTCACTTCATTCAGATACAAACAAGTATTTCAGATTATGAAATTGCAACGCGAATGACAGAAAGTGGTTTCTATTTATTTTATGATACACATTATGCATCTGATATTTATACACAACAATCGCATAACGACTCTGGCAAGCTAATATTTTCATGGCTGTTGGTAAAGTGACTGGACGCTGATCCAACGTTGTCTTACCGTTTTGCACACGGAGCCTTAGATCAGCCATTAACTCAATACGTCGGCTGAAATGAAACCGATCTGAATCACTTGTGAAATCAATTGAAGACGTTTTTACAGTAATGGAGATCGATAATGATCGATATGATCTGCCCTGAGGTGATAAACATATTACATTTCATTTGTTGATTGTCCTTCCTTGGCACAGGATAGGATATTTGCTTCACAAGTATTCTCAAACGCCGGCCCCCCATCCCCTCCAGGGAGCTGTGCTGATCTGTGCAATAACCAGTGATAACGGTCTATCTTTTGTTAGCCTTGATGTGAAATTACACCCTATTCAACTGCCAATTAGTGTTACTGCAGGCTTTTACGAAAATAGACACATACATTAATTTTGTATTGACCCCGTGAAGTCTGTACTGACTTGTATATGTGGGACGTGTTTCAATAATAGACAATTATGTCAACCGTTGGAGTAAAACTGTCTGAGCTATAAAGAGGTATTCTTTAACTGCCTAGGTTAATCAGTTAATAACACATCACATACAAGTATGATATGATAACGAGAAACGACTCTCTGACATCTAATAACGCTTGATAAAGTTGAAGTGTTTGTTGATTGACAGAACTGACAATTTGATGGTCAAAAACTGAGAAAATCGTAGTATTTTACACTCGCATAAAGTTACGGTAGCAATATATAGATTTTGCTCATGTTATTCAGGGTTTTAAGGGCTATTCCCTGTGGCTGCACACATCACACAGAGAGTTATGATCCAGGATATCGAGCTTGTTTACGGTTGATCAGGTGAATGGTGACGAGTACAATATGGTTAAAGATCCCCAGACAGAGCCGGTGCGGAGATTATGACACTGGTTTAGTTGCGCATGCTGGTGAACTGAATCAGTGCCCTAATTTAACACTGGCATGATCCGACCGACCATTATCCATAATATAATATTACAACCACAACCACAACCACAACCTTTCTTTCTATCTTCTCGCACCGCTCATTTGATCCGGTTGTGGCTCAAAACTCAGAGATAGGCCCTACTGAGTTCGATTCTCGGTCGGGTCGGATGTTTGTCATCGAGGGTGTGCATATACAGTGCTCCAAAATGTTTAAACGTCTGGGGTGTGCAGTGCTGTCTAATATGGTACCGTATACGATAAAGAACCCTTAGAGTCATTCGATAACAGTAGGGCATAGTCCCGACTTCGGGCCTCCTACTGTCGCAATATTGCCATGATTGTGCAGAAATCGACGTAAGTTGAGCAATATTCACTCATTTATTCCCACGAATGTATAGTAAGCATACCAAACCATCGTCTGGAGCCACATATAGGCATTATGATGTTGTGTGAGCCGAGAGTGCGAGTGTATAGGATCATCCAGACTTGATGTCCAGGAGACCAATCGCAGCTGGAGTGCGAGTGTAATACAATTCATTCTGATGTATGCTGCTTGACCTCAAAGTGTACTCCAGCAATCTTACCCCATACTTCAGCACACAATAGTCCTACAATACACATCATATTTTGCCGCCAGACTGGGGGTCTCCCCTTTGAGTGACAACTCTAAGGTGAGACACACTCCTCCACCGACGTTCTTTTCAATCGTTTTATTTACAAGAAAATCAAGTCAATCTTGCCCCTTGAGAAAAAGCTCACTGCACTGCACGATACATAACAGTGTTTGCCTGTCACTAAGATCTCTCGGTATTTGCTCATCCCTCCTCTCACTTCACCGACGCTTGATAAGCCTACTTCATTGTGAATCTGAATACCACATCAATACCACCGTCCTGCCAGTTTTGTTGGTTACCAATTTTACAGTGCAAATCTAGGCAGTAACTGTTTACTTTTTAAGTGAGCAGTTATTTTCTTTTGATTTTGCAGAACAGAGCTGGTGACAAAGAAAATACATTTTTGTTGTGGTATCCAGATTTTAAAAAGCTTTCCATCTTTGATTTGAACAACTACTAAAACCGACTCAAAAACGGATTCACTTATTTCCATCGTAGGCCTAATCACCGCTAACAGTTAAACCATAGATTAACCATTGGTTAATCTATGGTTTAACCCTTTCAGCGCGGGGACCGCCTATAGGCCCATACTTCAGAACCTGACGTCTGACGTTTTAAATCGGTCCCCGCACAAAAAGAATTAAAATATTTACAATGGGCGTAGACCCATAATATAGGTACCGGTATTCAATTAATGCGGAAAGAGCCAACTAAGACATTTATAATTGTTTCAAATTGAAAAAAATATTTCAGCGTCGTAAGGGTTAAGGCCTAGGACGATGAGCGACGCTTACATCGTGCTCACACTCACGGATTTAACCCTCACGTGTGGTTCATGAGCTTCAATGAATACGATGAGCGATGAGCTTCAATGAATACTGTTGTCGAGGGGGAGGGGAGATAGCATTATTCTATCAATATTAAATAGCGTGGAGGTAAATACTTGGATACTTTATCAAAAACATAATATGGTCTTGATAATGTGTTAGTTATTATAATTAGTTATTATTATCAATATATACCCAGAAAACACGGGACATTGCCCATGTGTTGGTTCAATGTTGGGCCAGCGTCGCAGACGATAGGCCAACATTGAACCAACACATGGGCAATGTCCCGTGTTTGCTGGGTAGGGCACTACCGCATATTCATAAATATCTACATGGCTATTATTAGTTCAAACAGGGCGTAAATGATAAGCAGCGGTGCCTAAATGTCCTGGCATTTGAGCTCTGCCATTCAAATCAATATGTGTTAATTCCAGGTATAGCTGTATCGTGAGATGTAGATGTCGTATTTGGCAGTGATTTGAACATCTATAGACCCTGTTTTATCATATGCCTTATCTGCATCGCATTTGCAGACATATTGTTTGTGATACTGCTCAGACGATTGCTGTTTGGATGATCACTCTGGGCCCGTATTCTCGTACAGGTTACGATATATCGTATGCTTCTGATTGGTCGAGATGGCCTACGATATATCGTAACTTGTACGAGAATACGGGCCATCTTCTATACTATTACTGTGAAGGACATTTTATAATTCCAGAGTGAACAATTTTTTTATTTCTAGGCAGTTCAATTCCACTAAAAAAAACGTTTTATTCTTAGAATTATCAATGGATTATAAGCTTTCTCCGTTGTTGCACCCACGCTATGGAATTATCTCTCTTTTACAACCAGAACTGCTGAAACTATGTCATATTTCCGAAAAATATAACAAACACATATATTCGGTCTTTTCTGTTCTAGTTCGTGAATGAACAATTAACTTGTTGACGACTATGTTTCGAACCTTGACTTGACATTCCGATAAGCTGGACGTGTAAACATTTTATAATTGAATGATTGATGTTAGTGTGTCAAAACCTAGATTCTGATTATTTCATATCAATGATAATATCCTGCGTTTATACTATTTTTTATCCAACGGTGGCTTCGTTTCGGCTATGGCTTCTTGTAGAGATCAAATGACCCTGGTAGGACTTCGTGTAGAAATCAAATGATCCTGATGGGATTTCATTTTGGGATCAAATAACCTTACTAGGGCTTCATTCTGGGATCAAATGACGTTGGTAGAATCAAACATCACAATTCGGATATCAAATTAAAAATTGTCCTCCAAACACTCGGTATTGTCATATGGGGCGTGCTAGCACCAGTAATCGTATTGATAACTATCATACGATGGTTTTTTCTGGGCGTAACAAAAACATACTGCGAACATGCAGCTGATACACGAGACAAACACTTCAGCTTAGCCTAAAAAATAGTTAGCGGCCGATTACATCATGCTGGTGTGGTGGGGCTATTTTCACCCTTTGGGCTTCTCGTCGCGTGGTGAGGCCTCTTTTACACTTCCTCTTCGCATAAATACACCACATGACAAAGTTTTAATGAAATTGATTTAATAAAAAAAGGCATAAATTAATATAGACATTATTATAAACCAGTCTATTTTCCACCGCATTGAGTAGAAAATTAGAAAATGAATAATAGCTTGTATCAATAGATTACAATATATTGGACTAGGAATACATTATTTTACTGATTTATTTTTATGTTGTAAAGTAAGTAGCTTTATAATGTGAACAGATATATGTATACAGCCGTTGAATTATCTCCTAATGCTTTTTGTCTACACGGGTATTTTTCGTATTATGCATTTTTCGTCATTTGAAGCTGGAATTGCTAACGCAATTTCCAGCTTCAAATGACGAAAAATATGACTATTTATGAAAAAAACATACATGTGAAAATTAACATTTCGATTAATTGAGCATCTATCACAAACTATGTCATGGATTTCAGTGTCATTTTATTTCCTCTGAAACTTACTCGAATCCGGATCTATAGGGCTCCAGCAGCACAAGGGTTAATATAATATACAGCTCCAATTTTATACCGCGCCCAACCCAGCAAACATGATATATTGACACAATGTTGGTGTAATGTTTGGCCAGCGGAATAGATGGTGGCCCAGCATTGATTGAATGTCTCGTGTTTGCTGGGACATTCTCTGTCTCCATGACAGCCCTCATACAACGTAAATGTAATGTCTATGAACTATGGAACAATATCAGTGACCCGTGACACAAAGTGTATCTAGATATACCCGGTACGACTTTCTATCTATATATATATATACACCACGCATACCACTTTTTTATGATTTTTATGTTTTCATATGAAGTTACTCTTTATTACAGCTTGAGGACATATGCCAGGCTTATACACTGTACCTTATTAAGATTTTACAGGAACATGAATGGTAAAATACATTTCATTTTTTCATGAGCAAAATTAATTTTATTAGGTACCAGCTTAATACCGCTTTTCTAGTGGACTGTGATTTCAGAAGCTAATTAATCATGTTAATGAGCCTATTTAAACAATACAGAAAATATATTAGCAAGATTGTGTAAGTACAACGACATATGAACCTTTACACAAGTTCCGCTCAATATCAAACCTTTTAAACCTTCCTTTTTTCATTACAGTACACTTAACACCACATTAAAATGACAAAAGTAAGTTAACCATTCTGTGAAATATTTACATTCATATGAGAATCATAATTATGAACTCACCTAATTTGAATTTGTTTGTGTTTTTCTTTCTTAGGCTACGTCATTTCAAGTTTTTTGTGACTTTTTCGCTGAAGAAATAATCGCCACATGCATCATTCGCACACCAAACAGTTTCTAAACAGTCTCCAATTCGCGGATTGATCGCCACGTTCGCCAGTGAGTCGACTGTTGGCATCTTTCAGTCACACAAATTTTTAGTTAGAAGACTCTTGCCCTCCACTATGCCCCGTAACACGTTGTGTAGAATAGCTTTTGCTAACTAACCAATTCTGCAATCATTTGGCGACAAGAAGGTGATTGTTTTGAGATTGTTCGGCAAACCTTTGACGACTAATTGGCGAGCGTTGCGATCAATCGGCGAATTGGAGACTGTTTGGAAACTGTTTAGTGAACAAATGGCGAGCCCGGCGAATATTTTGCCACAATTTCTTGAACGTTCGACGAATACGGAGAATGTTTAGCGAAAAAGGATAACGTTTGAGGAAAACTTGGTGATTGTTTGGAGCCGATTTGGGATTTTCACAAATGTATACCCATAATAATATGCAAGTATCAGTCACGTCAGAAACGCATTAGGCCTATGACAAATATGGTGGGTCTATCATGAACAATTTATTTCAATTTATCTCATAATATCTCCCACGGCTTATGGTAGTTATGTACGGTATAGTGATGAACAACGAGAGATAATAATTACTTTCATTTTGATGAAAAGGAACAAAGAAAGCTATGAAAGCTATGAGGAGCGTATATTTGTATTAACTTCTGTTATTGTACAATCTTCGGTAAATGAATATGTTTATAGTACATCTATGAAAAAGGCATTAGTGAAAAGCCATTACAAGTAGATTTCATGGTCTTGTAAATTATTTTATACACGTAAGCCTGGCTGTAGGCAAATGGCTAGCATAATGGGTATTATTTCACATATCGTGTATACATAATTTTATGGAGACGTTTAACTTATATGTCCTGTTTTGTTTATTCCAATCACGTTTGCTTTAATAATATAACCAACATTAAAAGGTTTATTGAATTTATTTTTAAATTTTGGTTGAGGGGGTTGTGGGTCGAGGAGGTTGTGGGTCGATAAGGTTGTGGGCGATGAATATGTGGGGTCGTGGGGGTTTAGAATAACTGTCAAAAAGCAATAACCGAAACTGCTTCGTTACTTTGTTTATTTCATCGCACTACTTTTTTTTCACTGGTTGTTAATAGGCCCTATACAGTGCTACAAACTGTTGTACAAGTGGTACAGTGTGTATTACTTCTTATTGGACTGTACACTATGAATAACATTTAAAGAGTCAATCATATACATGTATCTTAATTATATTATCGAGGTATTGTATTTTCTAAATAAAAAACTCTTTCCTTATATAGGCCTACCTAATTGAAAGTATTTAAAATAAGTATACATCCATTATTTCACAAACAGAAACTACATACAAAGAATTCCCCTGACAAAACATTTTATTGTGGAAGAGTGTACCTGAGCGTACATATATATATAGTGGTTATATTTTCGGACCTCTCTTGTTGTAGGTTACATTATCCTCTGGTTGATATTAGGAGTACAATTTAACTGTGTAGTCACAGCGTAAATCAGTTGAAATCCCCGGGAATGGTATCCTTGGCAAGTAGCTTACAGTAGCCACCTAACAAGTACAACTACAATGTAGCCAACGCTGAGCTGAGATGACATTCAGCCTGGGACTGCGTCCCAGCAAATATAAAACATTGGCCCAACGTTGTTCTACTGTTGGGCCAACGTCGTAAACGGTGTGACAACAGTAAACAAATGTTGATCCAACGTCTCATGTTTGCTGGGATGGGTAGATCTAGTAAGGGACAATTATTATAATATAACTAGAGTAAAGTAACAGTTATGGCCATGTCGGCTAATAGGCTATTTGGTTTAATTTATATCAATCCTAAATCCTCTGTCTATATATGTGGAAAATATTTATGTATGTGTGGTTGTTTATGTACTAAGAGTACAATTAAAATACAATATTATCCTTTTTATGTTCATATATAATTTGAATCACATTTAGAATGGAAATATGTTTAATAGGGCAAGTAACTTGTGTCGAAGCTCCTAGCCTATTTCAACTCCCGTCTGGGCGACGGTACATAAATAACTCGAGATTGACTCCATGAATGATGTTCTTGATGCTTTATTATAAATCATAAATCATAACTCCGTGCACTGGCTCAGATGGATTGATGGAATGTTAAACGCGGCGGCGTGGCCTCGTGGCTAGAGCTGCGGGGAGCAGAGGGACAACATGTCCGCTCTGCTCCGTGAGTAGATCAGAAGTGAATGAGTGAGTGGAGCGGGTGGACCGCGTGGCTTAGCGACATCGGTAGCGCCCGCCAGGGGGCGCGGCTTCTGGTCAGATGCTGACCCCTGGCAAAGAAACCGATGCAGTCCCCACATTACCCCCGGGCTAAGTGAAAACGTTGAACCTAGCTAACTTGTGGGTAAAGCGGAGGTTTCGTCGGACCCATCCGAGCAGTTCACCAAAAACAACATTAGTACAAAAATAGCTGAGTGCAAAAAATCCAGGGTGGGTGGGTGTCGAACACCACGTGCGCAGCAAAAAAAACATTTTCGTCAGATGCTGACCCCTGGCGAACGAAACCGATGCAGTCCCCACATGTTCACAATATATTTTGTATAGCGCCACATCCCCAAGGGTTCTACTGATAAGACACACAAGTGCTCATACAATGTCAAGGCGTGTGATGGTGTCACAAGTTGAAAATCTATTTTAAATAATAGTTTATGTAATCTGATTTTTTTTATGTCCAATACCCCCCTGATGTTAGCGAGTCGTACCTAACACTTTGCGAAGTTGCAGATACGATCCTTTGACATCAGGGTGACGAAGTAGCATCCTGTTTGCGTTACATAAATGTAATCGGAGAAGTTGTGTTGGCTTTGCTGTGAACGGGTCACCTGCACACGTAATTAGTCAGGACCACACTAACGTGCAAAGCCAAAAGGCAGTAATTACTTTATTTTTATGTGAACAGTTACTACCTATTGGCTTTGCAGAGCAATACCGTGATCCCTGGTTTTACAGGTTTACAGGGATACGTTGATCTGGAGCTGGGCAATTTTGGGCCATTATTTCAGAATATGCATCAGCCTTGGGCCACATCACTTGCCGGTAGACTTCGCCAGAACCATAGGACTGGACCCTGGGGCATTATTACTGAGAGCAAACATGACCTTGGTGTTAGGTGCAGTTTTGCAGGTTGATTACTGACTTGTTGATTTTATTTCATCCAGGCGGAATGCTGCCATTGACCTCTTGCGAAACGACAATCGTACTGCGTGGTACTCTGTTGCTGCCTGTATTCGCCTACGCGCGCTTTTTATGTTTTTGTCTTGTTGTTTTAGTGATAAATATATGCCCCACAAAGCCTATAGCAGCTGCTGCTGAGAATCAGTCATATGCGTTTCCAATCAAGCATGAATCATGAAAATGAAAGGAAAATATAATGAATCGGGCTTTAGGCCATTTTTGTGCACATATAGGATAAATTGGACCAGGAGAACCTCCTGAGGATGGTGAGATGAGTGAGATGACACTGCCCTCCAGACACAGGATTCGAAATTCGAGCCTTGTCGGTCTGAGGCCGAGCACGCTACCTCTCGGTGACGGAGGCTTTTCACAATACTGAGTTTTACACGTGGATGGGGAAGAAACATTTTTGTTTCTTTCAAACCGCCGAAACCGGGAACCGAACCCCGAACTCAAGCGTGAAAGGCAGCGGTGCTAACCACTACCCTAGGGCCCTCGCCCAATTAATGCAAAAAAACATTTCACACGATGACAACATTTATGCACAATTATCTACAATTGAATTCGCGAGTTAAGTGATCAGCTTACATTAAACAAAAAGCCTATTCCAGCAAACATGAGACGTTGGCCCAACGTTGGATTATTGTTGGGCCAACGTCGTAGACTATTTTAATTCATGTTTTTCAAAATCAAAAAAAGAAAACTTAAAAAAATATATTAAATTAAGAAATGTTCACTATTGAGTGTTGTCCCAAAACGATTATATTTAATCCGAAACTACGTATGAGGGAACAATACCTTCAGTGATCTTCACGACTCCACATATCATGTTCGTCTTCAGTTTTACTAGGAATGAAATAAGTCATTGCAATAAAATGATCTCAGGTGACTTTCGCGTTCAGAGGCCAAAGATTTTTGCGAAAGTATCCTGGTATTATACTATGTACAAAAGTTAGTTTAATAATGACTAAATAAATGATATTTCTAGTGTGAAAAGAAATGTTGTTTATTTGACCTTCAAATCCAAAACGTCCGCCGTTTTTATATAATACTATAAAATTACTATAAAATTTCCACTGAACATGCTAACGATAATATGACTTAATTTCTGTAACTTATTGGACCAGTTATAACCGCGACATTCATTTAAAAATGAACAAAAAACTATATGTTTATCAGAATGTAAATTACACCACTGTTTTGGGTTTCTCGCACGGGGATGCTCGATTTATGGTTTTTGTATGACATTTGGAGGTGAAAAATAGGTCATTTTGATCGAAAAAATGACAAATAAATTTCTCACCTCTAAGTCATGCAAAGACCAGAAATTTTGCATTTATGTTGCAACAAAAAGGAATAGAAAATATGTGATTTCGGTGGTTATCTTTAGTTTTGGTTATTTGAAGGTGAAGGGCAACAAATATAGAATATTTCCCGACAGATTCGCATTCAGCAAGCCCAAATTATGTAAAAACAGGTGGATACAAAAATCTATACTTAAATGCCGAACAAAGTTCAATGTTTCATATTTCGGCCCAGGATAAATACACACTTCTTCATAAAAGGCTGCAATATAATCTTCCATTAGAAAAAGCATGACATTTATAAATCTGAATATCACTCAGGTTTAAGCATATACATGTCCGAGTTCAGAATATTTATAGATATAGATAATAGCCAATCATTTTGTTGTATTAAGTCGATTTCATTGACCATGTTTGACTAGTTTGTTGATTGTTTTGTTGTTGATTTTAATTATTTTGTAATAACAATTATGTTTCAACGTCTGTGGGGACATGACTATTCAAAGGCAACATGCAGCACAGCATGAGAACGGAAATGTCATTATCTGCTATATGGTATATATCACATGCGTTGGTAAATCATAGCAGCAATGACAGATGCTTACGTAACGCTACCGCCTAGATCTACGCTGGTTTAGTGGTACCCCCATATAAGCATATATGAAGGGCTCCATGCAATAACCTGCTAAGCGCCATTAATATGTTCTTGTTGAAACACTTTTCTCAGAAGCAAGTACATGTTTATGGCTGTTAGTGAAACAAATTTCACTATAAAAACTGTCAAGTGCGTTTACCGTTAAATATTACTGAATAACAGTTATGTTAAGTACACATAACATGTAGTAAATCGTACCGGTAAGCTCACTTAACATGTTCTTGCAAATAATACAATCACAAACCAGAAATGGGAGCCACCCTTAACATGATTTTACAAATATCAACAATATTAATTTTAAATGTCACAAACTTTAAAAAATGTGCACAAAGCATACTGGGAGTCGTATATATGAATACTAAATTACTCTACAAATATTATTCATGAGCAAACTTATTTTACTGAGAAGCTCTTAATGAAAAAAAAAATTAACTTAAACTTTGAAGTCGTTTTTCTCAAAACATGCACTTAACATGTCATTGCACGGAGCCATTTTGATAGTATAGTATGAAAAGGAATGATGCGGCAGCGGAAACCATGTTTTTCTTAGGCCTGAGTAGGCAATATAAAATGGTTTCCACATGGTAACAAAGTGTTACCCCATAACCTATTTTTATAGAGCACTTTTCAGATTCCACCTCCAGGCTATTACTAATCCACTGCCGATGCATTCTTTGTAGGAAAGGATACATACAAGGAAAGAGTACAAAAGTCAATGTAATAAGGTAAGATTGAATGCAAACATTTAAAAACATGTTAAAAAGAATACACATTTGATTTTTATTATTGTAAAAATTAATACGTGAAATAATTTGCCTAGAAACACACTATCCTCAACACACTATTCTCAACTAATTCAAACATAGAAGTTTAAATGTTGCGTGCAGAGTCGAACATATGCTACCACTTCCCATGAAATACACGTAGATCTATGTAGCACTCATTTGACCGTTTTTTTTGGCAAACAATTAGAGCCTATCATTCAGGTTGTCAGCTAGGTAACATTTTTATGTGATCCAACCAGCAATAGATATTAAAACTAATGTGGGTCCATTTATTTTCCAACGTAAATTTGTGATCTTATGATATTATTTGCGACAAGCTGAACTCCCCGAAATTTGTTTTTAAATCTGCTATGATTTATGTTGTGATAGGTTGCAGGATAATGCCCCTAGTTATCATCGATTGCCATGTTCATGTTTAGGAAAACACGTTGTTTGGATCTCTCAAGGTCATCACATGTTCATAATAAATGAGATCCTATCAGTTCCGTGTTGCGTCTGTGTTCAGCAACTTGCATGACATTTATTCAACCATGCATGAAAAGCCAAAAAGCAGTATACCTGCTTCCTTCCCAGTGATGAGTTAACTCCTGTTGGCTTTTGTATTGTCAAGTATCCGTCCGCAGGGACCCGCCGACATCCGACATCTGTCAATTTTCATCACATCCAAAATCCACAATAAGATAATGCTAAAACGCATCTTTGTCTACTTCATCTAAATTTCATAAGAGTTTCGGTCACACCCAGCAACTCTCGCTGCCTGAAGTGAGTGTCGCTGGGTAGGTTTATGGATGAATGAAAGATGAATTTAAGTCATTTTTTTGTTTACAGCATAGGCTACATGCGCGTCTGCGGGCATACGCCGGCATACGGAAGGTACACAATTGCGTACCATAAAATTTGTAAAGCATGATTATATGACATAAATATATACGTCTAGACTATTATTATTTAGATTTATATCATATCGTCTTGTTTTTGTATTTTAAAAAACATTTTAATAACCAGGCCTAGGCCTATACCCTCTCCCCCATTTCCATCATCATGCTTGCATACCATCACGATAATTCCTGTAGGCGAGCCTGGGCTACAATGGGCCAGTATAACTTTTTCAGGAAGACACTGCCCCCAGACACAGGATTCGAAATTCGAACCCTGACTGTATGGGGTTGAGCACGTTATCGTTCTGTAACCGAGTCTTCCACGACACTGAATTCTTAGGAATGAGCGGGGAAAAAAGGTATGTCTTCGAAACCTTAATACTGAGATCATGGTGTGATCCGCGAACTCCGGTGTGACAGGCGGCATCGCTAACCACTACAGGGTATGAGTGTAGTCATGAAGCGTTATGTATGGCATACACCCTGCCTTGTTACGGACTGATAATGAGAACAGATCGGTCAAGTCTCAATAAGCAGGCCGACGGCTAGTCAAAGGGCGGCGCCATTTGTTGACTGAATGATGGACGACAGGAGCGACAAGTGGTTGATCGCTATCCTGCCGTGTATTGCCAAAAGGCAGTATCTGCTTTTTTTCAGGTAAGCAGTTACTGTATTTGTGCTTTACACGGCAGTGCTAATTAAATACACCAGCGACAGATGTGAAAATGGCACCTTGCTGACAGTACTGCGAATTAGCTTGCAAATAAAGTGCTACTTCTCCGTCCTATTATGTGCACTGACATTATCAAAGCCAATCAATCACCTTCTCAGCCAAAGAAACCCTGTTTTATGTGGACAAATACATCTATCCTGTTATTGGCATGTGTTTACATCTCCATCCGCCAATAAAAATATATTATATCCTACTTTTGCACCACATTATTTGCACCACATTAAATATGTTTATACCATCATATATGTATACAGGTGTATGTGACTTGAAAAGTCAACAAATTCAAAATGGCCGTCTATCGGCCATGATTATACCTTATATATACTGATTTACTGATATTTGTCGAACCAGTGACTTTCATAATTATGAAATGTTCAGCGAAGGATGCCCCCTGAAAAAAACATGTAACGAGTAGAGGGCGGGGCGGGAGTATGATGGCTGGCTGGCCCTGGGTAATATTTATTTTCAAAAGAAAGAAAAATAGTTACAGAGTAATACAACATTTAACAGATTAAATAATTAACGAGCTAAACTTATTTGTCGTGATAGCGATGACAAAAAGAAACGTTCCTCACTGTTGACTTGATGTTGCGCCAGCGTCGCCGACGGAGACTCAATATTGGGCCAGCATTTGGTCAATGTCTATTGCTTGCTGGGGTATACAAACCGGTACCTATAAGGCTAACACATTCACCTATAACTGGTATAACTAATAATAATTATGGTGCTACAAATAATTACATGTATAACTAATAATTATACTACCTCAAAGAAGCCAACCAAGGTTATCTACATGGCTGCACATAGACATTCAATTCATTTCAGCAAACATTGATTTTTTAAAGGAAAACGCTGCTCGACCTGAGTTGACTATCTTGCTGTGTGGGCGATAACATATGAATACAGAAGTCCGGTCGTCATCTCTGATGTTACCTGAATGACCGTCAACTGCGGTCGAGTAGCCAGTCCGTTTATTAAACGTAATAATTTCACGAAATAGAACGAGACTAAATTACGTTGTCACTTTTACCGGTTATCTGATATTGGTGCATCCTGATTAGTACATTAAAATTGGAGATTGTAAATAACAAAGAAGGCAGATTTAAAGAAAAAGAGTTTTGGTTATCATATGCATACATGGATTAATGTGACATCTAGGACGTCAACTTAAAATCATTGAAATGAGAATAAATACCTGTTGACTGGGATTGATTATTTTGCTAACCTTTTAAGTGCGATGCACGATTATACCCGTTTTTAATTAGTCTTATTAGCTGATCAACTCACTGTGATGTACTTAACTCTTAAAGCGCTGAATTAATTTGTAAAAAAATATTGAAACCAAAAGGTTTTATCAAGTTGAAATCATTATAAATGGCTTAGTTATCGCTTCCTGATTCATTTGAATACCTATGTTATGGGTCTACGGACATTATAAATATGTTTACTCTTACAGTGCGGGGATCGACTTAAGTCGTCAGAATCTGACATCTGTAGACGTCAGATTCTGACGACTAAAGTCGATCCCCGCGCTGTAAGAGTTAAACATCAGGATATGCAAATGTTTGGCCGTGGGTCGTGGTTGTGTTCGCGGTAGCGAGACATAACTTCAAGTGGGTGAACATTCAAATCAGATAACTTAGCGAGAAAGAAGTTAAAGCTCACCCAGCAAATACGAGACGTTGACCCAATGGTGCGTTAATGTTGGGCCAGCGTCGAAGACGGTGGCCCAACAATAACCCAACATTGGGTCAACGTCTCGTGTTTGCTGGGATGCATTATGGTCAGTAACTGTTTTTTTCTGTGTCTATTGCGCAGTGCACCCAACTACACTAATTTACTATGCTATTTTATGTTACAATGTTGCGACATTATGAATACCCGCGTTTTATATTCATTGTTCACCATCTTGATTAGTAGACCTACATAGATCTATAATGATGACTAATTTACGCGGTGTACTGAATAAGCATTTGGCTGATTATATAAATGATCCCCAGCTGCGCAAAATTAGGTGCGGTGCTGTAAACCATGCTGCTATATTCATTGTTTATTGCCTTATCGGCATGTTAACAACACAATTATGTGATACAGGTGAAGCTAAATTATATAAAACGGTCAAACCTTTTGTCAGCGAGTGCAGATCTGATCGGAAATAATTTTTATTCAAGTCAATCGAAATGCTCAACAGTACGGGAATATATGATTAATTTTATAATTTACTGGCTGGATTACACATAACTTAATTTCATAGCACAGTCTCCATCTATCCCAGCTTTTTCTGATATAAAACCACTTTCTGAATTGTTCAAAAAGCCCATTCAATCTCCCACAGTTAAATCGAAGATGACTTGTTTTGAACCTGCTACTGCTGATGAAGTGAGGACAATAATTCTAAATTCACCTAGCAAAACTGATCTTCATCCGATCCCTACGGAATTTTTAAAATCCTGCTTATAGATGTTTTGCTGGTTCCAGTCACACAAATGGTTTTAGGACTATGCGTGTGATTACGCTGTTGTCGAGTGTTTGACATTTGTATGCCTAGACCATGCACCTTACGTATTTCCGATTCGTAGTGCATGTTCGGGAAAAATTGGCCGGATACACCTAAATCTCAATAAACCAATAGGAGAGGAGCTTCCAAACTGAACCAACTGGAGGCTGGCCAATCACAACATACGAATGCGAGACCAATATCTGCCCTTTTCATGCTAGTATTCAAACTATTGTAAGCCCATGTGGGTTTCCCATAGTGAGTAATGGACGCTTTTGCCTCGTGTTACAATTCTTTCAAGCTATAAACCATTTAATTAAATTTGGACGAATCCTTTTGTCCGAACTATTCCAGTGTTCATTAGAATCACTTCAAATATTCACACTCTACCCTTTAGATATTGAGGAGGTCTGGTATGGCTTTTATAGTCGATTAGGATAGTTTATTTGGAGAAAATACGGATTTCAGGAACTCTATTGCAATGAAGGATTGTCATTTTAGCTATGTCACGTTTTTCATCCAGTTTTAGCAAGTTCAGAGGCTGATCATCCCTCGAGTTTTCATTATTTTTAAAATCTGTTTACTATACCATAATCACACACACAAGCACATTAGGTATACATTTTATATGATTTGGTTACACTTATATATTTCGTACTAATTGCATCTGAAGGCAAGGGGAGTTTTAATTTTCATGCTATTTGAATGACTGGTGAAATAATGACAAGTCGGCTGATAGCCATTCATCATGTTCTTTGCATGAATATAGACTCAGGCCGAAACGCGCCATATCAACACTTTAAATGCTAGACGTCCAAAGTCTGAAGTCCGAAATCTATCTGAAGTCCGTCTGAAGTCTGTCCGAAGTCTAAAGTCCAAAGTTTGAATTCTGAAGTTTGTCTGAAGTCCGCCCGAAGACTATCTGAAGTGTAAAGTCCTATTCTAAAGTCCAATGTTCGATGTCAGAAGTCTGTCCGAAGCCTGAAATCCGAAGACCGAATTCTAAAGTCTGAGTTCTGAAGTCTGAATTCTGAAGTCTGAAGTCTAAGATTACCACCAAAATTTAATTCGGCTGGAAAAACCGTATAAGCTAAATTCCAATCAATCTGTCATAATAAAAAATAACCCAACAAAATTAAAAATCCAAACTTTACTGTTACTTGAAAAGTCACAGTTACCCTCTAGTTGTGATTGATCCCCCACATGACCACCAAAGATCAACAGAGTGAAATAGTATACTACCGTAATTAATAGAACTACCGATAGTGTTCATTATGAAACAATATAGTTGGCGGTCATCCTGGAAAATGGCTTAATGATTAAAACGTTAGGGCGGTGGCGGAGAACATGGCGGTGGTGGAAGCTAAGCAAACGTTATGAGCATTATCTCGTAGAGGGATGCTCAAGTCTAAATCCCGAACACGTAGTCGGATGTAATACATTGATTTGCAATCAATCTGATTTATTTCATCACTCATGGTCGAAAACGAATACACAGGCTTTTGCGCGCTGTGTACTCGTTGATCCAAAACTGTGACGGCTTAATGCACGAGGGCACAATCCGAGCATTATCATGAATTAATGAGGGGAAACCAGAAGTCATGCATGACGCCATTTTCCACAACTAATGCGAATCGTACTTTGATGATCGAATATGGCATAATAGTCAGCTGTCAAGATAAAATAATGTGCATTCAATTTGTTTCCATAACAACCAATTGTCCGTACACTGCCTCAACAAGTCAGCACTGCACAGGTATATTACGTATCACTTAAAGCAGTGTTTTGTTATTAATTTATTTAATTCCTCATATCTAACATTTTAATAATAAATAATTTACCTGTCAAGTCTGTGAGAAGAGTCTACTCAGCAAACTCAAAGCATTTATATAAATGTGTACAACGTCGGCCCAAAGGCTTCGACGTTGGTCCAACATTGTACTAATGTTATACAAAAATTTCGTGTTTGCTGGGTGTAAATTTGACTTATCGACACGTGTTCTTAGGATTTCGTTGAGAAAAAGTCCCGCAATGACGTGCAAAGGTCACTTGATCTGCTGTGCAAAGGCAAAAGGCAGTCACTGTTTACTTCACAAGTAAGCGGTTAATGCATTTGCCTTTAAAAAGCAGTTTTATGTAGTTCTGATATATATATAAAGACGTATTAATATTTTTTTTACTTAAAGGAACTGGCCCACGCTAAAATCATTAAAAAATCGGTGATTTTATTTCGGGTTCTTAATATGACCATATGATGTAAACATGTACATAGACTAGAACTGCAAATTTTTATAATTTTTGTGCTGCGCATTCATCAGTTAGACTAGATATAGAGACGAAATTCCTGATTTGTAATTATTGACAACCATGTCAAAAATAGGAAATGCGGGAATTTCATCTGTATATCTAGTCTAACTGATGAATGCGCAGCACAAAAATTATAAAAATTTGCAGTTCCAGTCTATGTACATGTTTACATCATATGGTCATATTAAGAACCCGAAATAGAATCACCGATTTTTTGATGATTCTAGCGTGGGCCAGTCCCTTTAAGCACACTTTTCACGTTTGCTATTTCAAACTGTTACATCATTGAAGGTTTGTAATTTGACCTCTAATGCAACGAAATTCACACCCCCTCCACATGCACACATTTGTGGGATATCTGTTAATATAATTGAAGTGGTGATTAGACAATTACTAGTATAGGCTACCTATACCAAATTTAAAGAGATGTGAAACAGTAATTTTGATAACCAGACTTGCCTAAACTGTTCAAAATATATTTCAAAATATATTACCAGATGGTATATCCATAACTGCTACGTAGCCCCCCTACTGGTTCATTTTTCCTCTGGTCTACAAAAACAACTGTGCGAAAACAAACAAACAAACTATCATTAAATTAAAGAAATCAAGTCTGGTATATTGCCAAAAAGTTACATGACGTTATAACTTATAACTTATAAATACATAATATTGTATTCGGTTAGCTGGCGCATGTTGTTATTTTTTGTATCTATTGGTACGTCTAGCCGATACAAATCATTATTAGTTTTATTAAGTGTGTCAACGTAGAAGTTCAATATGAATCTCTAATGCGAGATTCCGTATTTAACCATAGATAAATAATGATCTTTATTGAAGCTCAGCTGGTGATCATCTATAATTAAAGGTAATTATTATTATTATTACTTTCAAAGTATTAATTGTTCTGCTACTTCACTATCTCAACATAGGAAATAACTTATTAATAGCTCGGCTCGGTTTCACTTTTTCATAAATGAACGATCAATCAATAATCGAACGTCGATATAGGCCTATAAGCCTACTTCATCTTTTTATCAATGATGTGTGCTGATGTACGTACTTGAGCTTGACATAAATGCATCATTTTGACGTCTATGTTTTCTGTGACCATATTACAATACAATATGGCAATAACTAGTAACCTTTATTAACTTCCATTTATTTCAGCGGACTACACAGTAATCTATAGCAGACACAATTAACTTTTTCTTAGGGTTTTGTAGCTTCCCAGCAAGCACAAAGCATTGGCCCAATGTTGGGCTGATGTGACATGGTGAATTTGTTATCGTGGCGGCTAATGGGAAAATACATATAAAGTACATTAATCTTAATATTAATTAAGTACATTATCTGATTATGGTGGAGAGACATTGTGGCGGGGGTGCATGGAGTGGCCAATGTAATTTATAGATGTCTCATGATCGTTTATTAAATACAAAATAATGTTCATTTTCTGAAAAAAAATTGAATTAGCTTTTTCAGACGTCAAGGTAGCTGTCGAATGGATGTTATGGTTGCCGACATGTCCATGACATGAGAAGACTTTTCCGTTATAATATTCGTACGGCGATTCCAACATGTAAGGGGTCGTAAGCGAAATACTTTCTGTCTTACACAGTCGTAGTGGGGAAGTACTCGATAAATCAAAAGTATTTATTCAATTTGTCAACATTGAAAGTAGTTATATAGCTGAC